>JAUDYJ010000002.1:135613391-136863391 GCA_030761175.1 Masticophis lateralis | reverse complement strand
GAAGGGACAGAAAGCAGGAACAAACTTTTCTTGGCATAGATTATCCTCTCTGCCTGGGGTTGTGAGCATCATTCTTGAGTTGAGACTCTAGAAAGAGTGCAGAGAAGAACAACAAAAATGATTAGGGGACTGAGGGCTAAAACATATGAGGAACGGTTGCAGGAACTGGGTATGTCTAGCTTAATGAAAAGAAGGACTGGAGTGACATGATAGCAGCGTTCCAATATCTAAGTGGTTGCCACAAAGAAGAGAAGCCAAACTATTCTCCAAAGCACCTGAGGGAAGAACAAGAAGCAATGGGCGGAAACTAATCAAGGAGAGAAGCAACTGAGAACTAAGGAGAAATTTCCTGACAGAACAATTAATCAGTGGAACAACTTGCCTCCAGAAGTTGTGAATGCTACAACACTGGAAATTTTTGAGATGTTGGATAACCATTTGTCTGAAGTGGTGTAGGGTTTCCTGCCTAAGCAGGGGGTTGGACTAGAAGACCTCCAAGGTCCCTTCCAACTCTTCTATTCTATTCTATTCTATATCATGAGAAGGACATTGTAGTTCTCACCATGTATTTTAAGGTGATCCAAACAAAAGGGGGCAGCAAAAGATCATCCAAAGCTGGAGGAGAGGATCTTGAAATGATAAATACCCTGCCAGGAATACTCTCAGACATCCTGACTAGAGAAAATAAAAAGGAGATCAGCCTGATGTCCTATACATGATGAAGGGATTAGATTGGCCAGGAGAGGTGGTGGCAGCCGATACACATGTCTCAGTGGAAATTAAATTTCCGGAGTTTGGGTGCTGTGGAAAAAGCAAAGGCCACATCGACGATCACCCGAAGCTTTAAAAACTACCAGAGTTTGTGAAGCTTTGCTCCAACACTCTTACATATATCCAAAGTTCATTGAGCCAAGATAGCATTAGAATGGCTCCCTTTCTCTTCTTTTGCTCCTCCTACCTGGTTCTCCTCTCTTTCTTTAGCCTCTTTTTCAAACATTGTTTTACTGTATGTTTTTTTTTCTTGTGATGAAATATAAATATTAAGGCTCTGAAACAGCCAAACTACTTATTCCTCAAGAGAGGCTCTCAACCAGACTCAAAGCCTACTTAAGAAAGTTGCCAACTGGTTCGATTACACGCTTCACATTCATTTATTGGGGGCGGGGGATGCATCCTGTGCCACCTTTTGTGGAGAAAAAAAAAAGGAAGATGTAAACAGCGTTTTAAAATGCATTGAGAAGAATTAATGAATTTGGAAAATATTGGGTGTGGCAACTTTTTTATTTTCTTTTTTTTTTTTAAAAAAAAGAGGGAAACTTGGACACTTTTTCATTTTTAAATTTTAGTTTTATTGTTCCTTCTTGCAAAGCTTACAATGAGCTTGGAAAATTATTATCCAGCATTTCTGCAAATGAAAGCTCAACCCCGCCAGCCAGCTAATGAATCAACCATAAAAACTGCCTCCTTGGTAGATCTTCAAAGGCCTCTGGAAGGAAAACAAATAGCGTGGTTCCCCCTTTAGAGACAGCAGGCTAAATATGAGCACCGTCCTTTGCGAGGCCACATGGGGAGACGAGAACATCGATTAGCTGGTGGGAGCAATTGGGGAGGGGGGAAGAAGGGGAGGGGTACCCGCACAGCCATGTTAGGGTTGACTTTGTTTGAAAGACAGTATAAATCCTGCCTCTCTCTCGTTCTAACAAAAAAAAAAAATGCCAAATCACGATTTGAAATGAGATAAAAGTGCAAGCACCACCTTCCCTTTCGTGGAAATTAATACTGCCGATTCATTAAAAAAAAAAACCTGCATGTAGCGTAGCTAAATGCCAGTAGTAAAGCAATGGGACACTTATGGTGCCAATAAATGACAAACTGATTATTGTTAAATGTAGCCAGGAGGATAATGACAGCCTTCATTTACATATGAACATCGTGCCATGGTAGAGCTAGGAAATGGCTGCTTTTTAACTCCAGCGGTTGTCTGAATTATTACTTTTTAATTATTACATTCATTCCATCCTTGGCTAACGTGGGTTCACCTTAGTGGGTGGCTGCAACATTTATGTGCATGACAGATAAAAGCTTGGCTCTCAGCTGTTACGGGACTTCTAGGTTCAGTGATTACATTGCTTTGAAAACCAGTTGTAAGGATGAAAATGGAAGACCTTTTCAAATTCTAGATTTAGTCATCTTAATAGAAACGTCTCACTGTGGAATTGCGTTACAGGTAGTCCTCGGCTTGCAACCACAATTGAGCCCCAAATTTATGCTACTAAGTGAAACCTTTGTTAAGTGAGTTTTGCCCCATTTTACGACTTTTCTTGCCACCGTTAAGCGAATCACTGCAGTTGTTATGTTAGTGACACCGTTAAGTGAATCTGCCTTCACCATTGACTTAGCTTGTCAGAAGATCGCAAAAGGTGAACATATGACCCCGGGACACTGCAACCGTCATAAATATGAGTCAGTTGCCAAGTGTCTGAATTCTGATCACATGGCCACAGGGATGTTGCAACGGTCATAAGTGTGAAAAACGGTTATCAGTGCTGTTGTAGTTTTGAACAGTTGCTAAATGAATGGTTGTAAGCCGAGGACCCCTGTATTTTGTTCTTGGATTGTATTATTATTTTGTTTACTACAAAATGCTCAATTGCATTTGCAGGGATTTTCCTGATTATTCTGTTGAGTATCCCTGGACTCACATTCTGATGACAGTACAGCTTGTGTGTGATAAAATCAAGACAGGATAGTGCCATAAACAGGATGTTGGATGGATCTGTCATCTTAGGTATCAAGGTTTGTCTTAACTTGTGGGCTCCATATCTTCCCACCTCAGTTGACCCCAAGCCAAAGGCTTTTCCACTGAGATTGCCAAGCCATGCCATTAGAATTATCAGAAACCATAGGTTTTGTTGGGGAATCCACTGCTTTTAGCAAGGCCAAGTAAATAAATATCAAAAATCTGTAAGTTTTCCCGAATGATTTGAACAACAGCTCCCATTTCTACCTGGTCAGTCCTAATTCTAGAGATTTAGAGATGGGGTTTAACTAAAGTCGGCATTAGTCTTTTACAATCGCTCTTATAATAAACATTCAAGTTTTATACCAACGCCTTAGAGCAGGGATGTCTCATCTTGGCACGTTTAAGACCTGAGGATTTCAGCTTCCAGAATTTCCCAGTCAGCCATGTTAGCTGAGGAATTCTGGGAGTTCAAAACCACAGGTCCTAAACTTGCCAAGATTGGTCACCCCTCTCAAGAGGACCCTAATAATCTAAATATAACTACTGAATTCAATAATACCCAATCATTAGTTTGTCTTTTATCAGTCAGGGATCAAGACAATATACTAAATGTATTTGTTTGTTTGTTTATTTTTCCCATTTCTTAACTATCTATCTCCCTCAGATTTAAATTTAAAGCCAACACCTTTTCTAATGACTAATTTGGCATGTTGCATGAAAAACAGTCAAAATTCAACAGGTTTGATGTGTTCAGTTCTTCCCATTTTTACTTGAAATTCCAGTCTAAATGGAAATAATTGGGTTTTAAAGCTGACAAACTGAAGCTAGGAGGCTGTCAATTCAGGTCAGCAATGGCTATGTTGACATTCAAGTCTTAAGTCATATGTCACTAGACTAGACTATTTTCTTTTACTTTTTCTACGAGGTGCTACTATGGTTTATACCCCCTCTGACAAATCTATGCTACCTTTAAAATCCTTCACATATTTCCCTTCTCCATAACTTTAGAGCTTTTGAATGAGGCTGTGAAAAATGTCACCCCAGCTCTATGGTAAAAGCATTCATTTTTAACTGTTTTTGTTTGTATGGTTTCAATTATTGTGGGTTAATTTAATCTATTATCTCCTATATTGTATTGTCCACATTTCATGCTGGCACTTTATTTTTTCATATACTAAATAAATAAATAGAATTATTGTGATATTGTTTGCTGTCATACAGAGTCAAAATGGTTTAAGATGGGTAGCTGTCGAAATTGAATCAACAAACAAATAAAATGATCATTATGTATGAAGAGTAACATTTATACTTAACTATAAAAGTGCTATCAATATGGACCCAAATTACTCCCTTTAAAAAAATGTGGGTACCTGTGTAGACCATAGTTCAACAATCTATGACAGCAAACAAGAGCTTCCTGATTTGTAGGCTCTTTTATATATAAACTTTATTAAAATTTTACAAACCACATAACAGAATTGGAAAAGATCTTAGAGGTCTTCTAGTCCAACCCCCTGCTCAGGCAGGAAACCCTATACCATTTCAAACAAATGGTTGTCCAATCTCTTCTTAAGAGCTCCACTGCTGGAGCACCCACAACTTCTGGAGGCAAGTCGTTCCATTGATTAATTGTTCTAACTGCCAAGAAATTTCTCCTTAGTTCTAGATTGCTTCTCTCCTTGATTAGTTTCCATCCATTGCTTCTTGTTCTGCCTTCAGGTGCTTTGGAGAATAGTTTGACTCTCTCTTCTTTGTGGCAACCATTTAGGTATTGGAACGTTACTATCATGTCACCCCTAGTTCTTCTTTTCATTAAACTAAACATATCCAATTCCATCAACCATTCTTTCTACGTTTTAGCCCCCAGTCCCCTAATCAGCTTTGTTGCTGTTCTCTGCACTCTTTCTAGTCTCAACATCTTTTTTACATTGTGGCGACCAAAACTGGATGCAGTATTCCAAATGTGGTCTTACCATGGCAGTATAAAGTGGTGTTAACACTTCACGTGATCTTGATTCTATCTTTCTGTTAATGCAGCCAAGGACTGTGTTGACTTTTTGGGCAGTTGCAGCACACTGCTGGCTCATATTTAAATGATTGTCCAGTAGGACTCCAAGATCCCTCTCACAGTTACTACTATTGCAATAATACAAACTAATAAAGAACAGAAGCAAGCAAGTAGGAAGAAAAGCCAAAGTGCGGAAAGAAAGAATAAAACAATACAAAGACGTTTCCGTTTTCATTGATAGAAAATGTGACTGCATTTAGAAAAGTCTTTAGATTTTTTTTTTTTAAACTCATTTTTTTCTACTGGTATTATCCTTTTTTTTCTGATCATCAAAACCACAAGTGCATTTTTTTTCTGTTTCATGCAAGAAGTTTATAAGAGGTGTCCAGTTGATCATAAATATTGGGGGGGGGGGGTGTTTCTCTGATAAAAGAGGTTAATGGATATTTGGCCATTTGAACGAGTAGTCTGTGATGTGATAAAATATTATCCCTTTTTAATACCTACCTTGTAAAAAATGGATGGTTTATCTACTTAGCTCTGGTCACCTCATGTCTGTTGACTACACCTTCCTGTCTACAGAGGCTGGGAAAGAAGGCATGAGTCTTTCAATCTTTGCAATGCAAGATCTCTAGTTATCTTTCACCAATGGTGCTTCTGAATGTCAGTTTGTTCCCTTCCAAAAGTTCTTTCTGCTAGTCATACAGGTATATATTTGCCAGTGACCTCCTTGGTTCATTTTGCCTATGTGGTTTCTCAAATATGTCTGGGGTGGGAAGATCTGTGCTCAATAGCATGGCCTCTTTCAAAGATCTCTCCCTGCCAGAACCTTGTCAGCCTTTGGCTTTCACAAAAGCTCAGGAGAGCCTCATGGCCAGCAGTCCTGCTTGGCCGCCCTCCGAGCCCAGGATGTAAACTGTGTGTTGATTGTCAAGGCTACTCACCTGGTCTAACCCAGCTCATCAACAGCCCACTGTCAAAAGGGGAGCTTAAGATGGAAGCTGCTGAAGTATCTATCCAGGGCATAGCCCGCCAAGCTTACCGGCATAGGCGTATTTTCGTTAAAAGAAATAGGCACTGTCTGTGGCTGAAGGTCTGAGCTGCAATCAACATCAACATCAACACTGCAAGGACACAATATTTTCTCTCCTGATTACAACATGCTCATTTAGTTTGGAATTCCTCGGCTGCCTGAAGACTACATACAGGGCAGTGGCAAGAGCTGTCCGTGTGCCAAAGCAAAGAGAAAGCACAGTGTGTGCATTCCTTCTCTGCTAGAAAGCAAAGGAGTTGTTTGGAGGAGACGTCTGCAGGAGACACGTTCAAGGTAGCTCACCCTACCCAAAAGGCAAAACTCAACTATGCACTATTGCAAAAGTAGACAAGGGCCATCCATATCAGGAACAACAAAGACCTGTGAAAATGGCCTAAGCAGGCAACACTGGGAATTTAGGATTGGTTTTGGAAGAGAAGGCACCGACGTTAGCATAGATGTTTAAACTTCCATTCCCAAGACTTTTTTTTTTTTTCATTTTAGAAATGCTCAGGAACATAAAGATATGTTGACATTCTCCTTTTGGAGATATGCTGTTTGAAGGTTTGTCAACCCATTCTCCTGGGTTGACAAACCTTCAAACAGCATATCTCCAAAAGTTAAGTAGTTAGTAAAAATCAAAGTGTTGTGTTATAAAATACTGTCCCATACTGCTTTGCCATCAACAGTTTCTATTATTAGATTTTTCTTCTCTATTAATCATTTCCTATCTTACTTTTTTTCCTCTCAGAATTCTGAATGGCTATGTCACAAAACATACACAAGATCTGATCCAGCTTAACAGAATGTTATAATTTTCAAGCCAGGACATAAATTATGGTGAACAACAAGCGTTCCTGTTTCTTCTTACTTTATTTCATATAGCAAAGAAGGAAAGTGAAAAAACTTATTCCTGTCTAATTTCTACCTCCCCTGCACCCATCCCACGCAAGAGATCAGTCAAGGAACTTTCCCCATTGCCAACTTGAAATGCTATATCCACCTCACCTTGAGTTGGCAGAGAATTATAGCAACATGTTATTGTCCTGATTGGGATCTCTTTCTACCTGGGTTGCCTCTCTTCCCAGTCAGTGGAGGAGTCTGATTTCGCCATGCCTGTGATCTGTCAATCAGGCAATTATAAAACACAAGTTTAGTGTTCTTTCAGAAATGTGCTAAAGCCGCATTTATAAAACAGATCTCAAAGTTGTGTGACTGCTGCCTTCAAAAGACTTGTCAGATATTTTGAGGGTGAATATCTCTATTAGCCAGATCATAAGGCCTTTTTAGAGGACACATCCTTAGTGAGGATGGGAAAAAAGCAGGGAGGATGGGGGAAAAATTGGGGCCAGAGGCATCCAGCAGTCCTACTTTTGGAGATTCCATTATTTCAGATACCAGTAACTTCACTATTGCTTGGACAAACCCAGCAAGCTCTCAGGACCCCCTGGCCACAACCTCTGATAGTCTCTCAGAGGTTAAGTTCCCCTAGTCCTAGGTAGAAGCTCCGAAAGGTGATTCAGGAGCAGAGACTGAACTAATGAAAAGAGAGAGGAGCATTAAGAGGACAGCAAATTCTGCAGTGCCTTTATGATGTGTCTCAATTGTGCACTTGACAGAAGCTAGGTCTGGCTTAATTTATCATATACTGTTTTGGGGAAAAGTGCTCAGAACATCTCTTCCAAACTCAGATGTGACCCCACACACACACACACACACGTGTTTTAGACCCTGGATTTTACTTTACTTTGTCTCTTGCCTCCCCTCTGGGTTTGTCCTTTGGTTGATTGTTTATTGGTCTCAAGCCATGCTTGCCTTTAGGCTACGTTCAAGGCTAGGGTTGTCCAACCTTGGCAACTTGTGGACTTTAATTCCCAGAGTTCCTCAGACAGGCTGGCTGGCTAGGGAATTCTGGGAATTGAAGTCCACAGGTCTTAAAGTTGCCAAAGTTGGACTCCCCTGCTCAAGGCCTAGGAAAATACTTTTCACAGGCTGCTTATTCTCTATTAACTGTGAAACAGCTTGAGCTCACTTATCTCTGGCTATGGCAGATTTATAGCCTGCTAATTTACATTCTAACAGCCAGTCAAGCCTGCACAGAAAATCCAAGCCAAATTCACTACAGAAGGCAGAGTCCAACGACTCAGCTAATTTCACCCCCTCTTAAATTTCTCAATTACAGCAGGTGAAAAATCAAATAAACTAAAAGGCTTGATGGTTAGTTTTTCTGATGTGCATGTGAGTTCATCTTTTTGATTAATCTTTTCCAGAAACCCCCACTTTCACCTTTGAAAGCCCCCAAATTTATTTCTCAATTGACAAACTTCAAAACTCCTGGCAAAAACTGAATTTTACCAAGAACACTAAATTTAGCATGCTGTGCTGCTGTGCTAGGCCTCCTTTTTTATAGCCATAAATAATTCCCTGCATTTCCCCAAAGATTAGCTTGTCTCTATCCTTCCCCCAAAATGTAGAAAAGTGATTTTTTTAAAAAAGAACTTGCAAATTACCGCCCAATTAAGTCTTTTACCCATGAGTACCAATTATGTGCCAGGTGCTTATATTACAATTTTTTTGGATTAGAAGTCCTTTGAAAACATACTGCACCCTCTCTAATTCACTGGAGTATAAGGAGCAGAAGGAACTGCCCAATCAGATTTGCAAGTTTCTATGATTACAGCCAAACTCAATAAAAATGGTTTTAGTCTTCCTCTGGAGTCAGTTTCCTGGCCTGGTCCACCTAGTGTAGCCAACAATCGTGACAAGAATCAGTTTGACCAACCTAGTGGTTCTCAGTTGTATATCACAGATAAATAAATGGACCAAGAGTCAAACAGAAGAAAGATAGTATAGCTCCAACATCAAAAAATATAGTGATAAGCAAAGCAATGCCAAGTTTTCATGAACGGGGAAATTAATTAATTGAATAACTGAAAGCTTATGAAGGTTCTAAGGTATTATTCAACAAACAATCTCTCTCTGTTGATCACCATTGTCTTTGCGTTGCTCTGGTTGAGCTCCCTCAGGACAGTGCAGAGACATGGTCAGAATTCAGCATCCTCTGGAACCAGGTAGTTTACACTCACCTGGAAGGTTATGATCTAGCAACAAAAATCACCTCCACCATTGAGAGGGGAGGAAGAAAGAGGCTGTGTTCTCTCAGAAAATATTCTGTGCAGCATTTTTCCATTTTTAAAAAGGTAAGACAAGATCTCTGTGTGATAATCTCACAAAGAAGGGTGTTCTGTGGCTGCTGTTGCCACTCAAGATAAAATTAAAGAGAAAGCATCAGTATCCCTGGGATTTGTCCTTGATGCTGAGATAAAGAGACTGTGTCAGGTCCTATGACTTCAAGGGCCTATTAACCAGGCCAACGACATCCAATCTAAAAGAACTTGCCCAGTACAATTTTGACTGCAGAGTTTAGTACAAGGTTTTTTCAAAAGTCTCAGAACCAAAGAGCTTGCCTAAATCATCACTGATATAAGTGTTTTATACAGTTGAATACCTGCCAGTTGGATGCAGTGTTTTACAGATGGAGCCCCCGCAGATGGGACCCTGAAGGCCTACAGAAGTAAAAAGGGAAAGTTGGAAGATGATCATTAAAAGAAAAATAAAAGCAGTTGTGAAATCAGCAGGCACAAGCTGTTGTGTCACCTCTGGACATTGTGTTGTTAACTTGAAACTTCCCTCTAACATAGACCAATGTGTCTTAAGTTTCTTCCTATCAGGACCCCCTCCTATTTTAAAAATTATGGAACATTTGTTTGAATAGATAGCTTTTATCAATATTCGCTAAACTACACATCAAAATTGATCAAGCTGTAGAATATTTATTTGTTGAATCAGGTAAAAATAATGTTAAACCTATTAGATATTAACATAAATAAAATATTTTTTCATGAACCTACCCTATGTTTTTAACAAAAGCAAGAATGACAAGAGTGTCATTGTTTTCAATTTTTATTAAACTAATTTATATTGCCGCCCAACTCTCACGCAGTAACTCTCCAATACATGGCAAATAAGTTTTGTGGACCTTTGAGAGAAAGATTCATGGGAGAACCTCAGGAGGCCACACTTTAAGAAACTATGACTTAAGCCAACTTTCCTAAAATACAGGCATTGTAGAGGTTGCAGCCTCATCTAGAGACTGTCTGAGTGGCAAAGGTTAGATTAAGGCAATCATTTGATAGAGTTAGCAACTTGATAAATCCAGGCTACTGAGCCTCTGTTTGTTCAACTGATACTACTCACTGTCTGCCTGGCTGTCTTCCAATTGTCCTTGGCCTCCCTCAAATTACATTTGTAAGATTATGAGGCAGTAATCAACTTCTCGAAAGTACGATTTAAGGATGCCGAATCCACCTTTAAGAAGAGCAAGAATAAGTTGATCAGTTATAAAGCAGAAGCACTGTACAAATAGAACTCATACAAAATATGAGAAGAAGGGCCTTCTCCATGGTGGCTCCCACTCTCTGGAACATCATTCCCTCAGAGATTAGAACGGCCCCCACTCTAATACTCTTCCGGAAGGCACTGAAGGCCTGGTTCTGCAAGCAGGCCTGGGAAACCCAGAGCGAGATAGAGCCCATTAAATGGCTCAACCTTGTTGCCGGGGTGAGGGGATATTTTATTATATTATTTTATTAATTTATTATATGATTCTCTCTTTTATTAGCTTTATTGTTTTTATATGGATGGGGAGGATCTGGATGGGGAGGAACAGACTCAGGCTCAACCCATCCAAGACTGAGTGGCTGTGGTTTCCGACGTCCCGATATAGTCAGTTGGCACCATCACTGACTATTGGGGGTGAGTCATTGGCCCCCACACATAGGGTTCGCAACTTGGGTGTCCTCCTGGACTGTCTTTAGAAGAGCATATGACGGCCGTGGCCAGGGGGACTTTTTATCAGGTTCGCCTGATTCGCCAGTTGCGTCCCTTTCTGGATCGGGACGCATTACGCACGGTCACTCACGCCCTTGTCACCTCACGCATGGATTACTGCAATGCTCTCTACATGGGGCTCCCCTTGAGGAGCACCCGGAGGCTCCAACTGGTCCAGAATGCGGCCGCCCAGGTGGTGATGGGAATGACATGGCACTCCCATGTGACCCCTCTCCTGCGCGAGCTGCACTGGCTTCCAGTGGTCTTCCGGGTGCGCTTCAAAGTTTTGATTACCACCTTTAAAGCGCTCCATGGCTTAGGACCAGGGTACTTACGAGACCGCCTTCTGCCACCAGTAGCCTCTCACCGACCAGTTCGCTCCCATAGAGGGGCTCCTCAGGGTGCCATTGGCCAAACAGTGTTGACTGGCAGCCCCCAGGGGAAGAGCCTTCTCTGTGGGGGCACCTGCCATCTGGAGATAAGGAGGATTCAAGACTAACGCACTTTCCGCCGCGCCCTAATAATGTTTTTATTCCAACAGGTGGGTCTGGCCTAACTCTCCCTTTTAAATTGGGTTTTAAATGTTTTATATAAATTGGATGTTTTAAATTCTCTTTTTTGAGCCGAAATTATTTAATCTATTTTTAATAGCTTTTAACTTTTGTATGTTATTTGTATTTTATCTTGGCTGTTCACTGCCCTGAGTCCCCCTGGGAGTAGGGCGGTATATAAATTCAATAATAAATAAAATAAATATATGAGGTTTTTATATTCTTGTAAGCCGCCTTGAGTCACCAAGTACGAATAGGCGGCAATATAAATTTCTTAAATAACTAAATAAATAGTTCCCTGAAGGTCTGAGGGACACCTTGATTGAAAATCCTACCAGGCAAAACAAGGGACGTTCTCCCTCTATACTTTAGAGTTAAAGAGCTAGCTACCCCATTTTTGAGTCAGGAGAAAACTATGCCAACATGAAATTTAAGTTATCTGTCCTCCCTGAACCTGCTGGATTTCAGGGGTGAAATCCAGCAGGTTCTGACAGGTTCTGGTGAACCAGTAGTGGAAATTTTGAATAGTTTGGAGAACTGGCAAATACCACCTCTGACTGTCCCCAGAGTGGGGTGGGAATGGAGACTTTGCAATATACTTCTCCCAGGAGCGGGGAGGGAATGGAGATTTTGCAGTATCCTTCCCCTGCCCACCCATCAAGCCACGCCCACAAAACCGATAGTAAAAAAAATCTGGATTTCACCACTGGTTTTTATTGTATCTGTTTGAAATCATTGCAGAACGGGTTGTTGAGATTATACAAGTGCTATGATGATACAAGTGCAGGGAGTGATAGGCACGGCTGTTGATTGCATCTTCCAGGTTTGCTGTGTGCAACCCCCACTCCTTCAATAGACCACCAGTCATGGAGAAAGACATCTACCAATCATGATACTGTGGCAGAAACAAAGCGGTGGGGGGGACAACAGCAGAATTCTCTTAGCAGATCTGCCTCGTGTCCTAGATCCCACCATGTCATAAAATGTCCAGGAAAGCATGCAGCAGCAAGAAGAAGAATCCAGCAGAGGACTAAATTGATGGCAACATTTCTTGAAAGAGAGAATGTTTGTTTGTTCACAATCATTTATAAGGTCCTTTGTTCCTGAGTCGAGGCTGTTTTATAAATACAATAAAACAAACATCTACATAAATATAACATAAAAACAATGCATGGTGTTGTACGCTAGTGAGAGTCCTCTGTGGTTATAGAAGCCAAACCAATCAACCAATCAATAAACTTTGAGGTAAGGGTTTTTAACCTAGGTTGCGCAAACCCCTCCTTGGGGTCTATGAATCTGGATGTGGGGGGGGGGGGGACTTTAATATTATTTTAATTAGGCTCTGACTGAAATCCAGATTTTAGTTTCAGAATGCATATAGGCAGCAAAGAACTGTTTTTAGGCCCAAATATGTTTGTTGACTTCAATAACACTTATTAAAATTGTTATACCGCAAAGTGTATTGGGGGCCCCCGTAGCTAGGGAGGCCTTTTATCAGGTTCGCCTGATTTGCCAGTTGCGTCACTTTCTGGACCGGAACGCCTTGTGCATGGTCACACATGCCCTCGTCACCTCCCATCTGGACTACTGTAATGCTCTCTACATGGTGCTCCCCTTGAAGAGCACCCGGAGGCTCCAACTGGACGAGAATGCAGCCGTGCGGGTGATTATGGGCGCAGCTCGTTGCGCCCATGTGACACCTCTTCTACGCGAGCTGCACTGGCTTCCAGTGGTCTTCCGGGTGCGAGTCAAGGTGTTGGTCACCACCTTTAAAGCGCTCCATGGCTTAGAACCTGGGTATCTGTGAGACCGTCTTCTGCCACCAATAGCCTCCCACCGACCAGTTCGCTCTCACAGAGAGGGACTCCTCAGGGTGCCGTCAGTCAAACTATGTTGACTGGCGACCCCCAGGGGGAGAGCCTTCTCTGTGAAGGCTCCAGCCCTGTGGAATGAATTGCCCCCGGATATACGTAACATCCCCGACTTTTGTACTTTCCGCCGTGCACTCAAGACCCTGATGTTCCAACAGGCGGGGCTAAACAGTTAAACAATTTTTAAATTTATTATTTTAATTTTGGGTTTTATTCTAGTGGGCCAAACTGTGTAACAGTTTTAAACTGTAATTTTATTGATGTTTGTATGTTTGTGTTTTTATGTTGGCTGTACACCGCCCTGAGTCCTTCGGGAGAAGGGTGGTATAGAAATTAAATTAAAGTAAAGTAAAGTTTGTGACCGATTTAAAGGTTTATACAGAGGCACATGTATTACAGGTAGTCCCCTACTTACAACAGTTCAGTTAGTGACCGAAATTAAAACGGCACTAAAAAAAGTGACATGACCATTATTCACACTTATGACCATGGCCTCATCTCCTGGTCACAAGATCTGCATTGAGATGCTTGACAACTGGTTCATTGCAGTGTCAGAGTCATGTGACCCTCTGACAAGCAAAGTCAATGGGGAACCCAGATTCCCTTAACAGCCGTGTGACTAATTTAACAACTGCAGTGATTCACTTAACAAATGTGGCAAGAAAAGTCGTAAAATGGGGCAAAATTCACTTAACAAATTTCTGATTTAGCAACATAAATGCAGTGTTCAATTGTGGTCGTACATGGAGGACTACCTGTACTATGTTACATATGTGCTCTTTTTAATACTTTGATGACTGTATTTGGGCATAATTGGTTGCCTTGGTAGTACAAATTATATGTATTTTATTTTATCAACTAGGTAATCCTTGACTTACGACCACAATTGAGCCCACAATTTCTGTTCCTAAGCAAGACTATTGTTAACTGAGTTTTGCCCCATTTTATAACCTTTCTTGCCACAATTCTTAAGAGAATCACTGCAGTTATTAAGTTAAACATGGTTGTTAAGTGAATCTCGCTTCCCCACTGATTTTGCTTGTCAGGTTGCAAAAGGTGATCACTTGACCCTGGGACACTGTAACCATCATAAGTATATGCCAGCTGCCAAGCATCTGAATTTTGATCACATGACCATGGGGATGCTGCAAGAGTCACGTGTGAAAAATTATTACAAGTCACTTTTTTCAGTGTCATTGGCACTTTGAATGGTGACTAAATGAATGGTTATAAGTTATAAGGACTTTCTGTACATCTTTCTGAAAAAAACCCATAGGTTTCTCAGATTCCCAAAGGGATCCATGGCACAGAAAAGGTTAAGAACCTCTGCTTTAAAAGGGGATGTACCTCAATCCTATTCTGCAAACATTCTCTAAATGCCATTTTTGAGGTGAAGACTTTAGCAACTAAGCAGAGTATAGGAGAACCTACAAATTGCAGGGAATAGAATGTGTCAAAGGAATCGGGTAGCCCACACAAAAAGCTCATTTCCATGTGCATCCCTTCTTGATCTTGGTTGAGAAGGAAGACCTGGAGTCTTGCTCCCTGGCCTTATCAAACGGAAAAAATAGTCTTTCTGTGTAAATGAATAAGCTATAGGCAATAACCCACACCTTGAATTGTGCCCGGAATCAGGCCTATAGTAAATGCAATGCCTGCAATGTTATTGTTGTATTATTACAACCGCTTTCATTTACCGATAGGCAGGTTGTTGTGTTTTGCATCAGCTGAAGTTCCCAAGCCATCTGCAAGGGCAAGCACAGGTGAAGCACATTGTAGCAATGCAGTCAGGAAGCAAAGAGGATGTGAATTACTACAGCTAAGGACTGTGACTCTTGCACCAACCAAACCTGGCCAAGATCCATCTGGCCACAGATTCCACCTACTCTTCTACCAGTAGTTGTCCATCCAGGAGGACCCTCTAAGATGCAGAACATCTCCTTCAAGGACAGAGCAATTCATCCAGAACTATTGAAGGAGCCGGCCACCCTCTGACTAACAGCAAGCTTGTTTCATTGGAAATGCGCTTCTTGGGGTTTTTTTTATTTTTAGCTCATCTAGATCCTGACAAGCTCCAGAAAGACAGAAGGTCTACTGCAATTCCTGATGAAGGAAGATGTCTATGCACAGTTACCTCTACATACTGACTTCCTCCCGACACAATGGCTCAGCAGTTAAGTTGCTGGGCTTGTCAGCGGGAAAGCCTGGTTTTGAGACCCGAGTGTTGCATGATAGAGTGAGCACCCATCTTCACCTAGCTCCTGCCCACCTAGCAGTACAAAAGCATGCAAACCTAAGTAAATAAACAGGTAGCACTTTGGTGAAGACAAAACAGCACTTTGTGACATTATGTTGGACACATGGCTGTGGAAATGTTTTTGGACAGCACTGGACATGAGCGCCACCCCCACCCCCCTAGAGATAGCAACAAACAGTTGAATAAAATCTGCAGAGACTCATTTCCTTTCCCCAGTAATGGCAAGTAGATGTTAAAGAACATGGGGAACAATATTGAACCCTATGAAACCCCCCCCCCCCAAGAAAAGCCACAGGTCTGAATATTTCTCCCCATTCATATTGACTGAAATTGCTCTCTCAAAAAAAAAACCAGGCCTCCAACCCATGCAAGCAGCATGGGTAAGTAACATCAATAACCTATGCTAGGCTAATGACATTATTCTGATACCAAATGATAGTATTTTCAATGCGATGGTCAAGGAATGATTGCCCTGTGGTTAAATAGAAATGGAAACATGGTCTAACCCAGCAAAGATGCAGCCCATAATGTTAGCAGGAACAGCAATATGTTACAGCACATATATTTTTTCCTCTAATAAACTATGCAGAGAGCTACTCCATTGTAAGAGCATATTTTGCTTACAGAATGTTCCATTTTCCATCGAGAGAAACAGTATGGATGATCCGAAACTTGGCTTGCTCATTTTAAAGCAGGGTTTCTGTCAATGTCAATCAAAGGGATGAATTAATAATACGTAGAACTCCAGGCAATTCAGAAATTTTGCCAATCCACATCAGTGTCCCTCAAACTAGACAATCCACTCTGTGGCATATTGTCAAGTATGAACCTTGTCATTGTGAGTTAAGAATCATTCTAA
The DNA here is from genome assembly GCA_030761175.1 of Masticophis lateralis. NCBI lineage: Eukaryota > Metazoa > Chordata > Lepidosauria > Squamata > Colubridae > Masticophis > Masticophis lateralis. The sequence goes on along the minus strand of JAUDYJ010000002.1, from coordinate 136,847,179 downwards.
CAAACATATGATGAGCTTCTTTGAGGAAATATAGATCATCATGAGTGTTATGCTGAATCCCATCACTTTCTTGAACAGACCAGGTTTTTAATCTGGAAACACGTACTTTGCTAAGATCTTAGCTTAGAAGTCTTTTTGTAATCACCAATTCAGACATCCAAAGCATATATCTGGATGGCAGCTACATCTGTGTGAAAGAAACTGAAAATTGGTGCTCAGACATGGCAGAAATGGGTAATGAGTTTTATTTAACCTGGAGGCAATTTTCTTTCATTTTGATTCTGCCCAATAGAACAGGAAGAATAGATGTAAAGGCTGCAAAGTCTCAAGTCACACTTTTTCAGGCACTGTATCATTCTATGCCTCTTTAAGAGGCAAGAGTCAGATTTGAGCCCATGATTAAAAAACTTTAAATGTTGGTTCATTCATTCTCTAAGTCAGAATCTCCTTTCAAAGAAGGAAGATAACTGCCTCCAGCCATCCACACGGGAAAGGTATTTTGATCCACTGTTAATATAGGTAGTCCTCGACTTACAGCCATAATTGAGCCCAAAATTATGTTGCTAAGTGAGACATTTTTAAGTGTGTTTTACCCCGTTTTACGACTTTTCTTGCCACCATTGTTAAGTGAATCACTGCGGTTTTTAATAACCCAGTTGTTAAGCGAATCTGGCTTCCCCGTTGTCGAAAAGTCACCAAAGATATTCACATGATCCGGAGGACACTGCAACCATCATAAATATGAACCTGTTGCCAAGCATCCAAATTTTGGCCAAGTCACCATGCTGCTGCTGCTGCAGCATCACAATCATGTATACTTTTTCCCCCCAGTGATGTTGTAACTTTGGTCACTAAATGAACTGTTGTAAATCAAGGACTACTTGTATTTTTAAAACAAAGCCCTCTGCCCGATTGTCTCTGGGTATCCCTTGGTGGGGTCCCTCTTTGCCACTGCCCTGGTTGCCGCCAAGTTTGTTCTTCAGAAAGACAGGAGCGAATGAGCCTTCCCAAAGGCAGAGCCCTTCATTAGAAATCGGGCTACTGCAGCTTCCCCGAGCTGCCCACCACTTTTTGGCTCGGCGTCCATCTCACGACGGCATCGTCCGGAGTCCGGAGGCTTATTCAAGCAGCCTCGAATTGGCGCGCCCGCCTATTCGATTCCCCCACCTCATCCCCCCCATTGTTCGTCCGCTGTTTCTGGCCGAAACCATCACACACACACACACACCGCCAACGCTGCTCTCAGTGGGGAGACGAGGGTCCGGCTCTCCCGCTCGGGCAATTGAGCTCCCACCGAGGTGTTTGCTAATTGACTCCTTTCATTGCGTCGGGGCGAGGCGCGTCGGGCGGCGAGGCGGTTCTGCCGATTTGGCACGCTCGCCCGCCCCGCCCCCCCTCCCCGTTTGAAGGAGCTGAGAGGCAGGGGGGCGCGGGCGATTATTCCCAGGGGCAGGCGAGAAGTGGTGGGGGAAGGAGAGGATCCCCGTGGCTCGGCTCCAAACTGAAATACTGTCCTCCGTCTCCAGGACGTAAACACAGAGGCAAGCCTCCAATGCTGGCGCCAACTTAGGCGAGGGGAATGTGAATGGAAAAGGGAGATGGCGGGGCTGTGGGGGGGAAGGGGGTGGGAAGTGAAAGGCGGGAATAGAATAGAATAGAATACTATTGAAGGGAAGGAGAGAATACTATTGCAATTTAAAAAGAAACTTCACACACGCACCTCCCTCCCCGCAGCCCAAATTTCTCATCATTTCTTTCTGATGGCTTCGGGAACCCCGTAAATAATCTGTGGATTTTATATAAATAAATCCCAGATTAGTTAACAGAGAGATCTACGAAAGGACACCTAGTGGAAGGACGATTGAACGGGTGGGGGGTGGGGGCTTTTGAAGGTAAATGCCGAGCTGCCCCCGTGTTTTAAGAGCTGCTCCTGCAGGAAGCTCTTAAATAAGAGCTGGAGAAGATCTAGGAAGGAAATTGGTGTCCATCTTTCCACCTAAACTAGAGCATCAATAAGGGCTGGATTATTAGGCTAGTGACAGCGACTGGCTAACCTTTCTTGGGCTGTGAAGCTAAAACGGGATTCAATTTGGTTAATACTTGGATGGTAGTGCTTAGACAACCAGAGAATTCTAGAATGGGAATTTTTATTTTTATTTGTATCCCACCTTTATGATTTTTACAAATAAGGTGGCAAACATCCAGCACCCCTTTCTCATCCTTTTTTCTTCCACAACAACCCTGCAAGGTGGGTTGGGCTGAAGTTGAAAAAGTAACCTCACATATACTTGTCTCATGATAATGTTGCAGGATCTCATAGAATAGCCCAAAGCACACAAGAGAGAAGTTCCCTGAGGATGGGTTCCAGCACAAGTCCAAAAGCTCAAAAAACTAAACCTCTGTTCCCAGTGACTGACCAGTTTGGATCCTGCAAAAAAACATCCTGGCTGTAATAAAACATTTTAATATTGTTGCTAAGAAAACTGCAGGTAGCCAGGAGAAATCAAGCTCAACCACAGGACATTTTTTAAATTGGAACAGTACTCTGGAGAAGGAGGATTTCATTGCCCAGTTGCCCTGCTCATATGCACAAAAGTATATCTTAAAGACCAAGATTGTTAAAAAGAAAGGAATAGAAAGTTTATTTATTTATTTATTTATTTTATTTCAATTTATATACCGCCCTTCTCCCCCGGAGGGGGACTCAGGGCGGTGAACAGCCAGATTAAAACACATATAATACAAATATTTAAAAATTTAAAATTAGATTAAATCGTCGGCGTTCCAATATAAAAGTCTCGAAACCAGTTAAAATACCCAATTTAAAACCCCCAAAATTAATAATACCAAAATTTAAAAACCCCATTAAAATCAAGCAAGCAAGGCCGGCTTGTTGGAATAAATAAGTCTTAAGGGCCTTTCGGAAAGCGCGGAGGTCCGGGATCAATCGAATTTCAGGAGGTAGCTCGTTCCATAGGGCAGGTGCCCCCACAGAGAAGGCTCTCCCCCTGGGGGCCACCAGCCGACATTGCTTGGCTGATGGCACCCTGAGGAGGCCCTCTCTGTGTGAGCGTACTGGCCGGTGGGAGGTTATCGGTAGCAGCAGGCGGTCCCGCAAATACCCCGGCCCTATGCCATGGAACGCTTTAAAGGTCAAAACCAACACCTTGAAGCGCACCCAGTAGACCACCGGAAGCCAGTGCAGCTCGCGCAGGAGAGGTGTCACGTGGGAGTGCCCTGTCGCTCCCATAATCACCCGCGCAGCCGCATTCTGGAAGTTTATTTGATCAAGGTAAAAAAAAGATACGTTATTATCACTCAGACTTTTGCTGACATCAGGACTGACTGAGGAGGCTTTAAGGATTCTTTACAGATAAGAATGAAGATATGAGAAGAAAGGATCATTTGTATTTTAAGAGAAGGTGATAAGTTACTACAATTGTCTATACCCATGCTGAAGGGGGAAATCAATTTTCTTTTCTTTACAATATTCTTTCTTTTCTATTTTTTTATTTTTTCCATTTTCCATTTTCTTTTTTAGCTGATACTAATTTCTATCTTTTTTTATTGTAACAATAAAATCATTATTTAAAAAAAGACACGTATACCTGTCTTGGTTTCTGCAGAAAATGGGGGATGGAATGAGTAGGCACCATTTCTCAAATAAACCAGATTACTCCGAGTATGATCTGCAGACAGATGAATTCCATGCATATTTATTCCATGGAAAGCCTGGTTGAATTCAGTGGAGCATGTTGTGAGATGAGCATGCATAAAAATGCCATCTTAGGTACTTTGTGTCTCTTGCCTTGGAAGTGAATGGTTTTAAGATCAAAGAAACTGACGAACCAAACCACTGAGTTACATCTGCTGTTAGGGAGCTGTAAGATATGCAATGGATTTAACGTGTGTGAGATTTAGACAATGGAGAAAGGAATGAAATCCAATACTAAGAAACAGAAGTCAGCAAAAGGGATAGGTAGATAGTTTGATCTGTGAATCTGTCTAGCTTTATTCTAAAGCCATCCAAGTTGGTGACCATCATGATTCCTTATGGCAAATTCGTTAGGTAAATATGTCATGTAAGGAAGTACTTTAATGGATTTGATCTTTAAAGGTTGCCCCAAGACAATGCATAAATAAATGCATTTCAATGAATATATATATTGAACACATACAAATAGTCCTCAACTTACAACCACAATTGAGCCTAATGTTTCCACTGCTAAGCAAGCCAGCCATTAAGTGAGTTTTGCTCAATTTTATGACTTCTTGCTAAGTGAATTGTTAAGTGAATCACTGCAGTTGTTAAGTTAGTAACATGGTTGTTAAGTGAATGTGGCTTCCCCATTGGCTTTGCTTGTCAGAGAGTAGCAAAAGCTGATCACATGACCCTGGGACACAGCAACCATCAAATACTTGTCAGTTGCCAAGTGTCCGAATTGTTATCATGTGACCATGAGATGCTGCAACGGTCTTAAATGTGAAAAACATCATAAGTCACTTTTTCATTGCCCTTGTAACTTCAAATGTCCTTAAATGATTATAAGTCAAAGACTACCTGTATAATGATAGAAATTATGGAAATACAAACTCAAAGTATCAATACATGTAATGCCTGAAGAACATTAGATGAGTTCAATCACAGTGAAGTGGTCAACAGACTAATGAATTATAATAAAATTGCTCATTAATAAAATCTAAACCAATCTTTGGTGGTAATAAGGCAGTGGCTCAGCCTGCAACATCAAATCTCCACCCTCTCGTGTTGAAATTACGATTCAACTTTCAATCAATTTGGATCCAGTACAAGGCATCTGAGGGGGCACCATCTTCTTTGCCTCAAATAATAAAATTATTTCAGCCCAATGAAAATCCCATTGAGATTATTTTGGAGAAAACCACCTACCCCCCTGGGATCTAAAGCTGCAAAATGGAGTGCAAAAAAATCTAAATTGCAGCAAAGGGATGAATAAAACTCTAGCTGTCTGTTGCCAGGTAGTAGTCATTCAGAATTTTGCAGCCTCACTAAAGAACTGAGACAATAGCTTGAAGCATGAGTGAGAGGAAGAAGTAACAGGGCTAGGCAATAAAAGATAGCAGCCAGGGTCCAAAGTTGATTAGGGATATGAGCAGCTAAAAAGTGAATTGGTAAACTTGGAGGAATTAATCGAATAACAGTTGGAAGGGACCTTGAAAGCTTTCTAATCCAACCCCTTGCTCAAACAAGAGACCAATCTCTTCTTAAAAGCCTCCAGTGAAGAATAATTCACAACTTCTGAAAGCTCTTCCACTGGTTAATTGTTCTCACTGTAAAGATATTTTTCTTTGGTTCTAGGTTGCTTCTCTCCTTAATTAGTTTCCACCCATTGCTTCTTGTCTGGCCTTCTGGTCCTTTGGAAAATAGATTGACTCGCTCTTTCTTATGGCAGCCCCTCAAATATTGGAACTCTGCTATCATGTCAGCCCTAATCGTTCTTTTCCTTAGACTAGACATACCCAATTCCTGCAACCATTCTTCATGTGTTTTAGCTTCCAGCACCCTAATCATCTTTGTTGCTCTTTTCAGCACTCTTTCCAAAGTCTCTCCTTTTTATATGGGGGTGACCAAAACCGAATGCAATATGAGTTATTGATAGAGAATTGCAGAAACGTGGAGGCAATGGCTGACAATTCATATGATTCTGCTTTGGGGGACCTTTGAGCCCCTCAAATAGAGGGGGTTCAAAGATCCCCCTTCTCTTTAATAGAGAAGGACATATTAAAAATATGTCCTTCTCTAACTCCATTTCTTTGAGCAATCATGGCTACCCCATGATCATGCAAGCTTAAAGGGCATAGTAGTTACAAAGAATTAAAACTCAAGTGTTACGACACATATCACAGATGTGTTTTCCTGTTTTTATTGCATTGTATGGTATGTATTGTTTTTATTCTCGGGTTGCAAGCCTCTCAGAATTTGGTTTAAGATGAGCAGCCATCTAAATGAAATAAACAAAGGCCTACAGAGTTGCCCAATCCTACAGCTGGTTTGATTGTTATGAGTTTATGGAGGATGTACATAAAACAAATGGGAAGAACTAGAGATTGTAGGCCTGTAGTCCAAGGATGTGTGTGTTTTAAAAATTCAGGATGTAATTCTGGAAATAAACTAAAAACAGTAGCGAGGTAAGGAGTGTTGGGGGTGGGGGGGAAGGAAGGCTTGCTTTCTCTTTAGATGGATGTGAAGAGGCCCGATCAAAAGATCTGGTTTACTACAGTCATGCTTCATTATGGGGAACAAGGGAAGGGAGGGAATGCCCAGTCCTCCTGTGACCAGTTTAGGAGTAGAAAGCTTTTTAGGCCAAATATCTCCACTACCATGAGTTCTCAATAGAAATCCAGAGGGAAAATGGCAGCGTGCCACAATTCTTCATTGACTGACAGCATCTCTCAGAACTCCTATTCTTAAAGATTTCTTTTATCTTGCCTTTATTGTTTTTATAAATAACTCAAGGTGGCAAACATACCTAGTACTCCTTCCTTCTATTATCCCCGTAACAACAATCCTGTGAATGGGTTGGGCTGAGGGAGAGGGAGTGGCCACCCAGCCACTTTATGCCTAAGGCAAGACTAGAACTCTCAGTCTCCTGGTTTCTAGCCTGGTGCCTTAACCATTAGACCAAACTGACTCTGTATCCATCTATTAGTGAGGAACCAAACAAGAATCAGGAAAAGTTGTCTCAATGTACGCCAGATTATTTCACTTTCCACACAATTAAATTGTCACTCTTCTTCACTAAGCAAGAGGAACAATTGGGGACCGAATTAAAAAAAATCTAAGATGGTGGGAAAATGTTGATGACAGGAAAAAGTTTGTGTATGCTTTCTAGTTAGAGGTTTGGCTTTGAATCCCTGTATAGTAATGGCCAAAATTGTGGAAACCTTTTGGGAAAAGTGTATTTTCTAAAGCTAGCTAATAACACCACCTTTTTTGGAGTAGTACCATAAGATTATTTATCAATGGCAAGATAATTTAATCAAGAATGTAATGCAATAACTTTTATGAAGCATTTGCTATTAAAATAGCAGTTACAGTATAACGAAGAAAAGTGAAACACATAGAAAAAACGAGATATACAAAAATTATTACCATGTCAGTTAATAGTTGGGTAACCTTTAGCATGAATTACGGCCTTACATCTTCCCCTGGAGTGAACCAAGTCTTTTACTTTTGCAGCTGTTCTAATGTGAAACCAAGATTGAAGGATTGCTTCTATCAACTGGATTTTATTGCTGGGTCGCTTCTGACTAGCAAGTTTCTTTAGTCGGCTCCATAGATTTTTAATTAATTAATTTATTATTTATTATTTAAATTTTTATACTGCCCTTCTCCCGAGGGACTCAGGGCAGTGCACAGCCATAATAAAAACAACATATACTACAAAATTTAAAACAATTTAAAACATATTAAACAATTTGGCCCTATTTATAAAAATTCCAAGACTAAAATACCCATTTAAAATTTAAGATTCATTCTTTCGTCAGCCCAGCCTGTTGAAATAGTAAAGTCTTAAGGGAACGGCGAATGCAGTATTGCAGGCTACTTCTGCTGACTGCCAGCTGCCTGCAATTTGGCAATTCAAATCTCACCAGGCTCAAGACTGACTCAGCCTTCCATCCTTCCGAAGACCCAGTAAAATGAGGATTTGCCCCCAGATTGTTGGGGGCAATAGGCTGACTCTATCAACCACTTAGAGAGGGCTGTAAAGCACTGTGAAGTGGTACATAAGTCTAAGTGCTATTGCTATCATCACAGGATGTAAGCTGTTCCAAATAAAGCTTACTTTTGCAATTGACAGATACTGATTTTGTCAATGCTGATGGTGTTCAAGTGCCCCTCCAGTTGTTTTGGGATGGTACCCAAGGCACCTATTACTATTGGTACCACTCATTCGGTGTGGGTAATCTACAGTTAGACTCACAGTCTAAGACTGCTGGAAACTCAATACTTCAAGTCCTAACCAAGGACCTAAGAATTATTAAGATAATGTTTAAAAATATAGGCAGTTCCAATCAGAGTGTGGGGTACTTTTTGGTTTTTGTTTGTAAAAGTAGGGTGTTGTATCAGGCATGTTATGAGCAAGATGCCTGCCAGTTTGGATTTAAAATTTTTAAAAGATATTTATTAGTATGATTCTGGGTTCCTGAAGGAGCCCAAGTGAGCATATTAGGTACTCATCAGCTCTCTTATTTTTTCCTCAAAAGTGAAGTGATTGGCGCAGTATCCTTCAAAGACCTCTTTGGCCTGAGGCTGAATTTAAACCAGCATGTCCCCATCTGTAGTCCTCCTAATCACTATGCCATACCAGCAATTTCAGACTCACACACTGACTTCTATTGTATGTATTATGTTATAGTTTCCGTGCATGTAATCACAAAATGGCAGGAAACCTTGCTGATGGTTTTCAATAACCATGGTTTCTGAAAGCCCCAGAAATGGAATTCCAAAGCCACAAATTAGGAGCAATGCCAGTTTAAGGTTGTCACATCTTTAAATTAAGGTAAAATAGTCTCCCTGTCTCTTCTTGATACTTCTGGATGGAAATTGAGGTTCCAGGAATGCTTCCTGCATACAACCTATGTACCCATCTGGAAGTGAGAATGAAACAGACAAATCTTTCCATTTTTCCTTCTCAATTACTTCACACAGGAACACCATAAATTACTTTTATCCCATTAATGAATACACACACAAGCTCTTGAGAAAGAAAATATCATCTGCTCAACCTGGTTTTAAAGAAGACTAATTTATTGAATTTGTCTCTCAAATATGTAATACTAAGAAGTTGCTGGGAGACTAAGTGGAGATGCAATGCAAGACCAGAATCTAACTAAATATACAGTAGTGGCCAAAATTGTGGAAACCTTTTGGGAAAAGTGAATTTTTGAGGTTTGATGGCTAATAACACCACTTTTTGGGGGAGAGTTTCAAGATAATCATATTCCACTGCTGGAATGGCCTGGAAATAGCCCAGACCTTAAACCAATTGGTCGCATTGGTTTTGATGATCTCTGGAGGGCTCAGGACAGGGGTTGTTCCTCGGTCCTCATCCTATTAGATCTCTCAGTGGCTTCTGATACCATCAACCATGGTATCATGCTGCGCTGGTTGGAGGGGTTAGGAATGGGGGGCACCATGTTGCGGTGGTTCTCCTTCCTCTCTGGCCGTACGCAGTCTGTGTTGGCAGGGGGACAGAGGTCGACCTCGAGGCGCCTTGTTTGTGGGGTGCCGCAAGGGTCAGTCCTCTCGCTTCTCCTGTTCAACATTTATGTGAAGCTGCTAGGGGAGATCATCCGTGGTTTGGGGGTGAAGTTCCATCAGTACGCTGATGTTACGCAGCTGTACATCTCTACCCCGGACCACCCCAATGATGCCTTGACGTGATGTCCCGATGCCTGAAGGCCGTGCAGATCTGGATGGGGAGAAACAAGCTCAGACTCAACCCCTCCAAGACCGAGTGGCTGTGGTTCTGGCGCACCGATATAGCCAGCTGGCTCCATCGCTGACTATTGGGGGTGAGATCTTGGCCCCCACAGAGAGAGCTCGCAACTTGGGTGTCCTCCTGGATACATGGCTGTCTTTAGATGATCATATGACGGCTGTGGCCAGGGGGGGCTTTCTATCAGGTTCGCCTGATTTACCAGTTGCGTCCCTTTCTGGACTGGGTTACCTTGTGCATGGTCACACATTCTCTCGTCACTTCCCATCTGGACGACTGTAATGGTCTCTACATGGGGCTCCCCTTGAAGAGCACTCAGAGGCTTCAACTGGTCCAGAATGCGGCTGCGCAGGTGATTATGGGGGCGACACGACGCACTCACGTTACACCTCTCTTGCGTGAGCTGCACTGGCTCCTGGTGGTTTTCTGGGTGTAATTCAAGATGTTGGTCACCACCTTTAAAGTGCTCCCTGGTTAGGACCTGGGTACTTACAAGATCGCCTTCTGCCACCGATAGCCTCCCACCGGCCAGTACGCTCTCACAGAGAGGTATTCCTCAGGGTGCTGTCAGTCAAATTATGGTCAACTGGCGACCCCCAGGGGGAGGGCCTTCTCTGTGGGGGCTCCCGCCCTATGGAATGAATTGCCCCCGGAGATACGTATGATCCCCGATCTACGTGCCTTTCTAACCACTGCACCACCATGGCTCTGATGATACCTTTTAACACCATTAAACAATACCATCTGCCTATCCCAGGTCTTCGGGAAAGACTGGATAGGTGGATAAAAATGCAAATCAAGTCTTAATATCTGTCTGACTGTGTGACCAACCATAAGAATAATAATTCCATCTAAGTTACTCATTTTTAATTATACAGAACATTAGTTTATTTCTTTGGTATTGTCCTTTCAAATAACAAAAGCAATATTTTATCTGATTGGATGTTAGCAAATATATTTTAGACAAACTCAGGGCCAACCTATGGCTGGTCATTACCACAAGCAGTGAACTGTTTCTTTAGCAGCCTATGTCAGATGGCAGCCCAGAAGGCACTTGCTGGGCTGCCTAGAAAATGGGTTTCATTCTGCCTTCTACCCTAGTGCCTTTTTATGCTCTGTAACAGAGGTGGGTTTTAGCAGGTTCTGACCAGTTCTGGAAAACCAGTAGCGGAAATTTTGAGTAGTTTGGAGAACCAGTAGTAAAAATTCTGACTGGCCCCACCCCCACCTATCAGCTGGGACCTGCCTCCCAAGTCCCAGCTGATCAGGAGAAAATGGAGTTTTTGCAGTATCCTTCCCCTGAGTGGGGTGGGAATGGAGATTTTGCAATATCCTTCCCCTGCTACGCCCACCAAGCCACATCCACCAAACCATGCCACATCCACCAAGCCACACCCACAGAACCAGTAGTAAAAAAATTTGAAACACATCACTGCTCTGTAGCATAACTACATCTCTTAGTGGAGGGAAAGCAATTCTCTACTTTGACACTTTTATCCTTATACTTCAAGCTTCACTTTGTGAAGGATAGAGCTAGCCTAAACTCTTGAATGTAACCATTAGACTTTATGCTGGAGATGAGGTCTACCTGAGCTGCAAAAATGCAGGGAACCTCTACATGGTAGCAAAGAGTTTGATATATTTTTGCTGCCATCTAGTGGTTGGAGGTTTGCAGCAGGTCTGCATTCCTACTTCAGGAAATCAGTGGATCAAAGAAGTTCAGACTTTCTCTCCCATCATCAGCTCATATCAGGCTAGTAAAAACTTTGTAGGCTGGTAACTTTTGAAGTATTTATAGGTCTGCCTTCTGTTACCTCTGGGTATTTAAATACACCCAGAGGGTTTCCAGATTGTGGCCTGGCAAACTTGGGTTATTAAGGGTTAAATACAATGGAATTGATAGCACAATCTGTAGCTAGTCTGCCTCCTCTAACAAGATCAGCCCTGGCTATAACCAAGCTGGGAAGTCTATTGTTTCATTAGACAAAGCAAGATAAACTGTTCATATCTCCTTTGCCTCCTTGAGAATAAATAAAATGAATATAATAAGTAGTTTAATTAGTGTAAATCTGGGGCAGCTGCTTTACATAAGCAGAACAATTACATATTTCCATCAGTCTATTTGAATGGTTCAGCCTATTTTTGTCATGGTAATCCAAGATCTCTACAGGTAGAATTTCAAGGGTTATTCTCCTAAGAAACAGGCAGCATCTAAAATATCCTAGCTCAATTTCCTGTAGAAAGTCTCTGATCCTTTCAGGATTTAGCCCCTGGTCTCAGATCTTGCTGTGCCGAGTCTCATAAAGGAGTCTCGTAAAACAATTGTTGCTGAGAAGGATCATTAGGCTAAAAATGGAGTCAAGCCTTGACGGGCACACACACATTGGAGCTAAAGGGGAGGGGGATGTCTAGGGAAGAGAGAGAGAGAAAGAGAAGAAAGAAAGGTTTCACTTAGTTTCATTTAAGTTCGCTTAAATTACCACCCCGTTGTAATTTAATGATAAAACTTTTTTTTTAAAAAAAAAACCTTTTAAAAGTCAGACTTGGAAGGCCAGTGAGATGATGTGGGGGAAGACAGTTCTCTGTCTTCGGGAGTTGGGCCCTCCCGCCCGCCCAGGCGTTATGCCGACCTTATATTTCTTCTTTTTTCGCAGCTGGGCAGTTTGGCGCACAGGCAAGCAAACCGAGCATGCACATGGCCATCGCACTTACAAAGAGAACCGGTAGTAAAGCCAGTGAGAACCCACCACTGTTGTAAGGGGGATGAGATTTTAATATTATTGATGATGTGGGATCAGTCCCAGACTGCATTAACAGAGGGATAGAATCAAGATCACATGAAGTGTTGGTACCACTTTATAAGGCCTTGGTAAGGCCACACTTGGAATACTGCATCCAGTTTTGGTTGCCATGATATAAAAAAGATGTGGAGATTCTAAAAAGAGTGCAGAGAACCGCAACAAGGATAATTAGTGGACTAGGGGCTAAAAAACATATGAAGAACGGTTGTAGGGATTCGTTGGTTTGTCTAATGAAAAGAAGAATTGGGGTGCAAGGTAGCAAATAATTTTCAATAGGTGTTTATTTTACAGTAGATGTCTGTTTTGAAGACTCTTGTCAGGCTGCTATCAAATATTGTAGTCCTTTTTAAAAATGCTATCAGTAAATGTCAGCGGGGAGCTTTCTCCTCTATCTGCCAAATTGGTGAAAGCAGCAATTTAAAAACAAAAAAACATCATATAACATTGTTGTTATCAGAATCAATGACTTGTCAATCATCTTTGATTTAGTGATAATTTTTGGCAGATTGGCAGTGTCATTGGTTGTTTGAAATTTGTTTATGTTCTCCAAAGGCTCACTTTTCCTATTAAAATCTTCCGACGACAGCAGTGTTGAAAACAAGATATCCATCTCTGGTGCTCTTCATTTCATTATCATAATGAACATTTTCTCAGCATGATCATTACTCCTAGGTGCATGATTGCTTTCAGCGACTTCATTCCAGAGATTTGTAACCTGGGATTACCAGGAGTGGCATTTGAAAATATTTGGAAGACGGCCATGGCTCATCCTAGGATTATTCTAAGGATCCATCATAGAAAACTGATTTTGGAAGAAAAAAAGAAGACAACTTCTTCCTGTTTGCTTATTTGGGCAATGATGGAAATTTTTACGTTTACTTGTCTCAATTAGCCACTTCCCTACCATCGCTTGTTAGAACCACAGGGTTGAAGGAATCTAAGCTCAGCTCAGTGCAGAATCCACTACAGGTAGTCCTCAACTTACAACCCTTCATTTAGTGACCATTTGAAGTTAAAATGGCACTGAAAAAGTGACTTATGATCAGTGGTGGGTTTCTACCAGTTCGCCCCAGTCAGGCGAACTGGTAGCTGCAGCAGGAGGCTCCGCCCACCCACCCGGACCTCATCACGGACGCTCTATGCATGTGCAGAAGGTTCTGCACATGCGCAGAAATGCGCACAAGTGAAGGAAAGGCACGCATCTGCGCACTCACAATTCTGAACTGGTAGCAAAGCTAAGTGAAACCCACTACTGCTTATGGCCATTTTTCACACTTCCAACCATCGCAGCATCCCCCGGTCATGTGATCAAAATTCAGACGCTTGGCAACGGACTCATATTGATGACAGTTGCAATGTCCTAGGGTCATGTGATCGCCTTCTGCAACCTTCCGACAAGCCAAGTGAATGGGGAAGCCAGGCTTATTTAACAAACGGTATTACTAACTTCACAACTGCCGTGATACACTTAACAACCATGGCAGGGAAAGGTCGTAACGTGGGTCAAAATGCAATTAACAAATATCTTACTTAGCAACAGAAACTTTGGCCTCAATTGTGAGCATAAGTCAAGGATTACCTGTATAGTATGCCTGACAGATTACTACCCAGCTTTGGTTTTAAAACATGTAATGGAGAAGACTTTACTGGTCAGTTCACGTGGTCTGGAACAGAGGTGGGTTTTAGCAGGTTCTGACCAGTTCTAGAGAACTGGTAGCAGAAATTTTGAGTAGTTTGGAGAACCAGTAGTAAAAATTCTGACTGCCCCCATCCCCATCTATTCTCTGCCTCCCAAGTCCCAGCTGATTGGGAGGAAATGGGGATTTTGCAGTATCCTTCCCCTGGATTGAGGAGGGAATGGAGATTTTACAGTATCCTTCCCCTGCCACGCCAACCAAGCCACACCCACAGAACCAGTAGTAAAAAAATTTGAAACCTACCACTGGTCTGGAATCTGCTTCCTTCTAGTTTTAACCCATTGGTTCTTGTTCTGACCTTTGCTATGAAGTGAGGACATCCACTCACTCTTCTGCGTGACAGCCTTGCAGATATGCGAGAGTTTTATCTCATCTCTTCTTCAGGTTAAACATAAACAGATTCTACGTACTTCCTCAGAGCCTTCATTATCTTAAGTCATCTTCTTTTGAACTTGCTCCAATTTATCAGGGTCCTTTTGAAACTGCGAGGCCTAGAACAACACATAGAACTCCAGACAGGCTCTGCCTTTGCATCTTGATCTGAACTCTGTATTCAGAGTAATGACATTGCCCAATACAAGTACTCCTCGATCTATGACCGTAAGGGAGCCTGCCCATTATGGTTGCAAGCAGTGACGGTTGTTAAGCAAGATTGCCTCCCTTAACAACTCCCACCTGCTTTCCCTGATGCAGCCATTAAAGTAACTGGGTGGATCATTAAGTGGAGTGCGGGGTGCCTCAGGAGTGGTGGAGGGGTAGCTTTTGGGCGGAGGGGGCTGTAAATTTGAGTAGTGCTAACTGTCCAGTTGTAAATCGAGGACTACCACCTGCAGTATTTATCTTTCTAGCTTCCTCACTGCTTTGGGGAACAAGGACATCTAAGCACTCTTGCTGAGTACTAAGATCCAGCAACTGGATCTGACTGATGGGTCTTCCTGGGAATTTAAAAAAAGAAATCCTTCACATTGCTATTGGTGTTTAGCTTATGGCTGATAAGGGCATTCAAATCGTTTTCCATGGATTATTACTGCCAAGGAGGTCTCCTTTATTCTACACCTGTGCTTTATAGTCTTCTAACCCAAATGCAAAATTATACATTCCTCCCTATTAAATTCCAGAAGAACCGAATTGCTTGAAGACTTTGCCCACTCTGGATATCAAGATGACAGCTGTCAAGATGAGTAGCGTCCTCGATCCTCCTTCCCTTGTGTTATTAAACAAAAATGTGTACACATAATGGCCTTATAAGCACTCTTGTGTCGGAAACGGCATTTCACCACGAACACTGCAAAAAGCTACATCGGTTTGTTTGTGTTCATAGACACTGTGTATGTTAGCTGTTTTATGTATGAAATCTATTTGCATAATGCGCTGCCTAAGTTCTGTAATTTGCATAATAAAATGACATTCAAAATCTCTTAAATGCCGACCTGCTGCCATCTGCTCTTTCCGTTTATATTTTCCTCCAAACAAACAAACGAACAAAAGACCAAAAATAATTAAAAAATAAAACCTAATATGCATGGGTGATTCTGATCTTATCCAGATCTGCCCATCCAAAAATATAGTTCAGTATGCAACAGGCAGGACAGTTGCAAAGAAGAAGGAACTTACTGAGGTCTGTAATAAATCTTTTTCCTCTCACAGGAGATAAAAAAATCTTTTCAGCTCCTAGGCTAATGTTTGTATCCAGAGTTGGATCAGAAACTGATCAGTGATTCAGGAAAATGGCAACCATCCTGAGGCCCATCAATTTTCCTGCCCAAACCAGGTGAGATTATTTTGGAGGTGTGTAGTGCTGCAAGCATCCATAGTGAGGATTTTGATATTCATGTGGGCTTTGGTGGTATCTTGTTATGTGAAAACAATTTGTCCTTATAACAAATGTTAGTTGAAAAATACACCTTCCTAAATGTAGTTTGCACCAGCTTTATCCGCAATACAGAGATATCAGTCATGCTAAGAACCAGTTAATGAAGATACATATGCTCCATATATGATGTGTGTCATTGATTATTTCATATCACGAGATCTAAACAATATCCTAAACACTCTGATGTTCTTCACTTTGCAACTCTAAAACTACTCTAATCTTAGCACTTTAATTTTATACTTATTCAGTCATTTCTGAGGACATGGAAACATGCAAATAAAAGTACTTTTCTCCTAACTTTCTTTTCTTTTCTTTTCTTTCTTTTTTCCTGGCCCAGCACAGTGAGCTGCGTCCAAAGAAATACTAACATGCTGGATTTATTGCAGAAGATAGTATGGAAAAAGACAGGCAGACTGAGGTGGCTAAATCCAGTGCCACGATATACTGAGCCAAATGTGAGAGGTATAAATACTTCACCATTGACACCACCTCTCTCTTTAAAAAGGAAGACAAATACTTCTCAACACTCTTGTCTCGGGCTGGCTTGCCGAAGGCGCCCTCATAAAAACTTAAGATAAACAGTTTATCGAGAGATGAATGTTCCACGGCAGTTTTGAAGACAAAGCTCTCCTCTGCCTTTCAGAAAGGAAGGGGGCGGGGGAGAGGGGAACTTCACCAAAACTGGATCCTGAACCTGATTAGCACAAACTTAAAAGACATAGGAGTGATTGCTTCAAGAATGGGTCAGCCTGTTGTTGAAAAGAGAAATTTAAAAATGCTGTCCCGCTTTCTCTAGTGTACACAAGCAAACAGCTATACATGCAGAAGTCAGCTCCATGTGTGGCTGAGAGTGTGTGTGTGAGAGAGGGGGGGGGAGAGAGAATGAGAGAGAGAGCTTTTATTGCTCACCACTTTGAGATATTTTGAATGGCAAGCAGTATACACGTCAAATAAAGTCTCCTTATTATTCCACGTTACCCCAGTCAGCACCTAATCCCTGGAAAAGATGCCAGGATTTAGGCTGTCTCTTTTTTCTTTATTATTTTAATAGAGGAAGGTCTAACAAATGTTAAGCAAAGGGAAAGCCCTGGCTGATCTTCTGTGCTTGGGGCGGCAGGGAGAGTTTTCCAGTGCTGTATCCACTTTAAGCTCATAAAGAAGTGAATGGCCATTTATTTATAAGGGGAAAAAGTAAAGTGGATCCTTCTGCATCACCAACATAGGGAACATAGATTTGCATATAATTTGCATATGGGTGCTTTTTCTCTCCTCCTCTTCCACGGCGAATATAAGGATTTATGGACCGGGGTCACATTTTACAATGCTTTTGCCGAAATCCAGCATTCATTTCCAGCTTTTGGAATAAGTGCGTCCATAGCGAACGATCGGTTCGCTTAACGACCGCTGCAAGAAAAGTTTGTAAAAGTAGGTCGGTCAGGTGAGTGACCCAATTTACGACCATCACGAGTTATGACGGTGATGGGCAAGCTCCATTACGTTTGTAACTCGAGGCCTATCTGTTTTTCACTTCAGCAGAAGTAGCTTCTGTGCGTATTTGGAAATCACTCTGAATTAGTGAAGTGGGGTGACCTTGCCATCCACCAGCTGAAAGAGTGATGTCACAGTGATATTTTCTAATGTTTGTGATGTTTCTAAGGGGCCTTTTCTTGAATCCTGATCACACCTGTGCAAAGACCTGCACAGCCTGTCCTTTGGGGTTGTGCAATCTAAGAGAGGAACCTCTACTTGAATCATTATGTAAAGGTAAGTTTCCCCTGACCAGTCGTGTCCAACTCTAGGGAATGGTGCGCATCTGTTTTTTAGCTGAGGGAGCCACTGCTGTCCATGGTCATTTGGGCAGCATGACTATACACCAAGACGCACAAAATGCTATAACCTTCCCATCTACTTACTTATCTACTTATCTACTTACATTTGCATGATTTCGAAATGGTAAGTGGGCAGGAACTGGGGCAGGAACGGGAGCTCACCTCGTCAGATGATACTTGGGTTTTGAATTGTGGACCTTCCAGTCAACAAGCCCGGTGTCTTAATTACGACAACCGTGGAATAACAATAGCAATAGAACTTAAGACTTATATGCCACTTCATAATGTTTTACAGCCCTAAGTGGTTTACAGAATCAGCATATTGCCCCCAACAATCTGGATCCTCATTTTATTGACCTCAGAAAGATGAATCAACCTTGTACAGGTCAAGATCGAACTCCTGGCAGTGGGCAGAGTCAGCCTGCAATACTACATTCTAACCACGACTCTTATAAATCATTACATAGATGCTGAAAACTGCTCCTTGCTGTTTTTTATAGGCTTGTACAGTCCCATCTCCTTTCCATTGAATTGTGTAGATATGCTGTATGTGTATGGACCAATTTATACACACAGAGAGCTCTCTGATCAAGCTCTCTTGTGACTATCTGTGGTATTTTTTTGACATCAACATAGGTGTAGTTTGCCACTGCCTTTTTCCGGAAGGTTTCCTAGCTCTGGGAATTTCTGGTAGTGGTCTCCAGATAACCAAATCCAACTCTGATTATCTTTTTTTTAAGATCAAACCAACCCTAGTGTGACATATACACAAACGAAGAACGATTGTTAATCATTTATAAAACACATAATATAGCACTACAGTATTTCTGCCACAGAGATGGCTGCTGGACAATTATCCCCAACCACGATGCTTTTTAGATCCTTACTCTTGGTAAAATTATAAGAGTAAGGAACGCTTTGCATTTCCTCAGCTTTAAAATATTGAACACATGGCTACCTTAAAACAATGGCTTTGTAAGCTAGGTGGAGCCTTGGGTACTGACTTGGCAGGATGAAGCAATATTACTCAGTTTTTATTGGCTGATAAGGCAGAAGGGGGGGCCTGTAAAATACCCCCCCCCCACATTAATTCCATACATACAAGGTCAAGCCAAACATTTTAACCATTAACTTAAGGAAGGTGTCTATAATGTCCAGGAGCAAAATAGGGTTCTGTAGCATCTGCACATGTATTTAGTGTGTAACAAAGTTCCTGGCCTCTCAAATACAGGTAGTCCTCAACTTATGACCAGTTACATCATTCAAAATCACAACTGTTCTAAAAAAAGGGGGGGACTTACAACTTGGATTCAAAGTTCTGACGTTAGATGATCAAACTCTGGGTGCTCTGCAACATGGATGCATTTACTGCTGTTTGCAGGATCCTGTGGTCCTGTGACCGGATTTTACAATGAATCAGCCAAAAAAAAAACCTCCCAACACTTACTTCTGGTTTTCAGCAAAGCCGCACCCACAGCAAACCATCAGTTCACTTAAGGGCCATGATGTTTGCAAAAAAGGTAGAAAAATCAGGGCATTCACATGACCAACATGATATTTGACCTTAGTGAGTGGGTTCCCTTATGGTCATATATCGACAACAATCTGTAGAGAGATACAGAGAATTATAAAAATGCCACATGTAGATGTACAACGAGCAAAGATGCCATTCAACATAGTGTTGCCATAAATCCCTCTTGAAGGTGGTCTTCGAACCTGTAGCAAGACACAAGACACAAATCGCCCAAGGCTGTCTTGGGGAACTGCATTTTCCAATTTCCAAAATGCATCATACCATCCCAACAAAGAGGAAAACAAGCAAGGAGATCTAAGAGTGATTGGGGAGGGCAAGTGATGTCATGCATGTTATGTTGTCGTCATTGCAACTTATGCTAAATGTCTACGGTCACATTTGCTTCAATCTGTTGATGGAACATGTTCTTGTCGTTTTGACATTTTTCATCTTTGTTGCGAAAAAGGCCTTCATCTTGGCAAAAGAGTCTTCTTCACATCACTGGATGGGTTGTTGTCCCAAAAGAGCCAAGGTGGCGCGGTGGTTAGAGTGCTATACTGCAGCTATTTCAGCTGACTGCTACTTCAGCAGATCAGCGGATCAAATCTCACCGGCTCAAGGTTGACTGAGCCTTCCATCCTTCCATCCACCCAGATTGTTGGGGGCAATATGCTATTTAGTATATTGTCAATTGTTGTAAGCCACCCAGAGTCCTCGGAGAGTGGGCGGCATAGACATGATTAATAAAAATAAATAATAATAATAAATAAAACAGAATCAAAGCTCTACATGATATTCTAGCAGTCTTCCCCTATGGCTAGAGCAGAAGTCTTGAAACTTGGCACCTTTAAAACTTGTCGACTTCAACTTTCAGAATTCCTCAGTCAGCACAGCTGGCTGGAGAATTCTGGGAGTTGAAGTCCCTAAGTCTTAAAGTTGCCAAGTTTCCAGACCCCTGGGCAAGAGCATCAGGAGAATTCTAGCTAATGGAGTTGTGTCTGTTTTTGTAGTCTTAAGCATTTGTTAGACTTTGGTCTTATCATTGAAAACAGTGTCTGACTCTGGTTTACTTTGGTCGCATGGATGCATCTGTCTTCTCAGAATTTTTCAACCCTAAGCATTTCATCTGGAGACTTGTTTTTGAAATAAAACTTATTTATAGGTCATTTATCATGGCTCCTGCCCAACTCCTCCTCCCATTTCTGCCAAGAACGCTTGGCCTTGGGGTGGCACCCAGGAGCCACATTCTAAAAAGCGGTGGGTGGAATCAGAACAATAACTAAACGCGATCTCATTTATCTCATTTTGATTTACATTTAACCTTAATTAAAGATAAATATAGTTAAGTTGACTGCTGTCTTAATATTTTTCCCTTCTGTCACATGAACATTTATAATTTGGTTCCTGGAGGCTACACCCCACGATTTTACACATTCTACTGTCTACATTCCAAGTTCCAACTCATTCTATAAAACAATCCTATAACTGGGAGAGCTGATACTCCCTATTGCTTACTCACCAATTATACAATGACCAATCTTCTGACATCTAGAAATTAGGACTTCCTACTTGAAAGCAAATATCTTTTCTGCAGAGCTGGCTTCTATTTATTGCATCTCAACACCGTGTAGACTTCTGTCCAAGGATGTTCCTGTTGCTGTGGTTTTTAAATTACAATGAAAGGATGTTGATGCTCAGAGGTTCATATAGGGTCATGCTTAACTCTTGATTCCTTGCCGGCTGTGACTCTAGTGGTCAGATTATATATCTGAAAGCAAGCCAACAAATGGCCCTCTTCCACTTCGTTTGATATGCACAAAAACATCTATGCTAGGACTGATTTCCCAAGAGAACTGGCTGAAGAACATGTGTTCAGATAGTAGCTGAGAGTGACGGATATTATCAGAGATTGATACTCCCATCAAATGGCAAGGACTGGTACATTTTTATCCACATGTCACCTCCCTCTCAGACTTCTGAGCATAGACCATAAACCTGAGGACTGTGTAATTTCAGACTTCAAGTAGGAGAGAGATATGTATTCTTTGAAGCATATCTATGACATCTCGCAGTGCATGTCAGATATGTATATTGATGGTCATGCTCATTCGGTTCTATGAGAAGTTATTTGGTCAATACAGCTTCAGGTTCAAGAAAGGTTGTTTTAATATTTACAAAATATATCCATGCATGAACAGGGTAAGAGTCCAATAAGAGAGTTCATTGGCTGATACAGTCACATGTGATGTCTGTAAAGACTTAACTCCTTCTAGTCTCTGGTGCATCACATACAGGCAATATCTGACAATGCATATAGTAATACCTCCCCAATTGTATCATCCTGTCCCTTTAGATTTGGCAGAGCAGAATGTGCAGATACCATCTGCCAGGGACTTACATTTAGTAGGTCCTACACAGTGGGCCTTCCTTGCCATGGTGCTCACTTTAGGAAACATTCTCTCCACACACCTCAAAATTAGGTTAGTTCCATCCCTCTTAATGTTCTGGAAGTCCTTTAAGACCTGGTTATGTCCCCAGGCTTTGGGATCTATAGATGTGTTTAAATGGCTCCCCTACTGTGGATATATTCTGTCAAGTTAGAATTTATATCTTAGCTTTAATTAACTTCTACTTTTTACATTTCTATTTGTGTGTGTTTCAGGGTTAAATCCAAAGTTTTTCCCTACCGGTTCTATGGGCATGGCTTGGTGAGCATGGCAGAGAAAGGATGCTGCAATATCTCCATTCCCTCCCCACTCTGGGGCCAGCCCAGGGGTGAAATGCTCCTGGTTTGGACCGGATCGCCTGATCCGGTAGCGATGGCGGTGGGTGGTTTGGAGAAAATCCCTGCCCCCCCCCCCATGCCCAGCTGATCCGCACGATCATCAGAAGCTTTTTTTTTTTTACTTTTAAAAGCATTTTTTCTGTAACTGCAAAAAAAATGCTTTGAAAAGCCTCTGCCGATCAGGAACACAGCTAGGATCGTCAGAGCCTCTTCAAAGCATTTTTTAAACCACCTCTTCCACTGAAGAGGTTGCAGAAAAAAATGCTTTAAAAGTCTCTGATGATCTCAGCCCTGGTGTATTTGTATATATATATATATATGTCATACCACATTCAATCACTTCTCGTGAGATGGGCAGCTATATAAATCTGATAAACAAGCAAACATACTCCATTCCAAAAACCGAATGTGATTTTCACAGTCAGGCTGGCTGTTGGGTGTGAGGCAAGCACATTTCTTTCAACATTTGATAGGGTGAGAGTGTGCAGGAGGAAATGAGCTGAGACAAATGGGAATCTGGGAGGAAGCAACTTTGAATACTGCCAGGTTTTGGGAGGGAGCATAAACCATCCCCATGGCTCAAGAGAGGCTGCTTCTGCTGGGATGCAAAATGCAGAAAGAAAGAAACAAAATCACCTTGGCCAACACAGTGAAATAAAGTGATGCATGAGGCTATCTGTGGCACAGTGAACTGGAGATACTTGCCTACTGCTTCATTTCTCAATAGAAAAAAACCTGTTTAATATCATTGCAATGATTTATTAAGAAACCTATCACAGCCATATTGATATGTGGAGACACATCAGGCAATTGTAAGATCAACCCTAAAAATATCAGCAGTCAAATTAAAAGAGGCTTATCAGTAGCCATGCTCACAAAAAAGAAAGGTGAAAGTTGCTAAATAATCTGTGTTAGAGGATCTTGAGTATATACACAATGAGACACACTTGACTGTTTACTTGTGAACCCTGGGAGTAAGTGAATGTTTGCTAGACTGAGGTAAATGGCGCATGAGGCCACACTGTACCTCGGTTTTATTGATTCTGCAGCATAAACACTCATAAAAATGACATTTCTTTAGTAAACAAGGCAAGATGATGGGGATGTTCAGGTTATTCTTTTCATTTGAAATGAGGCATTTGTAAAATATTTCCTGGCCTTTCATTTTGTCAATGAGAGCAAAACATTTTGAGCCCCTGGATAATCTTCTTAAAATATCACTCAGTACTCCCATCAAAATCCTCAAAGTTCAACCTTCAGAGTCAATATTGACCTTTTGAGATCTTCCACTAATCTTTAAACACTTGGGCTGTCCTTTTTATATCTTCTTCGTAACTTGCGCTTTCTGTGCTGCAGCGTCTTACTCTGAATATAAGAGTTCACCAACTCTCTTCTATGCCATAATTAAATAATGATCTAATTATTAGTAGTGAATTTTATCATGTTTTCTTAACCAGCACTGATGGTGCTGATGGCCCCCTTTTCTAAGCAGTCCTGATCCACATGCCCTCCCCTCCCCAATACCAGGCAGCTGTTTTAGAAGCAAAAAATAATAAATACATATAAATTTAATATATAGTTTGGCCTTGAGCTCTAACTTTTTAACAGCTGAACCGCTATTTTGACTGTTATGGATTTTAGAAGCCAACTCACTGTAGCTATGTCTGAAGAAAACTCCTATTAATTACTCTATTACTACTTTATCTATCCAGATTTATATTTCCATATATATATAAAATATCCCATAACTCCACACTGGCGACAGGAAGGGCATCTGGCCAGTAAATACTCAGCTCCATTCAGCTGCCAGACTCCACCCCGCAAGGGATTATGGGGTCATTAAAAGAGGATGGTATATAATATCCCATAACAATTTTGCAGGATGATGTGAAGATCGAAGAAGTAATATCAGAGAAACAATGCCTATTTCCAACACTACCTTCAGTACTACTTTGTGAAACACAGGATTTCATTTTCACTAGAAAAATCCAGCTCAAATCAGAAGTAACCATTAAGATAAAATATGAAGAAACCTCCATAATCCACAGAAAATATCAGACGTCGTTTTAAGGAGGACTACCCATAGCTTATTTGGAAAATGATAGCGTAGGGATGTGAACGGCAAAAATCCAAAGGGGAAAAGAGATCAAGATTGGGTGAATATGTCTTTGAGTCGGGCTTGATTCCTGGCAACTGTCTGGATAAGTCCCTGCAGTTTACTTGTCAAGATTTCAGAAGTGGTTGCCATTGCCTGCTTCCTAGGGCTGAGAGAGACTGGCCCAAGGTCATCCAGATGGCTTTGTGCCTAAGGCAAGACTCACTCTCTTGGTTTCTAGCCTGGTGTCTTAAATCAGTGGTCCCCAACCTTTGGGGCACCGGAGTCTGGTTCCATGGAGAGGTTTTTCCATGGATTGGAGGGGGCGTGGTTTCGTGTGCTGCCCGTATCCCATGGATGGGGCTTCGCTTGTTTGCGCAGACCAGTTTCTGGCATGCCACAGATAGGTGATGGTTCACGGACTGAGAGCTGGGGACCCCTGTCTTAAATCATTGCACCAAACTGGCTCTCAAGGTCAAGATTACAGACACCCAAATATTCTTTCCTGTATATGAGCTTGCAAGAAGTTTGTAGTATTACTATATACAAAATAACAGAA
Organism: Masticophis lateralis; assembly: GCA_030761175.1. Taxonomy (NCBI): domain Eukaryota; kingdom Metazoa; phylum Chordata; class Lepidosauria; order Squamata; family Colubridae; genus Masticophis; species Masticophis lateralis. Next base: position 136,822,545 of record JAUDYJ010000002.1, on the reverse strand, counting down.
TAACTAACAATATAAAAAGCAGCCTTTGCATTAGTCTAAGTCTCAGACTGCATTAGTCTCACTGTCAGGTTTATTTCAGTGCATGGACTTATTCGACTGATATGTACTAGGTTTGTGTATACATTTATTTATATACACTTTTCTTATACATGCATTTAATTTGGGTGCATGCCAGGGGTGAAATTCAGCAGGTTCTGGAGAAATGGTAGCAAAAATTTTGAGTAGTTCGGAGAACCGGCAAATACCACCTTTGGCTGGCCCCAGAGTGGGGTGGGAATGGAGATTTGCAATATCCTTCTCCCAGGACTGGGGAAGGAAAGGGGATTTTGCAGTATCCTTCCCCTGGAGTGGGGCGGGAATGGAGATTTTGTAGTATCCTTCCCCTGCCACAGCCACCAAGCCACGCCCACCAAGCCACACCACACCCACAGAACCAAGCCACGCCCACCAAGCCACGCCCACAGAACCAGTAGTAAAAAAATTTGATTTCCACCACTGGTGCCTACATTTCAAAATTATTTTTCACTTGAATGACCATGAAGGCAATGAACTATTGCCCCAGACCTGGGGCAACTTAGATATTTTTAAATTTCTCTCTATACACAAAACTGTCCGTGTTAAAAAAAAATTAGATCAAGTAGTTGCATTTGTACAGAGACAAGAAATGATTAACTGCGTAGACCAGGGATCCCCAAACCTCAGGTCGTGAATCGGCACTGGTCCAAAGCTGCCAGGAATCAATCCATGCAAGTGAGTGAAGCCCATCCATGCACACAATGGTATCCAAGGCAGCACATGTAAACATGCCCCACTGGTCTGCAGAAAGAACGCCCTCGGTGGAACCAGTCCCTGGGGGCCAGAAGGGTGGAAGCCGCTGGTGTAGACGACTGGAACTTCTGACGTAACTGAGGCCTCACATTTTAACCTGGAATGCCTTAGTTTTAAACTAGAACCTCTGGGTAAGTCAAGCCAAATTCGCACATCTATCGATCCCTCCTGTCATCCTTTGCTGAAGCTGGCAGGGTGCTAACCTGCCCTAATCTTTGCTACTTCATTTGCTATCTCATGCGGGCTCTGCACTGCTATTCGCCTATAGCACATATCAGAGTAAAGGGTTTCGGAGTCAACCTCATCTGGATCATTTCCAGTTGGCACACCGATTTTCGTGCAATTCTTTCAGACATGCTATTCAATGACACCTACGGTCAGGTGGACAGCGCTCCAACTGAATCAATGCAGATAGACACTGATGCAATGAGAAAAGCATAGGGCCCATCTCTCCTTGGCCCCTGCATATTTGTTGATGCATCTGGAGTAAGGTTTATGTTTATGTTTATGTTTATTAGGTTTATATACCGCCCTTCTCCCGAAGGACTCAGGGCAGTGTACAGCCATGATAAAACAATGCACCATACAACATTTAAAACCCATTTAAAACTGAATTAAACAAATTTGGCTCTCTCCATTAAAACCCATAATTTAAAATGCCCCGTCCAAATTTTTTTATTCAGCCAGGCCAGCCTGCTGAAATAACAGGGTCTTAAGGGCCCGGTGAAAGGTACGGAGATCGGGAATCATGCATATCCCCGGGGATAGTTCATTCCAGAGGGCGGGTGCCCCCACAGAGAAGGCTCTCCCCCTGGGGGTCGCCAGCCTACATTGTTTTGCTGACGGCACCCTGAGGAACCCCTCTCTGTGGGTTGGTTATGTGTGGAGCTCCATATTGGTAATTGGACTTTCTCTGCCTACTCACCTAACAAGCCTTTTCAGATTAGGTGAGAAATGAAACCGCCCTGAAGGACATATGTGGGGTCCTCCCATCACTTGTGCATGGTCCTACTTAAGATTTATGGCATCTACTATGAATTCCACCTGCTTGCTATGTGTATGAAGGCTGGCTAACCACTTGCTCAGACTGAAGAAGCTACTTTGGCTAGGCAGCGAACTGTTTCAGACTAACAAGAAAAGAAGTGCAGTTGTCATAACTCAACTTCCAGAAAACTCTACCTGGATGGCTGAGAATCTTTACTGACACGGTAATTAGAAAGTTTGTGTAAACTGGCTAAGCACAACCCTCGTGTAATTAGAGGGTCCTGGCATAAGATACCAAGAGCTTGGTATGATTGTCTTGCTGTGTGTTCAACCCACAGCAAGATAATTGCTCATCCAAAATGCCATTTTTTTAAAAAAGGGGAGGGGGAGATTAATACTGTGGTTTGATCTGGCAACACAAGAATGAGCAGCAGGAACAGTGTTCAGTGTACTGGAGAGAAGGAGGCAATCCAGAACTACAGCACAGCTGGAAGGGAGCACTAGATCCCTACCCAGAACAGATTAAGACAAGGTACCTCCCCTTCAAGCATTAGTGTGCCCCACATTGACTACATGGAGGGATCTGAACCATAAGACAGAAAACACCATTTCAGTAGCGGAACATCTGGCTGATCTCACAATACAGGTCACAGCACACAGAGCAGGACTACCAGTGTAAGGAAACTGTGCAGATGTGCCCTTTGGAAGCAACAATCTCCTAATTTTCAAAACCTGTCCAATTCATCAGAGCTGTCGTTAACTCTTGCAAACATAAATGCCATAAAAGCAAGCACTTTACACCTTGAAGAAGGCCTTTGTGATATTGTTCGCTGCTTGAGAACTGTCAATCACAAGAACTCTTCTTCCGTTTCCTTTTTTTCTTTCTTTTTTTTTTTTGACAGTATGTGCTTGGAGAAAAATCTCTGCATTTCTCTATGTATCCCGATTGCTTCTCAAATTTTAGAAGGAACTTGATCATGTTTGGCTAGATTGGGCAGCCAGGAATATCTCCAAAGTGGTTTAATGCACATTACTAACTTTTGCATATCTACAGCAAGCCTCCCCCCACCTCCCTTGTAGAAATTCCCATATTCTATTAAGGCTGAAGAATGAACATTTGGAATTGCTCAAGCTTTTCTGGAACAAAACTGGATATTTCTCCCTTTTCCTAGCCTTTTTCTAAATGTGCTTTAAACTCTTGGCATTTGAAATATTATTGGTAGTAAGCCACTCTTCTAGCAAGAAGAAAGATAATAACGGGGTCTGGCTCAAACTGTCTTTCAATCTGAGAAAGTGGGGAATTTAATTAAATACGTTTTAGCAGAAAATAACAATTTTTCCTATCTGTCTCCAGAGGGTTATGAACACCACATCAGATGTTATAATCCCACTCTATCCTATTCACAGGTAATTACCCTGAAGGAAAATGATCCTCTCCAACATCCTCCATCAGCTTTGTAGCTGGATTTGAACTTGAACTTACCTTCTAAAATCAACAGTATATTTTAGATCAACCTTCCACAACTTTGGCAGCCGTCAAATAGTAAGTAGACCACAAATCCCAGAATTCTGAGTAATGGCCACATTGGTATGGAATGCGGATAGTTTACATTCGTACATCCAGCGGGCATCCAGATTGGGAAAGATTGCTTCCCATGCATTTATCGATACGTTTACATGATGCCATGCCTGCGCAACCATAAGTGATCAGATTCGTGCTCTGAAGGAAATCAAATTTTAAATTCCTTTCATGGCATACCTGGAAGGAAAGTCCTGGGAGACCTGGAGGGGAAAAAAGAGTATGGTATATATTATTCTTTCACTTACGTGGATTTAGATTCAGTTACAGGCCTTATAGGGGTATGGCATGAAAATCAAAAAGTTGATTCAAAGGCCTTGCAGAAAAGTTTGATTTTTGGAACAGGGATTTTGAAAGAATCAGGAATCAAAATGTTTTTACAGTCATTCCAATCCATAGGAAGTCCGGGAGCAGATGCTGGTGGCTACCCAATTTTATTTTGTTACGCACAACGACTTCTTATGCATCAGTTGCAAACATTTCTGGAACTAAGGGCTTTGCTCACAAGTCAAATGCATTTCACATTGCATGGAGCTGACCACAAGGACAATTTAGAAGCTGGTTTAACATGCATTGGCCTTGATATTTATGGCACATGGACGGTCTCACTCATGCAACAACTCTACAGCAAGCATTGCATTAATTGCCACTTCACTCTGGCCCAGGTGCAATTTCATACTTAAATACCTATTTAGCCCAGGGATTGGATATCTCTCCAACTGCTTTTTCTGGGTTAAACCTGCTACCCTCTGAGATCAGAGATGAGGGGCCGACCATGGAGGAAGTGCCATCTGCAAGGAACCCAGAGCTGAAGGACTCAAGTAGGACACTTCCCTTTGGAAAAACCTACCCCTGCATATTCAGATCACCCCATCCTGATTGTGCTTCCAAACAGCTCTGAAAACATGACTGTTCAGGACAATACTTGTAGACAGCAAGATGACAGCATCTAGCTGACCTTGTAAAGTTAAGCAGGATCAGGCCTAGTTAGTGCAGAAATCCCAGGTCTATCAGCTCAACCAGTCAATCCAAAAAAATCTACATCAAGGAAGTATGCAATAACACACCCTTTACAGGAAAACTGCATGAATGTATATGTGAAGTTCACACAAGATTGAACATTCATTCATTCATTCACTCACTCACTCACTCACTCACTCCAAGGATTTGTATGGCTGTCCATTTAAAAACAACTGAGCAGTCCCAATGTGGCAAAAAAGTGAACAGTTTCACAATACCTTTGTTAAATCCGGCTGTTTTAAATGGTACGTTAAAACCTTAAATAGATGGAATTGCTTAAGGAAAGCTTCTTGATGCTCTAAAGCAGGGGTGGGCAACTGTGGCCTCTTTTACAACCTGTGGACTTCAACTCCCAGAATTCCTCAGCCAGCTTGGCTGTCTCAGGAATTCTGGGAGTTGAAGTCCCCAGATTGTAAAAGGGTCACAGTTGCCCACCCCTGCTCTAAAGTGACACTCCCTTGCCACAATATCCACAGGCAACAATGTTGTCTTCGGTTTGCAATTCTCATTTACTTTTTTCCGTGTGTGAACCCGCGAGGAAACAGCAGAGAGGGATGCGAGCTCAAGAGGCCGCCAGCAGAGGGCGGGCTACCCTCCTGATCCCCCGGCCTTCCCCCCTTGACTTAGCATTAGCCAGCAATTTCACGCTTGGAGAAAGGAGGCGTTTGCAGAGCCCTTCTTGAGCTAGAAGCCAACTAGAATTACATCACGGGCTCAAGCGTGGAGCCGCGCAAATAAATGCAGCGGCCACCAGGTACCAGGGCAATCCTAGGGGGGGAAAGGCACGAGGTGAGCGAGTTTGAGCGGCCAAAGTAAAAAAAGAGGGCGTGAGCGGCTAGGAAGAAGCCAGTCCCGGACGATGCACACGGAGCGACGCGGTGCCTTGCAAGGTTGCACAGGCTTGCTTGTCCGCTGGAGTATAAAAGCTGGCTGTAAGGCCGCCTTCTAATTCATAACCCAGCGCAGCCAGGAGCGTGCCCGATGGAGCAGTGGCCAAGCCACCTCGGATAGTTCTCCTTTTGCTACGGAGAAGCAACTGAAGAGGCTTCTGCAAGAGAGCATCACTTCCCCAGCCGCGCGAGGCTGCCCCCTCTCCCCACCTTACTTCCCTTCGGCTGGGATGGCTGGAGCAACCGACTGAGCGATTTGCCTCCGGGACTTCGGGAGTACCAGATAGCCGTTGCCTTTCTCCCCCCCCCCCCCACGCCCACGAGTTTCCTCTTTTAAGGAGAAGTGCCTGAAAAGAGCGAGTCGGTGGTTTCCATAGTGATGGAGCAGAAAGTGCAGGAAATTTAAAGACGCTGGATCCTCGCGCAGCAGACTAACTGGTGCCAACGTGCGTGGCGGCGGCGGCGGCTGTTGCAAACTGCAAAGAGACGGGAGCCGAATGGAAGTTTGCAGAGGTCTCTCCTGAGCTACGCGACGCGCGCAACCCCCGAAATCCGGCGGCAGAACAATTGCATGGGGCACCCCAGGCTTCTGATTTTCTGCACCGGGCTGTGGACTTTCCTGATCAGTATTACTTACTTCTAAACGGTGTTGCTTTTTGTTTTGTTTTTGTTTTTGCTGCTGTTGCCTACTCACCGGACCCGAGGAAAGGCGTTTGGGCAAGGAGGCTGCAGCCTCTGACCCTCCTCTCCTGCCCTTCCTTGCTTGGATAACCTCACCTTCCCTTCTCCGGCCGATGCCTCTGCTCAGGCCCGCTTCTGGGTGAACCCTGTCACCTTTCCTTTTCCCCTCCATCCATCCCTCTCCCTCCCTCTCTCTCTGAGCATGGATCACCTTCAGTGGCTGGTGAGGCTTTACGCGTTGGCGGTTCTCCTTGGTTTCCGACTGGAACAGGGCGCTTCCCAGCACTACCTCCACATCCGACCGGCCCCCAGCGACAACTTGCCCCTGGTGGATCTAATCGAGCACCCGGACCCTGTCTTCGATCCCAAGGAGAAGGACCTGAACGACACGTTGCTGAGGACCCTGCTGGGTACCCACTTCGACCCGAGCTTCATGGCCGTCTCCTTGTCCGAGGATCGTCTCGGCGGGGACGACTTAGCCCAGCTGGACCTGCTGCTGCGGCAGAGACCCTCCGGAGCGATGCCCAGCGAGATCAAAGGTCTGGAGTTTTACGACGGGGGTCTCCAGGCTAGCAAGAAGCACCGGCTGAGCAAGAAACTCCGTCGGAAGCTGCAGCTCTGGCTGTGGTCGCACACTTTCTGCCCGGTCCTCTACACGTGGAACGACCTCGGCAGCCGCTTCTGGCCTCGCTACGTGAAGGTGGGCAGCTGTTTCAGCAAGCGCTCTTGCTCTGTTCCGGAAGGCATGATTTGCAAGCCGGCCAAATCCGTGCATCTGACCATTTTGCGGTGGAGGTGCCAGCGCCGCGGGGGGCAGCGTTGCACGTGGATCCCCATCCAGTATCCGATCATTTCCGAGTGCAAATGCTCCTGCTAAGGCGGGCGGGCGGGGGAGCAGCGCGTGCCCTCCGCTCCGGTCACCGCCAACGTCCCGTAGAAAACAGCAAGCCAAGTATAACACCGCGCCTCTTTTTCTCACCGAACCATCCCGGCCGCGAAGCCGGGTTTTGGTCGACTTCAAGACGCTACGAAGCGTAAAAGGAGATGGAGGTTTGGCCTCCCCGGTTGAAAACGTTGCACCGGTCCGGGTTGCGTGCAAGACAGGCAACTTTTTGTTTTTGTGTTAAAAGACTGACGTGCGTCACCAAAGACCTGGGAGAGAGAGTCCTTGCGCGCACCGGACCCCCTGCCCTGCAGACCACGCAAACGCCTCCGAAAAGCAGGTCAGTGTTACACCGCGAACTCTTCTCGTCTGCTGTACTTTTAAGAGAGTAGATTCGCTCGGATCATCGCAAATTGAAGTTTTCTCCACCCACCTCCCCGTCTTTAATTTATATTCCAGGAAAAAAAGCGTTTGGAGGATTTATAAACAAACGCTCCTCAAACCTTTGCGGCTTTTTTTTTTTTTGCAAATTTTTTTTTAAAGAACAGAGGACTTTTAACATAAAACTTTTTTTTATTATTATAAATGGAAATATTTTCCATTCTTTAGGGAACAAAGTTTTCGAGTGATTTGCGTTGTGATTTTTTTTTTTTACGGACTTCCGAGATTTATGACTTTAAAACGATACGATGACTAAAGGTTAAGACACGTTGTTACTGTTGTGTACATAACGGGTTTGGTGGTGGTGTTTCTTTTCCTTTGGACGTCTTTTCATCTTCTGTGCGTGGAAGAGAGTTTGCTATTTATTCTTTATATTCATCCCCTTGTAGTCGAAAGTTCAGCTCAAAATTAAAATCAACCACTAAAAGATCAAATCCTCCTTGGATTCTGTTCGGGGGGGGGAGAGGGGGCCGCTGGCCGGAGCCGCGAGAGCGGCGTGCGGGGAATCGGGGCGGCTTGAGAGGGGAAGGAAGGCAATCCCCCCCCCCTTTTTTTTTCCAGCGGATCCACCTTCCTTGGAAGCAAGTCCCGCCGGGTTGGATCAGCGCGACTCCCCCCAGCCAGCCCGCTCCGTTCCACTCGGGAGCGGGAGAACAACTCTGGAAAGCGCGCTGGTTGCTTGTTTGCTCGCTTCTCCGCCGCCCCGCATTTGGCCGTCGCCCCCATGGGAAAGCTCGGGACAGACGCCTTCGGAGAGACTGGGGCGGGAGGCGGGCCCCAGGTTGGGAAGAGGGGGGCGGGTGGTTGCCGCTTTGACATCTCATTTACCAGGAGCCACGTGTCTCTGACACCTACCCTTGTGGTCGAGCCCCGCTGAAACCCGAGCCCCGGCGGCGCGTTCTTTGGCGCTCGCTGCAGACAGTCGCCTATCCCGGGCACGGCCGAGCCAGCGCCCCTCTCCGCTTACCCGCCCCTTTTCTCTTAACCCTTCGCCTTCGGGAAGGGGAGCGATCGGCCGGCGTGAAATCGGAGCGCGCCTTCCTTACTTTTCCCTTGCTTTCTCTCCTGTTCCCCTAAACCCAAACTGCTCCCCTTTTGAGGGGGGGCGAGTAAAGACGAGCCTTTTCTCCCTCCCTCCCTCTCTCTCCCAGGAATACAAATGGGTTGTTGACCACAACATGCCAAATGATTGAGAGTAGCCTCTCCTTTAGCCTAACTGAGTTAGTCTCCTCACCGCAGTTCTAACTTTTGCCCTACTCGGGGAAAAAAAACATTGGAAGATGTTAGCAAGTTTGGTGAAGGAGAGAAGAAGCACGTGTTTTCACAGCACCTTCCACTAGACTAGGGCCTGAAAACCAAGAGAGGCTCTGACCAACCTTTCCCTTGCTTTTTCTTTGAAGACGTTTCACTGCTCATCCAAGAAGCTTCTTCAACTCTGACAGGATAATGGGGAGTGGGATCCTGTCAGAGCTGAAGAAGCTTCTTGGATGAGCAGTGAAACGTCTTCAAAAGGAAGTCTAGTCGTCTCCTGAAAAAGCACCTTTGGGGCAACCATGACCCTGATGACTGAGAATCTCTACAGACTTTCCTCCCTCACCTTTAGTGATTGCAGAGCCTGGTGCTGCGGGTACTTCTTTTCCAAACCAAAATAATTGGCACCTAACAATGTGAATGCTCCAGGTAACATCGTGCAGGATGCTTAAGACAACTCCTCTTACACATTTCACCAATTGCTGTGGCGCCTACCCCTGAGGCTTAGGTTCAGCCAAGTACAGAAGTTGCTTCTGTTTTAGAATTGCTTCTGAAACAGATGTGGGACAGTCAGAAATCCAGCTGTTTACATGAAGCACATGGATGTCCGACCTTTTGGTTTCCTGGGCTTCCACTAACTGAAGAAGAGTTGTCTTAGGCAGCATATAAAAATATAGCTAATGTATATAAAACACATAATGTTAAAGGTTTACAATACGCTGTGGCCACATTACTAGCTGCCCGGGACTGCATGCAGGCCATGGGTTGGACCCTCCTGCTCTGCTCTATTACTTGTCTCCAGGAGCTGGGCCTAGTAGTTTTGGGCCTATTACTTGTCTCCAGGAGCTGGGCCTAGTGGTTTTGGGGCTAATAGACCAAACGTCATAAATCATATAACGTTCTACCTAAGCAGAGGGAAAGTGGACAAAACAGGAAAGGACTAACACAGGATCTTTGGGGCCTGTAATTTGTTCCTACAGATGCTTTGCTTATGGAGCAGCTCTGCTTTTCCTTCCTTTATCTTCAGTACCCATAATCTTCTACAGCAGTGACTCTCAACCTTGGAAATTTTAAGATGGGTAGACTTCCACTCTCAGAATTCCCTCGGCAGGATGCTGTGTGGGGAATTCTGGGAGTTGAAAGTCCACCCCTTTTTAAAACTACCAAAGTTGGGAAATGCTGGTCTATAATATTCCTTTCTACAGTTAAGAGATTGTGATTTATCTAGATAGCTTTTCTTTCGACAAAATGGTTAGGGGTATCTCTCTTGCACCCTTACTTAATAAGGACTGCTTCAAAGAGGAAGAAAAATCCAGTTGCATGTTAAGGTGATGACTTTTAAACACATTTTGGGGAGTTTTCCAAAATTACTCACTCTTTGGTGATGCGTTTTTTTTTTAATTAGATTTATATGCCGCCCTTCTCCAGAGACTCAGGGCGGTTTACAATGCGTTAAGCAATAGCCTTCATACTTTTATATATTTTTTATACAAAGTCAGCTTATTGCCCCCACAAACTGGGTCCTCAATTTACCTACCTTAGAAAGGATGGAAGCTGAGTCAACCTTGAGCCTCGAACTTGCAATAATTGCAGACAGCTGACTGTTAATAACAGGCTATTTAGCCTGTTGAGCTATCTGAGGCTATTTACTTGTTTTCCTAAGTCAAGTTTACTTTGCTTAGCATGGGATTGATTTGCAACAGCAACAGCAGCAACCCAGGAATCCTTCGCACACTGATTAAAAGCCCTCCAAGAACTTACTCTGAAGTAAGAGAAGTAAAAGTGGCCCTGTGGATCAGCTTAAAATACTGTAATATTTAGGATCACTTGAGCCATTCAGGGTGATCTTAGGTAAAATTCATCTCATCAAATCTCAAAACATTAACATTAGCAACATACTTTAATGAGACAACTTCCTGTAACCGATTAACCTAAGTGGATGACTACAAAGCCTCATGCTTCTCATTCATCAAAACACATCAACAGTTTGCTTCCTTAGAACAAGTTGTCTGAAAGCCACGCCCCCAAACAGGCCTTCCAATCCTGAGCCTGCCAATTCCAGATGTGCTGCTGGGCGCTGATGATGTCAGATGGTGAGTGGCTGGAGAATAAAGAGGAAGTTTGCTCCTACATTTAAACATTCTCTGTCTCTTTTTTTTTTTACACACATACACACCCACGGTACAACCTTGAGTCACTGACTGGTCTATTTTAATTATAGACTCTTGAACTAAAAGGAAGTTGAAGAACAGAAATGATTTTTTTTAAAAAAATCAATCCACCTCTCAATCTCTTGCAGGTCCAATAATGGGAGCTCCCATTGATGAGTGGTTTAAACATCAAGTGTCGTTGTGCCAAGTAAATCAGCTATTTTAGATTTGTTAAGAAAGAACTGTGTATTTTAACCAAAGGTGTGTTCATAGAATACATCTGACCAATCAAAGACCTAAGTGTGACACAGCGACCTAAGCTTCATTTGTTCTTTAATTATTTTGTGGAGAAGCTGGACTGGCTTTTGTGTTGGATTAACACAGTTTCATTACTTTATGATCCACTGTGTTGTATGAACCCAGATACTGGGCTAATTCAGTAGCCAGCTTGAAGTGTGTGGTAAGGACACAGCCAATGTTTTCAAAGAGAGGAGCAACTCATGCCTGAATTCAGCAGTAACTTCTCAGTTGTTGTCTAAGTAAGATGACAAGATGTGTTTCTGTCTCTATTGGGCTTCACTATGTGATATAGATGAAAATATCAGGCCTACAATGCAAGGATAGGCAAGCTGTTATTCTGTGCACATATACACACACACAATTATGTTTTCTAATGTAATTCCCATAATTCCTGATCTCAAGTTATACATACTAGCCAGGAAAGGGCAAATAATTTGGGCAAAGTTGTATTGTGGTGACTTGCTCACTTGTACCTTTCAAGCTACTCTGAAAAGTCAATTTCTGAATTTTACTTCTAAATAGACATCAGGATGATTAAGTTATAATTGATTGATTTTAGATTGTAGAAGCATATTTTGAAACTATGAGTTTGGCAACACACTGTTGTTTCTTTATCCCTCTTGTGTATCTTACCTGATATTAACATAATATACTAAGCACACATATTCATTAAAAACTATCTGCAAATCTGTATTACAATAATCAGTGTCTAGGACTTTGGCACGGCAGAACAATTCTATGCTATTTATTGCATAAATACTAACAAATCACAACATATCTTACACACACAGTCTTGCTGATGTACACAATCTAATATACTCTATTTTGTGATAATCAAGGTTTTGGAATAAAATCAGAAAAAGTGGCACCTTAAAAAAAGTGACCTTATATTTTGGAGAATTGTTACAGATAGAGACCAAATTGGTGCACGAGCATTTTTCTGTATTAAACAAGTTTTAAGAGTTTGTGAAAATTTATTGCTAATAACATTAAGCATAGGCTTCCCTCCTGGAGTCCAAGCTTCTTCCTTTAAAATTTTCTGATGCTGAGGCATCCTTTCCTTCCTTTCCTTTCCCTTTTTTTACTGCACTTTTCCTTCCAAAAGCAGGGGGAGAGGAGGGGAGGGGGTCTACGTACCTTGACTGTTGCGGGTATTCATTAACTTCATGAACAGGAACAAGGGGCACTATTACTCATATAAAGCACCCCGCCCCCGAGACTATCTAAAGGTTCATTGTAAAAGGATTAACAGTTAAAGACCTTCATCTTATGATTCTTTCATTTAATCTGAGTGGCGCCTGAAAGACATGCTGGATGGATGATCATGTTCAGAATATTTTTCATGTCAGATATCTCAGGATTTCAGGCAGGGGTAAAAGGGTGTGATTTGCATCTTAGAAGCCTTTAGGGGGTAGTGGGGGCCATAATCATTGATTTTCCAAGAAGGAAAGAGGAAGTTCCATATAAAGAGAAAAGACACAGAGTGGAAATGAATATATTAAATACAAATAAATATTTTCACAGTATTCTTTCCAATCAAAATAGTCTCCCCATCCCCAAGAGTCTACAAGCCCTACTTTCCAAAGACTAGTAACTTCACTTTAAATATTTTGGTTTTCGAGGAAATGTTCAATATAGTCTGATGTGTGTTATCAAAACATCCATCTTTGTCCAGTGTTGCTTTGTAAAATAATAAAAGGGTATGTGAAGACAGAAGGAGACAAAGCAGAAGGCATGAAAGAAACAACTACATATTAAATTATTTAGCCTTCCTCCATTAATTTTGCTAGACTACATCTCCCAGCAGACTCAGAAAACATAACTAATACTTAGGAGTGATGGAGTTATTTGCCAAAAGATTCAGAAGGACTTATGTTGGGAAAGGTGTAGGTTTGGAGAAGATGAGTGCATGTGTTTTGAGGAGAATCATACTCGTAAGGCACATCATTGAGGCCTGTCTCCTCCCCATAGAATTCTGGCTGCAAGTTTAAGGGAACCAATATCTGAGATTTTACCTGAGAAATAGTATATTTTTCTTTCAAGCATATCCATAGTATGGAATGGTGATGCTGTACTAGATTTTCTAGACAAAGAAGGTGGGGAACAAACTCCTGAGGCTGTTGCAGATGTTATTTTCTACACAAAATAAAATGGAAAGGAAAAACAAATCCAGAAAAACAGTACACATAGTTCATATGGCTGGACCCTTTCTGGAATATTTAATTCCAAATATTTATCATAAAGTGCATCAGATTGCTCAAGAGATCTAACAATCGAAAATGGGACATGAAAAAACAACATATTATTTGGTTTGACCCACAGGATGTGTCTAATGTTGTTATGTCTTATTTACATATTTCTTTTGACCAATGTCTTTTTGTAAATTTTACAACTGGGGATACTCAGATACTCATCTCTCTTTCCATGACCTTGAATGGCTTGAATAAGATGCTTTTGCACCACCACTCTGTGCAAATTTGTGGTATGGGTTTGTTCAGCTTGTTTTTTTGTAGGTGAGTCTACATAGCAACAACAACAGCAGCAATAAAGCTACATCCTTTCCAACCAGCATTCAGCAATAATGCATTTTCAGGAGGGTAAAGGGTGTGGAGAAATATATTTATATTCTTGGCTCATCAATGAATATGCTATGCAAAGGGCTGGCAGAGAAGAGTTGTGAGCCACTGAAGTTTCCCTTCAGGCATCGAATTACTTCAGATAAACAACAAATGTCTTTTGATGGTTCAGCATCTTTGGATGCCAAGGTGTTCACTTAGAAAATGCAGGAAGTGAGCAAGCATAATTCTCACCCCAGCTAGTCTACATATTTTGGAAGATAGGGAGAGCTGAAGTGATACATTGCCATTTCTCTGCAAGAACAGGGTAGAGTTGCTATTCTGTTTTTGATGTCCTCTTTTCTTCTCATTTTGGATTTTCACAGACCAAAGCAGAAAGCGACTTAACCCCTGGTCTGCTTCTCCTGAGGGAATAGGGGAAATATCAAAGCAATGATGTTCTTCCTGTTGGACCAATGTGAAGAACTCATGAGCCTTAGTCATGCCTCATCAAGTTCAATACATTGTATGCGCCTAGCTATTACTTCTGAGTTGCAGCTGAAGTGTGGTCAGTTCACACCCCTATAGCAAGGGCTGAAATTGGGCAGAGCATTAGCCTCTATGATTTACTTGTGGAATCCATTGAAGTGAGTATTAGATCTCTGCACAGGTACAGCATCTCAACAGCTACATTGGAAGATCGAAAGAAAAGTGCTTTGCAGACCCATCGAAAGGCAATTTAAAAAATTATTTTATCATGGTTATTCAACTCATCAGCCTTATCTCATAAGTCCTGAGAAAATAAGATTTTTTTTCAAAATATAAAATAGTTTGCTTGATTAGAAATTGGCAGTTTTTAGAAGCAATTTTCTAATAAAAATAAAATCTTCCAGAATAAGCTCAGCCTTCAACTTGGACATTTTTTCAAAGAAACAACTTCTCAGTTCCTAAACACCCTGAATAAAACCTTTGGGACAAGCCCCAGGTGGAAATTTGGCATTCAAATGGCATAAGCAAGGCATTCTTGGCTGCTTCTAAAGGCTGAGAAGGAAAATAAGAGATACTGTCGTCTATAATGTATGTTGACCAAGACAATCTGTTGAGAGCTTTTGAATTGTGTTGGGAAACTATTGCAAAATCTGCTTCAATGCTGCCCTGCCATGCAAAAATGCGGTAGAGAGTGTCATATTTAAAAGAGTTTCATTTAAAACGGAGGCATTTCAGCTCAGGCTTTTGGCACAATTTTTTTTTTCTACCTAAAGTTGAGATCGCTACCATGACATCATCTTGAATCTGTAAATCCAGCACTTGTCAAGGAAGCCAAGCCAAAGTTGCATTGGCAGGACAGAGCAACAGCCTCCTGCTAGGCTTTGCTGGGCTAGAAATAGATGCAAAACATCAGGCCCAAGTGTACTTTTGAGTTTTCTCACCACCACTTCCAAGCCCAGCAATGTCCAGTGGGAACTAGCAACATGCAGAGACTCCAGGATCAGATTAGGTTCACTCCTGCTTTCAAAATTAAGTTGGAAGGCAAGCCTTTCATCACACACTTTTTCCCTACCAGTCAGGCAGGGGAAAGGAGGGTAGACCTGAATAGGAAAGCAAAGGGTGAAATTAGAACTTTGGTCTATCCCTGGCCCCCCAGATCCTCCCACCATGAAACTGCTAGAACTGAGCAAGATTCACCATCATTATACCAATAGAACAGTTCCGAGGGCAGACTTACGATTGATCCAATAATAAGTCTTCTCACTGATGGTGGAAGATGCTATAAGTCACTAGAAGGGTTCCCATCAATTTCAGTTTGACATACCAGGAGAAGCGGTTGGAGCAACTTGAGAGTTATCCAATACTGGCGGGTTTTTTTTTTTAAAGTGATGTACACATTCCCTAACAATAAAGTGGTTTTGAAATGGAAGGAGTTTCAAAAGCAGTTTGGAGATCTGATACAGTTAATCCACGACTTATAATCAATTGAAGTTACAATGGCACCGAAAAAAACCTGACTTCTGACTGTTTTTCACACTTATGACCATTGCAGTAACCCCGTGGTCATGTAATCAAAATTCGGATACTTGGTAACTGGCTGATATTTATTGACAGTTGCAGTGTCCTGGGGGCATGTGATCACCTTTTGCGACTTTTGCAAAGTCGATCTGGAGAAGCCAGTTTCATTTAACAACCATGTTACTAACTTAACAACTGCACTAAGCAGCTGTGGCAAGAAAGATAATAAAATGGGTCAAAACTCACTTAACAATTGTTTCACTTCGCAATGAATTTTGGGCTTAATTGTGGTCCTAAATCAAAGACTACCTGTAGTCACCATTACAGTTAAAATGAAGAGATTATACAGTGCACACCAACCTTTTGAATTTATTTGAAGTTGTCCTTTGAGTGCAGACTTAAGCTGTGCTTCATTATGCAAAGGAGGACTATCTGTTGAAATAGGGTTGGACTCTCATTTTGCTCACATGTACTTCCTCTGTGCATGCACGCGGCCTTCTGCGCATGTGCAGTGCTCACACATTATGTCTGGGCAGGTGGGAGGAGCCTCCCACAGTCGCCACTACCGGTTCACCCAATTTGGAGAGAACCGGCTGAATCCCACCCCTGGGTTGGAGTAGAAATCAGTGGCTGGAAAGTTTACCTCAGATTGATGAGTCTCTTCGAGGCTACAATTTAGGGAATGCCCTGGCTCACTTCATTTAATGAAATAAACTCAGACCTCAGGTTAATATTGGATGGGGAATGTCTCAAAAATCTTCCTACTGGTAGGCTATTGAGAAATCCAAAAGCCTCTCATGATGAAGACTGTGGCAAGTCACTTCTATAATGTGGCCAAGAAAGTTGCATGATTGCATTCATGTACTGATCAGAAGCTGAATCTCATTTCAGAGCATCTTTATTTTTATTCCCATTTAAAAATTAACGAGGTTCTATCCCACTTAGCTTTTCAAAATAAGCCAGAGACTAAAAGCAGTAGAATTTGAAAGGCCTATCCTTTCTAAATGCTTGACGGGAGGAACTAACATCCACAGTGACATTGGGGCCTGGCATTCTGACAAGGCTGCTCTCCAACAGGTTGTGGCTGAAATGGAGGGGAAAAAGGGCTCTCGCATTGGTGATGACAGTAAACTGGAAGATATAGTCTACAATCTGCCAGGCCTTGCTCAGAGGCCCTGCACCTGGATGAACTGTGATTCTAAATTAAACAGCTCTAGGGTTTTCTAAAATGGGGCAAGAGATAACCTGGGCACCAAAGGCAGGGCTGTAAATGATGTCTGATTAAATCACTTGATATAATTAGGCTTAGCAGATAATGAAGGCTGTCCTCTTAAGATCTAGCATGCATTTGACTTTCTTGTCTCTTGAGCGTCAACATTTAGAAGGCTTTTGACCCCCAAATAATACTGTGGCTTCAGTATCCATTGAACTGAACTCCAGTAGAACCGAAGTTTTGTTTCCTTCAGGATCACTAATCTCACCTCCATTAGCCCACATAGCAAGGATGAAATCCAGAAGGTTCTGACAGGTTCTGGAGAAGCGGTAGTGGAAATTTTGAGAAGTTCGGAGAGCCGGTAGTGGAAATTCCAAGTACTTTGGGGAACCAGCAAATACTACCTCTGGCTGGCCCCAGAGTGGGGTGAAAATGGAGATTTTACAATATCCTTCACCTGCTATGCCCACCAAGCCATGCCCACAGAACCAGTAGTAAAAAAATTTGGATTTCACCACTGCCACATAGGTATTTAAGGAGGAGGAGGAGGAGAATAATTATTGATGGAAGATGGAACTTGGTTCAAATTCTGAATCCTACTGTCACTGAAAGAAAAAAGAAATCATATTTTGCTCAGAATTGAGCTTGATAGTAGACTTATTCCTGTGCGGCCTCTTGGCTGAGCCTTTGTGTTTCATGAGCTAGAATCCATATGCTACATGGTAGCAAAGACACGGCTGGAGGGTGAACAGAATTACGCGTTAGGCCCACACGCACTTGCCACAGCTACCTCCTACTTTAATAAAGCACCTGTGTGGGTGAAAAACTAATTTCCCTGAACCCTTACACTAGCAGGGAGGTGTTTACTCTGCTTGCTATTTCTCGCTCTCCAGTGTAAGCACACACAGCAGCAAGGAAGATAAAACAGGAACTGACTGGACCTTCAAATCCACAATGCTGTTAAATCCAAATGAGAAGAGATTGAGGGTGGGGGTGGGGGTGGGGGTGGGGGCGGCTGGGTGGGGGGGATAGGAATGGAGATGGCCCAGGACTACTAATTTCCAAAGGATGATAGAAAGAGCTTTTCTCCTCTAGGCTGCTGGCTCCACTCCAGCAGAGGCAGTTAAGAGAAAGCCACCAACATCCCATGCCTGCTCACTGGGCTGGACAAAGTGAGTTGTAAGCCTCAGTATGAGTCCAACTAGACAAGGATCTGCATCACAAAGGCAACGCATTAATCAATGTGCTTGTTGTCAGCTTCAGAAGAACAGCCAGAGATAAAAGGGGGGGCACGGGGAAAAGAA
This sequence comes from Masticophis lateralis, assembly GCA_030761175.1. Taxonomy (NCBI): domain Eukaryota; kingdom Metazoa; phylum Chordata; class Lepidosauria; order Squamata; family Colubridae; genus Masticophis; species Masticophis lateralis. The sequence continues at coordinate 136,804,459 of JAUDYJ010000002.1, read as the reverse complement.
TGATCTCGCCACCCTTTCAGGGACCCCTGGCGGACAAGTCAATGCCCATGTGGAAGCCGGGCAGCAGGATGGGAAGCCAGGAGGCGCCAGGTCTCAAGAGGCTGAAGTGCCCCAGCTGTTGAGCCAAGTGTGTTTCTTCCTTTGGGCCAGCCTTTGGCAATCGTCAGGGAACGAGCCAAAGACTTTAAGTCAGAGCTGCTGGTAACTGGTATTATCTTCTTTTCAGCCACTTCATTTATTCATCAGCTCAGTCCAGCCAAAAATAATCTCAAACGGTGTTATTATAAATTTAGTGAAAATGCCTCCCATCCTTTTAATTGGTGTTTTAACATTGTAAAATGTTGTCAGATTCTTTTTACGCTGTGGTGATTACACCTATAGAATGACGGAGAAGAAATTTCAGAAGTGGGCAAGAAAATCCAAAAATCTTCATTTTGAAATAACTGCGGGAATAACACAATACTTACATAACAATCTGGGCATAGTTAAAGCATCTCGCCTTATGGCACAGCACCAAGCATAATGCTTGTTTTGGAGCCCAGTTCAGAGATTTGGAAATCTGAAGCTTCAAATCTATTAAAATGGGAAGAGCACATTGCAACACATTTACACTTTTTAATAAAATAGAATGCTACTGGTCCCTGTTGTGGAGCAGGCTGAGAGGATAGTCCCTGTCAAGGATTTAGGACTAACTCCTTTGAGGACTAACTCCTAACTCCATATGTCTAGGCTGGCCATATGACCATGGAAATTGTCTTCGGACAACACTGGCTTCCTCAGCCAAGAAACAGATATGAGTACCGTGCCTTAGAGTCAGACATGATTAGATGGGAAACCTTTTATCTTTTAACTCCTTGACTTACAACCAGGGATGAATTCTACTTACCTTCCCAATCAGTTCGGGTGCGTGCTTGGACCCTCTGTGCATGTGCAAACCCTTCTATGCATAAGCAGAGGGTAAAAAACAGGTTACTTCCTGGTTTAAACCAGGAAGTAACGACGACTGGGCGGATGGGCGGAGCCTCATGCCACCATCGCTACCGGTTCTCCGAACCACCAGCTACCACCGGTTCAACTGAATCAGTCCGAAACTGGAGCATTTCACCCCTGCTTACAACCATTCATTTAGCGATTGTTCAAAGTTACCATGGCACTGAAAAAAATGACTTATCACTTATCCTCTTATGACAGTCTCAGCATCCCCACACTCACATGATCAGAATTCAAGTGTAGGGCAAGCAGCATTTATGGTTGCAGCATCTCGGGGTCACGTGAAAAAACAACAACAATTTTTTTAAAAAAATTATGATGTTTATGTAGTTATTTAAACTTCTAAATTATACTAAAGGAACCAAAATATCTTTATAGTCCCCAAGGCATGTCACAACCTTTGAGCATCCCTAATGTTTGGAAATTGAAAGTTGAAAAATTTGACATGCCCTAAATTGTGATAGCCATTTGCAACCTATTTAGTTGGCTTTCAAGAAGCATAGTCAAGAGGGGTGGGGGAATCGGACTCACTTAACGTCCGTGTGATTCATTTAACAACTGCAATGATATAATAATCAGGGCAAAAAATGTAATAAATCAGGTGAGACTCACTTAACATCCACCTTGCTTAGCAATGGAGATTCTGGCCCCAATTGTGATTGTAAGTTGAGGACTATCTGTATCAAGGTATGGGTTAGGGGAAGAAATGGAAATGAGTTGCTCAGGAAGGTGAGGATCAGTCTTGATTCATCCTAAAATCAAGAGGATCAGCCTCAAGTTGGACAGAGTTCAAAGTTCCACCAAGTTTTAAGAAGAATAGATATTTGTGAACTTAAAGCCAGTGGACATTTGAAGAACATTTCTTGGGTGTAACAGTTTACTCAGGAGCTTACATCTGAAAAAGTGCCTTTTTCTCAGAGGCTTCCGGATAACATCTGGAGAATGTATGATCCCAGTGGCTCAAACTTTGTAAGCTCAAACAAAGCACAGGGAACCAGTTTCTTTTCTAGGGCCTGGCCTTATTATACTCTTCAATTTGCCTTTCTTGCATATACCTGAGTTTGATCCTCGGTCTGAATTTTCTTTGGGAACCTGTCTTTGCCCATTGCTTTCCCTACTTTTCTGAATCTTATTTGGGAGAACTGCCTACTGACTCTGATTTATTGATTTCACGTCTCCATGACATGGCTATATAGCCCAGCTGTCAGGTTTCTCGGGCAGCGTACTCAAACACAAAGTCATCCTTTTTCCAGGGACCAATCACAGGCTTCTTAACAAGATTTATTGAAGTGGAAGGGTTAGAGCCACAAGAATTTAAATAATGGAATTTATTTCCTATTTAGAACCAATTTCTCTCTTAAGATAACAGGGTGGAGCTATTTATAATTTACTGTGAATTAGCAAGAAGGAGGGTCTTGAAATAATAATGGATAAGCCTGCAAGTTACAAAATCATCTCTAGAACCCTTATCGAAACAGGTTGAAGGATAGGAAGTTCATCTTCCTTTCCCCCTACTTTATTCTTTGGTTGACTCTCCAGCAGATTGAACTGTCCTGCAAAGAATTAAATTATGCAGCAGGTTCCACAGATGAATAAATGTATTTCTAGGGTGATGTTGGCATTCTATTATAAAATCCCCTGTCCAGGAATCTCCTAAGCAAAATTAAACAACAATATTAAGCTATCAAAGGCTTGAATAGCAAAAAAAAAAAAAAAAAACCACCAACAAATGCCTCATACTTGCTGGGCAATGTTACTAACTTTTGGTTAATCGTTTTAGCCTGACAATATCTTGTCAGAATAAGCAAAAGGAAACCCTTCTGAGATCTTGAGGTACTAAAAGTTGCTTTCACTGTGTGCTTCATGATGGTGAATTTTGAGTTTGTGGGGAGTGAATCTTCATCTCAACCCAGCTGCAGAGGAGACCAAGAATGAAAGTGCCAAGACTATGGAGTTTGGTAACAAAATGTATAGTATTTAGGAATGGAGAAAGGACCCAATTCCTATCCAGACTGAAAAATGACAAGGGAAAACCATCCTTCCTTCCTTCCTTCCCTCCCTCCTTCCTTCTTTTCTACCTTCCTTCCTTCTTTTTGATAAAAGCGTAATATTTCTGAAAATACCAAAGCAATAGGGGAAAAAATATGTCTCCTCCCCAAATTTGGGAAAAATGGAAAGAAACGTATGCCACATTTATTTATAGCACTTTTATAAATATAAAGTCACTAGGTACTGACTATAATGTGAAAAGTGTGTAGTTTGGTTTACACATAAAAGTATGTTAGATGTATATCTGAATTTACTTTCAATGTTCGCCCAATTGTTGCTGAACTCTAAGGAACATACCAACTCTTCATTTTTGCCTTTTTAGGAAAAATAGACCAGAAAAAAATAATGAAAACAGGAAAAAAAAGTCAACATTGGAGTAAAATAAAAACCGTTATGAATACTGGAGTTTGAGAAAAAGAGTGTGTGTGTGTGTGTGTGTGTGTGTGTGTGTGTGTGTGTGTGTGTGTGTGTTATGAATACTAGAGTTTGAGAAAAAGTGTGTGTATGTGTATACATATCCAAATAAGCTGTTTCTAACTTTTTAAAAAAATCTTTTATTATGGTTACTATCTTAGGACAAGGAAACATTTATTTCAAAAGCAAGCCAGTCTGATATAGTGACTGAAGTCTAGGGTATAAATAGAAAACCATGAGTTCTAGTCCTGCTGTAGGCATTAAGCCAGCTGCCCCAGATTTTGGGACAGTTCCACTCTTTCAGCCAAACTTTTCAATGCTGCTGTGGGAAAAATAGAACACAGAAGCATTAGGTCTGTAGGCTGCTTTGTGTTCAACAAAAGATAAAGACGAGATAAAAATTCAATAAAAAGAAGTTAATCCTTGTTTTAGAAACTTGTTGGATCCTAAGCAGGTAATTCTAATGTTCAGCTAGTGTTAAACAATGGTAGTCATAAGGATCCTTCCTCTCAAATCAGTTGTCGTGGTGAGACAACTGGAGAACAATCCTCTGTTTGTTTAAGATAAACATTTACTAACATCCATATATATATTTATTTTATTTTTTATTTATTTATTTGTATCTTGCCCTTATTATTTTTACAAATAACTCAAGACAGCAAGCATACCCTTCCTTCTCCTATTTTGTCCACAACAGCAACCCTGTGAGGCAGGCTGAGCTGATAGAGAGCAACTAGCCCAAAGTCACACAGCTGGCTTTCATGCCTGAGGCAATACTAGAACTCACTGTCTCCTGGTTTTTAGCCTGGTACTTTAATCATTAGACCAAACTGGCTCTCCCTTTCTTCATTAATGCAGCCTAAGGAACTTGAGATTCTTAAAAAGAAAACCAAAATAAGAGTAGGAAAGGGCTTTGAGTCTTAGCTCTGAAAAAGTGACATTTTAATCCCCACCTAATTAACAATCTGAATTAAGGTGCCATTCTTTTTTTTTCCTCCTCCTGACTTTGTTGCATTTATGTAAGGAACGACAGGTGCAATCATGATTTTCTCTAAATGATACTAGTTGAATTTGGCTGCAAAGGAAGGGGAGAATAGCAAATCTCACAATTTCTTTCATTAAACAAGTAATACGGTACTTGAGATTTTTGAAGTCGAATTGTGGGAGAAAGTCAGGCTGACAGATTCCCTCATTCCTATAAACAGCTTGGGTGTCCCAAGGATGATTGTTTAAAGCTAACCAGGAACAGCTGAGTGTTGGCTGTATATATGTTAAACAATTCCCCCCACCCACCCACTCGCTCCTTTGGCCATTAAAAGCGTGGCGTGTGGCACATAAATGAAACACGTTCAGAGCTTATTGAAGCTTTCTTTCAGCAAAGGAAACAATACGGAGCTGCCTTGTTTAATCCTCCTTCTCCAACAAAGCCAAGACTTTGAGGCAGACTCGTTCTTATCAGGTTCTTTCAAGCCACCCTTGTGCGAAACAAGATGCTGCGGTGCAAGAGAGATTGTTTTTCCTTTCTTATGTATTGCCAAATGGCAAGAAAAGAATATAAAACCTAATGAAGTGTTGCAAGTTCAGCCCCCTGTTACATGGTCCGAGCTATTCCAAATAAAAGCCCCTCTCATAAGCCGCTAGCAGGCCTAGCCACAACTGCTTTCCTCTGCCTTCGTTTAAGCCAGGATCAAGTACAGGTAGTCCTCGACTTACGACCACAATGGAGCCCAAAATTTCCATTGCGAAGCAAGTCAGTTGAGTTTTGCTCCTCATTTTACAACCTTTCTTGAATTGCAGCAGTTGTTAAGTTAGAAACACAGTTATAAAGTGACATTGGCTTCCCCACTGACTTTGCTTGTCAGAAGGTCGCAAAAGGTGATCCCATGACCCCTGGGACATTGCAACCGTCTTAAATACAAGTCAGTTTCCAAGCATCCAAATTTTTGATCAGGCGGCCACAGGGATGCTTCAGTGGTCGTAAGTTTGAAAAATGATGATAGGTCACTTTTTTCACTGCCTTTGTAACTTCGAATGATGACTGAATGAATGGTTGTGAGGTGAAGGCTGCCTGTCCATTGGGATTTTCCCAATGTTTTTGACTGTGACATCATCAGTGCTGGCCTGCAAAAGGATTCCCATGCTTCGAGGCTGCCTTCATAAGCATGTTATACTAAAAGCTACCATGAGAATCTACAAACATGGACTTGATGGGCAATAGAATTGAACAGGCCTCCTTAAATCAACCTCCCTACAATTTGTGCATTGTTGAACCTCCCAGAGGTCAGCAAGCAGGAGTAAATATGATCTGAGAACCTAACAACTCCCATGCTGTGTCACCTCAAAAGTCCTCTTAGTCCAAGGTCCTGTTCTCCCTATAGACCAGCCATATCTTGGCCGCTTTTGAAGACACTTGTCCTTTCCCCTTGGAGCTCCACAATAGTTGGAATTCGGTGGCTAGCAGTATAGCAATTTAATGTCCAAGATAGCCCTCAAGTAGGCATCATCTGCTCTGTTTCACTGGGTTTAAAAAGGGCCTAAGGGATGTGGTGGCTCAGTGGCTAAGATGCTGAGCTTATCAATCGAAAGGTCAGCAGTTCAGCGGTTCAAATCCCTAGTGCCGCGTAACAGGGTGAGCTCCTGTTACTTGTCCCAGCTTCTGCCAACCTAGCAGTTTGAAAGCACGTAAAAAATGCAAGTAGAAAAATAGGGACCACCTTTGGTGGGAAGGTAACAGTGTTCCGTGCACCTTTGGCATTTAGTCATGCCGGCCACATGACCATGGAGACGTCTTCGGGCAGCGCTGGCTCTTTGGCTTTGAAATGGAGATGAGCACTGCCCCCTAGAGTCGGGAACGACTAGCACATATGTGCAAGGGGAACCTTTATGTTTAAAAAGGGCCTGCATCTATAACTCGATGGGTAAGACTAGACAGGGTCTATAACGGTATATGGGAATGATCTTAGGAGACGGGGGAAGAGCTACAGACTAGACAAGGATCATGCAATAGATTTTGCAGTCGATAGAAATAGAGGAGACATAAGCAATGTTTCAGAAGGCACCCTGCCTAGTTTTCTGAGGAGTAAAAAGCAAAGAAGCAGAGAAATTCCTTCAGACTTGCAAGATTCTGGTCATGTAACCTATAATGTAGTGGTAGTTGTTGTGTTTCTTGTCTGGATGATCTCAAAGAGATTACAGGGTCTGACTGACCCTTTTGAATCAATGGAAAATAATGAGCTAACATAATCTAGAGAAAAGTATTCTACAAACACAACATGAGCACTGCAAGATAGTTTGCAGCAGGTAGATAGCTCCAAAGTCCTCAGTAGGAAGATGGATTTGTAGCCCCCATCCAGGCTTGGCCTATTGGAATGACAATTCTTAGACCCACGGATTGGACCCAGAGACTCATTTCATTAATCCCCCATTCTCTGTAAATTGTTCTTGGTTTATGATAGGAGGTGCCCATGGAATTGATGAGAGAGATTCCCTCCGTATCTGAATTAGTTGATGTGCTTAACTATATTCTGCAGAGCTACAGTATGCATAGGGAGGGGTGTGAAGCATTCTTGTCACAATGAGATTTTATGTTCCCCTCATTTATAATCCATAATTCTATTTGCCAAGCATGCCCTTGCAGGTTTTTTTTTTCAAAATCAACAATTTAATTCATAAAAAATGCCCTCTGTGCCAGCACCAATGTCTTACTAGGATGTTAACACACAATAACCAGAGGATGCTATCAATGTTAACTATGAGGAATCATTGGAGATGGAATCATTTATACGTATATGTGAGTTTGAGCATATAGTGAGGGAATGCCCTAACAGAAGGTATCCAGGAGATTCTAGGGACTTCCTCTGCATAACAACAGCAGCTACTGACTGGATCTCCAAACTCGACATTAAACTTTGAATTTCCTTTTAGGTTTTCTTACTGCTTTTTTAAAATTGTTTTTATTGTTTTTAACCTGTAAAAATGAAGTGTTTTAATACTGTGTGTGACCAGCCATACGCTAAATAAATAAATAAATAAATGTGAGTTTGAGTGAGTCTACACACACACACACACACACACACACACGGACGTACTTAAACAGAGCCATTCTTACAAGTTAGTCTAAGTTGCTGAATTTAGAAATCAGTGGCTCCATTAATTATCCCAAGTTTTATTTCTCCCCCTTAGAAAATAAACAAACAAATATGTGTCTAAATTCTGGCACAGAGCAGTAGAACCAATTAGAGATCTATTACACAGTATCAGAAACAAACTGGCTTTTCTTAACCAGGTGAACACACCGTGACTCTCGTGATGAACACAGAATGCAAACATTTCTTAATCGCCGGCAAGTTTCAGTTTGAACCATGACTGAGTCCTTTCTCAAGGAGAAAGAGAGGCGGTCAACAGTTCTCACCACAGATTCTCGGCTGGAGATAGATAATACAAGCTGTGTATCGTTGGAATGGGAACACGACAAACAGAGTCTATTCTTTTACACTGAGATCTCTGCTTAGGCCAAGACAGATTGAACGTGATGATAGATGGGGATTAGAAGTTGCAGGACAGAGCTATTACTATTGCCAGGGACAGGACTACTTCCACTCAAATAGAATTTGCAAATTTTCATTATAATTCGATATTTGAAGAACTGAATTGACTGGAAAGAATGTGAGTTTCTAACTGAATCTAAGACTGCAGCAAATATTGCCTTCTATTATCTTTATAACAGTGATTACACTGTTTGTTAAGCAATATACTGAAGCTCCAGAAGAGGTATTTGTAGTAAAAAAAATGATTAAGGTTCCCATTATATAAGATGCCAAATACAAGGCCTCCGTAGTGAATGTTGCCCTATTTGGCCCTAAAGGTTAGGAAGAGATGCTAGATTTTTCAGAGCATTCCACAAACCAAGAAACTCAGATCAAGATATAAAAATATATATTTTGATGGACCTTTAATGTGCAACTAGACAACCCATTCCCTGCTGGATCCTTATTTCAGAGGTATTTCCTTACCTATACGGAGAAACAGAAAGACCATAGCTGGACAAAAAAAGCAGTGGGAGCAGGAGACACTTCAGACTTCATGCCAATTTCCACATTGAGTTTTCTTGCGGAAAGCTGAAAGGAAGCATCAGAAATCCTTCCTTCCTTCCTTCCTTCCTTCCTCCCTCCCTCGGATTCCAGCAGGCTTCCCCATTTACAGTACTTTCTTATGGGACAAAGTCTGTGGGGAAGCCAGGGGGTATGTGGCTGCTAATGGGTGCTAAGGAAGAGAGTGAGGCTGGGGGGTGGGGGAGGATGAGGAAAGCTGCTTGGGGTACACAAAAGGTATCACATGTGTTGAGCAGGGTGTGTAGGTATGTGTCACGTAGGTCGATTAAGGCATGCAAGGGAGGGAGAGTAGTGCAGTCAAGAAGGGTGCCTGGGGGTCAGCATTTTATACACATTTTATGTGTATAAAATGCTGCACAGGGCAAGTAGGGGGCATGAGGAGGCAGCCTCAATCAAGAAGAAGGCATGGGGTTTGCAGGGCTGTGTGAGAAGTGCCAGACTGGTCATGGACTGTTAGATGGATAATGCAATCAGAAAAAAATTATGAAACCTCCAAAAAACTTTAATAGCAAACGGACATTGTTTTTCTTTTCTTCTAATTGTCTTTTATCCAAGTGGGGAATCCATCTGTTTAGGGAGAAAGACCCAAAATTGAACCACTGCTTGCTAAATTTGTGAATGTTCTATTACATCTTATATCCCTCAAATTCATTAAGTGTGTTTCTATGGCAACCATGATTATTATTCATCTCTCTTGATTCACTCCCTCCCATAGCCAAGCGGGGGCTGCTGTACTGTTTACTCTCACGCTGTGCACTATTTCAAGTTTCTGGTCCCAGTAACAAGACAGAAATTGTTCCTTTTGATATTAAGGGATGGGTTCTGGATATGAGTGTGTTATCTATTTTTGAAAAGTTTTTAGGTTCTGAAACAGGGAAGATAAACTAGTATGCTTCAATATGTTTATTTAATGATAAATTTAAGGATTAAATTAATTTTATTACCATAACATTCTTTTCTCTGTGCGTAACCACTATATTTTATGTGTACAGGTAGTCCACTCTTAATTACCACAACTGGGACTGGTAATTCTGTTCTTAAGTGCTATGGTTGTTAAGTGAGTCATTATGTATCTGCAGGTTTACACTGCGGTAACATAATCACAATGTAAACCGCATCTTTGCAATTTTACCGCTGGCTTCTTTGTAGTATCTGCTTATCAGAAGCCAGCTGTGAAGAGTGCAAATTGGCAATCGTGTGACTATGAGACAACGTGATGGATATAAACACTCACCAGTTGCAAAGCATACAAATTTTGGTCACATGACCATAGGGATGCCACAATGATCATAAATAAATGTTTTACCTGTGGTAAAATTATTTTTTTGGCATCATTATAATTTTCAACAATCACTAAACAGAGCAGCCACTGAGCAATTACAGATAGTCCTCAGCTTATAACAGATCATTTGGTGATCATTCAAAGTTACGAAGTCATGGAAAAAAGTGAGCTATGATCATTTCAAATAGACAAGAATAGTAACCAATTGCACATGAAACATGTTCCACTTAAAGTCTTTTCAATAACAATGAAGGTTGTGGATTTCAAGAAAGAAAAAAGAAACAACCGATATTTCGCAAACAGTTAAAAAAAACATGTGACAGGACACAGCTGAAGTCAAACCTATGACACTTCCTGAAAGTGTCTTCAGCCGAAACGGCATGATTCGGCTGAAGACCTGGTGGCCGCCTGGGATAGAGTGGCCGCCGGGGCTTCGGACCACATCGTGCCTTTGCGGCCTCTGACCCGGCGCCAAACTCAGCCAGCTCCTTGGTTTACTGAGGAGCTGAGGGAGATGAAGCGCCGGAAAAGACGCCTGGAGAGCGGTTGGAGGGCCAGCCGTTCCGAACCTGACTGAACACTGGTGAGGTCTCATATTAAGACCTACCTAGTGGCAATAAAAGCGGCAAAGTCTAGCTACTTTTCCGCTCTTATCGCGTCATCAGATAATCGCCCAGCCGCCCTGTTTAGGGTGACCCGCTCCCTCCTTCAACCGGGAGCTTGGGATGACCCCTTGCAGGGTCGAGCTGAGGACTTTGTCCAGTATCTGCATGACAAAATCGCTCAGATCCGGGAAGGTCTGGCCTCTGACTGAGTAGATCCGGACGGGATAATCGAGGCAGGTCTTGGGGGTGTGGTTTGGGAGGAGTTCGACTCTGTGGCTCCCGAGGACATGGACAGGATCCTGGGACGGCTGAATGCGACCACATGTTTATTGGACCCGTGTCCCTCCTGGTTAGTGCTGGCCTCCTGGGAGGTTACTCAAGGCTGGCTCCAGAAGATTGTTAATGCTTCTTTGAGTGAGGGTGTTCTGCCGGCCGCTTTGAAAGAAGCGGTGGTGAGACTCCTCCTCAAAAAGCCCTCTCTGGCCCCGGCTGTTTTGGCCAATTACCGTCCAGTCTCCAACCTTCGCTTTGTTGCGAAGGTTTTTGAGAGTGTGGTTGCACGGCAGCTTCTCCGGTTCCTGGATGAAGCTGTCTATCTAGATCCGCTCCAGTCCGGCTTCCGGCCTGGGCACAGCACGGAAACGGCATTGGTCGCGTTGGTGGATGATCTCTGGAGGGCACGGGATAGGGGTTGTTCCTCTATCCTGGTCCTATTAGATCTCTCAGCGGCTTTTGATACCATCGACCATGGTATCATGTTGCGCCGGTTGGAGGGGTTGGGGGTGGGGGGCACCGTTCTACGGTGGTTCTCCTCCTATCTCTCTGACCGGTCGCAATCTGTGTTGACAGGGGGGCAGCGGTCGACTCCGAGGCGCCTTGTTTGTGGGTGCCGCAGAGGTCGGTCCTCTCGCCCCTTCTGTTCAACATTTATGTAAAGCCGCTGGGTGAGATCATCCGTGGCTTCGGGGTGGAATTCCATCAGTATGCTGACGACACCCAGCTGTACATCTCCACCCCAGGCCACCCCAACGATGCCGTTGAAGTGATGTCCCGGTGTCTGGAAGCTGTGCGGATCTGGATGGGGAGAAACAGGCTCTGACTAAACCCCTCCAAGACTGAGTGGCTGTGGCTGCCGGCGTCCCGATATAGCCAGCTGACACCATCACTGACTATTGGGGGCGAGACATTGGCCCCCACGGAGAGGGCTCACAACTTGGGCATCCTCCTGGACGCACGGCTGTCTTTAGAAGAACACATGACGGCCGTGGCCAGGGGGGCTTTTTATCAGGTTCGCCTGATATGCCAGTTGCGTCCCTTTCTAGATCGGGACTCCCTACGCACAGTCACCCACGCTCTCGTGACTTCCCGCCTGGACTACTGCAACACTCTCTACATGGGGCTCCCCTTGGGGTGCACCCGGAGGCTCCAACTGGTCCAGAATGCGGCCGCGCGGGGAATTATGGGAGCGACGTGGCGCTCCCACGTGACACCTCTCCTGCGCAAGCTGCACTGGCTCCCGGTGGTCTTCCGGGTGCGCTTCAAGGTGTTGGTGACCACCTTTAAAGCGCTCCATGGCTTAGGACCTGGGTACTTGCGGGACCGCCTTCTGCCGCCAATAGCCTCCCACCGGCCAGTACGCTCGCACAGAGAGGACCTCCTCCAGGTGCCGTCGGCCAGACAGTGTCGGCTGGCGACCCCCAGGGGGAGAGCCTTCTCTGTTGCAGCGCCCGCCCTCTGGAATGACCTACCCCCGGAGATACGCAGGATTCCAGATCTCCGGACCTTTTGTCGGGCCCTTAAAACCCATTTGTTCCATCTAGCTGGGCTAGCTTGATCCCATCCTCCGTTTTTAAATTTGACATTGATTTTAAATTGGGTTGTTTTAATTCTCGGCCGAATAATATTTAATAATTTTTAATTGTTTTTAACTTTTGTATACCATGTTTTATTCTGGCTGTTCACCGCCCTGAGTCCGCAAGGAGAAGGGCGGTTTATAAATTGAAATAATAAATAAATAATAAATAAATAAAGGAGGATCACAGCAAAAAGTGGACACTCCCCACAGAGATACAACTTTCCTAGATGATTGTCCAGACCAGTGATGGCGAATTTTAGACACCGAGTGCCCAAACTGTGCACGTGCGCGTGTCCAAATGAAAGACATGCACGAATGTGTACATGTGTAAATATGCACAGTGCGGACATGTGTGCTGACAGGTGTATGCACAGACATGCGTGCATACGCAGCAGAGACTGGAAGATCAGCTTGCCGCAGGAGGCGGGGCACCCGAACACTGGCAGCGCGGCAAGAGGTAAGATCTTTTTCTTTCATGAGCTTCTGTTTCATTGTTTTCAGGGAAACAAAAGTTCACGAAAGAAATGCCATGGAGATCTTACCTGGGGCGATGGCACGCGTGCCAGTAGAAAGAGCTCTGCATGCCACCTCTGGTCCGCGTGCCATAGGTTCACCATCATAGGTCTAGACCAGTGGTGGGATTCAGCCAGTTCGCACCACTTCGGGAGAACCAGTTGTTAACTTTCTGAGCAGGTTGGTGAACTGGTTGTTGGAAGAAATCATTAGGGCAGAGAACCGGTTGTTAAATTATTTGAATCCCACCACTGGTCTAGACTCTAGTAAATAGTTTTTAGCTCCACCACATGAAGGCTTTGCCATAACACTTTTGGTTAAGGCTACCAGTCCTGGACTGTAAAACTTCCTACAATCTCAAAAGAGTGGACAAAGGATGGAGAAAACACAAATTTCATTGACCCCATTGTGAAATATCTATCATCTGGTGCATTAATTTTTTCAGGGTGGGGTGGCAGAATATATTACTAATTCTCATGCTTCTACCAAATTTTGTGCACAATTTCTACTCTGATGTTTTCCATGGTTTTGTTTACTGCTCTAGAGTCAAAGTCTTGTTCTTATGAATGTTCAAACTATTGAAAGTTTGATAGTGGACAATGGTGAGTAGTTAATGTAAAGGCTGCGTTTGTCAGAAAATGGAATCGAGTCTTTTTCTCATCTGTTGCTTCCCAGTATATTTATGGTCATGTTTCTTTTCCTCATTTGTCATGTTGCTCCACAATTATAGTTCCCTTATTGCCATTCCATTACAGTACTGTATCATAAGGTTAATTAATCATTATGGACAACTTTCTATATATGGAGTAAGTGAAAGATTATAGATGATAGAGATATATTTGATGATGGAGCTATATATCTTAATGTTCCATTCCTGAATGCTAACCTGTGCCTTCCTTTCAGGAGACTATGCAGTCTGAAGTAGCACACAGTGCTGAAGACTGAATTATTAGCCAAGTGAGATTTTATACATTTAATACAAGACGCTATCATTGGACCAAATGGCAAAATATTCCACACTGGACTTATAACCAAGTTAGAATAATATGAGTACAGAGTTTGGATTATACTGCATAATGTGTGAACTGTGCATTGGGGAAAAAGTGAATTGTTTATAGAAACACAAAATATAAAAGTTGGAAGGAATGGCTCAATTCTTAGCCTAATGTTGAAATCCTTTATAGGTAATCCTCAATTTTCAACCACATTTGAACCCAAAATTTATGTTGCTAAGCAAGATATTTCTTAAGTGACTTGTGCCCCTTTTTACAACCTTTTTTGTTAAATTAATAACAAGGTTGTTAAGTGAATCTGGCTCCTCCATTGACTTGTCTGAAGATTGCAAAAGGGAATCGCATCATCCTGGGATATTGCAACCGGCATAAATATGAATCAGTTGCCAAGTGTCTGAATTTTGATCACATGACCATAAGAATGCTGCAATGCTCATAAGTGTGAAGCATGGTCATAAGTCACTTTTTTCAGTGCCGTAACTTCAAATGGTCACTACGCGAACTGTTGTAAATCGAGGACTGCCTATACTACAACATCTTGGACAGACAGCCACCAAATCTGATTCAACTCCAGCAAGATATATACATTAGTATTATAATCAACATTCTTAATTAAAATTTTATATTATAAAATTTATAATAGTACAATCTAATACAAACTAAATTTAAAGAAAAAAATGAAAATAGAAAGGAATAAAAACTGTAAGGAAAAAGGCCAAAAAAAAAAAAAAAGAAAAGAAAATGATATAATAAAGAGAAAAGAAATGATTTTCAACTTTCATCCCAAGTTTAAACAAATTTAGCAAGTTCACTCCCACCCCACCCCTATAGGTTTACAGACATTTATCTCTTCCTCTTATATCCCATCTCTTATTAATAAACAAATCCATAAACATCATCTTTTCAGTCCTGGGCTTAGGAAGCAGTCTATAAAGGAGTTGCCAGAAGTAACATGTCTTATTTTAACTTTGATCAAATAAACAAACTTTATATTCATTTTATTTAATCTTTAGTGCTGTAGGATTTGATTTCTCTGAATGTCTCCTTTATCCCATTTTCCAAAGTTCTTCAAGTCTTTAACAAGTCTCTCTTGTAAATCCAGTAGGAAAAATTATCCAGTTCAGTCTCCTCTTTGTCATTTGTGTTTCCTTTTAAAATTTTAAAACCTCTGCTTCTTTTATAGATCCCATGAAAGATTCTTTTCTAAATCATTCTCTTGGCTTTGTGTTGTAAGTCCACTTTTGATGCCATCTCTGTCTTATCAGATAAAATTTGTTCTGACGTTTCTTCAATAACATCTTTTAGACATGATTTATCCATAGAAGCAGGCGGCATTACTGACATTGTTGATATTATGGCTACTATTTTCTGATTCCATTCTACGAAAATCTCTTTCAGAGTTGTTATTGTCATAACCATCTTGTAGGCTCTATATATTTCCTCTAATTAAAATCTTTAGTTCCCTCTAGTGTCCAGTTTTGAAATCATGAAATTATTTATGTTGTGTCTAATAAAAACCAAAGCAGGATCTATTTCCCACAAAAAGATGGTTGTACTTTATAATTAATTCCAAAATCATCTTGTACAACTTTAAATATGCCCATTTTATCTGGACCTTTAATCTATCTATAAAGTAAAAAATCTATTTAGCATTTTACTGTTTGTTTCAGAGTCTTAAATTCTTATAATTCAAGTTTTCTTTCATTTAGGATCAAACTTGTCCTTTTGAAGTCTCTGATAACTCAGAAGTAGCTAATAAGCAATTTTTGAAAGTGATTAGGATGTCAGGCTTGTAAATTTAATGTGCTTTAAAAGTCTCCACCATGGTTGCGAGCAAAGTTACTGATCCTGTCATCTCCCAGTGCTCAAACTCACAGAAAATTGCTGTCCTGTGGCCTGATTGTAAGGAGTAGCCATCCAGAGCAGATGTGAGCACTCTCCATCCTCTCCTTATCTGGAGAGGTTTCAAGGAACTGGTCCATTGATTGGTTCCTTGACCTTTGCCATGGTCATCAGCTCCACTTTCATAGTACGTCTTTATTTTATAATATCTCTTCCCAAAGGTTTGGGTGCCCTCTTCTATAATCACCATTACCTCAGTCTGTCTACTCCGTTGTGAATAATTCCTCTGGTTAGGAATTGTTTCTTGATGCCTCACCAAAACCTACTGTTTAGTTCAGGGGTCCCCAACTGTGGCCAGTTTAAGACTTGTGGACTTCAACTCCCAGAATTCCCCAGCTGGCATGAATTCTGGGAATTGAAGACCACAAGTCTTAAAGTGACCAAGGTTGGAGACCCCTGGTTTAGTTCACCTACACCAGTACAAGGAGATCAGATGTCTACAAAGTCTGATTACTTACTTCCTTGAATTAAACTGGAAACTGGAAACAATGTCCACCCAACCAACAATGAAGTATTTACTAATAAAGAATGCCTGCTAAACAAGAGTAGGTGCAATAGAATCCTTGAAGATGTTTCTTACAGAGAGGAAGGCACATAATTGTAGAACTGACCTCCTACAGTTGTCATTACCATGGAGTCAGCGTGGATTAGGGCCATAGGAATGGTTATTTTGATGGCAGGCCAACACACATTGGTATAGCCTCAAATATGAAGGCTGCCCCAACCTGGGATGGCCTGCAATTAAACTGTGCCTTGAACCCATTCACAAGACTGGGCTTGTTTTCCATTGACTTATTGGAGAAGGAACTTTATGTCATACTGGAAGTCGTTGTTTGCCCTGTGTACTGCATCCCTATGTGCTGAACACAGATATGGCTTGTGATTTTAAGACATAAATAGACCTCAGTGTTCCAAGGTGAGTGTCAAATTAATGCTTTAAAATCCACATTTGGCCATAAATAGCGGAGCAGAGACAGACTGTGGAATCTGGCTTTTTAACACGAAATCCCATAACTCATACAGAATCCTCAAAAGAATGTCAGCTTTCATTTTTAAAAATAAATCAATCTCTATACCCTTCATGGTTGCAGGGGAAAAATGGAATTAGGAATGAAATAAGGGGCACGGTGGGGGAGGATCTGCTAAAAGTTGAGAAAACAGAAAGAGCCTGGACAAAGACTTCTTTTCACATGAGATTTGAAGACTGACAGAGACTCCAGGAGTTGCTTGTCTACAGAGGAAAACTTCTTTTCTGAATGAGTCATACACATTGTTAGTGTTTAGCCTGAAACAGGAACTGCTGTACTCCTGAAATGTCACTTCCTTCTCCTTGTTTTCTCTTTTATTCATTACTAAAAAGGATCAAATCCCTGGGGGAATGTATAGATTCAGGTAGGCTGTCTACCACTGCTAAAGTTTATTAATGGAGCTTTGATGCGCAAATACACCCTCGAATTACAACCACAATTGCGGCCAAAATTGGTGTTGCTAAGTGAAATACTTGTTAAGTGAGTTTTGACCCATTTTACACCTTTTCTTGCCACAGTTGTTAAATGAATCGCTACAGTTGTTACGTTAGTAATATGGTTGTTAAGTGAATCTGGATTCACCATTGACTTTGCTTGTCAGAAGGTCACAAAAGCTGATCACATGACCCCGGGGACACTGCAGCCATCATAAATATGAACCAGTTGCAAGCATTCTGAATTTTGGCTATATGACCATGGGGATGCTGCAGTGGTCATAAGTGTGAAAAATGGTCATCGGTCACTTTTTTCAATGCCGTTGTAACTTTGAAGGATCACTAAATGAACTGTTGTAAGTCGGACAACTACCTATACAGCAAGATCACTGGATTTGGTACAGTGGTGGGTTGCTACTGGTTCACCTCGGATTGTGTGAACTAGTAGCGGTGGCGGCAGAAGGATGCCCACGTGAGCGCGTCCACGCCCGTGAGTAAACTGGTAGCGACTGAAATTGAAACCCATTACTGATTTGGTGTATTGGCGTTCAGCAATCTACATTCATGGCATATACTCATTTATTCTCTCTCTGTGTATGTGTGTGTGTGTGTGTGTGTGTGCATGTGCACTTCAGCAAAAGTTTTCCTGTTATTGAATTCATTTCACTGAAATATAGAAATAAATATATTTTCCGAATATGGGGAGGTGCGTGATTTAAAGCTAAAGGTCCATCCTTTGACTTCCAAGTTCCAAGGTTCAAGTTTCAGCATTACCACTTGAAAAGTATGGGTTTAAATGATCGGAAAGGTTCTTTGCTGGAGATCCATGACTTATTTAAATTCCAGTTATAAATTGTGGTGCCCAATTGACAAAATGGCTACATCTTAATCAGAAGAGCTGCATCCTGCTCTTTTGAAGGGCAATTCATCCCTTGGGTGCAAATTGTGCTAGGGAACTTTGTGGAACATCATATATTCTGCCAATGTGGGCTCTTCCATTTTTTTTAAATCTTTACTACAATATTGTCTATGTGAAGCCATTTTAGACTTCCAGCTAGGTATGTCCTATTCTATTCTTTTTCACAGCTACCTATCTAAGATGTACATTTTATTTAATTTACATCTGAATGTAAGTAGGAAATCTTAGGTTTCTGGGCTGCATCAAAAGGGAGCTGAGAACTGTATGCAATCTGTGATTTCTGTACCCCATTTGTAAGAAATGGTGGGTTCAGTCTATGGGCAACAAAATGGCAATTATTTCACAAGTCTGAAAATTACCTTTGTGATTTTGTATCTGGGATCCAGTCTACTCTCCTCTCTCACTCAATTCAGGGTAAGTTTAGCATTTGTGACACAAATAACTATTTTTAATGAACCAAACCGAAGATTCACACATTTGTCTCTCCAGAAGGCAGTGTTAAAGAATCAAGTAAGTTTTGATAAAAGAACATACATTCCTGACAGATGGAAAAACAAACAAAATTAATTAATGTATTTTTATTTATTTGGTATGTATTTATTTGCATATTAAATTTATTTAAGGGAAAAATCAATACAGAATCTTTCATAGAGAAAAGGTTACCCTTTCTTGACATTGTTTATTTATTAAATTTGTATGCCGCCCATCTCGCCAAAATCAGTTATGTAACATAAATTAAGGAATAAAATCCATACATTTGCTTGTTTTGGTTAATATCACCCAAACATTTTGTCATGGTAATAATAATTAATTAATCATGCCCTAGCTATCTACCATCTGACAATCCAAGAAGCCACCTGATTTTCAGTTGGTTTCTTTGTTTTACGTTTATTGTTTGCATTTTGGATGAATTTCCAACCAGATTGGTAGGTTTTCTAAGAAATAGTGTTAATGATGGGACTGCCATCCAGATAAATCCAGTATCATTTATATTACAGGTAGTCCTCAACTTACAACAGCTCATTTAGAGAATTGATACAGGTAGTCCATGTCTTACAAAGGTATAATAGTAGTGAAAAAAATGGCTTATGACCATTTTTGACACTTATGACCGTTGCAGCAACCCCATAGTCACATGATTTACATTTTGATGCTTGACAACTGACTCACATTTATGATGGTTGCAGCATCCCGGGATCATGTGATCTCTTTTGCAATCTTCTGACAGGCAAAGTCAACGAGGAAGCCAGATTCACTTAACAACCAGATTACTAATTTAACAACTGCCGTGATTTATTGTTTATTATTGTTTATTGGTTCAATTTATATGCCGCCCTTCTCTGGAGACTCAGGGCAGCTTACAATGCATTAAGCAATAGCCTTCATACTTTTGTATATACCTGTTTAGTAGGACTTTCGGCCCCCACTAAGAGCTGCTCTTTTTTAAGTCAGCTTATGGCCCCCACAAACCAGGTCCTCATTTTACCTATCTCGAAAGGATGGAAGGCTGATTCAACCTTGAGCCTGGTGAGATTCAAACTTGCAGTAATTGCAGGCAGCTGGTGTTACTTAACAGCACTTTAGTCTGCTGCGCCACCAAGCCTTAACAACTTAACAACTGTGGCAAGAAAAGTCATAATATGGGGCAAAACTCATCTAACAAATTTCTCACTTAGCAACTCAAAATGTGGTTGTAAATTGAGGACTACCTGTAATTGGTCAGCCATGGTTCCGTCAATATAACCACGAATGATAAATGTTAGACCCTGGTGTTACCTACTAATTTGGATGCAAATTATTACTCAGCAGATTGCAGGACAGTTTTGATTTGGTAGAGGTGGTGAAGCTGCATTTTGTTTACTCCAGATTCGTGCTGAGAAAGAAGTTACCTGTAGTTTAGCAAACTCTTTGTTAGTGCTATACATACAGTATTTTTAAAGTCCCGTTAAAAATAAATTGCTGGAATCTTGAGTAAATAAACAGTTGGACAGAAGAGTCCTCTATAACTATGAAGTGGCCGTAAATGATGGGTGATCTTAAGTTAGTTGGAATGTACAGTTGGCAAAACAGGAATGTCTGAAAAAAAAATTCTCTTTTTCTCTGTATTGCCATGCAGCAAGTCATGCCAAGATTCCTGCCCCCAACAGACCGCCCCGTTACTGTCGCCCATTCATTGGGTGGCAAGAGAGCTAATGATAAAGAAGAAGCATATGTAAGTAGTAAACAAAGCAGTGCAAGCAAAAAAAAAATGCAGGTAGCCATGGAAAAAAAAGAAAACCCTTAATTTTTGAATGAAAGCTTTAGTTCAGCAGAATGAACTTTTCTTTGTGTCATCTCCAGTTAAAGCAATTTTACCTGAGCAGTTTTATTTGCTATGAATATTTGATTCCCTTGTCCCATCTTCATTTATTGATTTTCTTTTTTAAAAAAACTGAAAGCCATGTTTGCTTTTTCTGGGGATAGGCAGACTTCACTCTTGTCAGATCTATTTCAGATGTTTAGTCTTGAAAACCAGCTTCTGTCAATCAGAATACAGAATTAAACAATGAGAGACTAGGAATGGGTTTTAGGATCAGTTCTGGACTAAGCTCATAAAAACTTCTATCTTGGATTATTCTAAAATTTCTTCATGTCAGCAGACTATAAGCAGTCCTCAACTTACAACAGTTCATGATGTGACCATTCAAAATTATAACAGCACTGAAAAAAGTGACTTATGACCATTTTTCACAGTTACGACCATTGCAGTATCCCCATGGCTATGTGATAAGAAATCAGGCTCTTGGCAACTAGTATGTATTTATGACAGAGGCAGTGTTCTGGGGTCATGTGATCATCTTTTGTGACCTTCAGATAAGCAAAGTCAATGGGGAAGCCAGATTCATTTAACAACCATGTCAAAAACTTAGCAACTGCAATTAACATCTGTGGCAAGAAAGGTCATAAAATGAGGGAAAATTCACTTAACAAATGTCTCATTTAGCAACATATATTTTGGGCTCAATTATGATCATAAATCGAGACTACCTGTAATTCAGCACCATCACCTGATCCAAACCAAAGATCTAATGATACAAGAACAGGAATACCAACATTAATTAAAATACTGTATACAGTCAAAATTGTTCAGGGGCCAGAACAAAAGGCTATTCTACATTGGGCTATGTCAATAATTAACAACAAGAATTTCAATTCATTAATTTGTCAGTTTAAGGTATTCCCGACACACCTTTCTGACAATAGGACCTCAGGTTAGCTAATAGTGTGTGGATGTATGAAAAGCATAACATTAAACAAAAGAATCATAGCTGCTTATTGCCTATCAAAATTTGGAAATGCACAATTGAAATACTTACTCTGAAGGTTAGTAATGAAACAGTCAAAAGGGCAGAGATACCTGTAGAAAGAAAATACAAAAAAAAAAAACAGCAAAATTGCTTATCCTGTGTGTCATTAAATAATATATGCAATGTGTTTCTATTAAGAGACTTTATGTATGGCATATAACAACAGTTTTCCATTACCCAACTTAGTCTTGTGTGTAACTACACCTGGTTTTGACCTTTAAAGCCCTGTGTGGCATGGGAGCAGATTACCGGTTCAGCGAACCAGTAGTAAAAAAAAGTTACCGGTTGGTCCGAACCGGTATTTCCGACGATCAGCTGTGCTGCGCTATTTAGATTCACTAGAAAGCAGGAAATCCTGCTTTCTAGAGAATCTGAATAGCGCGACGCAGCTGTTCCACCCCCTCGCTGTTCTACTTACATTAGAAAGCGTCCTTTTTCTGCATGAAGCAGGTGTTTGGCACACACTGCGCATGCATTCATGCAGCATGCATTTGGTGCACACTGCGCATGCACACACAGCATGTGTTTTGCGCGCACCACACATGCGCGGGCAGTGACCCAGTGGCAATCCGTGGAGGATTTCACCACTGAGCAGGAGGGCTATGCTGCAAGTCCCGTCTACAAAGGTCCTCCATCTGGCAGGACCCAGGTGATGTGACTTTTCTGTGGTGATCTCAAAAGGCTTCTAAAACTCTTTCTGACTGCATTGGAAGTGAATTAAGAAGAAACAAGGAAGGAGTCAGGAAAGTAAGCAACTTCTCTGACACACAAATCCAAATCCAAATCCAAATCTTCATGATGTAATAAAATCTTCCACAACTTATCCTGAGGTTTCTGAGAATTATAAACTCCACACTTAAAAAGACTGACCTATTATAACTGTATTAATCCATTTCTTAAATAAGAAGAAACATAGATTTTTATTTATTTATGTATTTATTAATCAACTTTATTTAGCTGCCCATTTCAAATAAGGGTGACTCTTGGCTGTGCAAATATTATACAGTCAGATACAGCAACGGATATAAAAACAACAGATATAAAAAATATAAAAATTTGTATTAAAAATAAATATTATACAAACAAATATACATATCCTAAGTGAAGGGAGAATAAAAATGGCTACCTCAACAATGGAGCCATATAAACAGATCTAAATCCCCTGGGAGTCCCAGGCCTGATAACATTACCAGATCTTGAGGTCCTTCTGGAATATCAAAAGGTGTGGAGCTAATCTAATTCTGAGAGGACAAATAAGGTAGGTGCCATAACATACGTTTCCTGGGACCCACCAAATCTAGGTCCTTGCCCTCTCTGCCAGATGTAATGGGGTGGAGTGGCCTGTTGTAATCAGGAAGACGTGGTCCCTCAGATAATCCAGTCCCATACAATGAAGGGCTTTAAAGGTAAAAACCTGTAGAAGCCTCACAGACCGTCATAGCTTCCAGATACTGGAATAAGTCATTCACAGCACCACTTATGTCACTGGGGTAGAGATATAAAATTGGGTATCATCAGCATATTGATGATACTTCATTCCATGGTGACAGATGAGTTCACCCAATGGCCTCATCTAGATGTTAAATAAGTGAGGAGAAAGCACCAAAACCTGAGGCGCCCCCCTCACCCCATAGTAGGAGCCAAAGGCAGGAACCCTCCAGCCCACCCCCACAATTATTGCCAACTGGAATCAACCACAAAACAATCAAGTGAATCAGCATATGTTGCCCATCCTCAATCCTCCCAACCAATCCAGAAGAATACCATAGTCAATGGTAATATAGAATTATTATTTCTGCAATTTGAATGATTGGATCCAACAGTATGCTGTGCCATATGTAATAAGTATGAAAATATAAAGAGGATAAAACTGAAGATGTTCTAAAAATCAGAATCAAGCACTCAAAAGAACCACTATGCAATACTAGAGATTTGCATCAGTACAATTACTTCAGATAAAATAAATATACATTATTGCACATTAATTGCAAAACACAATCCAGTTTCAATGTTGGAACGGCTAGCTCTTAAGCGTATGAATTCTTACAACAAAATACATTTCAATCACTCTGTAATGTAAAGGCTTAGTATCATATCAAGTTGTTTTAGGGATCATCTTGACTGACAAAAGCAGCAACTGAAATCCTTCAAAACGCATATTTGAGTAAACCATAAAAAGCTGAAGCAGTTCTCCTGCAGACACTGCAGAAAGATGCAACTAAAGCTTTTCGCAGAGACAACTCTTCTAGACTAATGTCTCATTATTTTTTTAAAAAAGCATGGATTTCTGTTACAGTCACTTGAAGTAATAACATCAATGATGTGGCAATGAACATTTAAAAAGGAGAATCTGAGAATAACAATGAAATTACACAATTCAAATATGCATTCTCTTGAAATGAATAAAGCACAGGATTACTGAATAAACTGCTTGCACAACACATACAAAGAAGCAGATTTCGATTCATTAGTCAGCAGACTAACACAGACTAATGTGTCTATCATAGAATCATAGGCTGGGGAAGAAGAGCTTGTCGTTTTCAATTTTTCCATTTTTCTGGTCCTAAATTTACTTCACTCAGTATTCCCCTTTTTAAAAAACAGTGTTGATTTTTTTTTTAAAGTCTGTACAAAAACCCACCTGCACCTGTTTGTATTTCTCCTAATGTAAACATTTTGTACACAATTATGATACATATACACGCATTGTAAGGAATATTTCATAATAGGATGCACAAATGTTGTGAAATATATGTAGGAAATTTCCATATCTCTATTTCAGAGATAATTTAGGCAGTCCGGATCTCTCATCCAGCTTCATTTTCAGCTGTCATGGCTTTGCAATCCCTGCGGAGTGAAGAAATATGTAGTTGTTAGCTTGCCTCACCTCACTAAAAGTCCGACCCTTTTGAATTCTGGTTTTGGAAAAGACTCCTGAGAATATGATGAACAGCCAAAAAAACAAACTGATCAAACAAATCAACCCAAAGGGCTAAATTGAAAGACAAATGATCAGGCTCAAATTATCCCGTTTTAGTTATATTATGAAAAGACCTTGTTCTCTGGAGAAGGTGCTAATACTGGAAAAGATGGAAGAAAAGAGAAGATGCAACCAGCAGCAACGTGGAAGGACTAAGTTACAGTGGTGATGAGGGCACTGTTAGAAGTCCTGAAAGAACAGGTTAGGGACAGATCATTCCAGAGAAAAATCTATTAATGTGGTCATTAGGAATTGGAAATGACTTGATGGCACAATCAATTACCTTAGAAAAAGCTCTGTTTGTTTCCAATACATGGTTTACTGCAGGGGTGGGTTCTACTTACCTTTACTACTGGTTCGCAACGGGATTGCGTGAGCACACTTTGCTCGTGCGCGCACCTTGCTTTCGCGCATGCATAGATCATTGATGATGACATTTGGGGCAGTGGACGGGGCCTCCCACCTGTTTTACTACTGGTTCTTCCAAACCGGTCCAAACCGGGGGGCAACCCACCACTGGTTTAGGGTTAGGAGAGTTTTTACATATAGAGGAAAACGAAATGAATATAAATCTCAAAATATTAGTGATTTGTTGATGATCAAAGACTGAGATATATCCAGGGGATATGAGACTGACAGTAAGTTGTAAATGGAAACTACCCACATTCCTGGAATTAATCCCTGGAAAAAAGCCCAGCTGCCTTAAGAATGTTGCTGGCAGGAGTTATACTTTTTCCGCCATTTTGGTCCAAAGTACATTTGGGGATTGATTGAGCCCAAAATTTATGTTGTTAAATGAGACATTTGTTATGTGAATTTTGCCTCCATTTTACGACCTTCCTTGCCACAGTTGTTAAGTAAATTTATTTATTTATTTATTTATTTAGTTATTGGTTCAATTTATATGTCGCCCTTCTCTGGAGACTCAGGGCGGCTTACAACGCGTTAAGCAATAGCCGTCATACTTTTGTATATACCTGCTTAGTAGGGCTTTCGGCCCCCGCTAAGAGCTGTTCTTTTTTATAGAAAGTCATCTTATTGCCCCCACAAACCAGGTCATTTTACCTATCTCAAAAGGATGGAAGGCTGAGTCAACCTTGAGCCTGGTGAGATTCGAACTTGCAGTAATTGCAGGCAACTGGTGTTACTTAACAGCACTTTAATCTGCTGCCACCAAGACTCTGTTATTTGCAAATCACTGCAGCTGTTACGTTAGCAACACAGTTGGGAAGTGAATCTGGCTTCCCCATTGATTTTGCTTCAGTTAGGTGATCAAATGACCTTGGGACATAGCAAGGATCATAACTATGAACCAGTGGCCAAGCGTCTGAATTTTGATCACCTGATGCTACAAAGGTTGTAACTGTAAAAAAATAATCATAAGTCACTTTTTTCAGTGCCGTCATTAAACAAACTGTTGTAAGTCAAGGACTACCTGTAAGGATTCTGGTACAATTTGGGAGTACTGTAGCTTCAGATTTCTACAACCTCAGCACAGTTGCAAAGCTGAGAAAATTTATTTCTGGCTAATGTGCTCTGCACTTGACAGTACTACAAAGCTAAACAAGCTACTGTCACTGCTTGAGCTGCTGTGATGCTGTTTGCCCTTTGAGGGAACTTTCGCGTCACTTCTTTCCGTAGTACAGGTGGTTCTCGACTTACAACAGTTCACTTAGTGACTGGTCGAAGTTACAATGGTTCCGAAACAAAGTGACTTATGACTGTTTTTGGCATGACTGTTGCAGCATCCCCATGATCACGTGATCAAAACTCAGGTGCTTGGCAACTGCCTCATATTTATGACGGTTGCAGTGTCCCGGGGTCATTGATCAGCTTTTGCAACTTTCTGACAAGCAAAGTCAATGGGAAAGTCAGATTAATTTAACAACCAGGTTACTAACTCAACAACTGCAATGATTCGTTTCACAACTGTAGCAAGAAAGGTTGTAAAATGGGGCAAAATCAGAGGTGGAATTCAGCCAGTTTGGACCGGTTTGCGTGAACCGGTTGTTAAAAGTTTTCCCAGTTTGGTGAATCGGCTAATCCCACCACATTGGCTGGCCACAACCCCTCCTGTTTTCTGAGCCATTTTCAGCTATTTTTTGCCATTTTTTCAGGCCATTTTCGGCTGTTTCCAAGCCATTTTCCAGGCTGTTTTGGAGCTAGTTTTTCAGCCATTTTTCAGCTGTTTTTCAGGCCATTTTCCAGGGCATTTTCCAAAAAACAGTCCAAAAAATGGGCTAAAAGCAGCCCAGAAAATGGCCAGAAACAGTCCAAAAAATGGCCTGAAAACAGTCGAAAAGGAAGGGAGGGAGGGAGGGAAGGAAGGAGGGAAGGAAATGGGAAGGAGGAGAAGGAGGGAGGGAGGGAGGGAAGGAGGAAAGAAGGAAGGAAGGAAGGAAGGGGTTAATCCAGCTTTATCTTAGTCTCTTTCAGAATTGCCTGCACAGAAGTATTGTCAATCCTCCTCCTTCTGCTATTTATTT
Organism: Masticophis lateralis; assembly: GCA_030761175.1. Classification (NCBI taxonomy): domain Eukaryota; kingdom Metazoa; phylum Chordata; class Lepidosauria; order Squamata; family Colubridae; genus Masticophis; species Masticophis lateralis. The sequence goes on along the minus strand of JAUDYJ010000002.1, from coordinate 136,777,531 downwards.
ATTATTTTTGGGGTGCAAATGGACTTTAATTGTAAATTGCTTCTCAGGAGTCAATGGGATTTATTGCCTCTGCCACCTCAGGTGTGAAATGTTGACTATTATGACACAATATATTGCTTTTTAATAAACTCAGCCTCCAATGTCTTACTTTCCTTGGTGATGGGAGCAGAATGCTTTGCTGGTCTCTCCCCATGCTTTCACTGGGGGGGTGGGGGGCATTTGCACCAGGAAACAGGATTGGTTAACTCTTTCATTTCTGGAGGTATTGCGTATAGGCCCAAGGCCTGGGGAAAGGGAGAGTGATAGGGAGGCGGGGCTGGGTGTGATGAGTGACATTGAGTTGGCCATGCCCACCCAGTCACATGACCAATCAGACATGCCTACCTGCCAGTCATTAGGCCAGAGAAGTGGCTGTTAAATTATTTGAATCCCATCACTGGGCAAAATTCATTTAACAACTGTCTCACTTAGCAATGGAACTTTTGGGTTCAATTGTGACATAGGCCGAGGATTTCAAGTAGGTAAGGAATGTGATAGCTGAATAGCCCTGCAGCATCTCTTAGTGATTAGTCCTCCAAAGGAACCATGCTGATGTTCAGCCCAAGAGAAGCCAATGGAATAGTGATTTTCATTCCTCACAAGTCAACAGACATGACGATCATCCCAAATAATCTTCAAGTTCCTTCTGAAGTGTGAGGCAGTAAAAAACAGTGGTAGCAAGGAAGTGTCTTTAAGCTGCAATCCTATGGAAGGTTATTTGTATGTGACCTGTATGCATTTTATTTCTGAATAACTTCTGTGATTGCACAGTTACAATTAATGAACTGGATGCCTCTATGATCCCATGCTCCACTCTAGGAATTTTATTTCTATCCCAGAACTGAGTTCATAATTCTCCCATGCACAAAACCATTCCTACCAATATTCTAATACAGATTTAGCTGTCTCAAATCACAAAACAAACATTGCAATTTGAGATGCTGGCCAGCTGAGTCAGAAGAAGAAAAGATACTCAGCTGCTCAAAGACTATGACCCAAAACTGACCAAAGATTGTGACTAAAAACCAAGATCCCAAACAATTTTCCCTGGGATACACTACTGCTTTCATGCTGTGTCCTACATCCCTATAAAAGGCAAGAAACTTACTTGTATTTGCAAAATCTGGAGGGAAAAAACATATGAAGATAAATTTTGCCTATTATAACGAAGCAGAGAATCATTTTCCTGGCTTCTGCCTTGTCTTTATAGTAGAAGAGTAATATTGATTTTGATTAAGTCGGTATCTGTGTTTTAAAATGGCAGTAATCCCACACTGCCAGAGTTAAAATACTTTTTTCCCCAAAGAAGGAAACTGTTTTAGGTTCTCTGGTGGAGAATAATGGAATCAGACAAAACGAAGTCAAGCCAAACTCTGGAACTGTGTAATACAATCTAACCTTTTCATGTTTAGACTATAAGCCATTTTCATACTACATTCTCCTTACTGTTACAGCTTTAGAAATAGCCAGAAAGGAGACAGCTGGCATGTTTTGGTTATAAGTACCAATTCCTTGACTATCAGTTTTATAGAAGCATCTATTATTCCAGTTCTTTGCAAATTAAAGAAAGTGTTCCTGTTAGGATGAAAAAAAATTGAAATCCCTGCCCTTGGCATTTCATGTTATACTTTTGGGGTAGAAAAAAAATTGAACACAGGACAAAAAAGATTGGGGGAACATATATATATATATAAGAGTGAACAGTGCTAAAATTATTGAGAAAATGCATAACACAAGAGCCAGTAAGATAGGAAGTCTAGTTGTGACCCATGAAAAGTTCCATGAACTCCAATTGAGGTCTGCTAATATATTCAGGAACTGAAGAGAGGACCATATGGCTCTCATTTTCAGATATATAGTTCTAAGACCAAGGAAGGCAACATGGTACCCTCTATGTAGATAGCTAGGATTACAAATCTTTCTGGATGGAATTGATGAGCATCACAGTCCAAAATATCTGGAGAATACTTGTTTGGGTTTATATAGATTAAAAAGTTGAACTGAAACTAGGCCAAGTTTTGACTAGGAGAATATGTTCCAAGCCATGAAATGCTACATAGCCAAATTACCCTAAGTCTTCGTCACAAGATTGCTTCAATGACATAATAAGCACAAAATGCACAACAAAATTGATCCATGCAGAGTTTCCAGAAACCTTGAAGGATAAGTGTGCAAATAATGCAGTCAATAAATATAGAAAATATTGTATTTAAAAGTATGGCTGAGTACAGGGAATTCTGAATTTCCATTCCTTTCAACATTCAACTTCTGTTTGCTTATGACATTAAACTCACAAAATTACTGAAAGCGAGCTGCTCACTTTGATATCCTGGGTCAAATGAACATGTCTTTTTTCAAAATTATGTTTTCCATACAGTATTATAGTTACTGACGATACTGTCCTATAGAAATAAACACTGATGGCAATGTTGCTCCTAATAGCAAGTTGCATCACCCAAAGCATTTGGCTGATCTATCTATGTAGGGCCCCCATTCACCTACTTACAGCTTGGCCTAATTTTTTTGTAAGTGTTAACCTGATATTTTTAGTGCCTGTGATAATGCCACAAAATATGCCTGGTTTTGTATTCATTTTTAGAACAGAAATGTTTATACAAGAGTCTTTGTAGAGATTTAGGGTACAGAGGGACTTACATGTGGCGCCAACCACCCACCTCATGTGCTGTGTTTATAAAAAGCCACTTTAATACACCCCATTGTATAAATTATGTAAAAGAAAAAGAAATGAGAGAATTCTTGGTCACAACCAAGAGGATTTGCAAAAAAAAGCATTTGCCTGGTAAGAGGGTTAACAAAGTTACATTTCCCCACCATCACATGTTCTTTGTGTATAATCACAACATAACACATTGCAGAGAAAAGATGGGGTGAGGGGATAGTTCATCACAGGATAAACATTTATGGGAGTTGCATCAAGATATTTATTTAACTATTGTTTATCATTTTTGCACTCTTCTTTATAAAATAAACTCAGTGTGTCTTACAGCAAAGTACATAAAATTCATAAAATTTGTCAGCTTCTGTTCTCTAGTTGGGGGCTGCTGTACCATTAGTTTTGCCTTCCCCCCTCCCCAATCTTTTCTTTAATTCATAGCGAAATAGTGTTAGCCTGTGTAAAGATATGCTTGGGAAGGAAAACACTTATAGAAAGTGATAAACATCACCTGGGGGTGCAGCAGCTGGCCAATTAATGGACAATGGTTTGTGTAGTTGTTAGTCATGCTGAACAGGAAACAATGATAAAGACAGAGCCAGTGAAGGGAAAGCTGCTAATTAATATTACAAGAGAACATTTTAAAAACAAAACCTGTGAGCACATATTATAAAAGGATACAGAGGCATTGCTGGATAATATGCACAATTGTAACTGGATCACAAAGGAATGAACGAGAAGAACTTGACTACTGCAATGAACTCTACATGAGGCTGTCTTTAAAGACCACCCAGAAGCTACAGTTAGTTCCAAATACAGTGGCCATGGAGCTTGCCAGTGGGCCTATTTTGTACTTATTTTGCATGTAAAAAGTCTGTCTGTCTGTCTAACATAAAAGATATCAAAGAAATCAATAGTCTGAATCTAAAATGGCTGGATGGAAGCATTACACGGATGTATGAGAAATATTATATCTATTAGGTTACAAGGCACCAGAATATGACTAACCAATGTTGAGCCCCAAGCATAAGCCAGAAGTCATAATAATCTGAACAGTTGAAGCACAGGCCCTATCAAAGTTACATATTGCAGCAAGACGAACACCTGAAAACAGCAGAGTGGCATAAAACTGTCCAGTGCACCCTTGGTATTTATGTACTGTGAGAGGGTAAGAGGAGAATACTGTGAATGTCTCTTAGTTCAAGCCCTGGAGAAGCACAATTTGTTCTTTCAGTGGGTCCCAAGTTGCAACGGTATCGCCCCTCCTAGTAAGGAATCTTCCTGTATTGGCCTTCTAGGACAGTTGATGAGCAAGTATGACATGATGCCAGACTAAAGGCTCTTCTGGGTAAAGAGACTTTATGTCATCGGGGGAATGGCAGAATACCTGTGAGATTCACTGGCAAGAATGTGGGATCTTGGTTATTTCTGAGTGCCATTTTAATTAATTCCCTATCTAAGATTACTGTGGAAAACACACCAAGAGCTGTGATAGCAATAGCGTTTAGACTTATATACTGTTTCACAGTGCTTTACAGCCCTCTCTAAGCAGTTTACAGAGTCAGCTTATTGCCCCCAGCAATCTGGGTCCTCATTTTATCCACCTCAGAAGGATGGAAGCTGAGTCAACCTTGAGCCTGGTGAGATTCGATCTGCCAAACTGCTGGCAGCCAGTGATCAGCAGAAGTAGCTTGCAGTACTGCACTCTAACCACTGCGCCACCGCAGCTATAGTTTGGTAAAAAACGAAACTATTTAAAAAATTGTGAATTGATCTATGGGTGAGTTCTCAAGTCTGATAAATCTTAACTACTGAAAACAACAAGAAAAACTGTTAGCAACAAAATTTATTAGAATCTCATTCTGTGGTGTTCTACCTGAACCACCAGTAGATTTTTTTCCCCTTAATTTTTCTGACAGATGCTTTCAGTAGGGAGGTTCCACATCTAATGACAAATGCTCTATGTCATGTAAAAAGCCAGGGACATGTATATAAACTTGTGTTACACATTTGCAAGTGAACTGCACTGTGATTTGTCATGTTTAAGCATAAAGGCAAAAAAAGAAAAATCCTCTTCCATTATGGTAAGCTTTTTTAAAAAATGTAATATAGTAAACTATTTGTCGTGGGGAACAAAGGAAATGGGATTGAGATAAAAGATTTTTCTATGTCAATCGCTGTCCAGAACTTTGTATCATGACCAACAAGCTTGAAGCTCTTATAAACATATCATTTAGATTCAATACAATTTCATGGTTGGAGTGCTCAGAATTCATGTCAACACAATTCTTGAGCAATCATTTGCATGTGATGCTAGAACAAACAAATAAACTAATGGCTTAGAAAATAAATACACTAGCTTTCTTCTCTTCTCGAATCAATTGGCCACTTATGCTTTGCCTCTTGCTCCCCGAAAGCAGAGGTAATAGCAACCAAAAGTATGCTAATATTTACATAAGCTAATTTATGCACAAAGATGCAAATTTAGAAATGATGGCGTGGAAAAAATGGTTTCTATGCAGGCTGCTTTGCACAGTTTTTCCTGCAGAAAGATCCAAATGTAAAAATTAAGAATATAATATCTCACGTCATGAAAAACATAAAATAGTGAAATCTTATGTTCTCAATCTGATCTCTGGGTGCAAATTATGTCTGTGTCATGACAAGCCTCCCATATCTTCTTTGGATTTGGATTAGGTTAGCCAGCAGGAGAATTCTCCTCCAAAACAAACACACAAATAATAATAAAGCCTTCAGCCACCCAACATGGGAATTAATTTATTAGCACCAATAAAAGTCTGTCAGTTCCTCATACAAACCCTTTGGGATGAAATAAGTGGAACTGCAACCATTTCGGAGTGGGGTGGCAGGAGACGAAAATAATTATTTAAAATATAGCACTGAAATTAGGTTGGGAAGTCCTTTCTCTCAGGGTAAAATTCTCAGAAGCACAATGAGGCATCACAGGTTTCAAATACAAAATATTATTCCAAATATTTCCTGAGAATGGAACAACAGGAGACAATAACTTCATAGAGATATACGTGATAGAGATAGCATGGAAAGATGATGTGTATATTTGTATAGCACAGATACACATTTGTAGAAAGGTACAGAAGAATTGCTTCAATTCTCATTTTCCTTCTGAAGCCTAACAAGGCCTCTCTTTGTTTTTCCAGATACCAAGAGAATTGAGGCAGGTGGCCCAGTCTCTTCCTTTGTCTTCGGTCGAAGACTATAATAATAAATTGTTGTTGTTGTAGGTGGCCCAGTGTCCAAAATTATGTCAGGGAGCTACATATTGTCTTCCATCAATCTCCACCCTTTGGGGCAGGGGTATCAAACTGGATTTCATTGAGGGCTGCATCAGGGTTGTGTTTGACCTTGCAGGGCCGAGATGGGCGTGGCCAGCTTGACATCATTCATGTTGGGGGCGCCTGTGGTGGCCTGAGCACTCAGCCAGCGAAAACGGGTTTCCAGGCTCCCTTTTCGTCTATGATGGCCTCCTGCAACCCTCTGCCAGTGAAAACGGAGCTTGGGAGTGCTGCATGCAGCCCTTCCGAGCTCTGTTTTCGCTGGCAGAAGCACTGCGGGCCAGTCCTTCACTATTTCCAGGGCAGCCCCATGGGCCAGATCTAAGCACCCTGCAGGCCGGACCTTGAGTTTGACACCCCTGCTCTGGGGCACTATGTCCCAACCTTGGCAACTTTAAGAGGTATAGACTTCAATTCCCAGAATTCCCCAACTAAGCATGCTGGCTGGGGAATTCTGGGACTTGAGGTCCACATCTCTTAAAATTGCCAAGATTGAGAAACCCTGCTCTGGTGAATGTAACTTTTGCTATTTTGTCCCTTCTGCTTCCATCTCCTCTCCTGTAAGGTTGCAAACATCTAGACAACCACTAGAGTTTTCTCTTTCCAATGTATAGTAACACTAGTCCCCCAATTCTACTGGAGCAGGACTTTTTGAAGCAAAAAAAGTACATACAGGCAGGAGTTTGATTTTGTTGGCCTCCAAGGAGCCTGTGTGATGATGGACCAAATGGTTTGGGGAATGGAAAGTGGCAGACAAGGCACAACAAATAGCTTAGTTCTAGGGCAAATGTCCAAGCATTTCTGTTTTTTCTCTCTTGGCAGCACTCAGTGTAAATTAAGAGTTTATTAGCAGAATACCTACTGCTGCCATGCGTGTGTGTATAGGTGCCTTAAAGTCAGTATTGACTCCTGGCGACTCATGTCCTGCTAGTAAAAAAGCTAAAAATCCCACAGAGGGTGTGATGGGGAGGGGAGAAGACAAACAGAGAAAGTTGTGTATGTTGGGGGACAATCTTATAGGACACAACTAATATTATTATTTATTGAAGAAGTCACTACTGGTCTCTTTCTCTTTCTTCATGTTTTCCTTTCTTAGAGACCAATTTCTCATTTTGAATCATTATGTATCCTCAAGTCATCATCTGCTCTTAGAGACCCCATATATAGATTTTTCTCTACAACGATCTCTGCCTAAATGGTTTTTCAAAAAGATCTTCCAAGAGTACCACTGCTGTAACTGAGTCCATCTATCTTGCTGCTGGTCATCTTCTCTTACCTTCCACCTTTCCCAACATTAGAGCCTTCTCCAGAAATGTAGTTCTTCACATGTGTCCAGATCAGTGGTGAAATGTGAAACAGTTTGCCACCGGTTTGTTGGCTGCACATGCATGCTGCGCACCAAAAGTGCACTGCGTGCGCATGTGCACTATGCGCCAAAAGGAGGCTTGGGAAGGTAAGTAGAGCAGCGAGAGAGGATCAGCTGTGCCGCATGATTTAGATTCACAAGAAAGCAGGATTTACTGCTTTCTAACGATTTTAAATCATGCGGCACAGCTGATCGTCAGAAATGCGGATCAGAGGAACCGGTAGTTTTTCTCAACCAGTAGCATTTCACCACTTGTCTAGATTCTTAGGCTATTTTAATGTCCATCATGTGGAAGCCCTTCCAAGCCTGGCCTTGGATCAGATTGTGGTTTAGCTGATAGGATGCTAAAGGAAGTTGGGAAACTCCCTGGAGTATGTTGCTTGAAGAACATAGCTGGAATGGACTGCAAGCTAAAGTTCCCCCTCGCCATTAATTATCATGCTGGTGGCCCTCACAAGGTTGAAAGAGGAGCCCTTTTTCGCCCTTGCAGTGGAGCAACCTTGAGATCAAGTAGAGCTTCCTCAGAGGTCTCTACTGGAAGCAACCCTCAGAGGAGGAATAAACCAAACATAATATCTCTGTTGCCTCCTTGCATGCAACTTCTCATTCAGTGCTGTCATTTTTATTAAAAAGACCGCTTAAAACAGTTTTGTGATGATTTCAAACATTTGTAAGGTGTTTGGATAAAAAGCAAGAATCAAAGTGCTCTTCAGGTTAACTGCTTTAATTTGATCAAGTGTGTTATGTAAAAGCCAATGTGGTATAGTAGTTAAGATGTTTAAGGTGATCCAGATTGTTGCCATGGAAACTCCGTGAATGACTTTGGACTAGCCATTCCCTCTTGGCTCAATCTACCTCATGGGAATGTGGGGAGAAAAGGAGGAAGGATTGCTGTTCCAACAGGCAGGGCTGACCATTTAATTGATTTTAATTAGGTATTTTAATCCTGGGTTTTTAAATTAACTGGGCCAAATTGTTTAATAATTTTAATTTTTAATTTTATGATGTTTGTGTGTTTTGTTTTTATCTTGGCTGTGCAATACCCTGAGTCCTACGGGAGAAGGGTGGTATAGAAATATAATAAATAAATAAATAAATAAATAAATAAATAAATAAATAAATAAATAAATAAATAAATAAATAAATAAATAAATAAATAAATAAATAAATAAATAAATAAATAAATAAATAAATAAATAAATAAATAAATAAATAAATAAATACAATGGATACTGCTTGATCTTCTGAATGAAAGGCAGCACAGAAGTCAAATAAACAACAATTGTTGTAAATCACCATAAATAAACTCTATATTCCTCATTCATTCCAGTGAATGCAATTAAGGACATTCTTTCAGAATCAAAATGCCACTTTGAAATGTTATATTCTTTGTTTCAAAGTTGGGGGGGGGGGATTTCTAGCGAAGGAGCAGACCCACCAGGAGAAGAAATAAATAAAAATTTCCTAAAGATGTCAGAAACTACTGACAATGGATCCTTTGGCTATTCATCCCTGTCCACCAAAAACTGGGCGGGGCCATCTGTAGTCATTGCAATTGTGGAGGTTTATTCTCTCACAGTTTAATAGTACTAAAAGATTACCTGTTCATAATTAGCTAGAGAAGGAACTAAAACAGAGGTTCTATGCTGCACTTAACACAGTACCATCAATGGCCTACTTATTCACCAAGAACCTTCTATAACTTTTTCTTTCCTTTCCATTTTCTAACACTTACTCAGAAGTAAATCCCATTCAGCAAACACACTGTCCAAAATTAATTACCTTTTCTTCCAGGTTCTATTTTTCTTCCCGTTTATCATAACTAAAGGATTCTTGTTGAACAGCTAAATCTTCCTTTAAATAGTTGTTCTTAATTCTTAGCCACTTTATTTGAAAGTGGGAACCACCATTTTAAATCTCCTCAAAGCGCTACCTCCAGAGCTTCAGGGGGACGAAGGGAAAATGTAAAATGGCAATCGAGAGTATATTGACATAAAGTCTCGCTTTCTGAGGCCCCCTCTAAGATGGAGTTGAACTTGTATTTGAAATGGATCCTCCTTCCATCTGAAGAAGAGAGTCCCAAATTAGCTGAGCCCTTCAGCCACTTAAGTATGGCCATTATTGTTGCTGAGCATCCAGCTTAATTATTCATCTCAGAAATGTTCGCCTGAAGGTGAATGTATGGGAGGTCTTTTGCCGTACAAAGTGGTGTTGTGCTCTCAGTATTTAGTCTGCTTCAGGGTAGCTTCCCATGTGAAGGCAGCCAACAGAGGTCTCTTTCAGAGGGTGTTCTCCCTCGGCTTTCTACACAATGCGACCCAATGCTTATTTTTTAGAGTAGTTTCAAACATAACTTGATATGCATGCATACACCACACACACGCACACACATACACCAATCACCCAGCAAAGCTCTAAGGGCAGGAGAGGGGAGGGGAGGGTAAGGTTGTGTAAGTCTTTTAAAGCCTGATTTGAAAGATCCATTTACACTTCTTCTCCCTGCCCCCAGATTAAGATTTATGAGTGAATAGGCTGCTCTTGGAAGTGAGTCTTTGATTAAGCGGAGTGGGGTTAGGACTTCGCCAAGTTCCCAGACAGGAGCCTCAGCAGCAGCAGCAGCATTCTGGCTTTCACTTCTTTAGCAATTTGCTGATTCACCTCTAGTCTCTCTCCCATCTTTCTTACTTCTTTAAGCACAGGTCAAAAATGCTCTCCTCCCCCAGGTCTCTTCATCCAACTTCCAAAACTACTTTGCACTAGAGAAAAAAGCCACAGGACCAGGAGTATTCTCATCTCATTTATTTAACAAGGAGCTAAAATGCTTTGAATGGGTTCTAATATAGAGGGGTGATCCAGCTGGTATGCAATCTCAAAAACGATCTGAGCTGTTTTAGGCTACAGAATTTGAATGGTCATTAGGTGGCACCAAAGAGTCTCAGAAAATGTCTAGCTCTTTGCTGCCATCTTGTGGTTGATCTTTTTTATTTTATATGGAGAATGAACCTCCACCCTAACTCTGTGTCAAATCAAAAGTAAAATTTAAAGTTAAATCCATTCAATTTAGCTACACATTTCTTCCAATAAGCAGATAGACATATGATCATATCTGTTTAAGGACATCAGTCAATGGCTGAGCATCTGCAGATATATATTATATCCTGTTACACTGAAAACTCTTACTCATTGTAATAAGAGTCTAATTTAATATAAAGGAATTTAAACCAAGATGTATGTCCAAAAATAAAATAAGACATTAAAATGTTTCTGTACAAACTGCTTTCTATGAAGTCTTTTCCTTTCTATTTTTTCTTCACCAGTAAAACAGTATACTTTGTAAAGAAATACCTTGCAGAGTGCCAAGATACTGTTTTATTTATCTTAACCATAATTGGTATCAACAGCAATAACATTTTAATTTTTTTCCTATCCTCAACTCAAGCTATTTATTTTTTTCTATGAAGTTTTAAATCAGTGCATCCCAAACCTCGATAAATTATACAGAATTGGGTAAATGTAGGGGTTTTGGGGAGGGTTATTACTCAAACTCATTACAACAGGGACATTCAAATTGACTTATAAATTGCCACATATACTAAACTATATTAGAAAATATCCCAAAGTATTCCTATTAACAAAAATCAATGGCATTTTCAATGGTGATTTGTTCAAATGATATAAAGATCATTCAATGGCATTGTTTTCTTAATACAGGTAGTCCTCAACCATAATACAGGTAGTACAACCATTCATTCTGCAACCATTCAAAGTTATGGTGGTGCTGAAAGGGATTCCTTAAAATTTGGTGAGACTTTTTTGATGAGCAATTTGAATGAAAACATTTGGGAAGAACTGCTTTAAATGGTTAAGGTAAGTTAACTGAAAGGCCGTCCCCTCTCATATAAAATAACAGCATTAAATGTATGACTAGTCTTTTTTTCCCAATTACTTGTATAGGGATTATTCTCTATACTATTTATGTTGTTCTGTATTTTCTGTTTGCACCAGACAGGCTAAACCAATTTTGTTGTACATATCACGTACAATGACAGTAAAGGCTATACTATTAAGAGGTATCACTTCTTAATAGTATATTAATTGGGACATTCCAATTTCTGCTCACCCAACTAGGAAAGATTGGTTAACAGAACTGTGAGACAGGACATTTATTATAGCTTTTAGAGGTTCTGTGATTTTTTATATTTTTTAATATATTATAATAGTACAAGTAAAAATTTCATTTCTAGTAGAATTTTCTACTAAGAGATGAGAACATTGTTTATGACTTTTAATTAATTAAACAGAAAAAAATAGTATTGATCCATTTGGCCTTTGTTAGCACTTTACTTCAATATTGAAGATTTATTTATTTAGGCTTGAATTCATTCAACGTATGTGCATTCCAACAGCTTGAGGGTTCTGGACAGCTCATAAAGTACAGCTTAAAATGATGAAATATAAGAATATAATAAAGCATAATATAAAGTAGTTTAGCGTACTGGCCTAGAAACCAGAAGACTAGTTATTTCTAGGCCTGCCAAAGCCATCTAGGTGATTTAGGGCCAGTCACACTCTCTCTCAGCCTAACCCACCTCAAAAGGTTGTTGTTGGGAAAAGAGGAGAAGGAAGAAGTTTTAGGTATGTTCGCCACCTTTAGTTACTTATGAAGTAATAAACATGTAATAAAAATCTAATAAATAAATAAAATAAAATAAAATAAAATAAAATAAAATAAAATAAAATAAAATAAAAATCCACTAAACCTGGAGTGTTTGCTGATTTACCTATTTTTTTATCACTTCCTTATATGTGTTTAATAGTGTTTTAATTATTGTAATGGTTTTCGCTACATTACAAAATAGGAAAAGGCATTTGTTGGTGGAAGGATTCTAGAAATATTTTAAGATGCACATAAATATGTAAGTTAATAGTTAGCTATTATGGAGCAGCATCATGAAACAGTAATTTTATACAGTAGTAAGTTCTACTTATCTTTGCTACCGGTTCGGAACTGTGAGCGCGCGTGTGCTTGCTTCGCTCATCCACTGCACTTCTGTGCATGCGCAGAGCATCCGTTATGACATCGAGGCGGGTGGATGGAGCTTCTTCCTCAGCCACTACCGGTTTGCCTGAACTGGGGCAAACTGGTAGAAACCCACCACTGATTTTATAAGAAATCAGGTTATTCAATGTACTGTATTTCATTTGACTCGATTGTTTTGTTTATATGTCTATAATTAAATGCACACTATTGCAGAAATGTAAGTGCTAGGCTTTTTCTAAAGGATCTCAGAAAGATATAAATCAAAAATAAGAGGCAGAAGAGTTCGTTTTGTTTAAAAAATGCTTTCCTTGGGGAAATGTAGAGTGACCTTCAGTTACAACTGGGCAAGATAAATATTTACTCTCCCTAGCAGTGAACATCTTACTGAAGAGTAAATAGTATTTGGCAATGAATAGTCAATGTTTGGCTAGAAGTCAAGTACCACAAAGGCTAATTCTTTTTGGAAGTTTTTTGTAGACTTTTCAATTTCTTATCTCTATTATAGATATTCTTTTTACAAATGAAGATTAGGGTGATTCAATCCTACTTTTTATGATTTAGCAATTTTATTATTTCACTTTTACTTGGTCTAGATATAATAGGATGGTTTTTTTTCCAACTGAGTATGTAGTACTTTGTATTGATCTGGCTATTTTTTGTAATATTTCAAATATCTAAGTGGAATTTTGTGTTCAGAGGCAAGATACTGACAGGGCTATTGAACAGATTTTATATGTTATCTAATCTACTGATCTGTTGAACAGATTTAGACACCTCCAAACTGGAAAAGTGTGGGTCTTCAATGCCTTGCTATTTTCCAATGAGACTTCTCTTACAAACTCTATTCACTTCCTATATTGCTGCTCTCCAAAATTTAGGGACATTTCTTCTCTTGTCTCTCTGTATCCTTACAAAGCATTTACCTTCACAGATTTCACTTTTATCTAGATATGAATTTTGAACCATATGGAGCAATATCTACAACATTTATATCAAGTATATCGGAGATTTAGTAGGGTTTATTAATAGATAAACAAGCCTAGCACTTAAACCTACATTTCCTGCTTTAGTGTATCACTGGCAAGTATTAAATTTTCATTTTAGTTTGTTCTGGAAAACCTCTCTTGAATAAATTCTGAAGCATTACATAATTTTACAAATTATTGATTTTATATATGTATCACATACTCAATTACTGACAACTTTTGAGTGACATAATAGTTAAACATCACAAGAAAAAAAATCAGTGTCATTAAAACAGTCAATAAAGAGAATGGGGACCCGTCTCCACATGAGGTATCATAAAAGTTGACACAACCATAGAGAATAAGAAGGAAATATAAGAAAAAGTATACACATACTTTTATGCATACTTTACAAATAAGAAAAAGTATACATATTTGGGGCAGTGAAATTTTAAAAGTAAACAGAGATGCTAAGTGAATTTCTGTGGGGTGGACATTCAATAAGGAGGAGGTCACTAAAAAGAAAGTGCATTTTTTGACCAACTACCAAATCCTAGCTTGTAGAGATGAATCAAGAAGTGTGTAGCACATATAGATGGGAATAAATAATCCTTGGGACTTGCTATAAGGGACTCTTAAGTTCAAAGTCAATATTTTGAATCTGGACAGGAAAAGCGTAAAGAAGAAATAACTAGGGAAATAACAGAGTCAGAACTGAAGAAGCTTCTTGGAGGAGAAGCTAAACATCTTCAAGGAAAAATAAGGACAGTCCAATTGCCTTTTGAAAATGCGCCTTTGGGACAACTATAGCTTGGATGACTGAGAATCTCTATAGACAAGAGGTATACAAAATCTGCCCAAACTCAGCTCTGGAAATCCTCTCAATGTATCTGGTCTTTTCCAGTAGTAATCCACTTTGCTTTGATGCCTAGATCAGTATAACATTCAGAAAAATGAAAGCCCATTTCTCATGGTCTAGTGTAGGAGAAAGACAAACAGCTGTAATGGGGTGGGGGTGATATTCATAGGAAAGCTAGACTTATGAAGAAATAATAAACCATGCCAAGTGTCATGTAAAGCAGTGCCAAGATTTTGGAGGTTGTTTAAAAATCTATTTTTTAAAAAAAGTACAGGGAATGTGACTGCTCCTTTGGGTCAGCATGTGATTGAATTTGCAGTTTAAATAATCTCTACAAAGGGGAAAAAAATCCATGACAAATGTCAATCCAATACATTGAGGCGCTTTTATGTAATGGATTGGTTTGTTTATAAAGAGCAATGGTGCCACTTGCTGTTCTATAAGATTTACTCCAAGAAAACTATGACCCACTCTTGGGAAATTCAGATCAGGATGGTCCAAGAGAAAAACAGCACATTCTGGGTGTCTGGCTTGTAACAATGAGACAAAGCAAGTAATATAACTAAGAATCACTCTTAGGTCTCCAAGGCACTGGAGAGTAATAGCAATAGCCCTTAGACTTATATACCACTTCACAGTGCTTTACAACTCTCTCTAAGCGGTTTTAAAGAGTCAGTATATTGCCCCCTCCCAGCAATCTGGGTCCTCGTTGTACCAACCTCGGAAGGGTGGAAGGCTGAGTCAAACTTGAGCCGGTGAGTATCAAATCCTTGGCAGTCAGCAGAATTACCCTGCAATACTGCATTGTAACCACTGTCCCACCACAGCTCTGGTGGTGATTGATTGTGGTAGCCTAAGGCTCAAATAGACTCTATTGCTCTATGCTTCTATGAAGGTCTCAAAGACCTATAAAATGAGCTCCTGCAAATCTCAGATAGCTAAAAAATGAGAA
Source organism: Masticophis lateralis (assembly GCA_030761175.1). NCBI lineage: Eukaryota > Metazoa > Chordata > Lepidosauria > Squamata > Colubridae > Masticophis > Masticophis lateralis. Next base: position 136,762,321 of record JAUDYJ010000002.1, on the reverse strand, counting down.
CCAAAAATAAGACTTACTGTATATTTTGCAAACTGTACATTACAATATATATCATTTATCTACAGTACATCTTGTGTGTATATGTTTAGGAGACTTACAAAGACTTCAATCCCTCTTTAAACCAGCCAACACTGGTTTGACCATAAGGTTCCCTCTGATCTGAGGGTTGACCTACTAATCAGGGAATTACTGCTGGATCACTGTCATGGCTATTATTATGTTACACCTTTGCAACACAACCATGCCCCACAAAGACATTTTGAAATGGAGCTTTGAATAGGTCTGGAATCAGAACAGAGCAGGTCCAAACATTTCCATTTTGTGTTAAATAAACAAAAATCTGATCCAAATTACATTGCATGCTCATGGTCCATACTTTGGTTGTATTCAATGTATATCAGTACAAATAGGTAAATGTTGTGTGGGGTAAATCAAATGAGGGAGGTTGCACAACTGACATTGACAAGATAATTCGGGAGTAATTTTGTAGATTCATGTTAAAGGATTAGACCAAAAAATTGATGGTTCTTTGTCATCTTCTGCCCATCCACAACAAAGGCTCTTATTCCTGCCACTTATGTCTCACATGTCATTGAACTTCCTGTTTCAGTACTAATGACATCTACCAGATGCAGAATTTTCTACCATTAAGAATTATTAAAGTGGCATAAGAAGATATACATTGTCTCATGTCAATTAGAGATGTGAATATCTGGACTAGATCTGGTTTAGTGATGAAAGCCTTATGTCTTATTTCTGTAAGTATTTAAAATACCGAACTATTATGTCTGTCTGTCTATCTATATTTATATCTCTAGCTAGCTAGCTATCTCCATCCATCCATTATCTTCTGCAAGATCTGATGGGATGATCATTTGTAATTGGGGTGGGGGGGGATTGCCTGGATAGTACACCTTTATTGAGAAACTGCGGGCATTAATTGGATTACCCTAAACCTTCCACCCTTTTGCAGAAGTTTTAGAAGTATTTACTACAAAAGATGATTCAGGTTTACATTGGCTCCTGTTTACAAACATTAAAATACAGTCTTTAACAGTACCATATAACTTTAAGAGGACACTCTAATAGGCACAGCCCTCCAGATTGGGAGCAATTTTTCCCATCACCCAAACCTCTTTATTTAAATAGTTGATCTTAGAGATTGCATTCAGTGTCCCATCTCTGTTTTTATTCTGGATTTTCAGGAAATATAGCCAGATCCTTGGTTACTGGCTAAAAGATTCATCTTCTTAAATATTGGGATTGTCTTTAAAAAGAAGTAAGTCGGCTAGACCTTATGATTCTAAGAATATGCAGCGTCTTCTGGCTGACATCATGGCAACATCGGACGCAAGGAGCAGGTCTCCATGCTCCTGCACCAAATTCTCATTGTTGGAGGAGTCAAAGGCATCCTGTAGGGGTGGTGAAGAAAAAGAGGGGCACCCTGCAGGTCGCGGAGAGCCGCAACTCTCTTGCCTGACACAGGGTTTCTTTTTCCTTCTCATCCATGCCGAGGAGAAGAGGCAGCCAGAAACTGGGACAGCCAAGGCAACAAAAAAAGTGCAGGAGCAGTGTAGATAAACAGTAATTGGAACTGGGTGAGATGATGCCTTTTTTACCTAGAACCTAACTCTAAAAGGGAAAAAAATCCAGGAAAAGAGACTCTTAGATCTATTTGTTAAAGTAGTGAATAACTACCTAGAGAAAAATCCCTGACCTGGAAGAAAGGAACTAAGGGGGAAAAAGTTTTTTAAAAAAAGACTTTTAAAACACAGAAAATTGGACCTTTAAACTGGATTGGCGCTGACTTGGGAAAGGCATTTTAAAATGCTGGAACTATTTACTTAAATAACTGATTTGGCTTTTATAAATTGAATTAAATTTGGACAAATACATGTCAGACTGGAGAAACTGAAACTCAAGCGGAGACCACCACCTACTGATAAATGGAAAATGTACCATACCCCTACAAGTCTGGGAAAAATTTGATAAGAGAATTAAATAACATCTGGAGAACTGTGGTAATATCTACTGTTCTATTTTTACATACCTTATGATTACTGGAGGTTTAACTCTGAGAACAAGGATCCCGGACTACCTAAAAGGAACTGACTGATACGATATTTTTCAGAGTATAAGACGCACCTTTTTACCCTCAAAAAGGGGGTGAAAATTTAGGTTCGTCTTATACACCAAATGTAGCCCTGCCCACCCACTTGCCCCCACCCTTTGGCCTGTGCCTCGCAGCAGTTACCTCCTTGCAAGCAAATGGCAAGAAAAAACAGCTCCTTTCAGCTTCAGGATAGACTAATTAGCACAAGTTGATTAGATCGCCTCCCGACTCTCAGCTGATTTGCTCTCAGCTGCACAGGGCTCTGCTGCTTGCTGCAAAGAGCTAAATTGCTGGAGCAGATTTTTTTTTTTCCTCGTGCTAATCAAGCTACACTGAAAATGAAACTGAAAGTAAAGCAGGGTGTTTGCTCAGGGAGATTTCTTTTTATTCTTTTTCCTCACCAAAAAAAGTAGGTACAAACAATGGGAAATTTAGGGCAAAAGAGGAGAGTTCAAGATTTTAAACACAAAAGAAAAAAAGAGAACAAAAAAAGCAAAAATAAAAATGGGAAGGGAGAAAAAGAAAAAAAATGAAAGAGAAAAATGTTATACATATTTAGAAATGAAATATGAATAGTAGTAAGAAATAAATGGGAAATCATGATTGTAAAAATGAAATAATAATAATTGGAATATTTGTCTTTGTATTTTTGAAATCTAGACAATGATAAGTTTTTATTTTTTTTACTTTTTTTAGAAATATGAATAAGTGTAAACAGTAAATTGAAATACCTTTAATGGTATATGCTGGTGAAAATAAAAAAGGATTAAATTGTACCTTGTGTAACAGCTAGAACATTTTTAAATTTAATTAGGAAAATTGTAATGATTGAAATATTTTTAATTATATTTTGTGATGAAAGTAGAAATGATTAAGTTGTGATTTGAAGGATTATATGGGCAAAACTATGTAGGTTATTGGGAGAGTTTAAGATGTGAAAATGAGTAACATAAGAGGGGAAATTATTTGGTTTATTATTATTGGTAAATATAATTAATTGATTTGTAAGAAATTGGATTGCATGGAAATAATTGGAATATTCATGTTCATATTGATTAATATATAAAAATATAGTTATATAACTAATTGATTTATATTAAAATGTTGAATTTGTATTAAACAATTGTAATATTACATAATTAACCAATGTGACGAAGGATATAAAAATAGAAGACAATGGGAAGGGGTATAATATAGAATAGAAGGGAAAAATTGAATTTGATTAAGATTAGCAATGAGAATGAAGGGTAATATTGGTTTTTTAAAAGAAATAGATGAGGAATAAATATGGTAAAAAGGAAATACAGAAATTGTAAATTTAATTGAAATGACTAAGCGCTGTTTAAATTTGTGAACCAGCCAAATACTCTGTTCAAAGAAAATACATTGTATGTTTGTATGTGTGTTTGTCTAAAAAATTTTTAAAAACTTTTTTTAAAAAAAGCCAAAAAAGGTAGGTGCATCTTATATTCCAGGGCATTTTATACTCCGAAAAATATGGTAAATCCTGGGATATAAAGAACTATGATTGTACTCTCTGAGGAGCAACATTAGGACTGAATATATGGTTTTTGGACTGTTGAGCAAGATGAGATGCTCCTTCAGAAGGAAATGAGTGGACTTTCACAAGAAATGGCATTGATGTTCCAGAATATTAACAATACTATGACAAAAAACCATGGAGATAAGGAATCTAATACATGGTACAGATGGGAAAATAGAAAATGTTTCACAAGAGACAATGAACAAAGATCAAAATGTTCAGGGAAAGGAGAAGACAACAGAAAGATAGAACAGATAAATCAGCAAATAAAACAAGAAGAGAAGAAGGAGAGGACAATATAGATAATAGTGACTGATGAAATAAATCAAGGAAAAATATCTTAAGAGATTTAAAACAAAATCAGATAAGCAGGAAAATACCTTCGAAAGGGAGGTAGGGGCTTGGGTAGATACATTGCTGGACTGACAGTATAAGATAGTTGAGATGGAAAAAATATTTAGACTAGATAGAGATAAAGATCCAAGAGAGGAATATGGGATGCAAGCCAAAAAATGAATGAGAATTGAAATATTAAAATGGGCAAGAGATGATGGATAGAAAAGAACTGTTTTAGGAAAAAGAAATGGGGGGGGGATTTATTAGTATACACATTTTTATATAATAGAATAAAAATAATAACTAGATGGGAAGATCAGAGGTTGAAAGATGGTATTACTATATATGTTCAACTAATATTGTGACTGACATTAGAATGGCATACTGAAACATTGAACAATTAAATATTGAAGGATTATATCTTAATACAAATATGTGTATCAATACTAAGACTACAAAAGCTTGATTAACATAACAAATATTAATATCATTATTGTTATTTGTATCAAAATAAATGATACCCAGATGCCACACTGTTCATGCATTGATATTGATGTATATCTAAAAAAACAATTTAAAAAAAATTTTTTAAAGGATATGCATTTATCTAGTGCTTATTTGTTCAGTGAATAAAATGTGCAAAGCAGATAATCGAGCTATTCTTGTTAAAGAACATGGCTCTAGATCATTGGTTTTGGAGGCTTGGACAATTTTCTAGGTCAGTGCCAACTCTAGGAAGAGTTAAAGGGTTTTGATCAAATCTAGTGTGATAGATTTTGAAGACTGCACTGGCCCTCACTCTCTGACTATTTAGAAAAGCTGCAAAGAGGCATCTCTTTTAATTATTGATTGTGCACATATATTTCATCATTGGCTTTAAACTATAATTTTAACTTTTCATATTCTGTTTTTGCTTTACATTTGGTTAGCTACCCTAAGTGTTTGCCAGAGGAGAAAAGTATGGTTCCTGCAGTACAAAACCATTTATTTTGAAAACATAAATCCTTGAATATCTTAGATCCTGATATGTATATCTTTGCCACCACTCTTACAGAGGGAATCCAGAAATCTCCTACCATTGATACAGTAAGATTTTGTGGCAAACATACAGGGCTTTGCCAAAGACAGAAAGGGTGTGTCAGATGAATCCCTGAAGAGATGCAGCTAATAGAGGCATCAGTAGATACCCAGGAGGATACGGATGTATTGGGATTCATCAATCAGATCTCTTTTTAAAATAAGTAAACAAATGAATATAATAAGGGAGTACTGGCTGATCACGTTAATTTTATTCATTATATTTTAAAATATATTCTTTTTGGTAACAAAATAGAGTCCGTGGGTGCATGAATTGTTTTGTAATATTGGCTTTTAATGCACTTTCCATCCACAGTTTGGGGGGCAAAGTGCTTCACGCCAGCACTACAAAAAGCTTTAAAGCAATTCAGTGGCATCTGTTTTCTTTCTCTCACTCTTTCTCAGTGTTCAGCATCCATAACCAGACTACTGAAAGGGCACTGCTTTTACTGTTTTGATCTCTGTTGTCATAGAAATATCTTTATCCTTCATGATCATGTCTAAGTTTGTCCTTTTTCTTTCCCTGGCATTAATCTCTATTTTGCCCTCATCTAGTCTAAAGCCCAAGAAAATGAATCTACTCCCACTGTGAACTGCTTATTTAACTTATTTATTGTCAACAGTTAAGTCCCCACCATGTTAACTTAAAGTATCTTTGTCTCCTTAATAATTAAAGTTAACCCAGTTTCTTTTCCTCTTTCAATTTTTAATTATTTCAACCCAAAAAAATGCTGGAAAGAAATAATAAGAATCTCATCTGTGTCTTCTCTATCTGGCAGCTGGAGAATTCCTTGAAAACAAAACAGAACAGGGCCAAAATTAATTGCAGGAAGGATTTAGCAAAATAACTAGAGAGTTTGAAAATGGATTGCATCAGACTAAAGACCATGCATCATATATAAAATAGTAAAATGGGAAGTGCTGATTTCTGTGATCGTGACTGAAGGGGATGATGAGTTTCCTATTAGAAATATTTATGAACTGATTCTTAAGTATGATCAAGCAATGTGCTGCAGCTGCCAAAAAAGCCAATGCAGTTCTAGGCTGCATCAACAGAGCAATACCATCAAGGTTACAAGAAGTGATAGCATTGCTTTAACACTGCATTAGTGAGGCCACACTTGGAATCCTGAGTCCAGTTCAGATCACCACAATACAAAAAAGTTCCTGAGTCCCTAGAAAGAGGGGCTCGTCAAAGACAGGAGTGGGTTGACTTATTTTCCAAAGTACATGAGAACAGCACAAGAAGCAATGGCAGAAGCTTGTTAAAGAGAGATCCAACAAGGAGCTAAGGAGAAATTTCCTAACAATGAGAACAATTAATCAATGGAACAGATTGTCTCCTGGAATTGTGGATGCTCCACCACTGGAGATTTTCAAGAAAAGATTGGTCTCCTGCCTCAGGGGATTAGATTAGAAGACCTCCAAGGTCCCTTCCAGGTCAGCCTAAGATTCTATAACATTCAGCAAGTGACTTAAAAACAACCACCCTGCTGTTTATTTCATAGTAATATGTGGATCATATTATTGATGTTCTTCAGCATCAAAAAATTTGGACAGGGATGGGTTCCTTGCATGATGATGGCAGAGATGAAAGCTTCAAAAGTTACAGTAGTCCACATGAGAGGTGAACAGGGATAAGTGAAAGTGAGTAGAGCCTTCTAATCAAGGAACAGACACAGCTGGCATACAACCAAAATTGTACTAAGACCCTCCTTGCCACGATTGCCACTTGCTCTTCAAATAAAAAATTGAGGACCCAGTTTGTTGGGGGCAATAAGCTGACTTTGTATAAATATACAAAAGTATGAAGGCTATTGCTTAACGCATTGTAAGCTGCCCTGAGTCTCCGGAGAAGGGTGACATATAAATCAAATTTTAAAAAAATAGGAGTCACGAATCTAAGAGGACTCCAAAGTTGTGCACAGAGTCTGTTTGGAGTAGATCCCATGCAGAACTAAAGATGGCATAGTCCCCAAACGTCAGGCCTGAAAACCCAAAGCCACTCAGTTTTGCCAGGGTTCAGTTGAAGCCTATTGTTCCCCATTCAGATCCTCATAGCCTTGCTTAGTCTCCCTTCATATCAAGATGGCAACGCTTTGGAAGGGAGATCATTAGTTAAAAATAGTAAAACAACCATTCTTACATGCAAAACAACAGCTTCTAAGCATTCCATAATATTATACACTAAGAATCAATGGTTCATTACAATGATTAACCATTACAGTAGTTAAATCTGAGCAACATTTTACTACTATATGTAAACGCTGTCCTTTCTCCTCTTTTTCAAATGATGTTTGGTAGATATTTTACAATATATAAATTAATCAAAAATAAATTGTTAAAATTACATGGATTAGTATCTAGTTAAGCACAGAAATATTTCATATTGTTAAAAATTATTTCTATAACACAATACATGAAAAACCTGAAAGAGGTTTTTTTTTTTAAATTCACAGGATACTTTCCTTCACTGTTCATTTCTAGTTTCAATGATTTTCCCAGATTTGAATCCAGCTTCACATATTAGGGGATTAAATTTGAAGGTTGGTAATTTTGTGGATTAACATTTTTCTTTTTTCTTAAATCAGCATGATAGTGTAACAGTTGTTACCAGTCAGATTTGTTTAAATTCGGCCAAAATGTATTAATATGGTGTTATTAAATTTGTATGCCCCCAAATCCTTCCAGATTCCTTGTGGTTTACAGCAACAAAAAAATACAATAAAAATGGAACTAACTGGACACAACCCAGACATTCCCAAAACAATAAGTCAAAGAAGATTTAATAACAAATTTAATGACAATACTCCAGTCTGTTATTTTATCATTTATTGATTGAGTGGGGGTGAAAAGACCTGCTTGAAGATATTCCCATGAATGGCCAGATTTTGTAACTTTGAGACAAATCAGGTAAAAGATATTGCCAAAAGCCACTATATCTTTGTAAAAATACCTTTGTTTTCTTAGTAAACAAGCATCGGAGGAAAATCAAAGACGCATGAGATTAACAGGCCAAGATTCTGATTTCTGTTCGGATAAACTTAAAGCTGGGCTTCAGTCACCTGGAACTTGTATAAAGGTCATTGATTTCTTTGATTGCACAGAAATAGATTGCTTTCATATTGTACTTTTCTTATCAAAGCCCAGTCTGCACATTCTTCTGGCCTTTCAGATATTTAAAAGAAAGCTGGTTTCCATCCATGTACAGATGGGCTCCCATCATAATTCTAATCCCATAGACCTTCCATTCTTTGTTACACACATTTGGGCAAGCCTGAATAGAGTCCAACTCTCTATATTCATAAAATACTGCTGAGAGTAGAAATGGTACCCTGAAGTTTCTTCCAATTTCTATGATAAATTGATCCGAGAATCTATTTGTTTCAGCATTAGATTGCTCTGCATATTTCAGAAGTGGACAACAGAGAAGTGTCTACTTTCAATCATTTGCAGGATGATAACATCATATTCCAACACTTCCATTCAGGCTCTTCTGAAAGGTGGTTCCCCCTCAAAGCAAAGGGTTTTTATGACCTTGATTGTGTATGTAGGCAATTATTCAGGTACACCTGTAAAAAACTTCTTTTTAAAAAATTCATTAAAACCAGTCTCCTTCTTTTCTGCCTCTTTTATTATTAGCTTTTGGACTAAATTCTATGGAACTATATTTTTCCATCTATACACATTACACTGTATTTTTTCTTATCATCATTTCCAACATTTATCTTACATAATTTTCCTTTGTAATTCTATAGGTTGTTTTTCATAACGATATAACATAGATAGATAGATAGATAGATAGATAGATAGACAGACAGACAGACAGACAGACAGACAGACAGACATCATTGGTGGATTTCAAATTTTTTTACTACCAGTTCTGTGGGTGTGGTTTGGTAGGCCTGGCATGGTTTGATGGGCATGGCAGGGGAAGGATACTGTAAAATCTCCATTCCACCCCACTCCAGGAGAAGGATTCTGTAAAATGTCCATTCCCTCCCCAATCCAAGGGAAGGTTACTGCAAAATCCCCATTTCCTCCCAATCAGCTGGGACTTGGGAGGCAGAGAATGGATGGGGGCGGGGCCAGTCAGAGTTTTTACTACCGGAACTCAAAATATGTAATATGCATATATGTATGCATATACAAGAGAGACCATTCTCTGTAGCTGTAGTGGCTACAGAGAAAACATGCCTTTGAGGTCCACCAGATAACAATGTAAGCGAAGAGCCTGGAGTGCAGCCATCTTAGCTGATCTCAGGAGATCTCAGGAGATGGACAAATGCCCTCAGCAGAAGGTGGGCCTGTAAATAACGTGGCCCTGGACTGGGCAGGGATTTAAATCTGGGTCTGTGACATGGAGGACTTCATTGATGATAACCAGCACCTTATTAAGTGGGTGAACTGACTTAATGACCTCTGTTACCGCATTCTGAGCCAGCTGCATCTTCTGAATAATCTTCCAAGACAGTCTCGTGTCAAGTGCATTGCAGTATTCCAAATGGGAGCTCAGCTGACCAAGAGATGAATGGCAATGAGTAGAAATACTGTATTACTGACAATTTTCTGTAACTCTCTGAATCCTTCATCTTAAACAATCAAACACATTGTGATTTTTGTTCCATTCCTTTCCCATTTCTATATAAGAATAAACTTATGCTTAAACAGCCCTTTCTCCGAGTAGATGCTTACCAAAAACTCATTGTTCTTATTCATTTAAACGACAAACTGACCATTTTTTCCTCTATACTCTCCTGTTCAGTGGTGAAATTCAATTTTTTTTTTTACTACTGGTTCTGTGGGCGTAGCTTGGTGGGCATGATGTTGCTTAGTGGGCGTAGTTTGGTGGGTGTGATAGGAGAAGGATACTGCAATATCTCCATTCCCACCCCACTCTGGGGCCAGCCGGAGGTAGTATTTGCCAGTTCTCTGAACTGCTCAAAATTTCCCCTACCGGTTCTCCAGAACCTGTCAGAATCTGCTGGATTTCACCCCTGTTCCCGTTTCATGTATAGAAACACAGAAACCTATAGCTTACTCAATTGAGGCTTTCAAATAGTGCTTTTCAATAGACTAGGGTTACCGATCTAAGCTGTACTCATAGAACATGCCACATTTCCTGCTCATAGTAAGGATGCTAGAGATTAATTTTGGCATATTTTGACCCATGTGTCACAAGGAATAATGTCTCTTAAAAAAAAAATAAAGAAACAGGAAGCATCATCATCACCCACAAGAGGAACAAAGCCAGGGCAGACTAATGTCAGCAGTGTCACAAAAACAAGTACCAGCCCTCTTCTATATGCGCTGCCTAAAGGCACAACACTCATTTCATCATTCCAATGAAATCAGTGAGCTTGGGAGGACACCACTAGCACGAAGTGAGCACATGCAAAGCTTCTGCGGAGAAGATGCAGAACAGAAGACAGAGGCAATTCCTGGGTTTAGTTGTAGGGGGACAAACCCCATTTAGGGGGAAGGAGAGAGGGAAGAGATGCGCTACATTTTAGTTTTTTTAAAATTGCTGTTAAAATAGTGAAGCACAAAGAGAAAAGTCTACAATGGAATGGTGCCATTAAAAAGGGACTATGATCGTATTTAAATATACTAAATGTAAGAAAAAAATAAATTAGTAACAAGAATATGTCGATAATCTTCGACTTACAACCATTCATTTAGCAATCGTTCAACGTTCCAACAGCCCTGAAAAAAAGTGACTTATGACCAATCCTCACAGTTATGACCAAGGTCACAGCATCCCCAAGGTTATGTGATCAATAGTTGGATACTTGACAACTGAGATGCATTTACAATGGTTGCAGCTTCCCGGAGTCATGGATCACCATTCGTGACCTTCCCAGCTGGATTCCAAACAAGCAAAGTCAATGGATGAAGCCAGATTCGCTTAATAACTGCAGGGCTCACTTAATACCTGCAGCAATTCAATTCACAACCATAGCAAAAAAAAAAAAAAAGTTGTAAAATCAGGAATGACTTGCTTAACAACCATCTTGTTTAGCAAAGAAAATTCTGGTCTCAGTTGTGGTCATAAGTTGAGGATCACCTATATTTATTTGATAAATAACAATATATGGAACTTATCAATCATGGAGCTGGTCATAAAATCTGGACTATGTGTCTAATACAGCGGTCCCAAACCTTTGCAGCTTGGCGGCTTGGCTGGAGGGGGTAAGAGGGCAACGGGTAGCACACGTGTGTGTGTGTATGTGTATGTGTGCATACAGTTCGACTTGCATGAATGGTGGGCGGGTGCACACATGCATGATGAGTTGTTGGCTCCCCACTCAAGGAAATCGAGTTGTGCATGCATGCACTGTCCTGCTGCTTGTGTGGCCTGGTTCTGAATAGGCCAGAGCTCAGTAGTGGACTATGGCCGAGAAATTGGTCTAATATGTCACCTTCTAATATGTCACCTTCTAATATGTCACCTTCTTATTTTTGGAGGAGAAAGATTTTCTCAAAATAGATGTATTTTAAGGAATATCCACTCCTTAAAATCAGGATTATGACTTTCTTCCCAGGTAAGTCGAATTCCTTATAATCAGGATTATGAGTTTCTTTCCAGGTATATAGAATTATCCTCTTTGCAATACTGCAAGCTTGAGAAAACCAAAGCTCTTCGTACGATGACAAATTCCATATTTTAGGAATATAATTCAGCTTCACACTGAGCTCTTTAAATAAAATATTTCTTCTAAAATTGTACTAACCTACATGATTTCACCTTGCTATTTTTAAATTCTGGCTGTCCCATATACACAATATATGAATTTATAGCATTGCACACTTCTCCAAAATGAAGAAGCTGTGTGGCAATATAGAATCTACGGAATCTTGGTTCACTTAACTAGAAAAATGCATTTATGCCTTCTCTAAATGAGTCACTCATTGAGAACCTCCACTGGCATTCATTTGTCCAAATCCATTCCTTTAATTTCATAGTTGACTCTGCTGACTATCCTTCAACTGTTCAACACTGCCCATTGGTTACTGCTTGCCATCTGAGATATCTTTATTTAAATTTTGGAAGTCGGTATTTAAAATACTGTCCAGGTTGTCATAAAGTATTATTTTCATTTTTCACTTTACTGCTTAGCTGTAAAACGTAATTTTCCGGACCGCTTTAAAATAATATGTGGGATAATAAGAACAAATAGGAGTAGAAAACATTTAAATATATTTTAAAGAGTGGGGTCCCCGTCCATTTTTTTTTAAAAGAAAAAGAAGTACTACTAGAATGAGATGTTTTGGAAGTTCTTTGACAGGGCAACCTACCACACACCCCAGAAATAACTCTCTGGTTTGGCTTATTTGCCCACATACTAGAGACTCGTCCCTCCACATGGAGACAGCCTGGAAGTATTTATGTACAGACACAGAAAGAGAACAACAGTCGCCCAACAGAAACCGGAGAACAAATACCTGCAGATTTTCAAAGGTTGCCAGAGGGTGAAACATTTTGCTGCCTAAGGAAACCTACCAGACAACACCATGTGGAAAAAAAGACCCACTGGACTGGAGATTGATTCTTCCTCCATCACAGACCAAACATCCATCTCTGCTTCAGGTAAGAGCAGAAAATTTGCAATGGGAACACGGAACCACCCCACAGGTTAGCCGTCATGGGGCAGCCCTCTCAGAGGAAGAAAGCACAGAGTAAGCTTGCATTGGGGAATGAGGAAGGAATTGCTGTCTTAGGAGTGTGACGCTTGCGTTACTGATCTCCAGTGGAATGAAATATGGAAATGAGAGGCACCCAGTATGCTCTGAGAGGCTTTAATATTTTGGAAGAAGAGAGGTCCATTGGGAAATAAAATCAAGCGACGAGACAAGCCAATCTGGCAAGGCTGGGAAACCGTAGCAGTTTGCCTGTGGCCAGCCCTTTTGTCAGTTCTCCTTGATGGCTGGAGACAAGAATACGCCAAAACATGTTGTGGAGGGAGGGGGTGTTCATATTTTCTCTCTTTCCTCCCGCCCCCTTCTCTCTCTCTCCCCGTCTTTCTGGCGCTTCCAGCTTTGGCTCCCAAACACATATGCAGCTTTTTAAAAATACTAATATTAATAAAATGTTACAGAATGAGGGTTTTCACTCAGCTCCCCGTGGGCTCCTCTCCGTGGAGCTGTTTGAAAACTTTCTGACAGCTCAGCAGCTTGATGGCATAATTTTCACACCGTCTGAGATGCAGACGAAGGACAGAAAGAGTCCTGTGCTTTTTCTCGTCTGGCCTTCGACATTCTGTACATAAAGGGCCGGGTGGGAAATCCATTTCCATTGTTTGCTTCAAGCAGACAATGGCCGCACTCGGAGAAAGAGGAAAAGAAATCCATGCAGCCATCTATTAAGAATCAAGTTCTACTGAACATTCTCCTCTTTTCCGGGGCCTCAAATCCCACAGCAAAAGGAACATCTGAAGTCTGTGTTTCCCAGACCAAAATGTTACTGGTTCTGCTTTTTGGCCCATCAACCCTCTAAGTCTTCCAGCTCCTTAATCCGTATCTTCATTGTCCCCAAAGTATGCACTCGATTTAGGACTGCCAAAGAAGAATCTTTTCTCCATTTTTGGGGGTGCATTCTGTATAAAGTTATTACAGCTATGGCATAAATAAAGATCACAGATAAAGATACAAATCACAAAAGCAGCACAGTCATCCTCAGTTTACAAACATTTGCTTAGTGACTGTTTGAAGTTACGACAGCGTTGGAAAAAGTGACCTAGGCCTGTTTTTCACTCTTACAACCATTGCAACATGTGATCAAAATTTGGATGTGTGGCAAGGATTGCATAAAAGGTTGTTCTGGGGTCATGTGATCACCTTTTGTGACTTTCTGACAAGTTCCTCCCGGTTCCTCCTGGTTCCGCCGAGCCGGTAGTGGTGATGAAATGATGTCATCGAACCAGTTCTGCCCCCCACCCCGCATTATTCTTACCTTTTATTTGGCCCCACCCCCAATCTATTGCTGCCTCCTGAGTCCCAGCTGATGGGCTAGAAGGAAAAAAACTGTTTAAACTCTTGCCGTGGGGCTTCAAAGGGCCGCCCTACAGCTGATCAGTGGTAAAAGGCAGTTTGGTGGTAGACCGGTGCCTCCAAAAACAAATGGGTAGACCGGTGCCTGTAAAAATAAATGGGTAGACCAGTACAGCTCTGCAAGCAGTTAAAAGTCTGGTAGATCAGTACCTCTGCTAAATCCTAAAGAATTGTCACATGACCATCAAGCCATGCCCACAAAATAAGCTACGCCCACAGAACCGGTAGTAAAAAAATTTAGAACCCACCCCTGAAGCAAAGTCAAGGGGGAAGCCAGATTCACTTAACAACTGCAGTGATATAGTTAACACCTGGGGCAAGAAACATCGTAAAATGGGGGGGGGGATTTTCATAACAACTGTCTTGCTTAGCAACATAAATTTAGGGCTCAATTGTGGTTGTAACTTGAGGACTACCTACACATTCAAGACTTCTACAACTGTAAACCAATATCTGAGAAGCTGTGCTGAATATTGCATTTTTTGAAAGTATCAAAAGTACTTCTTGTCAATAATTTCAAAGAGGCACCAAAGCAATTTCCATATTACGCTCATTCTGAATTAGCTCACTTGCCTTCTGTACTATTGTCGCATAACCAAAATTACATTATTGTGTAACATTACACTATTCAGCGTATTGGTGCTTGGAACTTTCCTGAAACCAATGGTCCTGTTTCAGAAATTGGGAGCCCAAGGATAGTCTCCGAAAATGACCATGACAAAGTGACTCTGCATTCACTGTCCTGATCAGGATAGCTAGAAACAATGTTCCAATTTACCTGATAAAACAGATGTAATCTTAGAAATAAAGATAATGCTGGAGACTGAAATTTGTGCCTTGCCTGATTCCCTCTATTTTACATTAAAATAATTAATTAATTTTATTTCAAAATCAAGTGGAATAGAGTCTGAAAGGCACCAAGTGAGGAGTCTATTGGTATCCATGGGATCCAGACTTGGAATCTCAGCAATACATCCTCCACAATTAATAGTTACTTATGTTATCATTACTTGCCTCAAAGCTGACTTTATTATTTTAACTGATACCCCAAGCATCACTTCATCATCCTACTCACTCCATGAATCCTGATCAGACAATCTACGGTAAAACAGGGGTGTCAAACTCGATTTCATTGAGGGCCGCATCAGGGTTGTGCTTGACCTCGAGGTGCCTGAGTGGGCATGGCCAGGATGGGTGTGGCCAGCTTGATGTCACTTGTGTCAGGGGCGCCTGTGGCCTGAGCCATGAAAACGGGCTCCCGAGCTCCATTTTCAGCTGGGACGGCCTCCTGCAACCCTCTGCCAGCGAAAATGGAGCTTGGGAAGGCTGCATGTGGTGCTCCTGAGCTCCATTTTCACTGGCAGAGGCACTGCGGGCCGGTCCTTTGCAGTTTCCAGGGTAGCCCCATGGACCAGATCTAAGCATCCTGTGGGCTGGATCCAGCCCCTGGGTCTTGAGTTTGATACCCCTGATCTAAGAGATAGGAGGTTGTATTAATTTAGAAAAAAAATGCATTGAAACAGAAGCTAATAATGGTACAATCGATGCAAACAGAACTGTAATATTAAAATTCTAATTTTAGTTTTGTGAAGCTAAGAAAAATTTCTTCTCATCATTCATTTCAGTTGATTTGGAATTTGAGAATTGAGTTTTAGCCCGCCTGGAGGACACCAATAGAGAAATTTGCTGCAATGCTTAAGGATAAATATTTGGATTCATTACCACCATTATCAAAAATCCAAAATACCCAAACCTAATTCTCTAAAAGATACAATGAGCATTTTGAACATAAATGTTGAGCCTGATTCCCACCCACCCCCAATAAATAATATTTTTAACCTTAGTCAAAAATCTGATACAGGCAGGACTTTGCTATTTGTTGATCTCCAAAGCACAGCGAAGGGAGATTCTGAGAGTATACCATGCCCTCTAGTGGATTTGCATTTTAAAAGTAGTGCAAATGTATGGTGCGGGTTTAACTACTACTGTAATGTAAGAAGCAATCTCTACAATTAAGATCTAAACTAAGATTGAATTGACGTAATAGCATGTAATCTATTACACTATGTCTTACACGTATGACACCATAACACATATATTACATCATAATGTATTATACCAGTCACAGAAACAGGGGGAAAAGCACCATAATTATTTTTAGATTAAAAAGGCTGAGGCCTGAAATGCGGCAGCTTCTTCCGACTTGGTCTCATCCAGATGTATTAGATTACCTGAACATACAAAACTGAGGCAGATACCAACTTCTTTAAGCTAAATTTGCTTTCCTATCACATTCTGGCATTGTAATATTGTTCTGTGGACATGGAAAATATTTCCCATGGTCACTGTTCCCCCCCCCCCCCCTCCAAAAAGCTATTCTTTCACAGCATTGCATGTATATATAAAGTTCAGGATACCATTCAGAAGCTACCCTCCATGGGATAGAATCGTATTTGGGGTAATCTACTGAGGCTCCTCAGTCCAATCTCCTGCTCCATTTATTTATTTATTTATTTTTTACATTTAGATGCTGTCCATCTTGCTATCCAGAGTGACTCTGGATTCCAGTCAGGAATCCGAATTGAAGCAAACCAGTGAAGTAAGTCGTCTAGTCGCTGATTGAAGGGGGCCACGCCCACACCACATCTCTGATATTCCATCAATTTGCAAAGAGCAAATATGAAAAATTCTAAGTCCCACTGAAAGCAACAATAATGTTGAATGACACACACGAGTACATGAAAATTGGTGGTCGCTAGGAGTCAAAAATAACACGATGGCACATAATCAATCAATTCAGTAATTAGCTACGGGCCATTTGACATCACCATAATTGCAGAAGAGAACGATGAAACCATGAACCAGAACTTAAATAGCCTGGAAACCTGTAATTTTTTTCTTTGCCAAACAAATTGGGCATGTCTTCTTTAGATGGCTTCTATATTTGTAAGGATGCAGAAACAGAAAGATGTGGATCATTTATGCCAGCAGGTACCGCACACTCCACAACTGAGACAGTAGACTGCAGATGTTTCCTTACCCGATTACAGGTAGTCCTTGACTTATGACCACAATTGACCCCAAAATTTCTGTTGCTAAGTGAGGCATTTGTTCAGTATGTTTCGCCCCATTTTACAACCTTTCTTGCCACAGTTGTTAAGTGAATCACTGTAGTTTTTAAATTAATAACACGGTTGTTAAGTGAATCTGGTTTCCCCACTGACTTTGCTTTTCAGAAGGTCGCAAAAGGTGATCACATGATCCCAGGACACTACCGGTCTATAGAACTGGTAGTAAAACCAGCGGGAGGCTCCGCCCACTGACCCTGACATCATGAGAAGCGATCTGCATGCACAGAAGCTTCTGCGCATGCGCGATCCCGTTGAGAACCAGTAGTAAAGTTAAGTAGAACCCACCCCTGACCATCATACATATGAACCAGTTGCCAGGCATCTGAATTTTGATCATGCTGCTGCAACGATCGTAAGTGTGAAAAATGGTCGTAATTCACTCTAACTTTGAACGATCACTAAACAAATGGTTGTAAATTGAGAACTACCTGTATCCATTTTCTAGCTGAAGAAAATTTTAATCTTCCTTGTAAATCCATTGATCAAGACATGGATAATTTCTCCAAAAGGTCAGAAAGGAAACATTGGAGTTAGGTGGCTAATAAATTTCAATATACCATAAATAACAAATACTAATAATTATAGCTAGAAAGCAAAGGATCTAATTTTGAGTCAATTAGTCTGTCTTTAGTCTCATTTGGAAAAATTGGAATGCAAAACAACTAAAGTTGCTACTCCTTGTATCTAAGAATGTAACTGGTCAATTTTTCTGGAAGCCTGCAAGAGCTTCTTGGAGTGAAAAATCTTACCCTCCTAGGATATTTTCTCCTTCAGCCAGGAAGGTCAAAACAAAAACACATCAACTTTTGGAAGGCCAAGAAGAGCCAGAAGCTGAAAATGTGAGCTGTGAACAGCTCAGATTAATTCTCTCTGCCAAAAATGTGTTAACTGAATTTTGGCGAAGAACTATTTGTTGATCACAGTTCCACATTTTTAATGAAGAGCTAACGCTGCCTTATTTAAGTATTTGTAAGAACTTTTAGCACCTAAATGCTGTTGTTATTATAACTGTTGTTGCTTTTCACCTTGTGCTTAACAAAAGAAATCACTCTCTTTCCAAATCCGTGACTGTTTCCATTTATTTTTTTAGTTTGTAAAACAGACCAGCAACGAGAGTCCCTATATGCTTAAATCACTCCAAATTATCATGTCTTCTCTGTTTTCAAAACAGCAATGAGGGACAACTTGCCTGGAGATATTTGGGGACTGCTTACAGTAGCTACACCAGACTCCGATGTCCAGACAATTTCAGTGCTTTGAACTTTTTTCCCCACCCCTGCTAAATGGCAGAGACAGTTGTACTGGATTCAGCATTAGAGAAGTTGGAGACAATGAGTAACCCTCTCCTTTCCAGCACCCCTCTACAGCATAAATTTGCAGACATCTGCCAGCTCGGGTACAAATTGATGGTAATAAAAGAGACCAGGCATCCTTTTGATTGGCTGCGTTAAGCATTTGCAAATGACTGAAACTAACCTCCCTTCCACTGGCCTTAATTCAGTGTACGACTGGGCGTCTTTTGTTTTAAGACAGCAATGCAGAGGTGCCTTTGCCGTGCTAAAGATTTTAACTATAATTATAATGAATGATACTTGCCAACACTGTGGCCCCTAATTAGAACAAGTCTCACAGACATATTGTCTCCTTGATTTCCTCTGCTGCCTTTCTCTCGCTTTCTTTCTCTGCCTAGGACACATGGGTCCCATTAAACGTTCGAGTATTTAATGTGGTTCCTGAAATGACTTTGGGAGTTTTCAAGGTCTGTTTAGAAATGCATATTTTACACTGCTCGGAACGCTGCTCTGCCAGTAGAAGTCGCTCTTCTATCCTGGTGAAAAATGCTTGCATGCACAAACATGGGTACACACTCACAGTTGCACTAGGATTGTTTGCTATTTAATCGATTGAGTAGGTAAGATTCTTTTGAACAAACAGAAATAGTGGATCAGGTTAAGGGACTAACACGTCTTTTAGAGTGCTATTTCAACACAAATAAATCTAAAATTAGAAGGGGTTTAAGGATGGAAGAGGCGTTTTCTCATATAGGAGGAGTATCTTCTTAGATGGAGTTTATTTATTTATTATTTATTTTGTCAAGCATGTATTAGATAACAGATATAAGTATAAACGTGATTATGAATACATGAAATGGATACAAATAAAAGGGAACATTAGGACAGGGACAGTAGACATGCTGGTGCTCTTATGCACACCCCTTAAAGACCTCTTAGGAATGGTGTGAGGTCAACAGTAGACAGTCTAAGGTTAAAGTTGTGGGGGGTTGGGGAAGAAACTACAGAGTCAGGTAGTGCATTCCAGGCATTGACAACTCTGTTATTGAAGTCATATTTCTGAAATCAAGTTTCAAGCGGTTTACCATAAGTTTGTATCTATTATGTGTTCGTGTATTGTTGTGGTTGAAGTACTCATTGTCAGGTAGGACATTGCAGCAGATAATTTTATGAGCTACGCAGAGGTCGGACCAAAGATGGCGAAGTTCTAAGTTGTCTAAGCCTAAAATTTCAAGTTTGGTGGCATAAGGTATTTAGTTGCAAGCAGAGGAGTGGAGGATTCTTCTTGTGAAATATCTCTGGACCTCTAAAGCTGACAGTGTTGACTTCTGTGCCAATAGAGAGAAAATTGAAAACAATCTTTCAGTGCCCTACCACATCTTTACCACCATGGCACTGAAGATCCTGGTTATCTACCATAAGTTCACCTACCCATCTGAATCACAGTCGGCATATACAACAGTGGTCGGTTGCCCCCGGTTCGGACCAGTTCGCAAGAACCAGTATTTAAACTGGTGGGAGGCCCTGCCCACTGCCCTAGATGTCGTCATTGGCGATCTGCGCATGCGTGGAAGCTTCTGCTCATGCACAGAAGCAAGGCACATGCACGAGTGAAGCGAGCATGCATGTGCAATCCCATTGTGAACTGGTAGTAAAGGTAAGTAGAACCCACCCCTGATATACAAGTATTACCACTGGGTCTCAAGTGAGTTAAGAATCGTTGCTAGAGGAAAAGTGAATTCTCTGCAGGCGTTATCCCTTAATGATATTCAGAGTCTGATGCAAGTACTTCGTCCAGTTTAGTTTACCACACTTTTAGAAGGTGTCAGTCCTACCAAAACAGGTTCAGAAAACAGAAACGATGATCAGGGAACTCAGAAGGTTTAGCCTGAGGGGGTTGCCACAGAGCAAGCATGGTAGCACTCTTCACACACCTAATGGGATGCTACACTGAAAATCAAGACTTGTTTTCCAACATTCCACCATAGGGGTATGAAATATTAAGTTTAAATTAGAGGAAGCCAGATTCCAATTAAATGTCTGAAAAAGCTTTCTGTAAGTTACAGCAGTTCAGCTGTAGAGCAATGAACATCTGCAAGAGCTTGCTACTTCCATCAGGCATCAAGGCACTGCAAACTCCCTATTTTGTACATTCAAAGTCAAGATGCATCAACAAAAAGAAAAGGCCTTGTGCTATAACGTTCTATAAGTTCTGTTACCTCCATTCTGCACCTTCATCATCCCCACCATCCTTCCTGCAGATATCACTAAGTGGAGTCCAATTATACAGAAAGATCTTGGATTCCTTTTCATTGGGAGTGTTCCAACCAAGGTAGACAGCCATGGGTCGAGGTGGCTTTAATTTATGTTCCTGCATTAGGGAGAGAGATCAATTTGATGATCTAAATCAGAGGTGTCAAACTCAATTTCATTGAGGGCTGCATCAGGGTTGTGTCTGACCTCGAGGGGCCAGGGTGAACATGGCCAGGTGGGCATGGCCAGCTTGATGTCACTCGTGTTGGAGGCTCCTGTGGTGGTCAAGCACTCTGCCAGCGTAAAAGGGCTCCCAAGCTCCATTTTCGGCTGCGATGACCTCCTGCAAGCCTCTGCCTGCGAAAACGGAGGTCAGGAGCCTGTTTTCACTGGCAGAGGCACTACAGGATGGTCCTTTGCTGTTTCCAGGGTGGTCCTGCATGCCAGATCTAAGCACTCTGCAGGCCGGATCTGGGCCACGGGCCTTGAGTTTGGCACCCCTGATCTAAATGGTCCTGTCCAGTTCTATAATCTTACTGTCTCTGTTCTGCTACTGCACCATAAGGGTAGCAGACATCTACTAGCTTTATTGACATTCCTCCTTGGATATTAAGCTAGCACAGTGAAAGCTGGCAGGCATCTTCAGGTTCTATTTATACGCTGGATTGAAATGTTAACTGTAGTTATGTAGTGCACGAAGGTGTGGTTGAACTGGGTCAGTTTTCAGGTCCAGGGTTTAAAATTGGGTAGAGGTAGACTTTTAAATCCTGGCCCTTAAAACTGACCCAGCTGCTCAGTTGCTCAGTGAAGTCTTCTTAGCAACTATACATTGATATATTCCCTTCCCCCCCTACCCTAAAAACTGATTAACATTATGAATAGACATTATTATGTAGCGTTACTTTCTGATAAGTAATTTGGGGTAAAATAGCCCCAGTAGTGGCCCCCTTTTATTATTATATGTCCCCAACAAATGGGCAGAGCTTTTGTACAAATGGATACATCCTTGTCTGGAAATGTTTCCAGTAAGGAAAATGGCTGCAAATTTGCAGTCATTGTGAGCACTGAAATCTTTGTTCTTCCACGTACTTTGGCCTGCTTTCCATCCTTCCTTTATCTGAAACTTGAGTCACTGCATTAACTTTCAAGAAATCTAAGGACAAAGA
The DNA here is from genome assembly GCA_030761175.1 of Masticophis lateralis. NCBI lineage: Eukaryota > Metazoa > Chordata > Lepidosauria > Squamata > Colubridae > Masticophis > Masticophis lateralis. The sequence goes on along the minus strand of JAUDYJ010000002.1, from coordinate 136,740,359 downwards.
AATCTCTTGAAATTGGTTTTTGCTTCTTTTATTGGTTGTTGATCAGGCCATTGCGAAAAAACTCCAGCTGTCTTTTTGAAGAAGAGACAGCAAAGTCCCCTGCTGGTATAATTAAAGAGTTATTTGAGTTCAAAGAATGACTGCACACAAACTAATAAAGGTAGTTCTCACTTAACAGCCAGTCATTTAACGACTGTATGAAGTTACAACGGATATCCCAGAGGTACTTATAACCTGATTTTCAAGTTCCGATGGCCCCCCACACACACACACATATACAAAGGGTCATATGATCACATTTTAGATGCTTGGCAACTAGCTTGCATTTATGGCCATTTGCAGTGTCCCATTACTGCCATTTTTGGCACTTTTTGCCAGTTTCCAGCATTTACTTCTGGTTTCCAGCAAAAAAAAAAAGCACCCATTGGGAAAAGTGGGTTTGCGTAATGACTGTAGCGCTCATTTAACAACATTTAATTACTGTCATGTTCGCTTAACAACTGCTGCCCAAACTTTCATAAAAATCAATGATGTCGTGATCCACTTAATGACCAGCACAATTTACGACTGTAATTTCGGGCTCAGTTATGGTCGTAAGTCAATCACCTGACTGACCAATATTAGGTCACTATAATAGAGGTGAAAATTCTGGCAGACGAAGACTAAGGAACATTTCTGTGCAGGGTGAAATAAAATCATGCTGCTATCTTATTGGGACAACCAAAGAAATGCAAGTGGTTCCCAGACAGACTTAATTGGTCAGGTTGGGTGGTGAATCTTACTGACCCTGTCAATGTTTGCACAATACCCACCAGGTGGCGCTGTGCAGAATGGCTTGGCTGTGCCTGTGTACTTTAACAAGACTTGCATGAGTCCCTTAGATAACATTGTTATCTAACATGGGTCATTCTGGGACCCATTACATGCAGCAATGTGTTGATCCAAGTAATCTCTTGAAACACAACAAACTATATTGGATTTGATTGTTCAGAAACAAAAATTAGGGTGGACTTCTCCTCTCCTAAATGGTTCATTAATTTAAAGTAGAACCTTATCTGAATTTCTATATAAAAATTGGTCCATGCTCTCAATAATGAAATCTTGTTCATTGCGATCAGGTTCAATCCTGAGTACCATAATAGTCCAGATTTTCCAGGTGGAAGGATCTCAGGATGCAAAGGGCCAGGAAAATCTTTTTCGAAATTCTGGAAATAACATTAGGCCCGACAGCCCAATATTTTGTCATAAAGGAAGTACAGGTAATCCTTGACTTACAACATCTCATTTAATGGCCAAAGTTACACCAGCATTGAAAAAAAGTGACTCATGACCATTTTTCACACTTACGACCATTGTGGCAACCCCAAAGCTACGTGATCAAAATTCAGACGCTTGACATCTGACTCATACTTATGACAGTAGCAGTGTCCCGGGGTCATGCAATATCACCTTTTGCGGCCTTCTGAAAAGCAAAGTCAATGGTGAACCGAGAATCACTTTACAACACTGATACTAACTTAAGAACTGCAGAGATTCATTTAGCAACTGCGGCAAGGAAGGTCGTAAAACGGGGCAAAACTTACTTTAAAATGTCTCACTCAGCAACAGAAATTTTGGGCTCAGTTTTGGTTGTAAGCCGAGGACAAGCTGTATTATATAGTGTCCGTGCCAACAACCAGTATGACTGCTAGAAGCTGGATGTTCAACCCAATTGAAGGAAATTCTCTAACACAGAGCCTCAGATAGCTCGAAGGGCTAGATAGCCTGTTATTAACACCCAGCTGTCTGCAATTATGCGAGTTCGAGGCTCAAGGTTGACTCAGCCTTCCATCCTTTCTAAGGTGGGTAAATTGAGGACCCAGTTGTGGGGGCAATAAGCTGACTTTGTATAAATATACAAAAAGTATGGAGGCTATTGCTTAACGCATTGTAAGCCGCCCTGAGTCTCCGGAGAAGGGCGGCATATAAATCTAATTTTTTTAAAAAAAACCCACAACAGTAACTTCTTAACCTTAAGGCAACTACAACTCCCAGTATATTGTACCACTGGTCATACTGGCTGGAGATGTGGCAAATATAATTCGGCAGTGACTGGAGGACCATGGATTACCTATCATAGAAGCATTGAAAACTGCTAGCTACTACGTTTCTACCTTTATGGCTATAAAAGTGAACTTACTTTCTACGCTTTGCGAGCTACTAGACCTAAAACCTTTCCACGTTACACAATGGCTGCTCATTCTGAATTTAACAAAATAATTCATTTCTAAACTCTATGCATAAAATAACGAGTTCTGTGATCTAAACAAATATGTGTATCAATCTGTGTATAGTTCTCAAATATGTCTTGCTCAAGGAACTAGATTTCATTTACCCACAAACATTGGATAAACCTGTTTTTTAGCATTCTTGCCATTTTACACATACTGATCGTATTTCAAATCTCATTTTCTTTATCACATGCTTAAAGCGTGCGATAGAGCAAAACAAACATAGAATGAATGACTTCTGGGCAGTCTGTCTCATGCTGACTGTCTCATAATATATAAGGGTGGGTTTTCTGTTGTTTTTTTTAAGATGATGGGGGAATGAGTAACATTCTTTTTCTGACAGCGAGAGCTGCAACTGATGACAGTCTGAATTAATTCCCCTTTCTTCCCAAGAAACACCAGTGGAGCCTGGGAGATTATCAGAAAGATATCCAAGGTTTTAGAAATTGCTTTGCAGATCAAATGCTCTTCTGGAAGTAGTATAAGCAAGGAGTTTGGATTACAGTGCATGGAGTCTCCGTCGTGCTTAAATTTAGCTTTGTTGGTTCAACTCACACATGTGTTGAGGCAGTATTGCACAAACAAGTTTGCCAATTAAGCAAGGTGGCTTCTTACAGTGAGTTTTAGGACTGATTTCTCAGACCTTCTCTATTCATACAGCTGTCTATCACTTAAAAAATGACAGACACAATGATCCAGCCGAGTTTCTAAACTGAGTGGTTTTTGGTTTGCAATATATAAACATGTATGCTGGTACTGTATGTACATACGACAGACCCACAGAAATAACCATTTACTTCAACAAAACATTAGATAGGATAATAGATAAAAGACTTCCCTATAGTATATTTGGCAAATAAGAGCTGAGAAAGAGATTGCAAATGGTTAGCCACCTTTCCTTACTCTAAATAGTCATTGCAATCTGCAACATGGCTCTATTTAGTAGTAAGAACCAGAGTAGCCTTTACCCATCCCAATGAATGTGTTCAGCCTTGAGGACTGTACCGTAATCTCCTCCTTCATTACAGCTGCATCAACAAATCTTTCCAAATCATTTTGTATAAATTCTTTAATTTCTTTTTCTCCATAAAAGAGAACTTAAAAATTCTTCGGATGATTCTATTTAGTAGAAAGGATACTATTTAGCAGGAGAAGGATACTGCAAAATCTCCATTCCCACCCCACTCTGGGGCCAACCAGGGGTGGTATTTGCTGGTTCTCTGAACTACTCAAAATTTCTGCTACCGGTTCTCCAGAACCTGTCAGAACCTGCTGGATTTCATCCCTGCTCCGATTTCATGTATAGAACCCACACCTTGCCCACCAAGCCACGCCCACAGAACTAGTAGTGAAAAATTTTTGATTTCACCACTGCTAGACTCAGCATGCTATACAACAGAGTAAAAACACAATACAAAAAAAAAAAAGAATACCATACAAGCAGTGGTGAAATGTAAAATTTGTTACTACCGGTTCTGTGGGTGTGGCTTGGTGTGGGGGGGGGGGGGTTAATGTGACTGAATGGACGTGGCCAACTTTTTTTTTACTTTTAAAAGTATTTTTTCTACAATCTTAGGAAGTTGCAGGAAAAAAAATGCTTTTAAAAGCCTCTGACGATCAGGCAACTCAGCTGGGATCGTCAGAGGCTTTTAAAGGCATTTTTTTGTCTACAACCTCTTTAGCCCAAGAGGTTGTAGAAAACATGCTTTTAAAAGCCTCTGACGATCCCAGCTGAGCCACACGATCATCAGAGGCTTTTTTTTAAACTTTTAAAAGCATTTTTTCAGCTGAAGAAGTTGTAGAAAAAATGCTTTTAAAAGTAAAAAAAACAGCCTCTGATGATCGCACAGCTCAGCTGGGCATGGGGGGGGGCAGGGAATTTTGCTACCGGTTCTCCGAACCTCCTGCCGCCATCGCTACCGGATCAGGAGATCCGGTCTGAACCGGGAACATTTCACCTCTGCATACAAGTAATAGAATTAATAGAAAACCCCAGGTGGCCATAAGAAATGTTCATTCCTGACTCAAGGCCATACAGAAAAATTTGATTTCACAGTCTTATGAAATGCGAGGAGGGAAGAAAACTCCTCAAAGAGAAGTACAAGGGTGGCCACAGAGAAGCCCTGCTTGCTGTCGGGTATCTGCAGAATACTGAATGGCCAATTTATTTAAAATTGGATGTAGATTTTGCTGCACCTTTTTCCAAGATCTTGAGAGTATTTATCGGAAATCTTTCAGCCATATAATAGGGCTGAGTCATCTGCGAAACTGAAAGTTAATGGGGAAAATTGGGCCACGGAGAGAAAAGATAGGGGGGGCTTACCATAACACGGTTAGTAGACTCAAACCCACCCACCTCACTCCTGCATCTCATGGCAACTCCCAAGTTCTGACAAGCCTTCCTAGACTCCTTGGCAGTGGGGCAAACGCTTGGCATGCTTTAGGCTTTGTTATGGTATTTGTGTTTTTGCTACAGCATGTGATTTGCCCAGCAGGGCTGTCTGCATATTTAGCTGTGCCTGTGGCCTTGTGGTTTGCCAGCGTGTGGATTCCCCTCACCCTGTTCTTCCCCCTCAGGCTTTTAGTGGGGGCAATTATGGTCCTTCAGTGTGCAATTTGAGGATCAGGGGCTCCCTTTGCCACAGCGTGCTTAACAGTTAGAGTGCCTTTGCCTTACCTCACAGGAAGGATGAAATTTAGACATGCAGCATGCAGATAACTCCATCGGCAGAGGGCCACACACAGGCTGCAAAGGTACTACTCAACCACAAAATACATGCCTTAAGTTGACTTCTTGGAGAGAAAGGGAAAACCCCGGAAACTGAAGAGTTAAAACCAGGAGGGTGGACAGACAAAAGTCAACAAAAGCATCCTCCTGTCTGATTTAATTAAGAGATAATCCTCTTTCTATTAGCTACGATAATTATGACTCACTAGTGGTTAATGAAGGCAAATGTACACAATGGTGACCTCATATGAATGGTCCAAAGTCTCTGGAGTAGAAATGAATGGGATTATTCTAACCTCAACCATCTCTGAGCCTGTTGCTGCTAGAATGGGGGGGGGGGGAGCCAAAAAGAAAAAAAAAGGTATTTTTAAAGCATGACATTATGGGAAATGATCAAACTAAGGTTATTAAAATCCATAAACTCGCATTTCAAAAGATCTTATTTACTTAGGATAATACATGCCCAGTTTATTCTAAATCTGCCATTTAACTGCTTCATTTTAGTGACATCATGGTCCACAATAACAAAGTTGTTCCTTTTTATCAACAGTTCTAATATCACATCCTCATCACAGGATAGAACTGTAGCCTCATCTTTCATCTTCAATATAGTGGAAAAAGGCAGAGATGGATAGGAGTTTAAAATGGATGTAAGTTTCACCTCCATGCAATCCCTCCTGATTGAGGAACTCAAGAAAGATCATTGACACCTGCAGCCCAGAAACACGAAGAAGCAGTCTTCTATAGTTCTAACAGACATCCTTACAAGATGTCAACACAGGCAAGTCAATGTGACCTTCCAAAACTCACTTAACAAATGTCTCATTTAACAACAGACATTTGGGGTTCCATCGCGGTCGTAAGTCGAGTGCTACCAGTATTACCTACTTGCTTTATGTCGATGAATACATTTTTACGTCATCCTTTAATATTCTAGAGAAGTCAGCAAGATGGCTTACAAAAACGATGATCTCTCTCAATCATGTAAATTCTCTTTATTTTGTCTTCTGCCTTCCTCTATTCTCTTCCCCAATAGGTTCCACAAAGTTGTTTCAGAAAGCCTTGAGTTTTCCAGGACAGGCCTCACGCATGCATAAAGGCATTGTATGGAGAAAAGAAACCTAATCTACGAGTGGTATTCATTTTCCTATTGAATACAGCCCCATAAAACCATCAAAATCATAAGCTAAAGCTTCTAAAGGACCAGAAATTAACTAATACTGACAATGGGAAGCATACAGAAACCACAGCATTAAGACACTCTAAAATAAATGCTTTCAAAGTCTTCTAAAACTATTGTTAAGTGGGTTAACTTTGCCTTCCTAGAAATGGGTGTCTATAGTGGCTGTTTATTATTTAAAATGTTATAGTATGTTCCAAAAATACTTTACAGAGTCCTTCTTCCATATATGGCTTCCCATCCTTGAACTTTCATGGGCTATTAGACTGGGCCATTTCCTGAATTAACTTTTACTGCAATGGCTGTTAAGCTTTAGCTGAATTGCTCATCCAGAAATTTCAACTTTTTTAAACCAAGTTATTAAAACTAGTTTATTAGGTAATCTTTATGTTTTATAATTAGTAGCTTGTAATTTCCAGAAACTTTTTTTTCTTTTAAATGTGTGTAGTATCAAGTTGTAAAGTCTAAAACTGAAGTGGCAAGAAAAGCTGTACTCAGATCCGTGAATCAGCATTCAACAGGTACCTCTCAAAGCTAGGAAGGGAATAGCCAGAAGTCCATTGACTCAGTAGCCGGAGGATATAGCTTATGATATAAATCCTGACATTCACCCTGACATAGGCACAGGTATGACTTTTTTGTTTGCAACAAGGCAAGTTCTCTAAGTCATGCTGACTCAGTGTGACTTCTGCCGATAGTTAGCTACTAAGTGTGGAGATCGAAACTTTGGAAAACTGAGATTTATTACTGTGTTTGACAGCAGGAAAACGAACTTTCTCAAGATAGAATGTCGAGGGTAGGACTTAATAGAATACTTATTGGCCAAGGATGATTGGACACACAAAGAATTTGTCTCCGGTGCATAAGCTCACAGTGTACACAAATAATAAACAGCAAATAATATGTCACAGATCATAAATAACAGTTTTAATAATTAATCATAAATTACAAACAATAATTGATAAATCATAAGACCCCAATAGGAGAAGATAGTAGGAGAGATGTGACAATGAGGAAAGATGAAAAATGAGACAGTGATGTGGGAATTAAGTGTTCAGCAGAGTGATGGCACTGGGGGGGGGGGGGGAAATGTCTGGTTGTTTTGGCATGCTATGCTCTATAGTGACATCCTGAGGGGAGAAAAGTTGAAATATGTGTTCAGAATGTAAAGGGTCTGTAGATATTTTCTAAGAATCATAGAATCATAGAATTCTTTATTGGCCAAGTGTGATTGGACACACAAGGAATTTTTCTTTGGTGCATATGCTCTCAGTGTACATAAAGAAAAAATAAAATATATTCATCAAGAATCATAAGATACAACACTTAGTGATAGTCATAGGATACTAATAAGAAATCAAATCATACTAGGAAACAATAAAAGCAATATAAGTTGTAAAGATACAAACAACATGGATATAGTCACAAGTGGGAAGAGATAAGTACTAGGATGAGAAGAACAATAATACAGTCTTAGTAGATAATTTGAGTTAATTTGGCAGTTTACGAAGTTGAAGGTGATTTATTAAGCACCTAACATAATCTATGATGATAGAGGAGATGGAATTTGAATTCAGCCCCAAAACCATATTGAAGCCCCCAGCCCTAATCCAGGAAAAAGTCTCCTTTGAAGTAAACTGCAGAATTGTTCCTCTCTAGTCTGCTTGAGAAGAATGATAGTTGCTTCAGTGTTGGGATATGTTTATTTATTTTGAATATGTATTATTGTATTGACATCCTCACTATTTCTGAGAGCTCAGCGTGGAAGAATAGGCCTCTCCTCATTTTATCCCCACATCAACAGGCCTATAAAGCAGGCTTGGCTGTGAGTGAATTGACAGGCCTGAAATCCTTCAATGATCTCTGTGGTATCGCTCTTTTGTATTTACTGTTGCTACTGAAATGCACGTATCAATTATCGTAAGTGAATAAATGAGTATATATGTGTCTCATTCAGTGAGACAGATAATCTTTTGGATTCCCAACCATGAACATCCAAACCAAATTGTGGTTTGCTTGTTCTCGTCTATCTGAACATTGACTTTTCTTGCTTCACTCATGCTAGACAGATGTTTTGGTTTATCAGTTTTGCATGTGCTCATCCATGGGGCCTGTTTTCACATCGATCTGTTGTTGTTTTTCCAATATGTGTATGGAAAAAGGAAATAATATTTTTGAATACATACATTTGCAAATAGTGAGTTTCATTTTCTTGTACACATTTCTAAATTCATTTTAGTCTAAAATATGCATTGTGATGCAGGGAGGGTTGTTAAGAAGAGAAGTGAGGAATCAAAGATGGCTGTGTTCCAATCCATAAATTAGTCTGGAAGAGGCAGATAAATTCATATTAAAATTATAAAAGAATAAAATCTTGTAAACTTTTAATCCCCAGTACACTGAAATTATCATAACAAGGGCAGAATTATTGTTGTGCTTGCCATTTCTTTCCATCCCATTGCACAAGTTATACACAAAAACACAAAACTGTTTTTAACCATCCAAGAGAAAACAGATTTAAGCATCGGTGAATCCCAGTAATGTTGCCTGTTATGCAATAGTGAAAATTAAAAAGGTACAATTCCATAAATTAAGTTCTGTTTTCCTTATTGTCCTATTTTTAATGTCAGCTTTAAGAGATAATCACTTCCCCAGATTGAATTATTTTGTGGCACTATTTCATATTCTATTACAGATGCAAACACTACAAGAGAAAACCACATCAACAACACTGTAGATAAATAAATGAATTGAGAAAAAGAAATTTTGAAGCAAAGCTTGGAGATGTCTGAGGTATGGTCCTTTTTCTAATTATAGGATGGTAAACTGGGAGACTCTAGATGCCCAGGCGAACTGAATAAATAAATCTCAAAAGAAAAAGATAGTTGTCTGCCAAGAAATTTAATACTGAATGTTGGGAGCACAGCTCTGAAACAGATTTAATTGAAGATATAGCCTTAAGAATATGTAAATAGTCTCTCATTTTCTTGACTAAAAGGAGAAACAGATGCCAGCCCTGGGATCTGAGATTAAATATGAAAAACACTGAGGCCTCTAGAATGTTATTTAAAATGTATATAATGAGATACTTATCTCCTTAAAGAATTGTACAGCATTTTGCCTTTTGTGCACTGTATAAAATATTCCTTGAAATACCCAACCGGGAGATAAGCTTCTACCAGTTAATTTTATAACATACTGCTTGGGCAGCTAAATCTACAATATGGACAAAGATGTGGCATTGTGCTTGAGGAGAGTTGCAGAGAACATGATAGTATCCATCATAGCACACCTATAACAAGGCGGAAAGGGTTAAATCTCTCTACGGCTGCAGCTCTCTAGAAATTCATCTTCTACCCTGAAGCTGTTTTTTGCTTTTTAAGATATGCGCATTAAATGCAATTATTCTAAATGCCAAAGAGATTCTAAGTACCAAAGAGATATATTAAGTGACTGAGGCCACCACACCCACACAGTTGCTTTGCTTTGCTCCTCTCCCTTCTTGTGGCTGGAAAGAAATTCTGCTGCCCTACTTCTTGCTGTATCACAAGCTGTCTCCTCACCATGCATCCAAAATTGCTCTGCACTACCTTGCTCTCCTTACAACTTTGATATGCAGTCATCTAATCTCCAGCATTTCCAGCATAGTAGTTCCCTCAGCTGAAGTTCCACCAGAGGTGGGTTTCAGCAGGTTCTGACCAGTTCTGGAAACCGGTAGTGGAAATTTTGAGCAGTTCAGAAAACCAGTAAATACCACCTTTGACTGGTCCTGCCCCCATCTATTCTCTGCCTCCCGAGTCCTAGCTGATCAGGAAGAAATGAGGATTTTGCAGTAACCTTCCCCTGGAGTGGGAAGGGAATGGAGATTTTACAGTATATGGAGATTTTACAGTATCCTTCCCCTGCCACGCCCACTAAGCCACACCCAAAGAACCAGTAAAAAACCCACCACTGAGTTCCACCTTTCCACTCAACATCATCTACAACATGAAAATCTCCAGTTGGTTTGCATTATCTTCTGGTTATTTCATGCATTGATTGAACTTTTTTTTAAAAAAAAATTCTTTCACCTATCAACCACAAGATACCAGCAAAGAGTTAGAGTTTTTGGTATGGTTTAGTTGCCACCTAGTAGTCATCCAGATTTATGCAGCCACTCACTAAATGATGTTGAAGGGCTAGAATTTGAGAAATAGGTTTAACTTCAGGCATTAGAACCAAAACTGAAAACTACTTTGATAACATGTGGGAAGCTAAACAGAAACAGTTATAAACATATATGTGGATCTCCAATTTGGCTTAATAAATCAAAATTCAGTTATTTTGGGACCTCTTAATGCCTTCTGCCTAATCAAGCTTCCTTATTTAAAATGCCATGGGAGGAGGAAAAAAAGTTAAGAAACCCTGCAGATTTATGATATTGCAGAACTGCATTGTGGAAGTACAATTCAAGGATGCTGGTGGACAAAAGGATGCTGCTTAGATAAGAAAAACTCAGGCTTAAATGATGGTATGGAGTAGGAGCTTGACCTTTTTTAGGCCATAGAACCTGCATTTAAATCCCTCTCATTTAAATCCCTCTCATTTAAAGCTCTCATGGTACTGTAAAAACTGGCTGCATTCAAGTGAACTTCTTTGATGTTGATGGAACTCCTTAAAGTTTTTGTGGAATCTGAAGGTTCCCTAGGACACAGTTTGAAGAATACTTGATTCTATGGAACAAAATGGCACTTTTGCTTTGTCTTAGCTAAATAAGTGGTCTCCCCATAGAACAAGATTTATTTTATTTTTTATTTTATGGTTTCAGGGAGTTTTCTAGTTTCATCCCCTGAGTTCCCATGAGTTAATGTCAGGTCCAAAATAAAAATATTAGAAATAAGTACCAGTACAAAATTTAAAACTCTGAGTTTGTAGGTTTCTCCCTGTTTCCCTGACCTTATTCTCATATTTCGCAATTGAAGACTCAAGACAAGAACCGCTCAAGTTGCTGATCAGTTGGATATGCAGAACGTCCTTGCGCATCTGTCAGTTGAGTTGGCTCCATTTGGATTCTCGTGGCTCTTTTCTCTACTCACATATATACACACAGCCACTAGGGAAGAACAAGGATGATTTATTGCTCTGAATCTGGAACCATTTCTCCTTTCCCTTCCAGACTCCTACTCTCATTTTTGCTGTGGAAGCAGCCATGGAGAAAGATGGTGGCGAGGTAATAGGTAACGTGGGTATTAGTGTGATTGTGTGTCTTTTGGAAACATGTTCTATCTGACGGGATTCTGTTCTTAAATATTCAGCTTTTAACTATCATTATCACTAGCTATTGGGCAGTATTTTTTAATAAAAAGGGAAAATCTAAAAATGCCAATAAAATGTTTTAAAATGTTTTCATTTTATTAAATGAACACACTGAAGATTTTGTCTTAATTCAAATATTCCATATTACTTTTTCTGCTCAAAATTCTCTTTTCTTTTTAAATATGGTGATTCTTTTGAATACTGACCTAATGAAATAAAAATAGACATGTTGAGGACACTATTATATTTCAGGTTCATACTGATTTATTTAAGATTATTTATTTATTTATTTGAGATTTATTAAAGAATTCTAGAACAACCAAACTCCAAATAACTTTAAAAGGACAACAATTCCATAAAAAGCAATGAACATCCACAAAACACTAACCACTCAGTGGAGCAAAATCAACATTCTACATCCCCCCCCCCATTTGTTTCAAGAGGAAAAATAAATGTCAAAATATAAAATCTGGGATATTAAATTAAGCTATTTTCAATAGCTTTTTACATTTTAAATATGAAACCCATATTTAAAATAGTGGGATTAAAAACATACTTAAGTGAATAGAATTCTGTTTCAATTCTAGGAGATAGTTATTTTTAAGGGACTTAGGAAATCACATTGTGGTGTGATAGTTCTATTGAAGACAGAGATATAGAGCAGGGATTCCCAACCCCCAGGCCACGGCCCATTATGGGCCACAGTACGTTCAGAACCGGGCCGCAGAACAGACGGCAAGTGTGTGTGTATGTGCGCAGCTCCATTTGTGCGAGCAACAGGCATGTGTGCCCTCAGTTTGCACAAAGGAGCTCTAAGTGCATGCTTGCCTGTCGCTTGCATAGAACCATCCCCGCTCCACCGTCCAGGCAGTCTGCATAGCTAGAAAGGTTGGAGACTGCTGATATAGAAGATACGATGGTATCTGTAAAAACTACAGTATAATTCCTCATTTCAAGTCTGAAACTCCCCAAAATAAGCATTGTAGCTATATGTGTTCTTGCCCAAAAAAGAGAACCTCTTATTTTTAGGGCTGATCAATCCAAGGGCAGTTGGAATAAATGATACCGGAAGACCAAGCCATTTCTGACCATGAAAACAGACAGGGCCACTATCTTTATCAATGAAAAGAAGGACTAGGGGTGACATGATAGCAGTGTTCCAATATCTAAGGGGCTGCCACAGTAATCAACCTAATCTCCAAAGCATCTGAAGGCAGGACAAGAAGCAATGGATCTAATCAAGGAGAGATCCTGTCTAGAAGTAAGGAGACAGAGAGGACAATTAATCAGTGGAATGATTTGCCTCCGGAAGTTGTGGATACTCCAACACTGGAGGTTTTTAAGTAGAGTTTGGACAAGCATTTGTCTGAAATAGGTATAGGGTTTCTTGCTTGAGCAGGGAGGTGGACTAGAAGACCTCCAATGTCCCTTCCAACTATGTTATTCTGTTATTTATTTGCCATCCCTGACCACAGCAACCATCCTGCTGACTAAAATGCCTCTTTGACAGATTTTGGGTATTAAAGAATGCTGCCCATGAAGGTATTCAGCTTTGGAAGCTGTAGCAACAGCAGCCTGTCCTCTGTGCTTGTAATGTTGAAGTAGAAGCGGAGGAGAGAGAGAGAGGAGTCATGAAATGTTATGATGTCAGATTGGCTGGAGCCAAAGGTGGTTTGCTATAAGACTATGCTGCAACCAGTCCAGCCTTCAAGGAGATTATATTCTCAAGTGTTCAAGCTGTTTACACATTCCAAACTGCTCTGACTGCCTCTTTGTAGCAAGTTGTTTACATGAATTTATTTTGGGAAAATTCCATTTAACAGAACCAAGATTTCTTCATAAATCATTGAATCTCACTTGTGTACTGATAAAGAAAGAGAGACAGAAAAAGAGATCTGGGTTAATTATCTGTTCTTTTTAGTAATCTTAGAGCATGTTAACTATGTATGTAGACAACATTCATGTGTGAACAACAGTTTACAGAGTCAATATAAATATTTGATTGCCTTTAGCTGTTTAGGGCGAGGTTGAGAGAAGAGAATGAACTGCTACCTCACCTACTAATTTCCAACCTGTAAAACCAAAATCTTATTAACAAAATAACTTCCCCAGGACTGCATAGAAATCCAAGGGAGCAAAGACATAATTTAGAATGTAATATTTGGTACCTAAAGGACCGGCTAATCCTATCAGAGTAAGAACTAGGTGAATTTATGTAGAAATATCTTTCCAAACTTGGTGAAATCCTAACAGAAAAGCTGCCTTATCAATAATTTTTTTAAAAAAATTAATCTCTAGATCTTTTGACCATAATTATACACTTAAAGAATTGACAACAATGGTGCTGGAGTCTAAGAACACGTCCTTATAAGAGCTCTTCACAATTTTGAAACTAATGTAAGACCTCAGATGGTTTGGAAAGCTGAGTCAGTGTGGGGTTTTTTGTTTTGTTTTGGGGTTTTTTTTTTGTTTTTTCAGACTGAACCTGGATTTTGTTTTTCCTTTGCAGTGTTGCCTTTCTGCAGGGGGCTTGTAGGCGGTCTGTTTCCTGATTGGCAAGAACTCTTCTCTCTGACAGCTTCCAATTTGATCTCCCAAGCCTTTAGATACAGCACAGGAATAGCACAATTGTACAAAGGGGGACACTTACAAGTCAACTTCATACTCATTTGGAGAGGTTGGGAATTACAAAATAAAAAATGAGAAGACCAGTGTCCAAAAGAACTAATATGCCAAATAGCTCATAGCTTTCATACATTCAGTCAGAGCCCTCTGAATCAACAGTACAATTTCTGATACTATGAGTGAGAGTTCACATTATAAGAAACTCCCTATTTACAAAATAATGTTAGAATCATCATCGATATACTGGAATATTATGACACATATAGACAAAGAAATGGTTCTAATGTTTTTTGATGTGCAAAAGGCATTTGATAGGGTTAATTGGGACTTCATTCTAACACAAAGTTAGGAGATGGATTTTGGATTTAGTTTTACGCAAGCTATACGGGCACTTTATACGGCGCAATATGCAAAGGTGTTAATTGAAGGGGAAACAACAGAGGAGATACAAATAAGTAGGGGAACTAGGCAAGTTGCATGCTATCCCCGCTGTTATTTATTTTGACTCTGGAACCTTTACTAAATCAAATCAAACAAAACAAAGAAATAAAAGGAACCAATGTTAGGAAAGAAGAGTTTAAAATACAAGCGTTTGCAGATGATCTCGTTTTTATATTGGAGGAGCCAGTGACTTTGGAGCCAAATTTGTTAACAAGTATTGAAGAATTCAGCGTAGTAGCGGGTCTACAAATTAATAGAGATAAAACCAAATTACTTGTTAAAAATCTTAAGGGGACATGGAAAATGGAGATAGAATCACTATGTAAGGGGATGTTTGATTAAGGTATGGGATAAGATTAAGGGAATGATGTATAGTAAGGCCCATATTGGTTTGTGACCCTTGAAGCGACTATATACCCACCTCTATATAATTTGGATAAACCTGTGACGTACAAGGAATTGTTGGATGGTAGAGGTAACCTTAGATCTAGAGTGGACCTACAATTATGGGGAATTAATTTGGACTGGTGGGCATACGTACAAGTTCAAGCAAGATACCAAAAAGATAAAGCTAATGGGGGAATCTTTATTTCACCACAAGAGTTCAAGAAGGCCCTCCTGGAAGGTAATAAGAAATGTATCACTAAGGTATATAATCTTCTCCTGTCCTGATTTGTAGCTGATGAAGTAGTTAAAGACTCAATGATAGCCTGGGGGAGGAATTCTGGATATACATTAGATCTGGAAAAATGGCAACAAATATGGAATAGAAATGCAAAAATGATGATGGCAGTGTCAAGAAAATATATTTAAAATGTAATATAGATGGCATATACCACCAGCAAGAATTGCAAAGATGTTCCCTGGAACTTCAGCAGAATGTTGGAAATGTGGGGCAGCCAGGAGTACATTTTACCACCAATGGTGGACATGTTTATAAGCCCAAAACTATTGGAGTAAAATAAAGGATTGGCTCATGGAGATTACAGGAGTTAGCTTTTAACTGATACCAGAGGTCTACTTATTAGGAATAAATCCTGGAGGTATAAGGAAAATAGACTGGTACCTTTTTATACATATTACCACTGCGGCTAGAATTACATATGCACAATTTTGGAAAGTGAAAGAAGTACCATCGGACCAGATGATTATTAAAAAAAATTTGTGGTGTGCAGAATGTGATAGATTAACATATATTCTTAAAGATAGACAAGAATCAACTTTCAATCAAAGCTGAGATAAATGGTACAAATGGATAGAAGTAAAATTGCCATGAGGTAGATGTTAGGAAAGCATATAGCATATTTGTTGATACTAAGCTAAATATATATAAGGTAATATTAGATGTAATAAGATTAACAAGTGTAATAAGCAATGTGGAGAATTTAATTGAAGATGTAGTATGATGGTATGTAATGTTACTTAGGAACTGTATGTATATGGGGGCTGAATCAACCCTAGTTGTATGTATGTGATTTTGTTTTGTTATTGTCTTCTTTTTGTTTTGTTTTTTGTCTTCAATTTATAATAAACATTTAATTAAAAAAAAAGTTAAAAAAAGAAACTCCCTAAAAGATGTAGTTATCTTTTAAGTAAAATGATCCCTCAAGTGAACGGGTAGCAAACTTGAGTTGCCAGTTAAAGAGAAAATAAGGCATACACCATTTTGAGGAAAGTATGTTTATTATGTTGCAATGAGAAAGAGGACTTCTAAATTGCTTTACTCTTCTTTGTACTACCATAGGATGTAATGTAGTAATATTGTAGGGCATGCTGGGATAAAGAGAAGAATCAGCAGCTGCAGAAGTGATGATAATTGATGATAATATTAGACCCTGGAATGTGGATCTAACAGTTTTGGAGGTTCCTCCTTCATATATCCATCAGTATAATGTCAATAGTGTCATACACAGCTAATATATAAATATCTGTCATGTGTTTACATTTTTATATTGTTATATTGGGAACACTGTGCTGATCAACATACAACCTGGTGTTATTTCATTTTTGAAGTTAGCAACTTTACATCAAATGCAGAAAAAGAGTATTAACTGTAAGAAAAAAAAATTACAAGTAGGAGACAAGAGATAAGGGATCTAACAGAATCATTTTGACAATAGCAACATTCTAGATAGTTGAGCAGCACACAAATCTAATAAATAAATAAAATGTATCTTTTCATATCTGTCTACCTTGCAAATACCCATTCCTCTTACATGCTCTTTACATTTTAGTTTCTCCTGATACAACTGAGTTCAAAATAATAAAGTGGGCAAAAGGAGCCTGAGTGGCGTAGGAAGCTAATGCCTCCTACTAAGGCAGTAGTTAACATCCAGCTGCCTGCAATTACTGCGAGTTCAATCCTAGCTAGGCTCAAGGTCGACTCAGCCTTCCATCCTTTCTAAGGTGGGTAAATTGAGGACCCAGTTTGTGGGGGCAATAAGCTGACTTTGTATAAATATACAAAAAGTATGAAGGCTATTGCTTAACGCACTGTAAGCCGCCCTGAGTCTCCGTAGAAGGGCGGCATATAAATCAAATTAAAAATAATAAAAAAACCTGCAAACAAACAAACAAACAAACCCTTTGCTTTTTTTGACAAGCGTGTGTTCTTCAAAATAGGGACATACTACATACCATTTTTTTCAACCAACATTTGTACATCTTTAAAATGTAATCCACCATGTTCTATCTTTAGTATTTGTTGCTGAGTTACTCAAATCAATCTACTTACTCTAATCGCCACCATAATTGCCTTGGTCTTTGCTACACTAATTTTCAGACTCAAACTTTCACTGCAACATAATTACTGGTGATATTAACCAAAATGTGTCCAGGTCCTTCCAGATTCTCTCTGTGTGCTGAGAAAAAAAAAAAGTGGAAGAACATGAAGGTCAATCTGGAATGGAAAACATGGCGGGCATTGTCTCATCGCCAGTTGTTTAGGGAATGTTCTATACAGCTATGGATTAGATTGATTAGTTTGTTTTATCATCTGACTTTAAATCAAGTATAATAATTCGTGATAGTTTTCTTAAATGATTATATTTTGTATTAATTCTAGCTGATTTTTAGGATTACCCAACTATTGTACAGCAGAGAAGGAACCAAAATTTACTTTTGCTGTATGATTATTCTGATACACTTTATTCTCAGCTCAAGGTATGTGGCACCTTTAGGCCACATTGACATATAATGCCACTTCCAACGGATACAAGATTTGATGTTTTGCTATGACATGGAAGGAGTTGGAATGCCTAAGCTTTTATGTCCTAGGCTAGTGCCTTAGCATAAAGCCAGTCCTGATTGTATCACATCACATCTTATTCTTCTCATTTATTTTTTAATTCATGCTAGCATACTTTCCTCCCTGCAATCTTGTCTTTAAAATTAGCATAGCAAAGCAGTATTTTGAATAGGTGTGTTTGATAATCTAAAACCCATTTTTTAAAAACAGCATTGTAGCAATTTACTATTACTACACAACACATCTTAGGCGGCACTTCATTAATATTTTTACAGAATGGGGAAAATATTATGATGGTAATTACATGTTGATTAAAACAAATAGGTGATAATATGGTTTCCTTTGTTATACTTTGCATATACACGTTTGCAATACGTGTGCTATACGCCACTATTCTTTTAAAAAGATGTAAAGGTAGCATTAAGCATACCCGCACCTCCAGATTTCTGTTCTCTTTTTCTGTAAAAGCCAGACTCACTTTGTGCTAAGGGGGGGGGGGATGGAAGAATGATAGGGAAAATGCAAAATGCTACTGATTGGGTCACAGCATGTATGGGTGACCCATATTAATCAAGTTTCAAAAAAGAGACATTTTCTCACTAATGATTTGGATGTCTTTTTGAGTGACCCAGTTATCATTTTGACAGCATAAAGTCTGTCCTCATTAGTGATTTATTATACCCTGATGGTTGAATGTTGCTCTAAGATGCTATAACTTTCTTGTGAATATCTTTGGTAACCTACGACATCCCTGGGAACTATAACAATATAACTGAAAATTCACCAGTCTTATTTTTCCAAAGCACATGGATCTTCTTCTATTAGATCTGGGAGACAAGACTACAAAGGAAGAAAATGCAGAAAAATCTTTCTAATTCCTTTTGCTAGATTTTCAGTACCTCTGTCCCTTGCTGAATCAGGGAACATACTTTAAATTTATATCTCTTGTAGAAGGATTATTTTTAAACCACCATATATTACATTTTGAACATTCTGCAGTAGTTTTCAAAAACTGAAAGTAGATACAGCAGAAGTCTTTTCCCGCATCTAAAGATTAAATAAATTTGAGCCATGAGAAAGCAGACCCCAGCAGACAAAAGGTTTAAAGTGTAATCCAAGAAGGCTGGTTTTTCCACATATGGTGCCATGTAATGAAATTAAGAAATTTTGGCAAGAAGTAGTTAGTTTAATCGAGAAAACCACCGCATAGGAATTGACTTTAGATTGAATCACAGTTTTTCTTGGGAATTTAATGTATGCAGCTTGCAATTCCTATTAAGAAATCAGTTGATGAGGTGAAAATTGGGTGGGCTAAAGTTGGAAACCTGATTCTCACATTGCCTCTGCATAACTTGTGCTTACCTGAAAGTACTAATCCACAGCTATCTGCTTGCCATCCAGATCCTACATGCTGACTGGGAAAGACTGTTGTAAAGTAATGCTTAATGAAAAATAAATTCCGTTAAGAAACTTTAATTGGATAATGCTGAGGGTTTCTTTCAATGGGTAAATTTTAAAATAAAATGCATTTATAAACAATTGTTAAATTCACAGGTAAAATATGTATTAGTTTGAAAATTAAAAATATAAACATTTCTAGATTTTTTTCCCCTTTGTATCTTAGTTAACCATTTTTTTTTTTTTGCATTTGTTTTCATTTTGCTGTTTAGTCTCAAGCAGGTTGAGGAGCAGTTCCTGCTGAGTTCAATGGGAATGTCTTATAAGGTGCTGAGGTTTGCTGATTTACTGCCTAGAACAGTGAGGGTGAACCTTGTAGGCTCAGCATGTCAACAATTTGGAAAATGCCTAACTTGACTTACTGGGCGCTCTCTCTCTCTCTCTGAGAGAGAGAGAGAGAGAGAGAGAGAGAGAGAGAAACAATTCTCTATCTTCCCCTGCTCCCTCTCCCAACATCTAGGCTACCCTGAACAGTTGGTCTGAAATAGAGGCCTGGGCCTTGACTTCAACCCTAGCACTGCAACTGCCACTCAACAATGCTGCTTCGCACCTTTCCTCAAAGTGTGATTGCCTCCAAGCCCAGTGTTCCTCAAACCCTGTTACCTTAAGATGGTGTTCTCTTTCTATTGACAGGGCCCTACAGCCAACCTGAGGCTGCTCTGGGTTACATGAGACCTTCATCCTTGAAGCCGCTTCAGAGAATGTTCTTTCACAGTTCCATAAACTCTGAAAATTGTTTGAAAGCATGCCCTGTTCTTGTGCAACTTCTGAAGGGTTCATATGCCACATGAGAGCAGACGCCATTCTCACATGGCCTTTACTGCTCTTGAGAATAGTTGCTGTTGAACACTGATGCATCACCCAAAATGTTGTGGGTCACCTCTAATATGTGTCATTGGTTCACCATTACTGATCTAGACCTACATTTTCTTTGAATGAAGATGAAGAAGCGGGGTAGGAGAGCTGTGATTGTTGATAGCAATAGCACTTAGACTTATATACCTCTTCATAGTGCTTTTACAGCCCTCTCTAAGAGGTTGACAGAGGCAGCATACAATCTGGGTTCTAATTTTACCCACCTCAGAAGGATGGAAGGCTGAGTCAACCTTGAGCCTGGTAAGATTTGAACTGCTGAACTACAGCTGAAATAGACTGCAGTACTGCACTCTAACCACTGTGCCACCTTGGCTCTTAATTATTGCAGTCCAGTATTTTGTAAGGGTAAGATGACCAGAAGGACAAAAAAAGAATGTGTAGTTATAATGTTTAAAATACGATGACAAAGATTCCACCAGTATCCTACATTTAAGAATAATAACCTTTTTGGTCACTTCACAACATATGTATAATGAGATTGGTGGAGCTCCCTCAGTGCACCCCCTCAACACAATACAACTCAAAGAAAAAAAACATTATGCAACGGGGGAGGAGTGTTCTCTATTTCCTCATCATTCAAACTAACACTTATTTCTTAACACTTTCTGCAAAATGTTGCTTTAGCATTCCTTCTCTTGACGCATTTCAGCTCACGTCATTGGTAGAATGTGAAAAAGGGTGCTGCTTTTTTTGTTTGTTTGTTTCACATTTCTTTTATCAACTTTATGCGTTCTGGGCTTGGTTGTTTGCTTACAGACATTTCATTAGCCAACTAGAGAACATCATCAGTGATAGCTTTGCTCCCTGCTTATATACAGTATCCTACCCTGCCAGTGCAGATGGATGTGTGGTTTTCCCCTTAGTAGTTCCTTGATTAAGGACTGTATAAGAATATTGAAAAATTAGGAACTGAGCAACTACAAAAGAAACTGGTTTTTAAAGATGCAGAAGAAACGGACAGCACCGTTCCAACCTTTTAAGACAAAATAAAAAACCAGAATCAGAATCACGACAGCAGTTACTGTGATTAAAAAGTCTAAACACCATTCTGGATGGCTCAGTCAGAAGGTTGCTAGCTTGGCAGGAGG
Organism: Masticophis lateralis; assembly: GCA_030761175.1. Taxonomy (NCBI): domain Eukaryota; kingdom Metazoa; phylum Chordata; class Lepidosauria; order Squamata; family Colubridae; genus Masticophis; species Masticophis lateralis. The sequence continues at coordinate 136,719,151 of JAUDYJ010000002.1, read as the reverse complement.
AAGAGTGAATAGGGAGTAAGCAGAGATACAGATTTAGAAGTAGAGAAGATCTCTACTGTTTTTGCTTCCTAGCGCTTTCCCCACAAATGCAGGGTCTGCTGTTTTTCTGAATTAACTGAATGTTGATCCATTGGTTGCAATAGGAATTGACCAACCAGCTTGTTGCCCAAGCCTGATGCCCTAGGCTGAAAGACAGTGGCAGGCCCAAAGCAGTAGTGGTTTTCAAATCCAGGCGCTACCAGTTCGCTATTGGGAGCGCGCAGGTGCACGTACTTGCTTTGCGAGCATGTGGCGCTTCTGCACATGAGCAGAAAGTTTTGTGCATGCACAGAGCATTTTTATGACATCTGGGTGGGTGGGCGGAGCCTTCCGCCACCTCCACCGGTTCAGCCAAACCGTAGCGAACTGGTAGCAACCCACCACTGGCCTAAAGTCAGCCAAGCAGTTTTCATGCTTAAATAGCGACTAGAACTCACAGTCTCCTAATTTCTAGCTTGGTGCCTTAACTAGACCAATAGGTTTTGGATCTATGTAGGGGCACAGGATTTGATCTTGTGCAAGGATCTAGAGGATTCCAGATATATTCCTCAGATGGCAAAGCCTATGATTTGGGGAACAAAAGATTATTATCTGAGTCCAAGAGATCCTAGTTCTTGCTTCAATCACGATAAACTTTATGGCTAGATTTATGAGTCTGAGATAGGAAGCCTATGAATCATTTGGATACTCTTATATACAATATGTGCAAGAATGTGTTCCTATACATCAAGGGTGTTAAACTCGATTTCATTGAGGGCCACATGAGGGTTGTGTTGGACATCAGGGAGGACTGGGGGGCATGGCCAGAGTAGGCGTGGCCAGCTTAATGTCACGTTGGCTGTGATGGCCTCCTGCAGCCCTCTGTCAGTGAAAATGGAGCTCGGGGGACCCTCACACAACCTGCACCAACTCTATTTTCGGCCATGATGGCCTCCTGCAGCCCTCTGCCAATGAAAATGGAGCTCTGATTTCACTGGCAGAGGGCTGCAAGAAGCTATCACGGCTGAAAAACAGAGCTTCTGAGGGCTGCACGCAACCCTTCCAAGCTTCATTTTTGCTGGCAGACCATTCCTTCGCTGTTTCCAGGGTGGCCCCGTGGGCAAGATCTAAGGACCCTTGAGTTTGACACCCCTGCTATATATTAAATTACGATATGAGTTAAATTTGATTTGTGTTAAAACAAATTTGATAATTTGCTTTTTGATTTGTACTGTTCTTTTAATCCCATTTATACATTGCAGAGTTTTAGATAGATTGGAGCAACCTATAATCCTGTAAGTAAGTAAATCAATAAGCACATCCATCATTAATAAATAATGGATAAATAGTGGATCGTTATATCAGTGATTGACAGTGACTCTTCTTCCAAATATTATTGGATTGCTGCTCTCAACAACTCCTGCAACTGACTGACTGGGACTGAGGGGATTTGGAGATCCACAACATATGAAGGATCATATATTCTGCATTTATACATTCAATAAAAGAGGAAATTTATGCTGTCGATATAGTGGAATTAAGCTGATCTTTTTCAAAAGAAAGAGTGAATATTTCACCTCCCAAACTGCAAATAGTAGTCTGAGTTTATGGAAGAAGGGCAATGAAAAGTCGCTCTATTTTACTACTTCGCCCCTAAACCAATTTAAAAAGAAGAGCAGGTGGAAATTAAACTAGTAAATTCTCCCATAGAAACAGTGCAAACAAAACATATGCTACTTGCTATATTCCAACACTCAGCAATGGATTGGTACTTCAATCCAGTTCCTGGGTAGCATTCTTGGGAGTCCAGGCTCAGATTAAGGTTCTCTTGGTTGATTTGCTATTACTTTTATTTAATTAGGTCTGAGAAGATCATGAAGTGGTAATCTGGGAATTACAATGAGCCCTTGTTTTAATCCAGTGATGGCTAACCTTTTTGCCATTGCGTACCAAAAGTGGGGGAAGCACGGGGGGGGGGGTCATGTGCATGCGTGCGTGCCCACACCTCCCGCACCCAACTCCCCCGTGTTCCGCCACGCATGCGTGCACAACCCTCCCAGCGCCCCATTTTGGGGCCTAGCAAGCCTACCTGAAGCCTCCAGAGGCCGGAAACGGTCTGTTTCACAGACTTCTGGTGGGCCCTGTAGGCCTGTTTTTTGCTCTCCCCTGAAGCCTGGGGAGGGTGGAAACGGTCTCTCCCACTCCCCCGGAGGCCCTCCAGAGGCCAGAAACACCCTCCCAGAGCCTCCACGCAAGCCCTGTACTTACCTGATGTCCAAAACAGGCCGTATGGAGACTCCTGGGATGGGCAGGCTGGCATGGGAGGGGCCAGCCAAAAATCATGGAGCTAAGCTAGGGCAATGGCTCACGTGCCCACAGATATGGCTCCACGTGCCACCTGTGGCACGCATGCCATAGGTTCGCCATCACGGTTTTATTCTATACCCAGCACATTGTAGAAAGGTCCTGAGTATTAAAAGTCAAACAAGCAGTTATTTTTCTCCACCCTCATATTCGCTTTTTCCCAATTATTTGTTTTTAAAATTACTGGGTATGTCACCATCTTTCAAGAGTCGGAAGAAACTAGACATTGAATGGGCAGGGTTTTTTTTCCCTTCTAGCCCTGCCAATATACCTCTCAGTCGGCCAATCCCATTCTAGCTATTCTAGGTTTTGGTGTCTATAAAGTAGACGTCCAACCGAGTTGTGAGGAATTGAGACATATTATTAAGTGGTTTTGTGCTGTGTACAAATGCCTACAGAAGGCATTGTACTAATTTTCTCTCTGGGTATAAGGCAGAATTTAACACATATATGGGCTTCAGAAGAATATGAAATACTGCCTTCTGACAAGGAAAGCAGGGGTGAAATCCAGCAGGTTCTGACAGGTTCTGGAGAACCGGTAGCAGAAATTTTGAGCAGTTCGGAGAATCGGCAAATACCACCTCTGGCTGGCCCCAGAATGGGGTCGGAATAAGGATTTTGCAGTAACCTTCCCCCAGGAGTGGGGAGGGAATGGGGATTTTGCAGTATCCTTCCCCTGCCACGCCCACCAAGCCACACCATGCCCACCAAGCCATCCCCACAGAACTGGTAGTAAAAAAATTTGGATTTCACCACTGAAGGAAAGGCTTTGCTCATCCTAACATAATGTAATGTTGCTCAGATTTTTTTTTTACTCTTCCACTAAACTAGTTTACTTTGGTCTGAAATATGAAACCACACATCTCTGTAGTACTACATGACCGACTGCAACCAGAGCTACATCAACAGCCATAGGAGAGAAGCTGTTCTAAGATACAACAAACACATACTGAGTACTATTATTTAAAAACTCACTATAAATAGGGGTAAATCATGAGTATTTCCATGCCAATTTTTGAGTAGCTATTTAGTGGCAGGCTTCAATGCATTTCTTTACCAGCAATCTCCCTGGTTGTTAAAGAATTCAGAGTAATAGTGTATTAGCTTCTGGGCTTGTTTGCTTTACAGGAGATACTGTAGAATTTTTGTTGTTATGTCTTTAAGTTGAAAAATTATATATCAGTGTTTTTTAACCTTGTCAAGACTACAGAAGAGTTACCTTTTTTTAAAAAATGAGGAATTCTTAAGATAGTTTTTAAAAGGGAAGAAGAAGAAACAATGAACTAAAACATGTTTCTTTTTTAAAAAAAAAATCCTATACTTTTAATACATTACAAACATTAATGAGATATATGATCTTGCACACCGTAGCATATTTCAACCAGTATCTGGAATATCATTAAAGAGAGTCACAGAATCAACATACTATTTAGCCTACTTCATCTTTTGGCCTTAGTTTTACTGAGTGCTGAAAATTCTCTTTTAGGAGATTGTTGAAGAAAAGAGTGGCCTTATGCAGTGGGCAGGATGGCATGCCTGGCCCCCTCCTTTTATGCATAGCCTTCCCAACACTATTCAGAGTTTTCCTTTCCCAACATTTCCTTATGGGCTAATGCTTTTGGCTTAATCAATGCCAACCCTCCACTGATCTTCTCATAATCTCCCTTTCTCTACTTCCCCTTAGCCGCTGTCATGGAAGGCCTTGATTTTCTCCTACTCCTACTCCCAAAAAGCATCCATCCAGAATACATGTTTTGAATCCACACCCGGATCAAACATATGTATTTCAGATCCCTTGCAGACCAAACAAGCTAGTTTTAAACTGGACACATAGCACCTGAAAATAGCTCTTCCATGGAAGGAAGGACTCATTCATGGAGTATGTTAACCAATCCTAGGAGACCTATTAAGTAGTGAATGGAACCAACATCTAGAACAAGTACACATGGTTTGGGAATTCTGACATTCCACAGTGCAGAAACATAGCTTAAGAAACTGCTGCAGAGTATTCTGTATAGAAAAAATTGTAATTTTCTGTGGTAGCTTTTTTGTCGCTCAAAGTAAACTAGCTGAGGGCTAGAAAAAAAAGGCCGTATTTTGGTCTGCACAATTTATAGGAATGACAAGGATTATGTGTTAGAATACCAAGAGGAAAAGTTCATATAATGACATCTTTATCACAGATGCATGAAAAGGGCTTTAAGAAACTCAGCATGCAGCTTTCATCCTTGCTATAGATTCGTATCTGTACTAGCAGCTCCCATAACTGAACGCTGTTCAGCAATAATTTCAACAAAAGGTTAAAGGGCTCCCAAATACCTTCCAGCATTTCTTAATTTTGTTCCCCATTTATTATTGATGCTCAATGTAGAAGCCAAGGGTTGTTTGATATTCCAAGATTTCAGTACATAAGCAAAAGCCACAGAATTGTATGATTGCTTAACTCTTCCACCAATATTTCATTTCTTCTTCCTTACTCAAGATTGTGACAAATGTTTCACAAAATAATTACAAGTACCTTCAACGTTTGTTAAGGATATTGTTGTTGTGTTACCAACCAGCAGAGTATAGTGCATAGAGAAACGTTGCCGAGAGCAATGAAATAAGAGATATGTGCAAACTGGTTTATCAAAAGTTTACTATATAGTGGAAAATAAACAATCTTGTAGTCTTTTAAACAGTCCAAGTCTTTGCCAGTTAAATCAGTCCAGTAATACAAAAAGCTTCTTACCACACAAACAGTAGTTGATTAGAATATCAAGCTCACTCTGGTTCACAAACCACGATTGTAGCAGATCCACCCACACACGATGATAGCACGATAGTAGCATATCATTAACTGAATACATTACAATACCTTTCTTAAATATGTTTACAACTAATTACAGCATGACTCAGCATTACAATGATGCAGCATTAAAACTTAAAGTCCCAGAACACATATATTGCCTGGACAATCTGTTAGGCTCAAACCATATCCTAACAACGTTCACTGTAAATGGAAAATCAAACATTCTGAGAGTGATAACATTCTTCTGTGGTCTAGAAAAGAGGCAACCAATTTTTTTTTCTGATTAAGAGGCACAACTTTTTATTTTTTATCTCCAAGGGTCTCAGGATTTGTAACCAGTAACAGGGAAGTCATGGAAGAGAGCAGGACTACAAACATTTGGCCCCAGGGTTGTTGCTGTTATTGTTGTTGTTTCTTCTCTTTCTTTCTCTTCTTCCTTCTCATCCATCTTCCAAATGTGAATAAAATAAACTTTGGGGAAACAACACACTGTTTTGTAACTTCAACAGGCACAGAAAGATTGAAAGTTTACCATGAAAACTAGGTGGCACTGTTGTCATTGAAGACCACAAAATGGGAACTGGGGTCCACATGGCACCCAGAGGCTTTAGATTGTCCATCCGAGGTTCAATTGTACCTTTCTCCAATTTAGTCCCTCCAGATACTAGTTGGAAATTCTGGAAGCTGAAAACTAAGAGATCTCCAAACTCTTTGGTAAGGGAAGGATGGTCTAGGACAGGTGTGTCCAATCCATGGCCCACAGACCACCTGCAGCCCTGGACACCTAATAATTAGGCCTCATAAGATCATAGCAAAATATAAAAATGTATGTGATATCACATTTTTTATATGTGGCCCAAGACAATTCCTCTTTATTCAGTGCAGACTAGACAAGTCAAAAGTTGGACACACCTGGTCTAGGAAAACCCAGCTTATTTTTGAAAAAGGTTAGAAATTCACTATGAAGCAAACAGATAAATGCAGACACATATGGGTAATATTGGATAATTAAATGAGACTCTTTTGTTTCTAAGATTGCAAAGATGGTAGAAAAAACAAAAATATTAAAACAGATGCAGTGGCAAGTGAGCTAATGCTAAAGTTCAACAGATAATGTGGATAATGTGTCAAGGGCCATATATTTTCAAATGCTCCCTTTTGAGGGTAAAGAAAACTCACCCTGAGAGGGAGAGAGATGTTCACTGCTTTCCAGGCCACACAGAACCTTCCACAAGCTTTTTTCACCTCAGAGGTTGGAATTCCAACTCTAGAAAGGTGGAAAGGAAATGTGTCTCTAAGTAGAAGGGTCCACAGCCTCCCATAACTCTTAAATGTCCATAGAAAATGGGCAGAAATATGTTAATATAGGAACTGATATATTTCATGGAAAAGGAAATACATAGATAGATATAGATAGATAGATAGATAGATAGATAGATAGATAGATAGATAGATAGATAGATAGACAGACAGACAGACAGACAGACAGACAGACAGACAGACAGAGAGAGGTAGGTACTGTGTTTTCCCAAAAATAAGACCCTGTCTTATTTTTTTTAACCGTGAAATAAGCACTTGGCCTTATTTTCAGGGAGGTCTTATTATTTTGGGGCACGTAGAGGAAACCAGAGGAAATGGCGGGGACCGGCTGCGCATGTATTTAAATATTTTTCGGGAGGGCTTATTTTTAGGGGGGCCTTATTTTAATGCATGCGCTCAAAAGCCCGATTGGGCTTATTATTAAGGAATGTCTTATTTTGGGGAAAACAGGATAGGTAGGTAGGTGGGAAGGCAGGTAGGTAGGTAGATAGAATTAGAGTGAGAGTGAGAGTGAGAGTGAGAGTGAGAGTGAGAGTGAGAGTGAGAGTGAGAGTGAGAGAGAGAGAGAACAATTTTGCTTCTGCTTGTCTTGTGCCCTAATGGATACTAAACCAACATGATTTTCTTGACCTTGGATTTTGGAGCATGTGTGATAAAACATAGACCTGGTTTTTAAAAAAGGGGATTTTTAAAAAAACATTTTGAGAAAGTGAAAATTTTTGTTAACCAGGCTGGCTCCAACACGAAGCTTGGAATTATCCAGAAATAAATGCCTTTCTTTTCAGCTACCTTCTGATATAGTAGTGGGTTTCAATTTTGGTGACTACCAGTTCGCTCGTTCCCATGTGCACGCTTACGCATACGCACACGATGCTTCTGTGCATGTGCAGAGACGTCCCAGTGGTGGGTTTCAAATTTTTTTACTACTGGTTCTGTGGGTGTGGCTTGGTGGGCATGGCATGGCTTGGTGGGCATGGCAGGGGAAGGATACTGTAAAATCTCCATTCCCACCCCACTCCAGGGGAAGGTTACTGCAAAATCCCATTTCCTCCCGATCAGCTGGGACTCCGGAGGCAGAGAATAGATGGGGACGGGGCCAGTCAGAGGTGGTATTTACTGGTTCTCCGAACTACTAAAAATTTCTGCTACCAGTTCTCCAGAACTGGTCAGAACCTGCTGAAACCCACCTCTGCTCCCACTGACACCAGTTCAGTGGTGGGTTGCTCCTGGTTTATAAGAACCGGTAGTAAAAATTTGTAGTAGTTAGGACAATGATGGATAACCTTTTTGCCGTCGCGTGCCAAAAGTGGGGGAAGAGCGGGGGGATTGTGTGCATGCGTGCCCACACCCATAATTCAATGCCCACCCGTGCCCCGCCCTCCTGCACTCATGTGCGTGCTCCCTCTGCACTCCCCCCATTTTTGGCACGCGATGGCACAGTGGGCCCATTTTTCACTCTCCCCAGGCTCCAGAGGCTTTCTAGGAGCTTGGGGAGGGCAAAAACAGCCTTCCTCAACACCCCCAGGAGGCCCTCCGGAGGCCGGAAACAGCCTATTTCTCAACTTCCGGTGGGCCTGGAAGGCCCGAAAATCAGCTGGCCGGCAGGCACATGTGTGCTGGAGCTGAGCTAGGGCAACACTCATGTGCCCTCAGATATGGTTCCTCGTGCCACCTGTGGCACCTGTGCCATAGCAGAGTTAGGAGAACCAGTAATAACACTGGCTGGCCATGGCCCTGAACCGGCCCCCGGCCCAATTGCCGCTCACTTACCCCGCCCACCTCATCAGAGGCCTTTTTTTTTTTTTTGTACTTTTAAAAGCATTTTTTCTACAACCTCTTCGGCCGAAAAAATGCTTTTAAAAGTTAAAAACAAAAGGCTCTGATGATCGTGTGGCTCAGCTGGGATCGTCAGAGGCCTTTAAAAGCATTTTTTCTACAACCTCTTCAGCCAAAGAGGCTGTAGGTAAAAAGATGCCTTTAAAAGCCTCTGGCAATCCCAGATGAGTTGCCTGATCGTCAGAGGTTTCTAAAAGCATTTTTTTCTGCAACCTCTTAAAGCTGTAGATAAAATGCTTTTAAAAGTAAAAAAAAAAGAAAGTGGCCACATCCACCCAATCACATTACCACCCCATCAAACCACGCCCACAAAATAAGTCACGCCCACAGAACTGGTAGTAAAAAAATTTAGAACCCACCCCTGTACCAGTTCACCCAATTTGGGACAAACCGGTAGCAACCCACCACTGATCTGACTGCATGCTGTGAAACAGAGATACACACTGAACCAAATGACTGTTCTTTCCCTTAGAGGGAGTAAAGTGACTATTCTCCATGCATTTTTGTTGTACTTCTCATCATATTAACAAATTAAAATGTAATGGCAAGTGTTCAAACATCTGAGGTGCAAATTCTGAGTCTCTGCTGACAAATAATTACAAGATACCCTATAACTGTGTGTCAAAACCTTTGCCCATACTAATTTGTTGAACTCCAACTGGGAATTGTCAATCAATTGTTCAACAACTTCATTCAACATGGTTTCTGAAGAAGTTTAAGCTGCACTATGGAATGGGCTGCATATAAGACATCAAAGAAAGTCACTGCTACAATTTGCAGAAGGAAAAACCTCTTGATCTCACCTGAGTCTTGTGTCTCTGATCACGGGATGATCAGAGTAGATGTCTTGCTTTAAAGATATGCCTGCTGCTCTCCTAGTCCAATAAAAAATAGCTAAGCTATATTAACAGTAACTACAGCTAGAATGTCCAGTACACATGCTTTCAGCTCAGATGCCAATAGGGAGAAAAGTGGCACATAAATAAAAACAAATAAATATATAATTATAGTTTACATTCCTTTCTTGTCTATGTGACTCTCCTTGCTTACATCTAAAAAAAAAATACAAGCCTGTTTTTTACCAGTGTTAACTCTTTAGTGCTAAGAAAAATACTCATGTTTATTTCAGGCTTCTGTAAAAGCTTTCATGGTCGTACAAATCCTTTCTGGTTCTGTGAGAAATCGGTCTTGTGAAAGAACCTATTCAATCAGTCCCATCATTTTGATTTATACTTCTTTGGCTTGTGCCGTAGCTTCACATATCTCAGCCCTTCTCTCCAAAGAAAGGATCTCTTCCAGATGCTCTTCACCAAGTGGGGTGGCCCTGTCCAGAAATGCAATTTACGCTAGCTAATAATGCTGTTTACCCAGCACTAGTAGTGGCTTTTGAGCCTTTAATAAAATTTTCAAACATACTAATTAAAAGCTGCAACATCTGGGAATGAGTAGGTTGAATAGACATTTGTACTTAACAGGGTGGCTATACTGTACTGTCTTTCCATTAAAATATTTCTATATGAATTGGAGAAGAGCTTGGTGGTGGGGAGGGATTATCTAGCTAGTCCAATATGGCTTGTATATTTTTTCAGGCTGGGACATATAGAATAGAATAGAATAGAATAGAATAGAATAGAATAGAATAGAATAGAATAGAATAGAATAGAATAGAATAGAATAGAATAGAATAGAATAGCACAGCACAGCACAGCACAGCACAGCACAGCACAGAATAGAATAGAATAGAATAGAATAGAATAGAATAGAATAGAATAGAATTTTTTTATTGGCCAAGTGTGATTGGACACACAAGGAATTTGTCTTGGTACATATGCTGTCGGAGTACATAAAAGAAAAGATACGTTCATCAAGAATCATAAGGTACAACACTTAATGATAATCATAGGGTACAAATAAGCAATCAGGAAACAATATCAATATAAATTGTAAGGATACAAGCAACCAAGTTACAGTCATACAATCATAAATGGATTATTTGGTGGGATGTGGCAGGAAGACCTGTAAAAGAAAATGGGACAATGGCACATCCTCACCAAAGATGCTGGCATTATCGGAAACTCCGATACATGGAAAACTAAGCATAAGATGAGCCAATTTTCTTCACTGCTCAAAAACCTGAGTGGAAGGGAAGGGAAGGAGGGAAGACTCTCCCCCACTATGGGAAGGCCCCACTCTGAATGAAGCCCCTCTCTTAATTCTGTTTCTCTGCCTTTTGCTGTTCTCTGCTTAGGAACTGAATATTGCCTAATTTTGACAACACTGTTAGGATAGCTTTATCTACTTATAGCCTTACTTCCAACACTTAGGAAAGGATCTATCAAACGCCGGGGAAATCAGAAGATTCAGGCAGGTCAAATGAGTGTAATGATTTATTGCAAGCTTAAATTCTCTACAAGAATCTGAACAACTAGCAATCAAGGGAAATGAGCAGAAACTAAAGAAGGAATTCAAGGTAGGCTGGACTTAGATCTCTTGTGTGGGCACGCAGGGACTCATGACTGATGATGTGTTTGACCCCTCCCTCAGGCTCAGCCTGGTCATCTCCTACCAGGATATTTCAGATCCATTTAACTGGAAACATCCATAACTGAACCTGAATTTTATGAAGCATATGGCTTCTCACTAATGAATCCAGTAGTAATATGTTGTCACTGAGTGCTGGCTTAAAAAAACTCAAGTCTGTGTGTCAGAAGTGTACTCAGCTCTTCAGCCCCATTTTTGCACAATATTTTCGTCTCTTTAAAACTATTTAACCTGTTTGACTTCTGGGAAGTTTCACAAACTTATTTTCTGAAACCGCACACCCACTCCCAAAAACGAAAAATGTGCCAACAGTGATATCACCATCTCACTAACCATACTCCTTGCAGTCTCTTGAAGGTAAAATAAATTAATAGAAGTTCAACCACTGAAGAAAAAAAATGTAGCCCGACTTCTGAGCCCACAAGTCAGGCTTGACTCCTGGTGACTACATAGACACTTCTCTGTAATTAATTTGGCAACAATACATAAATAGTTTACCACTGTCTTCTTCCGGGATGCTTTTTCAACTTCCAGCCATACCAATGTTAACCAGATCTGAGCTTTCTTAGCTTTTGGGGGGATGGAAGATTCAGCCAAGCTCAGCAGCTCCTGCTGTGATATATGGTAAACTGCTTATATCACTATAGTTAGTCCATCTAATTCACTACTGTATTGTTAGGTGGTTTTGCAACTAATAAAGCAGCTTTTCAGAGATGAGTGGAAGCCAGTTGATGAAAACCACACTAGCTTTATTGTCAATTCTTTACCATAAAACTATGCTTTTTCCTGTATATATTTTCTCATAAGCCTTTTTCTCTAGACTAGAGAGAAGGCTTCTACTTCTAGCTCAACCCACACACAAGCCTTCTGGCTTTCTAAAGTTAGCTTTCAAAATTACCCCTTGCTTTCAGGAGTCACTTTTCTTATTAGGGCCTGCCACGTTGACTAGTAATGGTGGCTATTTCTTCATTTATTATTGCTATGTTGGTAGATCTATAGCTGGATGACTGTATACAGGGGTGTCAAACTGGCAGCCTGCAGGCCGATTGTGTCACGCACAGGCCACCCCTACCCCAGCTCCATGAAGGCGAAAAACATCATGATGTATCACATGACATCAACATGACACGGTAAGTTTGACACCCATGCTCTAGAACAACAGTCCCCAACCTTTTTGGTTCCATGGATCAGCAGTGGCAGCGGCGGTGGTGAGTGGTGGCAGCGGCAGTGGTGGCAGTGGATGGGAGGAGATGGTTTCACATATGCAATCTAACCCTGCACATGTTGAAATGCTCTGTGGGCTCGCCCACCACTTGTTTGACTTGGTTCCCAACAGGCCACAGTGGGCCATGGATTGGGAGCTGGGGACCCTGTTCTAGAAGACATTATCAATCATTAACATGTGTCTCAGTCAGGTTTGGAGATGTTGAGCAATGAATTGAGTACTTCTTACATACGGCCCCGAATGATGCTAGCGCATGCTGGCAGACTTCCAAGCTCATTCTGGTCAATGGAGAATGCAGGTAAGCTTAATGACTTAAATCCCATTTAAAAAAAATAACTAAATGGGGTTTGCTTTGCCCACATCTCAGGATAGTTTCAAAATTCAGCTTTCCGAATGTCCTGTTGACTCTGGATTGCATTATTCAAAAAGGTAGTCCTGGATCTCATTAATATATTGAGCATAACTCTTGAGTCTAGACCAAACAATTCTCCCTTATACCAGTTTCATGTGTACATTAAATAAAGTTTGAGTTGATACACTAAACAAATTCCTAATTTGATTCTGGTTTAGTGTGTTGCTCAAATCCAGCTAAATGTTTTTATTTAGCAAAATAGGGTTGAGTGCAGTGTATAAATCCAATGCCAAAATGGATCTCTGTTAAATTCTACTGTACCAGATAAACCCCTGAACTCCTATCAGAAATAATCCATAACAACCTTTTGAGTGAACTTTTGGATAGTTTAAAGGAAATATAGCAAAGCAAAGCACCATCCTGACATCTTTTTTTACTCATTGTCTGAACTTGGGCTTTGTGGACTGATATACTCTACAGATTGTAATCACGTCAGAAGCAGCCTGTATTTATTCATTTGCTTAGATGTATAGGCCTCCAGATCCAAAGAATCTAGATCGGGATGTCAAACTCGTAGCCCATGGGCCAGATGCGTCACATGCTGGTCACACCCACCCCCGGTTTAGCAAAGGGGAGAAAAATCATGATACGTCATGTGATGACATAATGACGCGAGTTTGACACCCCTGATCTAGGTGGTGTACCAGGTTAAAAAATATAATGTCACGTGCAGGGTGATTTTCATAAGCTATTAATTCTGGTACTTTTTCCCTTTTTGTTTATGCAAGAGTTTCATTTGCATTTCTGTTGCGCTGTCAGAGAGCTAGCTATCCAGACTCCTTTCTCATTGGAATTGGAATTCACATAGACAGTGGCTCAGTGGTGAAATCCAATTTTTTTTACTACCGGTTCTGTGGGCGTGGCTTGGTGGGCATGGCAGGAGAAGGATACTGCAAAATCTCCATTCCCACTCCACTCCAGGGCAAGGATAGTGCAAAATCCCCATTCCCTCCCCACTTCTGGGGGAAGGATACTGCAAAATCCCCATTCCCCCCCCCCTACTCTTGGGGGAAGGATACTGCAAAATCCCACCCATCTCTGGGGCCAGCCAGAGATGGTATTTGAAAGTTCTCTGAACTACTCAAAATTTCCACTACCGGTTCGCCAGAACCTGTCAGAACTTCCTGGATTTCACCCCTGCAGTGGCTGCTCAAAAAGCAAATAGCACTCCCACCCAAGGCAACCAGACCAGGTAGGTACTCTATGTTTTTTGAAAGTAGTTTGCTATTGCCTCCTTCTCAGGGCTGAGATGGATATGACTGGCTCAAGATCACCTAGCTGGCTTTGTATCTAAGGTGGAACACAAACTCACAATCTCCTGATTTCTAGCCTGATGCATTAACAATAAACCAAACTGGTTCTCAATAATCCAATTATGTGTTTTAAACAAGCTAATCTAATGATGGCAAATGCCTAAGGGCCAAAACGCTAGGGACACCTATCTCAGTTATGTGAAATACTCAGATAGTGCAATTTTGTGCCACAGGCAGTTTATCAGCTCATCAGCTGGAAGATATGGTCAAGAATCCTCCGATCTCTGACTATTGAAAATTTGACACAGTCACAATGGATGATTGTTTGTGCAAATTACAGATACAGGCAGTCCCCATTTAGCAACCACATCTTGGACCAACAAAAGCAGTTGCTAAATGAAACCATGACTATGCTTATAGTTTTACTTCAGCTGTCCCAAAGGTGTTTTTTCACGAGGCAGCTGGACTTTCAGTTGAAAGTCCAGTTGCCTCTTGAAAAAGCACCTTTGGGACAACCATGATCTGGATAACTGAAAATCTCCATAGACATTTATTTCAGCTGTCCTATCTTTTATAGATCTGGAAAGGTTGTAAATATAAGGAATGGGTATAAAATTATTTTTTCATCACTACTGTAACTGTGGGTGGTTGCTAAATAAAGCAGTCGCTAAACAAGGTCTGCCTGCAAATCAGGAGAGGGTTCTACTTACCTTTACTACAGGTTCACAACGGGATTGTACGCACACACTCACTTCGCTTGCACCTTGCTTCTGTGCATGCAAAGAAACAGATCGCTGATGATGACATCCAGGGAGGTGGGTGGGGCCTCCCACCAGTTTTACTACCGGTTCTTGCAAACCAGTCTGAACCGGGGGCAACCCACCACTGCTGCAAATGAAGATAACTGGTTAAAAAAAACCAGGTTGTTTCCCAATACAAGATTTAATTCAGAGTTTATTTTGGGTGGGGGCTGGAAATCGCCTAGGAAAGGATAGATTCTTTGAAAAAAATATGCTAGACAAGAAAGGAAGGAAAGAATGGAGGAAGGATATAGAAGCCACTGTTATAGATGTTAAGTCAGTATGAGCAACAAGCAAACCACAGCAGTGGTGGGTTGCTACCAGTTTTCCCCAGTTCGGGCAAATCAGTAGCGGCAGCGGCGGGAGTCTCCGCCCACCCACCCAGACATCATCACAGATGCTCTGCACATGCACAGAAGCACCCCACACTCGCAAAGGGAACCTGTAGCGAAGGTAAGTGAAACCTACTTCTGTACTGAACCACAGGGTATACTCTCTTAGGCCCTCAAAACACAAGATTTGATTGCATAAAACTGCTTGGAAAGAGTAGGCTCCAGAATGCCACTTAATACACCACTGAATTTGATTTTCCCTTATTTGTATGTTTTGTAAAAAAATAAGGGACAAAGCATCCATTTTGCCTCTTAAATCTTTCAACCTTAGTTAAACTAACTAGTTTTTTTTCCAGTTTTCCATCAAAAGAAGCAAGTTGCTTATTTTCAAAATGGTACTCAGTAGCATTTTATAGAATAAGCTGACTTATAATTAGATGGTAAATAAATGGTAAAAATATCAGGAAATTTATTTGCATTTACTATTGATATCTGAAGGTAACTGAGACAATAAAAGTCTTGGATAGCTAGGGTCTGGGAATTGTTGGCTGCATCATAGAATCACATTAGGAGAGATACAGAACATCTGGGATCAACATCACATTTCGGGGATTTTTTTCCCCTGACTTTATTCATTTAGCAAAGTGAAAATGAGGCAGGCTTGTTTTCTCCTTGATAAATTGGTTGGAAGGGCTTTTCTGATTAATTTCAAGATTTACAAGAAAGAAAGGGTGGATACATGGTTTTTTTCTCCCTTGTCTCCCCAGTAAAGATCTTCTGCTCCTACTAACAAATCTGTTGGGCACTTACTCTTTCCAAGCAGTTTTATGCAATCAAATCTTTTCCCACATTTACAGAGTAACAGTAAACACAATGTCACTTGCTCAACTTGCTCACTTTTTCCCCTTGGTAGCTTTTCTGTTAATTCTCTCCCTCATTCTCTGCCAAGATCTTTTTTTGCTCAAAACTTTGTCCAAGTAGTGCTGTCTATCTTTTCCCCCATCTCACAATACTTGGGGCACCTTCTAGTTTCCAGGAACAAATCATCCCGTGTGGATAACGGAACAAATAATACATATTTTCCAAATTTCTTTGGACCTTGACAGTTTTCCACATTGGGTGAAGATTAAAAAAAAATCTGCATCATGAAAACAATATCACAAATCACGTTGTCCCTGCCTTAATTTTACCTTTCTAATTTCCATTTTCAGACCGAATACAAGCCCTGTGGATGAAGAAAACACATACAGCCCATTTTCTAAGAAAACAGAGCATCTTCAGGTTTGTATTCCAAAATTCACAAAACCCCATCATAATTGTAAAAATACCTGGTCTTCAACGTACGACCACAATTGATCCCAAAATTTCTTTTGCTAAGTGAAACATTTGTTAAGTGAGTTTTGCCCCATTGTATGACTTTTCTTGCCACAGTTGTTCAATGAATCACTGCAGGTGTTAAAATAGTAACCTGGTAAGTGAATTTGGCTTCCTCATTGACTTCACCTGTCAGAAGGTCCCAAAAAGTGATCATGGGATCCCCGGGACACTGCAACCCTCATAAATATGAACCGGTTGCCCAGTATCTGAGATTTTGATCACATGATTTAGATTTAGATTTATTGGATTTATATACACTGCCCTACTCCCGAAGGACTCAGGGCGGTGTACAGCCAACAATAAAAATACATACGTACAAAATTTAAAAACCAACTAAAAACAGATTAAATGAATTTGGCCCGGACAGAATTAAAACACCCCAATATAATTTAAAAATTTTTTAAATTTGACACTAAAAACGGGGAGTGGTTAGACCAGGCCCGCCTGGCAAAATAGAAAAGTCTTAAGAGCGCGGCGGAAGGTGGGCAGATCCGGGATCCTCCGTATCTCTGGGGGGAGCTCATTCCAGATAGGAACGATCATGGGGATGTTGCAATGGTCATGTGAAAAATGATCATAAATCACTTTTTTCAGTGCCGTTGTAATTTTGAGCAGTCACTAAATAAACTGTTGTAAATTGAGGACAGCAAGTAGACTTTGGAGCTAAATACTGGTATTTATTCTCCAATCTCCAGCCTTGGTTAAGCATGTGATTCTTCAGGAGTACCCATTTTTGCCTAAGACAGTTTACACTTTTTTTTCTTTTCCTTTTTCCCTGGCTCTAGGAAAGTGAATGAGACTTAACCCACTTATCTTGTACTTTTAACCCCCTAAAAAGCAACAAATGCTTTTGCCCCTGATAAGTGGTTCAGTGCTGAAGGATGCTCACTGGCACAAGAGACCGTCTTCTCTTTCTCTCTCCCTCTCTCTCTCTCCTAAAATCAGACTATTTTTAAACCCGCTTCTTTGCCTCCTGTTTGCCCCAGACTAGCAAATATTTGCAGCCACAAGTTTTCACAAATGTAAATTAAAGAGTGGGGAGGGGAAGAGGGAAGCCACCTCTCCCCTCAATGCCAGCCGACTAAAATTAGTTTGGGGTTTACTAGACGCATTGACTTCACGCTGCGAACGCTGAGTTACTTTCTGTGTTAAAAAAATATTATTGTTTACTTAACTGTTCTCAGTGAGAAATGTGCGTCTGTTTCTTTAAACGGCGAGCTCGGCAGGCAGACAGAGCGGCTCCGGGGTTGTTTGCACCTCCAGCCGAGGGCGGGAAAGGAGAGCGATGGCAGAGATCTGAAGAGAGCATCCTCTTGTTGAGAAGGGGAGGAGAAATGGCCGAGAAGAGAAAAGGGTCAGGTTAGAAAGAATGCAGGGCAAAGCCAGAATTGGAGAACTAGAAAGAAAGCCCCGTTTTGCTTCTGAAGCTCGGACTAAGAGCGATTCCAGGTAATAGGGGTAGTCCTGGCTTTACAAGAGTGACAGTTCAAAGGTACAACATCACTCGAAAACAGTGACTTATGGCCAGTTTTCATGCTTATGATCATAATAGTGTTCCCATGGTCATGTGATCAAAATGAAAGACGCTTGGCAATTGACTCATATTTATGACGGTTGCAGTGTTCCAGGATCACGTAATCCCCTTTTGAGATCTTCTGACAAGCAAAGTCAATGGGGGAATCAGAGTCACTTAACAACAGTTTGACTAATTTAACACCTGCAGTGTTTCACTTAGCAGCAGTGGCAAGAAAGGTCGTAAAATGAGGTAACCTCACTTAAAATGCTTCGTTTAGCAACAAAAAGTTTGGGCTTAATTCAGAGGCGGTATTGTTGTGGCCCGTCAGTGGCCTGTGCGGATTGTAGATGATTCTGACAGCGAGGAGGCTGGTGTGGTGTTGCGCCAGCAGCCTGTGCAGCTGGCACTGGAGTCGGACAATGAGGAGGCTGGAGAAGATGTGGTGCCAGAGGCAGGGATTCATCCAGGGCCTTCAGAACCTCCAGAAGCTGCTTTAAGTGAAGAGGACGAAGAGGAGGAGCCTCTTCTCAGTGCATGGGTGCACAGAGCAGCCAAAAGGCAGGAGTGGCTCCTCAGGAGAAGGTATCCTCGAGAGTAAGGCTTGGGGCTAATTGGCCACTCCCTTAGCCTATTGAAGGAGGAATGCCGACTGAAGCAAGTTGTAGGGAACAACTTTAGTTCACTACTTCGCGTCTGGATTCTCTGCACATTGCTTCTGGGCTTTCTGCCAACCTTCATAAGATTGTGATCACTTCATCTTTGGTTTCTTGTAGGCTGTTGAGAAAGTTTATTAACAGCCTTTGTTTTGAAAAAGACTGAGTTATTTTAGTAAATTAAGTTTTGTACAAACTTTGTGTGTGCTGTGTTCTTTGGGATCCGTAGCTGGGGCAGAACAGATATTCACTTACCTTCGTTACTGGTTCACAACGTGCCACCTTCACGCATGTGCAGAGCATCAAAAATGAGACGCGATGACGTCCAGCCAGGTGGGCAGAGCCTCCGCAGCCGCCGCTACCGATTCGCCCAAACCAGAGAGAACCGGCTGAATACCACCACAGGCTCAATTGTGGTTTTACGTCAAGGATTACCTGTACAAGTTTATAAGCAACCTTGTGCCTTCAGCCACCTTTCTTGCCAGAAATGAGGCATCTTGATTTTAGCACAGGGGTGGGCACACTTCAGGCACTGGGGAGACTTGATCCCAGAGATGGCTATAGGGTATTGCACGCCAAAACAGCTAGATACATAGACAGTTTTTTCCCCTGGTGCCATCAATCTACTAAGCAACTAATTCCCACAACACTGTTTTAGGATATCAAACCATGTAGTAGGGCTGTACAGGAAGTCCTCGACTTACAACAGTTCCTTCAGTGACCATTCAAAGCTACAACAGCACTGAAAAAAAGTGACTTATGACCATTTTTCACACTTATGACGGTTGCAGCATCCACCCAGTTACAGGAGATGTACATTGGGATGCTTGACAACTGACTTATGTTTATGACGGTTGCAGTGTCCCGTGGTCATGTGGTCCCCTTTTGCAACCTTCTGACAAAGCAAAGTCAATGGGGAAACCAGATTCATTTAACAACCGTGTTAGTGATTCACTTCACAAATGTGGCAAGAAAAGTTGTAAAGTGAGGCAAAACTGACTTCTACAAATTTCTCACTTAGCAACCTATTGTGCTCGTAAGTTGAAGACTACCTGTTACTATTACTATTATCCTTCTCATCTTTCCTATTAACTATTCTTTTAGCATCTTATGATTTTGTTGTTTGTATCTTATGATTTATGTTGATTATGTTGTATCTTATGATTATATTATGACTACCTTGTGCGTGTCCCATCACACTTGGCCAATGAAGAATTCTATTATGGTCTATTATCTATTATTATAGAAGGCTCTTTTTTTCCTTCAGATTGGGCTTAATTTTTGCCAGGCACAATTAGTACACCTTGGAGACGTCCAGGAGGACTCGTTAGGCTGGGTTAACCTCCACGCCCTCTTAAGAGTTTGTATATTTTGACAAGTTTTCATTTATGTGGTACTTTTCATTCGGGGAAGGTTGTCCAGTCGTAATTATAGCTGTCATAACAACCCGTCCATTATAAATAGTGTTATTCCATTTCTATAATTTTGTATTCAACCCAAAGAGCTGCTAGTAAATGCCTGTGGAAAATTAGCCTCTGGAGAAGAAATATGTATGTTTCCCGTATACAGATTATTATAAACCTGCGCAGACGTTCTGTGTAACTGTCTTCTGTACCCGACTGCAGACATTATATCTACGAAAGACTGATGGAGAAAGGAGCAATATTTGGTCCAGGGCTCAAACATATTCTTACATTTAGACTTTAGCTGATTTTTCTCTTTTAATATACTGAATTTACAGTCTTTTTTTTTTTTTTTTTTGCATTCTTCTCTTTAAAAAAAAATAACTTATTATGAGAAGGGTCCGCAAAGTTTGAAAGTTACCTGGCCCGTGTGAATTTCTGCTTCAGTGTAATTTTATATTATTTTTATTTATATCTTGCTTTTATTACTTTTACAAATAACTCAAGGTGGTGAATGTACCTTCCTCCTATTTTCCCCACAACAACAAACAACACAACTCCATGACATGAGTTGGGCTGAGAGAGAGGGACTGGCCCAAAGTTTAGTTACAGGCTTTGCTCCTAGGATGTTTAGAATTTGGTACTGCTTATAACTTGTTTTCACATATAATGTACCCCAACCATAATGCAAATTGTTTGGATTTATTACATGGTATGAGCCCAACTGTTATGGTTGGTGGATTATGGCCTAGTGTTTTAAGTAATTCTGGGAATTATAGCTTATTAAATTGTAGTTAAAGTATTAGTGCACTGTGATGAATTATCTTTGGAGATGACCATTTGTCTATCATTTCCTTTCTGTTATATGTATACATCTGTTTTATACACCAATCCCATACAGCCAGACTGAGTCCCTCCCCCCCTTTTTGAGCTGACTCAAAATATTTTTTGCCTGAGGTAGTGGAACCTACTCCATTCCAGGTTTAAGAGCTGGTTGGACTGATTGTTGATGATTCAAGCATTGATCTTAGACGTTATCTTCTGTCCTACCTGAAGCAAAGGCCAAATAGTTCTGAACTGCTTAGGAGAAACTCCAATACTGCCAGCTCACCAGCATAACGCATCTAAGATAGTTGTGTCAGTTTGCATATTGGTAGATCTGGCTCCATCTCTCGCGTTTCTCAGTTCCAAAACTTCCTTGCATGATTTCCTTGCATGTGAGGAAGTATTGTAAGAAAACTTCCACATCCACCTCTAGTTTTTCAGTAGTTTGATGAATTTGTGTCATTTTTGTTATCATATTCCTAGATTTTTCATATTCCTGCTGCTGTCAATTTAGAATATGATCATTTGTCTATGTCACTAATTTGAACTCCTGGCCACTGTTATATCAATGTCCTTGCTCATTAGTGAGATTTCTAAATTTGTTGTAAATATACAAGGGAAAATGTAAGAACTACCTGTTTGAGAATGTGTCTGTTTACATGTTTGTTTATATCTGTCTCACCATACATCCCTCTTTCCATCCAGCTATCCCTGTCTAGACCAATGGCTAATTCTACCTGACCCAGAAGTTAAGCCCATTATTTTTATGCCCCCTAAAATTCAGATATAAGAACATAAGAAAATTCAGTGTCTTTTTTTCCTGTATAGACCAACCAGATTTCAAATGAATTCAAGCAGGACATGATGACACTTGCCTTTTCACTGGAACTTCACTGCAGCTGGTATTTAATTGTCAACAGTATTGATTCTAATACAGGTAGTCCTCAACTTACAACAGTTCATTTAGTGACCGTTCAAAATTACAACGGTGTTGAAAAAGGGGACTTATGACTGTTTTTCATACTTACAACATTGCTGCATCCCTGTAGTCACATGATCATAATTCAGATGCTTGGCAATTGGTTCATATTTATGACCAATGCTATGTTCCGGGGTCATGTGATGTCCTTTTGCAACCTTCTGACAAGCAAAGTCAATGGGGAAACTAGATTCACTTAACAACCATGTTACTAAATTAACAGCTGCAATGGTTCACTTAACAACTGTGGCAAGAAAAGTCGTAAAATGGGAAAAACTCACTTAACAAATGTTTCATTTAACAACAAATGTTGGGTTCAGTTGTGGTTGTAAATCGAGGACTATCGGTAGTTTATGTCAACCATCTCAGCTACATGAATCTATGTCATGCAATATTTTGTTGATGTAAGCAACATCACCATTGAGTTGAAGGATGTAGAGAATCTAGAACTGAATCCAGAAAGGCTGTTTAACATTGATAATAAATATGGCTACCCACAGCCCTTCTTTGTTTGGCTCAACAATTAATGCTTACTGTGTCAGCAAAGAATTGAAAGTACCAGCTAAACTTCTAGAGAAGCCCACAACACAGACTGGAAAGATCAAGAAAAGCTAACTGAAATTAAGGTGATTGTTTTCTTTTTAAAACATATATTTCTGGATATTTCTGTTGTCTCACAACTTTTATTTCTGTGATTGTATAAATTTAGAGTGCGCCATAACATTTGCAATTTCTGTTCGTAGCTAAAGCTTTTATCATGAAGAGATTTGCATTTTCTCACATTTTGTGAATGATAATTCAGCCATCTTTACATTAATAGTGAATAGGTGAATAGTGAATAGTGAATCGGAAACATTTTACCTGCTGTTTTATGCATGCATATGTGTGTCTGTATGCGTGTGAGAGAGAAACAGTATAATAAAATGTCAGAGTTTCTGTCAATTGGAGAGTGGCAGAGTAGAAAGAAAAGAAAAGAGGAATATTATTTCCATTTTCCCCTGCCCGACTTACAAATCAACAGGAAGGAATTAAACTCCACCAGCTCCAGATTTGACATAAGTAAAAAAAAAAACTAGTGACATACAGTACCAAGTAGTTAGAGCATTTGCTAAAGCTTTTTATTTTTTTGATAACATTGATGCTTCTTCCATATTGCTGATTCAGTTAGATGTACTTTTACTACATGTAGCTATTTTAGGTTTTAGTAAAGTTGCTTTTGCCAGCTTCAGGTCAAGAGCTTTTCTGTTCTTGCATTTAACCAAAGAACCAAGAAGCTCTGATAACCTTTTTTCTTTACTGCTGTGT
The DNA here is from genome assembly GCA_030761175.1 of Masticophis lateralis. Taxonomy (NCBI): domain Eukaryota; kingdom Metazoa; phylum Chordata; class Lepidosauria; order Squamata; family Colubridae; genus Masticophis; species Masticophis lateralis. The sequence goes on along the minus strand of JAUDYJ010000002.1, from coordinate 136,696,201 downwards.
CCCCCAAGATGTTTCTTTCATCACATCTTCAGCCCATTCATGAGACAGCCTTCAATCCTCCTCCTATCTGACAAGGTCTTTTCCCCTCAAACCAATGGCAACTAGGAGCAGTCTTAAGAGATGCCAAATTTGATATGTTTTGCTATCCATGCTGTTGGTGACCCACAGGAGGCAGGATCAGCCCATCACTTACTGGCCACTATTAGCCATGCACATTCTCCACTGCTATTCTTTTTCATTCTGCCCCAACTGCAGAAAGAGTTGGGGAGTTACCTGATTTTGAAAGAGCCATGAGAGAAATAAGAGATTATAAATATATCAAAACTTTTAACCTCCACATGTTTGCTGAACAGACATTCATCAGGCTTCCAAAGGTATCTGGTTCTAAAAGAGCTACACTCCCAAGCAAGAAAGCATGATTCTTTAAATTCAAAAAACAAACAAACAAACAAACTTGGGCTTCAGTGGGCTTCTGCAAAGCCCACTGAGCAAGCAGAAGAGCTGGAAAATAGGCTTACCTTCTTCTCTTTTGCAGGGTCATCTCACCTGTCCAAACTTCCCCAAAACGATACCTTTGCCCCATGCTTGCATCAGCGTTGGGATGCGAAGTTGATTTTCCACTAGCTGGTTAACCTTCTTAAAAAGGTTGAGCAACACACCCAGAGAGTTTAATACATTACTTTACTTAACCTATCTGGCACACCTAAAAGAAAGACATCACTATTCCACAGTGAGCCAAAACATAGGCAATAGATGCAGCATAGGGATTGGCAAAAGGGACAGCAAATGTTATGCTGGTACAGTTTTTGTTGACTCATATTAATTGGCAGTGGGAAAAGGCCCCTTGTAAAAAAAAAATGGAGTAAAAAAAAGTGCATGCATGTGTTTGAATCTCAAGCCAACCAGTAGGTTCTGAAACTTCACAAAATTAAGGATGTGCAACATTTTGTATCTTGCAGCAGGAAAGGTGCTTTAGAGGGCATGTCACACTGCCACTGCCTTCTTAAAGAAGTTGCATTTGTGAGGTCATACAGTAGCCAAGCAATCCCAGGAAAATTTTCCTGTGGAAATTTCCACCTTGTTCAAGATTAATGCTTTTGTTTTTGTTCTGTAGGAAGTTAAAACCCACCCTGCTCCTAGAAAATGAAATATTTTAGGAAATATTAAAATGGCAGAATATTTCCCCTAAAAGGGAGGCAGAAACTCACCCCCACACACACACACACACACTTTTGTTAATAGGCCATTAAGATCTGAGCCAGTCCATTCTACATAAAAAAAGATCTACCTCCTCCTTTAATTGCCCTTCATTGCATCACCCAACAAGATTGAACCAAATTTAGCACACAGACAACCTACAAAGCTAGCCATGACCTCTGACAGCAACCAATCAGGATACTCTTCCTGTGCCCCAAGAAGTTCAAAGCCAGAGAGGGCATAAAACCCAGGGACTGTCAGCATCTCTTCCCTTTTTTCGCCCAAGATCTCCAAGGCATGTGATCGTGTTCATCAATACACCTTCTTTCCAAGCAACTTCTATGATCCAGTGTCCTTTTCCCCATTAGGAACTAAACCCAGAAGGATATTTCTTCCAACAGTTCTACCATTTGAAAAGATGCTGCATTTATGACATATTTTCTTTAAACCCCGTTATTTTTCAAATAAAAGTTGACCAAGCCTGCCTTTACAAGTGTTTGCTCCCAGTGTTACACAGGCAGGCTGCTTCTTCCCCCACCTTCCCTCCCCTCCCTCATTTAGCAGGGCATACTGTCTCTTGTTAGGAAATTTGGGGTAACAACAACAACACCAGAAAATAATGTGGGGAATGTGTGTATGCACATTTTAAAGTAGCCTTGATTGCAGTGCGAAGGAGCAATACTTAAAATCATCAGCGCTCATGTAAAATCCCACCTAATCATGGACTAAATTAGGGATGGATAACTCAAAACTCAGTGGCACGTACATCTCAGAATTAGCTTTTGTACCTTCAGGGACCCTCTGAGCCAAGTTGGTGACGTTTTGAGACAAACATGGGGGGGGGGAGAAAAGACATTTAAGTGTATCTTTCGTTTACTTGTCTAGGAAGGTGGAGTCACTATTAAGAGAAACTTGGGGTAAAAACATTAACGTCCTTCTGTTGGGAAGCTATATAATGATTCCTTGTGTTCATAACCTTGAATTAGGCTTCTGACTTCAAGCTGCAAATCCTAATTTAGTGAAAGGCAGTTGTCACTGTCCTGTACACACTGAGGAGCCAAAGAAGTATTTGATTGACCATAAACTTGAAACAAAATCTTTGGACAAAATATGATTTTTTTGGTTTGAACTGGTTGGGTTGATCTGGATCATGTGTGTTTAATTTCCTGCTTGTTAAATTGTTATATATGTGGTTTTAAAGGTCAAATCCTGCAAATTTTATTTCAGTCTAACTCCATAGGACCCACATTAGGCATCAGTTACGTAAATCCTAAAATAGGTTCAGGATTGTTAACAAAACAAAGCTAAGCAAACCTTCGGAATTCCACTCCCCAAAAAAATCCTTTTAAAACCACTTCTTTTCTGAGGAGTGAAGAGAATGGAGCGCTTCTGATAATGTAAAGTTCAGCAGAAGTAATGGAAGAAAATAAGACTTTTACCTATCTTAAGTCTTATTTTAAGCCAACATTGGTAAGGATTCCCAATATGCCTACATTCCTACAAGCAATATAGGCTGGGGCTGTGCACTTCTGTGTTCTGTTATCTAGCAAACCAATTTAAAAAACTGGACTGTCAAATCGAACATCTGAACTTACTCTGTTCCAGTATGGTAGTTAATGTGAACACGGTCATTTCAAAAACCCGGAGAAATCCAAAAACAATTTAACTGAAAGCTTGCATCAATTTGTCAGTTTAATTTAATGAACTGATCTGACGCATAATATTACCAAAATTTCATCAAGTTATGGTTACAGTGGAGCATGTAGATAGGGTTGATATGTCTTGAAAACACTAAGTAGAGCCACATTGTGAGCACTTGGATAGAAAACCTCCAGAAGATCCAAGGGTTGTTGGTTAGACCGGGGGAGGGGGGCACAACCCAAAAGATAGAAACAAATCAGTGGTGAAATTCAATTTTTTTTACTACCAGTTCTGTGGGCATGGCTCGGTGAGCATTGTGTGGCTTGGTGGGCGTGGCTTAGTGGGCATGGCAGGGGAAGGATACTGCAAAATCTCCATTCTCTCCCCACTCCTTGGGGAAGGATATTGCAAAATCTCCATTTCCACCCCACTCTGGGGCCAGCCAGAGGTGGTATTTGCTGGTTCTCCAAACTACTCAAAATTTCTGCTACTGGTTCTCCAGAACCTGTCAGAACCTGCTGGATTTCACCCCTGAAGCAAGTATCTTGGTACCATGAAAGCAACAGGGGTCCCCAGGACCAGAGACTTTGATTTGAAGGAGATTTTACACGGGTGAAATCCAGCAGGTTCTGACAGGTACTAGAGAACCAGTAGCGGAAATTTTGAGTGGTTTGAAGAACCGGCAAATACCACCTCTGGCTGGCCCCAGAGTGCGGTGGGAATGGGGATTTTGAGTATCCTTCCCCTGCCACCCCCACCAAGCCATGCCCTCTAAGCCATGCCCACAGAACCAGTAGTAAAAAAAATTGGATTTCACCACTGAGATTTTATCAAATATATATGTTTACGTTTGGGAATTTCTATAGGCCAAATAGAAAACAATGACATATACATATCATACCCTTGTGTGTCATTCCCCAAAAGGGAAGATTGTTTTTCTGTTCACTGATCTTGAAATCAATGTCCACATTTTTGAAAATGCAATAATGTAATTGTCAGTAAAACGAGTGAATCATTTCTGAAAAGAAACCAAAGTAATATTTAAATCTATTAGAGCAGCCGTCTCCAAACTTTTCAGCTTGGCGGATGGTGGACCTGGTGGTGGCGGCTAGGGGAGGGAGAAGGGATGGTTTCACACACGTGCCACTTTCATAAATGCAAATTCTCATGCATGCGCTTGCATGCCCTTGCACATACTTACGGATTGCAAATGGACTGGGGCCCAGCACTGGGCTATGTACTAGGGGTTGTGGTCCCCTGAATCAGAGCCCATCAAGATTTCTGTAAAAAACAATTTAACTGTATATCTGAAAACTCGGAAACAATAAAATCAATTTAATCTATGGATGGTTTTTCCATAACCTTTATCTCTACAATCCTGCTTCCAGATAAGATTCTGGCCACTGCATTTTCCCTAACAAAGTTTCCAGAAGACATTTTGAGACACCCGCAGACAAAATATGTCACAGAATCTAAATCAAAGTTGATTAAGATAAGTCTGATCAGGTTTACAGTCCCTAAGGAAAAACTATTAAAATAGTTCAGTCACAAAAACAGGTCATGGATAGATTAGAAATATTCATGCTTTGCTATCCGATGCTCCAGAGTTGCTCCTATAGTTTAGTTTCAGAGTCAAACTAGCTCTGGAACCATGTGAGATCCTTATCTCCAAATTGCTCTCAAAATTCTTTCCTCCCTCCAAAAGTGCTCAATCTATTGCAAACTCAAGGCCCACAGGGTGCTTAGATCTGGCCCTGAAAACAGTCTCTCAGTGGTCCGAACTCTGGACCTAAACCAGTATGAAAACACCACATGCTTGTAGGCTAACTGGTTTTATTCAGCCGGACTCTGGCACACATTGAGTTCTAGCAGCAGCAAAATAGCAATCTGTAAAGATGCAAAGTCAGCGCTGGGAGCTTCCATCTCCCAGCATGCTTTATCAAGGCAAGCCACACCCTCTCCCCCCTGGCTGGCCTCGCCCCGTCGTCAGTCATGCATTAGCTTGGCCGGTGGGGCTCTGCCCAGCCGCTCCTTGACCCAGAACAGCTGATTGTCAGGCTGGAAGAGCTGGTCGTTGCTTGGAGCTTCTGGTCCCTGCCGGCGGTTTTCCTTGTGTCGCCACGCCTCCCTGCTTTGCAGCTGAGCCCCGTCGCTGCATCACTGCTGCAGCCTTCTGCTGCTCCCCCATCACCAGAACTTTAGTGCTGCCATTGCTACAGTTCTGACACCCCTCTTCACCAGTGCCGCCACTTCCTGCCCCGTCATGGCAAACCCTGGACATCAGGGTTTGACAAGTGTCTCTCCTCACCAGGACCACACCTGGAAGACAGCAAGCAGAGTCAGTGAGTTATAACATTATCACATTCGATCTTCCGCACCCCCAACCAGTTTGCAGGTAAGCTTCTGATGGAACTTGGTAATCAGCCTATCTGCCTGCATATCCCTACTCACCACCCATGAGGTCTCTGTAAGGGGATAGCCCTTCCACCGAACCAGATACTGCAACCGACCCTGATGTAGTCGGGAATCCAACACCTTGTATATCTCATAATGGGTCCCACACACACACACACCTCCACCAGTTCAGGTAGTGCAATCGCTGAGTGTGGGCTTCCCTTACCGGCTTCAGCAAACTGCTGTGAAATATTGGGTGCACTTCACTCAGCAACAGGGGAAACTTGAGCTCCACCATTACAGGATTAATGACCCGTACAATGGGGAACGGGTCCAGGAACACAGCGAAGAACTGGCCCATGGTGCCTCTGCCAGGAAAAACGCACCCAGCCCTCCCGAGCTCTGTTTTCGCTGGAAGAGCGTTGCAGGATGCTGTCGTAGCCAAAAACGGAGCTTGTGAGCCCGTTTTCACTGGTAGAGCGCTCGGCCCACCACAGGCACCCCCCAGCATGAGTGACATCAAGCTGGCCTTGCCCATCCCAGTCCCCCGAGATCAAACACAACCTTGATGAAATTGAGTTTGACACCCCTGACCTATTGTATCAGGCTCCACTTCCAGAAGTTTTTTAGTTTATTTAATCAATTTCTAAGCTACCTCAATCACCATGGTAACGTCAGCTGAATACAATCATGTTTTAAAACAAAGAATAAATCAGTAATAACAATACTGAATTAGCTGTGAGAGCCTTGGCTGTGGAAATTGTAACTACAAAAACAAACATATGTATATTTACTGTATGTGTGAAAATACACATACGTATATCTTTACAAGAAAAATAATGTATGGAGTTTTTTAGTAGTTGCCAAACGATATCTATCTTTTTTTATTCAAAATCTAGAGTATATTGATACCTAGTAGAGTACAATGATATTAAATGTCTGTGAATGGTAGATTTTCTCATACACATTTCAATAATGTGTACTACCCTCAAAACGATGCTATAGGGCACTGCACACCAGAACTAGGCACAACGACAGTTTTTTCCTGAATGCCATCACTCTGCTAAACAACTAATTCCCACAACACTGTCAAACTATTTACTAGGACTGTATTACTATTATTCTTCTCACCCTTCCTATTACCTATCACCTCCCACTTATGACTATAACCTTGTTGCTTCTATCTTTACAATTTATATTGTTTTATTTTGTTTCCTAATATAATTGGATTGCTTATTTAGTATCCTATCACTAAGTGTTGTATCTTACGATTCTTGATGAATGTAATTTTTGTATGTACGCTGAGAACATATGCACCAAAGGCAAACTCCTTGTGTGTCCAATCAGACTTGGCCAATAAAGAATTCTGTTCTGTTCTGTTCTGTTCTGTTCTGTTCTGTTCTGTTCTATTCTATTCTATTCTGAAGATAGGGTCAGAAATTCAATTCCAAGTTTCTCCAAGTAAAACCATCCTTTTTTATTGCATATACAGTATTCAAGCATTTATTTGTATTTCCTTGAAATGCAGAAATTAGATCTCTTATATATCCATTCCTATTATTAGTCTTTATCCATGGCCAAAAGAAGGCAGAGCTAACCGCATCTGCTTGTTTTTGCAGACACAGAAATTAGAGTACAGAGAAAGAGATGGAGTAATAAATTCTCATTTGCATAGTACTGAAAATAATTCAGATTTAAAGATGCCCTGTAATTAGCATTTTGAATTATTTAATTCACATTCTCAGAAGAAATATAAATAATAGCCAAGGGGATAGTTTAATCCTTTTGTTGTTCAAAATTTGACCACTTTGTGTATGAACAATGAAAAACATTCTAAAGTTTCCTCACAATTCTCAACTACTCTTTGTCCCCAAACCACATGTCCTTATTTAACCTTAAATACTTGTCTTTGAGTTTCCAGGAATGTGTTTCTTTGTCAAACATTTGGAAATGTGTTTTTTTTTTCCTTTTAAAGTCAAGAAAGTTTCATATTTAGAAGAGTGAGAGACCAGCACATCCGAACCTCAGTAAGCTCCTTTGATCGGTTGTGACACTGAATGAATAGTAAATACATCCTCAGACACAAAGTAAATATCCAATGGTATGTAACTCAGGTAGAAAGGAGTAAATTTTACACACGTTGGCCACAGACGCCTTGTCATTTCCCAGTAAATTAAAGGGTCTTCCCTTAGACCTGTAAACTTAAATTTATCATGCTAGTATTCTACCATAATTAATAGTAATATGCACGTCCTGTATTAATACTGTGTTTGTTGCCCATTGGACAAGAATGGTTTCATGACATATATACATGCCTAGGAGAAGTGGAAAAAGATGGAAGGTAGGCTTTTTTGTATTCTGTGTAAAACTTTCTACAATTATTTGATTTTTGTGTTTGCTTTCAGTCTTGGCCAAAAATTACAGCTTCTCAAGAGTTCTTGTTTCTTAGCGGTTGAAAAGCCTGTCTCATACTCTGGCGTCACTTCAATAATTATGCCACTATTTCCTTGGTAAAAACTCATAAATGTAGTAACTTCTTGGTGAAGGGTGGAGGAGCATGGAATTTGGAAAAAGTTTTATTCACTGATACAACTTTAAATGCTAAATAATTTATTCCTATTCCCATCTGGTGTTGTAAATTTGCCTTGGACTGTAGTTATGAATTTATTAATAGTTACAAGAAATAGATCCTGGGTAATTAAGAATGGTTGGGCAAAGAATGCTTGGGCAAAAGGCTCCACCAGTTTTTAAAGCCCTGTCTTGTTGAAGCATGGCCGGGTAGAAATAGGGAGGAAAGAAGATTTCTCCCATTGCTTGCATTAAGAGATGGAAGCATTTAGTATATTTGCGGTTCATAATGAGCATTTCTGTCATTCTCCATCCAACATAAGTGGACGCTGGCCAGTGGAAAGCAGGAAAGTCCTCTAAGAGAGCAACTGTACACAGATGCATTCATAAGTACATCCTGTTGCACTCATTGGAAGTTTATCCAAGTAAATCCATATGGTAAGGATGAGCAAACATTTGATAGCCAGAGATTGCTCTTAGCACTTTTCATAATCTAAGAGCCAGAGTGGATAGAACCATCATACAAAATTGATGGGACCAGATCACATGCCTGGGTACAGTAAGATTTTTGTGTCTCTTCTGATTTCTTATTTTAAAGCCTGGAAGCTGTTGTGTTAAGACAATAAGTTCACACCTGAGTTTTGTGTGTTTTTGGACTGAGCCACACATTCCATTAACTACTGCACAAAGACTTCCTATCCTCATGATGCAGCCTTTATAGCTGCAGTGGCGCAGTGGTCAGAATGCAGTATTGTAGGCTAACTCTGCCCACTGCTGGGAGTTTGATTCTGATTGGCTCAAGGTTGACTCAGTCCCCCCTTCCTTCCAAGGTCAGTAAAATGAGGACCCAGATTGTTGGGGGCAATATGCTGACTTTGTAAACTGATCAGAGAGTGCTGCAAAGTCCCATGAAGTTTAAGTGCTTATATGAAGTCCCATATAAGTTTAAGTGCTATTGCTGTTGCTATTTATCTCACCCTGAGCCTCTTCAGAGGGAGTCATAAATTTATCCGTAAGTGTTCAAGTGTTAATGCTTTCCATTTTCATAAATGTACAAACTAGGATGTCTTATTCATAATCTTGGGATAGATGCAGTTGGACTGGCATCTGCTGAAAATCTATTGGTCTGTTAGGCTGCTGTGCACTCCCCCTTTCCTCTGGTCACTATTTTTCATGGCTTGGGCTGTTAGAGAGAAGACATATGTCTTCCTCAGAGGCATGTCCTTGCATAATGCCTGACTTGTTGTTCATATAATCTGTGACCTTTATCTGCCTTGGTATATAGCAGGGGTCTCCAACCTTGGCAACTTTAAGCCTAGAGGACCTCAACTCCCAGAATTCCCCAGCCAGCTGGCTGGGGAATTATGGGAGTTGAAGTCCACCAGGCTTAAAGTTGCCAAGGTTGGAGACCCCTGCTATATAGGACTTCCAGATGAATACTAGCTAGATTATTAAACATGTTCAGTGATAGACCTGGCTGTTAAAAAAAAACCTAGGGCTGTTATTTTATTTATATAAAGAAAAAGAGGTTATTCCTTGTTCTGTCCCAATTGCATGCATTAGGGATTTTTGCTGTTTCTGCCAACAAAGGGTTTCGATGGCTTTTTCCTGGGCTTCTTATTACTTTTGGAAAGAAGGAAACGCCATTTTGCATACTCTGTGGGATACTTCGACAGTTGTCAACTGTGCGCACTCAGTCAGCACTGCTATTTCCTTTCCTTGCAGTACTTAGGAATTTGAGATATTTGGAAGCCGAGTTAAAATTGAGAAAGAGTTCTAACTAGTTTCCCCATCTAGTCAAAGTGAGTGAGGGAAGGGTAAAACTATTTACTACTTTTCTGGCAGACTTTTATTATTTTTATGTCACCGAGGCTTCCAGACTGGTGCTCAGAAATAGCCAGAGCTACAGAGTATAGTTATGGCATAGTTAGCTTCATACTAGCATCCTCTCAGATGGACTGAGTGAAAGTGACTAAAACCTCTATTCCAGGCAGTTAAGCACAATCACTCAAGCCTGCTATGCCACACCTTAAAGGCAGGGGTGGGTTCTATTTACCTTTACTACCAGTTTGTAATGGGGCTGCACGCATGCACGCATGCTTCTCTGCATGCACAGAAGCTTCCTGATGATGTTGGGATCGGTGGGCGGAGCCTCTTTTGGTTGTACTACCGGGGGCAACCCACCACTGCTTAAAGGGGAGTCACTGGTGGTGTTTTTTCCATGCCAACTGCTAACATTAGGCTAGGGTTAGGGTTAGGGTTAGGGTTAGGGTTAGGGTTAGGGTTAGGGTTAGGGTTAGGGTTAGGAAAGCAATGTGGGAATCTTTCAATTGTTGTCATTAAATTCTCCCACACCAGCTTCTTTTGAAAGGACCACTCAAAAGAGGCATTACTGAAAAACTAAGTTTGGTCATCAGGGCAGCATGAATTGTGCCAGCATTTTTTTTTTCTTTTTGCCAGCTCAAAGATGAGAGGAATGTACCACAGTGTGGAGAGGAAGAAGAGACCTCTGACTTGAAAAATAGGAAGAAATGACATGGATTATATTTAGCAATCCTAGTTGAGGGATTTCCAAAGACTGCCAAGAAAAGGTTCAAGAATTGCCACTCCTAGTAAATAAAATTGCATTCTAAATTTACAAACATTCTTGCTTCAGTTTATTTTTATTTATTTTTATTTTATTTATTGGATTTCAAGGCCGCCTGACTCCAAAAAGACCTGAGTGGCTTTCAATATTTAAAAGAATATATAGTTTAAAAAGGAACATGATTGCCTGGGCAAAAACCACATAAATAACATCCAGGGGGGAAAAATCACCAGGGGTACCACAAGCATCCTAACCCAGGCCTGGGAACAGTGCCAGGTCTTAAGAGACTCCCAAAACATTTGAAGGCGGGTTAACAAATTACCACATGAGTGTTATGCAAATTTCTGTTATAGCTGTAGACTATTACTGTTTATGAATTGTTCATTTTTGTTCATTAAATATATAATTTGGATATACTGTTCATTATATGCAATATATATATCCTGGATATGCATTGCATATATATTGGAGCTAAAAGGCTAAAGGGATACAGTATGCTCCCTCCCACATGCTGGGGTAGACCAGGTGTCTCAATAGAAAAACTATATGAAGAAAAAATGTTTTGCAGGTAACCTGCAAAGTGTAGGCTTTTAATGTAATATCTGACTCAGACATTACAGCATGAAGAAGATGAAATCAGAATCGTTATTCCCGTCTAATTGATTCTATATGCTTTTAATCTAAGAGTTACTTTTGGTAAAAGATTAAGAATCCCAATTCAGATGAAGCTGTAGGTGTGGGTAAAACTATTTTGTAGTAGTGCCGTTCATATGTAATTAATTGCTTCCAGAAAGTATAGCTGGGCAGAAATCAATCCTGTGGCATTTACATTGGGGGAATGTCCATTTTTTATCTACCATTTATGTGTAACTGCTAATTGAGATCATGCAAAGGTTTAAAATAAGTATGCCGATGGAATGCACCTCAGTCTTTGCTTTTAATTAGAACAAAGCAAGGCAATTAAAAATGTATTCAGAAGTAGAGGAGCAATAAATTGAAGCTTCGTTCAGAGAAGAGATGGGATGGATGTTGTTAGTGAGTGGAATCAGTGGTTTCCTTGGGCTCTGGGGCTTCTCTGTTTTAATCTTGTAAACTGCCTAGGGTCATTGTGCGGGGTAGACAGCTTACATAAATTATATAAATCAATAAATGAATAAAGATTGTGGATGGGTTAGCTGCCTAAGCAAGTGATCTTCAACCTGTTTTGAAATAAGTTGCATTCTCCCTGAAGGATTCAGTTTGTAGTTGAAAGTGTTCCTAAATTGTTACTCTAATTAGAGACCTACGTGTCTTCTCTGACATAATACATCTCTTGCCAACCTAGGCTGATGGGATCAGCTACTTCTCTATTTGGATAGAGACAGTCCGGCCATTTAAGTATGTGCTGATCATGTTTCAGTTAGATGACTGAAAAGACTGCTCTTGAAGATGAGATTTTAATTAGTTCCAAATAAAGCAGAAAGGGTAATTATTTTCCCAATTTTATACAATTTTCAGTGACTCCTGGTTCATCTCTAGCCCTAATTCAAAATGCTGATATTAACCTCTCAGGGAAAACAGTATCTCAAGAACTGGGGTTTTATTTCTAAGTTCCTCACTGTACAGGTAGTCCTTGACTTATAACCATTTGTTTAGTGACCATTTGAAGTTAACAATAGCCCTGAAAAAAATGACTTAGGGCTGTTTTTCACACTTAACAACTGTTGCAGCATCCCCATGGTCACGTGATCAAAATTCAGGCAATTGCCAACTGGCATGTATTTATGATGGTTCCAGTGTCCCAGGATCCTGTGATCACCTTTTGTGACCTGCTGACAAGCCAAGTCAATGGGGAAGCCGGATTCACTTAACAACCGGATTACTAATTTAACAACTGCAGTGATTCACTTAACAATTGTGGCAAGAAAGGTTTTAAAATAGGACAAAACTCACCCAACTGCCTTGCTTAGCAACATAAATTTTGGGCTCAATGGTGGTCGTACGTCGAGGACTACCTGTACTCTTAAGATGATCGTCAAAGTCCTGTTGCGAGGATTAGATCTCACATAGTCAGAAAACAAATGGCCAAAACAAGGGATAGGTGGAAGTTATTCTTCCTACTTAAAAGAATGGCTTTGGACACGTTCCCTAGTGCAAGCGGGAGAAGAAGGCATGAGAATTTGAACCTTGATTACATTAGAAATATGGCTTGCATAGGGAACATATCCATGGAATTCTTTCATAATGACTTTATTCATTTTTGTTTTAGTTTTATAATAAGCCTTGAATCCCTGACTGTCCTTGTTGCTGGGTAGTGTTCTTACATTTGATACCATTAGCTATGGTTTCTTACTGGATTATCTGTAGGGGTTGGGAGTCAGGAGTATCTTCTTACAGAGGTTTCATTCCTAAACCGTTGGGCAGTTTCGATCAGTAACAATAGGAGATGAGCAGTTTATTATTATTATTGGTTATTGGTTTGATTTATATGCGCCTTTCTCCGGAGACTCAGGGCGGCGTACAATGTGTTAAGTAATAGCCTTCGTACTTTTGTATATACCTGCTTAGTAGGGCTTTTGGGCCCCCCTAAGCGGTGTTCTTTTTTATACAAAGTCATCGTATTGCCTCCACAATCTGGGTCCTCATTCAGCATCTACTACTGTTGCAGAGAGCAACAGAGCTCAACACTCTTTGTTGAGTGCTATGATGAAATCTCTGGGAGAGGTTATCCAAAGATATAAGGTGAAGTCCATTATTCTGATGATCCTCGGTATTTGTAGAGGACCATGGAGATGACCTGGGAGAAAACAGCCAAACGTTCCTAGAGAAACAGCAGTTGAAGAAGCATGAATTAAGACTGTTAAGTATTGAATGACCATTCAAATGGACCAATTAGGAGTGAGTAAAGAAAGCGGGAAATTTAGAGGAACATCAATGGCTGAAGCCGCAGACAGCTCCCTTTAAAAGGGGCTGCTGAGGCTAGGCAAACTATTGCTGTACTGGAGCTAATAAAGAGCTGTTACTGAAGTCCTGTGTCCTGTGTCCTTCCTGTGCCCACTATTCAACAAAGCCTAGTAGGATAGAAGAAACAGACTTTATTTTATTTTATCTTCCACCTATGTCATGTGACTCCCTGGGTTATAAGAGGGAGGGGAAAGAAAATACAGACATATGTGCATGACTCAGTTACTGTAGCCCATCTCAATAAAATATAGTTCTAGTCTTCCTGTGAAGTTAGTTTCCTAATTTGATCTACCTCATAGGGCTGACATCACTTAACTAACTAAGGGGGGAAATTAAATTAACAATAAAAAAATTAAAAACAATTAAACAAAATTACAAACTCTAAAAACACAATGTATATGTATAAAAGAACATCTATTTATTAAAAATGATGACTTTCTTCAGTTTTATCACCATGATTCTGTTTTCAGACCAACTTAAGACTACAATAATCACATTACTTAGTCTTCCTTCTGCTTTGATACAAAATTAATTTAAGGCTGAGGATATTAGTTTTAATCATAAATTAATAAGTTTTGAAGCTAGAATGAGGACCAACATTATATAATTGTACATATAATATGTTTGGACTTTTTAAATAAAAGAGTAGCCTAAGAAACCTATGGAATTTAAAGACAATTCTATTCAAGACAGTCCAGTTCAGCATTATTCAACCAGCATTTTCCCTCCAGCTAGAAATATTGTACATGTGGGAATGCTGGCTGGGATTTCTAGGAATTATAGACCTAACAAATCTAGAGGATAGCAAGTTGGAGAATGATGATTAACATAGACTAGCAGTAACTTTACTTCTGTGAGGAAAATGATACATTGCTTCAATTATCAAGAACAGATATATGGGAGATTAAGAAAATATACTGACAACACAGATAGTTACTGATGTAATGGAAAAGAATTGTGTGTTTAAAATATGGCTTTGAAACAATTTGATTCTGGCTTGTTTAAGTGAACAAGTTTAAACAAACTATCTCTCTCTGGAGTTCAGATACCATAAGCTATGGTTATTTTAAAAACAATATTAGTTGAGGTTTCCGGTGCACTGAAGAAGAGAAAGATGAAGAGATCTGAACCAAACTTCCATAACTTTGTGCTTCCATTGATATTTAAGTAAAATGCACTTGAAGTGTTAATTTATGGAAATCCTAAACCAGGGATCGCCAACCCTTGGGCCCGCAGCCCACTACTGGGCCATGGCGAATTCACAAGTGGGCTGCATGAACAGTAGGCCAGCGCGCATGCATACACGGCCCAACTTGCAGTCAAGCCGCATGTGCATGTTGGCCTGCCAGTCTCATGGCCCAGTTCCCCACCCCCCGCTTCTCCTTGGTGGCCTGATCTGCTCCCCCCCCCCCCCCGGGCCAGGCCGCCAAGCCATAAAGGTTGGGGATCACTGACCTAAATAAGTGAGGAAATAGAAGAATGTTCCTGTGTAGATCTGCAGACTACAGAAAAAGTTGAAACAAAACAAGACAGAAATGATAAAGGTATTCTGAAAAACAAGAACTACCAGGGCCTGAAATGGTCTGCACCCACGTTTGTGCTCAAGCCATTACTTTGTGTGATAAATAGCTAAATATGAAAATAACACAACATGTTTATGTTAGAAATTCTAAAGATTTGGATGCCAGGGCTGTCATCCAAGAAACACAAGCAAATATCTAGAAGTAATTTTATACAGAGCAAGAGCTTATATTTTCCTGTGATACTTAGTCCCTGTTAACCAAAATTTATTTTTGATATATACTCTGAATGGTACAAAATAAAATTCACAAGGGAAAGTGAAAACTGAAAACAGCTCAATGGTATATAGAATATCTTAGGAACACTCAGACAAAATATTTGGGTATTATTAAACAAGGTTAAATTGCTCTTCCATCACCAAAAACATTAAAATGCATAAACAATATTTTCCATAAGTAAAGTCTATATTTATGATTTATTGACATTTGATGGTTGGCTTAGTTACTTTGCATGCAGGAACAGTGACATCTAGTGGAAAGCTTTTAGAAGAATTTTCTGTGACTTATCTCTTGCACGTGTGTGCACTTTATTAAAATTAGCGTGAAATGGTCTATTTTTTCATCTGTTCCTAAGTGACTGGACTGGCCAGTCCAAATTAGTAATAGTATATTGTAACACTTTGAAGGCAAAAAGGGAGCTTCAGGATATGTGGTGGCGCACAGGAAGTCTCTGTTGGCAGCGCATAAACTAAAAGAATCTTTTTTGAATCTTATACAGCAGCTAAACAGGGACACATCTAGAGCCATCCTGGATTGAAAGATTGTCCAACCCTTCTTTTCTAGATGTTGAGGCAGAAGGGAATCAATTCTAAACATCCAGCAAAGACGTCATACTTAAGTACAGTAATGGTGAACCTTTCGGGATCATTGTGTAAAAAATTTGAAAAATACCTAATTTGTCTTCTTACCATAAGAGCAAGTTACCCTAAGATGTCCTCATAAAACAACCTGTTTAATCCTTTTGAAGTTCTATAATAAAAATTAATTTGCTTTTTTTTTAAGATTAAAAAAATAACTATTTTTATGTGCCTTCCTTTTGTTGTTATTGCTGCTGCTGCAATGATAAATAACATAACAAGATTAGCCACTGTTGGGAAGCAGGCTGCTTATATGCAGAATTTAACCTTTTTATAATGTTTAAGCAAAGCTTCTCTCTTTTCTTTCCTTCCTAGCCTTGTTCCTTTCATCCCAATCACTTTCGTTTGGCCCTTTCTTTCTTTTTTAATCCTTCAGCACAGCTTTCCCCATCTCCATCGTGTGGCTGTTTTGATTGCATAGCGTTTTAAAATTGCAGAGTAAATACTCCCAAAGATTGGTGCTCTGCAGTCATTATTTCATTTTACCAAAAGGAAAGGAAAACTGATTCAGAAACTTACAGACCAACAAGTCTACTAAGTGCAACAAGTAAGCTTTTATGCCCAGCATCTTTATTGCAAATTACTTAAATGATTCTGTTGCTGTGGAGCAGCAAGTAACTTTGGAGGATTTCAGGAGTTAATTCTGCAGTTTGATAAATTAAATGCCATTAAATGAGTACGGATTTTGAAACCACATCAAGAGATTCTCTCCAGAATAATCATCTTCAACTTAGCCATTTACAGTGGTGCTTGAAACTTTCTGAACCCTTTTGAAATGTTTGCATAAATATGATTTAAAACATGATCTGTTCGCCACATTGGTCCTAAAATAAAAGAACCCAATTAGGCAAATGAATCAAAAACTCTATTAGAAGTGTATCCATTGCTTTTGTAATCTGCTCTGTCCACCTTACCATGGCTATCCTCTTCTTCTTCCTTCAACTTTTCAAAATATGATCATCAGAGTCTGATCATTAGTGCTTCTACTTGGAATTTTGATTTGATATGTTCTGTTCAACGACTCCCTTAAAAGTATTTTCCAGCACCAAAATGAAAATACATCAGTATTCTTTCTGTCCTGCTACTTGAAAGTCCAGCTAATGTCACAACAAAAAGCATTACCTGAACAGTTATAATCTTTGTTGCATAGAATCATTATGGTATTCAAACATCCTTTCCCTCATGACAGCCCTACCAGATGTTAGCCAGCAGTATATTTCTTGACTGCTCAATTTTTTTCACTTGATGGTCTACTCTATTCTAACAAGTTATTAATCAGTATCTTTACATTTGGTGCACCTGTTATTACATTCTGTCTTTACTCTTTGAGTTGATTAGGTCTTGAAAATCTTCTCAGAGAATTGCCATCAATATAATACAGATTATTGATGCTTCTTCCTCCACAGAGCATTCATTATTGATCATGAAAAGCTTGCCATATTGTAGTTGGGAATGAATAATTCTGTTTTAATCTGTTCTGTTGCTTTCATTGCAAACCACTTTGGGTCTTAGAAAGCAGGAAATGTTCATATAAGTAAGTTTCAGGACTATGTTTTTTACATTGAACTGCTATAGTTTAATCACAAATTATTCTCTTCTAATACACAGTATACACATCAATGATGCCTTCTTTCTTCCTTAGTTTTTTATTTGAATTTAGAATTTGACGTAATAATTACGTATCATAAAAATATTAAAGGAAATACAGAGGAGGGAACACAGCATAAGTAATCTACTATATGAAGTTGCTGTGTTTTATAGAGAAAGCCAATATGGTGCAGTGGTTTAAGATACCAAGCTAGAAACTAAGAGATTGTGAGTTCTGGTCCAACCTTAGGCACAAAGCCAGCTAATATCCTTGGGTTGAATGTCCTGTCTCAATCCAGGGAACAGGCAAGAGCTGAAAATGTTCCCAGGAAAACTGCAAGGATATGTCCAGACAGTCAACAGGAGTCAAACCTGATTCCAACAACCACAACAATTGTATAGATAACCCAGCAATATTAATACATGAATATAATCTCCTCTATGATTTCTCTATAATATGGAGTAAATCAGGGGATTACATTGTGTCAACACTATGAACAGTTCTGACAAAGTAAGGATTTCTTTATCTTAATATAAAGATTCTGGGGAACCTTTCTCAAATAACAAGTTAAATTTATTCCCAGATGTGATAGAAATGAAAGAAAACTTCAATGGAATTTCTTTGAATACAATATTCAGAGTACGATAATTGTGATAAAGATAAATTTAACTCCAAGGTTGAATTACATTTTGAGAGGTCTTCCTATTTCTATTTCCTTTCATTACTTTAATTTATAGGAAACTGAACACATTTCCTTGGTAGGAGCAAAGGAAGACTTTCACTGTGCAGATTAAAATCACCTGTTGGGAAAAGGTAAAATTAATGTTTCAGATTTATCTATGAGCTGTCAGTCTAGCTGAAAATAAGGAACTTTATAGTTTAGTTTCTCTTTGAGCTCTGTCTGAAAAATCATTATTTTATCCCATGTTGGGGTTACATTTATCAATACTGTTCTATACTTTTTACTGTTAAATGGGTTGTCAGAATTAAAAGGTATATTGAAAGACAGGAAAAAAAATAACCTATTATCTTGACATATGTTTCAAAGGGAAATTATATTATGTGAGGTTAGAATATTTGCCCACCAAAATAGTGTTTGTTTATGCTAATTAACTGGCTTTTGCCAGCAAATTACCTTACCATTAATCTTTATTGCTTTAAATTGTGTTATCAGGGACTGGAACTCCATTCTGCCTGCAAAATCAGTGTTCTACAGCTATATTGTGATCCTTTGTCCATTTGTTTAAAATGAGGCGGGGGGGAGACCTGGTCAAATAGCACTTTTGATGAGTCAAAGAAAAGGGACAATTTTGTTTTTTCACCCCAAACCCACTACAAATCATGATTCTTTCTCCCCATGTTTACTGGAATGCTATCCTCATTTGGGGGGATTCACACATTGTATTAAGCCTAGGGCTGCCTGTATGTATGTGTTGCAAAAATCCAGATGATCACAAGTCAGCAAAGAGAAAGAAATTAAGTTGTCTAATTTGTTGCAGCTCAGATTTGCTAGCCATAGGTAAGCCACAGTGGTGGGTTGTCCCCGGTTCACACCGGTTCTATAGAACCGGTAGTAAAACCGGTGGGAGGCTCCGCCCACCAACCCCGATGTCATCAAAATGCTTCTGCGTGAGCGAAGCGAGTACGCACATGCGGCCCTGCTGCAAACTGGTAGTAAAGGTAAGTAGAACCCACCCCTGATAAGCCACAATGTGGTTTTCTTGTTTTGAGCAGAGTGTTAATATATAAGACAGAATACTATAATTTATGAAACAAACCATACTTTAAAAAGCTGCATACAATTATAGAACAAACTATACTTTAAAGAGTCTCACACACAATTCCAGACTTAAATTGTTAAAGGAAGAAAAATGCTACGAATCATTCTGAAATTACCTAACAAAATTATTTTTACATTAATGCATCATCACATCAAATTATAATCAACATTTGCTATCTAATTCAATGAGCAAAACAAGACAAACAAACAAGGTTTTGTTCTAAGCAGTGATGGGTTGCTCCCAGTTCAGTCCGGTTCTTGCAAACTGGTAGTAAAAGTGGTGGGAGGCTCCACCCACCCGCCCAGACATCATCAGGGATGATCTGCGCATGCGCAGAAGCTTCCAATTTTTGTTTCCAATTTTTGTTTTGCTTATGCAGGACTTCTAGAAACTTTTTAAACTTTTAAACTTTTATTATTATTATTATTATTATTATTATTATTATTATTATTATTATTATTATTATTAATTGCACAGTCAGCCAGATGTTCAGACTGGATTTGGCATTTTTGTCTACCTATAACAGTGTTGGCGAACCTTTTCGGCACCAAGTGCTGAAATGGGAACACACGTGTGTGCAGGAAACCAGAAAAGTAACTGCCCGGTGCGCATGCACACCGATCAGCTGGTCTTTGTGCACGCATATGTTCCAGAAACCGGAAGAACAGGTGGCCGATGCACATGCACGTGCCAGAAACCGGAAGATCATCTTCCCGGCATGCACATGCACATTGGGCAGCTGCTCTTCTGATTTCCGGTGCTCCTGTGTGCGTGAAGACAAGCTGGCCAGCATGCCGGAACCCAAAAGTGGAACAGGCAAGAGCTCACAGGGACCTATCAGGTCTTTTCCAAGGACTTAGAATAGGCAGATCTGAATGTTTGATGGCGTTAGAAATATTGTTGCAGGATGTTCCGAGTAAAACCGTCTTTTGCAGTTGACTGATGGTGAATTTGTCAATGCTGATGGTGTCCAAGTGGTGGTCCAGATGTTTTGGGATTGCATCCAAGGTGCCTATTACCATTGGTACTACCTTTGCTTGCTTTTGCCACAATCATTCTATTTTCAGATCTTTGTATTTTGTTATCTTCTCCAGTTCTTTCTCTTCTCTTCTGCTGTCTCCAGGTACTACCGCATCCACTATCCAGACTTTTTTGTCTTTCTTTTCGACAATTGTTAAATCTGGGATGTTATGTGGCAGGAGCCTGTCTGTTTGAATTCTAAAATCCCAGAGCAATTTAACTTCTTCATTTTCTATGATGCTTTCTTTATTTTATGATGCCACCAGTTCTTGCTTACAGGCAAATGACATTTCTTGTAGCTCTTCCAATACACCATTGTTGCTACTTTGTTTTTGTTGTTGTTGCTGCTGCTGTTGTTATTACTACTACTACTATTGTTTTCCACATCCTGAAAATGTTTAAAAATCCCTGATCTGGGTTACAATGGCAGACAATCGTTCATTGAGAAATGTACAGATTGTCCCTAAGTAGTATAGGATATTTTCAGTACTGGATCTATTGAAATCAGTTATTAATTAGTCACAACGCATGCAAATACAGTACAAGAAGTTCAGCAATTATATGACACTATTGATTAAATGTCTCCTATATAGCGCTAAGTGGAGCGATGAATATGTCCTGGCCCATCTAAATATGGATTGACCATTATTCCTGTTCCGGGGATAATTTCTGAAAAGATGTGTATGGAATTATTGACTTTTATTTTTTTTAACCTTGTTCTGATTGAAGAAATAATTACTCAATAACAAAGTTTGACTGTTTAATAGATATTAATACTAGGAATAGCTAGATGAGAATTGCGATATTGTACATGCATGAGACTAAAAACAATATTTCTGTGGTCTCTGAATTCCATCAGTGGTGGGCTGCCCCCCAGTTCACACCGGTTCCATAGAATTGGTAGTAAAACCAGCGGGAGGCTCCGCCCACCAACCCTGATGTCATCAGAATGCTTCTGCGCATGTGCGGAAGAGCGTGCATGAGCAAAGCGCAAGCGTGCACGGCTCCATTGCAAACCGGTAGTAAAGGTAAATAGAACCCACCCATGAATTCCATGTTTCTATCTTAAGAGCACCCTTCTGATTATAGTTGTAGAAACTAAAGTTCATTTTTCTGCTCTTTGATGTTAGGAATATGAGAAAGTGCTAACATATATGACTTGCTATTTGTATCATTTCACCATGATTCAAAATATTAAGTGTGGCCTTAGATGCTCCACCTAACGTTTCTACCTCTGAATTATGTCAATTCTGCTTTAATAATATCAAATATACTTGGTGGTGATAAATCAAGTGAGACTAGTCATACAGCCTTAACCCAAAAAATTTATTTTCAATTTTCTCATGTAGGTTTATTTTGGCAGGATAAGGGGGGGGGGAATGTATAGTGTGTGTGTATAATATATGTCTATGCATGTGTATGTACACACACACATGAATAGTGCCATACACAAAGTATTCTTTCATTACCGCATTCACTCAGGAG
The DNA here is from genome assembly GCA_030761175.1 of Masticophis lateralis. NCBI lineage: Eukaryota > Metazoa > Chordata > Lepidosauria > Squamata > Colubridae > Masticophis > Masticophis lateralis. The sequence goes on along the minus strand of JAUDYJ010000002.1, from coordinate 136,674,560 downwards.
GCATGAATGAAATCTGAGATCTTTTTAATAATAAACTAGAACATGCTTATAAATTGGAGAAGTTAAAGAAAATAAAACAGAACTCACAAACCTCTTAGCTAAATGAGGAAAGCACAGCAGCACTGACAATCTGTGATAGGATTACTGTCTGTTAAATCAGATTCAATCTACCGTACCAAGTTCAAAGCCAGAGATCCTTCATAAAGATCTCCCAAAGGTCCAAGAGGAAAGGCAGGGCAGTGTTCCACTGTTGTGCTATTCCAACGCCACACCACAAGCAGAGAATTGAGGAGATGACAGGTAAGGCCACAGACACTTTATCTCCTGCATAAAGATATGGCTGCCTTCTGATTTTCAATTGGGTAATCAATGCACAGAATATTCAACTCAATTATCTTTAATTGCGGTCCAAGATCGGTAGGCGGACAACCAGCTGTACAACAACCCAAGTGTGATCCAAAAATACAACAACACTGTAACAGTTTAATATATGGTGTACTTCTGTTAACTACTGAGGGTGGTGGCTGGGCAATCTTTTCATTAGAGGACACATTGGGAATGGAGTTCCACATAGAATTTGTACCTTATGAAAACATGTTCTAAGGCAATGGTTCTTAACCTGGGGGTCGTGACCCCTTTGGGGATCGAACAACTCTTTCACAGGGGTCGCCTAAGACCATCGGAAAACACATATTTTCAATGGTTTTAGGAATAATTTTATGGTTGGGGGTCACCACAACATGAGGAACTGTATTAAAGGGTCGCGGCATTAGGAAGATTGAGAACCACTGTTCTAAGGTTTCAGATTCACCAGAGACAGAAGAGTGCAGATAGTCCTCGGCTTACAACAGTTTGTTTAGTGACCGTTCAAAGTTACAACAGCACTGAAAAAAGTGATTTATAACCATATTTCACACTTACGACCATTGCACATCCCCATGGTCATGAGATCAAAATTCAGACACTTGGCAACGGACTCGTATTTCTGACAGTTATCATGTCCCCAGGTCCCCTTTTGTGAACTTCTGACAAGCAAAGTCAATGGAGAGAAGCCAGATTCACTTAACTGTGTTACTAATTTAACAACTGCAGTGATTCATTAAACAAGTGTGGCAAGAAATGTCAAATGGGGCAAAACTCAACAACTATCTCGCTTAGGAACAGAAATTTTGGGATCAATTGTGGTTGTAAGTAAAGGATTGTTTGTATAGCCTAAACCCTACAGGGATTTCTTTATTTCTGCAACCATGATTGCAGAAGGGAGGGCATTAGAATACACTCTGGCAAAAGCCCATTGATGATAGAAGAATAAGATTTTGAAGCACAAGGTTAAAGGTTAAAACAAGATTATGTTGTTAGTTCTGGAAATCCTTTATGGTTGTTTTGCTGACAGGGATTGAAAAGTTGATATTTTATGGATTTGACTACAAATAAGGGATGGGATATGGGATGAAGAGATAATTGTTACCTTAGAAGGGGTGAGAAGTCACTACATTTGTTTATACTTGTGATGAAAGATGGAAGTCACTTCTTTATATACTTTTTTTCTATTCTTTTTTTTCTTGCATGTCTAACTCATTTCTATTCTCTTTTGTTTGAGTTTAGTTTGTATTAGATTTTACTCTAAAAATTCTCTATGTAAAAAGAGTCCAATTGGATAAGTCAGTTCTCCAGTTTGGTTACTAGATGCATGGCATACATCTTACTGATGACTAATGGGCCCATAATTAACGAGCTCATCCTTATTTTATAAAAGAATAAAAATCCTTCTACCATGTATTGATAAAAGATAAAACTATTTTATCAATATAGGTACAGGGAAATTTTGACTGGCATCTGTCAAGAGAGATTTGATTTACTGTATTTTCCTGCGTATAAGACTACTTTCTAACACATAAAAATCTTCTCAAAAGTCGGGGGTCGTCTTATACGCCGGGTCTCATTCTCCTGTAACCAGGCAGACCAGCCCATAAGGCTCTGACAAGCCTTAAATGGCTCTGAGGAGGGTCGTCTTATACGCCCAGTCATCTTATACGCCAGAAAATACGGTAAATATATCAGGGATAATATGGCCCAGTCTCAGTACCTTACCTGTGGTCAAACATTCTATTATCCGTCTGATGGTCATTGCTGCAAATAATCAATTGCTACAGGTAGTGAAAAGAAGTAAGTATCTGAATTTCATAAAGACTGGTAAAATGAATATCCCCTTCTGCACAAATGCAAAGATGTTGCTAATATGGTCTGAGCAGCAGTTATATGCCAGAAAAGAGATAGATTCCTACAACTGACTGCTTCAATCAGTTGGTTTCAGGAGCTTAGAAAGGCAGCACATTTCCTCATTTTCAGCATTTTTCAATATTTATTTCCAATTCTATATTTTGAGAGGATTTATAACTTATAACTGATGAGATCAGTGTCCTCTTAGCAGCTATACAATTAGAATTACAGCAAGATTTAGGGAAACATTTATGACGTTTCTATAGATACTACTATCTATAGAAGCATAAATAGTAGACTATAGACTATAACTATGTGAGCTGTGTAGATCTCCTGAGTTTGGTTAGGGACATAGTGAGGTTGAAAGCAACATTTCAGAAGAAAGCTACTGAAATGAATGCCAACTGGGAAATTAAACCAGATAATGACTATATAACTAAGGTGACCTCCAATTAACTCTGGATTGGCCAGCTTCCTCAGCTGGAACATATTGTGGTCTAACATATTTATAACAAACAAAATTAAAGTTGTTGCAGAAAAGAAGAAGGGGTAAATTATCCTTCTTTGCCCTCAGTATATCACAAAATAGGAGATATTAGGAACCAGATTATTTGATATTGAGACATAATCAATATTGGAGACTGGAAGGTAAAGGGGCTGGGAACATCTTTTTCAAAATATGCCATTTAAAATAATTAAATTCAATGTATTAGCCATTCCTGCAAAATTACTCGTGGGATCCCAAGAGATTTATTTTAAAAAACCCTTGTAATCTGAATAAATCTTCAAGGTCAAGAGAGAAACCATTGAACTGAGCATGAAGTGAATTATCATCTTAGCATTGAAGTCTCTGACCAAAATCAAATAGGTGAAAGAAAAGTAGCCATGCAGCGTTCAAAATACTGGACTAAGTCATGCCTTAACTCTTCAAATTGTGCTCTCGATCTCACAGAAGATAAATAGAAGTTGACATTAACTAGACTAAAGCAACTAAAAATAAGCCTAATAAGCCAATGGCCAAAATCCAATTTGCCTGTAATTGCAAAAATTGTCACCTGGAGCAGGAAGTTAAGGCTTTAAAAAATCCCCAAGCTGACACTTGATCTGCCACCACTATTACTTGGTGTGATAGTGATTTATTGTAATTATGAATATAGAATATATTCCTGGCCTCCAAATCTCCTGTAGAAACAAAATATCAAACTTAGTAATAAGGTTAATAAAACCTAGGCACCTGATTTATGAGACCAAACAGCTATAGCCTATGACTGTATATACAAAAGAGAGGTTATCTGCAGCATAATTGTCATTCTTGGTTGGGCTCAGCAGGACTGATAAATGTGAAAGCTGAAATGGCATCCAAAACTGCAAGTAGTGAAGAAACTTGAGAACATTTGGGCCACCAAAGACCTGTTTATAAAATAGACATTTGAAGCCCCTATCGGGAAATCTATAGACTTGTTAAATAGATGAGAGTCTCTGAAATGAGCTCTAGGATTATAAAGGGTTAAGTTGTTGCCTAGAGTTTCCCTTGACTGTAGCTGCTTGGTTTTGGGGGGGGGGGGGGGGGCGAGGGCAAGTGGAAAGGACACTTCCAGATTTGTTGAAAGATGCCAAATGTAATTCAATGAGCCACAGAGCTCATGACAGTAATTTTCCCATGTCAGCAAATATACATGACAATAGTCGAGACAGACCTGTAGCTGGCAAAATAGCTATGAGTTGCAAGAAAAGAGAGGTTTCTGAGTTTCATTACCTCAGAATGCTAAGTCTCAATGTTGCTTTCTTTTTTCCTTAAGAGGTTCTTCTATCCCATCTTTGCTTGTAGTAACATTTGACTAGAAGTAGATGATGGCTTTCTTTTATGATCAGTAAGTGTCTTCGCTAATATGTGCTTAGCTCAATACAATCAGAATCAAAACACGTGTCAAATGGAGGATAGTTTTGCACGGACATATTTGCACTAACCAAAAAGAATTGAAGATCATGGATCATGATGCTCTTAAGACATCAGCCTCTCCTTAAACAATTGTGGCACTTTGCACAATGGCTTCCTTTAATGTGTAGAATTATGCCTTTATGACATCAAGGACTTCAGTAGAGTGTTTAGAATTGCAATGGGTTCACAAGGGAGGATCAATTTAACAATCTGACTTCACAGATTAAAAAGATCCAACACCAGTATGGAAAGTGTACTATAAAGTAGCCAATTTGGTGTGGCTAAGGGAATGGGCTACCTTGGAAAACAAGAGAATTTTGGCTTTGGAAGGGCATGACCTGCAGAAGGGCTGGCATGCCTACCAATGGGATACAGGCAAAAGGACAAGGACATATTTCCACAGGCATAAAATAAGAGACACATTAATGCAGACTTGGAGGGAAATAAGGCAAAAGCAATATACGAAAATCCCAAAATGGCTCCACAATGGAGGCCATAATATATCCTAATGCCTTAGAAATTGGGAAAATGCTCAAATATAAGGATATTTTAGATGATGGTGGGAACCTTAAAACGAATGAGGTGTTAAAAGAACAAGGCATCCATATTGATTGGTGGCTAAAAGTACAAATAAAGTCCTGATACCAAAAGGACAAGGAGCAGTTTGGTATAGAAACAGGAGCCAATGGATTTGACAAGATATGGATGGGAACCGAAAATAAATTATTAGCCAAATTATATAACTATTTGCTCAAATATGATAGGGTAGAAGAGGTAGTCAAAGACCAAATGATTGCATGGGCTAAAAATATTGGACATAGTGTAAACTTAAATGAATGGGAAACAATTTGGAACAGCAATCTTAAATTGACAAGGGCAGTAGCATATAAAGAAAACCAATATAATATAGGTGGCATTTAGCCCCTACTAGGATAGCAAAAATTTATCCTAACACGAGCCCAAACTGTTGGAAATGTGGTCACCATCAAGGCACCTTCTATCATATGTGATGGGCATGCCTCGAAGCAACTAAATTTTGGAAATTGATTCAAAGATGGATTCAAGAAATGATAGAGGAAAATATCGATTTGGAACCCGAAACCTTTCTCCTGAGAATACTGAAAAGGCATATGAGAAAAAAAAGAGGTACCTAACTATACATGTCATAACAGCAGCCAGAATAATATATGCACAGTATTGGAAAGAGAAAGGGCTACCACCGGAAGAACATGTAATTAGAAAAATATTAGAATGCGCCGAGATGAATAAGTTAACATATGTGATAAACGAAAAAGAGAATTCGGAATACTATACAGTGTGGGAAATGTGGTATAAGTGGATGGAAGAAAAAAGTAAAAGGTAAAATAAGAGAGGGTGCAACTATCAATAATAATCAAGTAAATATGGAACACCATGTATATAATCTGTATATATTTATGAACACCGCTAAACCAAAAACTGTTGAATTGTATTATTATATATTTCAATAAAAATTTAATAATAATAATAAAAAAATAAAAATATTCAACACCAGTTTTTTTCTTACTTTAGCCCAGCACCACCTTAGTTGCTGTTTCATGCTAGCTTTTTAAATTTAAATTCCTGGTCAGAAAGTCATCTTAAGGCGCTGTACATCTTAGCATGAAAATGAGCAAAGGTAAAATTGGCTGAGGATTAAATGTTACACAGAAAGTCTAATGGAGCCATTTACTGGTACTTATTATAGGAACCTAAAGCACCATGAAAAATGAAGCATGATTTTTGGAAGATTAGCCATTTTGAAACAAGTTCATCCATTTCATTGGTCAGATGCACTATTAGATAAGCAGTCGTTTTAAAAAGTAGAACATTCATAAATAAGAGAGATTAGGTTTGTTCTCATGTGACATTTCAAACTAACTTGTGCAAATGTAGCCTAGCATAAATCTTTGAGAGAGTCAGACATGGTGACTGTCTATTAAAAAGGGGGGGGAGTGTCTGCTATTGAAAATAATAACCTTGTGTTGAATTCTCTCTCTTTTGTTCTGCCTCAATTACTCCAAATTATTCTATATACTAAAGGCAGTACATTGCACTTCAGTGCAATGGGAACAGGAAAGTCTTCTTAAAGCTCTTACAGAAGAGGCTGTGTGTGTCTTTTTACAACTTCCATCGCTGTCACTTATGATCATAAACATATGTTGTACCATTTTTGTTGTTGTTCTAGAGGTTTGCTGAATCATTTTACAAATGCACTTGGTCAGAGATATTGTTAATGGCTTGGATCCAGAGAACTACTGATGGAAAAGATACTGGTGCCATTTAGCAATAGTTCTTTCTATTTCTGGCTATCCTTAAGGAAAAAGTGCAAAAATATAACAAGCAAGAATAAAATGAAGGGTGAATATAACACCTTTTCTGACAGGAAGCCTTATCCCATATTCTTAGAATGAAGTATGTGGCTTCATTCATAGGCTTAATCTATGGGACTTCCTTAAAAACAAAAAAGCACCACACCCCATTGTCTCTGCTTCTCCTATGAACAGCTTATGGCTATACTCCTTCATAGGGTGGATTAAAACAAAGGACATCATTATCATTTCTTCCGAATCTTTGCAGAAAAATACCCACTGGTGTTAACTGGCTACCTACAGCAGATTAAATAGCATGTCAGTATCATATATAGGCCATTGGATGCCGCTCACTCCCTTTCACCAGTTGGCCTGCACCATACTCAGTAACACATCCATGTCCCATTTTTAAAAAGGAAATTCTTCTTGTACGCAAGGCAATGTTTCATCCACATTCCTGTGCCCTCAAGTCTAGAAGGAAGCAAAACTTTTTAAAAAAAAAATAGATATGGGTGAATGACTCTCAGCTGTAAAAGTCTGATTTGCCCTGTGATTTGAAAACAATGGTAGGAAATGTGATTGGAAGGCAACAGAAATAGAAAAACAGTAGCCTCTAGCAAACGTGCTTGCAAATAAGCCATGAAGCTCAAAGGGTGTCACACCCAGTTAATTTCCACAGCTTATTTCCGAGCCAAGCAAAGCGATTTCTCCCTTCCCCATTATTGTTCTTCCCAATCCTGTATATTCCCCTCCCTAGCATCTTGAATCTATTCTAGCGCTTTTGGTGAGTGGCTGACTCGTCTCCTAGCAACCCACATCAGCACCCGCCCTCCCTTCCGATCCTCTTCCTCCCCGTCCCCCTCCCTCCTCTCTGGTTGAGTGACCTCTGGCTCCCGCCTCTTCCGTTTCCGCCGCCGTCGCCCACTTCTACGCCGGCTGAGTGCTATTGTTTCTCTGCGGGCACCAGGTAGGGGAGGTGGGGAAGGGACGGGAAACGTCTCGGACTGGGATTGAGGGATGGGAAGATGATGTCCCAGGAGCAGTTGCAGCTCCTTAAAACAGTCTTCCCCGCCTTTTTTTTTATAAGATGGACTACAACTTCCATCATCTTCGGCAGTTGATGAGATCCTTGGCTCTGCCTTCCACTGCAGGGTTAAGAATAGAATCCATCCTACGTCCAGCAGGGTAATTGCCTCCCAGGGTGTTGCTTTATAACGCTTGTTATAAAGGAGAATTTTAAAATTCCGATTGGTTTAAGTGATCTGCTTTCCTAGACACCTTTTATTTTTATTTGATTTTATTTATTAGTTCGTCAAACAGGTGCAAGATAGCAGGTATGAATATGAACATGGACATGAAGGAAGGAAGTGAATACAAGCTGCTAGCAGCGAAGGCTAGAGATAGGAGGAGGAACTCCGCCTTAATGAATGAAAAGTGACCGTTTTACAAAGAGGTTTTCTTCATTTTCCTCTGTTTCAGGTGACTTGCTCTGGAGCTGCTGCAACTGTCTGACTCGGGGATGCAGGGACTGACATTGGAAATGAGAGGGAAATCAAGCTCTGTTTCATCCCGGTTGTGAGTATGCTACGCATGTGTATATAATGGAATTGCTGAATGGGTCCCCCTTAACAAATGATTAGTCTTTGATGGTCAGGAATAAGAAATGTTGTTAGCTTTGTGTTGAACAAAGAGGGAAAGAAACAAGATAGCATTGTTAGAAGCAAGGAGAAAAATGTGGGGTTTTTTAGCTGAGGTGGTTGCAGTTTGAGTTGGGGGTTGGCCTGGGTTTTGTTGTTGTTCATTTATTTAATAAGATGGGAAACACATTGGTTGTAGCCAATAAGTGAATACTGTTGTTACCGTAAAAAATAAATTGACATTGTGAAATAAAGTGTGGATAAAGGAGTAAATTATTGGTCTAAAGAGACTATCAATTCTTCTTTTTGAGAATAAAGGATTCATCTGATTTAAGGAAAAACTATTTCTTGATATATAGTGATAGGATAATTAAGATAATTAAAATGAACACACTTGGTAATTTTTATACTGGGCCAATTAATGAGGTAATAACAGTAAAGTAAAGACTGTTTTAGGCCTACAAATTAGTGTTATCTTACATGATTGAATTAATTATCTAGAATGACAGTAAATTAATAGAAGATGGAAGAGGCTGAAAGCAGATCTAAATCATCTTCAGGATTCCTTCCAGAATGGAGTTTGGCCTTCTGGACTCTGTGTTCAGTGATGGTACCAATCATGATCACCTTGTGGTGCAGTTTTCGGCGATCTCGGAGGCAAGGACTTCTGCAGGATATCTTGCATAAAAGCAAGCATGATTGGCAAGATATAGACTTCTTTAGCCAGCCTACCTATTGCTGTGTCTGCACTCAGCATATTATCCAGGGAGCTTTCTGCAACTGCTGTGGGCTGTGTGTTGATGAAGAATGCCTGAAGAAAGCTGATGGTCATTTCCTATGCAAGGAAATTGTGCCAAGAAGCCAAGATGGGAGACCGGCTTCTATGATGCACCATTGGATCCGAGGCAATGTTCCACTGTGTAGCTACTGTGTGGTGTGCAAACTACAATGTGGTACACAACCCAAGCTCTGTGATTACAGGTAATGCTGCAGATTTAAATATGGGGGCAGCTGTAGAGGAAATAACACAGTGATGTCACTTCCTTATTTATCCTCTTTAAATTTCTGGGGCTTGATCATTACATTGTGTTTTATGCAAGTTTGTTTAAATTGTCACTTTTTAATTATGGATGGCAGATTTTGATTGGGGAGATTTTTGCATATGCTTTTCATAGGATTGAATTATTGAATGCTTCTTGGCTTGCAATTTCCTGGGGCTCAAGAATAGGACAGGGTTTTGCTAAAGCTGCCTCTGATGGTGTTCAGGGTTTAACAAAGTTTTCACTGGAAACAAGCTTTGGGAGATAAGTACAGTGCAGTTCTACTTTGCAAAAATCCTGGTATAAAAAAATCCACAAGGGGTTGAGTCACATATCCTTAATATTTCCTGGAGTTGCTTCTGAGGGCAAAAGCCATTTGGATTTCTAAATAGTATTTCAAGTCTTGTTGGGTAGAAATGTCCCTTTATTTTTTTTTAAAGAACCATATTTTGTAGATATTCACATTTGAAAAACAAATGAAAAGAATGTAGTAAATTAAATACAATCAGTAAAAACCTTTTGCATTCCAAGAAAGGAAAAAGGAAATATATTCTCTGAATATATTAATCTTAATTTAGCATGTTTTACACTTTTTATGTAAAGTTGCTAGAATGTATTTCACAAGCATTTACTTTGTACACATCTTCACTCACTACTTGTTTTACACTATTGCTCAGCCTTCCCCAACTTGGGGCTCTTCACATGTATTGCAACTGCATTTTGCTTTATTTATAAAACCTCTGTTGTATTTCATTAAGAACCAGTATCAGAGATAACAGACGTCATCAATATTTGCTGAGAATTTTGGATATTGTAGTCACAATATCCCTGAAGATAGGTTGATAGGGAGCTTCTGTAACTTTTCCTCACTTGAAAGGACCAGAGAATATAATTGTTGATGCCTATACTGTGTCTTTTTCTTTCTTGGTATAATTGAGGACTATTTTTCCACAGTGTGACCATGAAGCTTTTAAAAAACGAAAATTACATACAATGTCATAATGCAATATGAAGAGTATTCTTTTTCAATAGTATATCAATTCTATCTGTGAATATATAGCAGAACTGATCTCTATTTTAATAAATCTATTTTAATTATCCATTACTAATTCATTTGTTATTTTTGTACAGAATTTGAGTATCGTGTTGGCTGTTGAAAACTACCTTCTGTTCATTCTTAGCTTAAGACCTTTTGCCTTCATTTGATGGTTAATTATCCTGTATTACTCTCTCTTAAAAGACAAAAATGCATCTGGTGTGTTTTCAGAATCAAACAGATGTGGTTTAGCTCATTATTCAACCCTGCAGGGGGAAAGTATTTTTTATTAGAATATTGTCCAAAATATTGTCCAGTGACATTCAAAATAACATATATGAACAATTATAAATGTTATTTTCTCTTTCAATGACTAACTGGCTCCTTTTTTGGATTTTCGAAATAAACTAAACCTCCGACAGATCCATGTTTATTTGATAGAACATGTATTGTCCATCTGTTGCTTGGAGGGTATTGAGGCTGCTTATGGGAATTATTTCTCTTGGACGTCTCTTAATCCTTTTTTTCTAAAATGGGTCTGAAGTGATAGTGCTAACCCACCATTTTTGTTTTTTGTTTTGTTTTAAGCCAAGCTTCCTTTTATTAAAAATGACCTACCTGACTATTGATAAATTAATTTATGCTTGGTCAGAACAAGCTGTTGTCAAAGTCCTTTCTTTTTGTTCCTTTTCTGCTCTGTGGTATTAATGCTTGGGTTTGGCTTTACTAAACTCAGAGAGTATTTTATTTGGTTATATAGAATGATATATATAAAAATTCCTTTTATTGATTCAATGATCTTTTCCTAACCTCCTAAACATTTTCACAAAACTTTAGATTTGCTATTCACAGAAGAACACTGAAACAATTGGCAATAATGCAAAGTTGCTGGAAAAGTGAGGATAGATGGAAGAGAGACTTATCTTCAGCAACATCCATCTGAAACTAATAAAGAAAGAGTAGAGTTGATGTGCTTTAATTCAGTGGTTGAGTGATTGCACCATTTTTTGTTAAGTCCCTCAAAAATGATACTGTTTCTGTAAGCGTCCAATAATAGAATGGAACCAGTCTTTCTTTGCTGTGAATGTTGTTCTGATTGTTCTTCTTTCAGGTGTATTTGGTGCCAGCAAACTGTACATGATGACTGTATGCAGAATTCTTTGAAGAATGGGAAGTGTGAATTGGGAGAGTTTCGCAACCTCATTATCCCCCCAACTTACTTGCTCAAAGTCTGTCAGATGCGTAAAAGTAAACACATGAATGACTACAAGGTCAGTGCTACAGCGTTTTATTCTCCAGCTGATGTCTGTTTCCAGGAGCTCAGAATCATTGACTTGGAGGGTGGGGGGTGGGTTGGTCTTGCATGCTGTGAGCTGAGTCAGCAAAATAAAGAGGAGAAATAGGATACATGTATTGGATTAATTCTGTAGTTCACTGAGAAAAATCAAAAGAAGAGAAATTGAAAGTAAGAAGCCCTTGCATCAATACAATATATAACTTACATAAAGGGCTTGTTGGCAACTTGATATGAAAGAGCTTCTCCAGAAAAGTTCACAAAGCATTGTCTTTATGATAGTGAAAACTTTATTATCCATACTTTATGTTTCATAGACTGGGTTGCTCTGTTGAAAATCTATATCTTAATTGTGCTTTTTTAATGTTACATTTGAAGATTGAGTTAATATATAATTTATATTTATGTTATAAAACAGGACACTTGCACTTCTTAATAGTGGGGTTAATAGTTGGTTAATAGTGTATTAAAATATCCCTCTGATACAAGCATATGGCAACTACTGTAATACCCCAATAAAAGATAGTAAAATGCAGGTTATAGCTTTACTCAGCAGCTCCTGAAATGACTGGGGAAAAATGCATCCTATAGTAAGATCAAGGAACAAAATAAATGTTGCCATTTGTTAATTGGCAAAAATGGTAAAGGTTGATTTTACTATGGCTCTGTCAAAGAAATGCCAGCCTTTAAGATATCCATTTGGCTGCTTGAACAGGTTCTATCTTATATTTCAATCTCTGTGCAAATTGCACATAAATTAGCTTGTTTCTGGTTTAAAAGACTTACCCAGATCAGTTTTGCAATCTAAGCATAGGCTCTAACAACTATTGTGGATATTAATTTTTCTGTACCTCTATATTAAGCACTATCAGGACAAACATAATCATTGGGTGCATGGAAAGGTTTTATTATATATTTGAATTCTAACAGGCTGTAGGTTCTGTTGACTATTTCAAAATGGCGATCGTATGAAAATCAGAATAAATCATATATGCAAATCATGGTTTAGTTTTACATTGAACAGGAAAATTGGTATTTCCTACAAATGATAAAGCAATTTATTTTTCTTTAAGTAATTTGCAAGAGTACATTTTCTCTTTTACAATTTAAGAGTTAATTTCTCAACAGCATGAGGAAAAAATAAGAGTGTGATGCTATTTTGTGACAATACAGATCTAACTAGCTTGCTTCTGTGTTTTTCTTTTTTGCAGCTATCTGAGTCTTGTGGGGAAAATTGGACCCCAGTAATAATTCTGCTCAATACTCGGAGTGGAAACAATATGGGGGAAACGCTGATAGGGCAATTAAAGATCTTATTAAATCCAATTCAGGTAATTGTGTTGATACAATGAAACTGAAGATGAGGTGGATTTGTTGCTTAAATAAGAAATTAAACATAACTTAAGAGATCTTTAAGGGGTTTTTTGGGGGGGGGGAGGTGTTAATAGGGTTAGAAACTTGAAAACTCCCTAAGGAATTATTATCACTGGTCAAGATGGATTCAATTGAAGAAACATGCATAACATTGCAGTATAGAAATGAGCATGATACTGTTCAGCAGGGTTTCTCAATTCTTAACAACTTTAAAAAATGTGGGCTTCAATTCCCAGAACTCCCCAGCCAGCCTGTAAGGTGCCCAGCCAGCCATCTGCCCACCCACCTTCCTTTCTTTTTCCCTCCCTTAGCTCTCTACTGCCCAGTCCTGATCCCACTGGCCAGCCCTTCTGTTCCTTCCTCCCTCTCTGATAATCAGGCTTCCTTCTCTGGCCCAACTGCCTCCTGATCTTTCCTGCATGTTCCCATTCCTTTTTTCTTGTTTCTCCTTGACAGCTATTGCTGCTACAGATGTTGACACATGTCATTGCCAAGAAAACTGCTTGACATTTTCCCATTCTCCATACTCCACCATCACCCCAATCATTTCTGCCTGGATTAACCACATTCCATGCACATCCCTAGTATACAGTCCTCGGCTTACGACCACAATTGATTCCAAAATTTCTGTTGCTAAGCAAGATAGTTAAGTGAATTTTGCCCCCATTTTACGACCTTTCTTGTTACAGTTGTTAAGTGAATTGTTTCAATTCTTAAGTTAGTAACAAGTTGTTAAGCAAATCTGGCTTCCCCATTTAAATTTGTTTGTCAGAAGGTGGTAAAAGGTGATCACATGACCTTGGGACATTGCAGCCATCATAAATATGAGCCAATTGCCAAGCCTCTCAATTTTGATCATGGGGATACGGCACGAGTCGTAAGTGTGAAAAGCAGTCACAAATCACTTTTTTTCAGTGCCGTTGTAACTTCGAACGGTCACTAAATGAACTTTTGTAAGCCGAGGACTTCCTGTACTTGATACTTAGTGCTCTTTCAAAAGGCCCTGAAGAGAATAGTTTTTGCCAGCGGGCCTAGGGACCCCAGAGTGATATAGAGCCCATCAAGTGGTTTATTTAATTATTGTTGCAAGAGGCTAGGGTTATATTGATTGGAGTTTGTGTTTGGAGTTTTATTTCTGTAAGCCATCTGGAGACACCAAGAATGAATTCCGCAGATATATAAATGTTCTAAATAAATAAATATAGTGACCATTAGTTATCATTTTACATGTGCAGTACAATGATACCTTGCAAATATGCCGTATCATTTGAAAAATGTTTTTCCAATTGTTTTGGAGACTAAATGGTGACCAGCCCTGTTGCTCACAAGATTTAAACAAACGGCACAAGACGTCAAATCTCTTCTTTACAGACAAAAGGATTGTATAGCACTTTCTTTCAATAGTCGCCCCTTGGATAACGTGCCATTGATAGTAAAAAATGCTGCAGAATCATTAGAGTGCACTTGCAGTACATTCAGTAGGTAGTAATGTAGAAGGACCCTTACTCCTTAACTTTTTATTTTTCAGTGACAGCTTTTGCCACTATAGCCTTTTTCTTGAACACTTTATTGAATATTTTAAAAAGAAAAGAAACAAGTGTGCTTTCCTTGTCCCTTCCAAGCTTTGCTATACCTTTTAATCCTTTGCTAAGATCTTCAACTTACCATTGGAAATATTTCAAATTTTCTTCCTCTGTTGATTATCTGAACTCAACATGCTATTCCTTCAGTTTCTTCTTCCACAGAACCTGAAAGCATGCTGAAATGATTTCAGGTTCTCAGAGTTACCTCTGCGGTGAATACATTCTAATAATCCATAGAACAAAAATAATTTTCCTCTGTCGTTTTTAAGGTCATATAGATCATGGTTTAGATGAATAGGCCTCATTTAACCTAATGAGGCTATCTTGTCCCCAGAGGTGAGGCTGGCCCCCAGTCTCGCCTTCTGCCAAATGGGATCAGAGAATGATACACAACTCTGGGGGTGGTTGGTGGGTTGAGAACCCACCTTCCACTTTTTAACTTCTCTTTTAACCCTATTCTTATTTTGTTCTTCCTTTTTAATTCTGTTTTTAACGAAAGTGTGTCTCTTTTATATGGTTTTATGGCTTGTGGCCAGAGTCACTTGGTAGTGAGATGGGCACTGTCTAAATTTGTTAGATTAGGTTAGGTTAGATGAGATTAATCAGAACCTATATTTGTAGAAATTTATTTAATCTGAAAATGCTTTCTACAGTGTCATGTAATTAAATATTTTTTTAAATGTATTTTTAGGTATTTGACCTAACCAAAACAGCTCCGGCAAAAGCACTCCAGCTTTGCACCTGGCTGCCTAGCAATTCTGCCAGAGTCCTTGTTTGTGGTGGAGATGGCACAGTGGGTTGGGTCCTGGATGCAATTGATGGCATGAAAATAAAGGTATGGTGTTTCAGAATACCTTGGCAACCTCTTTCCTTCTTTGTTATTCACAAATTACCTTCTTTGCCATTGATTACATCTCTTCCAGTACAATATTGTCAGGATAATGCAGCAATATAATAGCTTTACCATAAAAATCCATTTTCCCCCCTATGACTGAAAAGTGTGTTTTGAAGCGCACTTTTTCTGCAAGATGTTCTGTCCTCTTTTCTGTGTCAGACAATTTTTTTAAAATTTGCTATTTAAAGTATACTAATTTCATGAAAATTAAAATGGAGTATAAAGGTAAAGGTTTCCCTGTGCAGTCATCTCCGACTCTTGGGCGCAGTGCTCATCATCGTTTCTTGGCTGAGGGAGCCAACGTTGTCTGAAGACTTTTTCCATGATCTTGTGTCCAGCATGACTATACTCCAAAGGCGCATGGAACACTGTTGCCTTCCCACCAAAGTGGTACCTATTAATCTACTCGCATTTGCATGCTTTTGAACTGCTGTGTGGGCAGGAACAGGAGCTCACCCTATTGTGTGGCCCTCAGGTCTTGAATCCAAGCTATCCACTTTCCAGCTGACAAGCACAGTGTTTTTAACTGCTGACTCATCACACACCCAGAATGGAGATTACAACATGGGTTTCCACCCCCCCCCCCCCAAGTGATATGTTCAGCCAAGAAAAACCTTGTCCCTAAACCAAATATTAATGCAAAAGGGCTGCTTCTAAGAGCCAGTTTGTTCTAATGGTTAAGATCCTGGCCTAAAAATTGGGAAACGCTTTAGGCACAAAAGCTAGCTGGGTGACTTTGGGCCTGTCACTCTCTTTCATCCCAGCCTGAGGCTGTTGTGGCAAACATAGGAGGAGAAAGTAGTAACAGATATGTTTGCCACCTTGATTTACTTACAAAGTATAAAAGTGGGATAAAAGTCAAATATATCTTTTTTTCAGTTTCCTCTTTAAGATGAAGCCTCACCAAGCTTTGCAAATATTATTAGGTATATAGTTTTCTGGTTGTTTTCCTTAGAAGCCCAGCCATGCTGTTAAGAAAGAATCCTTGAAGCAGAATTGCAATTAGTGGCAATTCAAGCTGTCTCTGAAATTTCAAGGATCAAAGATGTTAAGCAGCCAGGCATATAAAATCTCAACTCTTAATCCCGAATTAATGCTTCTGTTTCACAGGGACAGGAAAGGTATGTCCCTCGGGTTGCAATTTTACCCCTGGGCACAGGTAATGACCTATCAAATACCCTCGGCTGGGGCGCTGGCTATGCCGGGGAAGTTCCAGTGGAGCAGATTCTACATAACATTATGGATGCAGATGAAATCCGGTTGGACAGGTGAGTGCTTGAAATCTTTCTCAAATTCCAGCTCCTGCCTTCCAAAAAACCCCCCCAAAAACCCTTGAATTGGATGTGGAATCTAATCTCTTGAAATTTAGAACGGGCTTTCGTGTGGTTCTTTACAAAGCTGGAAGAACTTTCTTTCTCATTAAATACAGGTTTACATTATAGTTGCGCTGGCATTAGAACATTTCTTGTATTGATTATTCTATTTCTAATATTGTTTTAGGCCATATATACCATGTTATATATAAGCACAAAATAAAATTTAAAAATCCCCTTGGTAGATTTGTTTTTATCATGCAGGGCATTTGGGATTCTGCCAATTGAGGCTAAGGCAGCTTGGTCTGTGACCTATCAAAGCTTTCCATTTCCTGCTTAATAATGTTTTCTCGAAGGCTGTGTTTATAACCCCTGACAGTCAAGGTGGAATTATTTTCAGGGATCTCTGAGACAAAAAGCAACATTATGCTAGCTAATCCATTCTTAATGAACAAAAATTAAGGGATAGTATTGTACATAGGTAGGCGGTGTGTGGCACCTAGATTACTAAGATGCCCATGGTCATCTCCACTCACAGCTGCTGGTCCTCCTGCCTCACCTGACTTTAATTAATATTTTAGGTTCTACATTTAAATACATTAAAAGCGAACATCTTGTAGAACCACACAACAATCTTCAGCACCAGAATTCCTCTGGGCTTCAGATAGGTATTTTAAAAAAATAAAAATATAGAAAAATACCCACATCCCCATAAAAAGACAATGTTATTCTAAGAATTGAAGCAAACATCTTGAGAAGCTAAAAAAGGAGCAAGGAACAATCTTTGCAGTTTTGCCTTCTGATGGAAGGGGTTATATGGCAAGGTGTGCCCACCAGGATAAACATTTGTCACTAGATCAGCCCATTCAAAGGCAACTATAAGGGCCTGCCACTCCCAAGTAGTCAAAAAATAAACCCAGGAAGTCCTCAAAATGTTTTGGAAAAAATTACTCAACAATTGTCATTGCCCTTAAAAATCATTGCAACTTATTCAGGATGCCATTGTTAGCTCTTTGGTTTCTGCTTGTTTTGCCATGTAAGATGCCAAACTGTGTGTTCTCTCTTAGGTGGAAGGTTCAGGTAATAAACAAAGGATACTACAACTTAAGAAAATTGAAGGTAAGGCTTGGAAATGTTTTTGTATAGTGATTAAAATGCCATAATATAAGAACCTGATCCTTTCTGGGTAGGTGGATAACTTCTGGTGATCCGCTTGCACCTGCTTGATTCTGGGATTCTTGGATCCAGCAGGATTCTTAAGCAAGCATGCATATTCAGGAGAACCGGGTTAAATTTAGAGCAATCCTAGTGTGAGGTACTAAAGAGATAGATTATCTGCTATTTCTGCCAGCTGATAGGGACCTTTTTTCCTTTTAACCTTTTTTCCTCTGAAGGCTTGTTATTGACAGTTTGGGAATGGGAAATATCCATGTTAGTCTGAACTTGTGACATTTCAGGAGAAGAGAAGAATGCTGCTAGTTCAGGGATGCGCCCTCCTCCCCCCCCCCCACCCTTTACCAGAGTGGATGTAATGCTCAACCATCCTACTCTCTGCCAGAGAACAGTTCTAAAATTTGGTCTAGTGTTCCTGCTGTGCCTTATTTGCAAAGAGACGTAAGAATATTTTTTCTCTTTAATGTCGGTAAGCCATAGTAGTGCTGAGCAGGAGGCAGAACAGAATGTTCAGATCCACACACATTCTTCAAAAAGAACATTGCATGACCCGACTGGACTTCCTTCATCAGCCTCATGGCATTGCTTAAGCCCCAGGTCTTTTTTTTTTTTTTAAAGTGTTCCTTGATGTGTGTGTGTTTTGCAAAACTTACAATTTTTTTGAAAATTTATTCTTTTCCAGTTTTGCATTGATTATTGATGGTTGGTGTTCTCTCTCTCTCTCTCTCTCCCTCCCTCCCTCCCTCCCTCCCCCCCCTCTCTCTCCCTCTCTCCCTCCCTCTCCTCTCCCTTTCCCTCTCCCTTTCCTAGGTATTTACTATGAATAACTATTTTTCAGTAGGGCCAGATGCCCTCATGGCTTTAAACTTTCATGCGCACCGTGAGAAGACGCCATCTCTTTTTACTAGCAGGATTATCAACAAGGTAGGTTGAATGGGCCAAAAATTCTGGTACAGATAGCTGGTACAGATAGTATTACAACTACAATTGAGCCCAAAATATTTTGCTGCTAAGCGAGACCGGTTACATGAGTTTTGCCCCATTTTATGCCCTTTCTTGCCACAGCTGTTTTGTGAATCGCTGAAGTTGATAAATTAGTAACATAGGTTTTTTAAAAATTTGATTTATATGCCAGCCTTCTCCGGAGACTCAGGGCGGCTTACAATGCGTTAAGCAATAGCCTTCATACTTTTGTATATTTATACAAAGTCAGCTTATTGCCCCCCACAAACTGGGTCCTCAATTTACCTACCTTAGAAAGGATGGAAGGCTGAGTAAACGTTGAGCCTGGTGAGATTCAAACTTACAGTAATTGCAGACAGCTGGTGTTAATCACAATGCTTTTAGTCTGCTGAACTATCCAGGTTCAGTTGTTAAATGAATCCTGCTTCTCCATTGACTTTGCAATGGTGGTTGCAATCACATAACCCCGGGACATTGCAACCATCATAAATATGACCCAAGCATTCAGCTTTTGATCACGTAACTGCAGGGGTGCTGCAACAATCATAACTCTGAAAAACAGTCATAAATCGCTTTTTTCAGTGTCCTTGTAACATTGAATGGTCACTAAATGAATCACTGTAATTCAAGGACTACCTGAATTTACCTGTCCTTCATCCAGATAAGTCAACTAAATACATATAATAAAACTGTATTCATTTTCTCCCTACAGTATTTAGAAGAAGTAACTAGCTGAAAGTTACCAGTAATAGTCTAGTCCTAGTTTAATATTCTTGATTGTTACACTAAAATTCTGTACATTCTGGAGAATATATCTCATCCAATCTTCTTGTAGATACACATAAGCATACTTTATTTTCTCTGATGGGATTCTGTGGTTTTTATGACTCTCTCTAATTCAGGAGATTCTTAGTTTATCTCTGTCTGAAAGGAGCATAACAATGGTATTCCTTGACTTAAACTGTAATGAAGCCTGCCCATTATGGTTGCAAGTGGTGGTAGTCATTAAGTGAGGACTACCTGTATGCCGTTATCAATGCAATTTGACTCATAAGAAGATAAGAGTTCACAAGTTCTACTATGAAGGAAATCTTCAAGATGTAATATAAAGGTGAAGGAAATGAATAATAGGTTACTCTTTTATAAAGTGTAATATATTAAAAAGTTATGATGTTCTTACTATTATAAAGTGACCACGAATTGTATTCAGTGAAACAATATGTGATGACTTGCTAAAAGCTCCCTTGGAGACAGGAACCTACGCCTTGGGCAAAACCATTATCACTAAAAAGGAACATCCGTCCAAGGTGAAGTTAAAAATAAACACGATAAGATAGTTGTTGTTAGGCAGGAAATGTCAGGATGACCCTTTAAAGCAGTGTTTCTCAACCTTGGAAGCTTGAAGATGGGTGGACTTCAACTCCCAGAATCCCCCAGCCAGCTGGCTGGGGAATTCTGGGAGTTGAAGTCCACCCATCTTCAAGCTTCCAAGATTGAGAAACACTGCTTTAAAGTGTAAAACAACTTGAAGAATGATTTAAGAGAATAAAGGGAGTTGGGAGGGATTCTTAGGCGTGGTGAGCATTGTGTAGGAGTATAAAATGTGTAGCTTGAAACTGCTTCTTGTGCTCTTCGAACTTAGTCCATTTGGGAAGGGTCTAAGAGGCCACGCTTGCAAGCCCTTTTTATTTTTCTTCATTTTATCTCCAATAAACCTTTGATTTTGTGAACCAGACTTGTTTATGAATTGTGAGGATTAAAATATTTGGGTCTTATATCTCACAAAGGTTATATAACTGGAATGTGGATGGTTCCAAATTAAGAAATTCCAGAAAATGGGTTTTGTTTTTTTTATAATCACTAGTGATGATGTGCATTGTTTCAGGTGGCCAGGGATGTGGGTGGTTGGGTGGAGGTGGAGTAAAAAATACAACCAAGTAGCTTGTAGAAAGAAAGAGGATCTTTCTATCCCTTTGCATTAGAATTTTAAAAAATTGTTCGTGGTAGTTAGCTCTTTTAAAATATTTCTATGCAAAAATTCTATGCACTTCAAAAGAATTTGGAAACGAGGTGTGTTCTATAACAGGGAAAAATGCCATCTATCCAGTCTTCTCCTTCATTGAAATCCCACCTCTGTTTGTTTGTTTGTTTTGTAGGCTGTGTATTTTTTTTATGGAACCAAAGATTGCTTAGTTCAGGAATGTAAGGATCTAAACAAAAAGATTGA
Source organism: Masticophis lateralis (assembly GCA_030761175.1). Lineage (NCBI taxonomy): Eukaryota > Metazoa > Chordata > Lepidosauria > Squamata > Colubridae > Masticophis > Masticophis lateralis. The sequence goes on along the minus strand of JAUDYJ010000002.1, from coordinate 136,653,536 downwards.
GGTAAGTTAACCATGTTTCCTCTTTTCCCTAGAAATTTAATTTACCTGAGAAATATCTTGTCATTTATAAAGAGGTGGAATCAGAAATTACATAGATTACATCAAGAATGTACAGTACATGGAAGGGCTTTATTGGCACTCTGAGCAGATGGGCATCAATAAGTATGTTTAGTAGCTTTTTAAGTAAGGATTCTTCTTTGTGCTAGACAGCAATCTTTGGATGCTCACTTGTGCTTATTTTTGCTTTTGTAACCATATACATGAAACTTTCCTGGATCAATTCATTTTAAATTACATGGGAGAGTCACCCTTTATATGAAATCAAAATATGATTGGTTTATTTCTGGCTTAGCATGAGGTATGAATAGGGTCAATAAATAAATTGCTCTTCCATAACAGGCCAGGCCACATGGATTTTCCCAGTTTGTTTAGTGCTCCAGTCAGGCCCCTGACAATGCAAAAGCAGCGTCTGAAAAAAAGCAAGGGAAAGCAAAATAACAATTGGCTAAATAAGCTAGTATTATTTTGCATGTTTGCAACATTGGTAGTGGTTTGATGCAGTCATGCTTCCCAAATCATGATTATCTCTGGCTTAGCACAATGGGTGATCCCAGAGACCATGCAGACTGACTGCTCGCTTTCCTTTATGTTCCCTTCTGATTTGCCCTAGATGGCTAACATTTTGAATTCATTCTCGCAGGTGTAACTTACTAACACCTTGTTGTATATCTTTAAAGTTAGAGTTGGATGGAGAGAAGATCGACTTGCCCAGTTTGGAGGGGATCATAGTGCTAAATATTGCCTACTGGGGAGGTGGCTGTCGGCTATGGGAAGGAATGGGGGATGAACTTTATCCTCCAGCAAGGTAGGTTAGTAATAAGTGCATATTAATTATATACAGTTGGGAAGGTTCGGAGAGCCTTGTATCCAGGGGTGATTCATCCAAGCAGGATCATCTGATAGTTGCATAGCTCAGTATTTTTAAAGATACTTCATACTTCCTTATTTTAGCTTGCCTTAGCAGCCTTTTTCCTTGTTGTTTAACAATGAAGAAAACGCCCAAAATGGCACAGATCTTCAAAAAGGAATAACAAGACTGTGGCTAAAGAGAGCCTCTCTTAGTTTAATAAAGTTTAGTTTAGTTTATTCAAATTTGTATACTGCCCTACTCCCCAAAAGGACTCAGGGCAGTGAACAGCCGATTAAAATACAATATCATACAAAAGTTAAAATTTAAAATAAATTAAATAATTAGGCTGAAGCAAATTAAAATCCAATTATAAAAGACATTTAAAAACCCAATATAAAACCCATTATAAAGGGAGGTTTAAGCCAGGCCAGCCTGATGAAATAGGAATGTTTTTAGGGCGTGGCGGAAGGTACGTAGGTCCTGTATCCTCCTTATCTCAGGGGGGAGCTCGTTCCAGATGGCCGGTGCCTCCACAGAGAAGGCTCTCCCCCTGGGGGCCGCCAGTCGACACTATTTGGCTGACGGCACCCTGAGGAGCCCCTCTGTGGGAACGGACTGATCGGTGAGAGACTATTGGTGGCAGAAGGCGGTCCCGAAGATACCCTGGTCCTAAGCCATGGAGCGCTTTGAAGATAGTAACCAGAACCTTGAAGTGCACCCGGAAGCCAACTGGGAGCCAGTGCAGCTCACGCAGGAGTGGAGTCACATGGGAGTGCCACGTCGCTCCCATCACCACCCGCGTGGCCGCATTCTGGACCAATTGGAGCCTCTGGGTGCTCCTCAAGGGGAGAGCATGTAGAGAGCATTACTGTAGTCCAGGCGTGAGGTGACGAGGGCATGAGTGACCGGGCGTAACGAATCCCGATCCAGAAAGGGACGCAACTGGCGAATCAGGCGAACCTGATAAAAACTCCTCCCGGCCACGGCTGTCATATGCCCTTCTAAAGACATAAAGATAACAGTCCTTAAAAACGTTTAAGAAATGAAAGGCAGAACTTACTGTCCATTTGAAAAATAAATTCCAAAATGGCTGCTTCTTCAACAACTGATTGCAGCCCTGCCCCCTCAGCTGTCAGCCAGCATGTCAGCATGCAAGCTGCTTCATAATACAGCTCCTGAAGCTACTTGCTATATGGAGGCTCTTGTGGGATGATTCTAGGACTTTCCCTAACCCAGGAGAGTCATAAAAACTAAACAAATGCCAGTTCCTTCTATTGGTAAGTTGAAAAGGCGACAGCCAGGGTGAAACCTTTCAGGGATCTTTTAGTTAGCCACCTTAGTTGGTCATTTAGTTGGCCATCTTAAAAAGGAATAATTTGTTCCAATAGAAGAGATAGCACTGATGAAGTTACGTAGTTTGGTAATGAAAAATCTGCAAAAAAAAAAAAAAAAAAAAACCCTAAGCTCCGAAGGTCCCAAGGATCCCACAGAATAATTTGTTCCGTCCCCAGTTCTTGGCCTGGTGTTCACACTTCTTCTTTCTTGCCAGGTAATAGTATCTAGATCAGAGATGTCAAACTCAAGTCGTCACGGCAGCATCACATGACTTTTTCCTCCTTCCCGAAACCGGGCGTGGATGTGGCCAGCGTGTGACGCATCCGGCCTATGGGCTGAGAATTTGACAGCCCTGATCTAGTCGTCATGTCAATTTTCTACCTCTTTTTCTTTCTGACTTTTAAACACTTTTCTGCAAGTAGAGGCTTGAGCAGTTGGATTGGGAAGTGAAATTTAGGTGGTACCTATCCATTTGGGTTTCTCAGCATACCTTCTCAGTCTGGGAAGGGGTGGGGGTTGCTATTTACTATGGCAGAGCTCTGTGATACACATAATCAGGTAACCTTTTTGACAGTTGGGTCCAGGATGTTTTTACTGATCCTAAACTTTCCTTGTCCGACTTCAGGCATGATGATGGACTGCTGGAAGTCGTTGGAGTCAGTGGCTCATTTCACTGTGCACAAATTCAAGTGAAGCTTGCAAATCCTATCCGGCTGGGACAGGCCCATACAGTACGGGTATGTTGCATATCTCTGTGGCTGTTTTCCATATTCTGGATTGAACCTTTTATTTGGAGCTCAATAATGAAGCGGTAAATGTGTTTGGGAAAAGGCAGGGCATGGAGGCTGACTTCACCGCCCATTAGTTTAATTGCTCTTGGAAATAGACAGACCAAACCAGGAAACCTCCGTATTGCATTAAGAAATTGTAGTTCTGGGGCAGGTGCATGACAAAACACTTTGGAGTTTGGCTTACATGTTTTTAATTAATTTTTGGTGGATATGGAGGTAAATGGGGATAATGGCCTTTGGTACTTGATTGATTTTCTAGTGCAGATAATCTTATATTCAGCAGAGGATCTTAACACCAATTCATTTGGAGTGTCACTCAAAGCTTGCCAAGCTACTCCAGAAAGAAGAAAAAGAAGGACATACCCACTATCTTCTCTTAACAGTGTACATTCTTCTGTTGCTACCCAAGAAAGTCCACTCTCTCTAACAGTCCAACCAATATTTACCTCACACTGAGACATAATCATATACTCAAGACAAAAACGTTGCTTGAATGCTTATACTTTCCTAAAACTTTTTCTAAAATGAAGTCATTTCTCTTGTTTATTGTTCAGAGCAGACTATTGTCTCATTCAACTCTATCCTCTCCAAAATCTCCTTATTTATTTCTCTCTGCAGAAGAGTTTAGACATTGTTCCAGCAAGGTGACAGAAGCCTCTTCTACCACCTTGCTGCCTTCCTCTGTTGGTTACAAAGGAAAGTGACTTGGGGCCAGTTACTTCCTCTCAGCCCAAACATCTCACAGGGCTGTTGTGGGAAAAATGGGAGGAGGAAGGAAGGAGTATTAGGTCTGTTCACTGCAAACCTGAAGAGACCATAGGAAAGGGATTTGTTCATTCCCCCACTAGTTTGGCTACTCCCCTGAATAGGGGAGTATTAATAGAGGAGAATTAATACATTGTTTAGTGCGTACTAAATATATTTAGCATAGAGCTGTGGTGGCGCAGTGGTTAGGATGCTGTATTGTAGGCTAATTCTGCTGATTGCCAGCAGTTCAGCAGTTCAGATCTCACCGGCTCAAGGTTGACTCTGCTTTCCATCCTTCTGAGGTCAGTAAAATGAGGACCCAGATTGTTGGGGGCCATATGCTGGCTCTGTCAACCTCTTAGAGAAGGCTGTAAAAAGCACTCTGAAGCGGTATGTAAGTCTTAAGTGTTATTGCTATTATTGTTCTGTGTGAAAGCAGTATCCTGGACTATCTTAGTTGTCAGATTCCACAGTCCTCTACCCTGACTTAACTTCTCCTTTGTTTTTCCATTTCAGTTGATCTTGAAGAACTCAAAGATGCCAATGCAGGTGGATGGGGAACCCTGGGCACAAGGCCCTTGCACCATCACTATTACTCACAAGACCCACGCACTGATGCTCTATCACTCAGGTGAACAGACAGACGACGACGACGTGTCCAGTGTGTCTGAACAGGAGCCGACAAAAGATCAAACGGATGAAGACACATAGGTCTTGATCCAGGTTTGGCCTGCTAACTAATAATGGTAGTTCAGCATGGCTTTTGCTGAAAAAAACCTTGCACTACGATCCTGGCTCTCACAGAGGCTGTACCATCCCTGCTTTTACGAACGGCACAGGACTAATAAAAAGCTAGACTTTTGAGGTGTATCCCAAAATCTGAGCCAAGTTCAGCAGTCATTCCTGCTTTGATATATATATGTATAGCATCAAGAAGCAGGGTGGAGGAACTTTTCATGGTAACTGTTAACTGATTACTCTTTTTAGTAGTCCCTGAAAAAGTATGTATAGTCCTGTGTAATAGTAATCGTTACCAGGTTTGTAATTTGAGGCTTGAAGGCAGTTCTTCCATTAACTGCACAAAGCCATTTGTGGGGGGATTCAAATACCATCCTCGGGCAGACATAGCACTGCCTGATCAGGAATATTATATGGAGTCAGCTGCTCCTTTTCTCTCCCTTCCTCACCTCTTTTGTAATGCATTCCTCCTTTTTTCTTCCAGACCATAACATGGCGTGGTGCCAGGACCATTATTTTTTGCTCTCTCTCTTGAAAAATGGAAGGGTGAAAAATGGGGAAAATTTGTATGAGAAAAGAAATCTTCATAAGGTTACAGAGCTCTCCTATGGGCAAAAACTATGTCTGCATTAGTTTCACAGCTTCGAGTTCAGTTTTGTTGAATAAGTAGTATTGGTGACAAACATGCTGCAGATCACGCTGGTTAATATTCTTACCTTTTTTGCGATCCTGAATAGAGGGAGGGCTAGATTTGTATGCTGCCTATCCAGTCAATACTGATAACGTATTTGGAGTTCTCATAGGAAAATGTTTGTTGTTTGGAATATTAATCTTGCTTCCGTACTAGCTGTTTTAGAGGGAGGGTGGTTGTTTTTTTTTTACGATGTGCTTTGTTTCTAATGTCTGTTATACTGATTTATTTATAGAAATGGCAATTCTAGTTAGGACTCCTCAATTAACTGTTACAACTTTGGAGACTACTTTTAGATTCATTTTATAGGAAACGCAGGCTGCTGCCAGAATGCCAAATGTAAGGAAGTTAGCAAAGACCTTGTAGGATCTTACAGGAATTTAGATAAGAACAAAGATACACTGAGATTTCAGCATTGTTGTTTTAGCACTTGGAGGTGTATGAGAATAGGTGATTTTTATGGTATTCCAGCTGTTTGTATTACTGTGTTTTTAATATTTTGGCACTTCCAACTGGAAACAAAAAACTTGCCGAGTCCCGATATCCCCCAAAATTGCCAGCTTTTTGACAGTCTGTATATTTGAATGAGAGTAGAGAGATCATTTTTATTAATTTTGCCCTTAATCCTCCAACATGAGTGGAGGAGTTAGAACAATCTGTTAGTGGAATGTACCTGCTCAAAGGAACACTGGATCTAAATAGGTATAAGGTGAGCATGCTTAAATTAATGTACACAGCTGCTATTGCTTTACTGGTAGCCACAATCTATCAGGAATTGCACAGGGCTAAATGTCTGTTGATTAGACACAGTCCTAGTAAATTGTGTCATTGATCCAAACACTGGTTTTTTTTTTTTTGTCCTTTTAGGAAATTTTGCGTGTATCTCTCTCTTTCGAAATATCTTTTAAAGCTTGCTTGCCATTTGAGTAGTATAAATCCATATTTTGAAACTATTATATAGCTTAAATTAAGAGTGATTCACTTTCTGTATTTTTCAGAGTAGCACTTTTTTACCCAAAAAAAGAGGGTGAAAATCTGGGTGCGTCTTATAGTCCGAATGTAGCCTCTGAAACCTCCATTTGAGAGGCGAAAAAAGCTTCTGAAACCTCTGTTTGAGAAGCTGGAAAAAAAGCCTCTGAAAGAGAGGTTTGAGAGGCTGGAAAAAAAGCAAGGCACAGAGCTCACAACCAAGGAACCTGTTGCTAAAGTTCACCTCTGGGAACAACTGATTGGGGGTATTCCGGGAGGCCGATCCACCCCCAATCAGCTTTTTTCTTATTTTCCTCCCCCAAAACTAAGGTGTGTCTTATATTCCGGTGCGTCTTATATTCTGAAAAAGACAGTATTTGATGTTAGGGAAATATTTTAAGTGTTTTGATAAATCAGGCACGTTTAAATATTTTTGTGGGACTTATACCAATCCATGATGTTGAATATGAAGATGTTGGTTACTTGTAGCTGAGTGAATGCAAAGGACAAGCATCTCTTAGAGGCAGCAAGAGTTTATGTTTATTGAACTATTTTGTTCACTATTGCAATTTTATTTTTTCAGTCTTTTTGTTACTTGATGATTATCATAGTATTTATCATAGTATTATGGTTACTTTAATAGTTTACATGGATAAGTATATTATTAATAGGATATTTGTGTCCCTGATTATCTTCTGTTTGTACCAGATTTATTTAATTCAATTTATATAGCCCACCCCCCTCCATCTCACCAAAAGCACAGCAACAGATATATAAACATCCACATTGATAATGTATCTCCAGCACAAGATAATAGTAACATACAAACAGTTTATGTAAGCAGCACCACTAGGTCGAGTGTCAGCAACCCACGGCTCCAGAGCCACATGTGGCTCTTTCAGACCCCTGCTGTGGCTCCCTATCAGTTGAACCCACCACTGGCTGGCCTCACCCCTCGCCCTCCCCTTCCAGTCACTCCTTGCGTGGCCTGAGAGAGAGGAAACAGGAGAGAGAAAAAGAGACAGCGAGAGAGAGATACCTGTTTCCCACAAAAACCACTGGGAGCCACAAAACCTGGGTAGGTATGGCTGGGGTGTGTGTCATGTGACTGGGTGGGAGTGAGTGATGTCAAGTTGGCCACACCCACCCAGGTTTTGTGGCTCCCGGTGTTTTCTTTTCTGTGGGAAATGGGTCCAAATGGCTCTTTGAGTGTTTAAGGTTGCAGACCCCTGCACTAGGTGAAATGCCCTCCAGTACTTGAGAGCATTGCTAGTCAAATCAGCTGGTCTACATTTTTCTTGCATTGGGTGTACAGAATGCACCGTCCTCTGTGACATCCTCGCTGGGGGAAGATGAAGAACACCCTTGTTCCTTCTGATGCTTTATCAAAAGCTGTTATAAAATTCTTGCCATTAATCAGAATAATGAAAAAAGACATACAGGTAGTCCTCAAGTTACAAGTTGTCACTTGATGACAGTTCAGAGTTATTAAGCAAAATTACATACTACCCATCCTTGAAGTTACGACTGCCGCGCCATCTTTGCTGTCCCATGATGGCATTTCGGGCAGGCAGTTGGTAACTTCTTTGCACTTACGACAGGTTGCCATCATGGGACAGCAAAGATGGTGCGGCAATCGTAACTTCAAGGATGGGTAGTATGTAATTTTCCTTAATAACTCTGAACTGTCATCAAGTGACGAGTTGTAACTTGAGGACTACCTGTATGTCTTTTCTCATTATTCTGATTAATGGCAAGAATTCTGTAACAGCTTTTGATAAAGCATCAGAAGGAACAAGGGTGTTCTTCATCTTCCCCAGTGAGGATGTTACAGAGATTGTGTGATTGTCAGCCAGTGTGGCGCAGTGGTTAGAGTGCAGTACTGCAGGCTACTTCTGCTGCCTGCTGCCTGCCTGCAATTTGGCAGTTTGAATCATACCAGGTTCAAGGTTGACTCACCTTCCATCCTTCCTTCCGAGGTCAGTAAAATGAGGATCCCAGATTGCTGGGGCCAATAGGCTGATTCTGTAAACCGCTTAGAGAGGGCTGTAGAGCACCGTGAAGCAGTATATAAGTCTAAGTGCTATTGCTCTTACTATTTGCAATCTTCTCTTCCCAGTTTCCCCAGAAAGCTAGTGCAGAAGCCACCAGGTCTCTGCCGCCTGCAAAAGGGATTCCCCTCCTCTCCTGGAAGTGAAGGGGAAATCCTGCCTGGGGCTGGAGAAACAAAGACCTTCAAGATTTTTTCCAGCCTAGCACCAGAGTCTCCCCCTCCCCCATGCACACAGAAGGAAACTCCAGCACTGGAGTGGAGAAAAGAAGCTTACATTCTGAATATCCTATCATCTTTCTAATCTTTCTACCATTGAGAAACGTTGTGTTCGTAGCTTTCCAACCATAAAAACCAGAAAACAATGTTTCCAAACAGTAATCAAGGCTCTTTCCATCCTTTCTTGCCTTCAGAAACATCACAAGAGTTGGTGGTTTTCCCCCTCACAATTGTTCTAACAGCTAGCAGAGGCCCTTTTCACCATTCAGAAACATCATGTTATTACCTTTCTATTTTTCTAATTTTTTCTGGGCTTTCTGTTAATCAGAAAGCTCACATTCGCTAGCAAGTGCAATGTTTCTGAAGAGTAGAGTGGCTAACACACAGGGGAGGCGAGCAGCCATGCTGGGGGAGAGGAAAAATGCTAGGATCTTTGGAGACCCAAGCTTCCTTTCTCTGGTCCAGCATGATGGCTTCCTGCTGCACATAGAGGGAAGAGGAAGTCAGAAGTGAGCCGGAGAAATGAAACTCAGATCTCTGGAATCTCTGCGCACGACAGGCAACCGTTTTGATCCATCTACTTAATGACTCATGAAGTCGCTCAGTCGCTGCACTTGGAGGACTGAGATTGTGGTCTTCGAGCAAGGCGGTCACCTGGGAATCTCACTTAATGACTGCAATGACTTACGACCAGAATTCTGGGCCCAATAGAAGTTGTAAGTCAAGGACGACTACTGTATATGAAAAAACATATGCATATGCACTTTATCAGCAGTAGACCAAGAAACAAACTTTGAAGCATCTAGCTAGCTCTTGGATATGATGCCAAACACGCAGATCTAACCATTAGAGGCATTTTTCTTTATCTGAATTGTTATATTGTTATGTAAACCTATTTATTAACCTCCGTATTTTGATCTTGAGTGTGCTGTCATTTATATGGATTTGAAAATAAGTTGACCGAACTCTGAAAGAGTTTTGTTGAATGACTTGCTGTTTCATTTCTATTTCTGTTACCTAGAGTATTTAATTCTTATAGAACTGTAAGGAGCATCTTGTGTCCAGAGCAGACATAATTCCATGTAGTTATCAAGATAACAGACCAAATACAAATGAATTCTATATAAGCAAATTGTACCTCTTTGGCTCACATTTTTCAGTGAAGAAGAGAGAAAGGCTGGTCATTGTATCATTTAGTATCTGTAGTTTGAAGTCAGCTTTTAAAAATCTATAAATTGATTAGAGTTTACTAGTGCTCTCTTGAATACAAAAACAATGACATTTTTTTGAAACATAACAGACACTGAGTACTTACAATATTTGCTGAATCCTTAAATGTGCGCTAGAACCTATGTCCCGCAAAGCCAAAGTGACTTTTGATGCAGAAGGGACCATAACATTGCAAATGGGTGCATGGGTTGTGCACTGTTGATTGTGCTGGGAGTCTCAAAGACTGACAACAGGCAGTTCATCTCTTGTGGTATAGAAAAGGCCTGTGATACACATTCTTCAAGCACCTGGATAGCATGGTAGAAGCAACATCTTTTTTTCGAGCTTATAAGGTGTTGGATGACGGCATAATTCACTCTTTGTGTAGATTTGTTGCTCCACTGTTGGGTGGTGCTCTTGGACTATAAATGGAATATCATTTATGGGGAAACCATCACTGGGCATATTCTTACAGAAGGTCTGCACATTGATGCAGACTAAGCTTACCAGACTGAAGGTCATGGGCAATCCAGGATCAAGGTGTCAGTTCCCATTTTCAATTCTTGAAGATATTGCACAGCCAAGTCTAACAAGGTGGATCTCTATGAAACTAGGGTCAGAGACAGGATCAAGCACTGACCGTGCTGGAGATAGTGGATAGTTGGAAGATAAAAGTGGTGGTGGTGGTGATGGAGAACCTGAGGATGAAAGGGTCAGTGATGTAGGATCTCATTTGATGAATTGGACGTTGGTTTACCTGAACGTTCCTTTTCTGGGCACTGCTCCTGCAATCCATGGCTGGGTATTTCACACATGCGTAGCTGGAAACTGAGTGTTGAATATTCAAATTTCTTGCTGGTGTCCACCCCCTCTGTGCTATCCTCTCCAGTTCATTTCATGAAGAAACAAGGCACTAGAGGCCTACAGAAAGAAAACAAGAAACCAACACTCAACAGAGCAGGAAGCCAGAACAGGGAGGGAATGGATTGCAGTTGCAATGCCCAGAAAAGGGACGTTCAGGTAAGTCAACATCCATTTTCCAGTACACTGCTCCTGCAATCCATGGCTGGGATATACCCAAGCTCACACTCATTGGGCGGGAGGCTGACTGCTCCCCAAACCCTGAACAGAATGGACTTGTTATAACATCCTCCTGCCAAAGGAAGCTTCAGCCGAGGCAAAAGCATCAATCTTGTAATGTCAGATAAACGGAGAGGCAGAAGACCACATGGCTGCCCAACAAATATCCGTAATGGAAGCCTGCGTAGCCCACGCAGCTGTGGTCACCGCACTGCGGGTGGAATGGATGAAGATCCTGCCTGGCACCGGTCGGTCTGGATTGGCGTTCGTAAGCAGTAGATATGCAGGCCTTGATCCAGTGGCCCACCGTTGAAGAAGACACCTTCCTTCCCATGGAAGATGGATGGAAAGAGACTAGTAGAGTCTCCATCTGACGAAAAACAGCTGTATGCCAGAGATACCTACGGAGCGCCCTTCGGACGTCCAACGTGTGTCAACGTCGTTCCTGAGGGTGGCAAGGAACTGGGCAGAAGTCCGGTAAGACGAGCTCCTGGGTTCAATGAAACAAGGAGTTCACCTTGGGCAGGAAGGTAGGGTCCAACCGGAGAACCACTCTGTCGGTGTGAAAAATGCAGAGGTCCTTGCATGCTGACAATGCCCCAATCTCCGAAATTCTCTGGGCAGACTTTATAGCAAGAAGAAAGGCTACCTTAAAGGAAAGAAACTTAAGGCTGATGGAGCCCAAGGGCTCGAACGGGTCCGAAATAAGGGCCTGGAGGACCAGGGGCAGGACAGATAACGGTGAACAATTGGCGGAGAGAGAATAGCCGCTCCATGAAGAAAGCCTTTGATCCTCGGATCTTGGGATAAGGAATGGAACAGATCATGGGAAAGAATTGTAGCCAGAGCAGCGACCTGGCACGGCAAAGTTGTGGGGGCCAGGCCTTTATCCAGCCTTGCCTGCAAGAACCGAAGGACCTCGAAGACATCAGCCATAGTAGGATCAACATGGTGGTGTGAGCACCAGACGGAAAAAGCCTTCCAGGACGCCTCGTAAATACGCACAGTCGAAGGCCATCGAGACGACTGGATGGTGCGTATCACATCCTCCGGCAGCCTGTCCTTCCTCAGCAGGACCCTCTCAAATGCCAGACGGTCAACTGGAGCCATTGAGAATCCGGGTGGATGATGACCCCCTGGCTGAGAGAGACCTTGTGCGGTGGAATCGTCCATGATGAAGAGATGGAGAAGGTCACCAGATTGGCGTACCAGGCCCTGCGAGGCCAGAGAAGAGCGATGAGTAGAATCTTGGCTCATTCCTGTAGGAGCTTCCGAATGACCTTTGGAATCAAAGGCAGTGGCGGAAAAGCAGAAAGCAGGCCGGAAGGCCAAAGGCAGTGTAGAACGTCGCTTCCTTCCGCTCCGGCGCTCGGGAAATGTGAGTAAAATCTGGGAAGCTGAGCGTTCTGAGGTGATGCGAAGAGATCCACCAGAGGCCTGCCGAACCTCTGGACAATTTCCTGAAAGACTTGAGGGTGAAGACGCAACTCTGCCGGGTCGAGCTGCTCCTGCTGAGCCCGTTGGCGCAAATGTTGGCCTGGCCCGAGATGTGGTCCGCCCTCAATGACAGAGTGTGACCCTCCGCCCAGTCCAGTAACTTCTCCACCTCGACCATCAGGGGCTTTGAACCAGTACCCCCTTCTCGGTTCACGTGAGCTTTCGTGGTCATGTTGTCGGTAAGGATCAGGACATGATGACCCTCCAAGACAGGTTGAAACTGGCGAAGGGCTAGGCAGACAGCTCATAACTCCAGCCAGTTGATATTGTGAGTCCTCTTCTCCTGTGACCAGAGACCTTGAGTCATGTGATCAAGCAGGTGGGCCCCCCACCCTTGCAAGCTTGCATCCGATGTTACAACCAGACAATCGGATTCTAGGAACGTGCAGCCCCTCAGAAGAGCTGGAGACAGCCACCACCGAAGATACCAGCGCACTTGAGAAGGAACTGGAACAGGGGTCCTGGATGTGCCCCAGCCCGACTTCTGATAGCATAACAGGAACCACTGCAATCGGCGATTGTGTCTGCGTGCCCAGGAAACAATGGCTATGCAGGACGCCAACTTTCCCAGTAACTGAGAAAGAAGAAGGGGTGAAGAGGCTCTCTGAGACGTCACCTGGGTCACCAACATGGTGACGCTCTGAACTCTGTCCAGAGAGAGAAACACCTGACCTTTGTTCGAATCAATGATCACCCCCAGATGGAGTATGCGGGTCGTAGGCGATAGATGGCTCTTCTCCCTGTTAATTGAGAATCCGTGCTGCTGGAACACGTTGATCACCGAGTCGATATCTGATGCTGCCTGAGATGGAGAGGACGACAGAACAAGGATGTCGTCCAGATAACAAAGGATGCGCACTGTGAGGATCCGGAACTGTGCAGCCACCACAGCCACCAACTTGGTAAATGTCTTTGGGACCGATGACAGTCCGAATGGCATTGCACAGTATTGAAAGTGGTGACAGTTGTATTCGAAGCAAAGGTACCTGCGATGGGCACTGTGAATTGGTACATGCAAGTACGCCTCTTTGAGGTCTTCTGATTGTAATAGATCCCCCTGCCTGACACATGCTAGGATGGATCTCAGGGACTGCATCTTGAATCTGCGATAGAGGATGAACCTGTTTAGGTACTTCTGGTTTAGGATCCCCCTGTAACTTCCAGAGGACGTAGTCACCAGGAACACTGTGGAATAAAACCCTGTCCCCTCCTGAGACATGGCCGGTTCGATGGCGTTGATAGACAGGAGATGACGAAGCTCGGCTTCCATAAGTTGTCTCCTTGCCTCCAATGGGGACACCAGGCATTGAATGAAACAACTGGGAGGAGTGGAGTGGAACTCCAGACAAAGTCCATGGGAAACGGTGCGAAGAATCCACTGCTCATTTGTGGAGGCTTCCTAACAGTGATGGAACAGCTGGAGGCAACCACCAGTGGGAGCCGATGGCCTTGAGTCATTTTCCTCTTTGGAAGAACCTGTGACCAGATCCCCGAAACAAACGTTTGGCCGGGGGTTGATTGCAGCCACGATCCCAAAAGGACTGCCTGTCTGAGGATCGGTCCGTGCCCTGAGCGTAGGCTCATTGGTGATAGGACCCTCCTGAGGCCGAGAAGGACCGAAAGGGCTGCCTCTGGGTATACAGAGTATATCTTTGCTCCAGACGACGGTAAGACGAAGGAAGAATCTTGCATTTGTCTTTATCCTCGATTAGAAGAGGCACTAGCGCAGCACCAAAGGGATTCGGAGTTTTGTAGGGCGACGAGGCCAGCTTCCACTTGGTCTTCAGCTCTCCAATTGCGAAGCCAGAAAAGACAGTGAAGGTAACAGCCGAAGAAAGAGCTCATGAAGCAAATTTAGTGGCATTAAGTGAAGCATCAGCCGAGTACTCAGCCGCAGCCACCAGCTTATTGACATGTTGGTGGAGTCTCGTGTCCTCAGGAGGCAGCCTCTCCTGGAGCTGTCGCAATCAGAGCAAGGAAGCCCTGGTGAAGAATGACGTGGAAGTAGCCGCCTTCACAGCCCAGTCAGCTGCCTGGTGTGTTTTTCTGAACGCCAACTCGGCCTTCCTGTCTTCTGACCTGAGGCCATCCACCATGTCGCCGGAAAGGACAGACGAGGAGGCAAGAGCAGCCACTGGAGTGTTTACCGAAGGCAAGGTTAAGAGGTCTTCCAGCTCAGGAGCTGCAAATAAAGTTTTTTGTCCAAGCCGCTCGGTGCCGTCAAGGAACCAGGTTGAGCCCAGCCACTCTGCACCACTTCCGAAAAGAGGGGGGCAAGGAATCACGTTCTTACCAGGCTTAGCAACCTGGAACAGAGGATCATGAAGAACCTTGGTGGAGGCATTCCCTTCAGCCGTTGAAGTTGAAATTTGGTAGTGGCCTTGGCCTTATGGAGAAGTGACTTGAAGACCGAAGGTCTGAAGAGGCTGGTGAATACAGGTTGGTCAGGGAGAAGAACATCATCTTCTGAAAATTTCCTCAGGACATTCCTCTCCAGCTTCAGAATCCTCACTGGAAACATACTCACGGTGAGTTGAGGTAGTAGGTTTGTCAGCCAAGCGACCATGCATCATGGGCTGAACAGAAGTCGAGGGGCCCAGAGTCATACTCTGCTGAAGGCCAGCAGCCAAAATCTTGGCCAAAGCATCTGACAACATAGAATGAAGATTTAGTTGATTATCAATGCTGGCAGAGCCCAGAAATCCAGCAGGGGCAGAAGCGGACTGTTGCACGCACATAGGAGACTTTGGAGCAGTTTCCACCTATAAGGACCTGGAGGTAAGGTAAGATTAGGCCCCAGGCTTGTCCAATTCAGGGTGAAGCACACCAATGTCAGGATTCAAACTGAGAGACTCCGGGGGCAAATGGTGTGGCATGTCCCCAAAAACAGGCTGAGGCGAAGCCACTGAAAGAGAAACAAGTGGTGAAGCAGGTTCAGCAGCAGAAGAGCGTTTGGCTTTGGCACATTGGTGTTCTAAGGCTTTGTGACGTCTGAGAGCATCCTTCTCACGTGCAGATGAAGACTTAGGTTGTGCCCTGAGGGCCCTAGGCACCTTGCTCTTGGCCTTGGCCTTAGCTCCCATAGTGCCTGATACTGCCACCTCCTTAGGAGGGCTGGATTCAGCCTCCAGATCAGAAGAGAGGTTGGGGTCAGCCATGCTCATTGCAAAAATGCTTGCAAGAAATGAGGCAATTAAACAAATTAGAGAACAATTCATAAAGCCAAGGTGAAAGCCAGATTAAACCTCGTTTTAAAGTTCCCCTCCCCTCCAAACTTCCAAGGAGCCAGGATGGCTGGGGGGGGTGTGGAAATGAACCCCACCCAGGCAGAGCCAGCACATAATAGGGAAGGCAAAGAGGCAAAACAGTCTCCACACGCCAGTATTATATAATAGGCTTGGGCACAAGAGCCCTCAAACGTCTTGCCCAGAGGCTGGGGCTCACCCTGACTTGCCACACAGTCAATCTATTCAACTTTGCACTCCATTCCGTGTTCACAGAAAAACAAGCAAAATGGTGGCTGCCATGACTGCTGCCTCAAAATGGTGGCCGCGACCAGCCTCTGCGCCAAAGGGGCGACTCCCAGCATACTGACCACAATTTTGCAGCAATGACAGCAATCCTGCAGCTCACCCTCTCCGTCCAGCATAATACAATAAGCGGCAAGCAAAGCGCCAAGCCGAAGGACTCACACGGCGCCGCCATTCAGCTGGGATCCTCAGAGTGTGCCGCAAGCCTGGGCAAAGTAAGGGAAGAAAGCTGGGGCTGCGGCAGTAGCGGTTTTACCGGCTCACCAGTTGTCCAGCACCCCTCCTTGCAGCTAAAACAACTTCCAATCTGCCCAGCCGTGTCAGAATCCGGAAAAAACACTGCAGTCTCAGACGGATTAATTAGGCAGAGCGGCCTGGAGCCCAGGCTCGCTATCTCCCCACAGCAGCCAAAAATTAACAAAGAGCAGCTCCCAGCCGAAAAACTCAGCAAGAAACTAATTAAAATATACTAACACAGGAAACAAACAAAGAAACAATACCAAAAAACAATAAAAGCTAGCTAATTAGCTAAATAGCACAGAGCAATAATTTACACTAGTTCCCTCAGCTACTGAGTGAAATGAACTGGAGAGGATAGCACAGAGGGGGCGGACACCAGCAAGAAATTTGAATATTCAACACTCAGTTCCCAGCTACGCATGTGTGAAATACCCAGCCGTAGATTGCAGGAGCAGTGCACTGGAAAATGGAAATGCTTCTTTGGGCCTCTGAAAAGTGACCCAGAAAGTAGGGAGCCAGTAGAGGGAAAGGCTCCTCCTTCAGCATCCCAGTATTCCAGCTTTCCCTTAAATGGGTTTCCTCCTCACTTGCTCCTTTGCATTACAGAGAACTTTATACTCATTCTTCACACACTTTCCTAAGGCAGTTGGTTTTTCTATCAGCAAGAGGAAGAAGCCGATTAATTAAATGAACTGGGATGATATGTAACTTAACTGTCTGCAGAAAAGTTCCTGATTTGAACTTTGGATTCAGGGTATATTTTGTTGTCTGTGGGGATGGCTGGCTTCTCTCCATCCCTTCCTCCCAGTTGCAGACCCTGCTTTTGCTCCCGGATGCCTTTCATGTCAGAGTTTGCCCTTCCCATTCAGGTGGCATCTGGCTCCTGATTTGCCTTCTTGGCAAGTATAATGCAGGGCCAGGCAACATATTTCAACTTAGGGGCTAGACTTTTATTATTAACATACGGGTAGTCCTTGACTTAACGTCTGTTTGCTTAATGACTGAAGATCCACGTGAAGCAGGGTGAGGGTTGGCATTTGCAGCAATGCCTTGACGTATTGCACCCATTCATTCATTCAAAAGAAACACCATATTGGGTGTTTTTTTTAAAAGGAAGCTCTTTATCAGAGAGTGTTTCTTTTCTGCAATTATCGCATCTGTCTCAGGTTTCGTCGTGGAAATCTTGCTTGAAGCTTTGAGTTTCGGAGAACCGAGTTTTTAACCTGATGTTGTTGAATACAAATCTATATAACTGCGGGGCATTCTTTAGAACCTGATGTGTGTGACTGGTCTGCATGTTTAGTTTGCATTGTAAAAAAAAAAAATACTAATAGTTAGCTTAAAGAGAATATGGACAATCAACCCCAAAAAGTATAGATGGAAGTGACTGTAGCATATAAGGAATAACTGCCCCTGGAGTGCTTCAAAGCCCCTGTTTTATAGGTGGATTAATTGAGAGATAAGATACACTTAGCATTGTATCTGCAGTCTCTACCGTTCTCATTACCCGTCTTTGTGTTGAAGAGGCAGTTGTGTGTCCCATTATATTGTGCTGCTTTGCTGGGGCTATCTAAGGTAGGATGTTGGAATTACCTGGCATTTTCTAAGGAGGTATCGCATGTTCTTGAGTCCTCAGCCATTGTGCTGAAGCAAAAGGAAGGATAGCCATATTGCATACGCAGTAAGGGAATACTTTCCTCGGCTGTGGGTGATTACCTTATTGAACTGCATCTGAAACTGCATGGCAAGTTAGAGGAAGCTACTGGTCCCCCAGAAGAGGCTGAAGTACAGTGCCTCGCAGCCCAACCAGCAGAGCTCAGTGGCAACTGGTGGTGAACAGTAGCTAAAAAGCCATCCAGGTTTCCCTTCCCAGTCCATGATTGACTTCTATTTTGCTGATTTACTGGAGTTCTCTTCCCTTGAGTATTCCAGTGCAAACACAGAATATAAGTCAGATAAAGAAATAAAAGCAAGGAAATAAAATACGTAGAGAGAACATAAAGCCGTACTCCCAGGGGCTTCTCTCAGTTTCATTTCCTTCTGTAAGTCCATCCATCTATGATGGAACTTCTAATATTTTGACAATAAATAGCTTATTGTCCCTATTCTGCATGAGACATTATTAGAGATCTCTAATAATG
This sequence comes from Masticophis lateralis, assembly GCA_030761175.1. NCBI lineage: Eukaryota > Metazoa > Chordata > Lepidosauria > Squamata > Colubridae > Masticophis > Masticophis lateralis. The sequence continues at coordinate 136,635,389 of JAUDYJ010000002.1, read as the reverse complement.
GCTTATTTTAGGGGCAATTTTTAAGAGTTACACACTTGCTGCTATAGAAGCAGGCTGAGTTGGTTAATTATGACGGTGTTAAGTTGGTATAAAAATATTTTTGGTGTCAACTTTCATGTAGATAACCATCTTGGTCAGATACCTGAATTTCACAGGAGTGATTTTTTGTTGTTGTTGTTGTTGTTGTTGTTGTTTTGAGCTGCCATCATTGAGAAATTAGGGGACGGATTCTAATGAAGGGACCAACTGACCTACATAACTCTACCATTTATAAATCTCCTGAATGCCTCACTTTGGTATAGCCTGTGGATCTTTTTGTTTGTAGTTTACATAGCTTTCCTTTAGTGGAAATCTATACCACTTTTTTCTATCAGGGTTAATGTCTTCGGACAGCAGCCATCTGCTTTATTAATTTTGTATTTCTATTTTTAAAATGAAAGAAACGAAAGCCATTCCAGAATCCTGTTAAGCCATTTGAAAATATTCTTGCACATCTGTCCCTCCAGGTATCTCCATTTGGGGCTTCAGCACGTGCGAGAAAAATTGTTTTTAATCATTCAATGCATAAGCAAACTGGGGGCCTGAGCTTTCACACACACACACACACACACACACACACACACACACACACACACACGGAGCTGCTATTTGGTGATATTATATAACATTTATTCTGTAAGTGAAGTTAACTGAATGTTTGATTTTTCCCAATGGAAATCTTGGTTCAAGTACCATTTTTCTTCTCTGATCTTGAGAAAAACAGTTTTGGTCTGCATCTCAGTTTACGTTTGCTCTAACTTCATATGTTTGACTACTGACACAAGAACTGCTGTCAACAAAACCCTTCAGAACATCTGAGAGTACTTGCACAAACCCTTGACTCTCATGTTGTCACGTCAGGGAAACTTTTACATTTGTTTTTTCCAAATAATTTTATATTGCTTTTCAGTATTAAAAGCAGCCACTTCTAAAGAAGCTAACAGTATTTTTTTTTAAATTACAAATAAGCTATGATAAGGAATACCTTTAGGATAGTTTCCTAGCTTTTTGTATCTATCTACCCTGGTTCTGGTATATGTTTGGCAGCTGTAGAAATGAAGAAATGAAGCTTAAATCTAGAGAGAATTACTTTGTGCATAGGTTCCGTTGCAAATAAGACTACATTTTGCTCTTGTCGTTATAAGGCATTCCCCCCCCCCCCCATTTTCTTTCCATCATGGAAAAGTGAAGACATGGCAGCACTTATTTTAGAGATGTGTCTTTGAGAACGTCTGCTTCATACTTTCTAAACACTGTTTTTAAGAAATACTATTTTCATACCTTTGAGACATCTATGAATATTCCCCAATATGTCTGTCAATAAATCATGTATTTGTCTATGTAAATTTAAACTGAAGAAAATCTGTGTGTTTCGGAAGCCATGCTCTACTCTTTCATATGCCATCTTGAATGCCTACTTCCATGAGCTATAATAAAGTAACTTTGGCACCTAATTTTTGTATCCCTTTATTTTTAGTTAACATGCCAGTAACTGACGCTTCCTTAAATCAGCCTGTATCAACATTGTTCAGACTGGGTGTGATGGAATTGTGGTACAGTGCAGCTAGGGAGCATCAGGCTGAAAAAGGCTGATTTATCAGGTAAACATTTAAAATGAGGAAAGACAAAACAAACAGAAGCACAAAATACTTTCAATGGAGCAATAGAGAGAATTATTAAAAAAGAGAATTCTTTGAAACCAGACTGATACATCCAGTTCTTTATGTTTAAAAGCAGAAATACAAAAATTTTCCAGGGAAGGGAATATACAAGAATATTCAATGGGAGAAAAAGGAAGGGAAGGGAAGGGAAGGGAAGGGAAGGGAAGGGAAGGAAGGGAAGGGAAGGGAAGGGAAGGGAAGAGATACAACAAATTCTGGAGAAAGACATTTCAAATTATTTAATATGCACAATGCTTTTTAAATATAGGCAGGCTGTATATTCAATCGTGAGTTACTAACCACTTACTTCCTGGGCATGCTTACTGAGAATTAACTGCCTGGATTTAATGATGAGTGTTCCTAAAATGTGGACATGGGCTTAGAATATATTGAACTTTTGAAGGAAAGGAGGAAAGGTTTCCAATGCTCCTTGCCAGCTTACCACAAGGAAACACAATGCGGAAGCTGGCAGGAATTCTGAAGTCTCTCCTGCTCCCGAGGTTTTTTTACCTGCCTGTTGTCATTCTATTTCTCTGTTTAAGTAAATACATATCTCTGAAATGATGACCCAACATGGCACAAGTTGGTTGGTATATTTGAAACCTCAACTGAAGATTGGCTTAGACTTGTCCTTTAGGAAATGGAGGAATGGCTAGGCAGGCCTTCTCTGTCATAACCCCCAACTTTGGATCATACATCTCTAGGAGATACGTTGGCCCCTTTCTCTCCTTGCATCCTGTTATATAAGGCAATTATATATCTTCAATTGTCAATGTGTCCATCGTGTTTCTCTGGCTTTGAACAAAAGAGTGGCTGGAAGATTTCAGCTCCCAATATTGTGTTTATAATCAGAACGTTAGAAGACTATTCTGTATGTAGATTTCGCTTGCCTAATGAGGGCCAGACACATTCAGACTATGCTAAGTGTCAGAAATGTCTCACCCCCAACTGTGGAGATCATTAAGCTACCAAAATAAACGCAATATCTTTTGCCCTCTTTTTGCCTAGCAACTGCAGAATTATTTTCAGCAACCACACTTAAATTACACTTTGCTACCCTAGAGTCATGATGGTGAACCTATGGCACTCGTGCCACAGGTGGCATGTAGAGCCCTCTCTGCTGGCACACCAACCATCGCCTCAGCCCAGCTCCACCACATAAGTGCGCGCGCCTCCCACTAGCCAGCTGGTCTTCAGGTCTCTGTCATATATGCGCAGAGGGGTGGGGCGCATGTGGGTGACATCCGTGCATGCGCGAGGGGGGCACTCACATAGCATATTGTGGGTTCGCATGCATGTACATGCCTCCCTCATGCCCCATTTTGGGCCTGAAGGTCTCCTGCACCAACCTGGAAGCCAAAAATGGGCAAGGAGAGGCGGGGGCATATGCAGGGGGATGTGTGCGCAGGGGCGGGGTGCATACGCGGAGGGTGCTCACATTGCATTTGGGGGGTTTGGGCATGCACGGGCACATTCGCTCATGAACACATAAGTTTTGGGCACTCAGCACCAAAAAGATTAACCATCACTGCCCTAGAGAAACATACAATTTTGATCACTTTGCCCTGGGCATTGCATTGTGTTGGGCTATACAGAAGAGCAGTATTATTTCTTGTCCATCCTTAAGAGCCGTGATGGTGCAGTGGTTAGAATGCAGTACTACAGGCTAATTCTGACTGCAATTCAAATCTCACTGGCTCAAGATTGACTCAGCCTTCAATCCTTCCAAGGTCCCAGTTTGTTGGGGACAATATGCTGACTCTGTAAACCTCTTAGAAAGGCCTGTAAAGCACTGTGAAGCATTATATAAGTCTAAATGATATTGCTATTGCTTTGTAGATGGCATGTGTAAACAGGTTCATTTAGATGCAATTAATCAAACAAAAGCATTAAAACCAATGTAAAAAGCATTTACATTGAAATGTAAAATTTGTTACTACCGGTTCTGTGGGCACAGCTGGGGGGGGGTAATGTGACTGGGTGGGCGTGGCCAATTTAACTTTTCAAAGCATTTTTTCTAATGTTTTGAAAAGCCTCTCTGCCGATCAGGCAACTCAGCTGGGATCGTCAGAGACTTTTCAAAGCATTTTTTTTTACCACCTCTTCAGCCAAGAGGTTGCAGAAAAAAATGCTTTGAAAAGCCTCTGACAATCCCAGCTGAGCCGCGCGATCATCAGAGCCTTTTTTTTTTACTTTTAAAAGCATTTTTTCATCAGAAGAGGTTGTAGAAAAAATGCTTTTAAAAGTAAAAAAAAAAGCCTCCGTTGATCGTGCGGCTCAGCTGGGGGGGGTGCACGCAGGGATTTTTGCGAATCATCCACTGCCATCGCTACTGGATCGGGTAATCCGATCCGAACCGGGAGCATTTCACCCCTGATTAAAACCACATTAAAACAACATTACAGTTACATAACGAGTTAATAAAAGTTTGAGGTCAATCAATACATGCAAAAGCATTTAATATTTGGCATGCCATTGCACTTTGCATCTGATCTACTATGGTATTTGGGAAGCTGTAGGATGCCTCGCCTTGAAGAACAGCATATAAAATGTTGGTTTTTTACAGCCAGTATAACTGAAACCAGGCAAGTTTAAAATCCAGCAGAGAACATTTTCACTCAAAGGGAATTTCATGTAGCCTGGATCTAGTTCCTACTTTTACAGCTACTTTTACAGCTGAGCTCATGGCCACGTATTATGTGTAAGCAATATGTCCCCCCAAAAACAAAAAATCCAATATTCAGGTATTGAAAGGAAGCTATCCCTTTAGCTGCTGATTAGCTGTTTAGCTGCTTTGGAGGGCATTACTTACATCAAGCCCCCGTCATTTCCCGACTTGACTACTGCAATGCTCTCTACATGGGGCTCCCCTTGAAGTGCACCCGGAAGCTCCAACTGGTCCAGAATGCAGCTGCGCGAGTAATTATGGGAGCAACATGGTGCTCGCATGTAACACCTCTTCTACGCGAGCTGCACTGGCTTCCGGTGGCCTTCCGAGTGCGCTTCAAGGTGTTGGTTCTTACCTTTAAAGTGCTCCATGGCTTAGGACCTGAGTACTTACGAGACCACCTGCTGCAACCGATAATCTCCCACCAACCAATACGCTCTCACAGAGTAGGCCTACTCATGGTACCATCATTAAAACAATGTCGTCTGGTGGTTCCAAGGGAGAGGGCCTTCTCTGTGGGGGCACCTACACTTTGGAACAAAATACCACCTGGAATACGAATAATCCCAGATCTTCGCACTTTCCGACGTGCCCTGAAGACCTTTCTATTTCAACAAGCAGGGCTAGCATAAACATCAAAATTCTATGCCAAGGTCTTAGTAGATACACCAAGTTGACTTAATTTATTATTTACTGTTTATAAAATATATTTATATGTATATGAAATCTTAATCTGTTCACCGCCCTGAGTCCTTTGGGAGAAGGGCGGTATAGAAATTCAATAAATAATAATAATAATAATAATAATAATAATAATAATAATAATAATAATAATTCGGTTAGAATTGAAGATAAAAAAATTACGTGGAGATTTGAGCAACTTGAAGAACCTAAGGCAAGGTCAGTTAAAGAACAAGCAGGTCAAAAGCAGCCTGGAAGCAAGATACGATCTGAGGAATAAGGAGATTGCGGTAGTAATTGAAGAGCTGAAGCAGAGGGTTGTTGCCATCGCCGAAAAGATTAAAAGGTATGAAAACCGAGTAACTCAGTTCAAAGAAAACTCACAATTCAGAGCAAATCAGCACCAGTTTTATAAGAGCTTAGAAAATAGAGAAGGAATAACAACAAATGAAAAGCCTGATAAACAGAAAGCTCTGAAATTCTGGAAGAATTTGTGGGAAAACAACAAGAAGCATAACAGAAATGCAAAATGGATCAAACAGGTTGAGGACTCTATTAAAGTACATAAAATGGAAGACATGAAAATAACAAAAGCAATGGTGCAAAGACAGTCAAGAAAAGTGAAGAACTGGAGTGCACCTGGGCCAGATGAGCTACATGGCTTCTGGTTAAAGGCACTTACAAGTGTGCACAAAAGATTGGCAACCCAGATGAACCAGTTCCTAAAAACACCTGAAAATGATGAATGGATGACAACTAGAAGAACATTTTTGATCCAAAAAGATAAAGAAAAAGGAAAGGCCCTGGGAAACTATAGGCCAATCACCTGTTTGCCAACAACATACAAGCTTCTTACTGGTATCATTGCAAACCAAATCTATGGATACCTGGAAAGAAATAACTTGCTTCCTGTAGAACAGAAAGGATGCTGCAAAAACTCAAGAGGAACAAAGGATCAATTGCTGATTGACAAGCTAATCCTAAAGAACTCAAAGAAAAGACGAATCAACCTGTTCATGGCTTGGATAGACTATAAGAAAGCGTTTGATTCAGTTCCCCATAGCTGGATCAAGAAATGCCTGGAAATCTTTGGCATCAGCAGAAACATACAAAAATTCATGGAATCTTCAATGAACCTCTGGAAAACAAAACTTATGGCTAATGAAGAAGAACTAGGTGAAGTTGAAATTAAACAAGGCATTTTCCAGGGCGATTCCCTTTCCCCCCTACTTTTTATACTCTCAATGCTACCACTGACAATCATTTTGAAAAATCTGAGCTGTGGATACGAACTTGCAAAGAAAGGACTGAAAATCTCGCACTTGATGTACATGGATGATTTGAAGCTGTTTGGTAAAACAAAAGCTGAACTGAATTTATTAACTGAACACACAAAGGAATTCAGCCAAGATATTGGTATGCAGTTTGGAATTGACAAATGTGCAACAATAGCAACCAAAGCAGGTAAGATCATAGAAGAGGATGGAATAGAACTAGAGAATGAAGAAACGATAAAGGCAGTAAAATCAGAAGAAGGCTACAAGTACTTGGGGATTTTAGAGGCCTCTGACTTAATGCATAATAAAGTCAAGGAAATAACTTCAGCCAAGTACATTCGGCGAATTCGTAAGATATTAATGTCCAAACTGAGTGGAGGAAACATCATAAAAACCATAAATACCTGGGCTATACCTGTGATTCGATACTCTGCAGGAATAATTGACTGGACCCAGATGGAGTTAGACAATTTGGACAGAAAAACAAGGAAGCTTATGACAATGAATCATGCCTTGCACCCTAAAAGTGATGTTGACCGATTATATTTACCAAGAGCAGAGGGTGGTCGAGGACTCCTACAAGTAAAGCAGACTGTGGAAGAAGAAAAATGCAGCTTGAATGATTACATCCAGAAAAGTGAAGAACCAATGATTAAGGAAGTAAATAAAGGAGGCCTTTTAAAGACAACTAAAACAAAAGCAGAATATAAGAAAGAAGTAATTGAGCAACGAGCTGAAAATTGGAAAAGCAAAGCTCTGCATGGCCAATACTTGAAAAGTATTGAAGGCAAAGATGACCAGAAACTAACTTGGAACTGGTTCAGATCAGGAGTACTGAAAAAAGAAACAGAAAGCTTTATTTTGGCAGCTCAAGAACAAGCCCTAGCCACAAACTGCATGAAGGCAAAAATTCAACATGTTACCACCAACAGCAAATGCCGCCTCTGTAATGAGAAAGATGAGACAGTCAACCACCTGATCAGCGGATGCAGCAAAATTTCACAAACCGACTACCTACAACGCCATGACCGTGTTGCTAAGATCATTCACTGGAAATTGTGCCAGAAGTTTGGATTTGAGTACAGCAAAAACCACTGGGAACATCAGGTTGAGAAAGTTCTAGAGAATGAGAAACTCAAGATCTTGTGGGACTTTAGGATTCAGACTGACAGGCACTTGGTCCACAACACACCTGACATAACGGTAGTTGAAAAGAAAAAAGTATGGTTCATTGACATTGCAATACCTGGTGATGCACGAATTGAAGATAAGCAGCAAGAAAAAATCACAAAGTACCGGGGCTTGCAAATCGAAGTTGAGCGACTATGGAAAAAGAAATCACGTGTTGTTCCGATTGTAATTGGAGCCCTTGGAGCAATACCCAAAGGGCTACCCCGCTATTTAGAAATTCTAAATTTACCGGACTTGAACATTTTGACTCTACAAAAAACCACCTTACTCGGAACAGCTTACATCCTCCGACGATACCTTAACAGTTCCTAGGTCCTTGGTTAGGACTCGAGCTGCTGAGCTATTAACCAGCCTCAAAGACTGTGAATCTCACTACAGATTAACCAATAATAATAATAATAATAATAAGATGGATAAATGTTCAGAGACTTGATAAAACTTGCAACCGTCTGCCAAGGATTGAGCTCTACAAATGTTTTCCCTACAAGCATCTTCCAGGAATTAGTATATTTGTGCTGTTATTCAAGGCAGTTTTTGTTTTTCTACATGCTTCTTGCGTCTGTTATAAAAGAAGTTAAAACATCTGCTCCCACATAACCCCATGAGGATTTCTGCACTGACTCTTTTGTTGTCCTTTGGAAAGCATTACATTTGCTCTTCATTCTTAGGCTGAAACCATATGGGGGTTTTGCCACAAAATTTATTTTCAGATCCTTAAGAAACATCGCTGAAACGTTTTAAGCTCAGAAGTTTTGGAAAAGAGTTTTCTGCTGGAAATAAAAGGTGCAGGAGCTCAAAAGCATTCAGAAGCACTTCTCCCTTGTAGTTTTGCTCAACCTGAGAACTTGTGATTTGCCACTATTTCAGAATATAATTCCAAGAAAAGTCATGTAATGTCCAAGATTTTTCCCCTCACATTGCTGGCTAAGGTATGTTTATTTTCCTTTTTTTAATTTTCTATTTATTTTGCTTTTTAATTTTAATGGCCTCAGGAGAATTGTCCAATAACCAGCATACTAGTGGTCCAAAGTAACCTTATATTTGAAGACCATTATTTTGTAATAGGATATTTAAAAAATAAACTTTGATTTGTATTATTTTACATGATCGATCTTGAGTACAACCCCATTTAATGGCAAAAGCATTGACAGCAGACAGCCAAAGGACTTCCTAGGAGTTGAAGAGTCCCCTTTTGAGCAGCTATTACCACCACTCAGTGCAGACGTGGAGAAGGTGAGAACCTTCTACTGGCCACAAAGTCCCAGATGGCCTTGAAGCCTGCTGCCCCTGAGGCTTGTGGGGTGAACGATAACACAAGAGTTGAGCATGCGCCATCCAGGGGTGGGTTCTAAATTTTTTTACTACCGGTTTTGTGGGCATGGCTTATTTTGTGGGTGTGGCTTGGAGGTCATGTGACTGGGTAGGCGTGGCTAGTTGGTCGTGTGACGGGTGGCCATGGCTATGTGTATAGGGACTACTCAGAGGGCTGAAAAAAGTCATTTCTGACAGGTCCTCACACTTTTGACTGGTCCTCACACTTAAGACCATCCTCACATTTATGCCCGTGCAACATTCTTAACAACCATGTCACTCATTTCACAACTGCTTCTCTTCACCATGGTGACAAGATAGGGCAAAAACGTAAAATGTGAGGACAGTCGTAAGTTCGAGGACTGGTCAAAAATTTGAGGACCAGTCAAAGATAATTTTTTCAGTCCTCTGAGTAGTCCATATCCATAAACGGATACAGCAATAGAGAGGGATGAAGGAAGGGAAGGGAAATTAGAGTAGGAGTGAGGGTAAGAGAGGGAGGAAGAGAGGAGGAGAAGGAGAAAGGAAGAAGAAGTAGGGAGGAGAAGAAGAGGGGGGAAGAGAAAATAAGAAGGAAAGAAAAGAGGTGGTAGGTTTGAGGAGAAAGATTGCTGTACAATAAAAAAGATGAAAGGGAAGAAAGCCAACCCCAAACAAATATAAAGATATTAAGATAAAGAATGAATTGTTAAACTTTAAAGAATAAAAGAGAACAAATATGAATAAATAGCAATAATTAGAAACACACATACAAACAAACAACGTATTTTCTTTGAACAGAGTATTTGGCTGGTTCACAAATTTAAACAGTGTTTAGTCATTTCGATTAAATTTACAATTTCTGTATTTCCTTTTTGCCACATTTATTCCTCATCTATTTTTAAAAAAACCAATATTATCCTTCATCCTCATCTCTAATCTTAATCAAATTTAATTTTTCCCTTCTATTCTGTATTATACCCCTTTCCATTGTCATCTATTTTTATATCCATCCTCACATTGATTAATTATGTAATATTACAGTTGTTTAATACAAATTCAACATTTTAATATAAATCAATTAGTTATATTACTACCTTTTTGTATATTAATCAATTTGAATATGAATATTCCAATTATTTCCGTGCAATCCAATTTCTTACAAATCAATTAATTATCTTTACCAATAATAATAAACCAGGGCAGCCCTTTGAAGCCCGGCGGCAACAGTTTAAACAGTTTTTTTCCCTCTAGCCATCAGCTGGGACTCAGGAAGCAGCAATAGATTGGGAGTGGGCGGGGTAAGCGAAAAGCAAGTGGGCCGGGAACCAGTTCGGGGGCGTGGCCAGCCAATCTTATTACCAGTTCTCCAAACTATTAAAATGTTTTACTGCCGGTTCTTGCGAACTGGTGTGAACCGGGAGCAACCCACCACTGGTGCCATCCACAAATGCATAAAGTTGCTGTTAGCCCCCCTGTGCAAAATCCTGGTTGCTGGAATTGGATATGTCTAGTTGAATGAAAAGACATGATAGCAGTGACATAATAGCAGTGTTCCAATATCTAATGGCTGCCATAAAGAAGAGGGAGTCAAGATATTCTCCAAAGTACCTGAGGGTAGGACAAGAAGCAATGGGTGGAAACTAATCAAGGAGAAAAAGAACCTAGAGCTAAGGAGGAATTTCCTGGCAGTTAGAACAATTAATCTGTGGAATAACTTGCCTTCAGAAGTTGTAAATGCTCCAACGCTGGAAGTTTTTAAGAAGAGATTGGACAACCATTTGTCTGAAATGGTATGGGGTTTCCTACCTGAAGAGAGGGTTGGACTAGAAGACCTCCAGGATCCAAAAATGAACTCTCCAAGGTAAACCAAAATTCCTTTTTCCTGCCCCCTGACAAGATTAACCCAGGATAGGAAAGACAAAGGTCCTGGGACAGGATTAACCCATTAAGGCAGGAAGACAGGATCCAGGGCAATCACTTTAACTAGAGGCACACAAATAAACCCATCAAGCTGCAGGAGCTTCAAAAGGGAATTAAGCATAAAAGGCTCAGAGTCACACCCCCAATCTGCTTGCAAGCCAGGAGCTGTGTCACTACTTTTCTTGCCTTCCTGAATTAAAGAACCCTGCTTTCTGACAGCTGGCTTCTGTGTCATTTCTTCTCAGCATCGGGGACTGCTTCCCAGCTGGGAACATACTCAGGAAAATTTCTTCCAACAGGAGGGAGAAGAGCCAGGAAGAAAATATTAATCAGAGTAGAATGAAGAAATAATAATAAAAAACATAAGATAGATATACTCTTATATAAATGTTTAAAAGTGGATTACCATTTTAGTGCTCAAAGAGGAAAAATGGTTTATAAATGAAATAAAGACTTTTAAGGAAAAATAATTAAAGATTGCTGGATTGGCTATTGCTTGGTGACAGACTTTGCATGTAAATAATTTTTCACATTTACCCATAACTGACTCCCCACCCTATTTTTTAAGAAACAGAGGAAAAAAAATCTGCTTTACAGTCAGAAAAGACTTGTTGATCAAAGCAATATTCTAACTTGCTTTATTACACTTTCCTGAATGCAACATATTCTGATCGCAAGTACCCTGGCATTTCTCTGCTCAAGTTGCTTGATCATTTCCTTTCTTCTCTTACTTTCTTGCAGAGGTCATCATGTTTTTGGCTGGGGACTGAAATGATGGGAAATTTAACAGCTGCAACTGCTGATAGTGGGAAGCATGCAATTTATGATGAGTAATCAATGTTTGTTCCAAGAAGTGAAAATATCTGTGCATTAGAGCTTGCTTCTATTCATTTTATTACATGCAATTAAGAATGGAAATACATAGTTGGAAATATAGTGGGAAAAGATGCTGAGGCCCCAGAAAGCCTGCAGAGAAGAGCAATAAAGATAATAAGGTATCTGGAGCAGAGATGGTTTTCAAAGATTTTTACCACCGGTTCGCCCCACGCGTGTGCCTTCCGCACATGCGCCTGGCCTTCCATGCATGCACTTTGCTCACGCACACACCTTCCGCACAGGCACCCAGCCTCAAAAATGTGGCTAAATAGGACAGCATAGCGCCAGGGCAGGCCCACCTGCGATCTCTGAACTGGTACGAACCTACTGAATACCATCACTAATCTGGAGGCAACAAAGGCCCTGGAGGCTAAATCATACAAGGACTGGTTGAGGGAATTGGGTATGTCTAGCTTAGCAAAAAGAAGGGTTAGGGGTGTCATGATAACAGTCTTCCAATACCTGGGCTGCCAAAGGAAAGAGGAGGTCTATTCTCCATAGTAATAGAGGGCAGAACAAGAGGCAATGATTGGAAGCTCATCAGAGGGAGATCCAATCTGGAAATAAAGAGGAATGTCCTGCAGTGACAACAGTTAATCAATAGGATACTTATGGTTGCTCCATCACTGGAGGTTTTTAAGAGGAGATTGAACAATGATTTGACTGGCATGTGATAAGGTCTCCTGGTTTGGACAGGAGGTTGGGCTAGAAGACCTCTGAGGTGCCTTCCAGCCCTACGAGTCTATAAATGATTGGATGTTGAATGAATTGGGAGGAGGGAGTCTTCCTTCTCTAACAAAGCCTCTTGATTTTCAGAACCTCTTAAGACTTTCTCAATCTGCCAGAAAAGGAGAAGGGGCCAGGGGGCTTTAGCATTAGTATTTCCCAGTGGCTAAGACGCTGAGCTTGTCGATCAAAAAGTCAGCAGTTTAGCAGTTCGAATCCCTAATGCCGTGTAACGGGGTGAGCTCCTGTTACTTGTCCCAGCTTCCGCCAACTTAGTAGTTTGAAAGCACGTAAAAAATGCAAGTAAAAAATTAGGGACCATCTTTGGTGGGAAGGTAACAGCGTTCCGTGTGCCTTTGGTCATGCCGACCACATGACCACAGAGACGTCTCCGGACAGCACTGGCTCTCCTGGCTTTGAAACGGAGATGAGCACCACCCCCTAGAGTTGGGAACGACTAGCACATATGTGCGAGGGGAACCTTTACTTTTTATTTTTCCTTTTAAAAACCTGAATCCTCACCCTTTGCTCCAGGACTAAGCAGATTGTGCCATACCAGAACTTAATGCAAGTAATGTCAGAGCTCTCCCTCTGTAGTGCAAACTTTCTCACCAGCCTTAAAAAAAGACAATCCATGTCAGGATCTCTGGCTTTAAAAAGAAAAAAGAAAAAACTAGCCAGGATTACAAGATGAGCATTTTAGAAATGCACCGTTATCTGCTTAAATAGCATTCATTTTCAGGGTAACTGCCTGGCCTCTTTGTACAGCACTCACGGAGGCTTCCGTGGTGTAGAAACAGATTGTCACACAATCAGCACTTTTTCCACTGTAGCTGAGCTACTAGAGGTTTCTCCATGTTATCAGTTGCGTTGGCTTCATTTTTGGAAAAGGTATGAAAGCATCTTACTGCAGTCTTGATTTCCTCAGGTTTAATTCACATAATAAGGACCGTCACGGCACAATGGGCTCTCAGAGGGATTAGCAGGGTCTTTACTGAGACATGTCTCTTGGCTTATCAATATTCATACCACATGCTACAGCACTTAGCTTTATTTCTAAAGGAGCTAAAACATGATGTTTCTGAAATATCCCTAAGCTTGGATTAAAGGTCTCATGCAAACAAGCTGTAGATTTGCTGTAAACTTTTAAATGCAAGCCACGTGCTAGACTAGAGGGACAGAAAACAGTTAAGAACTGTAGAGACTAATCATTTCACTACAATGAGTATCAGTACGCTCACATGCCTCTTAGTTGGCTTGCAAGGCAGTCTAGAGCAGCAATCCTAGCTTGTATAGAGCATGAGAATACTATTAAAATGGGCATATTGTACTGTATAGTACTGGTGACCTACTGACCAGTGCTGTTCTTTGAGGCAGCGCATGCCACAAATGTGAGTAAGGCTGGTAATCTACTTTGTGGTTTTTTTCAAAGTGTTATGTTTTTTTTTTCAAAGGCCTGGAGACTAAAACCTATGAAGAACGGCTGCAGGATTTGGGTTTGGCTAGTCTAAAGAAAAGAAGAGTTAGGGGTGACATGATAGCAGTATTCCAATATTTGAGGGGCTGCCACAAAGAAGAGGGGGTCAAATTATTCTCCAAAGCACCAGAGGGCAGGGCAAGAAACAATGGTTGGAAACTAACCAAAGAGAGAAGCAACCTGGAATTAAGGAGGCACTTCCTAACAGTGAGGACAATTAACCAGTGGAACAGCTGGCCTTCAGAAATTGTGCGCGCTCTGTCACCAGCTTTTACGAAGAAAATAGACAGTCACTTATCTGAAATGGGATATGTTCTGCTGCTTGAGCAAGGGGATGGACTAGAAGGCCTCTAAGGTCCCTTCCAGCTCATTCTATTCTGAAGGTATTGTCAGATATTGCCTGTATGTGATGCACCAGAGACTAGAAGGGGTTAAGTCTTTATAGACATCACATGTGACTATATCAGCCAATGAACTCTCTTATTGGTCTCTTACCCAGAGATCTCTTGAATATCTTCATATCTCTCTCTCTCTCTCTCTCTCTCTCTCTCTCTCTCTCATCTATCAGCAAGACAACAAGTGAAGTTCTCTCTCCTCTCAACTTCTGAGTCATACAGTTAGGGTAAAAAAATGCAACAGGACACCCTGTTCATGCATGTATATATTTTGTAAATATTAAAACAACCTTTCTTGAACCTGAAGCTGTATTGACCAAATAACTTCTCATAGAACCGAATGAGCACGACCATCAATATATATCTGACAGGTATTTTGAATGTATGTGAAAGCCTTGATTGACCAAACCTACAATGGATGAGAAATCAATATATCCATGGGCCTTTCTGGTTACTACTTCTTTTCTGTACCCAGGATAACATCCCAAAAGGAAATAATTTGATGTATCTGTACGTATGTATTTAACTGTTATCGTAGAGCATTTCAACTTTATTTGTATTATATATTTATCCCATATATTTATCATATTTCTTTTTAGATATGAAGGAAAAAGAAGCTGACAAATTCCTGCAGCAACTTCCTAACGACAATATGTTTTCTTCTATTTATGCAGGTAGCAGAGAGGTCACATCACCTTCTACATAAAAATATATCTTTTTTTAAAAAAGGTTTTTTTTATTAAATAAACATTAAAAACATTGAACACGGTGTGACCATCCTGGTTTTGTCATTTCCATACATATTTTTACCATAACAAATATAATTACTATTTATCATACATTGCTACTTTGATCTTATAAAAATATCCCTTGTCCTCATTTCTATATTTATCTAAATATTGTCCATTTTCAGTTCTACAGACCCTAAATCTTTTCTGCTCCGACTCCTTTTCCTCCTTTCCAACCATTATCACAATGGTTAGAGTACAGTACTGCAGACTATTTCAGCTGACTGCTAGCTACAGTTCAGCAGTTCAAATCTCACCAACTCAAGGTTGACTCAGTCTTCCATCCTTCTGAGGTGGGTAAAAGCAGGACCCAGATTCTTGGGGGCAATATGCTGATTCTGTAAACTGCTTAGAGAGGGCTGTAAAAATATAATCATCTTGATAATCTTGTAAACAATAATATAAAATAAGCAGATGTCCTAAAGTAGTACTGTAAATCAATGTGGTTTAATATTTTCATCACCCTATACTATAGGGCGGAGAGAGGCTCTGGAGGCTGGGGACAGCAAAAAAAAGTCATTCCTGTCCCACCGGGAGTTGGGAAATGGCCTTTTTAGGCCTCCGGAGGGCCTCCGAGGGAGTGGGAAAGGCTGTTTTGCCATCCCCAGATGCATAGAGGATCTGGAGCCAGGTGAGAAAGAAAAATGGGACTTCCCCACCCACTCCCCCAGGCCCTCCAGAGGCAGAAAAAAGCCTATTTCCCTACTTCTGGTGGGCCCAGAAGGCCTGAAAATCAGCTGGCCGGCACGCACATATGCGCCAGAGCTGACCTAGCATGCCCACTGATATGGCTACGCATGCCACCTGTGGCACATGTGCCATAGGTTCTCCATCACGGCTCTATAGAAAGAAGTAGAAGGTTTTTGGTTCGTTTCACTTAAATGAGTAAATATAGAAAATGGATTTATTTTCTCCTATCTCCTTTCTTCCTGCCTAATCTACATACTGATCCATGGGAATATAATACAGTGTGAATTGGCATCTATGGTATATCTTACTACCTTCCAGAATCTGCTTCATTGGATTCAGATTTTTTAAAAAGAAAGCAAGCATTTTGCAAACCAAGCACTGGTATAGTTTGACTAATGCAACTGCCCCCCCCCCCATTAGTCCATAGGCACTTCCTCCCAAAAATACTATTTATTCATTCAATTTAAATCCCACAGGGCTCTTGACAGCTGACAATTTTGTGTACACAAATACCCATCATCAGAAACAAGACCCCACTTGGAGTTCCCTAACAAAAAACATTTTATAGGAAGTGGCTTAAAGCGGATCGCTTATGGCATTCCTAATAGGATTGCTTAGCTTCTTAGGATGCAACCATATAGGAATTTTTGAATCATGTTGGAATCATGAATCCCTATGGACAGTGTGTAAATGTAATCAACCATTGAATATATTAATTTCAGTTTGTGAATCCTACTCAGCCAAGAATTTTCAAACTCAGTTACCTGGGGTCTTTTTTATTTTAATGGTGGTTCCTCTTTTTCACAGCCTTTGGGGTGCAAGTTATTCATAGAATTGCCTATATTTAATGTAAATGGATGGTTACACTGTAAAAGAATATAGATAAATATGTCTCCCACACAAAGTCCAATAAGCAGCCTCAATAAATCCATTATTTAAAATGAACAGCATCTGATAGAAACCTGGGAAGCAAGCTCCTGCAGGCCCATGACAAAGCCTGGATAAAGGGGAATGATGAGGGCCTTCATGGGGCACCAATTAATTGATTTATAAAATACTTTTTTTTCACAATTCTACTTGGCTGAGGAGTCACAAATTGCTGTCTTGAACTTTTTAAAAGGACTGCCAACAAAAGTCTAAGTGTCACAGTGAGTGAATGGTGACCAGATGCTGACATCCTGAATGTTTGAGAAGGAACAGCTACTCCAGTGAACCCAGAAGGAAAGAGAAGAGATAGGGGTGGTTAAGAAAGAAATGGCAGAGAAACTGGCTAGATAAGAGGTGTCAAACACAAGGCCCACGGGTCAGATCCGACCTGGGATGTGGTACATTTCCATCCTGGAAAATGTAAGGGGCCGGCCCGCATCAATTCAGCCTGATCTACCCAATGCAGAGAGGAAACCGGGTCAGCGTGGCTTCAACCCGGTCTACTCAATGTGAAGAGGAAACATGCCAGCAGTTTGTGGAGTGGTGTCAAGCTGGCCACGCCCACCCAGGTGGCCACAGCCACCCAGTCAGCCCCCTCCCCACCCCAGGTCAACCACAGACCTGATGCAGCCCTCAATAAAATTGAGTTTAACAATTTTAACTGGACTAGATGATTTTGAAAGACAGATGGTTCCCAAATAGGCAGCAAAGATTGAGAATCTGTTTTTGAAGGGTTTAAACTTCTTTAAACAATTCAATTTAGTTTGGCTGGAGATTTTTGCTTCCAAGTAGTATTTTTGCTTCTGTGGCATACTTGAATCCTAGAAAGGTTTATTTGTGGAGAATTTGCTTAGAACGAAAGCTTTAGCTCCTATATTGCTGCAACATGTTTATTTTCATGTGCATTTCACTGGGTTCAATTCCTTTCAACTACATAAATATATTTTGGAATGTCCATTTCATTCATGGAAACCTTTCTATGCAGAAGCAGCAAGTTTGAGTTTAGCAGAAACACCACTCCATGATAAACCAGATAAACTTTATTAATTTTAATTTAACAAGTACTTATTCATTAAAAGATCAGGCAATGAGGTTCATCACATTATCTTTGTATAGTTAGGGAGACAACAGGCTGATTCTTAATTAAGCAAGGTAAACACTTTAGCAGAAATCATAACAGCTTCACTATCTTGAGATTTTGAGGCCACTATTTGTTAATGCAAACTACAAGAGTTTTTTTTCTTACAGTGCAAAATAAAAACACAAATTGCCTCACAAATTTGTATATGTTACTGTCAAGATAACACATCATAATATAGCAAGCTGAACAACTTTTCTGCAAAGGTCCCATAGAAACCATTTCCTCAAAGTTTTGTTATTGTCAAAATTGCTTGTG
This sequence comes from Masticophis lateralis, assembly GCA_030761175.1. Classification (NCBI taxonomy): domain Eukaryota; kingdom Metazoa; phylum Chordata; class Lepidosauria; order Squamata; family Colubridae; genus Masticophis; species Masticophis lateralis. The sequence goes on along the minus strand of JAUDYJ010000002.1, from coordinate 136,617,384 downwards.
ATACATCTCCTGTATCTCCAAAAAGCTTAGCAAAAAATATTAAGCCTCAGGCTACATAACGAGAGTTAATGATGTAATAATGTAAATATGACCACTGGAGACAGAGAACCAAACAACACACAATTTCAAAGCAAAAGCATGAGATTTGGCTATCTTCTGTCAAAACCAGGGGAAAATAATATGTTTCACTATGCTTTGATCCTACCCACTGACTTGCCATAAGATAAAACATTATTTGGGGCTGATCTGAAAGAAGCCTGATTTGTAATATGAGAAACAAAAGCTAAGAATCAACTTTTAGCCAAAGGACAATATTGTGCCTGGATATTGTTTCCTTGTTTGTAAAAGAAAAAAATAAACTATGTAAAGAGATTCTTAAAGAGTCCCAGAGAGAGTTCAAGATCAATTAGGTGATTCCAATATAATCATTAAGACTTCAATATTAATTAGAGTCACCTACTGTAACCACAATCTAAAGACATTTAGATATCGGCAGACACCGCAGTGGATGCTATCCACACAGAATTTGGATAACAAGAGGCTGGATACATGCTGCCTTAGGATTTGTGGTTTTTTTTAAAAAAAATACAAATATATGTCTAAATCTAAGTGTTGATTTGTTAAAAGAATGCTTCATTTATACTTCCTACGGGAGCATACACTCTCAAGAACAACACAAAAGCCAGGAAGCTCATTTTCATGAAGAGAAACATGCAACTATGCAAGACTCTGAGGGACAATTCTAGTACACACACATCCCCTTCAAGAAAGGTGTTACATTGCAGAGGAAACCACAGGTTCCCATGCCATTTTTTTTCATCTTCTTACAGCCATGATCTCAATATAGATTGTCTTTCCTTCATGGAACTCTTCTGTTCTTATTTTTACTTTATACCTTGTATCACTACTTAGCCTTTTTTCCCATGTTACCTTAAGGAATGGATAATGCTCATTTTATTTTTTGCAGTGGTCCGTTCCACTTCAGTAACTTCCAGAGCACCTTTTTCCTAATGCCGCCGTAATTTAACTTTTAAAACATTTCTCAAAATCAAGTAATACGGCATAAAGCACACTTAGAAAACAAGTGGTGTCCTGAGACTGGGTCCTTTACTCGATCATAAATCTATAATTGAATCGGAATGCTAGTCAGACTGCTCTTTTATCTAAAATTATGTCCTGCAGAAATCTAAATTTGCCAAAACTGTAGTTTATTTACTTCTATCATATGGATATTTCCTTCCATGTTTTAGCAGAAGTACTGCTGAAAGCTGACAAAACCTTAAGCCACTACATTCATGTTATGGATTCTTCTGATGCCAATTAGAATACCTCTAATGAATGAGGAAGCTTAGCAAAGTACTCAATGGCTTAGATGTGCAATTCTCAGAACCATGTGTCACTAGGTGCCTGCCCTGTCCCAGGATGAAAATGATCAGAAGTCTAAAACTGGCTTTCCTAAACCATTCACTTCCAATTTCTGTGGATTGTCCCAGTCTACTGCTCATTTTTAAAAAAGAAAGCAGAAGACATACTGAAGTTGAAATGCCAGCTGGGAAACTTGCAGACAGAAATTAAAGATGGCACCCTGAATGGTTCTGAATACTTAATGGAACTCCTTTAAAAGATCTTCAACGCTTGGTTCCACAGCCAAATGTGATCAAAGGCTATGCTCAGTGAATAGCATGCAGGAAATTAGAGTAATCTAATTACCTCAAGCAGTGGCAAGGGGAATAAAGTCTAAAAGATTAGATTCAGACATTATACCTAATCTTCCACTAGAACATCATTGTGAAGGTAACATCATTGTGAAGGTATGTAGCCCTTCAAGGAACAAGAACATCATCTTAATCAACCTTGATCAAAGAACTATGTTCAACATGGATAGATGGGTTAAGCAGATATGATCTTTTTAAACCACTTCCTTTCGGCAAGCATGGCCAAGGATATTCATGGCCCAACTTGCCTGAAGAACATTGTCCAAAGCTATTGGACAGCTATTGAGGAACATATAATTAAGTACATAGCTTAAGTACATATAATTCTGAAGAAGTGTTTTATCAGATGGCACAAAATGGCCTTTCTGACATATTCCGAGCATCTGAAAAGAGGGTAGCAAGGAAAAGAAATCCATGGAACAGGGTCTTAAAAAGGAGTTCCAGGAATGAAAATATTTTTATTATCACTTTTCCTCCAAGCAGCACTAGCAAAGAACCACTTTCTCTTCTTTCCATGGTGTTTGATAGAAGAATGAAAAAAAATTCATCTCCCAGCACAGCCTTGTTTTCAGTCATCTGAAAAACAAGACCTTTAGAGCTCACTGTTCATACAGCCAAATGTGGTAGCAAATTCTGTGCAGGTTAAGGGAACACCCCTGAAATTTTCACCCCATGGGAAGCGGAGTGCTCACCGCAAAGAGAAGGTAATCAAAGCTGTGAACAGTGCAGCCTATATAGAAGTTAACAACTGGGTCACTGAAAATGCATAAGTTTTATTTTCTGCATTTCTTATTCTACATTAGAGCATGAGATAAAATGAAGGAAGCTTCTGTTCCAAGAAGACCTTTATATACCTATATCCCATTATGGCTTAGACCTCAGAGGTATGAGGCAAACAGTAAGCCCAATAGATTTGTTCACTAAAAACCCTCTAGGCAAGTTTTCCCATTGAGTTTGTCAAGGATCTCTGTTAGTGGACTGAAATATTGATCAAATAACCCCAGAATTTTCCAAAAAGCAAGCACAGAGCTTAAAATTTAAAAACATTTTTGTAACTTAATTCAAAAGGAAAACCTGTGGAAAAGCAACATCATAATCTGTGGGTGCATGTTTTCGTGAGGGCACCAAAGCCATTCTGCACAGCCTGTTATGACTTCAGCGGGCAGAGTGAAATGGTGGCTCCATTAGAAAACACCCAGAATGCAAAATAGACAGCTTCCGTGAATTCTATTTTGAATTTATAGAGCAGGAAGCTTTTTTTCTCAGTGACACCAAAGAAAATAACAAAACCCCCATCATAATTTAGAAGAACACCAATCTTAGTTGCTTTGCTGCAGGGCAGAGATGTGTCTTTATCATTGTGCCAAGCTGAGACTTTATTGTTGACCCATTCAATGCACCAGGAGCTACTATTGCGTCCTAGGCGGCTTTTCGGGCCCCTTCTTGGGATGCTACCATAGCAGATGCCAACAGCACAGAAATTGTTCTTCTCCAGGTCAGCTTCCCAGTAATGGATTCCTTTCTTGAAACACTGGAAAGAAAGCACTTGGGAGAAGCTTAAAAATCGCTGAGGGTGTGGTTTGTAATCCTGCACTGTTTCCGTGACAGACATCTTGGTAAATTTCTCCAGTAATACGATATTCTTATGAGCACTGTGGCGATCTAGAGTAAAGTGTGTAGCAACTGGGAATAAATACAATCAGAAGAGAAATCAGAAAACAGCAAGAAACCTGGGAAAGAGTGAACATATTGTTGCTAAAGTTTATAAATTGTTATTCAACTTGAATTTGGAGAATGAATATTTAAAGCACTGCATGGTTCAGTGGGCAAGGAACGTTGGATATAATGTCATGCTTGAACAGTGGGAGAATATGTGGATGAAAGGTTTAAAATTTACAATAAATTAAAACTTAAAAAGAATTTTTTTATAAGACAGTGTATCATTGGTATTTAACACCAGTTAAGTTGTCAAGAACGTACAAAGGTATTTCAAATGAATGTTGGAAATGTAAAAATAAAAAAGGGACCATTTATCGCTTATGGTGGACATGTGAGACAAAGCAAAGAAATCACTGGAGTAGGATTCATATCTTAATACAGAAGATTCTCAAAGTGAATATGAAGATAAAACCAGAAACTTTTGTTTTGGGTTTATTCATCCTAAATAACTTAGTGACATCAAAAACATTTTCCCGTTCATGTTGATAAATGATCTGGAGCTAGACAAGATTAAAAGAAAGGATCTTGAGACCACTTCGTTCATTTGAGAACTCTTATTATATTTCTGACGCTATAAGTAGTTATGGATACATAAGAGGAGCTATCCACTAAAACCACAGTCATAATAAAGGGAGTCTTCGACCTATGACCACAATGGAGCCCAAACTTTCTGTTGCTACGTGAAAAGTTGTTCAGTGAGTTTTGCCCCACTTTACTATCTTTTTTGCCACAGCTGTTAAGTGAATCACTGGCTGCAGCTGTTAAGTTAGTAATATGGTTGCTAAGTGAATCTGGCTTCCCCATTGATTTTGCTTATCAGAAAATTGCAAAAGGTGATCATGTGGTTCTGAGACATTGCAATAGTCATAAATATGAGTTAATTGTCAAGCATCTGAATTTTGATCGCATGACCATGGGGATGCTGCAATGGTCTTAGTATGAAAAATGGTCGTAAATCACTTTTTTCAGTGCCTTGTAATTTTGAATGGTCACTAAATGAAATGTTGTAAATGAAGGACTACCTGTAATCCCAAAGCAATGTCATTTTGAAAGTCCAATCAGCAGTGACTTCTCAAGTCAATGCCATCAATGTAAGTTGACATTCAATGAACCTTTTAAATATTAGAAGAAAGGACATTATTATTTCTTCTGCAAATTATTCTTTTTCAACATACTGTAGCCTTACCTAAAGAAATAGGCCAGCAGTCAGAAACATGTTTTCTATGAAAACATGACTGGTAAGATTATAATGGTGTGCTAGTTTTGGAGGGTATTTTTTGAGCTTATCAGTCTTAAAAGGTGAAAGCCTTAACCTTCCACCTGACCTTTAACCTTAACTGGTTAAAGTTTGGAGCAACCCACTATAAAGCTAGAAGCCAATCATTTTATATCCTCTATTTTATGCTGGGTGGTTTCTCAGAACGAATGTTAACCATAATTATTAATATTACTGTTCCATCATTTCCAAAATTTACACCACACTAGTTACTTACATTCCAGAAGTTCCTCTCTTGGTTTTGTTAAAAAAGCATCCAAAGTTGTTGTTTCACTCTTTATCTCAGCTTTGTTGCAGCTTTGTGCTCTCCGCTTGGGACTTTCCGCTATAGTTACCAAACAAGATAAAAAGATACACCTTTTCAAACTCATTCAAATTTATTAAGTATATTATATTGAAAAGAGAAGACTGCCAAGTTTTATACTACAAGACATGCAAAAATTCCTACTAGTTGTTGACATATAGTTTTAGTTCACCATTCCATATGTGGTTGACATTTGATGTTGATTACATGTGATTTAATCCAATGAGTAAACCCATCAGCAAACCAGAAGCAGCTCTAGACATGAGTTATTGTATATGTGTCTAAACAGAGAAACTCGATTTTGTTGCCTAGTCTGCAAAAAAAAAAAATCATGCTCAGAGAACACCAAGGGCCCCATGGTTCAGAACAATCTGTCCTCCATTTTGTCCCCCACTGTCATGTCAATTGGTGGAATAGTTTCTAATTTGAGCACCAAGGACCTCACAGTTTAATCCTGGGCAACTAACATCCTCTTCTGTGGTTATTCTGAACCAGCCGCTGAATATAATCTAACTCAAGCTCCTTTCATATCTGGTGGTCAATAGCATTTCAGGAGTGGAGGTCTCCTCCCTTCTGCTTCAGTTTGCTCTGCATACCTCCATGGCCACAAAGTTGTGGTAAGAGATTTTGCATTTACCCATCAGACAATCCAAGATTTTCAAGAGCTGGAAGTAGAGGACAGCCTTAGAATGGTGAAACGTACAAGCTTTCTAGAACGGATATGGCGCAGTGGTTAGAGTGCAGTACTGCAGGCTACTTCAGCTGACTGCTAGTTGCAGTTCAGCAGTTCAAATCTCACCAGGTTTAAGGCTGACTCAGCCATCCTTCTGAGGTCCGTAAAATGAGGACCCGGATTGTTGGGGCCAACATGCTGACTCTGTAAACTGCTTAGAGAGGGCTGTAAAGCTCTATGAAACGGTATATAAGTCTAAGTGCTATTGCTACTTCTAAAGCTCGGAACTCTAAATTATGGATTTCTAGAGCCTAAAAGAATCCTGTTTAAAGGAAAGCAGAGGTAGGCTTGCAACGATCATTATTACAAGCCAGAACTATAGTGTATGAAAATTTCCTGCTAAAAAGTAGCAAACATGCACAATCGTCCTAAGTGAAGTCACTTTTGCCTATTGTTCGTGACAACACAGCTAATCTTTCCAACAAGAATGCTTTTTAAAAGACTTCTTTTTAAGACTTTTTCTGTTGATCTCAACAATTCTATCTAACCTCAATTCAACTAAGTCCGTGAACTTAAGTTTTCTTGGCTTTAACATTCTCCTAGGAAGCTTGCAGTAAGCATTTACTATTATTAACTAGTTTGTTTCAGCACTAATCTCACTAGAACTCATTAGGCACTGTGGTGATGCAGTAGTTAGAATGCAGTATTGCAGACTAATTCTGCTGACTGCCAGCAGTTCGATCCTGACCGGCTCAAGGTTGACTCAGCCTTCCATCCTTCTGAGGTTGGTAAAATGAGGAGCCAGATTGTTGGGGGAAATAGGCTGACTCTGTAAATGGCTTAAGAGAGGGCTGTAGGGCACTGTGAAGCGGTATATAAGTCAAAGTACTATTGATATTGTTAGATCTCTTGCCCTGTGGAACGAAAGAGATTGAGGGGGAATACAAAAATATAGCATTTTCTCTAGAAACTGGGAGTTCCTTTACAAGAAACCAATAACATCCATAAAGAACAGCTTGTGTGAGAAATATTCATTAGCAGCCTTTACACCAAGGCTGCTAATAAATATTTGTGATTTTAAGAAAGCCTACGTAACCATTGCTCCCTTAAAGTTTTAGAATGCTGTTTTGAGATGCACTACATTTTCAAAAGCTGAGAATCCAAATACATCAGACTAAAACTTGCCACTGAAAATGTATGGAGTACATTAAATTGGTAGACACATCTGAAAGTGCAGAGGTAGCAAACGAACGCATCTAATTGTACAAAGAAAAAGTATCTGCATAGGGCTCCTGCCACAGGTGCAATTTTCTCATGACCAGACCACAGCACAATTATTTTACTCCATGCCAACAAATGCCCGGTTGAATTTTTCTGAAATTTCAGCAGAGGCAGTTATTCCTCAAATTTTAATCAGTGGAGTTCATTGGCAGGCAGAAATTCACAAGTTGGTTAAAAGACTGAACTTACAGCGATTGGCAGGCCGACTTCTCTGTCCTGAAAAGAAAAAAGAGGTGTCCAACTTAGTTATTTGCAAACAAGACAAACAACTCTCTCAGAATGGGCAAGCAAGAGATCCTTTAATAAATAATAATAAATAATAAATAATAATAAATCCTTATTAGGATTTATTGAAGTTTTAAAAAGCATTACCAATTTGAGCTCGATTATCCCAATAATTTACCACACCAGTAAATTTACTTAAATTTCAACATGATTACTGAAACAAAAAATCAAATGCTGCATAAACAAATTGATTATTTGGAATGCATAAATAGTAGAAAGCATAGATCCAATAATAAGCTAAGACTTTTGGAAAAAATAGAGAGGCCAGGATCAAGTCAAAAGCCAGTCCAAAAGATTTTGCAACAAGGGGAAAAGAAGTTTTTTTGGGGGAAAAAGCAGTTTAGATTACCCTCAGTTATACCAGTGGCATCTACATCATTCCCTTGGAAAAGAAGAATGCCAGTCAATTTTGGCATATTTGCCACTAGAGCAAGCAGAGCCCAGTTTTATTCCAAGTTAATTTTTTACTTTTCTATGCAAGCTAGGATTTCTACTGTAATCTTGAGACTTGTGAGGTAACACAATTACCTCACGACTCCACAGACTCTGGATACCTACAGAATGAGCAAAGATTTGATATGAAATGAATTACAATATATTACCGCATGCGGAGTGGTGTTAACAGGAAGTACTGTATGAAAAAAATTAGGTGAAGAAAGCTATGAGGTGAGACAAATTGTGTATTAGGGAACATTAGCTGCAAAACATGGAGAACAGAGAAACAAAGGACTGTTGCAAAAATACAATCAGCAATAGAGAGGAACAGTTAAGATTAAGAGGAAGAAAACACTATGCTGAATCATATAAGCAAAGGGTTTTGGAAAGAGATGAAAAGGACTGGAAAACAGCTACCCAAGTGAATGGAATTAAAATAAAGGTGATAAAAATATTAGGGATGAAATTAAAACAAGAGATCTGCATACAGCAAGGTGTAAAGGAATGATACAGAAATGTGTGTGTGTGTGTTTCTGTGTGTGTCAAATTTATATTTTGCTGATAAAGAAATAAAGGGAGACTAGTATAGTCTATATTTCAAGACTTTTAGCTTTCATCAGCTAGCCATACCCTTATTTGGATTCGAATTTGGGCTTCCTGCATGTTGGACATCAATTTGGTTTTTTTGGCTTTAACAACATGTTTCATTTTGAATTACCTTGGATAAGAAGTGGCCATATTTATTGGTAAATAACAAAGGGTAAATAACTTGTGTGATAAAACATATGTGTCAGGTTACAATGAAGTGATCCAAAATCCTAACTGAGCTTGACTGCTTTTGGGAGAGTTGCTGATAGTTTAGACCTGGGGTGTCAAACTCACGAAGACACGTTGCCGCCACATGTTTCTCGACGTTTTTCCCATTCGCGGAGCTGGGGTGAGTGTGGCCTATGTGTGACGCATCTGGCCCATGGGCTGTAGTTTGACACCCCTGGTCTAGACTGACTCATAGGGTTGTGAAGAAGAATCAAGGGATGAAGGATTATCATAAGTAACAAAATGTCCAGAACTCTTCACTAGCTGCTGTTTTTTATCTCATGCAATGGTTGTAATGAGAGAGAGTTCCAACTCTTCCAACATATAATGGACCAATGAGGGAAGCTCCTTCTGTCCTTGTCCTTACGAGAAAGCTAAAGAACAACGTCCTTCAGATAGAAAGCTAAATGCTCCACCAGGGACTCCTGCCCCCTGCTCTGATCTCAAAAACTCCACCATGTGCAAAGAATATCTATCACTATGCTCTAAATACTCACTAGTTTTTCCTGCAGCTGCTGGGCATACCTCTTCCACCATGGGTATCTTCAATGGGAGTACAAAAGTGCCAGGATTACCTAAAGGAGCATAAACAAAAACGACATAAACCAGGAATCTTGTCAAAAGAATTCCTCTGAGGAGGTAGGTAAAAAGGAAACAAGGAACAAAGGAGAAATGTTGCCAGAAGCAGAGGACTGCTAAGCACAAGGTAATTCCATCAATCTCGTTACTGGAATTGTGGATCAATAAACCAAGGTATTTGGGGATAGAAGGGGTCCTCTATCTAGTTTGTGCAGCTTAGTTGAGAAGGATGTGGTAAATGGGGATGACTGAGAATGAGAGTGAGCAAATGTACACGGCAACCAATAAATTTCTCCCCGCACATTAAATTCATTGGGTCTCTGTGAATTCCAGAACTTGACGTTCCTCAGGATTTCACTCATTTGAAAGTGATCCTTGTGTTATTTCTCTGCTCTACTAGACCAGGTGTGCCTTGTATACCCTAGCAGGCCCTATCTGGAAAAACCAGGTAGAAAGTTAAGGGGGCTTACTAGATCTCAACAAAGTGTATGTGTGCAAACACCTCCAGAAAGAGTCTTGACAGAGAATCTCTCCCCTTTGAAGGAACTTCTTCCTCTACAGCTCTCAGCCCTGAAGCCATTTTCCCTGCACCTTCAGGGCTGCCACAGCAGAGATTGAGTCAAGCTGTGGAAATGGGAGGGGGGAGGTAGAGACAGCTGAGGAATTGTAGCCAAAATAAGATTCTTTCCTCTGAGAACCAAGGACTTTCCCACCAAGTGCAAGCAGGTGGGATCTGAGACCAATTGACCCTTGGACTGTGACCTGATTGGACCATGTAATGGACTGCATGGGCAGGGGAAAGAAAACTTTACTTTTAACTGGGGGGGAATCCTACAGGGGAGGGGCTTAGAGTCATGTTTCCCCAGACGTGCCAATATGACATGCCTAATAAATCTATATGCCTGCCTTGGAGTTTTGATTCAGTTGGGTGTGTTACTTGGAATCCTGACACTATCCTCTTTAAAGGTAGATAGATAGAGGGAGCTCTGGTGGCTCAGCAGACTAAAGCAGTGTTATTAACTGTTATTAACATTCAGCTGCCTGCAATCACTGCAAGTTCAAATTCCACCAGGCTCAAGGTTGACTCAGCCTTCCATCCTTTCTAAGGTAGGTGAAATGAGGACCCAGTTTGTGGGGGCAATAAGATGACTTTGTATAAAATAAACAGAAGTATGAAGGCTATTGCTTAATGCATTGTAAGCCGCCCCAAGTCTCCAGAGAAGGGCAGCATAACATCAAAAAAAAATTTTTTTTTAAAAGGTAAAGGTTTCCCTGTCCAGTCTCTGACTCTAGAAGGCAAGCTAATATATGTTTCCTCGCCGAGGGAGCCAGCGTTGTCCAAAGACATTTCCGGGGTCATGTGGACAAGCATGACTCTATGCAGAGGCACAAAAAACAGTTACCTTCCCATCAAAGTGGTACCTATTTATCTACTCACATTTGCATGCTTTTAAACTGCTAAGTGGGCAGGAGCTGGGGGCAAGTAATAGGAGCTCACGCCCATAACATGGCGCTAGGATCTCGAACCTGGGCTGTCAGCTTTCCATCTGACAAGCTCACATCTTTAACCACTGGGTCATCACACCCCTTAGAGCCCTTTTAGAAAAGCATAAATCATCTTGTACAGCACCCCAAATGGCACTCTCCCTCCCTCCCCGCTTCTGTTGAACAGCATTTGCAAGACTGAAAAAAACCTGCAAGTGACGACAGGTATCAGAATCAAAGAAGTGTACAGTGTAACTTTGCTTTCATAAGACTATTAAATGTGTCTGCAGAGAAACATACAGGTAGTCCTCGACTTACAATTGATCCCAAAATTTCTGTGGTCGAGCAAGACATTTGCTAAGCGAATTTTGCCCCATTTTACGACATTTCTTGCCACAGCTGTTAAGTGAATTTAGCAGCTGCTAAGCTGTTAACAGGGTTGTGAAGTGAAACGTGGCTTCCCCATTGATTTTGCTTGTCAGAAAGTTGGAAAAGATGATCGCATGACCTTGAGACACAGCAATAGTCATCAGTATGAGACAGTTGTCAAGCAGCTGAATTTTGATCACGTGACCATGGGGATGCTGAAAAAGTGGTAACTGTGAAAAACAGTCATAAGTCCCATTTTCCCAGTGCTGTTGTAACTTTGAGGACTACGTGTAGTGGCTCCTGTAAAGACAGTTATAGTTGTCAAACTGCTTTTACAGGAGCCAATACAGGTAGCCCTCAATTTACAACAGTGTGTGTGTTTGTGTGTGTGTATGTTATCTCACTTACTAGGTCTAAATTCTCTTGGTTGTAACATGGGAGTTTCTGATTTCGGTTTCCACTGTGGCCCTTCTGAAGGGAAAAAGATAAATGAGGTGAATGTAAGTAAACCAAAGAAATCATGGCAGGGTCAGCATGGAATTGTCCTGTTCCAATACTTTAAACAGGTTTATGGGTAACCTTTGGGATTCTTCTGACTTATCTGGGACAAAATATTTCCTTTTATGCACAGAGGAAACAAAGCTCCAAAAGGGCTCCCGTCCTTCTGGGCAATAGAGACTAAATGATGACTTCTGTCAATTCCCCGCTTCCTCCAACATCCCCCCCATGCAATCCCAGAAAGCATGTAGATTCTTCTAGAGCAAAAAGTTCAACTCTTTACTTTCACTCCACCCATGACTGTCTCTAACTACGGTCACCCACCTGCATCTTCCTCAGTTGACATTTGTCTATGGAGATTCTCTGTCATCCAGGTTGTGGTTGTCCCAAAGGTGCTTTTTCAAAAGGCAACTGGACTTTCTGTTTTTTCTTTGAGGATGTTTCGCTTCTCATCTAAGAAGCTTCCTCAGTCAGAACTGAAGAAGCTTCTTGGATGAGAAGCGAAACGTCTTCAAGGCAAAACAAAACCTTTTGAAAAAGCACCTTTTGGATAGCTGACATTTCTCTCATTTCTTTTCTCATTTAATGGAACTAAGCTTTATTTATACTATCTTTAGTTAAGTTGAGATCTCATCCTGAGGTTGGTTTGTTTATTCTTGTCAGAAGCAACACAATTAAAATAAGATATAAATATAAAATGTTTATGATATAAAATTCAAAATATAAAGTACAAGATTAAAATATGTAGAGGTTAAACAGATTTTGCCCATCAACCGGCAACATTTTTCTGAAGTTTATGGCGGTGCACACAACAGACCCATCTCCAAATTTTATCTCGACTACTACTCCTCTTGGTACCCCAGAGGGGAGGGAAGGATTTCATTGCACTATTGGGATGGCTGGTACTCTAGCCTGGGAGCTTTTGACTCCAATGGATAAAACTAACGTTTGCACAGTGTGTCTAAAGTTACATGGGAGGGTCCAGAGCCACATTCATTGATCACTTTAAGATGGTATGAAGTAAAGATGTATTTTTCAGAACTACTCTGCACCATGTTTGTGTGCTCACCCCACACACTCCTTCTCATGTGACATTTTCCACACTTCTGACCATCGCAGGTCATGTGATTTACATTCGGATGCTTGGTTCATAACTGGTTCATACTTATGACGGTTGCAGTGTCCCAGGGTCATATGATTACCTTTTGTGGCCTTCTAACAAATAAAGTCAACAGGGAAGCCAGATTCACTTAACAACCGTGCAACTAATTTAACAACATATAAATCAAATTTTAAAAAAAAACAACAGCAGTGATTCACTTCACAAACATGGCAACAAAAATCGTAAAATGGAGCAAAACTCATTTAACCAATTTCTCACTTAGCAACATCAATTTTGGGCTCAATTGTGGTCGTAAGTTGAGGACTACCTGTAGAGTTAAATATTGTAGGACAGGGGTGTCAAACTTGGGGCGTCATGTTGCCATCAAAATTTCTGTTGCTGAGTGAGACCTATTTTAAGCAAGTTTTGCCCCGTTTTACGACCTTTCTTGCCAGTTGTTAAGTGAGTCACTGAAGTTGTTAAGTTAGTAACATGGTCTTTAAATGAATCAGGCTTTCCCATTGACTTTGCTTGTCAGAAGAGGTGATCACGTGACCCCGGGACACTGTAATCGTCATAAATATGAGCCAGTTGCCAAGCATCTGAATTTTGATCACTTAACCTTGGGGATGCTGCAACAGTCGTGAGAAAAATGGTCATAAGTCACTTTTTTCAATGCCGTTGTAACTCTGAATGGTCACTAAACGAACTGCTGTAAATCAAGGACTACCTGTACCATCCCACAAATCTTATTAACTAAGGGCAGTTAGTTTTTAACATTTCCATAGGTTAGCAACACAGCTAGAATAATGCATTTAAACCATATGTGAATTTTTTAAAAAATCCCAGTAAATCAATGAATAAATAAAAGCACCTTTTTTTTTCTCTTCCTGAGTTATAGCCAAAGATCGTTTTGTAATTTCTTTGAGGTGACAGGCTTTCTGATAAACAGCACCTAGCACATTTTGATCCAACTCTATTTTGGGAATAAATACTTCGCTGAAGGATATCTGTCGCAGTTTTGTTGCTCTCTGAAATAAAAGCATTAAGATCTTGTGATAATTCCAAACAACAAACAGCTCTACTTCCTTCCATAGTGCTTGACACATTATATAGTGGAGTATTTATTAAATGATTAAATGTACATCCTTCATTTTCTTTTTTTTAAAAAAACAGACCCCAAGAGGGGAAGGGCCCTTCTCAATTGTCAGAATTTATTAATTCTAGGAATTGAAGACCAACAATATCCAGGGACAGCAGGTTAAGCTAGGACTGTAACCATTCTTATTTAGTTTAAAGAAATTAGAAAAACCACCCGCACTCTGTTCAGTTTTCTGGGCAACTTTTTGAATTATCAGCAACAGGGAATTCTGGAGTTCAACACATACATTTATAACAAAGGTGGGCAACTATGGCCCTTTTATGACTTATGGACTTTAATTCCCAGAATTCCTGAGCTAACATGGCTGGCTGATCTATAGGACAAGCAGCCCAGGAAAGATTTCACTGGAGAAAGAGCCTCCCTAACTGGAGAAATTAGCGAGTCCCTTAATCAATCACTGCTTCTCCCGACTGAAAATTACCTTTAAAAATGTGATGTCATCCATTTCTGCTAAAGTCACTTCAATTTCATCTCGCTCCTTCTGGATTTCCTTCTTCTTCTTACCCAGGACTGTATGGACAAATTCACATTTATCCAGGACTTTTTTTTCTTCTGCTTTTATTTTCTTCCAACAATTATTTTCTTCTTCACGAATTAAAGCTATTATTTCTAGGAATTCTGCTTTCAGCAATTCCAACTTCTGACTAGTGGTATTCTGAAGGGACAAAATCATCAAAATAAAAAAAAATGATTTGGAAATAAAGTAATGCCATATTACTTATTAGGAGGCTGGAAAATGGAGAAAAAGTTGGGAGACCTCTGGAGGAAGAAATGGTGGACTGAACATGAAGCTGACAACCACAACTAAGAATGAACAGCTGGTGAACAGCTGCCCAGCGTCACTTGACAGTGAAATGGGCAGCATATAAATATAATAAATAAATAAAAATAAATCAAATCAACTCTAGGAACCCCTCCAGACAAAGAGAGGGTGGGAGATCACCCAATATTGCTTCCTTATGGTCTCCTTTTAAGGAGACCATAAGACAGCAGTCTTCTATAAGTTTTGAGCATGGAGAGATGAGGGATTAGCCATCTTGCTCAAACTATAATTAGCATCTTTAAAAGGATACCAAGTTCACATACAGGTAATCCTCAAGCTACGAATGTAGCCTGCCAATTACATTTGTAACCCAAGGGTTTATTAATTGGATCATGTTAAATGAACATGATCCCTCCCTGCCTTACCCAATGCATTTGCTAATCAAACATGCAGATTGTTAAGTGCACATGAGGTATCTCAGGATGGGAAAGACCATGGGGAGGCCTAGTGCTTCCAAACAAGCAAGGCCTCCCCTGACCCACTGAAATATCTCATGCTTCCCCCTCCACTCCACCATCCTGCGCCACCAGGTCTCCATAGGCACTGGGCCTGTGGAGACTCACTTACTTGTGAAGAACTTGATGACCAGAGCAAGCTGTCTCTTTTATTTTATTTTTTTATTTTATTTTATTTGTCAAGACGTATTAGGTAATAAGTATAAACATGGATTGGATACATAAAATAGATACCAATAGAGGAAACATTAGGACAGGGACTGAAGGCATGCTGGTGCTCTTATGGGGTGAGGTCAACAGTAGACAGTCTGAGGTTAAAATTTAGGGGGTTTTGGGATGAAACCACAGAGTCAGGTAGTGCATTCCAGGCACTGACCACTCTGTTGCTGAAGTCGTATTTTCTGCAATCGAGTTTGGAGCAATTCACTTTTAAGTTTGTATCTGTTGTGTGCTCGTGTATTGTTGTGGTTGAAGCTGAAGTAGTCATTGACAAGTAGGACATTATAGCAGATAATTTTATGAGCTAGGCTTAGGTCATACCGAAGGTGGGGTAGTTCTAAGTTTTCTAAGCCCAGAATTTCAAGTCTGGTGGCATAAGGTATTTTGTTGCGAGCAGAGGAGTGGAGACTCTTCTTCTGAAATATTCCTACAACGTTCAATTGTATTAATGTCTGATATGTAGTACGGGTTCCAGATAGATGCGCTGTATTCAGGAATTGGCCTAGCAAATGTTTTGTATGCTCTGTTTGTAGTGTGATATTACAGGAGAATATCCAGCCTCTCTGCCATGGGGTTTTTTTTTTTTCCTCTGCTCCTGACACTCCAAAGGTGGAGCAGTGAGAGGCTGCCTGCACAGGACACCCGATCTGCTTTTGGAGCCCCGGGCAGCCTCGGTGAGTCTGAAGGTGGGTGTCACCCAAGGCTTCTGTTCTCCATGCCAAAAGGTTTTACAAAGGCCTGGATCTCGCGCTGCTTCAGGCCTTCGTCCCTTTGCAAAACTTTTTGGAAGGCAGAAGAAAAACCTGAAAGCAGTGCAAGATTGCTCCCCCAAAGGCTTCTGTTCTCCGCAGCAAAAGTTTTTGCAAGGGTATCAAGGGCTTTGAGGCAGTGATCTCATGCCGTTTCAGGCCTCCTGCCCTTTACGAAAGCTTTTGGCATGGAAAAGAGAAGCACGCTCCTTGGGGACACGATTGTTCTGACCTAGGCTTCCTGACAAAGCATAAATCACAATTTTAGTCCCAATAAAACTCTTTTATTGAGACAGCTGTGAGTTATGGTCATTCACAGCCCGTAATGAGTCCCAAGCAGTTTGTGAATAGCCCGCAGAAGTCTGCCACAGTGTTTCGGGATAAGGCTGATAAGCACCCACCTTTATCTCCCTTGAAACACTGCCAAAGACCTAATTGCCAATTAGCTTTGCAAGGCGAAACAGAGCACAAAGTCAAAACGGAGCTTCAGAATTTAAACCAACCAGAACAAACAAAAGTTGCTTCATGCAAAAGCTCATGTCCCTTTGCCCGTCCTTTATGTCTTATGGGAGGGGCCAATCATCTCCAAGCCTTTCTCCTGAGTTTCCCCTTTTATCTTAACTGTTCTTGCCTTCTGGCAGCTCTGTGCATGCATGCACTGGGAACAGGTTCCCCCTGTTCCTCTGCCTCTCTAATGTCAGACTCTGGAGGCTCCGGAGTCAGCACATAACTCCCAGATGGCCCTGGCCCCATCTCTCCCTCCAACGCAGAGCCCCCATCCATGCCTTACCCAGACTCCAGGACTGGCCCTTTTCCTCCCCAGCCTCCTCACTGTCTGGCTCTGCTGCCAGCTCTGCAGGCTGCTGGTGGACCACAACAACGATCTTATGCTCCTTCAGACTCACTGAGGCTGCCCAGCGCTCCAATATCAGATTGAGTGTCTTGTGCAGGGAGCCTTGGTGAGTCAACCAGGTTGAGCAGAGTGTTCTCGTCCCACTGTTCCTCTGCTCTCACCGCTCCACTTTTGGAGTGCAAGGAGCAGAAAAAGAAATGATGCTGCTGTACAAACCCCGCAGTAGAGAGGCTGGGGAGGAGAGAGCTCGTTTGAAGTGAGAGGAGGAACAGTCAGCCTGTTTTGGAACTCTGGACCTTTGATAGGTAAGTTAGCCTTTTGGGTGGGGAGGAGCTGGTGGGCTAGCATAGCAGGGCCAGTGCCTGTTAGGTCCCTCTGTGTGTGGTGGTGGTGGAGGGATAGTCAGGGGGAATGTTGCAGTTTCTCTGCAGTCGGTAATAAGAGTGAACTACTACCGTGGTGCTGCAAGATTTGTAACTTCGGGACTGTGTTGTAAGGACATGGGGTCGTAACTTTGAACAGTTGCTAAGTGAACTGTCATAATGTGAGGATTACCTGTACTTCCTTTTCTAATCACATTTAGAAATTGCTTGTTAGCTACTTTTCAGCTATTAGAAATTTTGAATTGACAAGTCTGAAAACATGGGCAATTCTGTTTCTAATCCTTAAATAAAGCAAATTTTAACCACAAGAAAATAAACTTTTACAAAATTGTTAACAAATGTTTCACTTAGTAACAGAAATTTTGGGCTCAATTGTGGCTGTAAGCTAAGGACTACTGTAATATGTACATGAAATCATAATTCAAAGGAGGCATTTTTTATAGTACAACTCAGTCTTAAAATATTTTGAAAGAAGTGTAACTTCATTTTTTTCCTTATTTGAATCCCAGCTATCTCATACATTATAAAACTCAAGTAAATGATGACAGCAAAAGGCAATCTTTGAAATAGCTAAGCCCTTTGACACAATCCCCCCACCCTCAAACACACACACACACACAATCTCACCAAACACAATGCATAACTCCAAGGTGGGCCTCTATATACTGAAACTGGGGCAGCCCCCTTACATTACCAGGTCCTACTTGCAAAGAGAAGTGAACTTCAATTTAAAAAATAATTCTTTCCTTACGCTGAGTTGCTTTTGCTGCGTTCGTACTTGTTCCATGGACTTTACAGCCTTGTCATTCAAGTCACTGAGTTCTGTTAATCTCTTCCTCAGCTGTAACTGTAAGAGAACAAAACAAATATATTCTTTAGGTTAAAAACAACATTTGAAACCAGATACTACATAGCAGCATGCCAGCTACTATGGGTAAGAAAACAAAACCACTTATAGGAGGTAATAGTTTTACTTCAGGATTCTGATTAAAAGGACACATCTGCAGTTACATCTTCAAAAAATTATTTTTTTAAAAAAAATTGGGTTTTTAAAAAAATGGTGGACCAAAGATGGAGCTGACAACTATGTAGATATAGCTTCAATCTGGCCAAAGTTGATACACACACACACAAAAATCAGAATGAAATAAAATAACAACTCAACACCAACAGTGTAAACATTACTGTAAAAGTTTTTTTTTTTAATGTAAAAGAAGCTGTTATCAATTCAGCTTCAGATGTTTAGGGAGGTTAGCCACTGAAACCCATCACTTAGCAACAAATGACAGAAGCTACCTTATTTGAAGGATGATAGTTGACATAAAATTCAGGGACTTGGAGCAGGTAGAAACAAGGGAAAGATCCTTTGGCTGTTGAGGGAGAGTTGAGCAACACAGAATAACAGATGTCATATATAGCATATGTGGGAACATATATGGCAATGGTTTTTAAAGTTTAACCCAATTACCTTTTTGTAATCTTGGATGTCAACCCTCCCTCCCCACAAATTCAAACCCCCATTATTTTACACAAGCATCAATTTTATATTATGGTTGCCAGGAGGATCAGCCAGGTATTTGGGCTGGAGTTGGCATTTTTACTCACCTGGGATAGGCAAGTTGTTTGATGATGTTAAAGATATCATTACTATTTATTTCAGCAATAACAGTAGCCCCATACTAGATCCTTGACTCATCAATAAGCAATTACAAATTGCTCTGTAACCTTGGTAATTGTCCTTGGGGTGCCCAAATTACTCTCTTGGAGATCATTATTCCCAGTTTAAGAACCAGCACTATGGGACCAAATTCTAATATAGACCTGCTGAAGGTAGAATAGAATAAATTTACAGGCCTGTCAAACT
Organism: Masticophis lateralis; assembly: GCA_030761175.1. Classification (NCBI taxonomy): domain Eukaryota; kingdom Metazoa; phylum Chordata; class Lepidosauria; order Squamata; family Colubridae; genus Masticophis; species Masticophis lateralis. The sequence goes on along the minus strand of JAUDYJ010000002.1, from coordinate 136,598,339 downwards.
GATGGCCCATGGGCTGGATACGTCATGCACAGGCCATTCCCATCCCAGATCTGAAAAGGCAAAAAACGTCACTATAGGTCACGATCTGGCCCGTGATGCAATTGAGTTTGACACCCATGGAATAGAATAGTAGAATAGGCTGAACTGATTGGATGGAAGAAATAAATAACAGGATGCAATTGGCCAATTGCTACTATCTGGCACGTTCCACTTGGATCCCGGGACCAGGCTAATCTCATTTTGGTATCCTATATCTAAAAGCCATTCCCTAATCCTTTTCATAACCTGAGGACATTCCAAGGGATGTAAAACTAGCTACCACACATGATAAATGTTTACCTGTAACTGCCTGAGGCCATAAAAACTAATATTAGATGAAAGGAATCTGAGGAAAGGCATTAAATATTAGCTACCGGGTTTGTGCCTCAATCTCCTGCTGTCCAACATAAAGACAGAGATGATTGTATTGGATGTACAGAGGTAGGTTCCTGAATCAACCTCCTTATAAATTTATTTTACACTATTTGCAATGGCTTGTATTTGCACAGGTGTGAGTCTTAGGGCAAATGAACTAGTGATCTCGCTGCAAATAATTTCAAGACTGCAGAAATGCATTGTCACCTTTAAAACCTATGAAAGCATCTCTTTGGGCCCATGAAATTATAAAAGCCAATAAACTTTTTTAAAAATCCCATATCCTGGAATACTACACTTGGACATTATCTCCTATGCATTTATTATACATCCCAAGTTTGTAGTGCTTTTTCTTCCATTTTATTTGGCAAAGATCATTATTTTGATTTTCTGAAAACTGATTACTAGGTGGGTGATGGGTGAATCATCAAAATGCAGCAAAAGTTTGACATTCAGAGTGGATCTGTTGGAAGAATGGATATTTGGGTCAGTGAGCTTTTTTACAAGCTAGTTCAACTAAGGCTTGACTAGTATTGGTGCCTGTATGCACCTTTATGTCTGACACTCTTTGATAGAGCGCGTACATGCGACTATTTTGAGACAACCCAGGAGCAAAATACAGTAAACAGAGGTTTGTCTTTCAAACAGTGGCTTATCAACGAAGAATATATACATACACATACTAGGCAAAGTCAGCAATCAATCATCAACTATACAGGGCCTCTCTTATAAAACAGCCTCTTAAAGTGATAACCCTGCTGACTCATTCTCACTGCATCATCATTTCAGAATTACAGCCTTACAGCAGCTGTTCAGCTATTAAATCATTACTTTAACACTCTTGCGTATAGAGATTTGTCTGAAACTGAACTTTATGAATTATTCCAAGTCAAAAAGTCAAGAGTTTTTCACCTGGGTTTTCCCAACAGAAGGTTCTCAAAATGGAGTTCAATGCCTATTTTAAATCAACAAAAGCAGCCTATGAGTAAGATTCTAGACTTATTACTTATACATTGTATCTCAATCAAAGGACTAACATGGTTTGGTACAGGGCCCCAATCTAAGGCCTGTATATTCCAGGCATAAAATAGTTATTTTCCCCATCCATTCTTAAAGCTTCCATTCTAAGGCCAGAGCATAAAGCTTGCTAAACTATACTCAGTAAACTTAATTCATTTATTTCAACGTATTAGCTCCACTGGACTCCAAACTAATTAGACAATAGTACTATAGAATCAAGTCTTCCCCGTTTTAAATGGGAACAATTACATCTATGGCTCAACCTAGCAATATGTTTCAATTTTGTAGATATGATTTATGTACCTGATATTACAGGCAGTCCTCAACTTATTATTTGTTCAATGACTGTTTGAAGTTATCACGGCACTGAAAAAAGTGACTTATGAGTCACACGATCAGATCACAGGCGCATGTCAACCAGCATATTATTTGTGATGGTTGAAGCTTCCTAGGGTCACCTGATTGCCATTTGTGACCTTCCATGCTGGCTTCCGACATGCCACGTCAATGCAGGAAGTCAGATTCACTTAACTGCCCTGAAGATCATAAAATCAGGCACAACTCATTAACAACTCCTTGCTTAGCAACAGAAATTCTGCCCCCGTCAAGGATTACCTGTATATGCTAGAATAAAGATGATCTTTTGGTTTTGTCTTCTAGAGAAAAGATTCCCCCATCTTATATAGGCCCCTGTCTTTTTATTGTCAACTGAGATTTATACCCTCTTAAACTCTAATTATCCTAGATATGGATGTTTGCAGACCATCTTTGTGATGCTGCTTGTACTAATTGACTAAATCTTCCTTGGCAGCCATCTTTGAACTGAATTATTTCAGTAGTGAGATGTTCCTGGATACTTTGTACAAGATGAGTAATCATCAGATAAATTATTACTCCTTTGTTGCTGTTTTGGAACAATGTCCTCACACTTCAAGCAGACTTGGCACTTTGGGGGGAAAATGTTCGAATAGGAGAGAAGAGAATATAGAATAGAATAGAATTCTTTATTGGCCAAGTATGTTTGGACACACAAGGAATTTGTCTTCAATGTATATGCTCTCAGTGTACATAAGGAGAATAAAATACATTCATCGAGAATAAAAAGATACAACACTTAAGTGATAGTCAAGCTTACTAATAAGCTATCAAATCATACTAGGAAACAAATTAAAACAATATAATTGAAAGTTACAAGGAAGATGGTTATAGTAGTAAGTGGGAAGAGATAGATACTAGAAAGGAAGAGAAGAATGATAGTAATACAGTCTTTGTAAATTATTTGACATTGTTGTGGGAATTAGTTGTTAAGTAGAGTGATGGCATTCAGGAAAAAACTGTCGTGTCTAGTTGTTTTGGTGTGCAGTGCCCTATACCACCTTTTTGAAGGTAGAAGTTGAAACAATTTATGTCCAGGATGTGAGGGGTCTGTAGATATTTTCACAGCCTTCTTTTTGACTTAATACATAAGTCCCTTGGCTCAGCCCCTGTGGCTGGAAAATATATATCCACAGGTTTCACCAGTAAAAAGAGATCCATGGATATACAGAGAACTCTGTTCTACTCTACTCTGCAGGCAGATTGTGAAAGAACTGAAACAACTTCAAAGGTCAGCTGGACAATTCTCCACTGATGAAGAAATCCACTACTATCAGTGGGGCTTGCCTTTGAATTCCTGCCCATTATAAATAAACTGATCAGATTGCAAAGGAAAGCTCACATGCTGGGCATTCTAAAGCATAGTTCTCAACATAAAACAAGACCTATGAAGACATGATAGCAGTGTTCCAATATTTGAGGGGCTACCACAAAGAGGGAGGGGGTTGTCAATCTATTTTCCAAAGCACCAGAAGGCAGGACAAGAAGCAATGGACGGAAACTAACCAAGGAGAGAAGCAACCTACAACTAAGGAGAAACTTCCTGACAGTGAGGTGACAATTAACCAGTGGAACAGCTGGCTTTCAGAAGCTGTGGGTTCTTCATCACTGGAGGCTTTTAAAAAGAGACTGGATGGCCCTTTGTCTGAAATGGTATAGGGTCTTCTGCATGAGCCGGGGGTTGGACTAAAAGACCTCCAAGGTCCCTTCCAACTCTGTTATTCTGTTATCTTTATAAATTCAAGAAACACTTAGCAATAGAAGCTGCAGCAAAAGAATTTGCTCTCAACTTATACAAAACACAGCACAAAATTGCTTCTAAGCCTGACATACACGTAACATAGTCACTTTCTTCCCCTGTACATATTGATCTATATTACATAACTGGCTGAAAGGGTCAAAGGCTAAAGTTTTCTATATACAGAGATGGAGTTTTTGTCACATTCATCTTTTCTATAAGATTCCTACAGCTGAGCAAGAAAACACAAACCTCCCCTACACCCAGGTTTTCTTTTCCAAACTTAAAAAGGGGTTTTACATTAACTTTGAAACATTCTATGTTGATTTAAAGTCACTGAGAATTTTTGTGAACACTGTGGGGTGTAAAGTCAATAAACAAAAAAGGGCTAAACAAATCTCACAAGAAAATACAAAGCACTAAACTTCCATGAAATCTACACATATAAGATTTGCATTGGAAAAAAGGCAATGCTCAGAATAGAACTCAGACTTGCTACAAAAGACTAAAATAGCTATACTGATAAAAAAAATTAAAAGTCAGAAAAGTTTCCTAAAATACACAGATTCTGTTCTGCATTGCAAACTAAGCTTACCTGTTATCATCCTGTTGACATTTGCCAGCTGTGGAGGAAGGTTGTTTCTGCCTCAAGCAGCCAATGTAGGTTTCAGCAAGCCTTCTTACCCTGTCTCTTGGGTGTACATCCTTGCTACCAATGGCTACTAGGTACATGGTTAAATGCAAGGTAGCTCTCCATATACCTCTGCCACATTTATACACAGAACACATATCCTAACCACAGTTTTACTGAACAGTATTGTTCAGTGTTGAGTGGATATATAATGCACAAAGCCAAATAAACCATCTTTGGCTTTGGATAACTTGCAAGAGCCAGTCTGGTGTAGTAGTTAAAGCATCAGGCTAAAAACCAGGAGGTGGTGAGTTCTAGTCTCCCCTTAGGCAAATAGCCAATTACTCACTCTCAGCCCTAGGAAGGAGGAAAGGGCAAACCACTTCTTAAAAAAACCCTTCTCAAGTTGTCCAGGTAACTTCCAGGAATCAAAACTATTTCTCACAAATGAAGGAAAATTTACATGTCCCAGGATAATGCTGCAGGAGGTTTAGTCTTCCAAGCTTTCTGACTTGCGTTGGAACCCATCCTCAGGGAACTTTTCTGAACACTTTCTGGTAGAGAGACATTCCCTGAGGATGGGCTCCAACATGAGTCTGAAAGCCCAGAAGATTAAACCTCTGGTCCCAGTGACCAATCCAAATTGGATCCTGCAAAACTATTTCTTTAGATCAGGGATGGGCAATTAATTTTCCCAAGGGGCCACATGTGAAACTGGGACTATTGTGGAGGGTTGAACCAATAAGGGTGGCGTCTTCCTGGGCCAGCCAAAGGGCCAGATGTGGCCCATGGGCCACAGAATGCCCAGGTCTGCTTTAGCTTTATACCCCCCTTTTTCTTCAAGACACACCAGCACTCACTCCCTTCTCCATTTTTCTCCGCCAGCAACCACCCTGTGGGGTAAGTGTTACTGATAACAAATCAATAGCTTAAAGTCACACTAGAAGCGTTCAGGGCTGAGATCGTTGTCCCAAAGGTGTTTTTTCCAAAGATAACTGAGCTGAACAGTTGCCTTTTGAAAAGCATCTTTGGAACAACCATAACCTGGATAATTAGAATCTCCACAGACATTTGGCTCAAGTCAACGTGCCCCTGTGTCTCCCCATGCCTAGCACGCCAATGTAGCCACCATCCACTCCTTTCTCACCTCCTTTGCTTCCTTGGCCTCTTTTAGTGGGGTAGTGGAGCAGATCTTGTGAGAAACCAGGCAAAAACAGCAGATGGAGACTTTATGCTCCTGGCAGAAGAACTCCAGGAGCTTGCTATGGGCCTGACACTTCTGCTGCTGAAGTTCCTTCACCACTGGAACCAACTGGTGGCTCTTAAACGCCGGGCTCTCCAGGTGGGGCCCCAGGTGTTCCTGGCAGAAGGAAGCCATGCAGGTGAGGCAGGTCTTGGCCGCGTCGACCACCAGGCAGCTGTCGCAGGCCACTGGCGAGGGAGACCTCGGCTTGACCGGGCTGCTCTTCGCCTTCTCCTCGCACGTCTCTTTGTAGAGGCCATCTTGGCTGAGCTGGAATTGCTCCACCACCTTGCAGAGCACCGTGTTTTTCTTCAGGTCAGGACGGGTTTCGAAAGAGGCTCTGCACTGGGGGCAGCTGAAGTTTTCCTCGACATCCATCCAGGTCATCTCCAGGCAAGGCAGGCAAAAATTGTGGCCGCAGGGCGTAGTGACCGGCGTCTGAAAAACGCACAGGCAGATGGAGCAAGTCAGCTCCTCTTCCAGCCCGAATATTGACAACGGGTCGACGAAGCCAGCCATGACTGCGGAGCCGGAGCGAAGTCACCGCTTTATATATACGTAAGCGGGAAAGGAAAGGAAAGGAAAGGAAAGGAAAGGAAAGCGAAACTTTCTGGACTGGCGTTTAGTGAATTTCCTAGAAATCACGTGGGCCGGCGGGAGGGGGCACTTGTGCGCAAGGCACGGAGCCGGCTGATGAGCCTTTATGGAGAGGAAAGGAGGTTCTCCCAGTTGCCCGAAAGTGGCCAATCACTCCATCAAGGGTGTGTCTGTTTGCTTGCTTGCTGGTTTTGCTTCCCGATCCTCGCCCTTTCTTACATATTCCCGTCCCCTCCGCTTACTGCACCCCTAGAAGCAAGCCGCACTGCACAGTACCGCTGATTTTGCTAACCCACCCCTCCCACTTCCCGGGAAAAGATCCTCGTCTTTTTTTTTAAATTAGGCAAGCCATATAGAGCGAGTTGGGTAGTTTCCGATGGTGTTGGCTCAAAATGGGTGGCGCTCCCCCCCCCCTTCCCCCCCAGAAGTGCATAGAAAGGGCACCCGGCCTTCGATGGGGATGTTTTATCAGAAGAAAACCTTGTTGAATGCAATGGGGCTGGGATGGCGGAAACAGCCCCGATAAAAGTACCAAATGCCTCTTTGAGGCGTGAGTGGGAAGACGCATTAACCGCCTCGGTCGTTTGTATAAAAGGCAAATCCGGGAGATTAAACTCACTCGCGTCCATAACAGGAAACAAGGGACTATTTTTTTTTTTCTATGGGTTGAGGACGTTACATAATTTTCTGAGTTAAGTGCACGCCGGGTGTGCAAGACGCAGAAGAAAAGAGGTTTCGTAATGGATCAACGCAGGGGATAAACGATACCGTTTAGAGCCAATTATTTCCTGGTCAAGTCCAATCAAACAACCAACGCATTCAGTTTATAATCGTCAGGGTGGCCCGATCCCTGCCTGTTAGGTACCAGATGTAGAATGAGAATTGTAAAAAAGCCAACAGATGATGATAAACGTGATGGCTATTTATTATTTCCCGAATTGGAGAAAACAAACCTATTTCTACTAATTCTTGGAAGCCTGTAATGGAAAACTCTGGCTAGTCTGCTCTTGCCTCACTTATGGGCTCTGGGGCATACCTGGAAGCAGAACGCTGATTAGGCTTAACTTTGACCTGATATTTTATTATAGGTCACCTTGTGTGTTCTTAGGAACCCTCAACTAACTCCAAAAGAAAATAGGTTGCATGTGCAAAATCGATAGGAGCTCTTCTCTCTCTCTCTCTCTCTCTCTCTCAAATTGGCAGAATGTAGTTTGTATCAGGAGGATTGCAGAGTCTTTCCCTGGCGTCTCCCCAATGAACTTGAAAAATCCTGCTTAAGTTGCTGTCCTCCAGGAGCAGTTGAAGAGACGGAGGTTCTGACTCAGAATAAGGGAACTTCTGATGTACTTATTTTTTCTGCTTCAAGTGTACTTGCTGATGGCAAGAAATCAGCAACTTCTGCAAATCTTGGATAAAGCAGATTATCTGGCTCCCATTCAGTCAGCCAGTCAGTCAGTCTGGATGGATCCATCCATTCCAAGGGATGGAAATGGCATTGGTTACATGTTTGGGTGATCTCTGGCAGGAGCAGGTTGAGGATAGTGACCCTATTCTAGCTCTACCTGACCTCTCAGTACCTTTTTGATATCATCAACTATGGTATCCTTCTGGATCAGCTCCCAGGATTGGAAGTGAGTGGCATAGTATTGTGCTGGTTATCTTTTCCTTCCTCAGGACTGATACTATTTGTTGCTGATCAAGGGGTCTTGTCTTCGGCTCCTACCGTACTACCTGGGGTGCCACAGGGTTTGGTGTTCCCCCACTCCTGTTTAACATCTACATGAAACCACTGGGGGAGACCCATCTGTCACATCAGTAGGTTGATGATACTCAATTGTATTTTTGAACGTCTGGCAAATTAAGCAGTGCTGTGGATGTCCTCTCCTGTTGCTTGGAGGCTGTAAGGGTCTCGATGGGGAACAACAGGCTTTAACTAAAACCTGGCAAGACTGAGTGGCTTTGAGTTTTAGGGCCTTTCAGATCTGGGACTTTATTTCTTTGGTACTGTATAGCTGGCACTACCCCTGGCAGACCCAGTTCACAATCTAAGAGCTGTTCTGACTCATAATTCCTGCCCAAGGAACAGGTGGCAGTCAGGGGCATCTGTGTCAGTTTCTGGATCTTAAGGCTCTGCTCAGTTACTCATGCTCTGGTCACTTCCCTCACAGACCATTGTAATTATTCTTGAGTAGCCAGAAATTTCAACTGGTGCAAAATGCAGCAGCACAGGCAGTTGTGTGTGTCCCATGAGGACAGTTACATTTCTGCTTTATGAGCTGATTTGGTTACCACTTTGCTTCTGAGTACAATTCAAAGTGCTTGGTTTTGATCTTTAAAGCCTGACATGGGATGGAGCCAGGTTATCTGAGGGATTGCCTCTTTTCCATTACATTTATCCATTTCCCCCAAGTCCAGTAGAACAGGCAGGTTGCAAGTTCTGTCTGCAAAAGTGTTCTATTTGATGGGACCTAGGAGGGGAGTCTTTTCTTCTGGGCCACACTCTGGAACATCATCTGTCCTGATTTGACTTTAGACCACAAAATGCCATTTTTTCATATATATATATATATATATATATATATATATATATATATAACTTATTTTTTTCATAATTACTTAAGCAGTTACATTTTTATGCATAGATTTTGCATATACAGCTTTTGTATAATCATATACAAAATAATCATATAAAAATTGCAAAATCATATACAAGATTTTGCAATTAAAAAAAAAACAAACTTTCACCCTCTTTTCTGATGCCTCCATGCTGTCCACTTTTTCCTCACTGCCCCCTAAAGATGCTGAGATAAAGATTGGAGAATCAATCTGGTCAAGTGATTAAGGCAACATTGTGCGTTCTAATTCTACTTTAGGCATGAAAACCGGATGGGTGTGACCTTGGACCAGTCACTCTCTCAGCCCAGCTCACTTCACAGGGAAAATAGGATGAGGAAGGAATATTTAGTATAGTATTACTACAAATAAAGGTGAATATTAATGTTTCCACTGCCGACATGGAGCAGTGCTACCACTCTGAGAATGTCTGATCTATATAATGTACCTAATATCAAATATCTGAAATGGACCCCCTAGCTAAAGCAATGAACATGTCTCTTTTTTATTATTATTATAAACAAGTTTTATTAAGATTTTCCTTTTACATACATATTTTATGCACAGAGTATTGGCCGGGTCACATCTTTTACAACTTATAACATAATTAACACAATAGCCTCCCACCGACCAGTTTGTTCTCACAGAGAGGGACTCCTCAGGGTGCCATCAGTCAAATTATGCTGACTGGCGACCCCCAGGGGGAGGGCCTTCTCTGTGAAGGCTCCAGCCCTTTGGAATGAACTGCCCCCAGAGATACGTAATATCCCCAACCTTCGTGCTTTCCGCCGTGCCCTCAGGACCCTGATGTTCCAACAGGTGGGGCTAAACGTGAATGATTTTTAAAATTGTTATTTAATTCTGGGTTTTTATTTAATCAGGCCAAACTGTAATAATTTTAATTAGCAATTTTATAATGTTTGTGTGTCTGTGTTTTTATCTTGGCTGTACACCACCATGAGTCCTATGGGAGAAGGGCGGTATAGAAATATAACAATAAATAAATAAATAAATATATTTTATAATCTGAGCAATGAACAGGTCTTCTGTTTGTCTAAATCAATTGTCCCATCCCAAACTGGGGTACCAGCATTCCTAGGAGGTGTGAGATGGAATTTCAGGGTTTGTGACAAATAGTGACTTGTGTCCCTTTATGGTAACTTTTGTGGAGAGTGCAAACAAACATTTCCTAGTGGTGTGAGGCATTAGAAAACCACTGCTTTAAATAGTTTAGGAATACCTTCTTTTGTTTCACAGTCCTTGGTTGTTGGTTTTTAAGTCTATACTAGAATATGAAGATTGCTTCCTTTTATATCTCCATTTGAACACAGAAGTACATTGATATGGTTGTTGTTGTTTTTTAAAGGGAGACTGAGCACTCAGGATAAGTTATGACACATGTTGTTTTTCTTATCCAAGTAGCAATTTGTCTGGCTCATTTCATATTGAAGCAACTCCAAATACTTTACACCAACACTCCCCAGTACATAAAAAAAAAAAAAACCACAACCACAGGGCTCTAGCCTCACCCTATGCCTTGGGGGAAAGCTAACTTTTTAGGTTAGAACGATGGTCCTCCTTGACACAACTCAGGGAGAATCATGTTGCAGATCATGGTGGGCTGCTACTGAGAAGGCAGCTACCTCAAAAGGCAGGACCAATTCTCAAAGTCAACCAAGCATTCCCTTAGCTGGCTGTTGAGATCGTGGTTGCTGACTGCTATAACAGTCCACTAAAGAGAAAGACAGTAGCCAATGATCCTACTGGGGGGGGGGGCACAGAAGGCCCTCGGGCGGTCTGGTGCAGCCTGCTCACATTGACAGACCAGAGAATATTCACATCTTCAGCTTCATTTCTTTGTGTACCCTAATAGCTGATGAGAACTTACTTTCTACCTCCCCACCCTCCAATGTTCCGATAGCCAGCTGGTTCACAAGAGTAGAAAATAGGCTGAAAATGGCTTCATTCCTAATACAAGTAGGAATGTGAATGCTAAAATTCAGGAAACTGACAATAGTGAACAGGTGTCTAACAGGTTTCAATTAATTATGGGTCTGCATTTGCTATATTAAATTTAACTATGATGGTGTAAAAGCAACCCAAAAGTGTAAATAAGATATACAATGAATATCTAAAAATAAGATTTCATTTTACTGGAGATAATCACCCAGCCCCTCACTATTCAGGTTTCTACTGAATATTCTTGATCAAACAGCTTACACTAAGTTATTAATATTATGACTATGGATATATAACATAATACAAATGGGAAATACTTCATTTTCCATTTAATTAAAAAATGAAGGGGAGGGCCTAAAAATCTACTTATTGGTCAAAAAATGGGCACACCTATATGCTTAAAAGAGGAAAACACGGGAGGATTTTAAGTTTAATTAACTGGTCTCTACATTTTCCAAGCATTCATTAATGCTCCTTGGTTGCATAGTTTCCGAAATATCATACCAGATATTAATAAATGACAGACATCCCTTCAACCTCATTTTCATGTTATAATACTTTATTTTAAAAAAGCATATGTATACGCCGTCTTCAGAAACTGAAGAAAAATCCTTCAAAAACCATTTACACACAGTTCAGGCATTCTGTATTCACAGCTGAGGGTCAGGCAAGTTCATGTCTGAAGGGATTCCTTTTGGGGGCCAGATTCATTACTTGGAGAGTCAATTATTAATCTGGGTTCAATTAGTGCCTCCCAACTCTCAGTTATCTAAAAGAGAAAAAAATAAATGAAATAGTAAAAATTGAGGCAGCCAGCAGACACCAACTGAATGACATTCAATTACTGCAAGACAATGTAAGTGTTCTGTTATGAGCAAAACATTTATCAAAGCACATATAACTCCAAAGGCTAAAAATGCAAGCCACAGTCATTCCAGTTACATCAACATGGCATCAAGCTGAGTTATGGCCACGACCTTTCATTTATTGTACAGAGTTGTTCAATAGTTGTTGAACTGCATTTAACATAGTTGGTCTCGGGTAAAGGATGTATCTTGTCACCTCCTCTAATTGATATAGAGATATCCTCGACTTATGGCCACAATTGAACCTAACATTTCTTGCAAAATAAGACAGTTGTTATGGAGTTTTGCCCCATTTTTACATCCTTTCTTACCACAATTAAGTGCATGACTGCAGTTGTTAGTAACATGGTTATTAAGTAAATCTAGTTTCTCTATTGACTTTGCTTGTTAGAAGGTCTCAAAAGGGTTAGGGTTGATCCCGGGACACTATGACTGTCATAAATACATGCCAGTTGCCAAGCGCCCAAATTTTGATCATACTACCATGTGGATGCTGCAGTCCTACAGTATGTGTGGAAAAGTAGTTATAACTCATTTTTTTCAGTGCTGTGGTAACATCAGTCACTAAACAAATGGTTGTAAATCAAAGATTATCTGTGTGTGTGTGTGTGTGTGTGTGTGTACGAAAACAAATTATATACATATATACCGTATTTTCCGGCGTATAAGACAACTGGGCGTATAAGATGACCCTCCTCAGAGCCATTTAAGGCTCGTCAGAGCCTTTCGGGCTGGTCTGCCTGGTTACAGGAGAATGATACCCGGCGTATAAGATGACCCCCGACTTTTGAGAAGATTTTTGTGTGTTAGAAAGTAGTCTTATACACAGGAAAATACAGTATATACACACACACACACACACACACGTTACCTCAAAGTGTGGACAGCTGGGAAGGAAAGGGAAATGGGACAGGGAAATAGAAGAAAGTATAAATGGAAAAAAGAGAAAAGCGGGAAGGTAAATATAAGGGCACCAGAGAGAGAGAAAGAGAAAAACTGAAGAATGATGTCAGATATGTGTAAATGAAGGGATGAAAGGAGTTGATTCATGAGAGACCAAATTTGGAACTGCCCCCCACAATACTGATACCAGTTCTAAATGTTGCTGACAACATTTGTCAAAAGGGTCTGCCCAAGAAAAACTTGAATTGAGAAATGTCCATTCCCCCCTTTCATGCTCTCCCTCTCTCTCTCTCTCTCTCTCTCCCTCTCCCCCTCTCTCTCTCTGAGGCAATTTAACTTTTACCAAAAAAAGAAATATTCCCTGCACAGATGCTGCAGCATACGTAAAGAGAGGCTTAGAACGATCAACCAATTTCAAGAAAATGCTGTCATACCTTCCTGTCTTGAGATACAGCATATTCAACTGTCTCATCTCCATTTTCAGATTGATAAACCAGGTCGAATTTCCCTGGCTCTTTTGCTACTAAGAAAAAAAAAGACCACAACAAAATGTAAATTAGATCGGGATGTTTGCAATGTCATTGGACTTGTCAACAGATGGTGTAAATCAGGGGTGTCAAACTCAAGGCCTGGGGCCCGGACCCGGCCTGCAGGGTGCTTAGATCTGGTCTGTGGGGCCGACCTGGAAACAGTGAAGGACTGGTCCAAGGTGCCTCTGCCAGCAAAAACAGAACTCAGGAGAGCCATGTGCAGTCCTCCCAAGCTCCGTTTTCATTGACAGAGAGCTGCAGGAGGCCATCGCAGCCGAAAATGGAGCTCTGGAGGTTGTTTTCACTGGCAGAGTGCTTGGACCACCACAGATGCCCCCAACATGAATGACATCAAGCTGGCCACACACCCCCTGCCCCCCCCCCCCCGAGATCAAACACAACCCTGGTGTAAATGAATGGATTCCACTGATGGAAGAGAGAGCAGCAGAACAGAGAAGGAACCCGCCCTCCTATTCACCTGCCTCCCTAGCAGGACCTCAACCTCTGCTCCTGAGAATCTCCCTCCGGAACAATTTAGGGGTGTGAGCAGAGGCCTGCAAAAGAAAAAAAAAATCTGCTCGTCCAAGGTGAGATTTTTTTCCCCCATGATGGCTAAACTTTATCTTTAAGCAAGACTAATTTTGCAAAACCCCATTATAAACGGTGATAATCTGTGATCCCTCTTCACAAGCACAACAATTTAAGATGTTGCATATTACTTACCTGAAGAAAAAGAAAGGATTTCAAGCTCTAGCTGCTTATTAACAGGATTCCAGCTGACAATTTTTCCTTCCTTAAAAATATGGGAAAGAATGAAATAACAGCATTTGAAAGGGCATTCGAGAACACATCGCTATTTTATTGTATCATAAATTGTTCCGTTACTAAAGTTATACCCAAAAGGCATCTGCAACATTAAGGATAATAGGGATTTTTATTATAAGGGGAAGCTGTTTAAAAAAGAGCAATTCATCCTCTCTGCTAAGTACAGATATTTGTTTAGTGACCAAAGTTACAATGGCATTGAAAATAGTGACCTTATGACAGTTTTTCACACTTATGACCATTGCACCATCCCCAGAGTCACGTGATCGAAGTTCAGACACTTGGCAACTTGTATTTATGACAGCCACAGTGTCCTGGAGCCATGCAATTCCCTTTTCTGACCTTCTGATCAGAAAAGTCAATGGGGAAGCCAGGTTCACCTAACAACTGTGTTACTAACTCAACAACTAAAGGATTCATTTAAGAACTGTGGCAAGAAAGGTAATAAAATGGAGCAAAACTCACTTAACAACAACAGAACAGAAATTTTGGGCTCAATTGTGGTTGTATGTTGAAGAATACCTGTATTGTGTAGTTTGATGTCAAAGGATAGTGTTCTCCCAATAAAATGCATGACTTCTCTACTTCATGGTCCCTAGCATTTCATACAATACTAACAATGAGAACTTGACTAGTGAACGACTTAACTAGTAATCCTGAGATTCCTTACAGCTATATTTCCAAAGAGAAAAGAAGAGACCACATTCATATGATACTCCAGTTATGCCCAAGCTTCCAAACAACGGACTGTGCTATTTGAAAGTTGAAAAGGCATCTTGAAAGGGGTTTTTCTAGTTAAGAATGGATTTTTCTATTTAAAATTATATTGCTGTGCTAGCAGGAGAAAATACGTAAGTACAGTATATATAAAAATCAAGCAAGCAGTCAGGACCCAGGTTACACTTTGCTGTTTGGACAGAAGCCATGTAATATGCCATAAACGTATCGGCAAAGGATAATTCAAAAAGGCTTGTATTATAGAATAATGAAAGGATGTAGGTCAGGTGACAGCAAGACTAAAGCACCAACCGCAAGATCTAGATTAGAGCTATTACTTTATTCTTCTGGATATGTGTGTGTCTTTGAGTCAGTGTGAACTTCTGCAAATTCACTGGACAAGTCCTGGCAAGTTTTTTTGGCAAGATTTCAGAAGTGGTTTGGCCTTGCTGAGAAAAAGTAACTGGCCCAAAGTCACCCAGCTGGCTTTCTGTCTAAGGAGGGGCTAGAACTCACCATCTTCCAATTTCTAGCCTGGTGCCTTCACCATTGCACCAAACTGACTCTCTTTGTTGAGAGAGTTGGGGGCTTCTCTTGCCTATGCAAATATCATTAATTATTCATTTTTGGCCATGTCTCTTCTTTTATATAATCTTTTACGAATCTATCTTTAGTGCTTTTGGACGGATTGTTTGGGAGCCGAGAGAACACTGTTCTATATTTCAATGAGGAAACTTTCAATCTCAGCGGCTTTGGTTTGTCTTTTCGTGGATTGTTTTTTCCATCACAGAAATAGAGTAAGAAAGATAAATTCCCAAACAATAACAACAACAACAAAAAATATGCTCTATGCTCTATAAAGATTTTTGTATTCATTTTCTCAAGAATCTTTTCAATGAGCCGGGGTGGGTGTAGTACTGCAGACTACCATATTTTTCGTAGTATAAGACGCACCTACCTTTTTTGGTGAGGAAAAGAAGAAAAAGAAATCTCCCTTTGCCTCTGCGCAATTTTGCCTTGTTGCAGCAAACACCAAACAGCAAATAGCCTGCTTTACTTTCAGTTTCGTTTTCAGCATAGCTTAATTAGTACAAGGAAAAAAAATCTGCTCCACCAATTTACCTCTTTGCAACAAGCAGCAGAGCCCTGTGCAAAACAGCTGAGAGCAAATCAGCTGAGAGTGGGGAGGCAGATCCAATCAATGTGCTAATTAGGCTGTGCCGATGCTGAAAGGAGCTGTAATTGCTGAGAGGCACCGGTCAAAGAGTGGGGGTCAGTGTGTGGACAGGGCTACATTCGGTGTATAAGACGCTCTTAAATTTTCACCCCCTTTTAGGGGGGAAAAAGGTGTATCTATACTCTGAAAAATACGGTACTTCTGATGATTGCAATTTGGCAGATCAAATCTCACCAGGCTCAAGATTGACTCAGCCTTCTATCCTTCCAAGGTGGGTAAAATGAGGACTGAGATTGTTGGGGGCAATATGCTGACTCTGTAAACCGCTTAGAGAGGGCTGTAAAGCACTATGAAGCGGTATGTAAATCTAAGTGCTAAATTGCTAAATGCTATCTATAAATTAGACTAGCACCTTTATCAGGAAGGGTGGTCACAGAATTAGATTCAAATTGGCCAACTCACCCCGAGCGACATCTCACTTGCTTAATTCAATATTAAAATTAACACTAGCAATAAAGCAAAAAAGATCAGAAGACAATGTGTCTTTTCAAAAGAACAATTTTATTAAAAGGCATAAGATTTTAGAAGACGTTGCTCACTTCATCCAATGCATAGGATTTAAATTGGGATGAGGCAACAGGGATGGTGGGAGGGAGGCAGAATGATTATACAGATGTAGATTACAAGAGAAAATCTGAATTATCTTGTAATTGCAGCTCATTAAAGCTTAGGCCTTTTAATATAACATGTTTTTCAGAAAAGGTGCTCCTTCTGAGTTTTTGCTACCGCACACTAACAAGACTGCCTTAAAAAAGCAAAGCAGCATCAAATTACATTGAAAAGTTGATGGCAATACCTTGTAATCGGATACTTCAGGAGTATAATTTTCGGTTAATTCCAAAAGCTGTTAAAAGAAAACCCAAACTTATAAGCTCCAGATACATATGTAGCCTTCACAAATTATATTGTTCACCTAAAGTTAGCATAGAAACTAGAAATCAATGATAAAAACTAGATTGTTAAAAAAAAACCTTTATAAAATAAAAAAAATTGAAGCCAATTACTCCTGATAACATTCAATGCACAATAATATTAATAATTATTTACACCGTACCCCATCTAAAAATCTCCGCTAACAACGTAAGTAGATTAAGGACCCTTCAGGAGGGGGAGAAGAATCTGTAGTTCGCCAGAAATCATTTAATTACAACTCCAACCAGGCTCTGGCAATTAGTGCCAGTGATAAACGATGTTCTCTCTGTTATGTACATATCATCGTAGTAAGGCAAGTAAAACATCCAGAAAAACACATGAGAGAAAAAGGTATATAAATCTTTCAGAGAAGATGCCAGCCTGTGAACCAATCAAGTTCTCCTCTCTCCCCGCTGAAGAATTAATTGGTGGGGACAACAGGTACAGGCAGAAAAAGTCTGGTCAACCTCAACTCCCACTAGCTTCATGGACACCTCCATGTTGTTTTCTAAGCAACAATAGAGAGGTGGTTTGCCACTTGCTTCTTCCAAGATGGGTTTTTTAAAAATTTCCCAGTCCAAGATATTCCCAGTCCAAGATTCCAAAAATTTCCCAGTCCAAGATTCCCGCCTGGACTACTGTAATGCTCTCTATATGGGGCTCCCCTTGGGGTGCACCCGGAGGCTCCAGCTGGTCAGAATGCGGCCGCGCGGGGGATTATGGGAGTGACGGGGCGCTCTCATGTGACACCTCTCCTGCGCGAGCTGCACTGGCTTCCGGTGGTCTTCGGGGTGCGCTTCAAGGTGTTGGTGACCACCTTTAAAGCACTCCATGGCTTAGGGCCTGGGTATTTGCGAGACCGCCTTCTGCCGCCAATAGCCTCCCCCCGGCCAGTACGCTCGCAGAGAGGGCCTCCTCAGGGTGCCGTTGGCCAGACAGTGTTGGCTGGCGACCCCCAGAGGGAGAGCCTTCTCTGTGGCAGCACCCGCCCTCTGGAATGACCTACCCCCGGAGATACGCAGGATATCAGACCTCCGGACTTTTCGTCGGGCCCTTAAAACCCACTTGTTTCATCTAGCCAGACTGACTTGATCCCATCCTCTGTTTTAAATTGGAACTGATTTTAAATTGGATTGTTTTAATTGTCGGCCGAAAATATTTAAAATTTTTTAGAATTGTTTTAAATTTTATATATATGATGTTTTACTTTGGCTGTTCACTGCCCTGAGTCCGCCAGGAGAAGGGCGGTTTATAAATCAAACAAACAAACAAACAAATAAATAATAAATAAATAAATAAATAAATAAATAAATAAATAAATAAAATTTCCCGGTGACCTCTCATTCAACAAATAACCACCTAACCAATCTTGCTTAGCTTCTCAAGATCATTCAAAGTAGTTAGGTGGCTGAGTGGCTTCTGTATAACATGGATCCTAATCCTCCAATATTAGGCTACTTTTTGTTAAGAACACTCTACCCTTTTTACACATGAAAACAGCATTTCTCTTTTAAAACGAAGCTTCCACTGTCCTACAGAAGTGGAATCCAATTTTTATTCCAATTTTGGATCTACAGAGAAAATACACCAGGTACATGTATAACGCTAAACTACGATGAGGCTTGTGCACTCAAAAGCCCGATTGGGCTTATTATCAGGGGATGTCTTAATTTTGGGAGAAACAGGATACCATTATACTTTGTAAACCACTGCTTGCAATTTAGTATCTTGTGTGAACCAACAATTCTGGGTGTGGAGTTTAATCAATCACGTTTGAATAAACCTACCTCACAAAAAACAGAATATGGTACTCCACTTGCCTCACAGTTAATATTTGCATTTCATCCCCCCACTTCATATTACGCAGCTGAAAGAAGAATACCTTAAAGGCAATTTTTTGGCCTACTTGTGGAGGAGCAGCTAAGAGAGGTAACGCGCTATAGTCCTTTTTCGGAGCTTCCACAGGATTCTACAAAAACAATCATTAAAAAGATCATTGGTACAAAACAATTACAGTATTAAGATGTTGTAATGCAACGTTGCCCAGTTAAGATCTACTTTTAACACATTAACTGTCTTGACAGTGATGACAATGATGGCACTACAATACTGGAGTATTTTATCTATGAAAAATTAAGCCTGACAGAGATCGTGAGCATGGTATCTATTTTAAATAAAACCTTTCAAGCCTCGTGGTCTTCCCCCCATGCTGGTTTGTGAAGCCGGAAAGATTGGGGAACTCTGGCCTAGAGAGAAAAAAGGTACTGGCAAAAGTCTATTAATTACATAGAAGCATGTGCAACTGGCCTACTGTACAAAATAGTTGGCATGGTTACCTTACCAGTGTTGACTAAACAAAGATGCAACATAAAAGGAAGAAAAGATAATAGGAAAACAATACAGCCCAGAAACATTCTTGTATCAAAATGCCAAACTTCAGAATGAAAACTCTAGCAATCTCATACCCTGCTTCTCAGTTTCTAGACAATGTCAGAAATAGAACATGCAATCGATACTCAATTTCTGCAGACAATATTAGGAACCAGACTTCCACCATTTGGTGGCAAAGAGAGGTATGTAATGGCTTCCATTTTTCTAAGAATGTTTCATCGCTGATCCATGGAATCATAGACTGGAATGTTACTGTTACACCCACCTGAATAATAACAGAGGCATTTGTTGCTGCTTCGTTTAACTGTATTTGTTTCTGGTTTTCGCTACTATGATTATAAAAAAAATGAACGCGTTCTCCCCTTCCCCTATTCCTGGTCATCCCACGGCATCCGCGAACTCTAGGTCCTCTCCAAAAGGGGGCTTCTCCTCTTCCACGCCCTTTTCCATTTTCCCTCAAGTTTGAAGCTAGTCCACAAGAGACATCTGACAGTTGTTTGTCGTCATTCCCTCTGACAGATAGATTGCCCGTGGCATTCACCTTCTGTTTCTTTAAAGCACAGGTCTCTGATTCAGAGCTATCATCAGATTCCGATGAAGAGCTTTCTGGTTCAGCCTTTGAAAAATGGCCTGTCACCGTTGCTTGCTTTTGAGCGAGTAGCTTTTTTCTCAGGTTACTCTTCCGCTGCTCTTCCTCCGAACTAAAATCTGAATCTGAACTAGAGGACTGGCTCTTGGTTTTCTTAGTTTGTCCCGTTTTAAGAGAAACGTCGTCTTTATTTTTCCCAGCAGTGTGTGTTTTTAAAGACGCCAACTGTGGTTTGCTTATCTGCTGCGATGTCCCTTTAGACGCATGTGTGTTGGTCTGTTTTGTGCCTGGTTTATAATAGCCGCTATCTGATGATGATGTAGAAGATTCACTAGAGGGACGGCCTTTCTTTGCGTTGGATTGTGCTATTGTGTATCCCTTTGTGCTTTTTTGGCTGAGACTTTTCTCAGTCTTCTGGGTGGTGCTCCTTGATGGAAATGTAGTTGCTTTCTTCTTTTGCTCTTTCTTTGCATCCTGCTCTTTCCTCTGCTGATTTTTCCCCTTAAGTTTCTTGGAATGAGAATTATCATCCTCATTCTCAGGGACCATCATATGACTCCTTTCAGGTGCCGCTTTTTTCTTTTCCCCCAATGTCACGGAATCTTGAATATTTGTAGATTTTTCTTCTTGGTGCTCAAAATCCCAGTTATTCTTATTTCTTTTGTTGGGCTCCTTATCTTCACTTTTGGAGTCCTTTGCCTCCAATTTCCACTGTCGCTTTCTTTGTTTTTTTGACAAGCTGTTGGAACCATTGGTGACTGTGTTATAACTGTTCACTCCAACAATCTCCTCCAATCTGACTCTATCAAATCCACAAAAGAAAATGTTAATGTTGCAACACATTTTATATACCCTGTTTTTCCCAAAATAAGACATCCCCTGATAATAAGCCCAATCATGGCAATAAGGCCAAGCACTTATTTCAGTGTTCAAAAAAATACAAGGCAGGGTCTTATTTTTGGGGAAATACAGTAGTATCATGCTAAAAAATGAAATCCATCCAGTTGGCCTTTAATCCAACAAAGACACAGGTTAGGAGTACTGATCTCAATACAATATTCTCTTTTTTTTGGTCTTTATGCCTTAAGAGTAATAGTTGTATATATGTACTGAATGGGATCATATCACACAAGGCTATTATTTATTGAATCATAGTTCAAGTATGCCACATTTATTTGGGCTCATATATCACATTATACAAAAAAAAAAAAATCATAAGGTTACACAACGTGTAAAGTCTTCTTTATATTTAGAGCTTATGCCTCATAATGGTATATAGCAGAGGTCCCCAAACTTTAAGACTTGTGGACTTCAACTCCCAGAATTCTCCAGTCAGCTATGCTGGGAATTCTGGGAGTTGAAGTCCACAAGTCTTAAAGCTGCCAAGTTTGAAGACCTCTGGTATATAGGATCGCAACCTGGAGGAACAAATAATTGTTCTCAAAATGAGCACTACCATCACCCAATAATATGATAAATGAATTTATATGATAGCTTCCATAAATAAAAGGTCGACTCAGCCTTCCATCCTTTCTAAGGTGGGTAAATTGAGGACCCAGTTTGTGGGGGCAATAAGCTGACTTTGTATAAATATACAAAAGTATGAAGGCTATTGCTTAATAAATCAAATTTAAAAAAATTTAAAAAATTTCATTAAGGCCAAGTTTGGGCAAGTCAGTGTGTTGCTTACTTGTAATAATTACTGTTGTGGCCAAAACCTGGCTCACCAAAAGCAACCAAATCACTTTAAATATACCACATAATTTTATTAGCATAACAAGAAGACAGTATATATTGGGCTCCCAGCAACGTTTCTGCACTTTGCTGAACAGCCATGAGCAAAAGCAGAACTAAAAGAAAAGCCTTTGTGACACAGCAAACTAAAGTGCTATTATGTAGCACCAGCTGCCTGCAATTACTGCAAGTTCAAATATCACCAGGCTCAAGTTTGACTCAGCCTTCCATCCTTTCAAGGTAGTTAAATGAGGACCGGGATTGTGGGGGCAATAAGCTGACTTTGTATAAAAAAGAACATCGCTTATGCAGGGACCGAAAGCCCTACTAAGCAGGTATATACAAAAGTATGAAGGCTATTGCTTAACACATTGTAAGCCGCCCTGAGTCTGCGGAGAAGGGCGGCATATAAATCAAACCAATAAACAAACAAACAAACTAACTAAAGCTTATCTACCTTTGGCCTATTTCATTGTGAAGACAAGGTAACAGGACAGCACAACCTTGGAATGTTTTACATAGATAAAGACATCCATGTGACTTTATTATTTATTCATTCTTACTAGGTCAGCATGGCACCCACATTATCTGAGATATGGTAAGTGAATAGAAATAATTGGATTTACTGGGCCACAGATTCCTGACCAATGATTCCTCCCTCTGATGCCACTCAGGGTCAAGCTTGCTCTGAATGTTTTCTTACCAGGGTACTTTAAGTAGTTCATTTTTAAGGTTGGGGGGGGGGGGAATCCCATAGGTTTGGTAATGAGTGGAGTTTACATGTCTTAGGGTTTTAATTACATTTTAATCTAACCATCACATCGTTCTCAAATTTTATGAGTGTTCATAAGGAAAAGAGACACCAAACCTCAAGAGTGATAAAGTCTTGCTAATATAAGCATGGTAAAGTTTCTTTAAAACTTCAAGAGTTTAGGAACATCTGCTCTAGATGATAAATAATTTTATGAGTGCTTACTTCCACATTTAGATGTACTAACTTTAATGGTCCACATGTTAAATAATTATATAATTTTTATAGTTATATAATTATGTTATATAATTATGACGCACTTGGCTTTCACCAGCATTCCCCCTCCAACTACAGATAGTCCTCGATTTACAACAATTCATTTAGTGACCGTTCAAAGTAGTAATAGCACTGGAAAATGTGACTTATGACTGTTTTTTCCTACTTACGACCTACTTTTTCCTAATTATGCAGCATCCTTATGATCGTGTGCATAATCACACGATCGTGTGAGCCTGAGTAGCGTAAGGGAGTAATGCCTTCTACAAAGGCAGCATTTAAGATCCAGCTGCTGCAATTACTTGCGAGTTTAATCCCAGGCAGGCTCAAGGTCGACTCAGCCTTCCATCCTTTATAAGGTGGGTAAATTGAGGACCCAGTTTGTTGCTGGGGGCAATAAGCTGACTTTGTATAAATATAAATATACAAAAGTATGAAGGCTATTGCTTAACGCACTGTAAGCCGCCCTGAGTCTCCGGAGAAGGGCGGCATATAAATCAAATTTAAAAATAAATGAATAAATAAATAAAAATTCAGAAGCTTGGCAATTGGTTCAATATTTATGGCAGTTGCAGTGTCCCAGTGTCGTGTGATCACATTTGCGACCTCCTGTGGCACAACGTCAATGGGGAATCCAGATTCACTTAACAACCAGGCTACTAACTGATCAACGGCAGTTGATTCACTTAACAACCGTGGCAAGCAAGAAAATTTGTAAAACGGGGCAAAACTGACTTAACAAATGTCTCAACCGCAGAAATTTTGGGCTCCACTGTGGTTGTAACTCGAGGACGACCTGTATTGAGCATCGTAAACCCTCATCAACTGTATGTCAATCTAATGGAAGATGCAATTCAAAGCATTTGGAAGGCACCTTCCAGCAGAAATCTGAACAGGTTCAAGCTTAACTTTCAAAAAATAAAATAAATTTAAGTAAATCTGCCAACAAGCAAACCAAATAAGCAAAATCTGTTCGCTCCAAAGCAGGCGGCCGCTCGCGAGAGCCCGTTTCCCGCCCTCCCACTCCCGTAGCCCAGGCCTGTGTAGCATCCAAGAGCCCCCACCACCTCACACCCGCAATGGCCCTTTTTCCTTCTGCAAGGCTTCCCACCGAAGAGAGTCGTTGTCCCGCACCAGCCGCGCGCTCTCGGTGGGCGGCAGGAGCGCCCCGTCGAGGAAGAGGTTGAGCCTGGCGCGGTTGCTATAGCCGAACTTCTCCCGAATGAGGCTGATCAGGTCAGTGATGAGGCGCACTTGATTGGGCTCTACCAACAGCCAACACAGTCCGAAGGCCGGAGTCACCGGCGGCGGGTAATCGAAGAGCAGGCGGAGACGCACCGGAGCCTCGCAGCCACCGCCTATGGCCGCCGCCATGTTTCCGAGAGTCAACAGCTACGGCGTGCCACGCGGGACAAAGCAAAACGAAAGCGCGAGAGAGGGCGGGGCTGGCCTCCAGCTGCTTGGAAACGCTACGGGAAAAGAGAAAGCGCGAGATCTGAGGATTTTTTTTTTCCAGCACGGCAATTTGTTGCTTTCCCCCCTTTAAAAAAAAAATCCAATTTTTTTTTTACTTGAATGCTTTTAAATGAAAACAATCATAACAATAAAATCAAATTAGGCTGGAAGTTTTCAGAATCTCTGGATATGTTGGAGTTCAGGAGAGAGAGAGAGAGAAAACCAAATTCGACTTCCTTATATTCACTCTGAATAATTTAACATCTCTCCGAAATATCCGAGTAACGAGATTGCACATAAAACGGCTGGTAAAAGCACGGGAACGTTTTTTTTAAAAAAAATGTGTGCGGAGGAATATTTAATTGGTCATCTTGCCAAGGGCAGTATGTCACCTACCAAAGAAACATACTGGTTTATTTTTTAACCATAAAGGTATGCAAATAAAGTGTAAAAATAGATAGGAGACTAAACATGTTTGTCTACAAAATATGTAAAAGACTCGAAAGTCAGCAATACTGTTAAAGGTCTAAATAAACCTCTGTTAATTTTAGGTGGGGATACATGCTCATTTTTCACATTTTCCCTTTACTGAATTCTCCACATGAATTTTTGGGAATTACATGTCCAGCACTTTTATTCTCCCTGCCATTGTGATAGCTAGTAGCCTTCCGTATAGGATTAGGGTGCCCTCCTCTCTCACTTTATATAAACAAGTTTTCGGTAAAATAGAAGTATGTTAAAATAAATCAAGCTTGTATTCCTTCCTTGGTTTTGCTCATAATAACCATTTTGAATTTGGAGGATGCAAAGGCGGAGATTATTTGTACATTAGCACAATGTTCACTTTGTGCTTTGATTATAACTATAATTGTAGTGTTTTAGTCATATGGTATATAGGTTTTATTTAATTTTATCCTTTTAATATTATAAACCACCCAGAATTATCCTGTTTTTAGATGGGCAGCCAATAAAATAAAATAAAATAGACTCAAAGGAATATTCTTTCATTTTAAAATGAGAATAATATGGAAACATGAATGTCAGAGAAAAGGAGAAGTTCATAAACCAGATTTTTGTGGGGTTGTTATTTTTATGTGGAAAAGCAGATGTATTCTTGCAGTCCGAAGCTGTCTAAGTCTTCAGATTCAATTTAAGATGGGAACCAAGCTGGAAGGATGGCTACTGTGACAGGCTAAAGATGTAACACTTTAAATTAAAATTGTTTAAGTCCTATTTGATTGAATAAACCACAATTGACTGGATGCATCCAACACACTAATCCAAAAGCAAACAAGCCACATTCACTAATCCCGTAGTGAATTCTGCTTGCTATTTCTCTTGAATGAGCTGCAATCATATTTTTTTAACAGCAAGATTGCAAATGCTTAGGGGAGCTTGTATTTCAGGAAGCTTTTTTTTTTATATAAAGAGGAAGTTGTGGAAGCAAATACTTAGTTCCCAAATCAGTCAATTTCCTGTATTGCTTGTGATTTATTTTAACCCTATTGCTAGTTTTGCCTACAAGAGTAAATGAAAACAAAGAAAACCACATCTATCTTGTCTGTCTGTCTATCCCACCCACCCATCCATCCATAAAATTTCTATGGCCACTCTATGCATTTCTCTCTCCCCCCCCCCCCCACCCTCGTATGTGTAAGTACAGAGGAAGAACATTTCATAAGGTAGCTGGGGGGGGGGGTGACTGTACGTAGGGGAATAATGTTTCATAAGGTAGACAGGGGCGCGTTGCAGTGGTGGAATTCAGCCAGAGTTCCATGTTGGTTACATTTGCCAGCAAGAAACACATTGGATAGAAGCAACTCCAAACAGGTTTACAGCCAGGTTACAGCATACAGGCTAAACTATTTTAAATTCATTTTTTCACCAGTATGATCGCCTTGGTAGCATAAACTGGGCCAAGAAATGAACCAGAGGGATCAGGGCTACGGCGACTTGGCGGTTCTATCCAGCACGGAGCAAAAGAACCGCAGAGGCGAAATTCGCCCCGCCGGGACAGAGCCAAAATCGGCGCCGGCGTTTTGAATCTCGCGCTGTCGTCGCGCGGTGAAAGCTAGCGCGCAAAGGTCGGGCAGGACCAAAGCGATCACGTGAGAAGCTTCGGCGAAAGCAAAACATCGCGGTTCTCGAGTTGGGCCGGGTCTTGCGGAGTTCTACTGAAAGGCTCGCTTTTAAACTCGGCTCGCCACTTCCCCTTCTTCAGAAGCGGCTGTGCGGGGAGCTCGAGTCTTAACGATTGTAGCTCTGAAGATCGCCCTGCCGTTGTCGTGATGCTGCTGACGGAAAGTATTATTCTGATACTGTCGCTGCGGACTCTAAGTTCAGGTAGGTTTGGAAAGGAGAAGGCTTCTTTTCCCCACCAAATCGTGTGTGGTTAGTAATAGTTTATTTAAACACACACACTCACACGTACATTTACAGGAGATGGAACACGATTGGAGAACGGTGCTCCTTTTGTATCGTTGAATTAGTAACAGCTTCATTTAAACACAAACACACACCACTTCACGGGAGGTGGAATACGATTGGAGAACGGTGCTCTTTTTGTGGTGTTGAATTCAAAACTGACCGGCGGCATCTCGAGGCTTCTTATATATTTCTTGTTTTATCTGCATTGAGATTTTAAAAGCTTGCCTTGTGCTGCTGAGCTTTCTTATTCTGCCAGCCATGCAAGTCTCCCTCCGTGGAAGAACATTATGTAGGTGGCAGAATCTGAATGAGTAATCATGGACTGAAAAATCTCTGCGGAGATTTCTTAGATCCTCTTTTTAGTTCCAGGCCCCACTTTGGGTTATTTGTGAACTACAACTTGCAGCAGCCTCAGCCAGTGTGATCTGTTGTGAGGTGAGGAGGAAGGAGGAATTTCACATCTCCTTTGGGGAAATTTTTTGGGGGATTTTAGCAGTACAGTAAAAGCTGCTGCAGTCTGCAGATGCAAGTGGTATCAGTACCCACTAAAATACCTTTAGGCTTCCTTCCTTCCTTCCTCTCTCTCTCCCTCTCTCCCTCCCTCCCTCTTTCTTTTTTGTGTACTTTTGTTGGCATGTCCTTTCCCTGGTCTTCCAGATACTTCTCTGATTTCTAGTGACAAGCCTGGCACAGAACTAGGAGATACAAGCTACTGTGGGGATTCCCAGTATTCATCCAAGCAGGCTTGTTTGGAAAGTCAGTGTAAAATATCTACTCCTTTAATTGGTAGTTATTTAAAACAAGTTTTTAAATTTGCCTAAAAGGCAACATCCCAATTAAGCAGTCACTCCTTTTTTTAAAGCTAGCATTTTAAAATTAGACACTCGAGGAAGAACTGCTAGATAAGTATAACTTAAATTTAAATTGTATAAGTTATGCTCCCAATTTCTTCAGAGACAAAGTGTATAAACGGAGTCCTCAACTTACAATACATTTAGTGACTGTTCAAAGTTTACAATGGCACTGAAAAAAGTGACTTATGACCATCTTTCACACAATCATTGCAGCATCTCCATGGTTATGTGATTAAAATTCAGACACTTCACAACTGGCTCATATTTATGATGGATTGTCGTGTGACCACTTTTTGCGACCTGACACACGTTACAAGTCAATGTGGAAGCCTGATTCACATTAACAAATGTGGCAAGATGGGGCAAATAAAATGGGGCAAATCTCACTTAATAAATGTCTCACAGCAATAGAAATTCTGGGCTCAATTGTGATCGTAAGTCGAGGACTACCTATATATGGTGCAGCAGGTGTTTTCATAGGCGCCTGCTGCACCATGACACCTGCTGCACAAAAATGAAATATTTATTTATTTATTATTTATTTATTTGTTTAGATTTGTATACCGCCCTTCTCCTTGCGGACTCAGGGCGGTGAACAGCCAAATAAAATAGTACACAAAAGTTAAACAATAATAGAGGAATAGTGACCTACTTAAATTCCTTATTGAGTTTCCATAACTGAGGGTACATCTGGAATTGGGAGTCTTTAGTTTTAATCAAATGCTTCATCAATGTGGTATGAGAACAAACCCCTAGTAAAGTCAGAAAATATTTATTTATTAAATTTATATGCTGCTCATCTCACTACTGATACTATTTCAAAGTAAATATTTGTGGGATTATTCTATCTTTCAATCAGGTGGCAATAAAGAAGAGAGCCAGATGTTAAGGCTATCATATCAGGGTGTGTGTGTGTGTGTGTGTGTATGTATGTATGTATGTATGTATGTATGTATGTATGTATATATATATATATATATATATATATATATATATATATATATGTATGTATATATGTGTGTGTGTGTGTGTGTGTGTGTGTGTGTGTGTGTGTATATGTAGGTCTTTGGTTATTCGGGTCTTCTCCCGCGTAAAATTGGAAGTGTCTTGGCGACATTTCGATGAAGTCTCATTCGTCACTTCAGGCTGGTGTTCTCGGTTTCATGCTTCCAGGAAGCAAGCTTTGCCTCTTTTCAAAGAGGGATGTCAGTTAAGATCAAACAGTTTGCCCATAGGCACCAAACCGAGAACATCAGCCAGAAGATGATGAATGAGATTTCATCGAAACGTCGCTGCAATCCTTCTAAAGATATGTTTGCAATTACACAGGAAGAAACCCGAGAGATCACCTGTACACACACACACACACACACACACACATATATGGATGACCGCTACATGACATCAGAGAGCTATAGAATAGTCTAATTTGCTCCTATCAAGTGATGATCTGAATTTTTCCAGATGATATGTGATAGGCCTACATGTATGTTTCTTTTTAAAAAGCAGGTTAAGTATTTCTTAATGACAGTCTGTTCAGATCAATAGTGTTAAACGTGTACAAATCCTACGTACCTAACCCTGACCTATTAAATTTGAGTACTAGAGAGGAGAGGAATGCAGTCCTATACAAGTCTATTCTGGTGTGTCCCATTGATTTGAATGGGATTTACTTGTAGGTAAATCACTATAGGACAGCAGTCCACAATCTTTGCAGCTTGGCGGCATGGCTGGGTTGGGGAGGGGAACTGGGCCACATTAGTGGTGGACCACTGTGCATGTGTACGTGTGTGCACCGCACATGTATACCAGCCCGTTGCCAAGTAGACTATGGCCCAGTAGTGGGCTGCAGCGAGGGATTGGGAGCCCCTACTATAGGATACCAACCCTTGTTCTTGGAAGTTCTCTGTGTTCGCAGAATATAGTCTTTGAGGCAGAGATAACGTGATTTACTCTCACAGTTGCTTATTATGGAAGTAAATCCTACTGAGCAGCTGACTTTTAACCACCAACTCTTATGTGAGATTGTGCCCACTGCACTCTGAGAATTGGGACACTCTGTTTTATTTTATTGCTCTCCTCTCCCCTGCTTTTAATAATGAGTTGCCTATCAAGCCCCAGTGTAATTAGGAGTAGCCATTTGCACTGCAGAGAGATGTTACAGTTGTCAGTTAAAGTATTCTATGTTCTAAACTCTATTTTGACACTGCCTTTAAATAAGTACTGTTAATAGCTACTCTGGGGAGAGAAGGTGGCAGTATTTTGCATGAGGTCTACACCTACGGTTAAGCAATTGCATTGGGGTCAGTAGGACTGATATGATGTAAGCTGCTGTAAGAATGTGTCCTCTTGATGGAAGATGAGCAAAAGATGTAGGAGGCTATCTTGGCAATCTACTTGGCACTGGATTTGGTTGTACTGTACAGTCCTGTTTGTTAACCTGTGGACCTTGGAATGTCTTGCATGGTTGAATCCTGTCTACTGAAGACCTTCAAAGAAATTGCACCCTCTGGAGTGAGGTGATGGGTTCTCTCTTGCCAGTTCTTTGATTCCAGGGAGTGGTTTGTGGGATTGGAGAAAAAGTGCCAAGATTTAAGAAAGGGGAAAAGGCACTTTCTGGTAATGCTGTGCCCATCCCACAGATCATCCCATGGGATTGGCAATTGGCACTGTCCAATTTCCTACTTGCTCTATGTTCTTTTTTTTAAAAAAAAATTTTTAGTTAAGAAGACTAGCATGTTTATTTTTTTTTTAATTTCCAAGAATGCCCATGGGCTTGGAAGCATCCAGGAAAAGGGATGAAAGATGGAGTGGTAGGATGGAAGCTGAACAGGTTGTCTTCAAATGAATGGGCATTTTCCACAGTCCTAAAATATTGCCATCAGTTTGGGCAACAAAGTATCTGTTTTGTTGTATAAGTAGACCAAGGTGGATTACAATCGCTATTCGTTCAAAAAAAAAAAAAAGAGTTTAATGCACAGATACTGTCTGTTTGTCTTGTTGAAGTGGGCAGAGCTTGTGTTTAAAGTGCCGTAGAGTGGATTCAGATGGCAGATGATCTGCAGATTCCTTGATGGTGATATTTTGATATGTAGACCATACTCTGTGATTTATCATAACTCTGGGGTGAATGTCACCTCAGAGCCTTCTACTGGGCAGAAACAATCCATAGACTGCCTCACTCTCTCATTGTCATTGTTGATGGAACACTTGGAGCTCAAAATCTAATTTAGGCCTTGCTGATTAACCTTATGTGTATAGTATCCTGCAAAACCAAGGGTATTTATGGCACTGAAAGTAGCATTGCTATCTCTACTATCTCTGTGCTTTGAAAGAACCACATATTATACAAGACCAATTGTACATGGAAATGTGGAGGAATTATAGATTTGATGTGGTAGTGTAGAACAGGGATCTCCAATCTTGGCAATTTTAAGACTTGTGGATTTCAACCTCCAGAATTCTGGAAGTTGAAGTCCACAAGTTGTAAAGTTGCCAAAGCCGGAAGCCCCTGGTATGAAAAGAAGAGATTCGTCTCCTGAAATTCTCACAATGGTAGAGAATACCAAGTCCTTTTGTGCTCTTAGCTTTATAAAGCATGGTAATTGCTTACTTTCCCCTCCCCCCTTTTAGCTTTTTCAATAAAGGAACCTAAAGAAGCAAAACAGGCGTGGGGGTATGTTCCTGTCAGAAGCAATGCAAGCATGTTCTGGTGGTTGTACTATGCAGACAGTCCCACTCAGAATTTCACACAACTTCCTCTTATCTTATGGCTGCAGGTAAGTTGGGAATAAGGCTTTGATGTGAGCTGTATGGAAGGATGATAGCATCAGAAGTAGAGTTGAACCATGTAAAACCTTGCAATAGAAGGTTTCTAAAACCTTGAATAAATCCTTTAGAGGGGAAAAATAAAGTTTAGATTCAGTCTTGTAACATCAACTGATTGCATTGGAGGGGCAGGGGTGGGGGTGGGGAATTGAGTCGTCATTAATTCCTGGTTCCTGCCTGGAACAGTCCTGCAGTTTTTTTGCAAGATTTCAGAAGCGGTTTGCTTTTGCTTGCTTCCTAGAGCTGAGAAGATGGGACTGGCCCAAGATAACTCAGGTAGTCTCATGCCTAAGGCAGAACTAGAATTGTTGGTTTCTGGATTTTTAGCTAATACCTTGACCGCTACACCAAACTGGCTCTCATTGCATATTAATTGTATCTCATTGCCTTAAGTATTCAAAATCAAGCTATTAAAAGCAGTTGAAAAATCAGAAATACTATTTCTGATGTACCACACAAAGCTGTAGTGTAAATTGTTTGGATTTGTAAGTTGCTTGGGGTGTTTTATGAACTTAGCCATTGCTTTTGAAATATAATTCACAAAATAAACCAAGCTAATTGCAAACAATGATAACTTTGTAACACTCTAAGCCAAAATTGAGGAAGCCATATTATGCTAAGCTTCCTTGGAGCTCTATCCTACTTATTATATGTTGCAAATTAAGCTACTTTGTGTATGAAACTTGTCACTCCTTGGTAATATTTCCCTTGTCTGAAACTACAAAAGCTTTTAAAGATTCAAAACAGTGATCACTAGCTAAATACAGTGGAGGATGTGCAGCAAGTAAAGAATTGGTAACAGTAATGCAAAATGTAAGGGCAAAAATTAAATGATGGCATAACATAAATGAGCTATAGAATTTCATTCTGGCATTCCTATGCCTAAACAGGTAACTTTCAATTTACAGCCATTCTTTTAATGACAGTTTGAAATTACAACAACACTGAAAAAAGTGATTTATGACTGTTTTTTACACTTATGACTTGCAGGATCCCCGTGTTCACATGATCAAAATTTGGACCCTTGGCAATTGGACTGTATTTATGAAAGTTGCAGTGTCCCAGGGTCATGTGATCATCTTTTGGGACCACCTGACAAGCAAAGTCGATGGGGAAACCAGATTCACTTAATAACCGTGTTCCCAATTTAAGGACTGCAGTGATTCACTTAACAAATCTGGCCAGAAAAATTGTAAAATGGGACCAAACTCATTTAACAATTGTCTTGCTTAGTAACAGAGATTTTGGATTCAATTGTGGTCATAAGTCAAGGACTACCTATAACAAGCAAGAATTATTAGCTGGGAAAATTCAGAAATTCTGACTGCTGAGCATTTCTTAAAGGCCTGCATTTTCTTTCCCATGTGGACTAAGATAGCACTGGGAAGCCGTTTCTAAGAAACAGTTCTACAGGATTCTATTTGTAGATTGCGTTAACAGCCTTGGAATGAAACCATTATGTTAATCACACCTCATTTTCTTGGGAGATAAATGAAAAATAAGATAGCAAGAAAAATGGTTGATGTTTTTCTCTCCATTTCTCATCTCTGTGCTTTCATAGGGAGGCCCAGGAGCTTCAGGTTGCGGATATGGAAATTTTGAAGAGATTGGCCCGTTAGATACTGATCTAAAACCAAGGAAGACAACTTGGGTAAACTGTCTTAACTTATAGTGGGAAGATTGGGTGTGTTCTGGCAGGCCATGTTAAAAAATATATATGCTTTTTGCAGTATGTTGATTTTTGTTGCAGACTTTGAGATCTATCTTGCTCATTTTCCTCTAGGAGCCCATACACAGTATGCTTCTAAAGCTTTCAGTTATTTAAAGTGATCTTACTTCTACACCTCATCCAGCAGCCTAATACAGGGGTGTCAAACTTGCAACGACACATTGTTGTCACATGATGTATCACAGCTTTTCCCCCCTTCGCTAAAATGGGGATAGGTGTGGCCAGTGCATGACACATCCAGGCTACGAGTTTGACACCCCCGGCCTAATCACTTGTCTTTATGCTAGATCTTTATTTGCTCTATTTTTGCTCTATTTTTCTGTATTGTTCTTGTGTTAAACAAACCAAGTTAGATTTTAGGTGTTTAGGTGTTACTTAAGATTCATGTTTAAAGAAGTGAATTTTACCAGTACTCGTAAGACTGCTCTTCCACTATCCTGAAAGCCAAAACCAAAAACATATATATTAAAAATATAGATTACAAGCACAACAACATACACATAAACACACAGACAGACACACAGGGATAATTTATAAAATCTTAAAAGAATGAGCTTAAAATTGGGAAAAAGTATTGTTTTGCAACACAAACTCTGGAAGGTTTGACTCTGTTGCAAGTATTAACAACTGAAATTAAGAGACTTCTATGGCTGAGGTTGCCTATGAATGAGAATTGTTAATCCTAGGACATACTTAATAAATGCCTGTAGGCTTAAAATATAGTGATAATGAGTAGTGTACTACCCTTTCAATGCAAAATAAGCTCTCTCATCGTGCCTTTGTGGGAATCTTTGGAAGACTCCTTCTTTGTCATCCCTTTTAAGTATGCTGTTCTCCCTCTGTGTGTGTTGCTGATGTCAGTGTTTCCTTTGGGTGGTGTAGCTGCAGGCAGCAAGTCTTCTCTTTGTTGACAATCCTGTTGGCACCGGATACAGTTACGTTAATGACTCCCTTGCCTACGCCACTAATCTCAGCATGGTCGCTACGGATATGATGGTGGTTCTCCGAGAGTTCTTTAAATCAAAGGTGGAATTCCAGGCAAGTACAGTCGGAACAGCCCATGGAATGCCATATTGTCCATTACCACTGTAGGAAGTCCCTAAGCTACACATTAGCCCTATTCAAGCACTGCAAAAGTAAAGTACTTGTCACACAAGCCTTTTCCTTAAGCTCTGCTGACATTTATCAAATAAATGGCTTTAGGGATGGATGTTTACAGAAGGAAACCTTGCTTAAATTTGCTTAAAATTGCACGTGTGCTGACTTCCTTGCAAATTGATGTCTTGAACAATTGGCATCCTGGTTCATTCCAAAGCCAGTCCACTAATAGTTATGCTTGCAAAGGCTCCTACAGACTGTTGCCCTGAACAGTATCTGCTATAAGGCAAGGCCTGTTGAGAGTGCTGACATAGCAGGAATTCACAATTTGAGTTTATCCAAAGACTAGATTAAGCCCTCTTTCCTCCACTTCGAAGTATCTCAGAACATGGGACAAGTGATGGTATATTGAAAGGTTCCTCACTCCTGGCAGTGTAGAGATTGCTCCCTCCTGAAAATTGGCCCTTTAATGGAGTGATTTATAATCCTAGGCCTAATTTCAATCTCTCCATGTGTTCTGGTGTGACACACAAAGCCTAATTTTGGCCAGAAGACAGGATCAATCCTGGGAAGTAAGTTTTTATTATGCTCAAAGGGAGATATGAAGGGTTCCTGCAAATTCATTGGGTTGCCCTGTCATTAAAATGGAGTGGATTCTCTAACTTCAGGAGGAAATAAAATGAAATGTTTTTTATTTTTGGAATGAAGCCCCAAATGTCCTACTTGATGTGTAAATGACTTCATTTGTTGTACAAATACAAGTATTTGTACTTATGACCATAATTTGAAGTTCTGACAACTGCCCCCACCCCCCAAACAGTCACATAATTGCATTTTGGGTGCTCAGCAACCAATTTGCATTTATGTGATTTACCACACTTTTTGCCAGAAACCAGGATTTGCTTAGTGACTGTTGCATGTGCTTAATGAGTGCAATGAAAAGAATAATATTGAGTGTGGTCCTGCTTAATAATTGGCATGATGCAACTGAAATTCTGGGCTCATTTATGCTCAGAAGTTGAGGACTACCTGTAATCTGCTTTGCACCAGGGATGGGTTCTACTTACCTTTACTACTGGTTCGCAACGCGGCTGTATGCGCAGAAGCATTTTGGTGACGTCGGAGTCAGTGGGCGGAGCCTCCCGCCAGTTTTACTACCAGTTCTATAGAACCGGTGCGAACTGGGGGCAACCCACCACTACTTTGCACTGTAATGAATTCCATGCCTGTGGAATTGGGCAGGACAGAAATCCAATGGGGTGTCTTACTTGGCCTTATAGCTGTAAATGGAGGCCATTTTGTCTTGTTTTTCTGAGGAAAGATTTTCTTGTAGTGTTTATGGGCATCAAGCAAGAGGAAGAAAAGAATGAAAGTTTACTTATGTATTGAGTACTGTATTTTTTGTGCTATAAGACGCACTGGTATACAAGATGCACTTTCAAGATTTCGAATGAGGTAAGTAAGAAAAAAATATATTTTTTTGCCCTCCCCAGCCCCCAGGAGCACTCTGCAGGCCTGCCAAACCCTTTCTGCGCCCTGTTTTTGCGAAAAACGGGTCCATTTTTCACAAAAATGGGACAAGCGGGTGGGACTTTGGGAGGCCAAAAATTGGAAAGTGCATCTTATACTCTGAAAAATATGGTAATTCTTTTATTTTTATTTAGTTTGTTTATTTTGTGGAAGGTGTATAAAGGGTTCAATTGCTCAACCTCTTAGTTTTTTTAATGCATTTTTCCTTTCAGACAATCCCCTTCTATATCTTTTCCGAATCTTATGGAGGAAAAATGGCAGCTGCAATTGCTCTGGAAGTTCATAAGGTAAAATTGATCTTTTCCTGTCAGAGAAAATGGATTCTCTCAAGCTAGCTTGGATTTCTTCTGCAAGATCCTGAGGGAAGAATCTCTCTTAATAAGTGAGGCATATAAAATCCTCCTCAAATCAAGGTTGGTTCTTCATTAAGTGTTAAGATGGATGTGTTTTGCTACTGCTTCTGGGATAGATTCCTTATCTCTCAGTTTAGTGGTCTATGACCCTGGGCTTCCTGATGCTCTCATTACCCAGGATTAACTAAATTTGACTGCCTTTTTTTCAGTTTAAAACTGACTAAGTGCTGTTACCTCTGATGTGAAATATATATGTGTTCCCATGTCAGGTGTGAAAGACGAGGTCCACAAGTGGTTCAATTAACTGATTTATTGCTATAGCCCAGTGGTCCTCAACCTTTTTTTCTTCACGGACCCCCTTTAAATACCTTTTAGCATGGCCATGCATCACCAAGATCTAACCCAAGATTTAAACCATAACATTTCTTCAAACCTGTGACAACATTGCAGCCTCCCAGGGATCTGTGGACCACAGGTTGAGAACCACTGCTATAGCCTATGCAGAATTTTCTCAACTAACAGCACCTGCTTAGATTTAGATAGGAGTCAGTGGCGCTTAACGTATGTTGGACCTGGTCAGCTTGTGGCCATGTAAGGATTCTAGGCTAATCACTTTTACCCCACCCCCAGGTTCTTCCAGTCCTTCTCCCATGTCCCAATATGTTTTTCTCCAGTCATCTGATCTTGGAATTTCCACTCAGGATTTCTTAGAGTGGGCCATGGCCAGTTGGCTACAGGCATCCCTAGAAAGCCTTGGTTGTCCCACTTCCAGGGCATCGCCATAACAGTTGACACATACAACTTATTGTTGTATCTGATATTTCGAGAGTAATCACAGCTGTTGAACAGTTTGTTTTAATGTTAATGATACCAGTTAAATTCAGTTAAATCTTGCTTTTTGACCTGATCCTATCCAGTTCTTTGCCCCTTCCTTCCCCTCGTGGATCTTGCGTGTTACTCAGGCACCAGGTGCAGTCCTCAGGCCAAAAGATATTGTACATCCCTGCTGAAACCAGTGTGTAAGCGCACATCCGCGCGTCAGTTAGCAAGTGATTGAGTAGCTACTCTTACTTTTCTCCAACTTTATCAGAAAATGTGGAAGAATGTTGATGTGGGAGGGAGGGGGAGGGAGGGAAGGAAGGAAGGAAGGAAAATGTACAAATTACATAATGTCAAGTATATTTTTGATTGAAGAGAGGGAGGACCAAGCTCTCCAGAGAAGTCTGGGAGAAACACTTATCAAGCTCTCCAGATAAGTGTTTCTCCCAGACTTGATTCTTGGGATGGATTTGATAACTAGCACAATGGAGGCAAAGGATGTTAGCACTGAGCTAAAATAAATTGCGCATAGGCAGCAGAGTCCACAGAGTATGTTAAAACTGGCAAGATGCTGAGCAGTCCATCACAAGGCAAGCCCCGCCCCTTTTGCACATTCATCATTGCACAAGGTTTCAGAGAGGCGAGTCTTACGCTCCATCCACCACCTTCCTGATCTTGACATACACGTAGGCCTGCATGTATGAGATATTGCTAGATATTTGATTGCTTTTAGCCAAAGCATCAGCTAAGAAATCAACCTTTAATACTCTGCAATTCCTGTTTGCCTTCTTCCTGTCTTTAAGGGAAAGTGCTTAAAATATATGTGGTACATTTACCTCAGAATAATTAGGTTTAAATTAAACCTTAATTCTATTTTTTTTAAGGCTATTCAAGCTGGAACAATCAAGTGCAATTTTCATGGAGTAGCCCTTGGTGATTCATGGATTTCTCCTCTAGGTACAGTCATGTGGAGCTAAGTACATATGTGCTATTGTGTATGTTCCAATGTATTTCTTGCCACTTTCTGGCAAAATCTGAAAAAAAATAAGAATGATTTGATATTTCATACCAGCAACCAGGTTCAAATGAGATTGTAGAGGCCTGGTTTTATCCCAACTTGACTTCAGGTGCCTTAGAATTAAAATCCTCTTCTCTCCATCTTATTTTATACTGAAATTACTGTAAACAGAATGTCGTTACACAATGGCAGTTGCCAGTAAGAATCTGAGTTGGGCTTCCCATGTGATTGGAAAATAGTTCAGAGAGTTTACTCCCCCCTCAGAATCTTGGCTAGTCTTCAGAATGTGTAATAGCAACATGAATAAGATCTTTTTTAAAATGTGAATAGTTTAATGCCATTCTCCTCAGTCTGGTAGCATCAAGATACGTTATCTAGAATACAAGCCTTTCAGCACCCAGCCAGCATGGCTATCTCTGCAATCTGGGGATGATGAAAAGGTTGTATCAATGCTCCTGGAAGGCACCAGATTTTGATACATTGGAATAATGAACAGTTTAGTGCTAAATTAGATCTCCATGGATTTAGAGATTTTGTGACGCTCCACTTTAAAAGCCAGGAGTTCTTTCCCTGCACTGATGCTGCTGCCTCCTCTTCCTTTTCCTTCTTCTCCTTTTGAAAAGCTGCCAATTTTTAAATTGCTAGGATTGATTTTACATAAGTTCTTATTTTGTCTTGATGCAGAAAATGCTCAGGAATTTAAAAATTTCCTGCCTGCTTTCAATACAGAAAGATGAAAAAGATACTAAAGTTTGTGCCCACTAGTCTGCTTTATTTTTTTTTTAAAAAAACAATCTTAATTTTTGTTTCTTTTAGATTCCGTGCTTGCTTGGGGGCCTTACCTATATAGCACTGTAAGTATATATTCCATATTTTTGTTAAAAAGAATATTAAATGTTCTTATAACTACAAGGAAGAATAGAAAAACCCAAACTTTGGAAAACAGTTCATACAAAACATAAAACTGAATAAAACTAATAATAGAAGGAGAAAAAGAAAAAAAGAAAAAAAATTTGAACTTTTCTACCTTAATAAATAGGGTAAATAAACTTTACTATTATACAGATATGGTAATTACCTTTATATCAAAATTCATGCAACTTTGTTTTTAAACCACAATTTAATGCTTGTCCATACAACATCTAATGAGCCTGTTTTGCCGCCAATAAAGAGTCAATTCAAAGTTGGGAGTCAATAGATTTCATTGAGCCTAGCTTGAAGCAGATGCTTCCTTTCTTTTCTTTTTTTCTTTTTTTTCCTCTGCTTTTTGACTATTCATGAGAGTTCCCATGTTGGATCAGCTTCTGGGGAACTCCAAAGATGGGATTGAAATCAGCAGGTTCATAGAATGTTACGATCAACATTGATCACTTATAAACACAGTAAACTCTTGGGCCTCAAAGGCTATATCCGCTCTCAGTGCATACTTGGGATCTGTTTATGTGTCCATACCTGCAAATACATATTCTCCATGTGCTCCCCTTTCTGTATAACTGCTCCAGCTGTCCTTCTTAGCTGTTTTTGATTCCTGAAGATGCCACCTAATGGCATTGGCATTAAACCTGGCTTCAGTAGCAGGTCCCAAGTGTGCTGAGATTTATCTACCCCGCAAATAGGCCATAAGATAAGATCCATTTAAAAAGAAACTATATAAAGCTTTGGTGGTAAATGCAGACACTTCCCTTTACCAAAGACTACTTATAGTTTCTGTTTGTTGACTTTGCTTAGATTAATAAAGCCAATCTACCAGTTCTCTAATACTGTAGAGCATTCCAGGTAGCCTTTACATTTTCTTTGAAGCCATTGCAAATAATATCTTGTTAAAATACACTTTGACATTGGGACAGTTTACTGCCCAACTTATATTCTTTGGAAAGTACTTGAAGTTGAGGCATTATATGCAATGTTGGTTCTGAATTTCTTTTCTTTCCTTTCTGCTCCGTCCCCCACCCCACTCCTTGTACTGCAGTCTTTCCTAGATGACCCAGGCTTGAAAGAAGTAACTAATGCTGCCAAGAAGATCCTGAATGCAATGAATACAGGGGCATTTAAGCTTGCTACCCTGCTTTGGGATAAAGCAGAGGATATCATAGAAAAGGTAAAGAGATAAATTTAATTGCTTATGTGCCATCAACTTGATGGCAGTTTCTAGGGACCAGGCAGACAGATTTTGTCTCTGACAATTTGTCTCCATCTTGGTCTTCATGGTCTCCCATGGTGCAATGATCATTGCTGTAACTGAATCCATCCATCCATCCATCCATCCATCCATCCATCCACCTCATCATCCTCTTCTTTCCCTTCCTTTCCATTTTCCCAGCGTTTTAGACTTCTAAGCGAGCTAGGTCTTTACTTAATGCAGTGGTTCCCAACCTTTTTTATACCCTGCACCATTAGAATGCTTCTGATATATTCTCGCACCCCTTACAAAAGTAAATAACTATATGCATATAATTACGCATATACCCTATAATTTTGAAACTTCTAAGACAGGTTTTCACATCCCCTGGAATATCATCTCACACCCCCAGTTGGGAACCTCTGACTTAATGTAAAGCCTAGTTACTAGAGTTTTGACTGAGAACTTTGGATGGATTTCTTCTACGATCCAGTGGTTTGTTTTCTTGACTATCTATTCTAGGGTATTCTCAGGAGTCCTTTTCAACCCCAAACCTTAAAGCAAACCATATCTTTTGTTGCAGGACCTCTATTCTTAATGTCATTTCTTTTCTTGTCTAGAACACAAATGGCGTGAATTTCTATAACATTCTAACCCCTGAATCTACGAAGGACACAGCTCTTTCATCTGCTGCAACTGAAACCACCCCATTTTGTAAGTTGAGTGAGAACTCTGCAATGCCAGAAATCTCTTTTTAGCAAGACATGGTAGGTTTAGAAGGTCAAAGATGTAGCCCAAGGTCTCCAAACTTGACAATTTTAAGACTTGTGGACTTCAACTTCCATGCTGGCTGGAGAATTCTGGGAGTTGAAGTCCACAAGTCTTAAAGTTGCTGAGTTTGGAGAGTCATGGTGTGTAGCCCCTTTACAGATGCTAAAATGGGCTTAGCAGTTGTTATATTTTTCCACAGAAAATCTTTTGAACTCCAGTTTGTAATGTCTGAATTCACCACACACTAACCCACTCTATATACATACTGTATTTTTCGGAGTATAAGATGCACCTTTTTCCCCCCAAAAAGAGGGTGAAAATCTGAGTGCATTTTATACTCCGAATGTAGCCCCGCCCAGTTTCTCAAATGGAGGTTTCATCAGAAACGAAGCTTCAGAAAAGAAGTCCCCAAACAGAGCTTCAGAGGCTTTTTTTCTGAAGCTCTGTTTCGGAGGTTTCAGAGGCAGGAAAAAAAGAAAAAAAAAAGCAAGGCACAATGCTCACAACTAAGGAACCTGTTGCTAAAATTCACCTCTGGGAACAGCTGATTGGGGGTATTCCGGGAGGCCGATCCACCTGCCAATCAACTTTTTTCTTATTTTCCTCCCCAACAACTAAGGTGCGTCTTATACTCCGAAAAATACAGTATTTCCCAGGATCTGGTGGGTAGGGGATTTATGTGATATGCCTATTGCAACTACACAATGGAGATGAGAGCCAAACAAGAAGTAGCAACCTTCAAATTCCCTTTCTCTGGTCCAATGCTCTAAATGAAGTTGCTGAAGTAAAGGAAGTTTCAGGAACTCTTTCATTAAAAGACTACAGTTCTGATTAACTAAACAAGCAATTGTTCTGTTATTGTTATATTGGATCTCTTTATAAGTCCCAAGCACTACAGACTGCCAACTTCCAAACTACACAAAATGCTTGAGCTGAGCATTACAAAATTAATGCATTAAAAAATAGGGCAAATATTTATTGTTTGTTTATTTATTGGTTCGATTTATATGCTGCCCTTCTCCGGAGACTCAGGGCGGCTTACAATGCGTTAAGCAATAGCCTTCATATTTTTGAATATACCTGCTTAGTAGGGCTTTCGGCCCCCCCAAGTGGTGTTCTTTTTTATACAAAGTCAGTTTATTGCCCCCACAATCCGGGTCTTCATTTTACCTACTTCGGAAGGATGGAAGGCTGAGTCAACCTTGAGCCTGGTGAGATTTGAACTCGCAGTAATTACAGGCAGCTGACAGCTAAGTGCTATTTAACAACGCTTTATTCTGCTGCTCCACCAAGGCTCTTATATTTTTCTTATTAGAGAACATATCATTGAAGTCTTGTCAACAGTTTTATTTTTTGCTTGATGAATGGGATAGGCTTTTGCAATTTATGGCCATAATATATATAAAGGATTCAGGATTTGACAAAGGAGTGCTAGACAGGCTCTAGTGTTCCCTACTTACTTCTGAATGGATCTGATTACATTTTGGTAGACTGCCATTGATTTACTGTTCAGAGGCCCCGAACAGATGGCGCTTGACATGACTGGAGTCACGTCTCTGTGGTTCAGAGTTCTTTTAATTTCAATTTAATTACACATTGATCTGTTGCCATATTGGGGTTTTTTGTTTGTTTTATTTTTTATATTTATGATTTGGCTGTTGGAATTGGTGTATGGGTGGGGGGGTGAAGAGAGAGAAAAAAATCTTTTGCATCGAAGATTAGAGCATCCATCTTTTTAAAATAAAAAATACTAGAGGTTCTCTCTGCAGGTAAACCTCAAACTGGTCTTCTTTGTCTTCTTTCTTCAGTAAAATTGTTCCAGCGTCATGTGAAAAATCAAATGAAAGACAAGCTCAATGACCTGATGAATGGGCCCATCAGAAAAAAGCTGAAAATAATTCCAGACCACGTCAAATGGGGAGGTATTGTAATATCTACCGGCTCCATCTAACGCTCATATAGTTTATTGTACGGTATATCATAGCTTACTGACAAATGAAGAACTCTACGATGAAGCTTTTCTCTTAGGAAACTATATTTTTATATTATATTATGATTGA
Organism: Masticophis lateralis; assembly: GCA_030761175.1. Taxonomy (NCBI): domain Eukaryota; kingdom Metazoa; phylum Chordata; class Lepidosauria; order Squamata; family Colubridae; genus Masticophis; species Masticophis lateralis. Next base: position 136,555,957 of record JAUDYJ010000002.1, on the reverse strand, counting down.
ACTTCAATGGCAAAATGTGCTTTATCTGCAGTAGCTGAACTGATATACTGTCTTTAGGGGGAACTGGAGATACTTATTTATTTATGCTACCCATCTCACTGATACAAGTCTGAGTGGCTTACAATAACATCCAGAGTGATGGTTCTTCTGAATTAATGTTGTGCAGTTAATTGTACATGTAAGAAAGCAACCTCAATAGCGTTAATAAAAGTTAAGATATTGAGCCTGGATCTCTTGAGTCTAGCCTCTGTCCTGGAAGGAGATTTTAGGTCAGCCGGACTTTGCAGAGTTAATGTTGCAGAGAAAAATTGGAGGAAGGAGTGCTGACTATGTTGCCTTAAACTTCTGGAGAAAATCAATACAAGGCTATAAATCTGAATATCATTTATTTCATAAGAGATGATGACGGAGCAAGGTTTTTAGGAAATAAGGATATCAGCTTCCCTCTAGAAGTACTAACATACCAGTCATCACCTTTCTCTTAACATGGGAACTCTCTAGAGAGCCTTCCGAATTTGGCACTGATATGTAGAGTTCAACTCCTAGGATTCTTAGCAATGGCCATGTCATTTGGGAAATTCTGGGAGTTGAATCTGGATGGGAGTGTTACAGAAGATTGGAGGAATGACTTAGACTGGCATGCTATTCAGAATCGCCCCTCAGAACAGGAGTCTACAAGTGTGGCAACCTTACGACTTGTGGGCTTCAACTTGCTGGCTGAGGAATTCTGGGAGTTGAAGTCCACTAGCCTATAGTTGCCAAGGCTGGAGACCTCTGCCTTAGAATGTTTGGATTTTCTATACTGTATATTTGTAATAATAACTCCCTCTTTTTGACCAGAAGCTGCAATTCTAGTTCTCTGTACATATGAAGATTTTTTTAATCTCTAGATAAAGAATCTTTTCATCAAAAGACAACTCCCCAAATTCTTTGGAGAACACTACAGTGATTATTAAACTGACACAAAATTGTGTTTATGTCGGAGTCTTACTTCATTGAGGGTGCTACTTGGAACCCTGACAGTTGTCTCATTTGCTAGATTTCCAATTACAATCAGGTATAGGAAATTCCCCCCCCCCCCCAGATTAAAACCAATTGGGTTCTAAACCAGGTTGAAGTTAATTACTGTACTATTTCAAATTCTATTTGCAACCGTGAAGTTGTTAGTAAGAACTTCTGGGTGGCTCTGAGATTCAGGCTATAAACCCCAAGCCCTTTCACTTTTTAATGCTGGCTCCAAAATTCAGTAGTGAATTGTAGTTTCCTCCAATTTAGAAACTTAATTTGAAAAGTTAATTTCCGCAGGTTAAAATGAAAAGAAAAAAATTACTTTACTCCAACTCCCAACTGCAGAAAGAAATGAAAATACCAGATTCTGGCCATGAGGCAAATGTGTCTTTTTTGCATCTCTCTCTCTCTCTCTCTCTCTCTCTCTCTCTCTCTCTCTCTCTCTCTCTCTCTCTCTCTCTCTTTCTACCTCCCTCCCTCCCTCCTCTCTCCCCCTTTGTCTCTCTGTCTCTCTCTCCTTTTCTCTCTCTCTTTCCCTCTCCCTCCCTCTCTCACCCTCTCTTCCCCTTTGTCTCTCTCTCTTTCTACCTCCCTCCCTCCCTCCCTCCTCTCTCCCCCTTTGTCTCTCTGTCTCTCTCTCCTTTTTTCTCTCTCTTTCCCTCTCCCTCCCTCTCTCACCCTCTCTTCCCCTTTGTCTCTCTCTCTCTCTCCCTCCCTTTCTCTCACACAAACACACACACAGAGATACAGCCCTTTTCTTTATCAATAACACTGACTATGACCTTCAGACGGCATAAGGTTATCTGCCTCTTCATACTCTTTTGTTATCACTCTACAGGGCAATCAACAGGTGTATTTATGAATATGGCTGAAGACTTTATGAAAAATGCAATTGATATTGTAGACAAATTGCTGGAGGCCAATGTGAATGTCACTGTATACAATGGGCAGCTGGATCTCATCGTTCCTACAATAGGTAAGGGTGTTTTTTTTCCATGGGAATGAGCTTGATGGAGACAGCAAAGCAGGTAATTATTATTAGGTGCAACTGTATACAGGTAGTCCTCGACTTATGACCATCATGGAGCCTGCCCATCATGATCATAACTCGTGAAGGTCCTAAAATGGGTCATTTATGTGACTGACCTGATTTTACTGTCTTTTTTGTGGTGTTCATTAAATGAATCTGCACTTAAGTGAACCAATGGTTCACAATGGGTGTGTTTTTGTCGAAAACCAGAAGTAAATGTCAAAAACGGCATGAAATATCAAGCAAGATAGGAAAGTGAAGAGTTCAGAAGCAAAAAAAGTAAAAAATAAGTGAGTGGATGGTAGAAGGATGGTGGGAGGATGGTAGATGGCATAGTTCTAGAACAGTAATGGCTAATCTTTTTGCCATTGCATGCCAAAACTGGGCGGAGCGTGTGCCCACAGCTGTAATTCAATGCCCCCCTGTGCCCTACCCCCCCACGCACTCCCCCTGCTTTTGGCACGTGAGGCAAAAAGGGTATAGGTGGGCCCGGTAGTCTATTTTTTTGTCCTCCCCAGGCTCCAGAGACTTTCTTGGAGCCTGGGGAGGGCGAAAATGGCCTTACACCCCCACTACCAGAGGCCCTCCGGAGGCCAGAAACAGCCCATTTCCCGACTTCCGGTGGACCCAGAAGGCCCGAAAATCAGCTGGCCGGCACGCACATGCCCACGCTCACAGATATGGCTCTGCGGTTCTTCATCACGTCTCTAGAAGGAAATGGGGCATACAGAACCCAAAAATAATAGAAAGAAGTGAGCTGGATTAGAAGAGAGTATTGAACAGTCAATACTGTATCAATTGAAGAGTCAATTGATACTGTCAAACATGAACGTTATCAGAGGCTAAAGCTTTTGTATAGGAGGGATCTTTTGCTAGGAGATAGGATCAAGGCATTGTCTTGTGAATAAGTAAGCAGTAGCTAGCATAAGCTTGTTTGTAGAGTTTATACACTCCCTTTCATCTTAAAATGGGATTCCTTCATATGAGTAGCTATTTGGATTGCTTTTTGCTTTTAATGATGAGATGACCCTTAGCTGAAGTCCAAGTGCTGGATTTATTTTCTAAGCCGTCTCCATTTCTACTTTGCTCCATTTTGAGATTTCATCAGTCTTTGTAGGCATATGCTAAACTCTAATAGATTCTTCTTTTCAGTTGCAGTTTATTAACTCAGGTTAAACAATTAACATACAGTATAACATTAATCTAGGGAAGCGGTGTGCTGGTTTTTTTTCTTTAATGAGATATGTAAACCAGACCGCTCTAGTACAGTCAACAAATCCAGGCAAACAAATCTAGGCTGAGTAATAGGTACGAATGCAGCCTATGTTATTTGTCCACTTAGCTGGGTTTAGTCTGAGTTCTTGCAGTGGATGGCTTTTGAGCAAAAATGACTGGAGCTTTCAGATCCATTTGATCAAAATCATTCACAACAATGTTGGGTAGACATAGACTAAGTTATGGAGTAATTCAAACTCCTAGCACTGGGCAAAGACGGTATGCTTATATTTAGATTACAGTTGAATGATCTTCTTGATTAAAGTAAATCCTTCAGTAATATAAAAAAGCATATTTATTTATGTATAAAATGTATTCATTACCTACTCCCAAGGGATCCTAGGCAATGTACCAGTGACTACACACCATTTCCCACGTTTATACTGTTCTTTTCTATTCAGTGACAGTGTTGATTCCCAGACATTGGGATAAGATTGCTACCTCAAGGTCTGGAAAGCAAATTGCAATGAGTGGTAAATTAGCATCAGCCAGTTAAACTATGATGATTTCAAAGATGAATTCCTGGGCAATGTAGCAATGATTGAGATAGCCAACATGACAGCAGGTGCCTGGCTATACATTATACACACACACACACACACACACACACACACACACACTGCTAAGATTACTGTATGTGTTAAGTGTTTTACTAATTTCAAGGTGGGCCATTGTGGGCAATTGCAACCAAGATTTTTAATAACTCTCTAAGGCCGTGATGGCAAACCTATGGCACGCGTGCCAGAGGTGGAACACAGAGCCCTCTCCGTGGGTGCATGCACCATTGCTAGCTGCTCTTCTGGTTTCCATGAAGACCAGCCAGCTGGTCTTCACGGGTGCCAGAGCACTGGAAAACGGCCTGAAAACCAGCCAAAAAACCAGCTGTTTTGGGGCTGTATTCAGGCCGTTTTTGGGCTGTTTTCAGCCTGTTTTCCGGGCCGTTTTTCAGGCTGTTTTTCTGGCCATTTTCAGGCTGTTTTTCAGGCTGTTTTTCAGGCTGTTTTCAGGCTGTTTTTCTGGCTGTTTTCAGGCCGTTTTTCAGGCTGTTTTTCAGGCTGTTTTCAGGCCGTTTTCATGCTGTTTTTCAGGCTGTTTTTGGGCCATTTTCAGCCTGTTTTTCGGGCCGTTTTCAGGCCATTTTTAAGCCTGGTTTTGGGCTGTTTTCAGCCTGTTTTTTGGGCCTTTTTCAGGCCATTTTTCAGGCTGTTTTTCTGGCTGTTTTTGGGCTGATTTCAGCCTGTTTTTCAGGCCATTTTCATGCTGTTTTTCAGGCTGTTTTTGGGCCATTTTCAGCCTGTTTTTCGGGCCATTTTCAGGCCGTTTTTCAGCCTGGTTTTGGGCTGTTTTCAGCCTGGTTTTCAGGCCATTTTCATGCTGTTTTTCAGGCTGTTTTGGGCCATTTTCAGCCTGTTTTTCGGGCCATTTTCAGGCCGTTTTTCAGCCTGGTTTTGGGCTGTTTTCAGCCTGTTTTTCGGGCTGTTTTCAGGCTGTTTTTGGGCTGTTTTCAGGCTGTTTTTCTGGCCGTTTTCAGGCCGTTTTTCAGGCCATTTTTGGCCCTAAAAACAACCAAAAAATGGCCTGAAAATGGCCAAAAAACAGACGTGTGTGCCGGCCAGCTCTTCTTTGCGTTTCCGGCACTCCAGCACGTGCACATGCACGCACATTCCAGTTTGAGCCCTCAGTGCTGAAAAGGTTCACCATCACTGCTCTAAGGTGATTCACTTTGCATCGAAAGTTTTTTCCCCTTTTATTTATTTGTTTTAAAAAATCTGCATGCTGCTCTTCCAGGACTTTTTGTTGCTTTTTTTGATGGCTAGCAATAGCAATAGCACTTAGATTTATATACTGCCCCATAGTGCTTTAAAGTGTTCTCTGAGTAATTTATAATGTCAGCATTATTGTCCCCCAAAATCTGGATCCTCATTTGCCAACCTCGGAAGGAGTCAATCTCGAGCCGGTCAGGATCGAATTTCTGACAATGAGCAGAGTCAATCGGCGACACTGCATTCTAACTACTGTGCCACTATGGCACTCCACCACAGTAGGTGGGGGAATCATCTGTTCAAACAGGAGCAGTTTGTTGCAGGATTTTTTTATGATAGAGTTACTAATCGCCGTTCTATGTTTAGGGCAAGAAGCTTGGCTCCGGAAGCTAAAATGGCCCAAACTGAAAGAATTCAGTACACTGAAGTGGCACCCTTTGTACAGCTGCCCAGAATGCACAGAGACGGCTGCTTTTTATAAATCCTATTGTAACCTGAGCTTCTTCTGGATCCTCAAGGCTGGCCACATGGTAAGTCCTTTCCATGTCTTCAGAGCAAGAACAGCTTCTGTTTTGTATGTCGTAAGAAGGAAAAACATTTTATAGACACAGCTTTGCGTAGCACAAAGACAAAAGAATAGGGCAAGTAGGAAGATACTGTATTTTTGGAGTATAAGACGCACCTTAGTTTTTGAGGTGGAAAATAAGAAAAAAGCTGTTTGGAAGGTGGATAATCAACTGTTCTAGAGGTGAATTTTAGCAACAGGTTCCTTGGTTGTGAGCTCTGTGCCTTGCTTTTCTTTGCTTTTTTTCCTGCCTCTGAAAGCCTCCAAAACAGCTTCAGAAAAAAAGCCTCTGAAGCTCTGTTTGGGGGCTTCTTTTCTGAAGCTTCGTTTCTGATGCTTTTTTTAGCCTCTGAAACCTCCATTTGAGAAGCTGGGCAGGGCTACATTTGGATTTTCACCCTCTTTTTGGGGGGGGGAAAGGGTGCGTCTTATACTCCGAAAAAATACAGTACATCCCTTCCATGAAAGAGAGAGGCTGCGAATAAAATAAAAATTTTTCAAAAGAGAGAGAGAGAGAGAGGCTGCCATAAGCAAGGCTTTTTCATTTGATCATAATAACATGGAGATTCTTTTTTCGAACACTTTTTATTAAAGAATTTAACAATGCTAAAGTCATTTCTTGTCATTTCTAAATAGGTTTTGGCATAAAGTTCATAAAGGTTTTCCAGAATTTTATAGAAATATTTGTTATTTTAACTCCAATCAAAAAAGTCAGTTTAATGTTCCATTCTTTTGTTTCCAACAGTTTTGATCTTCAGTTCATCAAGTTGCTATCCGTAGGGTTGAATCTCTAATTAACCTTCCTTTTTCCCAGTCTCAAAATTCGTCCATGTCATTTTTCATCTCCTGGCTTATCATTTGTGTTTTCACTTTGTCATTTCTGTCTTATAATTAACAATTCCTTTATTTTACAACGTTTACACATCAGCTGGAATTTGTTTTGCCTTTCATTCTGACAATGTATAATTTCCTCCATGTTAGTCTTTTACATGTCTTTCTTCTTCAGAATCTTCCTCAAAAAATGCATTTGCAGGTGCAGAAATTATTTCTGTCAGTTTAGTTTTATGTTTCTCAATTCTTCAAAACAATCCTTTGAAATTCTCAAGCATCATAAATAACTTCGTCATTTTATAAATTTCACCCCTCTTCTTTCAGTTCAAGAATAGAAGACAGGTTCCTGCTTCCTTCTTTTTACTATTCCTGCCTGGAACATTAGTCTTCTTTAGGGTCTCATTTCTTTAATCACAGAATTCTTTATTTATTTTTCAAATTTCAACCAATCATCTTGGTTGGTTCCTGATAGATTAAATAATTTATGTTTCTGCAAAGAAAATATTTTTTATTTCTTTAAAAAATCCTAGCAAAAGGCCCAATATTCCAAATGTGCCTGTTCCCTTAATTCATTTATACGTTTCCTCAATTACATTTATTTCATGTTCTTTGAATTCTTTGAGACAATAGCTAGTTTTACCTCTACTTTGGAATGAAGCTTTATTCATCAGACTTGCTTGGAAGACCTTTGTTAACTTTAAAGTCACTATAAATCCAAAAGCGGCTAGTAAGTGAGGTTGGATGAACCCAATGTCTTTAAAGGCTCCACTGTGATTACTCGATGGCTTCCCTTATTTCCCTGGGCTCAACCCCTGCCCTGCAGACTCTTTATGAAAAGTGGCTGTCTGAATCACAAGTGGGTGATCTCTCATCCTCTCCTTATCTAGAGAGGCTCTGTTGACTGAGCCTAACTGCCAGCTTGTCAATCTTGGCTGCATTTTCATTTCTGTTCTATCAGAGACATCTAGTTTGTCCTTTCCTCATCCACAGTTCTCCAACCTTTTCAGCTTTGTGGACTGGCAGGGGAGGGAGGAAGATAGGGGATGGTTCTGCGCATGCACTTACCCACTGCTCACTTGAGTTGGGATGCTCATGTACGCTCAGCCACCACTTCTGCGCCCCAGTTCCAAAAGGCTCAAGGCCCAGTAGTAGACCACAGTCTTGGGGTTCAGGACCACTGTCCTAAAAGACTATGGTTAACCATCTATATTTGAGATAATGGAGTCTAAAAATATCTTGTAGTTTTACCAGAATGAGCAAGACTTCTATTTCCTTTTTTATTTTATTTTATTTGGCCTCATTGAACAATGAACAGTAGATGAATAATATTACAAAACCTAAGGAGGGATTTTTCTCTATTTTGTGGTCCCCGCATCCTTTTCTTTTATGGCAGCTCCTGTTCTTGTGGCTTTCTGGAAAATCTCCTGCAGTTAGCTAACCGCTGATGTTTTTTTGTTCTCAGGTCCCAGCTGACCAAGGTGACATGGCGCTGAAGATGCTTAGGATGGTCACCCAACAAAAGCACTGACTAAATTAGAGCCAGCTAGCTTGGCTCCTCTACAGAAAAAAAACAGGTTCTTTGGAATCTTTTTGTGGCACCCTGAAAGCAGAAGAAACAATGGCACCATTGTGTTTTGATTTTCTCAGATATTATGCAAGGCACTTTAAGGAGAGACAGATGGAAATAATTTACTTTCTCCTGTGGTAACTTCTTTTGTAAAATGTGAAGATCTCTTGATCCACTTCTGGTTAGCATAATCCTTAAATGCTGGAAAAGGAAGGTGTGAGTAAATCAGGGATGGGCATTTTGTAGACTATGTGTGGCCTTCATGTTGCAGCCTCAAAACATCCTCTTTTTGTCCTGCAACATCTGGCAAAATTGGTGAGATATTAATAATACTCTTTTGGGGTAGGTTTTGCCAAAAGGAAGTAGAAGTGGACCTATCAGCCTCCTGGAGGCAAAAGGCATCCATTTCCAACTTCTAAACACTCCCAAATAGCTCAAAAATGCCTCCTAGCCACGCTCAGGCCCATCCTCTTGGAGACATAATTGTCCTAGCCTCCAAATAGTCTGGGGTAGCTCCCAGGACAAGAGAGGTTTCCCACGCTTGAAGTAATGTTTTCTCAATAACAATGTTTCCTTTTGATTGATTTTCATTCTCTTATATATATATATATATATATATATATATATATATATATATATATATATATATATATATATATATATATATATATATATATATATATATATATATATATATATATATATATATATATATATATATATCTTATGCATGCACACTTCCACTTGGGGCCTCTTTGTAGATATTTTCTTATCCAGGCCCATGAAAATGAAATTTTCCTGATTCTTGGCCTCCCAGAGAAGCATGTGATCAAGTGTGGGTGAAATTGTCCCGGGAGTGGGAAGCCAGAGTATTTTTCAGTCAAGCACTTTTCTACCTGCTCAGGCAACACCTCCCCGCCCTCCAAGGTTGGCCCAGAGCTCATGCCTTTTTTCTACCAGCCTTTGCAGCTTGATTGAAAACAAGGGGTTGGATTCAGGTCTTATTTAAATGAGATTTCCTTCCTAGAAAGTATATTCAGGATTGAAGGGCAATAAGCCCAACTCCATACAGAGCTAAGGTCTCACTTCTAAAGTAGAAGCAGTTGTTTTCCTTGGCTTCCAAGGAGGAGGAAATACAGGAATAAAAGCAGCAACCTGGAGCAAAGATTCAGCATCTCCTAATCTTGATCTTTAGGTTAATGGATTTGTCTAAGCCAAGGGTGGGTGAGTATGGCTTCTTTATGACCTGTGGACTTCAACTCCCAGAATTCATGACTGGCTCAGGAATCCTGGGAGTTGAAGTCCAAGGGTTGTAAAGGGGCCATAGTTGTCCATCCCAGTCTAAGCAAAAGTCAAACTATTGGATTGTTTGCCCCAACCCATCTGGTGTGGTTCAGATTAGTGGTGGGTTGCCCCTGGTTCGCACCGGTTCTATAGAACCAGTAGTAAAATCAGCGGGAGGCCCTGCCCACTGACCCTGACTTCATGAAAACACTTCTGTTCTTGCACAGAAGAGCACATGTGTGAGCAAAGCGAGCACGCGTGCGTGGCCCCGTTGCAAACCGGTAGTAAAGGTAAGTAGAACCCACCCCTAGTTCAGATGGGTTGGAATGGTAGCTGCTAGGATTCTGACACTGCTCCGTCAGCATCACTGGATGGTAAATTGAGAAATATGGATCTAACGTGATCCTCTCTGTTCTTTTTTGACAAGAATACTTTCTATGATTTAGGGGAGCATTATTACCTAACTTTTTAAGTGACTTGCCAGTTTGGGATATCTAGACTGTTGTTAAAAATCCATCACAGTTGTTTGTTTTTGTTTTGTATTTCTTTTGACTCATGATTTAAGTTCTCTGTTCAGGTGAGTAACCAACTGAGGGGGCTTGCAGAGCATTTGTTTCCGTTGCATTGTTTACAGACTTAACGATAGAGCATTTGTTTCCATTGCATTTGTTTACAGACTTAACGATAAAATGAAGTAAAATGCTGAGTCAGGAAGTGCCAAAGCCTATGTGTGGATAATACTTATAAAATGCCATGAGATAGATACCGTAGATAGACTTGTCTGCCTCTAATGCTGAGAAAAAACAAATACACAAAATTAGTTCAAAATTATCCTCCTCCTGGCTGTCCCACTTGCTCATTCTGTGTGGAAAGTCACTACAGAGGCTTCTCACATTGGTACTGAAGTATCTCTCTTAAACCATGAAGTTTGTAGGGAAAGCACTACGTCTTCCTTAAAGTTGCCAACTGTTAGAAATGAAATTGACATTCTTTATACACAGTTCAATGCTTGTCTAACAGAGAAGTTCATTCCATGGTGGTGAAATTGCCTTTCTCTTATGTGTATTATATATATGTATATGAAATCTGAAAGCCAAAGATGTGGCCTTAATAAAGATTGATTTTCCTCATACCTCATCAGCAGCTCTGCAAATGTATCTGGGTGATGGAGCAGAGATATTTTTAAAAAAGACTGTGTAGTGTTCTCTCCCCGCCCCCCGCTTCCCCCCCAGTTGAGGGCTGTGGCAGAAATTCAAGCTTCTCTGCTTCAACCTCTCTTCCCATGAATGTAGCGCACAGCTCTCTTCTTTTAATCTTGCCTGGGCTTGCAAGTTAAGAAGTCTGTTTTTTTCTATGATCACTCCTAAAGTGCAATAAACTATTAGGCCACTTGGTGGGGGAAGAGATCTTTAAATAGCCCGTGCCTGGAATACCACTGATCTGCCTAGCCCAATATTGTCATTTTGGCTTATGTGCATGATTTATTGAATAAAATACAATTGGCTGGAGTTTGCACAACATACTAAGCTGGGATGGCCAACCTTAATAACTTTAAGACCTGTGAACTTCAAGTCCCAGAATTCCCTAGCCAGCCATGTTAGCTGAGGAATTCTGGGAATTAACATCCACAACTGGTGGACCTCCTGAGTTTCAGGTTGAAATATTACCATCCTGATTTGGTAATACCAGACATTGACACCTGAGTTCATGCAGAGTAGGGGCTATACCAGGGGTCAGCAACCTGTGGCTCTGGAGCTGCATGTGGCTCTTTCATACCTGTACTGCAGCTCCCTGTTGCCCTTCAGCTCCACAGTTTATAAGGCTTTCAGTTAGGATAGGTAGAGGAAAAAGCACACTGTGGTAGGAGGAGACACTATGGTGGGGCGGAACCAGACTTCTGGTCGGCTCCAGAATTGAACAGAGGGATTCCAGTTAAGGCATTTGTGGCTCTTTGACTGTTTAAGGTTGCCTACTCCTGGGCTATATCAATAAGCTGCAGCCTGAACTGGATTAAGAAAGCTGTGGGCTGCTTCATGAATTAACCGCCACCCCACCCCTCCCAGGGCAAGGCAAGAATGTGTGAGGACATTCTGCAACCTCACAAGATGGTGATTGTGAGGCAAATAGGAGGAGGAAGGCATAGTAGGTATAGTAGCCACCTTGAGTTATTTATAAAAAAGAATGAAGGTGGGATATAAATAAAAATAAATGCAGTCACTCAAGTGTTGTGACATGGGTTTTTAACCTGTTTCTCCTTGCCTGCTGCAATGGAATGAAACCAGGAGTTGGAACAAAGAGCGATAGCAAGGTGAGAGTTTCTGAGGGTATATCTTGATATGAGCTCAGTGCTCTTAATAGAGATCTTAGAAGCGATTGGCCAAGCATTTGTTTTGAAATACCTGAAGCAAAAGACCTCCTTTGTCTAGAGTTGCCCTATGAAGTCCCTGCTGCAATATTGCCCAAGTCATTCTTTCAACTATTGCCCCAGACGGAGGAATGTGAAACATGTACAAAATATCATCCCACAGAGGATCTGAAGGCACAAAACTGGTCTTCAAACAGTGGGATTCCACAGCTCTTTGATGAGGCAATCACAACTGAAGAAAGGCAAGCATACAAATCAATCGTAGCAGCATTTGCCCCTTCTGCTGAGTCTATGGCTTTCAGTCAAGGGAATTGATGTCCTGTTCCGGAGGCTTGGCCAGTTCCTAGTGTGCTTAATTATCCTGCAAATAGGAAGGCTCAGCTGTTCTCTCTCTGTTGCTTGCACACACTGCAAGGGGAAAATAACCACTGTCAGTTCATGGCAGGCTGTGTGACTTTTTAGCTTGAGGCCTATAGCTAATGATGTGAATGCTGCTTTCTAATTATCATAAACAATATAAAGCTATAAAACCATTGCATTCAACCTGTACAGATTGGCTTCACACCATGCTAAGCCAAATCAATAAACCAACCTTAGTACAATGTGTGAACGGAGGTATTCCTTGACCCTTCAATTTTAGTAGCTCTGATTATGTACTGCTCTGCTCTTTAGTTGTCATCTCTCCCCTTACCACTACCACCACCCCCAAATTTCTCCCTGGCTTGTTCACTTTCAAACTTTTAAAAATGACCTGTGGGACTCAAGCAAGGTTGCCAGCTGTTGAATGTGGCATTGAAACTTTTGACTTTTTATCCTAGAGCAATTTAATGCTTGGATGTTAACAAGGAATCATGCTCATCTCCACTGTGAGTCTCTCTTTGCTGGTTTCTGAATACAACCTGAAGGTCCTAGAGAAGCAAGATTGATCCTTTATAGTGAACAGTTGTCTTTTCAATCTTTCCAACCTACATTCTGACTACAGAACAATGTAGTCTGTTATTGCCAATGGCTGTATCTCAGATGATCTACAATCACCTATAGTGATTGTAGTTCAGGGAAGGAAGGCATACCTGCTTACAAGGTCTGAAGGCAGAGGTGGAAAATGTCAAAATCCCAGAGGAGCTGATAGAACACAATCTAAGATTTCATACTTGGGAAAGGCAAATTCTGGGAATGGATTACAACAGCATCTAGGAAATAGTTGCTTGATCTGAGGAAGGAACATATGAAGGCACATGTGTCTACGCAAATACTAAGAGCCAAGCTTGACTTAACCCCTACTCTTTCTGTCCTTGCAATCATCCAAATTGCTTGGAGGAAAAGACCTTTTGTCCAAGACAAAACTCATTGAAAAAAGTAGTGTACAACCCAAGATAGGCCTTTAAACTAAGGAACTGAGAAGGAAGAAAAGTTGACTTCCATTATGTGACATGCCTTCTTTGTCCCACCCATTGCAGTCCTAACCCTCCCCCAAAATACGAAATGTAACTTCTTGCCACCCAAGCTTCTTTATCTGGTTACCTTCCCTAACTCATATCCTTATGAAAGTCCTTGGGTCCAGATATTTGGTAGGTTCTGTAATTAGGCTCACAAGGAGAACGACATTCGTGTTTTCCTGTTGTGTCTGTTGTGTGTTAAGAGGACCACTGGCCTGCAAAAGCAAAGGCATTCTTCCTGTACATCAGAAAGGAATCCAGACAACAAACTCTCACAGTTTAGTACTTTCTGCCTCAACAATTGTGGCATGCCAGCTTTGTAATTACTCAATTGGGAAACCTCTGACGGAAAGACATCAACCCCAGGAGAATGCACCAAGCAAAACTGATCTGAAAGTGGATTAGTTGCAAAAAGTCTCTTTCCTGAGCACTGACCTTTAACAATTTGAAAATGACAGCTTGTCAGAAGTGATATTTCAAGAGTTACAGCATATTTTAAATAATCTACATTCTTTGTCCCTAAAGCCTGTGATCAAAACAGGCAGAAGTGATACTAACAATGGAAGGCAGTTTGTGTTCCATTTTCGTTTTGTCTACAACTCTCTAAAGCAGCGATGTCTCTTTCTGAGAAGCAGAATCCCAGGGAAACAAAACAGGGAACCTTAAAGAATGAAGATAGATTGGCTTCTGGGTGCCCAACACAGCTTCTCCTTTTTCTTTTTTTGCTCAAAGCATCATGTGATGCTGGAAAATACTGTTTTAATACAGGTACAATTAATACAGGTACAATTTAATACAGGTACAATTAAGAACAGGTACCATTAAGAAGACTCTGAGCTTCTTGATCGAAAGGTCGGCAGTTCAGCGGTTTGAATCCCTAGTGCCGCATAATGGGGTGAGCTCCTGTTACTTGTCCCAGCTTCTGCCAACCTAGCAGTTCAAAAGCATGTAAAAAATGCAAGTAGAAAAATAGGGACCACCTTTGGTGGTAAGGTAACAGTGTTCCGTCATCACTGGCTCTTCGGTTTTGAAACGGAGATGAGCACCGTCCCCTAGAGTCGGGAATGACTAGCACATATGTGGGAGGGGAACCTTTACCTTTACCTAATGTCTTATCACTCTTGGGGTGTAGGTGAGAAGAGGGTATCATGATAAGGGCACAACAAATGATTCCAGGCCATGTTGACACCATGGTTGGGGTTCAAATGGAGACACCAAGAATTTTAGAGCCCATTTGGAAATAGCTGTTTCCCATACAACCTGCAACTTATCTCTTTATTGACCAGACGAATGATCTGCTCAAAACCTTATTTAAGTCAACATTATTTATGTGGAAAAAAACCCTTGCAAAATAAACCTGGTTCAGTGCTTACAACATGTTAGTAATTGTTAAAAAATTTTAAGCCGGACAGAAAGAGAGAGATTGAATTCAAAGACCTCTCTAGCTTTTCATCTTGTCTTTTCAATTGGCATTCTTCAGATGCATTGGAAATGCAATTCCCACAACTGGAGTTGCAAAGCAGCTGGAAGGAAGCCTGTTGGGAAAAGCAGCACAAACCAAAACAAAGAACTACACAAGCGGTCATGTTTTCTGAACAAAGCAAAACATTTTAAACTAGAGAGGAACTCTATTTGGCTATGATTCAAATCCTTTTGGTTCATACATTGCACCAAGCCCTGGTTTCCACTGTTTTTTGAATAAGCCATAATTGGTTGTATTCCTACATTGTGCCAAGCCAAGAACTAACATTTTCAAATTACAATATCTGATTCATGGAACACTTGGCTAAAATTGAGCAACTACATTACAATTTATTACAAATTCAGCCAGGGTCTCCCATTAGGTCACTTTTAACGTTGTTCTCAATAGGGTTTATCTTAGTTACGTTTCTTCTCTGGAAACTTCATTGACAAATGTGCTGTCATTAAAGATTGCCCCCTATTCATTTTTTCAAAGGATTTGTGGACTGAAGAATTCATAACTTTTAAGAGGGAAAAGTGATAAAACAGCACTAATTCTTTGTTGACATACAGATCTCCCTATAGCTTTTTTTAGCTGGTATTATTTCACTGGTCATGTTACTTTTCCTAAAGGCATCATTTGTTATAAATCCTATATTTTCCCTAATCTTTTGAATAAAAAAAGGCAATACACTTAAAAGATTTTCCTTTGAGTTTCCAGGGCTCCTTGTATGTGAACATTTATGAGAAGTTTTAGAATTTGCCATCTTGAGGTTAGTCAATGCATTATGTCATGTTGAGCCTCCTTTCAATTATCCCACCTGGCAGCTGTTGCTTATAGTCATGATTATACTTTCCTGCAGCAATTCTGACTTTTTGCAATTTTATCAGAAACCTCAAATTTGCACTGTAGCAAGTAAAATTGCCCCAGCTCTAAGTGAGAATAAAAGTCACTTGATTATAGATGGCATGGGGTAAATACTTTCAAGGAAGAGATTTTATGGAGATCTGCCATTGCCTGATGCATCTTGATAAGTATCAATGCTACGTGAAAGTAGAACTGGACACCAAAGCAATTTTAAGAATTAACAAAAATTGCAGTCCCGGCTCATGTTCAGTATTGCTATATGATCCAGTGCAATTTGCTGATTTATTCCTGGGCGGCATTCACCACTTTGAGCAAACTGTGATCCTAGGAAAGTGAGTTCTTCCACATATTCTATTTCTCCAACAACTTCCGTAATTAGTTTGAATAGTCAAGCTTTTTAGGAGATGCCACCAGCAGCCTTCCCTCTCTCCTTAGCATGTGTTTAAACAACAGAAGAGTTCAGGAGAGCTACATTCTAACTGTCAATCTCACTAGATCAAGGGTGTCAAACTCAATTTCATTGAGAGCTGCATCAGGGTTGTGTCTGATCTCGAGAGGGCGGGCGGGGCATGGTCAGCTTGACGTCACACCTATCAGGGAGTGCCTGTGCTGGCCCGAGCGTTCTGCTGGTGAAAATGGGCTCCTGGGCTCCATTTTTGGCTGCGACCCTCTGCCTGCAAAAACAGAATTCAGGAAGGCCGCATGCGACCCTCGCAAGCTCCGTTTTCACCTGTGATGGCCTCCTGCAACCCTCTGCCAGAGAAAACGGAGACCTCTGTTTTCACTGGCAGAGGCATCACAGGGCGGTCCTTCGCTGTTTCTAGGTTGGCACCGTGGGCCAGATCTAAGCACCCCGTGGACGGCATCTGGCCTGTGGGCCTTGAGTTTGACACCCCTGCACTAGATGGACCAGAACAGGAAATCAAGTCCACAGGAAGGTTATGAAGACTTTTATTGTGCGTGGCTATAATAACCCAATCCGATTGTGCTGTACCTCTTTCCTGTTTTTCCACTTCGGTGGAGGCATCTGTCTGAGCTACTTCTGAATATTACCTTGTTGCTCTGGAATTTAAATATTTCAGCCCCTTTTGCCTAAGCAACAACTATCTCTGCCAAAGTCAACTTCCTTACTCTCTACCATTATGGCCTGCAAAGTTTGGCTACTAACGGTGACATTAGTGGTCATGCTCCAAATACTGGGGGAGCTTTCTCCCAAGAGCCCCAAAAGGCTGAGGGTTGGCTTTTTGTGCGGTTGGAGGCTTTTTTGAAAACCATTCCTTCCTCTCCGAACTCTGCTTAATTTTTTTCTCCTTCCTTGGAGATTTCAATCTGACCTCAGATCCAAACCAAACATCTTCTGCTGCAGCCTCCAGCAGTTTCAACAGTGCCATCCTCACTTTCCACATGATCTCCTTTGCCTGAGTTCACATTCAAGGAGCAGCTGACAGCCGTTCATCATCTCCATCCAGAGACGGATCAGGAAGGGAAAGGCTGTCGCTGACAATCTCATTCAGCTGCAGCTCATTGACTGCTGCAGGGGACGTATCCCAATTAGGTTTTAGGTTTTTAGGTTTTATTTGATTTATATACCACCCTACTCCCAAAGGACTCAGGGCGGTGAACAGCCACAAGATAAAACACATAAATACAAAATTTAAAAGCAGAATAAAATCAAATTAAAACAATTTGGCCCAAGACAGATTTAAAACACCCCGGTAATTAAGAAACAGATTAAAATTTACATTTTAAAAAGGGAAAAAAAGGAAAAAGGTTAGGCCAGGCCAGCTTGATGGAATAAAAAGGTCTTGAGAGCTCAGCGGAAGGTGCGAAGATCCGGGATCCTCCGTATCTCCAGGGGAAGCTCATTCCAGATAGTAGGTGCCCCCACAGAAAAGGCTCTCTCCCTGGGGGCTGCCAGTTGACATTATTTGGCTGATGGCACCCGGAGGAGCCCCTCTCTGAGAGAGCGTACCGGCCGGTGGGAGACCATTGGTGGCAGCAGGCGACCAATGACCTGTAGATAACCAGGTCCTAAGCCATGAAGCGCTCTAAAGGTGGTAACCAAAACCTTTAAGCGCACCCAGAAGACCACCGGGAACCAGTGCAGCTCACGCAGGAGAGGTGTTACATGGGAGCGCCATGTTGCTCCCATAACCACCCGTGCGGCCGCAGTCTGCACCAGTTGGAGCCTCCGGGTGCTCCTCAAGGGAAGCCCTATGTAGAGAGTGTTACAGTAGTCCAGGAGGGAAGTGACGAGAGCATGAGTGACCGTGCATAAAGAGTCCTGATCCAGAAAGGGACGCAACTGGCGAATCAGGCGAACCTGATGAAAAACCCTCCCCATCCAGATCCACACGGCCTCCAGGCACTGGGACATCACTTCAAGGGCATCGTTGGGGTGGTCCTTAAGAATTTGTAAGAATTTATGCCTAATTCTTAAGCATAAAAGTACATGCAAATACTACGTTCCGTTTGGCCCAGCTATTTCTCCCAAAGTAGACTGGTCTCCTTGATTAGATAGGATCAGTTTTAACTGCCAGAGAGAAAAGGGAGAAACTAGGAGCTCCTCTCTGTATTCGATATGAACCTGATGAGGTGATCCAACTTCATGAATATCAGGTTCTTAGACTCCATTCTTCTTCTTCACTTTCTCTTTTATAGTATTGGGTATCTTAGGTTCCATAATGCTCATTGACCAACCTTCCTCAAGCTGATGTCCTTCAGATGTTTTAGACTGTAGCCCTCATCACCTCCGACTAACATGGCCTTATTGTCTAAAACGGATGTGGATTACAATGCACACATCTGGAAGAAAGCAGCTTGGGAGGGCTGCATGAATTCATTAATTGAGATATAAAGCAGTTTATATCTTTTTATATGTAAACACCTTCTTTTACCAGCTCAACTGATAGTAAGATACTGGCACCAAGCCATAGTTCATTTTAGTATTTTGAAGAAGACACAATTTTGGGGGAGTCCACTGAATGTGTTAACCATAAATGAGATTGAAAACTTCTGATTGCTGATTTCAAAATCACAGGGGTGTACTTTTTTTTTTTGAAATGTGCTTATTAAATAAGATAAATCGGCTAGTTCACACAATGTAATAAGCAAAAATCAAACAAATGGCTTAATAGGATGTGTGAATCCAACTTAATGAGGCAGGGAGAAGCATTATTAAGAATGTCATTAAAGCAACAATGTACAAAATAAGATTCTTAAAGGGCAGTGCTGTGAAAGAAAGAGCGGTAATCCAGGCAGAACCATAATTCCTGCAAAATATCCAGAGTGGACCATTGAAGTAGTGATATTCCAGGAACATTCATTCAAGGATACACAGTTATTTTTGTGTCAAGGGCGGCAATCAGTCTTTAAGTGGTGTTTTCCCCCCCACCCTAAAAGGAGTAGGCAGCAAAATCTACAACTCTCTTCATTTTATATCCAATTAGTTATAAATAACTGTAGCTAATAGGTTAGTCTCTGGTCCTGTATTTAATTATGTTTTCCATCTTGTCACATTTAAAGACAGAACTTGATAATTTCTGAAGGACTCTCTGGAATTCCTGTATCAATTCTAGGGGAAGCTCAAGTCGAGCTCTTTTGCATAAGATTCTATGAACATAAAGGAGGTCAGCAAATTCTGATTTTCAAGAGGCATTTGTATTTCATCTCCTTTTTCCTTGCCGCAAAATTTATTGCCAGGAAAGGATTATGTAAGCATGGAATCTCTCTTGTAATAGAAGTATGACATGTGTTTGAACAAGTTTTTTTTTAATTATATAACATATTCCTATTTTTTTTAAAAAAAGGCACAAAAGAGACCTAGAAAAATATGCAAAGTAGCTATCATTCTCCTGCACATTTTCACATTAACAAGAAAGATCCCTTGAAATTGGAAAAAGTTTAAAGAAAAACAGCTTGATCTTTGATAGGACTTCGAGGAGAGCCATATTTTTGGGGGGATGGATTTGAGCTTTTATTTTTCTCTTTTCTTCTTTGGCATTTTCAGTGTCATCATAGGCAGGAAGAATCATTTTGCTATCAGAATCTAGGCTGATTCCAAACCTTATGGTAAACATTAATTTTTCCAGGAAAGAAAAAGAGCACTCAAAAGCCCTCTCCAATCCCCCAAATGTGCTTCAAAACATCACTCACAAAAATCACAAGGGACAGAAAATGGTTGTAAGGGCCACGCGAAGTCATTAACAAGCAATCCCTGCTAGCAAGTTGTCAAAAATCCTGGCATTATTCCAACTCCTTAAATACCTAGATTTTCTTCCTCAATATTTGCTTTGAATAATGAAATACAAATGTACATGACCTGAGAACTAGTTTCTCAGTATTGATTCTTTTTTCTTCAAAGAATATTGAGGAACTTTCCAGACACTCACCTAAGAGTAAATTAGGTAAGTAAATTAGGAGTAAATTGAGTAGGAATAAATCCCACTCAATTTGATGAAGTTGGTTTATGAACACTCCTTGTAAGGTTTTTCTAGTGAGATACTAGATTCTGAAACTTGACTAATATGTATAATTCATAGCCATGGAAGAACAATGTCACAACAACTACTTTTAGGATCTAGCTCAGGGGTCAGCAACCTGTGGCTCTGGAGCCGCATGTGGCTCTTTCATCCTCTACTGCGGCTCCCTGTTGCCAGTCAGCTCCACAGTTGATAGGGCTTTTGGTTAGGATCGGTAAAGGAAAAAATACGTCACGCTAGGAGGAGACCCTATGGTGGGGGAACCGGATTTCTGGTTGGCTCCAGAATTGAATGGGGGGCTTCTGGTTAGGGCCTTTGTGGTTCTTTGAGTGTTTAAAGTTGCCGAACCCTGATCTAGCTGATGTTTTTTTGGAAAAATAGTGTAATCAAGTTAGGACTTAGATGGAAAAGCACATAGAAACTACAGATCTGTTCCAAGGAAATAAAAAAAATGTAACCCACAAGGTAGCAGTGGTAAAGTCTTGCCATCCTCTGGCCAGCATGTTCATGAAACTATCAGGAACCAAGATTCATTGGAGTCAATCTAGTTAATTCAATATTCTGATCACTAGTCAATTGAACTACAGTTAATAAGTTTTAACTGTATTGTTTTATTCACAATTAAGATGATAACTAGAGGATTTTCTCAGGACTATACATAAAAGCTCCCCTTTTGAATATTAATGTATTTAACACATCTGGCTCTCAGTTACTAAAATTAATTAAAATCCTCACTTCTCATTGAGAGTTCAAAAAGGAGGGGGTGAGGGACGGGGAGCCTATTCTGCACCCAACGCTCTAGTTATGTGACGGTGAATGTTCCATAGAACAGAGGTGGCAAACCTGGTGGCTTTCTGGATATGGTTTAACTACAGTTCCCCCATCCCTGAGTACTGATCACAATGATGGGCAATGCAAGTCATAATCCAATGATATTTGATTCCCTATTCTTGTTTGAAAGGGTGTTAAATTTTTTAAAGGGTGTTATTTAAAAAAAGGCATGATATAGTGATTGGCCTAGAAATCAGGAGACTGGGAGTTCTAGTCCCACTTTAGGCATGAAAGCTTGCCTCATAATTTATTCTCTCTTAGCCCAGCTCACCTCATGGGATTGTTGTTGTTGTTGTTGTGGGGAAATGAGGAGGAAGGAGCATTGGTATGCTTGCCACTTTGCATTGTGTATGAGGGGGAAAAAAGGTCGGGATAAAAATCTAAATAAATATATACAAGAAATGCATTGCATGTGACCTTGAATGTGCTTTTCCTCCCATTTCCTTATGCAACCCAGGTTAAAAAAATGTAATCTAGATCATCAGCCATGCAATGTCTGTTTTCTGGCTGAATTCTGGTGTGGGTCGTGAGGATACAGAGGGTCTCAGCCAGCGCCTGAGATGGGATGCTTTGTGTACACTCCTCCCACCCCCACCTCAGTCCCCGGCCATTCTCTTTCGGAATGCTGAGGCCATCTTCCCTTTGATGTGCATCCTTCCGCCGCTCCCAACCATCGCCTGACCTCTTGCCTTCTCTCTCCCTGCCTCCCTCATTGTTCCCTTCTCCCGCACCGCCGCCACCTCCCCAACCAATCCTCCGCGTCTTTCTCCTCCCTTTGCTGATGTCATCCACTGCCTGTTCTGGCTGAAGGCATCGGCGAGAGCAGCGAGTAGGACCCACCGGGTCGAACGCCCGCCCGCTCGCCCGCGATGATGGCTGCTACGATGGGGAGGCAGAACCTCTTGCCCACGGCTCCCAGTTAATCCCCCAAGGGCGCGATGGAGCCCGGCGGCCCCGAAGAGCCCCCGCGTCTCCTGCAGCTACTGCGGAAACTCAAGGAGGTCTTTGATGTGTGTGACGAAGACGCTGACGGCTTCATCCGGGTGGAACATTTCGTCGCCCTCGGGCTGCAGTTCGGCCAGGGGGATGAGGTAAGGAAGGAGTGGCTTGGGCGGCGGGACACGATCGCCAGGTGGGGAGAGAAAGTGGGGGGACCCGCCGAAAGGCCAGGGGCACCTTCCTGACCGCCTGCTGAGGGAGCCGGATTCCTTAAGATCTGCTGTTCTTTAGAGGAGAGCCGTGATTTGGACTACCTTGAGCTATCCCCATTCCCCAGAGGCCCGCCGTTTTGTAAAGGGCCTCCCTTTCCTCTCCTCCCTCGCTATCCCTTCAGCCCTCCAACGTTGGATTGGACAGATGATCTGAAGCTTGCTAGACATATGTTCTTCCAGTCAGGGTTTAGCCTTGAATGATGTGAAAACCGGTGCAAATTTCTGAGCATGTGCAGAGAGCTTTCCCTCCCTTTAATGTGGTGCCTGTCATCCCATTTTTGAGGGGGGGGGATGTGGACTTTAACTTTTGCCAATTCTCCTTTAGACCAGGGGTCTCCAACCTTGGCAACTTAAGCCAGGAGGACTTCAACTCCCAGAATTCCCCAGCCAGCAAAGCTGGCTGGGGAATTCTGGGAGTTGAAATCCACCAGGCTTAAAGTTGCCAAGGCTGGAGACCCCTGCTTTAGACTATTAGTGTTGTATTGCTTGGGGAGAGGGATAGTCACCCTTGAACAGCCACACAGATCCCTCACAAATATTTAATCACTGCAGCGGTCTCTACCCCATGCATTGGACACTCACGAAGCAGAAATCTACAGGAGAAAATAAATAGTGGCCACTAGTTCCCTACCATGCTGGGGGGCCTCCCGTGCCTGAGGCCCAAAACACCCCAAGGAGAAGATGTGTCCCAGTGCCTTGGGTTGGAAGATCTTGCATTCAGCTCTGACTGGCTGGTGTTTCAGGAATTACCGCCCCTCCCCTCCCCAGAACAATTGCAGTATCCCTGACACCCCAGTCCTAATTTTCTAAATGTCAGAGAATCGTGGAGACTATTTAGGTCATCAGCCCCATGCTCAGTGCAAGAATCCAAATTTAAATCTGAGTCGCCTCTGTTTGAACACTTCCAGAGAAAGAAGCTCACCTCTTGAGTATTTGTTCACGGTTAAACTGCTGTTGCTGTTCAGTTTTTCCCAGCATTCACCAGAATCTGTTTCCTTGTAACAAGACACTTATTTTGGGTCCTGCTCCCTGGGATATAGAGATCAGATTTATGTCATCCCTTCAGGCATCAGCAAACTCCTGTCATATCCCCTTATCCAGTTAATATATATCTATATCTGTATCTGTATCTATATCTATATCTATATCTATATCTATATCTATATCTATATCTATATCTATATCTATCTATCTATCTATCTATCTATCTATCTATCTATCTATCTATCTATCTATCTATCTATCTATCTAAACTTACTGTTTACTCAGCCTCTCCTCAGTGTTTGTTACCCTTCTCTGCACCTATTCTCATATCTTTTCTTAAAATTTGGTGTTTGGAGGTGGACATATTATTTATTTATTTATTAGTTCGATTTATATATGCCGCCCTTCTCTGGAGACTCAGGGCGGCTTACAATGCATTAAGCAATAGTCTTCATACTTTTGTATATACCTGCTTAGTAGGGCTTTTGGCCCCCCGGGCGATGTTTTATTTTATACAAAGTCAGCTTATTGCCCCTACAAACCGGGTCCTCATTTTACCTACCTCGAAAGGATGGAAGGCTGAGTCAACCTTGAGCCTGGTGAGATTTGAACTTGCAGTAATTGAACTTGAAGCGGGGTTGACCAGTGCAGAATAATATGAAATTATTTCATATTTTATTACTTTATTACCTGGACTGATGCAGCCTAAGGTTGTTGTTGTTTTTAGCAGCCACGTCATGGTGCTGACTCATATTCAGCTTGTGATAAGTTCCAAGATCATTTTCACATGTACAATTATCAAATTATTACCTCCCATCCTACCCTGTGCATTTGACTTCTTCTTAAGGGAAGAGCTTTGCATTTCTCTCTGTTAGGGTTAATTCTTTTATTTTCAGTCAATTTCTCTAATCCGTTAGCATCATTTTGAATATTGTTTTGGTCTTTCATAAATGTTAGCTTCCATCCATTTCTGTGTTATTTACAAATTAGATCATTTTTTTCACCTCTTCAAATCTATTAATGAAAATTTTAATAGTGCCAGGCTCAGAATCAAACTTCATGGTACTCTACTTGATGAAGAATTATTGATGAGCACTCTTTAAGTATTGTTTTCAAGGTAGCTTTAGATCACTTAATACATATTCCATCTCACTCAGATTTAACTAATCATAATGTCATTACATTGCAATAGCATTTTATTGAACGCTTTGCTGAAATCAAGAGATATTATGCTCATAGCATTCCTTCAATCTATTAAGTCATAAAATTTGAAATAGAATTAGTCTGACAAATCCCTACTGATTTCTTTTCAAGGTGTTCTTTTCAAGAGTTATTTATTTATTTATTTGTATATTTGTTTATTGGTATCCTGCCTTTACTATTGTTTAAAATAACTCAAGATGGTGAACATATCCCAACATATCCTCTTTTCTCCTCTCCTGTGAGGTGGTTTGGGTGGAGAGAGAGTGACTGGCTCGAAGTCACAGAGCTGGCTTTCATATCTAGAATTCACAGCCTCCCGCTTTGTAGTCTGGTACCTTTACCACTAGACCAGATCTCTGTATGATCTAGTCTTGAATCTTAATAGTTATCCTTATCATTCTAACTAATCTGGATTTCCTCATGTCCTTTTTTCCTCTCTTTTCAAAGTTAGGGTTATTTCCTTTCCTCCAGTGAGTTGGTACTTCATTCATTCTCACAGATACTGAGCAGAGGTACTACTGGCAAATTCCTTCAGGTTTTCTTTGAGTATTTTTCTTTTTAGTACCTGTTACCTATCTCGATCTGGTTTCCACACAAATTTCTTCTACTACAGAGTCCTATTAATACTAAATGCCAATTTTTTGAACATAAATTCTGGATGATTTAGTAGCATATCTGCCAGAGGATTATATTTTACCACTGCTATTGCAAGGTAAAATGAGTAAGAAAACGGGCATTTTTCTGGAGTCTCATTGCCTGATAGATTCTTCTTAGGGTATCAAATCAGAGCAGCAAAAATCTGGATGATCATTAGGTGATGCCAAAAGATATAGAAACCACTAATTGCTTGCAACTATCTAACAGTTAGTTATCTAACTAACTAAGTTTGCAGTGCAGGTTTGATAGTCCTAATCTTAGCTAAGTGCTTAAAGGACTCCTAATTCCACAGCTTTGTCTTTCTGATAAATAAAAACATTTTTGGTCTTTTATCTGCTCTTTATACCACCAAGAGCTTATGTACCTTGGGGCTTCTAATGTTTACGTGGCTTCTTCTTTAGAAACAAAAGAGCTCTCAAACAAAACTATGCTGCAAAAATGATGGGGCAGGCAGTTGTATTCTAATAATGATAGAAGGAAAAGCTTTTCTTAAATGCTGGTGAAAAATCTTGTGAAGAGGGCTTGAATCAAAATTCTCAAAAAAAAAATACTGCTTTTGAGAAGTAAGAATCAGGAAGCAATTTTACAGTCTGTGGGGAAGGGAAGGGAAGGGAAGGGAAGGAAGGGAAGGGAAGGGAAGGGAAGAAAGGAAGGAAGGAAGGAAGGAAGGAAGGAAGGAAGGAAGGAAGGAAGGAAGGAAGGAAGGAAGGAAGGAAGGTCCCCTCCTCACCTACCTTTTCTCTTGCCTAATCCCAGCAGCCCTTCACACATTTCATTAGGTGTTTTTCTCTAATATATCAATATCTGTGGACAAAGGCCTCATTGACATTATCTCTGTTTGCTCACTGTCATTAGAATTCTGTACACTTCTGAGAAATCAGCCTTGGAGAGTACAGCCGATTCAGAAGGAGTGCTTATGTGCTGTTTCAGTATTGGTTTAACTGAAGATGTCTCTTGATGTGCATGTGCAGAGGATGTAAGATGGGCTTAGTTGAAGGATCTGATCCTGGGAGTAGCAGCTTCATTAAGGCCCATTGCTTTATAAGAACATGAAATGAATATACTACAAAGGAAAAGAGTAAAGCTGTGAGACCTGAGTCATAACATCGAACTCATCACTAGAGGGATTACTTCTGTAGTAAGTAGCTTGAAAAAATGAAGCCTTCAGTTACAATCATCAGATGATGAAGCAGATCTGAAACCTTATTGTGGATCATAGTTTACATCCTAGTTGAACTGAATTATTAGATACAGTAAAACTGCTTTGACCATCATTTAAAAATAATAAAAACATTGTCCTTAGTTCCCCAAAGGGATCATAGCATCCAGGGGTGAAATGCTCCCAGTTTGGACTGGATCAGAGATCCGGTAGCAATTGTGGCCAGTGGTTCGGAGAACCGGTAGCGATGGTGGTGCAAGGTTCTGCCCACCCACCAAGGTGTCGTTAAAACCAGGAAGTAATGTGTTTTTTACCCTCTGCGCATATGAAGGTTTTGCGCATGCGCAGAGGGTTTGCATGCACATATGATGCATGGCACATGCACTTCCGAACCGGTAAGGAAGGTAAGTAGATTTCACCCCTGATAGCATCTCCTATATTGTGATGTCCCCTTGAGAATGTTTTGAGAGTTCTGATTTTATCTTGCTTCGGAGGTGGTATTCAGCCGGTTTGGACTGATTCAGGCGAACTGGTAGTGGTGAGCTCCCCAGTGCTATGCCGTCCTATTTAGCCATGTTTTCTAAGCTGCGCACATGCGTGCAAACTGCATGCTTGAGCAAAGCGCATGTGCGGAAGGCAGCGCACACGCGTGGAAGGCATTTTCGGTGTGCTGTGAACCGGTGGTAAAATTAGGAAACCCATCTCTGCCTTGCTAGCTTCATCATAAGCTGCATGATGCCTTTTAATATTTTTGCAATATGATGCTGGTTTTTGTATAGTGTGGTTCTGAGGATCATGCATATCAGGTATTGTATAAATATAGAAATGGAGAATTACAGTTTTAACAAGTAAAGTTCTTATTGTTATTATTTTTTGTTTTGTTTTACGAACCTGCTGTTGTATTTGTTGTTTATTTTCTTTTTAAACCCTGTTTACAAAATGCTTTCCATAGAGTGGAAATTTGGAAGAGTTAGCTCAGAAATGACTCTCTCTCTCTCTTTTATCATTTTCGGGAGGAAAATCCATAGAGCAAAATGAAATGAACAAGCATTAGATAGCAATGTTTTATTGAACTTATTCATACTGAGATAATTTTTTTTTGTCATTTATGCATAGATCACTTTTTAATAAGAATGATCCCCACTTATTTTATTTAAATATCTTCTTAAAAAGATACAAGGCTATTTATATCACATTGAGGCAAAACAACATTGAGGGTCAATAACTTCTTTTTGGTTTATTATATATTTATTATAGGTCAGCCAAAACCTGGCAATATAAACAGTTACAAAAAAAATAATAAAGACAGCTATAAAGAAAGCATACAAGTAGTCTTCAGCTTATGGCCACATTTAAGGACCAGGTTTTCTGCTATTAAGCAAGGAAATTGTTAAATGAGTCGCACTCAATTTTATGATCTTTTTTTTTTGCAATGTTTGTTAAGCGGATCAACACAGTTGTTAAGGGCATCATGTGGTCGTTGAGTGAATCTGGCTTCCCTCATTGACTTGGCTTGCCAGAAGCCAGCTGGGAAAGTCACAAATGGCAATGTGGATGAAGCCCAGGATGCTGTAACTTTTGTAAATCCATGCCCCGGTTACCAAGTGCCCAAATGTTGATGAGGTGGGGATGCTACAATGGTCGTAAGTTCAAGGAGTGTCACTTTCTTCTAGACTGTTGTAACTTTGGTTATAAATGAATGGTTGTAAGTAGAGGACTACCTGTAGATACATGAAACCATAAGCAACAATCCCTACGCACATCCTAGCAGTAACATTGTTAGAAAATATTGAAGAACTATTTAGAGTTCAACTTTTTTTTTCTTTGATACTCTCAACAGGCTAATGGCTGAACTGATACAATTCCTCCTGTTCCCAACATGTTCCTCTAAAAACACATCAGACATAATTACACTCTGAAGGGGAATATATCTTCCTCTATTTCACAACTATCTAAAACATATGAAGAACGGCTGCAGGGCCTGGGTTTGGCTAGTCTAAAGAAAAGAATTAGGGGTGACATGATAGCAGTATCCCAGTATTTGAGTGGCTGCCACAAAGAAGAGGGAGTCAAATTACACTTCAAAGCCCCAAAGGGCAGGACAAGAAACAATGGTTGGAAAGTAATCTAAGAGAGAAGTAACCTGAAATCAAGGAGAAACTTCCTAACAGTTAAGACAATTAACCAGTGGAACAGCTGGCCTTCAGAAGTCGTGGGCGCTCCATCACTGGATGTTTTTAAGAAGAGACCTGACAATTGCTTATATGAAATGGTATAGGTTCTCCTGCTTGAGCTGAGGGCTCGACTAAAAGACCTCCAAGGTCCCTTCCAGCTTCTATTCTATTCTATTCTATTCTATTCTATTCTATTCTATTCTATTCTATTCTATTCTATTCTATTCTATTCTATTCTATTCTATTCTATTCTATTCACAAAAATTCCTAGTGCCACCTACTCAAGTCACTGATCTTATTTGATTATTTCCCTTTAATAAATTGTCACTAGTATTAAACTCTTTAAATCAAACAAAGCTACTGGCCAGCCTTGATGGTTTTTCACTTGAAACAATACAAAAATATATTGGCTTTCTCTCTCCTGTTTTATTAAGATATATAGCGAAGCTTCTTCAAATACAACCCCCCCTTTCAGTTTTAATGAAGCAAATCTCCTAATTACTCACAAGCTGAGCAAGGCTCCTACTCTGCAATCTGCATATTCCCTTGATAAATCTGGATGCTAAGATTTTAACAGCTACTTTTATTCACAAAGAATCTTCTTTACAGGATAATCTCAGCTCAGAAATTAGGGTAACTGGACCCTTCCTAATATCATTTTGTTGGACCAACGTGGTTCTGATGTAGCTGTTTTAAACTTTTGTAGAGTTAAAAACCGATATACATAAGAATACTGCTTGGCAAGTATTCAATTCAGGCACTTGTTGGCTGTTTGTTTCTGATGCAAGTTTGAATTCCACAGTAATGTGAAGAATCAACTGGGAGTCCTTAATAAGAATGAGCAAAATGTTCTCTGGTTGCATTAGCCATGCATGGAATAGGCTGTGTTGGGTGACCTAGACCTATACTGAAGCAAATGTATTTGGTCTGATGTCCAGGCAGGTGGGTGACGCCTCCTGCCACTGCTGCTACTGGTTCGCCCAAACTGGGGCAAATCGGTAGCAACCCACCACTGGTCTGGACCTAAACCTGGAAGGCATGTCTTTTGGATAGAAAAAGAATCAGAATAGAGCTGGAAGGGACTTTGGAGGTCTTCTAGTCCAGCCCCCTGCTCAAGCAGGAGATCCAATACCATTTCAGACAAGTGACCGTCCAGTCTCTTCATAAAAACCTCCAGTGATAAAGCAGCCACAACATCTGGAGGCCAGCTGTTCCATTGCTTAATTGTCCTCACTGTTAGGAAGTTTCTCCTTAATTCCAGGTTGCTTCTCTCCTTGATTACTTTCCATCCATTGTTTTTTGTCCTTCCCTCTGGTACTTTGGAAAATAAATTAACCCTCTCCTCTTTGTGGCAGCCTCTCAAATACTGGAATACTACTAACATGTCCCCCCTAGTCTTTTCTCTCGATTAGCCAAAACCCAAATCCTGCAACCATTCTTCATATGTTTTAGACTCCAGGCCTTTAATTGTCTTAGTTGCTCTTCTTTGCACTTTTCTCCCCCAAAGTCTCAACTTCTTTTTTGTACAGTGGTGACCAAAACTGGATGCAGTATTCCAGGTGTGGTCTTACTAAGGCTTTATAAAGCGGTACTAATACTTCACATGATTTTGATTCTCATGAAGTATTCTCAGAATAGGGGTGTTTAGAGTGAGAGACCATAGGGGAGATGCAAAAAGAATTGCAAAAATAGATGGCTGTATAAATCATGTGGACAGACAAACAGATGAATTTATGGCAGTGCAGGGCAAAGCAGAGGTCAAAGAAGAGAGAAGCCTCTGGGAAGATAAAGGAAGGGCAGATGGATATGCTATGTGTGAACCAGTGGTGGGTTTCAAAATTTTTTACTACTGGTTCTGTGTGGGTGTGGTTTGGTGGGCATGGCATGGCTTGGTGGGCGTGGCAGGGGAAGGATACTGTAAAATCTCCATTCCCACCCCACTCCAGGGAAAGGATACTGCAAAATCTCCATTCCCTCCCGATCAGCTGGGATTTGGGAGGCAGAGAATAGATGGGCGCGGGGCCAGTCAGAATTTTTACTACCGGTTCTCCGAACTACTCAAAATTTCTGCTACCGATTCTCCAGAACTGGTCAGAACTTGCTGAAACCCACCTCTGGTGTGAACTCAAGTGTGGAGGAGCAGCTACAGGGAAGAAAGGCACTGGGAAGATGAGAGGAAGGGAAGGATGACTTGTTGTGTATGCTGCACTTGGTTTGCAGTGTAGCAGTGAGAGTCAATTTGGAGTAGTGGTTAAGACATCAGGTTGGAAACTGGAGACTGGGAGTTCTAGTTCTACGTTAAGCACAAAGTCAACTGGTGATCTTGGGCCAATCATACTCTCTGGAAAGTGCTGTGAAGGTCAAGGAATGGGCTTGCTGCACAAGTTGTGCAGAATAGACCCTTCCAGATTTTCTTCTACAACAGCCAAAAAGTTCCAGGCTCTCATCTTAAACCGGATGTCATAAAATATTTACCAAGGTTAATGGTGATATTTTCCCCTTATGTCTTCTGGAGGTATACCTAATAAGAATATTTGTGATTTCAGTTCAAATTTTGTTTTTAGGATTTTTTGAATATTTTGATATAATTTTTCCAATACTATACTATTAAGGGTTCTTTTTGGTAACATAACTGCCACTTACAATGACATTCTCTTTCTTACAGCATTCCCAAAAGTTATTGTTGCATGATTTGTTTATCTGAGAAATTATTGATGAAGTTATACTGCATACAGTCTGTAAAACATTTTATATATTTCCCCCTTAAGTTATAACTTGGAGTAAATTTATTGATTTTTTTTCCTAATAGGATTTCCCATTGTTCAACTCTGATTGTTTATTTGAAGTTTTTCATTCACTTTATCATACAGTTTTTATTTTTCCATCTCTGTGACTTATTTCAATTACAATTTACATATATATTCTAATAGATGATGTTGGTTTGGGGGGGGGGGTTTCAATTTCTGTTATATATTGCTCAGTCCCTCTTTCTTTCTTGAGAGCACATTCTTTCAGCAATTTGTAAATACATCAACAATGGTAAATGCAACAACTTGTAATAATCTTAGCCTTTTATGGAAATAATTCTCTCTCTCTCTCTCTCTCTCTCTCTCCTCCCCCCTCCTTCTCCTTCCTCCCTCCCACTCACTCTCTCTCTCCTCTCAAAAAGAAAGCCACATGGCCATTTTTCACACTTATAATAGCATGTCACGTGATCAAAATTCTGAAGCCAGATTCACTTAACAACGTTACTAACTTAACAACTGCTGTAATTCATTTAACAACTGTGGCAAGAAATGGGATAAAATCACTTAACTGTCTTGCTTAGCAATGGGAATTTTGGGCTCAATTGTGGTCATAATTCGAGGATTACCTGTATATATCTGCAATCTGTGTTTTAGGATATATGGGTGTGATGTGTGTGTGTGAATGTGCGTGTGTATTTGTATGTATGTATGTTTCCAAGCATCTTACCATACTGAATTCTGGTGTTATCTATTGGCATAGAAGAGCTTTCCCAGTCTTGGGAGGCAGTGTTCTTTTGAAGACAGAGCGTGAAAGAAATAAGTTGCATAGCTGCCTGCATATTTTATAAGCTACTCTGCTTCCTAACAGCATTGGGTTTCATGGCTGTGTTGTGCCTAAGAGACATTCAGAGCATTTGTTCCAACAATTGCACGTGGCTTCCTTTATCCTCTCTATTGTCATGAAGCTCTGGGAATCGTGTTATGTAGACGATCTACACCAAAATGGGTAGCGCTTTACAATTAACACTTCAGCGGTGCTAGGAAAGGCATATTGTTCTGAGCTGCTTCATCAGCTTTACACAGCACACTTAACCGTAATAATAAGCAGGGTGGTTGGTGGTGGAGGGGGAATCTTTCCTCCTTTCTAGCTGTGTTAAATGCATTCGTGATGCTGCGTTGCTGACTCACGATCAGGCGATCTGTGTTTTGTAATTTAAAGCGGATTAAAGATCGTATCAATTTCTAGGCAAGAAAGCTAATATTTGCAATAGGGTAATGTTTGCACGATTGAAGGGGTGAGAAAATCATGCAGTTTTTTTTTTTTTACCAGATTGGTTCTGGTAAAAAATTCAGATCTGTAACACAAATTGGAAACAGGCTCCACAATTATCAGCCCTGCAATAGAAACAAATAATCCTGTTTCCATCTCATGGGAAGTTTGCTCTATTTATTATACCATTTAATATGTGTAGCACATTCTAACAAGAGCTGTGGCAAGATCCAACATATGTTTTCTTCCTTACAAAGATTATTCCAGAGAGTGGAATAATAAAAAAAGCATCCTTCCCCATGATCAATTACAGATAGGCCTCGACTTACAACAGTTCATTTAATGACCACTCCAAGGTACAAGGGTACTGACCATTTTTCACAGTTACGACCTTTGCAGCATCCCCATGGTCATGTGATCAAAATTCAGATGCCTGGCAACTGGTTCACATTTATGACAATTGCACTGTCCTGGGGTCATGTGAATCACCTTTTGCGGCCTTCTGACAAGCAAAATCAACGGGGAAGCCACATTCACTTAATAACCAGGTTACTAACTTAACACCTTCAGTGATTCACTTAACAACAACTGTGGCAAGAAATGTTGTAAAATGGAGCAAAACTCACTTAACAAATTCTGGGATTTCAACTCCCAGAATTCCTCAGCTAGCTGACCTGTTGGTTTTAGTCCAATGAGGAAAATTCTCTGGAATCCTTTTTTAAAAAAAATCTGCTTTGGGCATGGTTATCAATCTTCTAGTCTTTTGGTACAGTGACAAACATTTATTATTTTTGTTAGAACACCTGAAATATTGTAATTAAATTCCTTGACCTCTCATATGGAAGCTGGTAGCCCTTTGTTTTCAATTTCTCAGTTAAATAAGGGCAACCTTATGCAGGCAGTCCTTGACTTACAAGCAGTCCAGAGGTGGGTTTCAGCAGGTTCTGACCAGTTCTGGAGAACCGGTAGCGGAAATTTTGAGTAGTTTGGAGAACCGGTAGTAAAAATTCTGACTGGCCCCGTGCCCATCTATTCTCTGCCTCCCAAGTCCCAGCTGATCGGGAAAAATGGGGATTTTGCAGTATCCTTCCCCTGGAGTGGGGAGGGAATGGAGATTTTACAGTATCCTTCCCCTGCCACACCTACCAAGCCAAGCCATGCCACGCCCACCAAGCCATGCTATGCCCACCAAGCCATGCCCACAGAACTGGTAGTAAAAAAAATTGAAATCCACCACTGAACCAGTGGTGGATCATGCAGTGATCATTCAAAATTACCATGGCACTGAAAAAAGTGACTCACAATCATTCCTCGCACATACAATACAACCATCATAGCATCCCCACAGTGACATGATCAAAATTCAGGTGCTTGGCAACTGGCATGTATTTACAATAGTTCCAGCATCCCAGGGTTACGTGATTGTCATTTGTGATGTTCCCAGCCAGCTTCCGACAAGCAAAATCAATGGGGAAAGCTGTTTTTGCTTATCAATCTTACGATTCGCTTAACTATTGATTCACTTAACAATCGTGGCAAAAAAAAGATAGTACAATTGATTTGACAACTGCCCTGCTTAGCAATGAAAATTCCCAGTTGTGGTCATATATCGAGGACTAACTGTAGTTGAAAAAAAGCACATTACAGTATTTGTATTCACACCCCTTATTATACACTATACATATTATGCCACTATACCACATACTGTGTGAGTTCAGTTCAGTTTTAGTTCAGGGCATCGGGCAGAACCAAAAAACAAATAAACCAATTGAATGCAACTTAGATAAACTGCCTTAAATAAAAACAAGTTAAAATTAGGGTATACACCTATACATTTTATCTCTTCTTTCTCTTTTTTTGTTTTTGGAAACCACAGACTTTAAAAAAAGGAAAAGCCACGGGTGAACATGTCATGTAACCATAGCAAATGAATCAAACCATGGTGCATAGAAGTGGAACAAGTAAAAGAGACCAGAAGGCTGACTGTAATATTTTAAAGAAATGATTAACTGCAGTATTCAGTTAGATAATATTTCATGAACCTTTACGCTCTGTTCTTCTACAAAAGCTTTGCATAGATTTAAATATTTCCATGTTGGTTGGTGATTTTTAGCTCAACCATCTCCAACCACAGGCGTGCTATATTACAACTCCCATAGACAACAGTCAATAGGTACTTTTGGAGTCTGAGTTGGAAATCTTAGCCACTTCTGTGCCTTCATTTTCATACCTTCTTAACTCATTAATAATTATAAATATTAATAATATTTAGAATTTTATGTTTGGATTTTAGTTCCTATAAGCCCTCCCCCCCTCAGCATGCATTACAGGGTTTGCAGTGTCCAAAATGCTGCATGGCATTAAACTACCTATAATATGTCACGTTTTGTAAAGAATATAGAATTCTTCTTAACTGGATAATTTCAATATTGCTATTTCAGTACCATTCAAGGTGCTGGTTATCACCTATAAAGCCCTACATGGCCAAGGCCCCGGGTACCTGATGGACCATCTGCGGTCAGTGACAGCTCCCCATCGCCCAGTGCGTTCCCACAGGGAGGGCCTCCTTGGAGTGCCGTCGGCCAGGCAGTGTCATCTGGCGACTCCTAGGGAACGTGCTTTCTCTGTGGGCGCACCTACCTTACGGAATCAACTCTCCCTGGAGCTCCGAGTGGCCCCGAACCTGCACTCTTTCCGCCGTGACCTTAAGACATGGCTATTTCGCCAGGCTGGATTGGAGTGAAGGGGTTTTTAAGGGCAGTTTTAATGGTTTTAATACTTAATATTGATTTTGTCTGTTTTTATTGCTGTGAGCTGCCTTGAGTCCTTTTCAGAGAGAGGGCGGCATATAAGCTTAAGAAATAAATAAATAAATAAATAAATAAATAAATAAATAAATAAATAAATAAATAAATAAATAAATAAATAAATAAATAAATAAATTTGAATTTGTTCATACTTCAGAGACTGGTGTCCAATTAAACAGAAGAGGGTATGATTAAAGAGATGAATGGTAACACGATATACCATTATAATATAGCAGAAACTGCCCACATGTAGCAAATTGTTGGAAGAAATGTCCATCTGGTTTAGTTCCAAGTGGGGAGAAAGACTTTGGAAACATTGGTGAACAGGACTACATGGGTTTGAGGTCCTGGGCATCTGACCACATGGAGTGGAGAGTGAGGGTTATTTATACCCTCTCTTGGGCCTTGCCCTTGACCTTCCTGTTCCTGTGCAAGAAATGTATTCTATTGGTTGTTGTAGGGGCTCACTGCTAACTTTGTAGGCTGTCTGAGTCCCAGGCTTGGTTGAAGCTTGTTGGGTGATGCAATGAAGGGGCTTGTTGTGCCAGGTGGTGAGCTCTGCTGCTAAATGGTAGAGGGCTAATCCTATTATGCCCTGAAGGGTCATGTCTTAATCACATCACCCTGGAGCTGAAGGTCTTTTGTCTTGTAGATAGATAGGCCCCTCTGTTAAGATTACGTAGACCATTTCCTTTCCAGATTTTTGTCTCGGTTTCTCTTAAAGTACAGGAAAATTTCTAAACTCCAGCTTCTGCATTTTTTAGGTGCACAAATTCCATTTTCTTGAACAGAGTATCCTTGGTGTAGATTTTATAATATGGGTGCACAACCTATTTTAGGTTTAGAGCCGAACCTGAATTGGAAGGTTGTGATATTAAGTATATTACTTGCGTACATTACTTGGAGATTTTAAAGGGAGGTGAATCATGTCCTTACATAAGGACAAAAACTATTTTCTTCCCTATCTACTGTTTGTACCATATCCCTGCAATTCAATAAAAATCAGAAATGTGCAACTTTGTTTTTCCTTCATATGTTGTCAGAGTATTTTTGGGATCTCTTTCCCTTTTCAATAACAGGTAGCCCTATACATCAACTCATTCAGGATTTTATCTCTAAAGTCATTTTTTTCAACGATTCAATCATCTCCAATTCCTGGAGACTGCTTGGACAAGTTTTGTTGGCAAGCTTTTTTTCCAGAAGTGGTTTGCTATTGTTTCCTTCTTTGGGTTGAGAGCAAGTGACTGGCCCAAGGTCACCAAACTGACTTTGTGTGTAAGATAGGACTAGAACTCATGGTCTCCCAATTTCTAACCTGCTGCCTTAACCACTACACCAAACTAGCTTTCTGTAAAATCGTATAATCATTATCAATTCCTTTCAAACTGCCAGTTAGCTTGATGAATTCTCTGTCTTTTGAACTCTTATTCCCATCAGTTTAAGTCAGTTTAGCCAGGAACAAGGGACTGTGAGAACTGGCCCAAAAGGGAATTTAAAAAAAATTGGAAAGCAACAGATTGCTTAACCTTAGAATAGATGATAAAGCTAACTAGAGCATGTAATCTCTATCCCCAAATGGGAACTGAGAGGTAAGGTCTAAAATTCTTTCTGAGTAGAGAATTCCAGATATCGAATTCTAGCACAAACTTGAAATGGAGTGACATTGTTGCATGAATAAAAGAAATAGTTATAAAAATTAATTATTTCTGGATAGGAGACACAAAATGGCCCGTAATCAAACAGAGGAGCGAAACAGATCTCTGAATGCTGAACATATATTGCAGTTTTGTTTGGCGCTTTCAAGAGTTAATGAACTGGGCTTTGTTGCTCTCCACTTGTTGCCAACTATTTATAACGCAATGGCATTATCTGGCCAAAATTCTCAGGCCATAACTGCTTCTTTGGATATTTATCATCTCGTGCCATCAGTGACGGTATTTACCCATCTGGTCTTTTGTTGATTTCTTTTTCAATTGCTTTGTTTTCCCAAGCATCAGGGGGGCTTCCAATGACCCTTGTCAGCTCATTATGTGTTGAAAATGTCTAAGCTACGTTATTAATGCTCCCAGCATGTGGCCTCTTTTTACTTCATCTGGTACTGAATTTTTCATGCAGTCTCAACATTTGGTCCAGCATTACAGTACAACTTGCTCCATAGTTCACTGGTCAGTCTTTCGGAGGGTCCAGATTTCACAGCATACAACAGTGCACAATCTTGAAATACTTCTTACTCAATTCTGAACCATTTATTGGCACCCTATTGCTTTGTAATAGATACTCCCTGGTCATCACACCCATTCTATAACAGGCTGATGATTTGGTCCACCATAGATATCTATACTGTAAGAGCTATTCATAATTTGTTGTGATCAGTGATGAAATCCAAATTTTTTACTACCCGTTCTGTGGGCGTGGCTTGGTGAGCATGGTGTGGCTTGGTGGGTGTGGCTTGGTGGGCGTGACAGGGGAAGGATACTGCAAAATCTCCATTCCCACCCACTCCAGGGGAAGGATACTGTAAAATCTCCATTCCCATTCCACTCTGGGGCCAACCGGAGGTGGTATTTGACGGTTCTCAGAAGAACTCAAAATTTCCACTACCAGTTCTCCAGAACCTGTCAGAACCTGCTGGATTTCATCCCTAGTTGTGATCTAGGGACAAAAGCCTTTATAATAATAATAAAAGCAATAGTAGACATATTTAACAGATTAACAGAGTTGGAAGGGACCTTATAGGTCATTTAGTCCAACCCCCCATTCAAGCAGGAGACCCTACACCATTTCTGACAAATGGCAGTCCAATCTTTTCCTCAAAGTCTCAATGATGAAGCTCCCACAACTTCCGAAGGCAACTTCTGTTCCATTGGTTGATTGTTCTCACTGCCAGAAAGTTCCTCCTCATTTCTAGGTTGGGATCTCTTTTCCTTTTCCATAACAAGTAGCCCTGTACAACCACTCATTCAGCGACTATTCAAAATTATGACAGCTCTGAATGAAGGGACTTATGACTGGTCCTTGAATGTATGGCCATTGTAGCACCCCCACAGTTATTTCATGGCAATTTGGGAGTTTGGCAACCCTGATAGCCAAATCTGGCCACAAGCTCATGCCTCAGCATTTATAGATCCCAATAAGGCAAACTGAGGCAGGAAGATAATTTTATTACAATTGATTCAGAATATTCCAACAATAGCAATAGCAACAGCAATTGCACTTAGACTTATATATTGCTTCATAGTTTACATCACTCTCTAAGCAGGCTACGGAGTAAAAAAAAAGGATTCCCCTCATTCCTTTTTATAGTTAAGACATCAAAGGAAATTACAAAAGAAAAGTTGATTGGACAGGAGACAAAGACATCTTCCCCTTTGCATTGAAAACCAGTTATATGAAGTTAAAATGTTACATATGATAACACATATGTTCATTTAAGTGAGCTCTGAAGAAGTAGGGGGTATACAATTTAAGATGCTAATGAAGGGATTGCTTAGATTTCACAAAAATTGCTTAGAGTTCACAAACCAGATGCCAATTTACACTAACAAATTCTCTCTTATCAGAAGACAAAATACAGACAACACGGTCCTTTCCTATCCTGACCTGGAGAACAAAGATAGTTTTATCTTGCAGTTTACGAATATTAGGAAGTATCAGTCAATCTATCCAGTAACTGAGTGAAGAGCTTTCTACAGTCTAGTCCAGAGGTCTCCAACATTGGCAACTTTTAATACTTGTGGATTTCAACTCCCAGAGTTCCTTAACCAGCTTTGCTCTGGGAGTTGAAGCCCACAAGTCTTAAAGTTGTCAAAGTTGGAGACCCCTGTTCTAGTCTGTAATAGTTTGTTAGCTATTAACATCAAGTAAAAGAGAAGAATAAAATCAAATTAAAATACAAGAAAACTATTGAGTACAACAATACCGTACTACAAAATCCCTGTTGTGTGGCTTCATTTTACTTCTGATGGTCAAAATGTCCTGTGATCACATGATCGCCCTTTGTGACTTTCCCTGCAAGCTTCCCACAAACAAAGTCAATGGGGATGCCAGTAGGGGAGGTTTTAAGTCGGGTTCCCAACCGCCGGTTTGTGGACCAGTACTGGTCCACAGCATTTTGGGAACTGGGCCGTGCAAGCGGCAAGTGAACACACAAAGCTTCATTTGCACACACACAGAGGATCTAGGTTGTGCATACAAAACCACACAGCCTCTGGTCGGTGGAGCAGAAAATTTGGGGACCGCTGTTTTAAGACACTTCTATAAGTCACCCCCATCGCTTTTCTTCTCGAGCCCTGCTAAAGACTTACAAGATCCCATTTTCACCCCATGGTCCCCACCAATCTACCCACAACCTCTGCCATCCTGCCCATGTTCAGTGGTGCCCACTTGTGGCAGCTTCCCAAAGGGCACCAAGGTACCCCCTCATTTTTGGTACCTGAGGTTCCACCTTTTCCCACTTAACAAACG
Organism: Masticophis lateralis; assembly: GCA_030761175.1. Lineage (NCBI taxonomy): Eukaryota > Metazoa > Chordata > Lepidosauria > Squamata > Colubridae > Masticophis > Masticophis lateralis. The sequence continues at coordinate 136,516,516 of JAUDYJ010000002.1, read as the reverse complement.
ATGTGGTTGCTGATATTATGAAAGCAATAGGAACTGCCATTGCGAAACCATGCAGTCACATCATGTTGCATTTTACAGTCACATCGCATAGGGATGGAAATTCTGGTCCCAATTGTTGTTGTAATCTGAGGACTATCTGAATCCACTAGCTGTTAGCATTGTGCTGTCAGGCTTGTTTTGCCAGTTTCAGGTGTGGCTTGGTATAAAGAAAGACTGAGTCCAGGTATTTACTACGATAAGCTTTACGTGTTTATTCAGCTGAATAAAGATGGGCCTCCCTTAGCAAGGAAGAACTCTGAACACACTTCAACTAGATAAGATGAAGAAGTACAGACATATCCATCCACTGCTGGATGGAGATCCTCCAAGGACATTGGGTGTTATCTCAGGGACTTTGGGTGTTTCCTGAGGAACTTTCCATGACCTTGAAGGCCTGCAGAGGCAATGGTGGCATGGGCACATCTGGTCCCTCAAGACTTTCAGTAGAAACATTAGATTTCTTGGTCAACGGGTTTTTCTATTTTTCTTGAATCCATCTTGAAATATAGCAGTTCCTGTTCCATGTTACTGCAAAATTTTGAAAAATCACATGAGCAATAAGTGCAATTGTCCAGTAAGTTTATTGTGGTCTCTTTTTTTTTAGTATTGGAATATACATTGATATTTTCAAGTCTTTAGCTACTGTTATTTTCCCCATACTTGTTTACAAATTGTAAGTGGTGCTTTAACTGCAGCATCTCAAACGGTTTTGTTGCTATTTCATCAATTACCGCAGGTTTGTTCGTAGCAAAATTGCTTATGGCTCATTTAACTCCATTTTCCAGATTGTCTGGCTCTAGTTCAATGATTAAACCCTCATACTGTATATATCATTAGTTTTGAGATATTTTTGCAGTTTTTCTGCATAATTATGCTATCTTTTATTATTTTTTTTCCCAGGAGATCTTTGCATCCTCTATTTTTTATTGTGCCCATATTTGCGTACAGTAGTTTTCCTTGTTTTTTGTGATCTTCCTGAATTAAGATCTTTCTTACTCCAAGATGTTTTAAATGATTTAAATGTAACTCCTTCTCTCTTCGTGCTCTTCTTTGGAACTCAGCATTAAGTTGGGTAATTTTCCTCCATCACTTGTCTTTTGCTTTTAACATATCAGCAAACAGATATTTCACTTTCTTTTGCTTTTTGCAAAATAATATTTTTATACAGAATGTATTTGCTATAAACACTGAATACATTGAATTTTTTTGACAGAATCCTATTACTGTGTCTCCTGCTTTGTTTCAAACAACAAGACCATTTTTCTGTTATTTCAAATGCTACTTTCTTTTTGATTTCAGCATTCAACTGCCAACAGTTTGTGTGTCATTTTTGTTATTGTGTTAGCAAGATATTCCAAGTAAGCATCAGTACAGTTCAACTTCGGATTATTTCAAGCACAGACTTGAATCATTGTAATATTGATTCATCTTGCCTTGGATTGAAATGGAGTCTATCATTTGATACCCAAGCGCCGACTTTGTCACTCTTGTTAGTAATGAGAGGTATGCCATTTCTTCTTTGATTTTCTGTCTTAGGTGGAATGTTCTGATGTTCCTTTGATGCAAATTGACCTAATCCTGCCTATTTCAGTTCTTTAATTTCTTGAAATTTCTGCTCTGATGACATCAGGTTTGCCTTTGCGTATGACATTCCACATATCAATAACTTTTATACAACAGCTGGATGTTCCTTTCTTCAACCACATGTGAAGAATTACTTGTTTTGTACAGTTCCCTAGTAGCTTATTGGTTACATTTTCACCTATCATTGTTAACATTCTTGGCAGTATTTTGCCATGAAAACATCTGGTTTTAGGGAATAAGCTGTCACTTTCTACTGAATCTTATTCAATCTTATCACTCATCTATGACCTGTCTAACATGGATGAAACTTCTGGGACTCTGCACTCCCAACAACTTAGTGTCATTAGGATGTGCAAGCTCCTTCACCACTTCAAGGAAATAATCCGTGAAGGACATCTCATTTGCCTGCAGTTTAGAGAGCAAATGCAATTGCTAGGAATTGCTGGACTACTAGAACAGCTGTGAATCACAAATCACAAATTATTCCTTGTCATTTCATCATTCCATATTTGTTTATTTATTTATTTGTCAACAAGTACAAGGAAACAAGTAACAGGACAGACCTAGACATGGACATATGAAAAAAATTTGGCACAAATAAAAGGATATAAATAAGCAAAACATAGCCACAAACACATAAAATGAATACATATAAATGGAAACAGTAGGACAGGGATGGTAGGCACGCTGGTGTGCTTATGCACGCCCCCTTAGGGACCTCTTAAGAAACGTGAAAGGTCCATGGTAGACAGTTTAAGGTAAAAGGTACGGGGATTAGAGAGACTAACAACAGGATCAGGTAGAGTGTTCCAGACATTTACTACTCTTTTCAGAAATCATATTTCCTACAATCAAGATTAGAGCAAATTACATTGAGTTTGAATCTATTGATAGCCTTTGTGTTATTACGGTTGAATTTAAAGTACTCATTAACAGGTAGGACGTTACGGTAAATAATCTTGTGTACTAAGCTTAGGTTGGAACGTAGACAGCATAGTTCAAGGCTATCCAGGCCTAAAGTGTTGTGGCCCATCAATGGCCTGTGCGGATTGTAGCTGACTCTGACAGCAAGGAAGCTGGTGTGGTGTTGCACCAGCAGTCTTTGCAGCTGGCACTTGAGTCGGACAATGAGGAGGCTGGAGAAGATGTGGTGCCAGAGGCAGGGATTCAGCCAGGGCCTTCAGAACCTCCAGAAGCTCCTTTAAGTGAAGAGGATGAAGAGGAGGAGCCTCTTCTTAATGCATAGGCGCGCAGAATGGCCAAATGCAGGAGTGGCTCCTCAGGAGGAGGTCTCCTCGAGAGTAAGGCTTGGGGCTAATTGGCCACTTCCTTAGCCTATTTAAGGAGGATTATTGTAACTCTGTCCCCAAATGCTTCAAAATGTTTCTCAAACTCTTTGGGTATGTACTGTATATGGTAGGGAGGATGCTGAAAAATTGTCGATTTCAATTCAGCAAGTCTAGAGTTTTGCTTTTACTGTAAGTTTCAGTGCTTCAAGACAATTATCCAGATGATTTGGGGTCATGGGTTTCAACCCTAACGACTAGATGAAACTATGGAAGAAGATAAACTGTTCCAAGCATAATCCATATGCCACTTTGAAACTGATTATTCTTTCACATTTATTCTCCTGCTGAGTTGCATATGCAAACAATAATGTGCATATGTTTGCAACATTATTAATATACTTAAGAAAAGTCTGTTAGACAACACTGCTGATTTCCATGTTTGCACACCAAATTGCTTTACCTAATTACACCATCTGGCAGCTTTCCCCAACCTGGTGCTTTTTACATATGCTAGACTACAATACCCATCACCTTGAGCCCAAGCGGCATCTTATGTTTTAAATTTCCCTCTGTGTCTTAGATGCTCCCTTGAATTATTTAATGTGCCCCTTGGTGTTCAACCTGTAACTCTGAAGAAAAGAGAAGACACGTGATAATCAGCGGTGAGTTTCACCTATTCCAGGGGTCAGCAACCTGCGGCTCTGGAGCCGCATGTGGCTCTTTCACCCCTCTGCTCCGGCTCCCTGTCACTCAAAATATGCGTCACAACCACCAATGTGGGAGACCTGCCGGCACGCGATTTATTGAGTTGTTCAATCCCTGGTAGGTCAACCATGGATAATTCCAAGAAAAGAAAAGTTCCAGAAGAAAATAGAACATTTAATTCAACTACATACGCTAGTTTTGTGGTCACTCAAGAGATAGTCAGGCACGGGAAGGGTTTTGTGGCTCCCGGTGTTTTCTTTTCTGTAGGAAATGGATCCAAATGGCTCTTTGAGTGATTAAGGTTGCAGACCCCTGACCTATTCTTACCACTGGTTCTCTGCGCATGCACATGCTCACCTTGTGTGTGCACCTTCCGTGCATGTGCCCGGCCTTGAAAACATGGCTAAATAGGACAGCATTACGCCAGGGTGGGTAGGTGGGCCCACCCTCCCACAGTCATTGCTACCGGTTTGCCCGAACCAGCTGAATACTACCTCTGGTGGTAATCTCCTCTAATGGTAAGTGAGAGAGATCTTGAGAGACAGTAAGAAGAGCCATAGACTAGACAACAGTCTAATAAATGAAATTTGAGTCCAAAAGGGGAGGGATGTTGAAAGAACAGTAAGAACGAATCCTCCCTAGTTTTCAAGGGAGTAAAAGAAAGGGAAGGGAGGGGTACTTTAAGACTTGCAAGACTGATGTTTGCCTTGCAAATTATGACTCCATTGACTTATGGTTGTAATTCTGAGCTCAATTACTTGTACCTGTAAAACATGCACTGTAAACATTAAAAAAAAAAGTTAAAATTGAAACCTAAAACCTTGCCAATTTCAACAACATCCCAGAAACGAGTTATAGGTACTGTAGCCCCATTTGTTTAGTGACTGTTCGAAGTTACAATAACACTGAAAAAGTGACCTATGACCATTTCTCACACTTATGATTGCTGCAGCATCCCCATGGTCACATGATCAAAACTCAGACCCTTGGCAATTAGCATGGATATATGACGGCTGCAGTTTCCCCGGGTCATGTGATCAGCTTTTGTGAACTTCTGACAAAGTCATTGGGAAAGCCAGATTCACTTAACAACTGTGCTACTAATTTAACAATTGCAGCAATTCACTTAACGACTGTGGCAAGAAAGGTCGCAAAATGAGGGGAAAATTCACGATAACTGTCTATCTTAGCAATAAAAATTTTGGGCTCAATTGTTGTTGTAAGTCGAGGATTACCTGCGTAAGAAAAGAACAAAACAAGAATAAAAGAAGAAAGAAATAAAAGAAGAAAGAGCTCAAGTTTGTAATCTTCTTGCAAAAGTCCATCAGTCTGATTTTCCTGGAAGGTGGAAAGTTGAACATCTCTGCTCCGTGACCAGGATGTGTCTACATGAAATTCAAGGTGCTCATTGACATCTATAAAGCCTTCCTTGGCACATGGCTGGGCTATTTGTGAGATCACCTCTCCACAATTGTTGCTTCCTATTTGATCCAGCAGAAGGAGCATGTTGCAGATCCTCTTGATTAGAGAGTGAGTCGACTTGCAGGAACCACAAAGTGTGTTTATTCTGTTGCAGAATACTACAACCCTGAAGCTTAGATTGGTACAGCCCTGTCACTATTTTTGAAAAGTCTTGAATTGTTGATGCATTCCTGGCAATAAGGCAGGTCACCTCGTTTGGGGTGGTGAGATTGTATTTTTATTTTTTGTAGACTGGCATTCTACCTTGTTGCTTGCTCCCATATATTTTTAATATATTTTTTAATTATATTCTTATATGCTGTTAGCCACCCAGAGTTGCTAAGCTGTGGTGGATGGTCCTGTCAATTGATCGATCAACCAGTACATTAGAAGAGAAAAACAATTTAGGTTGGAGTATCTGGCAGGCTATGCAGATTCAGAATGGAGAAGGTGGTCCTGTAAACACCAATTTACCTCAGGTCAGGAGTGAAATTCAAACTTTTTCCCTACCGGTTCTGTGGGCGTGGCTTAGTGAGTGTTAAGGAATATGCGCAGAGTAACCCTTGACTAGCAAGGTTGTGCACATGAGAAATGGCTGAGAGTGATTGTGACTAAGCACTGTCAATACACAGACACACTGGGTTGTGATATTCTTTTACTTTTAGGAAAAAGCAAAGCAAAGTCCAATAAACAATCCAGGTCATACACAAATAAAGATAGTTAAATTATCAATCCAGGGATATTCCAAGAACAAAGTCTTCTTACCAGTTGTTGTAGTCATATGCAATAAAACAGTTCTTTTTGGAGTTGCAAACAGGAACAAGTACAGCAGTAAAACAAATAGTAAAACAGTAGAAAAACAACAAGTAGCAATGATCAAGCAGTGATCATGCAGAGAGAAAGGCAGAAAGGAGCAGAGGTAGCAATAATAATGTAATAAGAAAAAAACAAGCCATGATTCAAGCTTCTTCTTAAGTACGTTGGCTACAGAGCTAGCCAATCAGAATACAGTATGATGCAATACAGCATTACAGTCTTAAAGCTATACATTTTGACTGCGAACATGCATTGATGGTTTATATATATTGCCAACCCAACCAGTTAGGCAATAGCCATTCCCTAACAGTGAGGGTGGCAGGGGAAGGATATTACACAATCTCCATTCCCACCCCACTCTGGGACCAGCCAAAGATGGTATTTGCAGGTTCTCAGAATTACTCAAAATTTCCGCTACCGGTTCTCCAGAACCTATTAGAACCTGCTGGATTTCATCCCTGCCTCAGATGTTAAGTGAATCACTGCAGTTGTTAAATTAGCCAAACTGTTGTTAAATGAATCTGACTTCCCTGTTGACTTTGCTTGTCAGAAAGGCCACAAAATGGGTTCCCATAACACCTAGGACACTGCAACCATCCTAAAAATGAGTCAATTGCTAAGTGACTGAATTTTAATCACGTGACCATGGGGTTGCTACAAGGGGCATAAGTGTGAAAAGTGGTCCTAAGTCACTTTTTCAGTGCTGTTGTAACTTTGAACAGTCACTAAGCGAACTGTTATAAATCAAGGACTACCTGTATTGTCTCTGTCAAGCAGAAGAGTCTCCTTTCCCATCAATAATTACTTGATCTCTTCAAATTTCAAAGATTAGTATAGCTTTTATCACCTTGGTTCATAGGTATGCAATTGTCCTAGAGATGTTGTCATCATTGTCAGCCATTCAGTTATGTCCGAACCTCGGCCGCTCTATGATTCAACATTCTCCATACCTTTCTGTCTCATACTTCCTCCTTGGTCGGTATGAGATCCACCATGGTCATCCTGGTGTCATTTTTTATAGTGCCCAGCTAGAAGGGTAGTCCCTTCTCCTTTTTTCCACTGATCACTCCCAGCATCATTGACTTTTCAAGTGAGTCAACTCTCATGGCATGCCCCATTTTGGCTTCCAGGTTGTTTCAGGTGGCAAAATGGAGTAGAAAGGTAGGGTGCACTGGGAGGGAGGAACTTATGTATATCGGGGAATGCCCCACCCCCCACATATGCATGGCAGAGACCCAAAGACCAGCTGGCCAGCGGGAGGCAGTGCACATGCTTGGTGGAGCTAAGCTAGGGTGAAGGCTTGCATGCCCGCAGAGAGGGCTCTACATGCCACCTGTAGCACAGGTGCCATAGGTTTGCCATCATGGGTCTAGGGCTTCTTTGTTTGTTATTGTTTGCAGTCCGTGGGATGTGTAATCTTTGCCTCCTGGACCACACTTCAAAGGCGTCCACACTTCTCCTATCTGCCTTTTTCAGAGCCCAAGTTTCATAACCATAAGTAGCAAATGGAAAAATTATTGCGTTAACGAATCTGCCTTTGGTTGTGAGGGATAAGTTGTTAAAACAATCGGTGATAGAAACCACAATGATCCTTGTAGAAATGAAACTGCACTCATAAATGTTTGAGGGAAGTGTTACACTGAAACGGTAGTAGCTGATCCCTATTAATCCTGTACTAATCCATAGACACTTGCTCTGTTTAGTTTGGCACAAGAACGAAAGATAATTATAGAAGGAAAACTTCTTTTAGCCTGCAAGTTATTCGTCCAATACTCTGTGAAGATTAACTGATACCCAGAAAAGAGATTGGAAGGATGTTTCTACTCCTTCTTTCTCGAGTGTGAGAATTATGGACCTGGATCTGGAATTGAATATTCCACAATACAGCTTAATGTATAAATTTATACTTACACAATTAATGACTTAGAATCGTTAATCATAACCATGAAAGAATAGACATCTCAGCATCTCATTATAAACCAGTACACTCAACGCCCGTAAGTGTAGAATAGGAAGCTAAATCAACAGCAAAAACTCCTCTCTCATACAGAAAAATAAAGTATGAATTCTAACATATGTTATGTGCTTGGAAAAAAAACATCATGAGTTGTTGAAATTCCAAGAACGTGTCAAGCAAGCATTGTAGGCAAAGCATTTCATCCCAGTATAGAATATAATCAACAATACCTCCTCCTCTCCCCTCCCCTTCCCTCCCCTCCCTCCCTCCTTCCTTCCTTTTTAGAGCCAGAACTATTCATAGGAGTGGGTGGCTTGTTGCTGATTTTCTGCCTAGATGGCCTAATTTTTCTCCCCATTAACTTCAGTATACAGTAGTAATTTGTGGATCGAATTAGTTCTTTTCAGCACAAGGTTTCAGCTTTATCAGAGTTATTTCAGACGGAAATCAATATGATTTATGCAAGTGTCCCAACGGCAGCCCAGTTCAGTTGCGTTGACAGAAACAATAACGCTATTGCAAATTGCTTTTAATAATTTTTTTTTCAAGCTGTCTGTTCAATTTGCTTTTCTTTTATCTCAGTTTTTGAGTCCAACTGAAGTGTAGTTCTTTGTATACTGGGGCTCCTCCACGGTTTTTCTCTCTCTTTGCCTTAAATATAGGGAACATTCGGAAAAATTAAGAGTGATCAATGCCTTGCACAATGTTGGGGCTTTTTGGCTTTAATTGGGCTGAGCATTATAAGAGTTGAAGTAACCAGCAAGAGCTTCTAGGGAGAAAATGAAATATTATTCTGCAGTGGAGCACAATAAATATGGTATAACAATCTCACATTCTAATTTTGGTCTGAACCAGAGCTTGGAAAATAGGTCGAGTTGGCCAAGTCCATCTTTTGACTAGACTCAGAATAGAGATTTTTTTTTCCCGTTTTCATTTTCATTCAAAGCAGAAGTTAAAGCATTATTAAAGAAGTAATTGGCCAAACTTCAGTGAAAATAATGTCAGGCTACAAAACTGAAAGGTTTCCATTCTTGAGTTATCAAGACCTCACATGTGCTGAAATAAGGGGAAATTTCTCAAAGTGATAGTCATCTCTTTAACCAGTAGAATAAATGAAAAAGGAGCAGCAAAAAACTACATGTGGAAATCAAAAGTTGGTGCTGAAATTCCTGGGTTGACCTGAGTATGCTGTGAGACAACAAAATATTCATTTCAATCTCTCTTGCTTCTTGATTTCCTAAAACTTAATACAGGTAGTCCTCGACTTATGACCATGAACATTTTTGGAGTCCAAAAATTTTAAGTTGCTAAACAAAACAGTTATTAAGTGAATCTGGCTTCCTTCCTTGCTTATCAGAAGGTTGCAAACAGTGATCATGTGACCCAACTGTCATAAACATGAATCAGTTGCCAAGCATCTGAATTTTGATCATGTGACCATGAGGATACTGCAATGGTTGTAAGTGGGAAAAAACGGTGATAAGTCATTTTTTTCAGTGATCTTACTTTGAAGAGTCGCTAGATGAGCTGTTGAAAGTCAAGGATATCTATAATCGAGGCAGTAAACCAAGTATTTACATGGCTTCAGATTCTTTGTACTTTTTTTTAAAGCCACTCTTTCTCACCACAAGATGATGCTTATTGTCAAGGAAGACTTCTTAGACTATTACTTTCAGTATCTACTTCCCACCTAACTTTTTCTTCTACATTTTGGCCTAGACCTGTGATGGCGAACCTATGGCACGTGTGGCACGCAGCGCCCTCTCTGATGGCATGCGAGCCGTCGCCCCAGTTCAGCTCTGTTGCACATGCTCGTGAGCCAGGGGTGGGTTCTACTTACCTTTACTACCGGTTTGCAATGGGGCCATGCACATGTGCATGCTTTGCTCGTGCGCTGTTCTGCCTCAGCTACGGACCCCAAAGAACGCAGCACACACAAAGTCTGTACAAACCTTAGTTTACTAAATTAAATCAGTTTTTTTTTCAAGCAAAGGCTGTTAATTAACTTCTTAACTGCCTACAAGAATCCAAAGAATACATAAACTTAATCTTACTATGGTTGGCAGAAAGCCCAGAAGCAATTTGCAGAAAACTAAGATCAAGGCACGAAGAAGAGTGAACGAAGTTGTTCCCTGCAAATTGCTTCAATCGGCATTCCTCCTTAAATAGGCTAAGGGAGTGGCCAATTAACCCCAAGCCTTACTCTCGAGGAGACCTCCTCCTGAGGAGCCACTCCTGCCTTTTGGCAGCTCTGCGTGCCCGTGCATCAAGAAGAGACTCCTCCTCTTCGTCCTCTTCATTTAAGGGAGCTTCTGGAGGTTCTGAAGGCCCTGCCTGAATCCCCGTCTCTGGCAGCACATCTTCTCCAGCCTCAATGTCTGACTTGAGTGCCAGCTGCACAGGCTGCTGACCCAGCACCACACCAGCCTCCTCGCTGTCCGAATCAGCCACCAGCTGCACAGGCCGTGTACGGGCCACAACACGCACACTTCCTGATGACATCAGGATCAGGTGAAGCCTCCTGCCGGTTTTACTACCAGTTCTTGCGAACCGGTCCAAACCGGGGGAAATCCACTACTGGTGCTAGCGCCTCCTACCAGCCAGCTGGTCTTTGGGTCTTTGCTGCACATGCGTGGGGGAGTGGGGGATGTGCAGGCAGTGTCCCAACATGCGTAGGGGGGCAGGATGTGTGCATGGGGGACAGGCCGCATGCAGGGGACTCGCACATGTATGGGGGCACTTGCGCATGAGCGGGGGGCCACTGGGGCCTTGCATTTTGGGGATTCAGGCACTTTGGGCACTTGGTCTGGAAAAGGTTAGCCATCACTGGCCTAGACGATAATTTTATTTATTTATTGCATTTTAATCCTGATTTCATTATTTTTATAAATAACTCAAGGCAACAAACATACCTAATGTTCACGCCCTGAGTCCATCAGGAGAAGGGCGGTATACAAATTTAATAAACTAAACTAAAGTGAACTAAACTAATGTGCCTTCCTCCTCCTCTTTTCCCCATAACGACAACCCTGTGAGCTGAGAGAGATGTTTCAGGCTACTACTGTCTTATCTGGAAATAAACTGCATCTCATTTTTGACTGAGAATATCACGACTTCTCCCTGAGATACTTTCTACTAAGTGTGCATTCTGCTTTTACTGATTTTTTAAAAATGGTTTTCCTCATACTGTACATGCAATCTGAAGAGGTTTGGTAGCATCAGAGGTTTGAATAGCTTCTGTAATTCCTGCAGAAGCTTCTGGCAAATGGGTCGCCTCACAGTCTTAAACCTTTTCCAGACATGTGAAGGAGCTTTGGCACGGATCCAGATATGGACTGAGAGATAGAGGGAAACACCACTAGCTATTGATTTAAACAATGTCTCCTTTTCACCTCATCTTTCTCTCATTTCACTGCTGTTATGAAACAACCTTTCCTTTGGGGTGTGGAGATTTAGGTCACCCGGAGTGTGTAAATTAATGCAGCTCAACTCTTTGAGTATGTGGATGTGCTATATACCTATTTTAGGATTGAAGCTAAGGGGTGATAAATATTCAGGTGTAAATTTTGGGCACTTGAATCAGAAGATTCCGTTTTTCTTTGAATCAGACAGACCTTAGGAAGAAAACAATCAGCTTCAGATCAACTGATTTGAAGAAAATCTATATTGATTAGCCATTTGCCTCCTTAAGTGATTCTGCCCTTCAAATTTAACCTTGAACCTTGTGGAAGTATCATTTGGGGGAAGCTTTTTTGAGAGCTGGAGTAGACATGGTAAGGAAGTTCCTGTAATGAATGAGGCTTTTATTTCCTTAGTCACGACAGCTGGGTGGGTGATTTGGGGCCAGCTGCTCTCTCTCAGCCTAACCAACCCCACAGGCAAGGGTGAAATCTACTTACCTTCCTTAACGGTTCAGAAGTGCATGCACCGCACAAATCTTCTGCGTGCAGACCTTCTGCGCATGCGAAAAACACATTACTTCCTGGTTAAAAGCAGGAAGTAATGACACTTGGGTGGGTGGGCGGAGCTTTGCTCCGCCATCGCTACCGGATCGCCAAAGCACCCACCCCGATCGCCATCGGATTGCCCGATCTGGTCCAAACTGGGCGCATTTCACTCCTGCCCACACGGGAAAAAATAGGAGGAGGAAGGAGTATTAGTTAAGTTCACCACCTTGAGTAATACAGAATATATTTAAAAAGTGAGATTAAAAATCTAACAACAGTTTTGGACAATATTTTCCAGTTTGTGAAGCAGTTGGAGAGCAGAAGGATTCCATACTTAACCCTGTCATCTGGCTCCAAATTTCTCACTAAAAATTGTCATATAGACCAAGCTACTATTTTCTGTTTGTGCTGATATACTTTTCCAATGAGGCAAAAATTTGGAAAAGGCTACTAGGATGGGGTGGGTGGGTGGGTGAAGGCTGGTGGGGGTGGAGGGAGAGAAAAGTATTGTCTTCTTTCTGTTTCGGTTTCTGTTTCTGTTATGAATTGCCCTCCCAGCTGCAATTATAAAAATAAAATATAAAAATGAACAGACATTATAGGCAGTCCTTGACTTACGATCACAGTTAGGATCAGAATTCCATGGTTAAACAAAGGATTGTTAAATGAGTTGCACCTGGTTTTATGGCTGGGTTTTTTGTTTTTTGTTTTTGCTATGCCTATTAAGTGAATCCCTGCAATTGTTTAGGGAACCATGCAACCATTAAGCGAATCTGGCTTTTCCCCCATTGATTTTGCTTAAGTTGGAAGTTGGCTGGGAAGATTGCAAATGGTGAGCACATGACCCAGGAATGCTGCAACCATTGGGAATACTTGCTGGTTGCCAAGGACTCGGATTTTGATCATGTGACTGGTGGGGGGGGGATGCTGCAGGGATGGGATTCATCCCTGTACCGCATCGGGTGAACTGGTAGTTGTGATCTGCGGGTGATCTCGGCCACCTGCCTTGGTACTATGGTACTATGCTATCCTATTTAGCTGGGTTTTTTAAGCCGCGTTCATGTGTGCACGAGAGCAAAGTGCATGAGCAGAAGGCCTCATGCACTCATTCACATTTTCGGTGTTGGGGTGAACCGGTTGTTAAATTATGTGAAGCCCACCTCTGGGATGCTGTAATGGTTATAAGTGGGAGAACTGGTATAAGTCACTTTTTTTCAATCCTGTTGTAACTTCATATCGGTTGCTAAATGAATGGTTGTAAGTCAATATATACTGTTTCCAGTTGAAGAACTGATACCTCACACCTCAAAGTTAAATATTGAGGATTATGAAATGCAATATACTTCACAAAGTTACCAAGCATTATAATATTTTAAAAACTTTTTTTCTTCATAGCAAACCTTAGAACAGGGATGCTCATCACTGAAGTACAGGGAATCCTCGACGTACAACAGTTCATTTAGTGATTGTTCTAATTACAATGGCACTGAAAAAAGTGACTTGTGACTATTTTTCACACTTATGGCCATTGCAGAATTCTTGTGGTCACGTGCTTTTTATATTTGGATGCTTGACAGCTGTTTCCTATTTACGACGGTCGCAGTGTCCCGGAGTCATATCATCCCTTTTTGTGACCTTCTGAAAAGCAAAGTCAATGGGGAAGCCGGATTCACTTAACATCTGTGTTACTAATTTAACTCCTGCACTGATTCACTTAACAAATGTGGCAAGAGAAGTCATAAAATGGGGCAAAACTCTTAGCAACATAAACTGTGGGCTCAACTGTGGTCGTATGTTGAAGACTACCTGTATGTACTGAAATTGTACCATGTTATTTCACATTGAAATTTTACCTGATTAACCTAGTGATTTACCCCAATCACAGTTTTCAATACTAATGAAAATGTTTACCATAGATTGTCAGGAGGCAAAAGTCAAACACCGAAATACCAATTAGGCCACAGATTCGTTCAGTTGTTAACATTTATATTCCACAATTTTGTCTAAGAATGACAGAGGTTGAACAACTAGCATCGTGGTGCGACCAGAACAATCTGGAACTGAACACACTCAAAACTGTAAAAATGGTGGTGGACTTTAGGAGTAACCCTCCCATACTACCACCTCTTACAATACTAGACAATACAGTAAAGACCTTCAAATTTCTAGGTTCTACCATATCTCACAACCTAAAATGGACACCCGTCATCAAAAAAGCACAACAAAGAATGTTCTTTCTGCGCCAACTCAGAAAGCTCAAGCTGCCCAAGGAGCTGCTGATCCATTTCTACAGAGGAATTATTGAGTCTGTCATCTGGTGTGGTTCTGCAACCCAACAAGACAAACAAAACTTCAGAGGATAATTAGAACTGCAGAAAAAACAATTGCTACCAACCTGCCTTCCACTGAGGACTTGTATACTGCACGAGTAAAAAGAGGGCTGTGAAAATATTTACCGACCCCTCGCATCCTGGACATAAACTGTTTCAACTCAAAATGATGCTATAGAGCACTGCACACCAAGACAACTAGATACAAGAACAGTTTTTTCTTGAAAGCTATCACTCTACTAAACAAATAATTCTCTCAACACTGTCAAACTAGTTACTAACAATGCATTACTATTAATCTTCTCACCATTATCACCCATCTCCTCCCACTTATGATGGTATGACTGTAACCTTGTTGATGGTATCCTTAAGATTTATATTGACTGTTTCCCTATGACTATCATTAAGTGTTGTACCTTATGATTCTTGACGAATGTATCTTTTCTTTTGTGTACTCTGAGAGCATATGCACCAAGACAAATTCCTTGTGTGTCCAATCACACTTGTCCAATAAAGAATTCTATTCTATTCTATTCTACTTTGAGTACTTTCATGGTCTTTCACCTATTTTATTCACAATAGGTGAGGTACAATAGGTGAAGAGCAATTAATCTAAAATTACTCCTGAGCTTCACAGCTAAATAGGGATTTAAATCAGACTACAGGCTGGAACAGGTTGTCATGGAGAAAAAATCTATATGTAGTTGCTAAGAGTTAACACTGATGTGATGGCACATACTCAGTCAATGTTCAGACCAGCTAATTATTTTAAACTTTAATCACAACCTGTAAATAGTTGTTTATGCTCCCTCTTCCCTTAACTAGGGCCAAGTTGACAGTTCTTGTTAGCTCACTTTCATCATTATTTTTGGAGAAAAAAGTGAAATTAAGGCCTTCAAAATAGAAGCTCAATCTTATACAAATTTAATGATATGGCATGTCATCAATACAGGTAGACCTTGACTTACAACCACAACTGTGCTCATTATTTTTGTTGCTAAGCAAAACAGTTCTTCGAGACTGCCTTCTACCGCATAGCTCCCAGCGACCGGTAAGATCCGACAGAGTTGGTCTCCTCCAGGTCCCGTCAGCTAAAGAGTGCCGGCTGGTGTGCCCGTGGGGGAGTGCCTTCTCTGTGGCTGCCCCAGCTCTCTGGAACCAGTTACCTCCTGAGATCCGGAACATCCCCACCCTATTGGCCTTCTGAAAAGCGGTGAAGACCTGGCTTTTCCGGCAGGCCTGGGGCTGTTGATCTTACTGTTGCAATCTTGTGAGATCCGGCCATGAATGGTGTGAATGGGTTTTAATTGCTTTTAATGTTTTAATTTTTAATGTTTTTATATATGGTTTTTAAATGCATTGTAAGCCTCCTTGAGTCTTCGGAGAAAGGCGGCATACAGGTTGAACAACTAAATAAATAAATAAACAGTTAAGTGAGTTTTGCCCCATTTTATGGCCTTCCTTGCCATGTTGTTGAGTGAATTGCTGAAGTTGTTAAGTGAATCTGCTTCCCCATTGGCTTTGCTTGTCAGAGGATCGCAAAAGGTGATTACATGACCTGGGACACAGCAGCTGTCATAAATGCAAGTCAGTTGCCAAACATCTGAATTTTGATCACATGACCATGGGGATATTGCAATGAAGTAAGTGTGAAAACTTTTTTTAGTGCTGAACTGTTGTAAATTGAGGACTACCTGTAATAGTAACTCCCATTCCCTGAATGCAATTAAGGTGCAGATGTCCAGGAAAGCAATAATAAAGTAAAGGCACCTTTGCTTTTAGCACAACAAATGATTGAGGTCAAAAGTGGAGCTGGTAAAGGAATTGGCTCCTTGATCTCCTCTATGGATGAAGGAGAAGACTGGGATCATCCACAGTGTTCCTTACAAATGTTTCCCATGATGAGACCGTAAAACAATGGTCCCTGGTAGGTTTTATCATTCTGGGAGCCGGCGAGCCGGCCAGAGAGTCAGCTTTGCCCAAGCCGTGTTTCAGAACCCTCAAAAAAAGGTGCTGGGTTCGCTCATTTGCCCTTTTGATCACTTTTATTGGAAATGGCTTACAAATTGCATTTTTGAGATTAAGAACCTCCAGAGGAGCAAGTTTTATTAAAGTGAGTGATTTTCCTCTAACCCACAGGGAAAAATGATTTATGTACGTTTAAAACTTAATTTGGAAATAAGCAGAAAAAGGGTAATTGGGATGTTGATTTTGGAAAGGTTTTAAGCAGACTAAACAGCCACTTAAACAAGACTTTGAAAACTTCTAAGAATGCTTCCTGTAGTTTGTTTAAGATCTTACTAAAATATACGAAGATTTTGAGTTTTAAGTGTAAGAAGTCTCTTCCTGGGAAAATGTTCTGGATGGGAGAAAAACATAATAAGAGGAAGACCGGTTACTACAGACAACCAGAAAGAATTAAAGATCATAGTTAAAGGAGAAGACCCACCAATACAGAATGGAGAAAAAATACTTTAACTCTGGAGAATTCCAGCTTGTTTGGCAATAATGTACCCAGAACATACTCTTTTAGATTATCTGATACAACTTTTTTTTTAAAAAAAGGCTTAAAAGAAAAGATGAAATAATGGAAAATTAGGCTGTTTGGGATATGGATTTAAAATTGACAGGATACAAGAATAATACCAATAAAGATGCTATACAGGACTTACAAACCTCTGAAACCGTCTGAGGTTTTCATAGTGAAAAGGGGACGCAAGAATAATAAACCAGAGAAGTGATTTGGATGTGTGGATTTTAGCTGAGGAAAGTTACAATTCTTTTATTTAGGATTTACAAAAGAAATGTGTTATACTAATGAAGAAATTCCTCAGAAAAAGGATGGGCTGGGAATCAGCTTTGGTGCATTATTTGAAAGGAATAAAAATCAACACACTTAAAAGTAAAACAAAGATTTACAAAGTTGGCTTATTAGATCAAGATTAAACTGTATATGATTATATATATATATATATATATATATATATATATATATATATATATATATATATATATATATGTTTTCTGAGGAGTATTTTCTAAATCAAGGAGTATATGAAATCCCATGCACCGCCTGCCCCACCACATACATCGGACAAACAAACAGAAGAATAAGTGCACGCATTGAAGAACACAAAAACTCAGTCAAAAAAGAGGAACCAACTTCTTCCCTGGTCCAACACTTCAAAGCCACAGGACATGAAATTGACTTTAAAAAGACCAGAACTATCGCCAAAACTGAACACTTTAATGACAGAATAATCAGAGAAGCCATCAAGATAGAAAAACGCCCACACAGCATGAACAAACGAGACGATACCTCCCGCCTGCCAGCCATTTGGAAATCCGCCCTTATTGACAAACAAGTCCCCAACACGATGAATGACACCAGACCCACACTCACAAGAGCCACACAGGATGTCACCACCACACATCCACGCAGAAAGCAGACTCAAACCCACACTGATAATGAGGCACGACCAAGGACCAGAAGCCAGACTGCAGCTGCATCATTAGCCACTTTTAACCCCTCCAATCCATACATGAATCAGACCAACACCCTCCATGAAAAGCACTCAAGACCACAAACCCGAAGCCAAACAACAACGCAGCTCACCAGCTCAAATCCCCCTGCAACTCAGACTAAGCCGAGCACAACCAAGCCCCCACCCAAACAGAACACACCCCCAGCCAATCAGAGCACAACCAACCCCCCATCCAATCAGAGCACAGCCAAGCCCCCAACCAATCAGAACACACCTCCACCCAATCAGAACACAAACAAGCTCCCACCCAATCAGCTCACACCCCCACTAGTAGTTAAAAGGAAGGGTCAGCTGCAATCTCACATTGCTCCTGGAAGAACGAAGCCGAGAACATCAGCCTGAAGATGACGAATGAGACTTCGTCGAAACGTCGCCAAGATACTTCCAATTCTACGCGGGAGAAGACCCGAATAACCAAAGACCTACATATATATATATATCAGCTTTTAATGTTTTTTTTCCTTGACTGGGATTGAATGACAAGGTTTTAAAGATTTGTTTATAGATAAGAGATGGGAAGAAGAGATTTTTTTGTTGTATGTTCAGAGAAGGGATAAGCTATGGTATTGAAATTAAGAGGAAAAGAAGATAATAAGAAATCAATTTGTAGGGAATCATTTGTTGGTATTAAAGCTTAATATTTTAATACATTGTTTCTGTATTAATAACTCCTAATGAATTTTTCTTGATTAAATTTGATAAATGAAGTTTTAAAATTTATTAGAAGAACTTTTTTCTTTGTATTTTAAAAGAAAATAACAAGGTATTGTGTAAAGGAAAGAAATATGAAATGAATTTACTTGTTTAAGATTAATAGTTCTTTTTGGTAGCTCTTATCGCTGATTAAGATTGAAAGATGAGGATTTATTACTTGCCTGTAGATAAAAGATGAGATATGGGAAAAGAATGAAAAGATTTTTGGTTGAAATATTAGAGAAATTAGTGAACATATTTCTACTTGTCTTATAAAGAGGGAAGTCATTTCTTTCTACATTTCTTTTTTTCCCTTTTTATATATTTTCCCCTTTTCCCTCCTCCTTTTTCTTTTTGTACTTTCCACTTTTGTCTTTTTTATATTTTCCTTAGTTTGTATTAGTGTTTTATTTTTGTATTTTTAAATGATAAAAAATATGGGGAAAATGTAATGAATGTGCTTTTTTTAAAAAAAAAGTGAGGTAAATAGCACCAATGACAGCTTATTAATATAAGCTGTTCATGTGGATTACATTTTTGTAATTGCCTGTGATCTTTCAGAAAGGTTCATTGGCAAGTTGGACCATCTACGAACTTTTAATAGGAAAACTATTTAATGATCATATTTTTAGTCCATGTTTCCAAAAGGACTCATGTGTTACTGGCCTCAGGTAGATCTTCCTTCAGAGTTTAATACAGTCCTGGTCCCGTTCACATTTTTCTCCTTTATTATTCTACTTTTGAGTTTTCAAAGTAAAAGTGGTCATGCATTAAAAACTGAACATAGTAGATTACACATGCAGGACTTAGTCCAGATACATGAAAAATAAAAGGAGAAATAGCTTCAGGCAATCAGGCACTGAAATATTTGCAAATGTTGCTCCTTTTCTCCAGCTCAATCTTAAATTAATTTGGTCAATTAGTTTGCAATCCAAGCCTGCTTATTGTCTTCTGATGGAGCTTCTGATGTTATTTAGTTATACTTTTAATTATTTATACTTACTTATAAAGGTAAAGGTAAAGTTAAAGGTTCCCCTCGCACGTATGTGTTAGTTGTTCCTGACTTTAGGGGGCGGTGCTCATCTCCATTTCAAAAGCTGAAGAGCCAGCGCTGTCCGAAGACATCGCATGGTCATGTGGCCGGCATGACTAAACACCAAAGGCGCACAGAACACTGTTACCTTCCCACCAAAGTTGGTCCCTATTTTTCTACTTGAACTTTTTACATGCTTTCGAACTGCTAGATTGGCAGAAGCTGGGACAAGTAATGGGAGCTCACCCCATTACATGGCATTGGGGATTTGAACTGCTGAATTGCCGATTTTTTGATTAACAAGCTCAGTGTCTTAGCCACTGAGCCACCGTGTCCCTATACTTACTTATATTCCACCTTTATTATTTGTAGAAATAACACAAGGTAGCAAATATATCCAATATAGGTAGTCCTTTACCTATGACCACAACAGCACCCAACATTTCCGTTGCTAAGCAAGACAGTTGTTAAGTGAATTACACCCCATTTTATGACCTTTTTTGCCCCAGTTTTTAAATGAATCACTGTTGTTATTAAATGAATTGCTGTTGAATGACACTATTGTTGTTAAATGAAGCATGAAGTTGTTAAGTGATTCTGTCTTCTGTCATCGACTTTGCTTTTTGGAAACTGATGGGATGGTCACAGATGGTGATCACATGACCCAGGGACAGTGCAACTGTCATTAACACATGCCAGTTGCCAAGTACCCAAATATTGAGCATGTAACCATGGGGATGTTGCAATAGTTGTGTGAAAACTAGTCACAAGTCACTTTTTTCAGTGTCATTGTACCTTCAGTGACTAAACGAGTGGTTGGTTGTAAGTGAAGTATTATCTATACTTTTTCCTCCTTCTATTTTCCTCACAACAACAGCCCTGTCAGATGGGTTGGGCAGAAAGAGAGGGGTGCGTGTATAAACAAGAAATGGGAAAAAAATAATGTTTGTGGTAATCCTGTTAAAGATCTTTCTGTAAGGCTGTGATTGTTTAAGAGCCAGATTTTTAAAATTTGACAGGAGTTAAAAATAGAACAGCCTCTTGATATTACCTTGTCAGGGAAAAAATAAGTATTTTGACTCAAACTGCTGGGAGCATTGAGTGGGAACCTTTAGAAAAGCAACGGCTAATAATTAAATGAAAAAAAAAGTCAAACAATGATACTCAGCTGTCACTGCCATTGGGGAGATTTCAGGTGTCCCCCAACCTTTTTATGGGAAATATGAAAGAAGGCTCCTTGGGACTTTTCTCTGCCTTTCACAGGTGGTGTTTTTACCGTCTGCTTTCCTGAATTTGGCTACAATGCTGGAAGCCGCAGGGATGGTTTCACAGAAGGATCAGTTTGTCACTCCTGTCATGCTTGAGGGCAGCAGACAGAACCAATCCGAGACACTTTTCTGAATTATGGCAAGATATTTCTTCCTTTCCCACATCGTAAAAAAGCCACTTAAAATCCCATGTATGTCTGCCAAGGCACCCAATAAATATCTCCAAGGTCTTATAACCTTTAGTGGGTTATAGGCTGGAAGGAGGGAGGGAAGCCCATCTGATGAAGCTTTTCCATATATGAATTGTCCTCCTTTTGAGATAACCAGCCCCATTGTGAGGGAAAACTGTAGAAACGTGGCAGGGTTTGTTTCACCAAGCTCCATACCGGCATATTTGGTTTAGATGTTACACGTTTAAAGCAACCCACAGTGATTATTTCTCCAATAAACTGTAGTCTGGTAAATTATTGTTTAGCAAAATTGGGGGATTTACCCATGACGAGGACAGCCTTGACACCAGACAATTGTACTGGTGCAGGGTGCACTAAATGCCATGCACTCAGATTTCAAGGTTGACTCAGCCTTCTCTTTCTTTCCCTAGTTATATGACCCAGAATTGAGTTTTAATGGATTGGAGGGAATTCAGAAGTGTAGAGTTGGGACCTTGGAGATCTTTTAGTCTAAACCCCTGCTAAAGCAGGAAACCCTATACCAAGGCTGTCAAACTCCTGGCTTGTGGGCCAGATGTGTCATGTACTGGCCATACCCATGCCCCATTTAGCAAAGGGGGGGGAGTCCCGATATGTCACGTGACACCTCATGATGGTGTGAGTTTAACACCCCTGCCCTATACCAGTTCAGACAAATGGTTGTCCAAGAAACAATCTCTGTGGTATATTGATAAAGATTCTCAGTCATCGAGGTAAAGTTGTCTGAAAATTGAATCATGGCAACTGGATGTACTTTCTCAAGTTGAGATATTTCACTGCTCATCCAAGTGGCACTTTGAGGAAGAAACTCCTGAGATTGGTGCTAGTTGGTACATTTCAATGACTCTGCCTAACTAACTTGTTCTGATTGATGAAACTGCTTGGCTGAGCAGCAGAGTATCTCAAACGAACAAGAAAATAAGTCCAGTTGCCATGACTCAACTATTCAGACATGCTCGGTAGGCTCTCCTTATCTCGTTTTAGAATTTGGCAGGTTTTATTCTTTCCTGTAAGTTTTGTTTTCCACACATTTGTGGGACTAGCAAAAAAACCCATAGTCACAATACATTCAATAAGTATGAAAGGCCCTGGGTTATCCCTAGGCACACATGTTTTGGGGAATAAGTAGAAAAGATTTGTCCAGAATTTACATAATCTTTTTTACATAATCCCAGGGATGCAGAGGGCATCCAAACCACTTCTTAATGGTTTTCGGGATTATTCAAAATCCAGCTGCACACCTAAAACCATCTATTTAGTTTCCACCATTTTTTTTGTAGGAAACCTATAAAAATGGTAGTGCAACCAATGAACAATAGCTAAATAAAGAACTTTAATTTCATCCCAAAATATTGGGCAAAATAATGGTAGATCCATCTTCTTCCTGTATCCATTTTGTATTAGTTCCTCATTTGTGACTCATCAGAAATAATAAGTGAGCAGAATTCACCACTCTGAAGAATTGTCTAAACCAATATAGACATGGATGAGAATTCTGCAATTTGAAGTCTACACATGTAGACTTCACATGTGAGAAATTGCCAAGGTTGGGAAACACTGAGTTAGATACTGGGGTGAATTTATTACATTATTAATAATTAGAACTTCTCATAAATTTCCCTATATGTTCCACCAATCTTCCATTGGAAGTTCTAAGCTAAAAAATTTCATAATTATACTTATCCTGCATGCCACACAGCTGGTGGTATGCAAAGCTTATTAAGATAGTTTTTTATCCACGATTTATTGAACAAGACTTAATGCCTTGGCTCGCACACCATTAAACTGTAATATTTGGGGGTTCTTGCACCACACACTGGTTTATCATGATAGATGAAACAGACTGCTATGCTTAGAGACTTTTTCTATGACTTTGCTCACTACCCTGAAGCAGGGGCATTCACTGACTTTTAAATTTCGAGCATGATTATATAAATGAACCCCTGGCCCTTCTTACTAGGTGAATGTGTATGTTGCATGCTTAAAGGAGATTGAACTTTGTTCATGTGGTTGTGCCCATCAATTTAAAGCTACTGACCAACAGCTGCAAATGTCCCTGCTATGGAAAATGGTATTTTGTCTTACTACAGGAGACAATGCTTCTGTTTGAAGGCATGCTGTACTTGAATGTCTTAAAAATAAAGTACCACAAGGAAGGCACACTCATATCAGCACTGCTATTGTACATGAACACCTCACATTTTGACTTCACTGGCACAGAGGTCGCCTATTCACAATCTCCCCAGCTAGAGCTATGTTAGATTAAACTTGAATCTGTACTTGTAAACTATTTTGCAAATCTTTAGCAAATTCACCTCATTTTCTTCAGCCTGTCTTTCTGCGTGATCTTCCTTTTGGGAGGAAGGCTATAATACAAATGGCTACCCTGTCTTTTTGTATTATCTTTGTCCTAGTTGCCACAACATGTCAAATGCCAAAATTATTACGGTGTATAATCAATCACAAGAAAGGCTCTTCTGTTGCTTGAGAAATAAAACCACTTCTCTGCAAGCTTTGCACAGCTATATAAATCCTGGTGGAGAACCAGCTCTCTCATGCTGAACCTATGCTAATGTGGAAATGAATTCCCTTTGGTGTCTTATGTTTATGCATCTTTTATGAGGCATCTTGCCCAGACTAGGGAATATTATTTATGCACTTCTTTCCGATGCCAGGCAAAAAGCTTGATGACATGTAAGTCAGGGTTTGCTTTGCATTATAAATTCCATATAGCGCTGCACTCTCTTTAATCCTTATGAGCTCCAGCAAGCCTCTGTGGATGAGTTCTTGGCCTGCTTAGCTTAATTCTGGGATAAGAATGAATTGCAGCATGGAGCTGCCTTTTAAGTGCATGGGACCTTCTGACATTTGCTTCCCTCATCAAGATTTCTTTAGAAATTATATGCGAAAGGTGTCAGCTAGTCAGAATTTCAATTTCTCTTTTCAGTATTATTCTTAATGCTGGAATGGGATCTAATTGGTTCTGGATGAGGTCCTTTACTCAGAAGGGGTTATCTTTTAAATCTGTGGTTATTTATTTAGGAGTCTTGGTTCTATCCATCAATTGTTGGCAATACATTTTAGCATTCCATCTTTAGGCAACATTTTGCAATTTGTCATCCCATTTCTTGCTATCAAAATAAAATAAAATCATTCCAGTATTTGGTCTGGCATATTGGGCATGCTACGGATCCTATCAGCCAAGGAATGTTTGTAGCCCTCTCTGCGATAGTCCTGCTGTCTGAAAAATTTCTCCTCCAGAGATTAGGATAGGCCTACTATACGATTGTAGGCCTACTATACGATCTTGAAGACCTGGTTATGTGCCCAGGCCTGGGCCTCTTGAGTGTGTGAAGATCCCATTTCAAGTAGACCATTGGAGATTATGATTGTTCCCTGCCCAAGGTCATCTTGCCAACAAAGGTCTGTATAGTCAAAGCTATGGTTTTTCCCAGTAGTCTTGTATGACCCTGAGAACTGGACCGTAAAAAAGATAAAGCACCAAAGAATCAATGCTTTCAAATTATGGTGTCGGAGAAGATTCTTGAGAGTCCCTTGGACTGCAAAGAGATCAAATCCGTCAATCCTAAATTAAATCAACCCTGATTGTTCTTTGGAAAGACATGAAGCCAAAACTCAAATAATTTGGCCACCTGATGAGAAGAGGGGAGTCATTGGAAGAGACCCTGATGCTGGGAAAGACTGACAGCAAAAGGAGAAGGGGACGGCAGAAGATGAGATGGTGATGCAGTGAACATGAATTTGAGCAAACACCGGCAGACAGTGGAGGACGAGAGGCCGGGCATGTTATGGGGTCGCGAAGAGTCAGACATGACTTAGTGATTGAACAACAACAACAACAACAACAACAACAACAACAACAACAACAAGAATGATTGTTCACTGTCTGAGGAGATCTGTCTAAGAATGGCAGCTGTAGAAACTGAACAAATAAATTTACTCTGCAAGAAAAGCTGACAAATTCTAGAACGGACCCTCACAACAGAATCTAGCATTGTTTTATACCCATTTAAAAACTACCTGGGACTTTCATTTCTGGAGGTGAAAGAGAGGCAGTCCTACTGTTTTCCAATCCCTTCTCAGCCTTTCCTAGCACTTCTGTTTTTGCAAATATCAGAGAGCACTAAGTAAAGGCTGCAAGGCAACACCTACTGGTATTGTACTTGTAAAAGCCGAAAAGAAAGTGCTAGTTTCTAAAGAAGTGCTAGAAAACACTCAGAGGGGACTGCAAGGATACAGCAGAAGTGTTTAAATAACCCTACTGAAATCATGCTCACTTTTGCTCAGCCTAAAAGTAAAACAGACTTAACCCCACCAGAAGTACTTGAATTAGATTTGATCTCAGTAAATAGATCATGCAGATTGAGAGCTATGTTACCCAACTGCACACAGTGCATGCGGTCAGCTTTGTAAGGGAGTCCAGACAAGAAGCACACCCAGGAACATTAGCTTGAACTTTATTGTAAGGTTACGTTAAAGTCTGAAAGTCCATTTCTCCCCTTTCCACAACCGAAGAAACTACAGAAGGTCATTTCTGAAACATTTGCCACAACATCATTCCTTTTGTGGGCCGATGTGCTGCTTATTGGACTGTTGCTCTAGCTGTGGTTCTGTCTTATTCTATTGCACATACCATTAAACGTGCATCTCATAAAAAGCCAAGGAGACCTCTGTCCCTATACTATATTGAGCTCCAACCAGGTCTGCATCTTGATTTATTTATTTATTTATTTATTTATTTATTTATTTATTTATTTATTTATTTAATCAAATTTATATATCGCCCTACTCTCCGAAGGGACTCAGGGCGGTGAACAGCCAAATAAAATACAGAACATACAAAAGTTAAAAATAGTTAAGATAAATTAAATGATTAGGCTGAAAAATTTAAAATCCAATCATATAAAACCAATCATATAAAACATTTAAAAACCCATTATAAAGGGGAGGTTTAAGCCAGACCAGCTTAACCTCTGTTTTGGGACTTTTAAGAGTTTAGCTGGGTTTACACAACATGTGTTTGGGGTAAGTTGTAGTTCAGTGTGTACAGCAAACCAAGGAAGATGGTCCAGATACTTTCATGCAGCTGTGTTTCAACTCCTGAGCCTTTCATTAACCAACTGAAGGCCAAACCTTTGTCATCTTCACACCTGTAGATCTTGAAATGTGGTGATCGCTACTATGAACCAATTAATGCTATCCACCTAACCTGTCAGGGTTCCAAGTAACATCCCCTCTTCAGACCTGCCATGTTTCCTACTGTGGGAAACTGGGAGGGGGGATCGTATGGATTCGGGTTAACGTCAGGATTCCAAGTAACACCCCCAACAAAATAAACCGCTGAGGCTTGAGTTTCCTCAAACTTACATTTTATTAGAGATGTCATATTGGCACATCTGGGAAAACCTAAATCTGAAAGTTTCCAGGTTTTCCCAACCCAAAGAAAAGTTCAAGTCCCTGCCCAACACTCACAAGTTCATCACATGGTCCAATCAAACATTGTCCCAACTGGAGATGGCAGGGCAAGTTTCCCACAGTAGTAAACATGGCAGGTCTGAAGGCCTAATGCAAAAGATGGCTTCCAGGCCTGACATTCAACAAGAGAGTTCCCCTCCCCTCATTAATTTGGTCAGTTTCTACTCAAATTCTGGCAGATCCTGGTTGACATGTACAGGTAATTCTCAACTTACAGCAGTTCATTTAGTGACTATTCAAAGTTACAACGGCATTGAATACTATGAATTATGACCGTTTTTCACAGATACCACCTTTGTAGCATCCCTGTGATCATGTGATCAAAATTCAGATGTCTGGCAACTGACTCATCTTTATGACCGTCGCTGTATCCCAAGGTCATGTGATCTCTTTTGCGACCTTCTGGCAAGCAAAGTCAATGGGGAAGTCAGATTTACTTAACAACCAGGTTACTATCTTATCAACTGCAGTGATTCACTTAAAAACTATGGCAAGAAAGGCCATAAAATGTGGTAAAACTCACTTAAGAAATGTCTCACTTAACCACAGAAATTTTGGGCTCAATTGTGGTCATAAGTCAAGGACTCTCTGTATCTTCTTCCCCTTGCCGTGCAGAAAGCAAATACAATAAATAGCAAGTGCTTGGTTCTTTACATCCTCTCACCCCCACCAATACAATAGCTCTGAGCAGTTACAAATAGACTTACAACATTTGTTTAGTGACCAAAGCTACAAAGGCTTCGATAAGTCACTGAAAAAAAAAACTTACAACTAGTCTTGACACTTACAGCCATTGCAGTGTAGAAAGTTAGCACCCACCCCACTCCAAGAAGAATGAAGTCTTTTGAGAAATATTAAAAAGGCAGAATATTATATTTCCCCGGATGAGAAATGGAGAAACATGCTCTTGGAAAGCAGTCCCCATCTTCCTTATTAGCTCATAGCAGATGTCAGCACTTAAGAGATAAAGAGACCCTCACTCAAATACCCTCATTCAAGATCCAACAAAGGTAGGATTAGGCCTCAGCCCAATAGGAATTGCCCAATGCTCCTTCCTTGCATCACCCTCCAACAAATTTCAACCAAACGTAGCTCAGACAAACTCCTAGGATTTGTACATGGCCCCATGGGAGTCTGACAACAGCCAATAGAATATGTGTTCTTGCACAGGAACAGGAAGTTCAAGTGCAAAGCCCAAGAGAAGGTATAAATACCCCTCACTCTTAACTCCATGTGGTCAACTGCACCAGAGCCACCCATGTGGTTCTGCTTCATCATTAAACCATCTTTCCAATCAGCCTCCATGTTTCCAGTGTCTTTCTCATGGCTTTGAACTGAACCAGATGGATATTTCTTCCAAAAGCAGGATCCTCCTGGTCATGCTATCAAAATGCAGGTGCTTGGTAACTGGCATGTATTAGGAACTGTCTCAAAAAGGGGGAGAACTGAAACAGCATAGTGCTCTTCAGGGCTTAATTGTGTCAAAAAGAAAAGAGAAATAAACAGAAACCTTGTGAAATTTACTTCTGCTCCTTTCTAGTATGTACTAGGAAAAGATTGTATGGATCTGCAAAACAGAACAGTTTAGATCAATCCTGATTGCATTTCAAAATAAAAGTAACAGGGTGGTGTGCATTTGGCCAAATAAAAATCTAAGTGGTTGCTGTGAGAGGTATCTTTAAAATATCATCAAGCCACCCTTCCACTTTAAAGACCTCTAAACAGAATGCTATATTATCTGAAACTCAGGAGCCAAGAGGTGAGGTAAGGCAGGAGATCTTGATAGAAAACAGATAACTTACAAGCTCTGAAGAGCTCGATCACTGAAAATGGAAAGACAGCTTGTTTTCCAGGTTTGGCTAAACAGAGCTGACCCAGAAATAGATAAGTTAGACACAGATGTAAGGTTAGAAGGAATGATTTGTTTGGGGAAGATTTGTGCCAGTTCCTGTTTTGATACAAAGAAAGATGAATGTAGTTTCTGGCTCTATGGCTTAAAAACTTTATATAGCATTATATATTTTTACAATTGACTGCAAGGAGTTAATTTTTGCTTTACACTTTCTCTTATCTTGGGCCTTTTAGATGACAACTGGCATGGAAAGCAGATGGGGAGGGCCAGGAAAACCACAGCACACAGTCTTTGACAAGTGACTGTGTGAAAAATCCTTTAAAAACATTCCGATGGTTGTGCTCACATAAAAGTAATATTTCTTTGCTTTTCTTTCTTTCCGCTTGCTTGGAGTTGAACTTTGGCCAATGAATTGGAAGCAGCCCTTTGAAACTTGCCAGCGCTCTCCGCAAATGCCGCCATTCCATTAATTCTGCTTTTTGCAAATTTTGTACAGCAGGAGCTTGTAAACACACAGTGGGTAAGAGGTTATACGCTTGTTGTGAGCTGGCATTAATATATCAACGTTTGTCAAGAATTAGAGTTTGCAAGTGCTGTTACAGGACTGAATGGATTTTGAACGAATAAGATTATTGATTGTATTTACATAGCATTGCTGTATGAAGACGATGCCTAATTGTGGGTGGAGGCAGCAAGTAGGGGCAGGTCCAATTTCTAATGGAAGCTCTGGCCAAATCTCCCATGGTTTAATTCTGAGGTTGATTGAACAGTCACCTAAACCTATTCAATAAATGGCCTGTTTGAATGCTGCATCTTCTTATAAACATACAGGAGTGCAGAGTTCAACCAGGTATCAGTTAGCTTTTTTTATAAAAAGGTTTGTACACTGTATTTATGTGCGTGCATTGTACATGCACATGTCTGCCTGTCTATCTATCTGGTAATATGCATCCATAAAACAGGTAGTCCTTGACTTACAACTAGTCTCTTTGCAACCATTAATGACGGACCTCCCTGGGGCTACTTACGGACTGGATTCAAAGTTCCAATGGTCCTTTTGCAAATTGCTCTGCAAAAAACGAGAAAAGGATGATGGTAGCAGGTGTTTGTGTTTATGTGTGTGAGGGAGGGAGGGACGGAGGTGGGGGGGAGAGAAAGAGAGAATGAGATCTTTAAGCAAAGCTGGAGATTTTAGGGTTTTTTAAGATATCTGGCCATGTGGGGCCTTTAAAAGCCTAAAAACTGGACTTCTCCAGGAAATCTTAAACATTTGAAGGTCTTTAGATCTGGGCAAGGCATATGTTTGTGAGCCAGTAGATACAGCTGGACATTTGAGAGCTGGACATGGTGGGGGGGGGGGGAATTGCCCATTCACAAAACAGCTGCCAGGAAGGTCTATCTCATCACCATGCACCAACTCAGCAGAAAAAAGCTAGGTTGCTCCTGATCAACGATCTAGGATGCTCCGGCTGCTACTTATTGCACCAGTTCCCTCTTTTTCTTTTCTTGGATAGATGAACACACGGATGAGTTGACCTATCCACTCACCATATACATGTTTAAAAATACCAACGTGATTCGGGTTTTTTTTTTTCAATGTAGGAAAAGCAATCCTGCAGGCCTACCCTTTGGCTTTCCTGCATATTAGCTTCCCTTTTAATTTGGATTAACTAAAAGCATCATTTAAAATGGAGAGGATAAAGCTTCTGGAAGGTTCCCTGAGGAGGATTCCATTGGACATTACTGTTCCCACCCTAGCAGTAGAGATTCTATTAGGGTTGCTTAAATCTTACGGAGTGAGCGGATTGTTAGAAAAGAAATGGAGGATCAACATTATTAGCAATAGTTTAAAAGAAAATGGGGTAATTGGATTGCAGTGGCTTTGTGATTATTTTTTTATTGTTCCTTAATGAGGGAAGAAAATTGCAGTTAATTCTGAGTTGATGCTAGCTAGATTAAGAACCATTTTTTAGTGACGTATCTCCCTGGGTAGCTATGTATTCTTTTACAGGAAACTCAGTAGAAAGATATATATATATAAATCAGAGATAATGGAATAGAAGTTCTTCATGGCTCTAGAAGCTAAGAATGATTTATTGGGACTATGGAAATGGGACAGTTTAGCTTTGAGAAGAAAAGATTGCGGGTCTGATGTGCTTTCTCAAATTACATTTCAGTTCTAACTCAGGTTTTTTTTACCTGCCTATATAACCTGTCTTTTTCCTGTTCCTCACGCCTATTCCTTCTGCCCCTTAGAGACATGGATCTAATATATAAATAAATGAATTCACCATGCTGTTTGTTCGAGCCTTCAAGCCAGCTGCCCCAGTTCCTTAATTCG
Source organism: Masticophis lateralis (assembly GCA_030761175.1). Taxonomy (NCBI): domain Eukaryota; kingdom Metazoa; phylum Chordata; class Lepidosauria; order Squamata; family Colubridae; genus Masticophis; species Masticophis lateralis. The sequence goes on along the minus strand of JAUDYJ010000002.1, from coordinate 136,485,951 downwards.
CCTCCTTTTCTTGGAATAAGGGAAATTAACCTGCCCTTGCTCTTCAGGCAGAACCATTTTGTGCCTTGTAATTATCTCTATCAAAACTAATGGCGTTCACAGCCTGCATCCTTTCTGAAGTTTTGAGATGATGCTGGGAAAGGGGAGAAAAGACCAAGGCTCTCGAACTGTTAAATCATTTCTTCTGGTACTAATAGGAGGGCTGCTTCTTTAATAATAACCCCTTTCAGCACATGGCTCGTCATATGTGTTATGGTGAGATTTCCAACTTCTAAATAAGAATCTGCTAAAGAACCACTTTATTATATTTATGCTGGGATTCTGAATGGTTGTCACGAACTTCTTGCAGCAAGCAATTAATTGGCATTAGTTGAAAGAAATTGACTTACTTACTTGCAGCAATTTATACCATTTTCAACCCAAAACAATTTCTTGGCTTGCTGGATTTTAATCTAAAATGCGTAGCAACAAAGGAACAACGAAGGAAAAGCAGATGAGGAGGGAATGGTAGATATAAGACTGTTGATCTTTAAGATGACATGATCTGATAAACTCCAAATCTCCCATCCACACATCATCTAAAAAAAATCCAAAAGAATATAATGAACACACAATAATATATAAGTAGTGCTCTCAGAGAGGAACATAAGGGATAAAAGTCCTGGCTAGGCATAGAGTGAAAAGTCTGATAGCAAAGACCAAAGAATATCACCACTTGCCTTGGTCTTTATGGGGAGCAAGCCCCCACATCAAGGATGCTGCAGCCCATATCAGAAAAGCGGGGAAGGGGAGGTGATGTAATCTATGCAGAGGAAAGAAAGAGAACAGGACAACCTACAGCAAGGTGGATGGTCTCAGAGTAGCAGTGGGTGCACTGTTGGAAGGCCAGCTTAAGGACCAATCATTGTGGAGAAAATCTATATGGTCACTAAGAGTTGACACCAGTTTGATGGCATGTAATTTATACACAGAGAAACACACACACACACACACACACACACACACACACAAAACATATATACACACACAAAAGGAAAGGGATGACTTAATCTTCCTTGGACCAGGAGTAAAATAATCCTGCCATATTTTAAGGCTGTGGAGGAAGGGTGAATGGTGGCCTCCTCTTGATTTGATCCCCTGGTGAAGGGGAAAGCATTACAAGCATTTTTTCTTCAGTTAGACCTTTTCCAGAAAGAATTCTTCTTTTAAAAAAGGAAGATGGTTAAATCGAGCCAGTTGAAGGGAAAGGATGATTCTCTTAGGCGATGGCATAACTGGAGCATGTTCAGCTTTCACTCCACCTTAGAAGACAACAATAGCTGAATTAATTCTTACTCTTCTGAATGTATTTTCAAAACACATTTGCAGCATTCCATGTATTGGGTATGAAAATAGACACTCTTTAAGTCTTCCTTATGGCCAATTCTGCATATCGGATGCACAATGGTTGTTATATTTTAGCACATATTGAATTCTTTGGTCTTAACTCATATAAACATAGTGGCTGGTAACAGGATTAATCGATTGCTCTTTGTTCTCTTAACATTATTTTTTAGTAGTTGGTTAATAGTTGTATATTAAAGGATGCATTCGTTGTTGGTTCAAATGGTATTTCACAACCAAATGTTAAGCCAAATTCCTAATATTTTGCTTTTAGGCAGTAAATGGTGGTTTGACTGCTTGGCTTCGTCCACAGTGTAACTTTTCTTCTTCATAGGGTTGTGAATCCAGCCACTGTATGCCACAAACCATGGTTTATTATTTAGTGCATTGTGTGAACTTGGCTATTCTGAGTTATTCAACAACTTAAATTTAAAACAAACCATCGCTTAAAGCCGTGATGGCGAACCTATGGCATGGGTGCCACAGGTGGCACGCGGAGTCGTATCTATGGGCACGCGTTACCCCACTTAGCTCCAGCGCGCATTTGTGCGCCGGCCAGCTAATTTTTGGGCCTTCCGGGCCCACCTGAAGTCGGGAAATAGGCTGTTTCAGGCCTCCGGAGAGCCTCCCAAGTGGGGGACAGAAGGCCATTTTCGTCCTCCCCAGGCTCCAAGAAAGCCTCTGGAGCCTGGGGAGGGTGGAAAACAGGCCAACCGGGCCATTGCGTGCTAAAAATGGGGGTAGTGCAGGGGGAGTGGTCACGTGCACATGTGCAGGGGGTGGGGCGCATTGAATTATGGGTATGGGCACACACACGCGTGACCTCCCCGCATGATCCCCACTTTTGGCACGCGACAGCAAAAAGGTTAGCCATCACTGGCTTAAAGTATTGTTTGAACTCAAATGTTATCAGCAGTGGACTCAAACCTGCCACAGGCAAGTTTGCATTACGGTCAAAGCCTATTGCAAACCCACATGCATGTCAAGCAGAAGAATTTCAAGGTATCTCAAAGGAGATGCTACCTTTGAATTTTGGGCTTTTTAGAATCAACACAAGAAGATATCAGAGGCACAACTCAAAATATTCCACTTCAAAAAGGCAATCTCATATATTACCTCTCATCTCCATAGGATAATTCTATTTTTAGCCCAACTATTTTCCAACACCTTGTATCTTTCAAACGTGTGCGTTCTCTCTTAAATTCAAAATGGCAGAGATCTGCAGTTGCTCTTATAAATAATGCAAGAGCTTTTCAAACAACCATCAAGGGGAAAGCTTTATGTATTTGATTTTATGCCACAGGAAATTCCAGCTAAGATACAAACACATCCAATATGTGAGAACTTCCTTTAACAATATTAATGGAATTGCCAATTATATAGTTGTGCCTTTTAGCTGAGATATTTGGCTGATTCTCTCAGGCGCACTAAAAGATTAGTCATCATGTAAAAGCATTGTGATTTATAGACGAAATGTAATACGATCTTTATTTATTGATTGATTAGCCCTTGGGCCATATCAAAGTGCAGAGTTCCAGAAACAAATTATTACTAAAATTTGATAAAAGCAATTTAAAATGAAATCGGAATAAAATACAGTCTAAAATGAAATTGGAATAAAATACAATAATTTAAGATACAGAAAAAATGTGGGACAGGCAATGTAAATCCAAGGAAAGGGAAAAAGAGATCAGCAGCAAGGTGGATGGTCTGTCATATTCTGTCTAACCCATATATGGGTTAGGGGTCACAGACTGTGCAAAACCATAGTACTGTATTTTGGTTTATTGTATTGTATGTAACTTGGCTGTGTGGTTTATCAGCCAAGACATTCTGCCTGGCACATTATGCAGTTCCAATCATTTGTGGCTTATTCAACAAATCATGTTTAAAACAAGCTTAGCATTATATGTGAATCCAAAAACTGAAAAGATCTGAAAAAGACTGGAAGTGAGATTTTGGCTACTCACCTCCATCTTGCCTATTCTACTCATCTCCATCTTGCCTATGCTGTAAGGCATATTCTGACAGTATGCCTTACAGCAGCATGTGTAGAGAAGGAGGATACACATGTTTCTTCAGCTATGCAAGTAATCCTTGACTTACAGCCATTCGCTTAGTGAACATTTGAAGTTACAATGGCACTGAAAAAAGTGACTTATGGCCATTTTTCACACATACGACCGTTGCAGCATTCCTGTGGTCACATGATCAACATTTGGACACTTGGCAACTATATTTATAACGGTTGCAATGTCCCGGCGTCATGTGATCCCCTTCTGTGATCTTCTGACAAGCAAACTCAACAGGGAAGCCAGATTCACTCAACAACCGTATTAGTAACTGAACAACTGCAGTGATTCACTTAACAACTGGGACAAGAATGGTCATAAAATGAGACAAAATTCACCTAACAATTGTTTTGCTTACCAACTGAAATTTTGGGCTCAGTTGTGGTCATAAGTCGAGGACTACCTGTACCTGGATTCCAATTTTATTGTCTAATTGCCACCTTGCGTGATGTTAGATCATAGCTAGAATTAGAATTGTAGGCCGCCTAGAGTCATGTGGCTTAGATGAGCAGCTACAGAAATTGAATGAATGAAAGACAGAAGGATGGGTGGGTGGGTGGGTGGGTGGGTGGGTAGATAGATAGATAGATAGATAGATAGATAGATAGATAGATAGATACATAGATAAGAGATACATAAGGCTAGAATAAAAGGTTGCGTACCAGAACAGCCTCGGGTAGAAATTTGGCGTGATGTTGCAAATGTGAACACTTTTTTGCACACGAGATGAAGACTTTTACATGAAGGTGCCAGTGAAAGGAAAACAGGAGCTTTTGTAAGCAAAGCACAATCTCTGTTCCTCAGCTCTGATCCACAATTGGTTGTCCTCAGATAGGAAAATCTTTGAGCCGGTCAACATATGCCAAGGACCTGTTTTCCCTTTTTGAGCCACAAGCTTGATTAGGCAAGCAAGTTATCTAGCAGCCTGTATTTATTTTAAAATACAGTATAGCATTCCAGTATGTTCAAGTAGATTATGTCTTTGGGAATAGAAGGGTTTCCATGTCATGAATCCCGATTATTCAGGTGTCAAGCTGCTAACCTTTTATTCTCCCATAAATAACTCTGGTAGCCCTGATAGTGTTTTGTCTTTCCTGAAAGTCTGATTAATTGTTCCTAACATGCTCCACCAAGCAGTAAGAAGAAATACTGGCTATTTCTCTCTGAAGTTGAGACAAATTGATACAGCAAAGCCTGAGATCAAGAGTTATGTGCTTTAAGTTCAGAATAACTTGTCCAGGAGTCCTCATATCTGGGTCAGGAGGGAGAGAGGGAGATGAAAACATTTTTTTAAAAAAAAACATATTGCATACTAATGAGAGTAAGTTAGTGTAACAGTAACAGAGTTGGAAGGGACCTTGGAGGTCATTTAGTCCAACCTCCTGCTCACGCAGGAGACCTGTACTAGCGATTCGAACTGCCGAACTGCCAACCTTTCTGATTGACAAGCTCAGTGTCTTAGCCATTGAGCCACCTAGTCAGGCTTTAAAACTTGTAGAGTCAACTTGGTCTCAAGATGAGCATATAATCCATGCTGGTACCTTGTTTCCCTAAAACCGGGTTCCATGTTGTATTGATAACCTTAAATGCCAAGCATCTGAATGGACCAAGGTTGGATCCATGACTACCAGCTAGCTCTGCTAATTGTTTGCCACTTCTGCTTCCCTATCTTCACTATAGCAGGGCAAAAGGGTGATGTCACTTGCTGATAATGCCATGTAATCAGTCATTTGCCTTTTATCTCTTCACAGGAGATGAAAAGGGGAAAAAAGCAACCTTAGAAAATATTTCGCTAACCTTTTCCACAACCTTGAATGGATTCATCCTATACAACCAGAATAGGGAATTTGTAGATCTCCAGATGCGATGACTCAACATTCCTTATCATTGGCCGTGCTGATGGATACTTCTGGGAATTTTAGCTTGGCAATTTCTGAAGAATTACATGTGCCAACTCCCTGCAAGAGAGTGAACTAATTATAATTCTTAGGGACCCAAAATGGTCCCAATTACTTCCAAGTGGAATTGCCAGCAGGCTTGGGAGAACTCAAAGGCTTGGTAGATATCCCAGCGACTTGAAAAGAGTCACTTCTAAGGAGGGGGGAAGAAAATAAATGGAGAAGTAGTTCATGGAGGATGAGTCATATGAAATATTACCTGGGGGGGGGGGAATTAAAAGGAGAATGCAAGAAAATATTTTGAGAAAGAGTTTGCCTAGCTAGCTAGAAACTTGAAATGGGGTCTCTTATCATGGGGTCTCTTGGTTCCATCAAATAACTAAAAACAAGGTCCACTTGTTCCTCTTTGAAAGATGGTTCTTGGTCCCTTTTTGTAATCCTAAATTACAACTCTTCAGCAGAGGAAAGAGGAAGAATGCAAAGAGTGGTAGAAAACAGGACTCTGGCAGGAAGTCTTTTCACGACATGGCACAGTCAATATGGGCCCTGTGAACAAGAGAATGAACAGTCAGGAAGGATAGGGAGAGAAGATCTGATGGCCTGACAGCAGGATAGGGAAGAAGTAAATGTGTACTGCTTAGGCTAGGTGCCAGGTGTGAGGTTCTGATCTGTTTGAAAGTTCCAAAGCAGCAGAATAGAAAATAATCACACCATTTCCCTCCTTGTTCTTTGTTCTTGTTGGAAACTGTGTGTCCCAATTCTGTGATGCCATTACAATACAACAGTTTTCTTAAACTGAAATTGATTCCTGGACCCACTATGGAAGGGGTCATTGCCTTCGTTCAGGATATTTATTTGACTTCTCTGCCTAGGCTATGATCCTTGGGTTTTCTGATGGTCCATTTAATCAAGTATAGCTACCAGGCCTGGCCCTGCTTAGCTTTTTCAGATTAGCCTGGGTCATCTTAGAAGAGAGCAAAAGAAGAATCAAAGCATCCTGTAGTGGCTAATGGCAATGGTCTTCTGGTCCTTAAGTCACCGGTGCTGACATTTTCCCTCAAGTTAAATTTATAAGCAAATAAAACAGAGGAGACAGTTGTGTTTGCAATTGCTAATGTATTTCTAGATGAGGATTTTATTTTATTTTATTTAATGTATATCTTGTCTCTGCTCCCCAGAATATATCACTTTTTTTTCCTTTTTATGACCTTTTTAGTTCTCATAAATGAATCCATAAATCATAATCTTCAACACAGTGTAATTCTTGAAAAAAACAAAACATGCTAAAGGCAGGTTAATCACATTTGAATACAATGCAACATATGAAGGCAATCACTGTATTCTCTCCCTCCCCCCCCTCTCTCTGTGTGTAAAACAGTTTTTCATTATCCTTTAACAGAACTGTTTATCACAAAGCTTATCAATGTATTTGTCATGCTCACTTTCCTGGGTATTTTTGAGAGGAATTCTAGGTGGAACAGAAGGTAATTCTGGAAATAGAATGCAATGGGTTGAAATGTCAGAGAGAGGAAAGGTTATGTGTATCTGCTGAGCAGGACTGCAGGTTTACAAGCAGCAAACGTAGGTGGTGGTATTTCTGATAGGTTGGCCTTTCTTTAAGCAAGCGCCACAAATTATTTGGAAACGACAGCTGTCCATGGTGCTGAACAATTTGCTAGCTTTCCACCCCTTGTCTTGAAGTTGCGTCTTGAGTTAGATATCATTAGACTCTGATAGGCTTGTGGTTACTGCCAAAATTAATTTTTTAGAAAATAAAAGAGCTATCTAATCTTATCTTCCTATCTTCCTAAACAGGGAAGCATTTCCACATCCCATATGAAAAACTAAGCCTGGTTCACACACCTTAATACATGTAGGTTAGAGTTTTGCCACATACAATGCAAATATAACTATGAAGGGATTCAGGAATTTCATTATGACAATGTTGAGGTTTCAGGAATGAGAATGAGTATCCATCATGTGATCTGACAATCCTGCTCAATAATTTGTCTTTGGTCATAATTTGAATTATTGATGATGTTTTCATTGATTCTAAATGATTTGCATATAGGATATTTAAAATGCATCCTTCTTACACACCAAATTCTTCCTTGCCTTGCATCTGGAGAAGAAGCCCTACCTAGGCTCTTGAATAGTTATGATAAAAGTTGGAACTTCAGCAGTTGCATGTAGATTTCCTATGTTGTCTTTAACTAGTTTTTTCTGATATTCATTCTGCTACCACATTCGTATCAGTGTGAGCTTGGTTATATATAGATATCTGAAATAAAACACCTGCAACTCACTTGATGTAGTTATAGTATTTCTAACTGCCATTTCTAAACACAGATTCCTGGCAGTATGTATCAAATCTACACTGATAGGCTGGAGATTGGGACTCCAAATTTCAGGCAGTGCCATGTCTGAAATTATTCTCTGGCAGGCTAAAGACTTTTTCTACAATTCTGACTGACTTTTGAAAGCTCAGCAGCTAACATTTTTATCTGACCATGTAGATTACTTCCTATGTTTGTTATTTTACGCTCAAGTTCTATGATGATGCTGTGATTTTTGAACTGGTGGGGAAATCCTCCAGAGTGGTATGTCGGCATGAGAACATTATGCTAGAGAAAGAAATTTGGAGATGGTACTTAGTATTCTTCTTTTTAGAAGAAGAAATGTAATGACCAGAACCAGGGTCTTAATACGTCATGTAAAGGAGGGGGGGAAATTCAGTACTGACTGTCTACTTCAGTGCTCACTTCAAATGCAAGAAAGAAGTTTCAATAGACGTATATCAGCAGTGTATTACCAGTAGCATAAACCAGAAGATGGGAATCCTTTTACATTACAAGGCATTAGATTTTCTGAGATATTTTAAAATATTGTGAAAGGTTTCAAAACAAAATTAAAACATGTTTATTTAATCTTTAAATAATATTTAATAGTCTGAGAAGGTCCTAATAGACCAGATACAGGTAGTCGTTAACTTACAAGTTTGTTTAGTGAATGTTTGAAGTTACAAGGGCACTAGAAAGAGAGGCTTATGACCGACCGTTTTTCACACTTGCAACATCCTCATGATCATGTGATCAAAGTTCAGATGCTTGGCAACTGTTTCATATTTATGACGGTTGCAGTGTCCCATGGTCATGTGACCCCTTTTGTGATCTTCTGACAAGCAAAGTCAATGGGGAAGCCAGATTCAATTAGCAACCATGTTACTAGCTTAACACCTGCAGTGATTCATTTAACAACTGTGGCAAGAGAGGTTGTAAAAAGGGGCAAAACTCACTTAACAAATGCCTCACGCAGCAACAGAAATGTGGGGCTCAATTGTGGTCATAAGTCGAGGACTACTTGTATTTGATTATCATAAACCAACATGGCTCTTTTCCTTTAATGTTTAAGTAGCATATCATTTTTTTCAGATGCTCAAAAGACCAGATCATGGCTAGTGAGAGTCTGAAAGTAAATACATTTATCAACATTAATCATCATCATCTTCTTCTTCTTCATCATCATCAACAACAGCATCTTCATCATCATCATTATTTCTAAAAGGTTTTTTTTTTAATTGTTGTAAAATAGATTTGAACATGATTGTTTAGAAAGATGGAGCAGATTTGTGCATTACTTTTCTCCTCCTAATTTAAATCTCTTACTTGAGAGAGTAAAGAAAGTCTTGTATTTCCCATCTGTCATCCTAGGCGAAAAGATGGGGCCAATGCTCTAACCTATTTCATTTTTTTCCCCCAAAGGTGGAAAAATTTGCCAAATACTTGGATCCAAACGATCTGGGCAAGATCAGCTTCAAAGATTTCTGTCATGGAGTATTTGCCATCAAAGGTAGACATTGTTTTTACAATTATTCTGTGAAATGTTACTATTTATCAAGAATTGTGGTAGTATTGAACATGGGAGTGACAAAATGAATTACGTTAAGAAATTTTGAAAAATGATATTCCACAACATAGTCCTTTCAACAGTTCCAAAAAAGGTTCCACACACATTTGCTCTCTTCAGGTGACCTTTGAGTGCACAGATAAACCTCCAGGTGGCCTCAACGACTCTCAGAAGGAATGCTAAGGAATATAAACCCTCCCATTCCCCACCATTCAGTCAGAACTGAAGAAGCTTCTTGGATGAGAAGCAAAACGCCTTCAAGGAAAAAACAAAAAAAGGCCAGTTGCCTCTTGAAAGAACACCTTTGGGGCAACCATGACCTGGACGACTGAGAATCTCCATAGACATGAAACACTGGGAAAACACCTCTAGCTGTGCTATTACTGCTGTCAGGTTAAGGAAAGGAACAGTAAGGTTAAAGTTAAAGATTAAGACATAAGCTGACTATACCTTTGTTCTTCAATTACCATATTTTTCAGACTATAAGACGCACCTAAATTTAGAAGAGGAAAACAACAACAAAAAAAAGTTTTTGGCTTACTTTTTTTCATGCCTTTTCCAGTCTTTTTTTGGCCTGTCTCCAGAGTTTTTTTTGGCCCATTGTCGAGGCTTTTTTGGCCCATTTTCAAAGCTTCTTGCGGCCCATTTATTGGGCTTTTTTCAGCCTGTTTTTCGAGCTTTTTTTTTTTTTTTGGCCTATTTTTGAGGCTTTTTGGCCTGTTTTTTTGGAAAAAAATGGGCCAAAAAAAGCCTCAAAAATGGGCCGAGAAAAGCCTCAAAAACTGGCTGAAAATAACCCCCAAAAGGGGTAAAAAAGCCTCAAAAACAGGCCAAAAAAAGCCTCGAAAATGCATCCAAAAAAGGCCTGAAAAAGGCTAAAAAAAGGCCTGAAAATAAGGCATGTGGAAGCCAAAAAAAACCTGGCTGTCAGGTGGCCGGGCTTCGACAATATTTGGTCTATAAAATGCACAGACATTTTCGCCCCCTTTTGGGAGACAAAAAAGTACATCTTATAGTCTGAAAAATATGGTCTTTCTTAATGCTTACTTGTTATGTATCTTTTGGCGATCAAGCTGGTGTAGATGGATGAATCTCCCTTCATATTATCTTTAAAACAATCCTGTCATGTAAGATGGCCTGAAAAAAACCTGATCCGGTAAATTCCTTGATCCAGAGGAAACCTGAATCTCTACTCGCTGCCCAACAGCCCTATATGACACTGACTATTATAATTAAATTATTACTGGAGATCAACCTCCTGCTCTCTGCATGATGCCAGAATGATCTGTGAGAGCTTGCACAGCACTTCTTTAGCTTCAGAAATAAATCTATGTGGCACCCCATTTGTCCTGAACCTAGAGAAGAATCTTTTCTCACCCCTGCAAAGTGATTTGGCATTTTAGTGTACACAATCAGTGAAGCCTGAAAGTCAGCATCCGGGGTTCAGAGTAAAACTGGCACCCTTTACTCACAACTCTTGTTCTAAATGTTTTTGTTGTTGTTTGTTTGGCTTGTTTTATTTTGCTGGGGACAGGAGTACGCAGGAATCCCACAAGGGACAGGAAACTGCTGTACGTGTACTCTTCAGTGCTTTAGTATGGGAACTAGGACAAAAATTCGCCGCATCTGACGAATAAAGCTGATTTCTAAAAAAAGATGCATATGCCGAGAGATGAAAAATAAATGAAAACTCTGCGGTAATTTTTTTTTGGGCATGGAATCAAACGCACATCAATATTGTATATACATTTGATATAATGTCTGATGCTGAAGGCCTTGAAGGAGAGTTGGAGGGAAAATAATTAGGCCTACAACTTCATTATTCTAACAGGCATCATTTTTCGTGTTTACACCACACTGGAGTTGTGTACATTGTACAATAATTATTTTCCTTCTGTTTTAGGCAGCTCTCACATCCTCTTTCCTGGCACTTATTTTCCATTAATTTACAAGTAGTCCTTGACTCACAACCACAACTGGGCCCAGAATTTCCATTGCTAAGGGATGCAGTCATTAAGCGAGTTATCACATGACCTGATTCTATGACCATTTTTCCATGGCCCTTAAGTGAATCATATGGTTGCTAAGTGAATCACACAGTCATTAAGTGAATCCGGCTTCCTCAATTGATTTTGCTTGTCAGAAGCCAGTTGAGAAGATCGCAAACGTGAACCTGGGACTGTAAGACACTGCAACCATCGTAAATGTGAGCTCGTTGCCCAGCACCACAGTTGTGATTACGTGACTGTAAGGGGTAGTGTGATAATTGCTACTTTGAGAATGGGTCATAAGTTACTTTTTCTGGGGCTGTTGTAATTTTGAACCATCATGAAATGTGCAGTTGTAAGTCAAGGATCATCAGTAGTTGGGATTTTAATCTTCTAATTTCTTTTCATATGCAATTTTCTTCTTGCTGTCATTTCACTCTTATTCATAGCTGTGCTTTGTCAGTGTTCATTTTTTCCTAAAACCCAGAGTTAACACGACCAGATCAGAGATCAGGAGTGGTAAGAGAATACCTTCGCTTACCTTCGCTACCAGTTCACAAATGTGAGCCTGCATGTGTGCGCAGAGCATCAAAACATGGATAAATGAGACGTGATTATGTCTGGGCAAGTGGGCGGAGCCACCCGCAGCCACCGCTACCGATTCGCCCGAATTGGATAGAACCAGCTGAATATCACCACTGAACCAGATAATTGTCTGTCTCATGCTCAGAATCTTTTTAACAGTTGTGTATGTTCCACTGATTGTCCCAGTACTTCATCATAAACAATCAGAGCACTCCTGTTTTTGATTAATTCTTTTGTCTTCGTACATATAGACTTAGTCTTAAGATATATATTTGAAATAAACCAACCTATTTCTAAGTTTATACTCCACACATTCTGATTGATTCTTGAGTCTCAAAATAGCCCAGTCTTTTTTTCTGTACTTGTACAGCTTGTACCCACCAATTCATGCATTCGTATCACTTGACTCCTACCCCCACCCCTGGATGGAATTTGTTCAGAATGTTGCACATTTTTCCTCCAAACTCATCCTTGATTCTTCCATTATCACTGTTTAATGGGCCATAACAGGCAACTAGGGGCCTAACAAGATGTTCAACTTGTTAGCTGGAAAGCTAACAGCCTGGGTTTGAGACCTGTGTGCCATGTGATGGGGTGAGCTCTCATTACTTGCCCAGCTCCTGCCCACGTAGCAGTTTGAAAGCATGCAAATGCAAGTAGATAAATAGGTACCACTTTGGTGGGAAGGTAACAGCATTCTAAGGCATCTTTGGTGTACTGTCATGCTGGCCACATGACCACAGAAAATGTCTTCGGACAATGCTAGCTCCCTCAACTAAGAAATGGAGATAAGCAACGCCCCATAGAATCAGATAATACTGGACCCTTACCTTTATCTTTAACAGGCAACTAGTGCCAATCTATGAATTTCAACTTTTACACCCGCAGAACGTATGTGATACCAACACATACTTCATGGAATACATTTTTACTGTTTTATTCATAACTCAACCTACTTCTTCATTTCTGCATAGGTATTCATCAACTCCATTTCATCAGATCAGACTACCTTCATTCAAATTATATGCTTGCTTTTCACAAATATTTATTTTCCTTTTTTCCCCTTATAATTAATTAGTTCATGTCTAAACCACTTTATTTTCATATCTAAACCACAAAAGGAAAGAGTAGATAAGGTGACCAATCTTTGTGGTATCCAAACCACATGCTACATTCTCTGGTAAGAAGTCAGGTTTGGCTCATTTTGGCCAGGATGCAGCAACCGTAGCCAGCTAAATTTCAAGAGAGATGGGCAGTTAAAAATAAGAAATGTAAATAATGAATAAGTAAAGAAATAAATATATAATCCAAAAAATGCTTATGTTATCCATTCTGTGGCTCTGCAATCCAGTAATAAAATTCAAGCCAAGGCACTGCGACATGTACCTACCGCCAATAAAGAAATAATGCAGTCTCCTAACATATTCTGTCTCAGATTACGCTAAAGAATTTCCCCAACTAGCAACTCATCTCCCAATTTCACCCTCACCCCGCCTTTAGGTTTCTTAGAAAAGTAGGGTTATAAAACAAAACACATTCTCCCTCTAGTGGGCACGTTTATCCTCTGCAGGGAAAGAACAGTTAGGATTTTTTTACCTGATAAATTTGCATCATTTGCTGACTGGGAAATGTAGTTTGCAAATGTTAGCCTATCTTTGGCTTTCTTTTGAGACTCCCTCTCTATAATCTGAGGCTTAGAAAGTGAAATGAATGAATATTCATTCCCCACAGCTTCAGATTACTCAATTGGATAAATTTAAGTATTTTAGTATAAGTGAATTTCTTTCTTTCCTGCGACTGCATAATCACATATTCCAAGAACCATTCTCATATTGTAGGGAAGCAAGTTCAGATCAGTAGTGGGTTTCTACTGGTTTGCCCCAGTTCAGGAGAACCAGTAGTGGCGGCAGCGGGAGGCTCCGCCCACCTGCCTGGACATCATCACGGGTGCTCTGCGCATGTGCAGAAGGTTCCGTGCATAATAACCGGTAGTGAAAGTAAGTGGAACCCACTACTGGTCCAGATGTGCAGTCAGGTGTGATCCTGGCAGGATATTGCAGCCAATCCTGCCTCTCTAGCAGTATACTGGTGTGGCAAATTTAGTTACCTCTCCTGTTATGTTTTTATTTATATGATTACATATATATCTTGTGACAAGTATTCGAGAATTATTTCATTTAGGTTCCACCCTTCCCATGAAGAAGTTGGCAAATATGTCTTTCCTCATTGAAACCTATTAGACATATTCCTCATTGAAACCTATTAGACATATATATTAGACATATATGAAACCTATTAGACATTAGATACAAAAGTGCATTAGTGAAATGGCAACTTAATGTCTTTCTCTCATGGAATGATAGCGATCAGTTGTTGCTGTTTTTTTCATTTCTTTGATAAAGAGCCAGTTCAAAGAATGACAAGGAGCATGTTTCTCCAATGCAGATTTTAAACCCAGTAAATTGTAGACTTAGATTCTTCCAAAACATTTCCCAAAACCTCAGGTGATTGGATGATTTAATAAAATGCAAATTGAGAAATCAATAGATGTTTTAACGAAATGCATTGCCATTCAGCAGTTTTCAACAATCCAGACCCTTGTTCCAAAAGGTGCTTTTTCAAAGAGGCAACTAGACTTTCTGGTTTTTCTTTGAAGGCGTTTCACTTCTCATCCAAGAAGCTTCTTCAGCTCTGACTGGATGGATCCCATTCCCCCCCATTCAGTCAGAGCTGAAGAAGCTTCTTGGATGAGAAGCGAAACGTCTTCAAAGAAAAACCAAAAAGTCCAGTTGCCTCTTGAAAAAAGCACCTTTGGGACAACCATGACCTGGATGACTGAGAAGCTCCATAGACATTTAGCAATCCAGACTCTTCTTGCATTATATTAAAATGTTTCAAAGGAATGATTAACAATTCGTTGGTCTAGAATATTGATACAACATTCTACCCAGGAGCTAAAAAAAAAAAAAGCATTGACTTGCAATTATAAAGTCAGGTTCAAACCAGAATATCAATTTTTCACACTTTTGCCCTAAATCCTGCCAAACCTGTCTTGCAGTCTGAAAGGCAACCACCTTTCAGATAAAGGAAGAATCCACGCCCTAGCCAAAATTATGGAAAGATCAAGTAATAATTTTCTACATATGCTATACACACAGAGAGAGAGAGCGTTTCCCTACATTTTAAAATTAGCCTTATGGTAATATGCTAATTCTGAATATTCTGAATATTCTGAACAGGCACGGAATTTGAAATTTCCTGAAGACAAGGAACAAAGGATGTCGGCAAATGTTAGCTTACCTGCAGGCAAGAAACACATTCATTATGAAATTGGCATCCATCTGTTCTCACATCTTTGATCTCCCTGGTCAAAGTTTTATTACACAATTAAACATTCCATCGGATCCTTCTAATTGACTGTATGGTGGTTTGTTTTTTTTCAAGTTGTGCTAGTTAACATTTATTATCAGAAAATTTACAATGGAAGCAAACACAGAAAAGCAGTAGAGAAATGAACAATGGAACGCATTTCAGAATAGCAGAGTTGGAAGGAGCCTTGGAGGTCTTCTAGTCGAACCCCCTGCTCAAGCAGGAGACCCTATGCCCCTGATGGCGAACCTATGGCACGCGTGCCACAGATGGCACGCAGAACCATATTGGTGGGCACACGAGCTCAGCTCTGGTGCACATGTGCATGCCAGTCAACTGATTTTTGGGCCTTCTGGGCCCACTGGAAGTTGGGAAACAGGCCATTTCCGGCCTCCAGAGGGCCTCTGGGGGGTGGGGAAGGCTGTTTTTGCCCTCCCCAGGCTCCTAGAAAGGCTCTGGAGCCTGGGGAGGGTGAAAAATGTCTCTATAGGGCCCACTGTGCCATCACATGCTAAAAGTGAGGGAAGCACGGGGGGATTGTGCACACATGCATGGGGGTGGAATGCATAGAATTATGGGTGTGGGCACATACGTGCCTGCTCCCCCCCCCCGCTCCCCCCACATAATGGCAAAAAGGTTAGCCATCACTGCCCTATGCCCTTCCAGACAAGTGACTATCCAGTCTCTTCTTAAAAGGCTCCAGTGATGGAGCACTCACAGCTTCTGAAGGCAAGCTGTTACCCTGGTTAATTGTTCACATTGATTATATATAAACTATAATTATATAATTACTCATATATACAATTACATATAAATTATAATTTATATATAAATTATAATATAACTATTATAATAGTTAGTTATTTGCTGTTCAATGCAGGTAGTCCTCGACTTACGGCCACAATTGGGAACAGAATTCCATTGCAAAGCAAGGAGGTTGTTAAGTGAGTCACACCCGATTCTATGACTTTTTTTTGGCAGTTAAGCAAATCACTGCAGTCATGAAATGAATCAGGTGATCATTAAGCAAATATTGCCTTCCCCGTTGATTTTGTTTGTTGGAAGTTGGCAGGGAAGTTCACAAAGATCACACCACCCCAGGATGCTGTAACCATCGTAAATACATGTGGGTTGCCAAGCCCTCAAATTTTGATCTTCTGGCCATGGAGATGCTGCAATGATTGTAAGTGCATGGACAGTTTGCAAGTCACTTTTTTCAATGCTGTTGTAACCTCTGATGGTTGCTAAATGAATCGTTGTAAGTGAAGGACTGCCTGTAGAGCGAAATGGAGTGCTTGCCATCCAAAAGAGTGAAACTGAAATCATTATTTGTCTTTTCAGTGATGTGACACAGAAAAGCATTCCAGGCCAGAAATCTGTCACTAGGTTTTCTGCTTTTCCTTTTAAAAAGAATATATTGGGCCCTTATGAATGCACTGGTGCACATCTGGAAAAAAAATCTGAACTGGACGTCTCTCCCATGCCCCAAAACTATAAGTTCTTCCTCCTCCTCTTCCTCCCCTTCCTCCTATATGTGCATATAGACATTTAACAATACAATCAGATACACTAAAATATTTCTTGCCTAATAGTGATGCACTAACTTCCCACATCGGCATTTTCTAGGCTGCCAGCCAAGCTTATGTCTGCATTAGGAAAACATATGTATCCCTGTCTGGGACTAGCCTGGGTCACTGCTGCCTTTCATTTGCATTGTGCTATCCACACAGACCCAGAAAGATGTCTGTGAAATAGAGAAGGAGTGGGAGATGTGATGATTGTGGATTAAGAACATCTTACCCTCTTCAACAGATACAACTTGATGTAACTGATTCAGATAACACAATAAAGCCTCCACGTTTGCAAGAGGCCTGCCAATGAGTGCTTGTTCCTGAACAGAAAGATAAGCTTATGTCTATCTTTCTGTCACACGAACTTCCTATCTGTAGATGGGTGGTTCCTTTAGAAAATAACTTCCTAAAGCAAAAACAACAACAACATCAACAAAACAAGTTTGGTCTGATCCAGATTATTTCTTCAAATTCATCTCAACACAGGTTCAAGATTGCTAGAGAATATATACTATTGATCTCCCAAGAAGGGTAAGATGTAATTCATGAACAGCTACAGAAAAAGAGTCCGTAGGTCAAGCAAATGAACTGTAAAACAAAGCAAACAAAGAAACAAACAAACCAAAAAGACACAAGAATTAGTACCTTTCTATCACAAAATTCCTGGTACCACCCAGAGAGCTTATATATAAGCTGATGATATATACATATACATATACTCTGACGATATCAGCAGATGGCTGACAAAAGCTTAGTAAAATAAAATTTTAATTATTTTAAAATTTTAAGTTCCGGAGCTCGCAGGATGTCTGCTTCTTTCTATACATATACATATACATATACATATACATATACATATACATATACATATACATATGCATATGCATATGCATATGCACATGCACATATACATACAGGTGAAATTCACTTACCTTCCCTACCGGTTCGTAAATGTGCACGCACTGTCGCCTGCACATGTGCAAAGCCTTCTGCGCATGTGCAGAGGCTTAAAACATCGCAAAAAAGCGATGTCATGACATCCGCGTGGGTGGGCAGAGCTTCCTGCAGCCACCGCTACCGGTTTGCCTGAGCCGAATAGAACCAGCTGAATTTCACCCCTACATACACATACACACACACACACATACACAAAATATATATATTTATTGGATTTTTATCCTTCCTTTATTAGTTTATAGGTAACTCAGGGTGGCAAAAGTACACAATACTACTTCATCCTCCTGTTGTTCCCAAAACAAAACCCCTGTGAGGTAGGTTGGGTTGAGAGAGAGTACCCAAAGTCACCCAGATTGTTTTTGTTATGTCCTTATAAGGACACCCGCCTGGGATTGGCTGAAGATCCTTCGGCGGGAGATTTGAATCCCTGTCAGGGGGCGGTGTGTCTGCCGGAGCAAATATAAGGAGAGCTCCGGCAGCGCTCAAGCAGTTCAGTTCTCGTTAATAAACGTTGTTACTTGAACTCCGCTGGTCACTTCTTCTTTCCTGCGCCGATCTAACAGTTTTCATGCCTCAAGTGGATCTAGAATTCACCACTTCCAGGTTTCTAGGCCAGCACTTTAACCACTAGAGACTAGATCAAACTGGCTCTACAGGCAAAGAAGTACGTTGAGTGGGGATCATGGGAATTCAACCTATCTAGAGGGAGCCAAGCTGGAGAAAACTCATGAAGGAGAAATAAATGTTGAGATACAAATCACTTATTTTTCTTCCCTGGAACGGGATGGATGGTAATTAAACCGTCATATAAAACTTTGGACAGTTAATGGCTTTATTATGGCTGCATGGTTACTTTAATATCTTATGCAAAGGAGAGTTTGACTGATGGCTGGGATTATTCTAACAATGATGAATGATAGCAATGGATGCACTCCATTTATTCTGTTTACACATGTTATTAGATGCTGTGTACTTGTTGGGTTTTCTTTGTCTTTTTCTGATAACTCACATTAATAAACGTACCCCGTTCCCCCCCCCCCCCCGGCTTGCAGTGAGTATGGCCGTTTACACCAAGCTCATTTGTGCTTTAAAGACTCTCCTGAGATACAATGGCAGGAGACAGCTGTGTGACTAATGAGCTTTTGTTGTTAACATCTAAAGAGTATAAACAGAAAAATAAATTACCTCCTGCCACAGAAGCACGGGAAATCTACTGTAAAGAAGTGGGGGGGGGAGAGAAAGAGTGAGGAGAACCATCATTCAATTTGTAATGATAATTTCCATGAAACACGAAGATCCCATGCGTGTAGAACTAATTTAATACTCACTGGATTATGCACACGGAGGCTTTTCCCTAATACAACATTTCCGATATTTTACCCAGTTCAGAGTTCATCAAGCTTTGAATGTTGAAGGGACTATATTTGCTAGCACTTACCGTGGTACAAACAGGGACCGGCGGCAACGTGTTTTTCCATCAGGGTCCACGTGATGTTGTTTTAATCTCATTCCTAGCCTTTGAGTAAGATGGACGTAAATCATCCTTCTCTATACGGGTGTTAAAGTAATTTTCCCTCCTTATCTGTACTGCATCTAGTGGCCGTCCCCAGGTATATGAAACCAGTTAAACTTTGCCATCCCTTGTGTCAGAGGTGAAGTTAGGTTACCAGTGGCAAGTGGGATTAATCTAATGCTTATTGGCTGTTCCAGTGTCATATGACTACACTAGCTTCCTCCAATCAGTCTTATTTACTGCGTTTCTGTTGCTATGTAAAAAAAAAAGGGGGGGGGACACAATGTGTGTCAACTGCAAAAGAAACTATTTATAAAAGCTTGAAATGGCATAATAGAAGAATATTAGGACCTCTGTCCAGAGGTGGGATTCAGACCGGTTCAGGAAAATCAGATGCTAATTTTACATCTGTTTCACTGAACCGGTAGTTGCAATGACCGGTTGCCCTACCTCCCCTTCCCAGGAGTCTCCATGCGGCCTGTTTTAGATGCCAGGTAAGTGCAGCACCTGCGTGGAGACTCTGGGAGGGCGAAAAACAGGCCTTCCAGAAGTCCAAAAATGGGCCCGTTTCCAGCCTCTGGAGGGCCTCCAGAGCTGAGTGGAGGCCATTTTAGCCCTCCCGGAGGCTTGAGAGAAACCTCTGGAGCTTGGGAAGGGCAAAACCACTCCCCGTGGTGAAGGAGGCCGAGTAGGCCATGCCCACCACGGCCACACCCACCCAGCAACTGGGCAGAGAACCAGTTGCTAAAATTTTTGAATCCCACCCCTGCCTCTATCCCTTCATTCCTATTACAGATAATCCTCGATTTACGGCCACAATTGAGCCCAAAATTTCTGTTGTGAACGAAACATTTCTTAAATTAGTTTTGCCCCTTTTTACGACCTTCCTTGCCATAGTTGTTATTAAATGAATCATTGCAGTTGTGAAATCAGTAACACGGTTGTTAAATGAATCTGGCTTCCCCATTGACTTTGCTTGTCAGAAGGTCACAAAAAAGGATAACATGACCCTGGGAGCCTGCTATAACCATCATAAATACGAGTCAGTTACGATACCAAGCAACTGAATTTTAAATCACATGATCATCGGGAGGCCACAACAGTCGTAAGTGTGAAAAACATTTTTTTCAGTGCAGTTTTAACTTTGAATGGTCACTAAATGAACTGTTGTAAGTCAAGGACTATCTGTACTTTCCAGATAGAACATGGAGAAATATACACATTGGCATGTGTTACCTGTCAATAATCTGGGTCCTCATTTTACTGACCTCCTGATGGAAGGCCGAGTCAACCTTGAGCTGGTCAGGATCGAACTCTTGGCAGTGGGCACAGTTAGCCTGCAATACTGCACTCTAGCCACTGCACCACCACGGAATGGTGTTGCAGTGCAATTAAAGAATGGAAAAGAGTGGCACTAATTTATGGCAGTTGAGCAGGTAGGGTGGCTAGGCTACAATGAAATCTCAAGAGGACAAGGGGCAGGGGCCCCATTAAAATGATGCTGGCAGTCTAGTGAACATGCCCATGTGCTCTCCGAAGAAACATTTCTGTTTTGAAACTGAACCGCTGCCCATTGCTATTTCGAGGACATCCAATTCAATATAGTGGTTAGGCACCAGTCTGGAAACCAGGAGAGCATGAGTTCAAGTCTCATTTTAGGCATGAAAGCCAGCTGAGTGACCTTGGGCCAGTCACACACTCTCTGCCCAACACATCTTAAAGGGTTGTTGTTGTGGGGAATATAGGAAGTATAGAAATATAGGGGTATTAGGTATGTTCACTGCCTTGAGTTACTTATACAATAATAAAGCTGGGATAAAAATCTAATAAATCAATCAATCACTACTCCAGAGTTATTGTTCCGGTAAAAACTTCATTTATAAAGTCTTTTAATCTGTTTCCTTTCTAGTGGGGTTTGCCGTAAGTCCCCCTACACTGCCATACTTATTCTTCTTTCTGTAGGGAGAAATTATTTACTTTTCCTGACATCTCTATTCTGTTTGTTTGTTTGCCAGCAGCAATAACAGGACATAATGTTATAAACAAATATACATGGGGCTCCCCTTGAAGAGCACCCAGAGGCTCCAACTGGTCCAGAATGCAACTGTGTGGGCGATTATGGGAGCGACTCAGCGCACCCATGTAACGCCCTTCCTGCACAAGCTGCACTGGCTTCCAGTGGCCTTCCAGGTGCGATTCAAGGTGGTGGTGACTATCTTCAAAGCGCTTCATGGCTTAGGACCCAGGTACTTACAAGACCACCTTCTGCTGCCAATAGCCTCCCACCGGCCAATATGCTCCCACAGAGAGGAACTCCTCAGGGTGCCATCGGTCAAACAGTGTCGACTGGCGGCCCCCAGGGGGAGAGCCTTCTCTGTGGGGGCACCTGCCGTCTGGAAGGAATTGCCCCCGGAGATACAGATGATCCCTGACCTACGCACGTTTCTCTGTGCCCTCAAGACGCTACTGTTCCAACAAGCTGAGCTGGCCTAAACATGATTTTTAATTGGGGTTTACTTTTAACGATTAGGGCCAAATTGTTTAATATGTTTTTAAAATTGCTTTTAAATTTTGTATTGGGTTTGTTTTACTGATGGCTGTGCACCGCCCTGAGTCCTTTGGGAGAAGGGTGATATAGAAATTAAACAAACAAACATAATAATAATAAGAATAATAATAATAATAATAATAATAATAATAATAATAATAATAATAATAATAATAATAATATGTGCTGCTGCTTAGGGGGAGAAATAGATCGAAAAACATTCCAATGTAATAGCAATTTCATTCCTGCACCTTCCCCATTTTATCAGTTCTCCTGGAGAAAGAATCTCACATTTTACACAACAGGAATTTTACCCGCTGCTTTTAAAGTAACCTGCCCTTTTTATGCCCTTTCTACTGCTCAGCGTGAAAACATAATTATTTTTCTTTCTGAGGGACCAGGGAATTAAGCACAACTATATTTAACTTGAAAATAAGACATAGCCATTAGGTTTTCTTTTTTTTAAAAAAGGGCAAAAGGTGAGTTTATTTGTAACATGCTTTTTTCTCAGGGAAACTGAGAAATAGCCCAAAGAGGTAGGTACTCCACAGAGCCAGCGGTGCTTCCCTTCAAGTTACTGTTGGGTTGTGTTTTTTTTTATGAATCAGAAAAAAGTGAGACTTGTAAGACATTAAAAAGTAATTTATCAACAATATATAGGTAGTCCTCGACTTACAGCCATTCATTTAGTGACCGTTCAAAGTTATGCCACTGAAAGAAGTGATTCATGACTGTTTTTCACACTTGCAACCATTGCAGCTTCCCCAGGACATGTGATCAACATTCAGCCGCTTTGTATGAAGGAGACTCCAGCATGAGATGAATTGAGCCCAAGCAGCATTAAACTTCATCCATTTTGTGATGTTAACTAATCTTCCTGTGAGATCAGATGAAAGTGGGATCTCTCTAGGCATTCTGACTTTGTGTTTGCTTTGGTTTTCACCTCACCCAATCACAAGAGTGGAAGAGAAGACATTCCCTCAAACCCATGTGCTCTTCTAATAAAGGAGAATATTTGTAGCTCAGGGTTGACACAATGGGTCCTTGGTGCTCTCTGAGCTTGCTTCTTTTCTTGAAGACATTTCATTACCCTAACTAGGTAGCATCATCATGACTAGCACTGATGACGTTACCTAGTGTGGGTAATGAAACGTCTGGAAGAAAACAATCAAGCTCAGAGAGCACCAAGGACCCCTGTGTGCTCTTCAGGTGAAAATCATTTCAGTCGTTTTTGTCCCTTTATTTCTCTTCGTTGGCTTCTGCTTCCTCCCGTCAGCTGCAGCTTCAGAACCCTTGTGTTTTATTATTTATTTTTGTTATTAATTATTTATGTATTTCTTTATTATGCCACCTTTATTATTTTTATTAATAACTCAAGGCAGGGAACATACCATAAACTTCTTCCTCCTATTTTCCCAACAATAACAATTCTGTGTGGTAGGTTGTGCTGACAGAGAGGGACTGGTCCAAAGCCAGCCTGCTTTCATGTTGTAAAAAGTTAGCACCCACCCCTTTCCTAGAAGAATGAAATATTTAAAAAAGGCAGAATATTATATTTCCCTGGATGAGAAATGGATAAGCATGTTTTGAAGCTGCTCCCATCTTCCTGCCCTCACCCTTTGTCAATGGGCCATTAAGGCCTGGGCCAGTCTATTCTACATAACAAAGATCTACCTCCTTCAGGCAGAGCCATAGTAGGAATTGCCAAAGATTCAACCAAGATAGGATTAGCCCTCTACACAATAGCAGCAGAAATTCACCACATGTGACCTGGGAAGCACATGTGACCATCAGTCAGCAAGGCTAGCTAAGACCCCCACCCCCTGAGAGTCTGACAACCAATCAGGATACTTTTTCGGGGCCCCAGGAAATGCAAAGCCAGAGAGAGCATAAAAACCCGAGGATTTACTATATCTGCTCCTTTTTCTGTTCAGGAATTCAAGCCATGTGATCCTGTCCACCATTAAACCATCTTTCCAAGCAGTCTCCATGTCTCCAGTGTCTTTTTCCCCACTTGGAGCAGAACTCAGAGGATGTTTCTTACAACAATGTGAAAGGCGGGACTTGAACTCCCAGTCCCCCAATTTCTAGCCTAGTGTCTTCACTGCTATGCCAAACTAGTTCTAGTAATACTACTAGCAAATACTAGTAGTATTTGCTCTATTAATTGTACCTGAAGTGTTTTTTTAAAAAAATAGTTAAACGTACCGAGATTGAGTTTCTTTAAGAATTGATTTCTTTTTGTGGAGCTTTTTACTTCCAGTTACATTTTTAATAATATGGGCTGGAACCAGACTGTAATCCTAGAGAAGTTGAAAATATTATCTTCAGAGAGAGATGGTTTAAAATGTGAATGAATCAGTAAAAGAGGGAATGAGAATTTAATATAAAGAAGAAATGGAAGCATTTATGTACAAGCCAAGCAATTCTTTGTGTTGCATACTGAAACAAAATACAAAATAAAATATGACATCCTGCAAATCCTTGCAGGAATTGCAATAATATACACAAATGTGTGTTATGGCTGCTGGAACTTGGGAAAAATTATTTATATAATTTGGTTATATTATTATATAGTTTATATTATATAAACATTCCCAGATTAAGAAATATTGATTAAATATTGTCTAAGGAATTTAAGACTTTGGATATTAGGCCCAATTAAAACCCTCCATAAAATAGTTTGAAGCAATATGGAAAATATATTTATCTATTAATTATGATTAGTATATCATTGCAAAGTATAGTTCTTTTAGAAATTCTGGTGAGTAGAGGAAGTACAATACTCATGAATTTGATCAATGTCTATAGAGATAGATAGCAAGAGCAACTTTGCAGAGAAACTGGATTTTAATCAATATTGAAATTTATATTGACTAAACCATTCTAGTTCAGGGATGTCCAACCTTGTGACGTTTAAAACGGGTGAGTTCCAATTCCCAGAATTGGCTGACTGGAATTCTTGGAGTTGAAGTTCACAAGTCCTAAATTTGACAAGGTTGGACACTCCTAATTTATTATTGAGGGAAGCTCTTCCACTTTTCCTTCTGATGTGTGACAGCTATAAACACAGGAGAGGTGGGGAGTCTTTCTTTTATTGGAACCAGAGTGTGGAACAGCTTGCCTCATGAGATTTCGTTATTTCATAGTTTAGAGATCAATTCAATTCTTTTAGATACCCATTTTATAAAATATTACAAGATTGCTTTATTTTTCTCCTTTCTTATTTATTTTAAAAACTGGTTTGTTTTAATGTTTTATTGTTGTCAACTGTACTGAAGATTTGTCTTAGAATGGAAAATATAGAATAAACACACATTTACTTATAAACCACACAGTGGGAATCTCGGGTGTGTGAGCCACTTATCTTCTTTTATCTATTACACCTCCATGAAATAAGGCACTAATTTGTATGCTACAGCTTCTTTAAAACTGCACCCAATCAGACATTGGCTTAGTGGGGGGCTCACTACAAAGCAATATGTATTGTTATACTAGCCATGATATGCCTCTGTTTTTCAAAGTGTTGCCTATCTAACTTATTCTAATGAGGAGATTCTGAAAACTTGTTCCAACCCCTCCCCCCCTTTTTTCTTTTTTCTTTTTAGGCTGTGAAGAGTTACTGAAAGATGCTTTATCTGTTGAAAGTCTTGGGCTTCGGCACTATGAGACAGAATATGTGGATTACTACTATCAGGTAAAAAAAATATGACTTTTTGAATAAAGCCAAACCTCCTATTCTTTTATATTCTTTCTTCTACACTTTCCCCACTTTTATTCACATTATCAAATTGCAAGTTGGTGAACGTGGAATTCACAGCATCAAAACAAAGTCATTGCAAGATTGAAATGCTTGAAACTTGGGCAGCGTTTCAAAGGCCGTGATTATTTGCAATTTCCAGTTTCTGCAATTCATGCTATGAACCAGAAATATGAAGGCACAGACCAAGATATGGTTGGGGAAACATTTTGAACAACTGAATTTACACAGCTGAACATTCTTTGTTGTTGGGTAGTCCTTTTAGAAATGCTAATGGATGTACTGATTGAGAGATTTGTTCGGTTTCAAAGAAATGCTTTTGTTCTTTTGGCTGCAACACAAATGATAGGGAAAACATATTTGAAAATTTGCCTTTTAAAAACTTGAGCAAAACTGCTTTTTTTTTTTTTTGACAACTAGAGATTCATAGAGCTAACTGGAAAGTCCTTAAAGAATAAGCATTCTGTTGATTGTTGTTACATGAAACTGGTATGCATTTTTTCCCCTTGGGTATTGAAAAAAGAGCTTTTTCGATAACGATTAAATAAATCATTTTGTACTTTCATTTTCTTTGGGCATTGCATGCACATAGACAATGAAGAGTTTTCAGGGAACTCTGTTTTTGCCAGTGGTCTATTTCTAGATTCACTTGCACTTTAGTCCTTTTTCCAAAAATAGAATGGGACATGAGAGTCATATGTCCCATTCTACTTTTGGAGAATCTTGTGCTCTAGTGGTATGCTATGTGGGAAATTCCTTTGACTAAGACATTGGCTTGTCAACTGGCTTCAAAGTTGAAAACTAAATTGTCCATGTCTACTGTAGGAAGTTAGCACCCACCCCCTCCTAGAAAAATGAAATATTTTAGGAAATATTAAAAAGGCAGAATATTTCCTCTAAAAGAGAAATAGAAATCTTAAGACAAAAACTCAGCCCCAGCCCCCTGTCCCCAGCAGATACTTCGGTTATTTACAAGACAAATACCTACAACACAAAAGACGTGGCCCTCAGGACATAATGAGATTAGCCCTCACTCAAGATCCAAACCAGGAAAAAGCCATTAAGCCATAATAGGAATTGCCCAAAGCCCCTTCATTACATCATCACCCAGCAAGATTCAACCAGGCCTGGGACACAGACAGCCTACAAAGTTAGCTAAGACCCCCACCCCTGGGAGTCTGACAGCCAATGAATGCATTTCTTGTACAGGAACAGGAAACTCTAAGGAAGGGCCCAAGAGAGTGTATAAATATATATCCCTCTCTCCACTCCATGTGCTCTTTTTTGCCCAGGACCCAAAAACCCCATATGGTCCTGTCTACCATTAAACCATCTTTCCAAGCAGTCTCCATGTTTCCAGTGTCTTTCATCCCACTTGGAACTGAACCCAGATGAACATTTCTTCCAACACTACTATGCACATTGCCTTTCTCCACTGCTGAGCTGAAGTGCTACTCCCCTCACCCTTGAGAGATCCTGTAATCATCTCATGTTCCAATCATAATATGGCATAGGACCTGGGTATTTGAAGAATCTCCTCTCTCTGATAGCTTCTGTGCATCCAAGGTAGATTGGGAAGAGTTGGTACGCTCCAGGTCTTTTTGATTAAACAGTGTCTCCTGCGTAGATCTGGAAAGCATACCTTCTTTGTCACTGCTCTTTGGAACAACCCCCAAGAAATTCATGTGGTTTCCATCCTGGTGACATTCCCCATTTCTTTAAAGATCAGGCCTTGTGGTAAGGAGTGTACAGAATCCCGGTTAGTTGTTTATTTAGTATACTGTTGGTTTTTTTTGGAAGTACATGGTTAGTTTTTCTTTAGTTAATTAAATACATAAAGTAAAATTGTTGTCCCTGTCCTTTATCCTGCTGCTGTTGCAAATCCCCGCAGTGTTTGCCTTCTCTTCAGGGTAGTGGATGATTGTGTAAGTAGTGGGCTAAAGATGACTTAAGGTGTACTAATAGGTAGCTTGAGGCAACATGAGAACATTTATGGAGATAATAATAATAATAACTTTATTGTCATTGTACGTGTATACACAGTATACCCATACAACGAAATTCACTTAACACCCAAAGACCAGGTCCAACACACATAAGAATCCCCAAACACACTCCCACCCACAATTCCCCACCCCTAAACCACCCAAACATCCACACAACAAACCAAGTAATACTGTCCAGCAGCTCACTGATGGTGGCCCTTTAGTTCATTGTTAAGTGAACTAAATTATAGCTCTGGCATTAAAAACTATTTGGAAAACGTGAATATGGGGATATGATTGAAAAAGCAATGGCCAGCATGTGCTTGTTTCAGATACAATTGTGGTTACTGGTGAGTAATGAGGGAAAGACTAGTGTGGCCAATATTTGATGTGATAATCTACACCTCTTGGTGAAAATTTAGACATTTTGCAAGGGAGAATAAATTTCTCATCTTTGCTATTCGGACTTTTCCTGAGTAACAGCTATAAGCAGGGTTGTAAAGGCTATGCAATGTTTTCCCCATCTCTGCATAATTGAATTCTAACTTACAAATATGATAAATAGTGCTTTCTTCATATCTTATCTTAAAATACTCACGTGGTTTAAAACATTTAAAATGGTTACATTAAAATGCACTTCACTTCACCTAGTTCAGTGAATGTGACAATCAGCTTCACTTTTTCCTAGCTAAAGTCTCAAACGAGCAATCTTTTCATAGATTTTTAACTTGTTCAATTCATTTGCTCATTGCACTTAGGTGTAATTAATAAATCAAATACTAGGAAAATAATTGCTTAGCTGTCTGAGATGTTTTATTCAGAGCTTGTAGGAAATACAGAAAAATACTAATTATGAAGAATGATGATTCAGTACAACTGAGAAGTGATGTTTTACACTATTCATTAATGGTAGCATCATCTTTCATAACACCATCAATTTGGAATGTTTTAAGGACTAAAATCTTTCAGAAATATGATGCTTCACTGAAGAAATCCATAATTTGTGTGCAAATTGTAAGGAAATTATTCTTCAGATTTGACCCTTCCCAGATTTTGCAACTGGATTTTCTGGCAACAATTAATGTTTATTTTAGAATATGGGGAGCAGCCTTTTCTATGAAATTTGGAGGATCCCAACCGTCCTCACCTTCTGCTAGGCTGTGAAGACCTGGCTGTTCCCCCAGGTACTGACTGTGTCAGAATGTTAGTTGACCCTGATATATTACAGATATAGCTATGTTGTGAGTTTGTAATGGTACCTCAGCTGCTGTTATTATGGCTGTTCTTTTTTTTACTTTGCTTATATTTATATCTCGGGATTTTATGGCTTATTTAGTTCTGGACTGTTGTTAACCACCCAGAGTTACTAAGAAATTGTGTGTGTGTGTGTAGTATTTCTTATATTATTATTAACACACTCTGATGCTAAGAGATGTTCTACTCCCCCTCCCCACCTGAAAAGAACTCTGTTCCAACTGACACTTGGGCGTGGCTCTGCGAGCTGGGAGTTTAGATATTCTAATCCCCACCTGAAAGGGAGAGAAGGGGATAAAATAGGAGAGGCTTCTGTGGGGCAAACCTGAGGGAGAGAAAGGGAGAGGAGAGGCTGATCGTACCTACTCATTAATTTTCAATCTGTAAGTGTCGATTTATCAAGCCCCATCACATAGTTTCATAGCAGAGCATGGGTATCCAGCTTTTGTGTGTGTGTGTGTGTGTGTGTGTGTGTGTGTGTGTGTGTGTGCATGTTTGATTGCTTCTCTTAACAACCACATAATTTTTCTTCATGATGATCGGTGCCTAAACTGGCCTTTCAGATCTTCTAATGGTATGTGATCACTGCTATAAGTGATGAGTGGTCTGCTTCTTCTCTTTCTTTCCTAGGAATATTGCCTTTTCCAAAGAGCTAAGTCTTCCCATAATGCAGGAGTGGATTTCTTCGAGGACCAGATCAGCATTGTAGTTCTTTTCTGTGGGCCAGCCAGGGGTGGTAGTGGTGGAGGAGACTGGATAGATGTCTCCTACAGCACCTTGTCTGCCAAAAGAGGGCTCGGGGGGAGGTGCACATGCCCCCCCTCCTGTGCCCCATTTTGGCTGCCAGAAGCACTGTGGGCCGATCCTTTGCTATTTCATGGCCAGCCTCGCAGGCCAGTTTTAAGCACCCCACAGGCCGGATACGGCCCGCAGGCCTTGAGTTTGATACCCCTGCCATAATGCATCCAAAGTAGGATAATTTAAACCCTTGTTTGTGCCTCCAACGAGAGAGGGAGAGGGAGAGAGAGAGGTTATAAATGTATATTTTGTGTGAATACTTTCACAATCATTCTAAAAATTAAATATTCCTATCTCCAGCAGAATTGTCTTTAAAAACAAAATAAGAAACTAATGCTGAAATCCTGCCTACCTAGCAGTTCAAAAGCAGGCAAATACAAGTAGATAAATAGGTACCACTGTGGTGGGAAGATAACAGCATTCTGGGCACCTTTGGCATATAGTCATGCTGGCCACATGACCATGAAAATTGTCTTAGCCAAGAAACAGAGATGATCATTCATGCCCTAGTGTCAGACATGATGGGGAAACCTTTATCTTTTAATACTGAAATATTAGCTTTTGACAAACATAGCAGTTTTCATAACTTTACAATGACATTTTGGAAGCTAAACCCTACAGAAGACCCAGAGAGCCCTGGATCTGAGAATCAATCTCTGCCTGTCCTTCCCTATCATTACTCTCTTGAAAATTTCTGTGATCTTGGAAGTGTTGACATGTGATGGTGAAAAAGGGCCACAGGGTGTCAGTGTAAGATAAAATAAAACAACATTGTTTCTGACTGCCAATATTTGCTTAAAGGAACAGACAGCTGCTACTGCTGGTAAATCTTGGGATTTTAATCTCTCTTCTCCCCAAAGAACTGAAGAGAGAAAATATGTTATTTTAAGCAACCTTGGGGATTGAGATATCTCAACAACATCAAGAGGGCCTTGTAATGTGATCTAGCATATTGCTGGTGTTAATTTAATGTGAAATTGCAGAACTGTTCTTGGCTGCACAGCCTCTCAGGCTCCAGGTGTCTCTGAAGCAGCCAATTAATTATACACATGGCTCCTTTTTCCCCCTTTTACCTCTTGGTGCATGTCGATCTCATTTAAGTGTGTGCTTTCTGCATTAACAATTCTCAAGGACTGGCAGTGAAACCCCTGGGACGGAGCAAGACAGAGCATAGCATTAACTCTTGAAGGTGTTCAGTGAAGAAGCTTCTACTAAGAAGCCATTGTGGATAAAACTGTTCGCCTTTCTTCTTCCATCTCAACTTTGTATGCCCTTTACTTCTCAAATGCTTCTTGTATGTTCATATTTATTAAGAATTTTCATATAATAAAAGACAAATCAAAAGAGTTTCATGAAAAGAAGAGCCAGGGATGACATGGTAGCAGTGTTCCAATATGTAAGGGTTTACCACAAAGAAGAGGGGTCAACCAGAGGTGAAATCCAGCAGGTTCTGACAGGTTCTGGAGAACCGGTAGCAGTGGTGGGTTCCTCCCGGTTTGGCCCGGCTCGGCCAAGCCAGTAGCGGTGACGATATGACATCACCAAACTGGTCCTGCCCCCCCCCACCCCGTGTTATTCTTACCTTTTATTTGGCCCCGTCCCCAATCTATTGCTGCCTCCTGAGTCCCAGCTGATGGCTAGAAGGAAAAAAACTGTTTAAACTCATGCCGCGGGCCTTCAAAGGGCCGCCCTACAGCTGATCAGTGGTAAAAGAAAACAAATGAGTAAACCAGTGCCTGCAAAAATACATGAGTAGATCAGTGCCTGCAAAAATAAATGGGTAGATCAGTGCCTGCAAAAATAAATGGGTAGACCGGTGCCTGCAAAAATAAATGGGTAGAGCAGTACTTGCAAAAATACATGAGTGGACCGGTACCTGCAAAAACAAATAAGTAGACCAGTGCCTGCAAAAATAAATGGGTAGACCGATACAGCTCTTCAAGCAGTTAAAAGCCTGGTAGACCAGTAACTCTGCTAAATCCTAAAGGATTGTCACATGACCATTGAGCCACGCCCACAAAATAAGCCATGCCTACAGAACCGGTAGTAAAAAATTTTAGAACACACCCCTGACCGGCAGCAGAAATTTTGAACAGTTCAGAGAACCAGTAGCAGAAATTTTGAGTAGTTCGGAGAACCAGCAAAATACCACCTCTCTCTAGCCTCAGAGTGGGGAGGGAATGGAGATTTTGCAGTATCCTTTCTCTGCCACTCCCAACAAGCCATTCCCAACAAGCCATGCCCACCGAACCGGTAGCAAAAAAATTGGATTTCATCATTGGAGTCAAAGCACCAAAAGGCAGGACAAGAAGCAATGGATCAAGGAGAGAACCAGCCTAGAACTAAAGAGAAATTTCCTGACAGTCAGAACCATTAACCAGTAGAGTTTTCTTAGGAAGAGATTGGACATCCATTTGTCTGAAGTGGTATAGGGTTTCCTGCCTGAGCAGGGGGTTGGACTAGAAGACCTCCAAGGTCCCTTCCAACTCTGCTATTCTGTTAAATACATAAAAGAACAGAAAAACAAAAAAGTGCAATTGAACAAGAAAACTAAAGTTAACAGCAAGGACTCCACAGTTCAACAGTTCATACATATGTTCTTTTCTATTGGATTGCTTTATATTACACAGAAATGCTCACTCTATACTTATTTCAGGAGAGAACTGGTATTTTTATTATTCATGGTCCAAATAAAAATTGCATTTGGAGTCAAGTTTTTGTTTTAGAGATAGAAAAAAGGTGTCTATTGGTCAGTCTTCAAAAACTACCAGTCCCTTGTGGAATAAATTTAATGGATTAATTTCAAGTTATGTCATCATGATGCCTTTCATCTCTTCTCACAATGCTCTTAAGCAAAGCATGGAAAAGACACAGAACTCAGCCTTACAGTGGTGACTATTCAGATTCTTTGACTATGTCTTAGAGCCCTCAATAGATAAGTTCCTCATATCTTCTTCACTCTAGACAAAAAAAAACCCACAAACCAATTATATGTTCACCAGGCACAAAGTTTATAGATTATATAATAATTACTTACCTAAGAATTGTCTTGTGATTTGGCCAAATCATAAGACTTGCACAAAGATTTCTAAACTTCAGCATTGTATGTTAATTCACACTGGATTATCACACTGATCTCTACCCAGCATAGGTCCAGTCCTTGACTGATATAATAGCAATAGCAATTGCAATAGCACTTAGACTTATATGCCACTCCATAGCTCTTTACAGCACTCTCTGGGCAGTTTACAATGTCAGCATATTGCCTCCAACAATCTGGGTCCTCATTTTACCAACCTCAGAAGGATGGAAGACTGAGTCAACCTTGAGCTGTTCAGAATTGGATTGCTGGCTGTGGGCACTGAGTTAGCCTGCAATCCTGTATTCTAAGCATTGTGCCACCATGGCTCTTAAGCTAAAGCTATGATGTTACTATAATGTAGAATAAACAGGATGTAAACCTTTGATTTAAACCACTTAGGGGACTGGAGGCTGAAACATATAGTGAATATTTGCTGGAATTAGGTATGTCTAGTTTAATAAAAGAAGGACAAGGGGTGACATGACAGCAGTGTTCCAATATCTCAGGGGCTGCCACAAAGAAGAGGGAGTCAAGCTATTCTCCAAAGCACCTGAAGGCAGGACAAGAAGCGATGGATGCAAACTAATCAAGGAGGGAAGCAACCTAGAACTAAGAAATTTCCTGACAGTTAGAACAATTAATCAGTGGAACAACTTGCCTCCAGAAGTTGTAAATGCTCCAACACTGGAAGTTTCTAAGAAGAGGTTGGACAGCCATTTGTCTGAAATGGCATAGGGCCGTGATGGCACGCAGAGCCCTCTCTTTGGGCACAAACACTGTTACCTCAACTCAGACAGCTAGTCATCGGGTTTCCGAGGCCTACATGCGCGCTGGCCAGCTGGTCATAGGATTTCTGGCGCTCTGGTGTGCATGCCTTCCAGTTTGGGCACTCTGTGCCTAAAAGGTTTGCCATCACTGGTATAGGGTTTCCTGCCTGTGAAGGGGGTTAGACTAGAAGACCTCCAAGGTCCCTTCTAATTCTGTTGTTATGTTATTCTGATAGCCTTTACTCTCGATATTTATTAATGATTTATTTCTTAATTGTTTTGCCCTTGGCTAAAGTCATAATGAGTTCATCTATATCGCTAAACACGGAGAATTTTTACGTATGCATATGTGTCCATGAACATACGTTCTGCATCTTTTTATAACTGGGTATTGCTTATTTTTATTTGATTTTTGCATTCAGTTAATAGAAGCAAAAAGTTAAAATCAAAACATAGTTTACACCATGATGGATGATTCACAAATCACACGCATACACATTATTCTAAACCATGATCTCGTTTGGTTGCTTTTTATTTATTGTGATAAAGTCTTTTATTTTAACTAGGACTGAGTGTATGTTACCCTATTAAATCTCTGCCTTATTGCAGATGGAGATGGGAAACAGAGGCATGTTATTATTTTTAATTTTAGAAAGGATAAAAAGTTGTGAGCAACATTGAAAGTTTCTGAGGAAAGATTCCCTATCAGCAGTATATTTTATTTTCTATTAAGTTTCTAAAAATCTTTCTATTTTTATTGCTACTGCATCAGTTTAAAATATGACAATGTAGAAAGTTATAAATATTGATTTAATTAAAAAATAATAATAAACCATACTGGTAGCCTGACCACTCTTTTGCATACTTCACTGTGTTCCAGTGAATTGACATTTTTAAACAGAAAATTCTTCCTAATGCCCAGTTTTAAGATGGTGTGAAAGAGAAAACTTTTCAGCATTGCTTTAAAGAAACAATCCTCTCCCTTTTTATGCATTTCTTTTCTGTGAAAGGATAAATCAAAGGAGGGGAGGACATAGCACTCAGTATGCGACGGAGTCTACATTAGCAAAGCCTTCAGATGTCAGGAATGCTGGAGAAATTGTCTATTGAATTTGCAGGGCTTTTGTCAAAATAAAAACAGATGGTCCGAAGTCTTTGTTGTGGCGACATAGACAGAAACAGTGAGTGCATGTATTTCCAGATGTGTGGCATTTATATCTTGCATCTGAAGTCAAAATTCCCCACTTCCTTCCTATTCCTGCAGAGCATCATGAAAAGAAACAGCTCAACGTATGCTTCTAATCACCAGGAACGAAGATATTGGCTTTTATGTCCTACTGGCCAGCATTACTAATTCTGAACCTGAGAAATTCAGCAAGGCAATAATTGGAAGTCAATGCCATATCCCATTGCGGAAGTTTAAAATTAAAGGTGAAACCTAGAATAGGTCAAGAACTCCTGCTGAGTTTGGACTGAACAGCGCACCCCTTCCAACGTCATATTAGACTTTGATTTATATCCCATATTTTCTTCAGATTCAAGGCAGTTTCCATGGGAAAGCCCCTTTGTTTTATCACCATATTAAGAAATGTGTAAGGTAGCTTGGGCTGAGAGAGAGTGAGTAGTCCAGTGGCTTCTTTGCAAACCACAAGGACAGCAAAATGCTGACAGGTGTAGCAATGTTACCATGCAAATGTTGTCACTGTATACCTGAGCCAAAATGTCTGCTTCAAGGATGTCAATTTCCAGGAAGATGTTCTGTGTTTGTGTCATAATTTGCCCCTGCATCTCCCAAAGCCAACTGTGGACTGCATCTCCTCTGCCCCAATGCCTGTACATATTTTTTATCAGGTCTGCCTGATTCGCCAGTTGCGTCCCTTTCTGGATTGGGACTCGTTATGTACGGTCACTCATGCCCTCATTACCTCATGCCTGGACTACTGTAATGCTCTCTACATGGGACTCCCCTTGAGGAGCACCCGGTGGCTCCAGCTGGTCCAGAATGCGGCCGAGCGGGTGGATATGGGAGCGACATGGCGCTCCCATGTGACTCCCCTCCTGCGCAAGCTGCACTGGCTCCTGGTGGTCTTCCGGGTGCGCTTCAAGGTTTTGGTTACCACCTTTAGAGCGCTCCATGGCTTAGGGCCAGGGTATTTGTGAGACTGCCTTCTGCCGCCAGTAGCCTCTCACTGACCAGTACCTCCCATAGAGAGGGGCTCCTCAGTGTGCCGTCAGCCAAACAGTGTCAACTGGCGGCCCCCAGGGGGAGAGCCTTCTCTGTGGGGTCACCTGCCCTCTGGAATGAGCTCCCCCGGAGATATGGAGGATCCCAGATTTGCGCACTTTCCGCCGCACCCCCAAACATTTTTATTCCAGCAGGCTGGTCTGGCATGACTCTCCCTTTTAAATGTGTTTTAAATGTGTTTTTAAGTTTTATGTAAATTGGATGTTTTTAAATTTGTTCTTGGGCCAAATTATTTAATATATTTTAATGGGTTTTTAACTTTTGTAAAATGTGTTTTTATCTTTGGCTGTTCACCGTCCTGAGTCCTTTGGGAGTAGGGCGGTATATAAAATCAATAAAAGTAAACTAAACTAAAAACATATTATTACTCTTTCCTAAGAGAAGAATTTTGCATTTGTCTCTATTAAATTGCTAATCTATGCAGATCATTTTCTTTATTTCTTTTCATCCAGTTCTGTGTTACCCTCAAAATGGGTAAAAATTATTCCACCCCTTTATTTAAATCTTTAATAAAAACATGGAAGAGTTTTTATGGCATTCCAGTCTATATTTCACTTGTCTGATGAGGAAGCATTGATAAACACTCTGAAAATGGTTTTCAAGTCAGCTCTGGATTGACCTAATAGGCATGCAGGTCAGCCCACACTTAATATATATATTAGGTTCAAGTCATTCTCATATTCTATTAAAGACCTTACCCAATCAAAAAATAAAATAAATTTAATGGAATAAGATTCTTTTTATGAATCCAGGCAGACCTCTAGTAAATATTATAATATGCTCAAAGGGTTTTTAGATGGGTCTCTTTATTATGTGCTCTAGAATCTTCCTTTATATTGATATCAAAATCCACAGAAAAATGAAGGAACCCAGAACTGCACAGATTTCAGTAAGGTATATTTAATACTGCTCTGAACTAAATATAGAATTATGGAAATTGTAAAAGGAATTTCTCATCCTTCTTTATAGAGCATAAATTAAGGTGATATTTCTTACAATGATTTTTCAATGCTTCTTCCTTGGTTCTTGATAGTGGTCAACGTTGATAAGATAAACCATGGGTTGACTTGTTCTCCGTCAACCTTGCCTTAATTTTTTTATACCTGGTCTTCTTCCTTCCATTCTTTTCTCGGCTTCGCCACAAAACTGACAGGTCTAAAGTTGTGAGGCGAGGAGCTAGCAAGGTTGGAATCGAAGTTCCTAGGCCCAGATAAGGCTATTATCCAGATATGGTCAGCTGCTTTCATTGTCAAGGCTAAAAAAACAAAACAAAAAACAAAAACAAATAATAAGAAGCTCATTACCACATAAAGGTGGAAAAAAGAGACACATGCTTACTGTCTCTAAGTGTGTGTGTGTGTGTGTGTGTATACACACACACACACACACACACACCCTATAGTAATTGCTTTTTGACACTTTAAAAAATTCCTGTGCACTTCGATCTTCATCATGTATAGCCTCAGCAATTATTCACATTATGAGCATGTAGTCTTTCTTTGTTCCCAGCTACTTTCAATGAATACAAAAATACAGGGATGATTGAGTAGTATTTGGCATTTTTTTCACTTGATGCAATGAATATACAACATGTGTTTGGTTATGGACATGTGATGCGACACCCAGAAAAATATGGCATCCTTCACTTAATCCTCCAGGGAAAGATTGAAGGCAGATGAGGTCCAGGCAGAAGAAGAATATCATGGCTTCAAAACCTAAGGGACTGGTTTAGACAAAACTCAGCAGCACTTTTTCATGCGGCTGTTGACAAAAATAGGATTGCCAACGTCCGATGATATGGCACAAGAAGAAGTTTGGTTATTAGGCCATTAGGTTTCAATAGCACTTCATTTGGTTAAGTCAGAAATCACCATAGTTTGGCATCCTTAGAGAGCAACTCTAATCATTTGAAGCAGGGGTGGGTTCTAACATTTTTTACTACCGGTTATATGGGTGTGGCTTATTTGGTGGGTGTGGCTTGATGGTCATGTGACTGTGGGTATGGCTTGGTGGTCACATGACTGTAGGCGTGGCTTGATGGTCATGTGACTGGGTGGGCGTGACTGCGTGGTCATGTGACTGGGTAGGCCTGGCCAGCTTGACGTCATTCATGTCAAGGGTTATGATTAGGGTGCCTGGCCTCTCCTCACCTCTAAGGCCTCAACGAGATACAATTTCCCTGTCTATTTATTTACTACTACTGAACATCCAAAATATACTATTTAATCCTATGTACATACACCATATGCGTACATACATATTACATAATATAGTGTATAGACACACAAAAAGATACATTATTTACTATATATACTGTATGTGTATGGGCCAGGCCTGAAGCGGTGCATCTCCCATCATGGGTTTGATGTGTGACCCAACCTCAGAAGGGAAAGGTGTGTGGACTGCCGGGAAGGCCGCATGGAAGGCAGGCAAGCATGGCTGGGCCACAGGGAAGTAGACTGCTAGCTCCCTTCCCCACAGCTGGGCCTGGGCATGCTTGCTTGCCTTCCATGTGGCCTTTCCGGTGGTCCCTATGGCCAGGCCCACTTGCCTGCCTTCCTCCCCTCCCACTGCCTCCTTGTTTAGGCTGTTTACCTTCTGCGGCTGCTCCACAGTCCAGAAGGCAAGCTGACCGTAGTTTTCAGCAGCCCCCAGCTAGCCACAGCTGCTGGAAAGCGGCTGGCAAAAAAGCCTCTGAAAAGGCTTCTTTGCCAGCCACTTTCTCTGCAGGCCGCCAAAACATGCCGGCAGAAAAAGCTGCTGCTGTTGCCGCCATGTTCTTTGCACATGTACATCCCATTGGACTTGCAAGGCAATAGGTGTGTGCATGAAGAACATGGTGGTGACAAACATAGTGGCCAGGACAAGTGACCGACGACCAGGGGAACCGGTTTGGGGGCATGGCCAGCTGGCCACCATTACCAGTTCTGCGACCTTGGCCAAATTTCCGCCAACGGTTCGCACAAACCGGTTCTAACCGGTAGCAACCCACTACTGGTTTGAAGTTACTCAAGTTGGAGCCTTCTCTGGTGGCTTTCTGTGTCCTTCCAGGAACGTCAAGATATATGATATTTTATCTCCTATGACCTCAGGTCAGGATGGCCCTGGAATTTCCCTCAGAAGGGATCATCAGAGTCATTTCAATCAGCAGTGAACATGCTGCCCTTTGTTTATGTGTGCAAGGCCTATTTAAAAATGAGGTTGGATCACTCTGTCAATAGATTGGACACATATTTCCTGTTCTGACTCTAATCTGACTGCCCCTATTAAATGCACCCTGTCCGCCATTCATCTCTGCCATCTTTGCACCTCTCGCTCCAAATCCCAGCAACTTGAAAGCATCTTAGCTAGGATTTCCAAGAAATCCCTGGTGGACAATTACCCTGCATGGCAAAAGAGTAATGTGCCACCTGGTTGGGACTAATTTAAATGGAAATTGCCTGCCTTCATCTGACAGTCAGCTGAATTATATGCTGAATTTGAACAGCCACATGCTAAGAGGCAATGCCTCCCTCTTTCTAGTATATAACATGTTTGCATAAGCATAATCAGCCTGCTCAAGCTTTAGGTTCAGGAATAATTTTCATCCGCGTGGCTAAACAAAGCAGGCATCCAAACACATATCTGCAAATTCTTTTTGTGTTGAAGAAAAAAACATGAATTAGGACTTCCAGTGGAACCAGGATGTAACCCTGAGTGATTCTGCAAGCTACAGACCTTTATACCGTATATTGATCCCAGTCGTCATCAGTTGAAGTCCACAAGTCTTAAAGCTGCCAAGTTTGAAGACCTCTGGTTTAGAATAATATGGAGTATGAACCCAGCCAGAGGTTGTTTGTAAACTAAGGCTTACAGCTTAATTTATTTTATTTATTTATTTATTTATTATATTTCTATACTGCCTTTCTCCCGCTCAAGGCGGTGTACAGTCAAGAAAAAATAAAAGATACATAAACATCATAAAATTGATAATTACAATTATAGCATAGTTTAGCCCAAATAAATAAAACCCAGAATTATATAATATTTTAATCATTCCCAGTTAACGTGCTTAGCCCTGCCTGATTGAACATCAGGGTCTTGAGGGCACAGCGGAAAGCACGGAGATTAGGGGTGTTTCATATATCAGGGGGCAGTTCATTCCAAAGGGTTGGAGCCCTTACAGAGAAGGCTCTCCCCCTGGGAGTCACCAGTCGGCACAATTTGACTGACGGTACCCTGAGTAGTCCCTCCCTGTGAGAACAAACTGGTCGGTGGGAGGCTATTGGTGGCAAAAGACGGTCTCGTAAGTACCCAGGCCCTAAGCCATGGAGCACTTTAAAGGTGATAACTAACACCTTGAATCGCACCCGGAAGACCACCGGGAGCTAGTGCAGCTTGCGTAGGAGAGGTGTTACATGGGCGCAACGAGATGCACCCATAATCACCCGCGCGGCTACATTCTGGACCAGTTGGATACAATTAATGTAATGTATTGTGGGTCCCTGACAATTATGGTTCATTACGTCAACCATGGTTACAGAAATCATGGCTTAACTCAAAATGTGAACCCATTTGGTTACATATTTTGCAGGTAGAGATCTGTTTTCTATGATTGAAGATGGAGTATCCAATATTTGGCAGGAGAGATGTGTGTTTTAGCATTCATTTCTCAAAAGTAAAAGTATCAAGTGATCATAGTCTAGGAGAAAAACTGTGGGAAATAGATACAACAGCATTGGGTAGTAGGAACTGAAGTCCAGTATTGGAAGAACAGGTTGGAGACAGCTATATGGTATATCCACTTGGCTTTTCTTGCACCAATAGCATCAATTAAGCAGATTTCTTTGTCCTTCAGAGTGGGTAGTTAGATGGATCCAAATAGATCCATATAACTGTTTTCCCTCTCCTGCCATTTTTTTTTCCTAATCATATCCCAGGAATTTTCACATCACACTGGGTCTTCAAGAGGCTTGGCCACTTGTTCCAATATTCAGGCTTCCGGTTCCTGAAGGAGATGATGATGATGATGATGACACTATCAGTGCAGTGATGAGTTTCAATTTTTTTTACTACCAGTTCTGTGGGTGTGGCTTGGTAGGCGTGGCTTGGCAAAATCCCCATTTCCTCCCGATCATCTGAGGCTTGGGAGGCAGAGAATAGATGAGGGCAGGGCCAGTCAGAGGTGGTATTTACCGGTTCTCCGAACTACTCAAAATTTCTGCTACCAGTTCTCCAGAATTGGTCAGAACCTGCTGAAACCCACCTCTGTATTAGTGGTATATCAATTCTTATCTCTCTCTCTTTCTCTCTCTGTTTAAAAGACACCTTGAAGGACTCTCTGTTTTTCCAGATTTGGCTGTTAATCCTTTGACTCTGCCCTAGAAAACATTTAAAAACTTCTAGTTATACAGAATAATGATGTTAGAATTTTAATAGTAGCAAAGTGACTGCATCTTTTATGAACCACTTGGTGGCTCCTATGTTAAAGGAGAAAACTTTCGCAGCTGACAGGTAAAACCATGCACAAATGAAGACCCTGCAGGAGGAAGATGGAATAGATTGACGTGATGCTGGCAACTTTGTGCTAACGCCGGGCTAGCACTTTATAAGGTGGAAAAACCTTGGGAGTTGTATTCATACTGGAAGAAGATGGAAAGGAAGAGATCTCGGAATGTTATATCCCTGGCAGAAAAATATTTGAGAGCAGCCGAAGAGCTGGTGAAGGAGCAAATGGAATCAGTAGGCGTTGCCTCCAGAAACCCCAGCAGAAAGTTGTCCATTCATGGACAGAGTAGTTTACTCAGAGGATAGATGCGGTCTGTTATGCAAACTAGAATTCT
Source organism: Masticophis lateralis (assembly GCA_030761175.1). Classification (NCBI taxonomy): domain Eukaryota; kingdom Metazoa; phylum Chordata; class Lepidosauria; order Squamata; family Colubridae; genus Masticophis; species Masticophis lateralis. The sequence goes on along the minus strand of JAUDYJ010000002.1, from coordinate 136,444,448 downwards.
ATCCACACATAACTAGGGGGGAAAAAAATCTTTGAACTCAGTGAGACTTAAGTGTGGGGAAAGTGTACATAGGAATATGGTGTTATATAATTAAAACCTGATGTTATAGATTGGTATATTTCTGAACAATAAGTCTGAACAAAATTAAAAAGAATTGGTCATATCTACCTCCCCCCCTCCAAGTTCATAAGAGTTGGAAAACTTAGATGGTTTCTCCGTCAACATTTGAAAGAGAAAGGGCTGCATTGTTTTGTACACTCCAAAACAACTTCTGCCCTCTTGGAAATCTCATCTAAATGGAACGGAGAGAGTTTTTGCAATTTCACTACCCTGATGGGGTGAGGTGACTGATGGCATAATGAAAAACTAGGAGGAGAAAATTGTTTTTGAAAACAATTGCAAGAGAGTGTTCTTAGGGGGTCTCAAGTGACCCTGTGGACAGTTGCTGAGATAACACTGTGAAATTTCAATTAAAAATTAAAATGATTTGACCTTCATTTAATGGGGTTGCAGAAGTTCTGCACAGAACAAAGAAAACTATGTCAGAAAAATACTTCCCAATTGATGCAATTTGATACAAGAGGCTCCTGAAAATAACTCCTATATATATATACTGATGGTAGAATTAGAAACTGGTTGTTCGGTTGTCATATGCCTTAGGTTTTTTATATAGAAAAATTGATAATCAGCATCAAGTAAAATGTGCAAGGATCCTTCCTCAATTATTTATTTTATTTTAATTTATTAATTAAGGTTGACAGGGAGCAAATTAATTTATTTATCAAATTTATTTGCTGCACACCTTGTGGTTCAGGTGACGTCTGCATTCTTTAGTCCTAGAGTTACCAGAAAATCATTAAGGCAGGAAAAATCATTAAGGCAAAAAAAAAATTGTGTTGCCCAGGTAACTGAAATATTTTTTTTTCTTGCCTTAATGATGTGCTGGTGGGTAGGAGTTTTCCTTACAGGCATAATTCTGAGTGGCGATTGTGGATTTCCTGGGTTTTGTTTCCCATCCCACTAATGTCATCTACTTCTAGGGAAAAGAATCATCAATTACTTTCCTTAATGTGGGGCAGGGTTTCAATTTTTTTTACTACCTGTTCTGTGGGTGTGTCCTGGTGGGCGTGACATGGCTTGATGGGTGTGGCAAGGGAAGGATACTATAAAATCTCCATTCCCTCCCCAATCTAGGGGAAGGTTACTGCAAATTCCCATTTCCTCCCGATCAGCTGGGACTCAGGAGGCAGAGAATAGATGGGGGTAAGGCCAGTCAGCATTTTTACTATTGGGTCTCCGAACTACTCAAAATTTTCACTACTGGTTCTCCAGAACTGGTCAGAACCTGCTGAAACCCACCTCTGGCAGGGATGGACAAATGCGGATTGGTAAATTTTAATCAGCCAAATTTTAAACTGCCCAAATGACAGATCGAAATCATAGTCATACTCTGTGCTGTGTGCTCTGTGCATTTGGACTGTTTCTTAATATGCTTCGGGTGTGTTTTGGAAGACTGATAAATCCATGTCAAAAAAATAAATAGTTCAGAAAAGAAATACTGGATGAAGGGGAATGGGCACAGCAATATGCAGCTAGAAGAAACTCTTTCTTTCTCTCTCTCTCTCTTTTTTACTGCCCTTATACAGGTAGTCCTGGTTACACATTTTTATTAGTTTATAAAAATATAAAATACAAAGAGAAATTCTAAAAAGTAATAGAAAACTAGGAGAGAGGGAGGGGATGAGAGAGAAAAAAACAGTGTAAAGAGGGAAAAAGAATGAAAAAGGCACTGACTTCCAACTCTCTTTAGCACAGTAGAAGATAAGAACATTACCACCTTAACTTTTAACTTTTACAAACAGTATATACTAGCCATTTCTATAGCAACAAACCTATCTAATTAGCAGAAACAAAATCAAAGTTTCATTTTTTTTCATGGCAAGCACAAAATCTGGAAGCAATTTCCAAATAGAAACAAAGTTAAATATATTCCTTTCTTTGCTTAAAAGAATCGATTTGACCACCTCTGCTTCTCCTTGCTGTGGGGAATAATATGTGCTTCCGGTTACTCATTAATCTTTATCATAATTTATATTAACAGAATTCCCTATATGATTTCAATTTTTTAAATCCTAAACGGAGAAAAAAAAACCCTTTTCTCTTGTGGTTTATTAGGCTGTATTGTGAACCACTAAAATATTAAGGATCATTTTGCCCCCAGATACAGAGGAGGTAACCATGCACGAGTACACCCACACAAACACACATGACTAGGGGATGGGAGAATCTCTATAGCAGCTTCAAGTAAAACTTCAGTATCATCATATCATATGCCATAAGTACTGGTATGAGATTTTAAGAAGAGATTTAATCAATTCAATTAATTGATTAAAAGAGATTTAATCAATTCAATTCCCCGATTTCCTTCCCCCGAATCATAGGCAATCTATCATGGATACCACATCATTGTTTACTGTATGATGCAAAACTCTGGACTGGATGGGGTTATCATCTTGAACCATCAGATCTTAGATAGTTTCTAGATCACATATAGGAATCCAAAGGAGCTGACTGAGAAACTTCATGCTTAGGACTGTCCATTTAAAGTATCTAGGTTTCCAGTGGGGGTGGGGGGACAGCTTGGGAAAGCCTCTCTTGGTGTATTTATATATGAAAGAGAGTTTATAATACTTATGTAGTGGATCATCACAAGCATTTACAAGCACAGAAGTGTAAAATGGAAAACACATCTGTGCAATCCTATTTCACAAGCATATTTCTTTTGATCCCCTAGCCTGATGTGCTATCTGGGAAGTTCGTTGCCAGTGTAAGGAAGCAAACATCTGGCCCCACTTCAACAAAGCAGGGAATGAACCTGAGACCTTCTGCTTACAAACTTGTGCTCTGCTGCCAAGATGTGGTTCCTCCAATAAGTGACTTATTAAATGCTCCATTATGCATTGATTTTTTTTACCACTGCAAAATGTAAGACATTGCTAATTTTTTCTCATATTTACGCAATAATGGATTAAAAGTGATTCTGGCATTCGTATTTGTGCACTGATCATTTCCAAGAGGAAGAACGCAAGGATTGATTGCAAATTTATTATTTTTTTACATCATTATTTATTTATTTATTTATTTATTTATTTATTTATTTATTAGTTCGATTTATATGCCGCCCTTCTCTGGAGACTCAGGGCGGCTTACAATGCATTAAGCAATAGCCTTCTTTGACTATATGCTTTGAAGCAATAGTAACTTTGAATTGTCACTAAATGAGGCAGTCGGTAAGCAAGGACTACTCATATTCATATTAAATTTGCAAATGCAAAGCCAAACAACCCACTATAGTTGTTTATGTTGTTTGGCCATATAACGTCTTTGTGGTTCAATAGAGGTTCTTGTACCAGGTTTGTCTGTCTATCACAGCTTCTTTGAAAACTAGTAATATTTAATCCCTTCGTCTTCTGCTGGATTCTTTTTTCATTATCTTTGATTCTTTTCCAAGTATCAGGATTTTCTCTGATAATTCTCATCTCTACACTTTACAATTTCAGTTTTAGGAGTCCAAAATCTAAATAGGCAGCACTTTTTATAACCTGCAAAACTGGCAGTTTTCCCTTCAAAATATGCTCAGGATTGGAATACAGATTGTCTTTGACTTACAATCAAATTTGAGGCTGAAACCTCCGTTGTTAAGCCATGTTATTAAATGAGACAGCACATGACTGCTGATTTTATTGACTTAATAAACTAATCATGCAGTTGTTGTTAAGCAAATCCAGCTTCCCCCAATGACTTTGCATATCGGAAGATGGCTGGGAAGGTTGCAGATGATAATCATGTCACCGCAGGAGGCTGCAACTGTCATAAGTACATGACAGCTGAATTTCAATCACAGTTGTCAAGTGAGTCACTGCAGTTGTTACTAACATACTGTTAACTGAATCTGGCTTCCCCATTGACTTGGCTTGTCAGAAGGTCGCCAAAGAACCTTGGGACACTGCAACCGTCATAAATATGAGTCAATTGACAAGCTTCTGAATTTTGATCACATGACCATGGAGAGGCTGCAACGGTCATAAGTGTGAAAAACGGTCATAAGTCACTTTTTCAGTGCTATTGTAACTTCAATAGGTCACCGATTAAAGTATTCCAAAATCTATCAACCCTACAATGGTATTGCCACCATGCTCACCAAGCCACGCTTATTATTACCTCTTTTCTTATTTTTCCATTTCTCCTTCAGCTTCTTACTTCTTCGGCTGAAATTCTTGAGTTGATCAGGATTCACGTCAGGCACGCATCTCTTCTGTGGAACTGCCAAATGTCGTAGCAGTTCCCACCCTTTTCTTCTGCATCCCTATTCCAGGGTGGCTGCCACTGATCTTGCTGCAGCAGCTGCAGAGGGAGGAGAAGGAAAAAAAGCTTTTCTCTCTCTTCCCCCCCCCCCCCAATCCATGCAGCAAAAAAGGACCATTAACAAGCCCAGCGGATGGTTTGGCACTGCTGCCTTTCAAGAGAAGTTAGCAGCCACCATTGTGAGCCTATCCAGCTTCTGAACATAGAAAAGAAAGTGATCACTCGGGTGACTTGAGCAGATGGTTGGGTGTTTTGTGTTTTTTTTTTTATAAGAAGAAAAAGCGAGACAACCCTTTCCTGTTTTTGAAAACATCTGAAAGGAACTGAGCAGCCCTGGCAGTTGTCGTCGTCGTCTTCTTCTTCTTGGCCTGTTGCAAAATGATAGAGAAAAGGGACTTTTGTGTTAGCCAGCTATGGGGAAACTGCGTATCATATGGAATCTGACTTGCCTGCAGGATTTTCCTCTTTTCGAGAAGCCAATTATCCTGGAGCAGTTTTATTGATTGTTCTCCAGGGGAGAACAATAGGGGATTCTCCAGATTCCAGAACTATTGGCTGCTTATTAGAGACCAATTAGATGCTAATTCCAAACTAACTCTGCCTACAGCCCATGGAATTTGAATAGGCTTTCCACATAATGCCAAGCTCTGGGTTGTCACCTCTTCTGGAGGGAAATCCATTCCCTGCTTCCTCCAGTTGAGCTGGTCTAGTAGAGTCTGATCTAGGAAGAATGAGGATTCTTAGAAAAAGAAACAAATCCAATTCCCTTTTGTTTAATGTGCTGTCTGCACAGTAAATCAAGCCACCATATGCACTGATAATGCTGCCTAGTTGGGTGATAAAATCTCTGACCAATCTCAGAGAGCACCAAGGACCTTACAGAATGTACCCTGAGCTATAAATACTCTCTTCTATTAAAGCCACCATAATTTGGCAGTGTTATGCCTTTCTCAGGGATCAGCAATGAGGACAGCAAAAGCTTATATGACTTAAAGAGGAGTGCTTGTGCTTTAATAATACTTTATAGATCTAATAAGTTTATCTTTCCCAAGAGATTCTAATGTTAATGTAGGTTTTAACTTTTTTTTTTTTTGCTTCTTTACAACCTACACAGTTTTCATCCTAAAACTTTGAGCTTCTGGTCTAAGAGCATCTTCAGTCATTCTGATGGCCTCAAAACATTTCATGATCAACTTTTACTAATCTCCCATCTGTCTCTGCAATGACGAGGAGTCAATCCCAGTTCAATGGCATCTAACTGACTAACCAGACCCATCTGTTAATTTTATTAGTTTCCTTATAAGTTTTTTTTTTTAAATCTGAAGAGTGATTCATCCAGCAATTAAAACTCTGGGTTTTTTTAGTAAGAAAAAAACATACTGCATTGTGAATGATTGTAGCGGTATTTTATCACTAGGAAGTCCGTGATCATTTTACCTTTCTATTTCTGACCTTTAGAAAGCCAAGGTACTTTTTAATAATTCTTAAGGGGCAGTTGCATAAATAAGCTGGATATGTCAATGTAACTCGTATAGAAGGGCTATAATTGTTTTTGACTACAGTTCATTGCCTCTTGTAATAGCACTAGTTTCACATTCATGCACTAAAGATCGAGCAAAAGCCGACCGCATTTAGATGCTATCTTTCCACTGCAGTATTTATTTATTTTTAGATCTGGCCTTCCTTCCACAGTGGACCTCAAGCTGTTATATAGTGGGGTCCCAGAAGGCATGTTTGGCTATTGGCAAGTCTCAGCTTTGCAAAAGCGATTCTTGTTCTGCTCTACAGCCTTCAACAATTGGCTGCTATCCAAGTCCGGGATAATGGGAAAGTTCTCAAAGACTAGCCTTCAACTCTAATAAATACATAAATAAAAACAACACCCTCAAGAATCAAATGAGAACATTGGTTATTATGCGTCTTTGAGGACATAGCTAAATTCTTCTACCCCTGAAATCAGCCATCATTTAATCTATTTTCTTATCCATGAAAATGTTTGGATAGTATGTCCTTAAGGAGCACACCGTCATAAGGTTTAACTGCATCCACAATTCAGAATAGACTCGTGAGAAATGGCTTTGCTTGATTTCTCTTTTAAATGGTACTAACTCCTCAGAATTTTCAAACAATGAATTCTAACCGCAGCACTTGAAAATACTTTTGTATGATAAGGCAGTTGTACTATCAGAAGCAGATCCACAGAGGTGGGCTGAGGTAATGTTAACCCATGAGGCATGTCTTCCTTTATTATTTAATGCAAGCCATGTCCTAATCCACCTATAGTTATTGTCCTCATGGACTTCCAATATAAGTTTTTTTATATACCTCTATCATCTAACATAATGTCATCCTAAATTTGTCAGCTGATGAAGCCTTATGGAAGCGCAGCCAATAATTAGAAATATAGCTTAATATCCACAAAGGATTGATCTCTTCAACTTAATTGTGTGTGTGTGTGTGTGTGTGTGTGTGTATGATTCTGCTCTTGAATGGATCCAGTAACAAATCCTAGTTCACCCATGAACTAATTTCTCCAAATCTTCCTTCCTTCTACATCCTTTTCCTGGTTTCATAGTACTTAATTCCCCCTTTGCTAATTCAATTTATGTTACAAGATCAAACATTTAGACAACACATATGTACACCTGCCCTTTGTGTTCTGATCAGTGTACACTTGAAGACTTCATGGTAGTGCAACAGAACGCAATTAATATTGCTAGTTCCTGGGCAAGATCTGTTTAACTAGTACATGTTTTAATCTTGCTTTTATATTTTAAATTTTATATCATTTGGTTTGCCTAATTTTAATTGTGATGCTTCTGACATGAATAATCAAACAAAGATCAACCTTATCCAGCTGGCACCCTATGAACAATAAATGAGACTGTTCCTTTTTATCTGCTGAGTTCCTGACATTTGAATCAATAGATTAATCAGAAATTCGTAGGGAAGAAAAAAAAATCCCCATTTGTTTTTGTTAGACATAAATATTACCAGGTGCCTCTGTTGTTGGTCTACTCTAAGCTCTACTCTAATCACACTTGGACAGAGCTGTCCCTATTGATCCTTGAGTAATTTATGGTTCATCAGGAGCACAAGACATACCTCTCTAAGCTGCTGATTCACCAATTTCTATTTCAAGAAGGAGCTTAGAGCCTGTCACAGATACTTGTGGGTTAATGCTTAAAACAAGGGATGGCTGACAAGCAACATTTGGTTTGCCTTTCTTTTGTACTTCTGAAATGATTTTATGAAAGGCAACTTTACATGGCCTGCCAATGGGATTCCATACAACAGGTACTGGAAAATTGCACTGTGAGAATCTTCCCTTTCTTATGGGGTTTCCAAAATAATTCCTGCAATTACTCAGAAGTGTTTTTAAAATGTAAACGCAGCATCTATTGAGGAATTTATAAAGGTGCTGCTCAACATCAAATACTACTTTGTTGATGGCTTCTAGTGAGTAAAGTAAAACTCATTCTGTCCCATGGAGTAGCTTTCCACACTTGGATATTTTTAGATTCTTTTTCCCTGTTTTTTCTCTTCCATGTTTTCCCTCTTTCTCCAAAGATAGTACCACCTAATTATCATGTTTCATCCTGAAAACCTCTCAAGAAGTCTTTTCTAACTTTTTCTTGACTTCAGGTGTCTTGTGTTCATTCTGTGTCTGCAGTTGAACATTGGTGGTTACTTCTCATGAATTAAGGAAACTGATCTCTTAACAATCTGGAATGCAGTACACTACCTCATTTAATAATCATTCGCTTAGCAAGTGTTTGAAGTTATGAGGACACTGAAAAAAGTCAATATACACAGCATTCCTGTAGTCACATGATCGTGATTTGGATGCTTAGCACACATACAACGGTTGCAACATCCCACAGATCTCCATTTGTGAGTATCCCAGATGCCTCACTTAACAATTTCAGGTGATTTGCTTAATGACCATTGAAAGACTTCACCCAAGACTGCTGAAACTGCCTTCATAAATCAGTGCAACTGCATTGCTTACTGATGGAATTGCTTGTCTCAGTTAAGTAATGACTATCTGTACTAGCATTTTCACCTTTGAATATTTATCCCTACCAAATCAATATTTAATGGCCATTGACGTTGCTGCAGGAATTAGCTTTGAAAGATTTCCCCAAGAGAGATGCTGACGGTGGTCTGAATGGAGAATAACCAAAATATCCTTGGATATAGAACCAGCAGAAAGGGAAGGAATAGAACTGGCCATGCTGATTGGGAATTCTGGAAAAGGTCATTCAGAAACCTCTGGAGAACATCAAGTTGGGAATGACTTCTAGATAACTATGGTCTCCCTATCCTAACCCTTAAAAATCCTCTCCTCAGGATTTGCTTGCATGGCAGTGTCATGAAAGGGCCATATTACCCGTAGGCACCCAGTTGTCTACTTGGAGTGGTGCAGTGGCTTAGAGATGGAGCTCTCACCTCACAGTTAGGAGGCTGTGAGTTCGATCCTAGGTAGTAGCAAATATTTCTCTCTCTAGGCACAATGGGAAAATATCTGCAGCGAACTCCACATCGGTGACAGGAAGGGCATTGGGCCAGTAAACACTCAGCTCTATTCAGTTGCCCCAACTCCACTCCAATGCAAGGGATTACAGGATCATTAAAAGATGCCCCCCCAAAAAATCCCCCAAAAAACCCCAGTTGTCCACCTCAATTAATTTAAAGCCCAAGCAACATCTACATCCTAAGGAATCAAGAACCCTTTAATTTCCCAGCCCTGCAACATTGCCGTGTTGTTTCTTTCCTTCTTAGGAACTCCTTTGGAATAAAACAACTTTGGCACTTCATCAGTGGCCATCTGGCAGAGTCACATGACCCAACCCCCCTGTGCACATTTTAGTTGGCACTTTACTTGCTGTCCTTTTCCTTTCTCCATTAAACCATGTGTGAAATGAGGGTTGAAGTGTTGGCTGGCTCTTTCCCTTGTAAACTACCTGACAAATGTAGCGGCTTAAAACAATAATTGAAACTTGGCTGGAGCGTGATCTGAGACAGCAAAAGGTAAAAACCAGCTTGCTGAACCCAGAGATGGAATTTTTGCCATGTTCCTGCGGGTCAGCAAAGAAGTACTTTACAGGTTTCAAAGCACAAAGATATCTTGCTAAACAAAATAAACAAAAGCTGCCAGTTATATTCTTAAGAGACAGGGGGAAAAATCCATCATGCGCTCTAACCAACTGTGGGGGTCTTTTAGGGAAAAAAAATCCATTCATATTGGATTTAATTCTTATAGCAATATATACTGGAATATTTTGGATTTGTTTTATTCTGTTCAACATGCGAGGTTTGGTTGAATGCATTCTTATAAATTGGTATGGATAATTGCACCGATCTGTTACACATTCTTTTTTATGCACCGGTAAGCCTTGTGTAGAATATGATTATTATTCTACAGATGTTAATTGCTTCTATTTGTAAATTATACCTTTTACTATGCCAATACAAAATTTAAGTTTAATATATTCACGGTTCTTGAATAAATATGCCTATTTAAGAAACTTGGTTCATAGCTTTCTGCACAATTTCCATGTACAGCAGTAGTGTATTGTAAAATGATTATCATATAAAAAACTCAGGTCCAACAATGGAAGAAAATGTCACCTCTAAATTATATCTTTCAATCTGGAGTGATAATGGCCTATTATTGCCCAAACCTTTCCTGACATAAGAAAAAGACCAACGTTATCATTTCAGTGATTGTCTATCCTTGTGCCACAGATTAATTACACCAAATCGGTGTGTGTGTGATTTATAATATACTCAGAACTTCACTGATTGTGTGGGATTGTTGCAAAGCCTAACTAAAATGTATTTGAATTGTAGCAGTTTATTTATTATTCTGTATAATACTTTTATTGAAGTTTTAAAATACAAAGATATAAAAACTAATACAAACTAAGAAAAACATAAGAAAGAAAAAAGTGCAAAGAGAAAAAAGGGAAGAGAGGAGAAAAATATTAAAATAAAAAAGGAAGAATATATAAAGAATAACCCCCTTCATCAGAACAAATACAAACAATTGCATTGCTGTAATTTGTCACATTCTCTAACATTTCAATCAAACATATCTTCTTCCCAATCTCTTCTCATACCTAATATGTATAAACAAATCTTTAAAGCCTCATCATTTAAATTTAATCAAGAAAAAAATTCATTAAGAGTTACCAGAATCAACATATTTAATCCTTTCAAAGAATGTCCCATAATTAGTTTCTTATTATCATCTCTTCGTCTCAGAAACTTCTTCATAGGTTCAACACTTTCCTTCAATTTTAATTCCGTAGTTTATCACTTTCTCTAAAAATGCAACAAAAACAATCTTCTTTCCATGTCTAATCTATTTAAAAAAATCTTTAAAGCCTCATTTTTCAGTCCTGATTTAAAAAAAAAACCATAAAAAGCTGCTAGGAAAAAAATCATATGCATATTAACCTTGATTGAATAAGCCAATGTTATAAGCCTTCTTTTTACTTTTAAAAGTCTTGATGTTTACTCCTTGTAATGTCTCCAAGACTGAATTCTTTATCTTTCCTCAGGAACTGCTTCATAATGCATATCTTTGGTAAATCCAAAATAAGAAAGTTGTTCAAGTCATTTTTTTTGAGTTGAAATCCACACATCCAAATCACTCTTCTGATTTTTACTCTCATGTTTAGCTATTAATACATCAGCCAGTTTCATCTTTGTCAATATCATTCTTGTATGCTGTCAATTTTAAATCCATATCCAAACAACCTGATTCTTAGTTATATTCTCTTCCTTCTTCTCTTTTGAATCCATTTTAAAATATCAAAAAATCTTAAAAGAATGTTCTGACCACATTATTGCTAAATACCCTTAAATTCTTCCAGAGTTAAAATGTTTTTCTCCATTCTGCACTAGTGGATCTTGTCCTCTTATTATAATCTTTAGTTCTTTCTGATTACCTGTAGTAACCAGCCTTCATGGTCTGTTGTTGCAAAGCATGTGTAAAATATACCTGATCTGTGGCAGTTATTAGGATGGGGTTTATTCAGGGGTGAAATCTACTTACCTTCCCTACTGGTTCGGAAGTGTGCATGTGACATGCACGCTTGGATCCTCTGCGAATGCGCAAACCCTTCTGCACATGCACAGAGAGCAAAAAACAGGTTACTTCCTGGTTAAAACCAGGAAGTAACGATGACTGGGCAGGTGGGCAGAGCCTCGCACCACCATCACTACCGGTTCTCCGAACCACCTGCCACCATCGCTACCAGTTTGCCCAGACCAGTCCGAACCGGTAGCATTTCACTCCTGGGTTTATTTCTAAGTGACTTTACCCTTGTGAAAACATTTTATTTGAAGTACATTTCAGGAATGGGGGGGGGGGGGGGGAACCAAAGTGCCCACTATTTTGCTTTTGCCACATGTGCATATGAATTTTTGAGTGGGAAAATCATGACAACATTTTAGTTGAGTTGAGTTCTCCAGCAAAGCAAATATCCTCAAAATATTGTTATTGCAAAAGTATGGGTCTCTGTGATAGAAGGAGGAGGAGGAGGAGGAGGAGGAGGAGGAGCAGCAATGGAGTTGACCTTAAACAAGTACAGGTAACTCTTGATTTATGACTGTAATGGAGCCTTCCCATTATGGTTGTAAGTTGTGATGGCCATAAAGTGGGTCACCCGTGTGACTGACTTGAGGTTGTCATAAAGGGACAACCTCAAATTGCTGTCATAAAATGAACCCAGTGTTCATCAAGGAATATTTTAATAAATTTCAGTTTTTAGCAAAGGCTTGAAACAAGGTTATGAGACCACAGAATACTGCAAAGAGTTGTAAATGCAGGCATTTCTTTCAGTTTGGAATGCCATGTTGAAATATGGAGGAGGGGAGGGAGGGGGGAGTTGAGGCTTATGTTTTGCATAACACTAGATAAAAGTTAATGAATATTTTTGACTAAGTGATTCAACCTGAGGTGGGTGTGGAGCCCCTGTTTTCTTCAACCATCTGCCCTCCAGAAGGCCAGGGTCATCCCAAATTCTGGGAAGAGTAGTAGTGTTAGTTTCCCTCCAGCAAAAAATGCAGCTTGGAAATAGCTGCCTTCTTAACCTAGAACTTTTTTATTTTAGATCAAACTTTTTCAGGCCATGGAAGTGTTAGGCAAAAAAAATTTGCTAAACCCCAATCAAGAGGCAAAGTGCTAATGATAGAAGATTGGCTGTGTTTGAGTAAACTTCATTTTAATCCTTAGCTTTTCACAGAACCCTATTAAAGTTCTTGTGGAATTTGAAAAACTTTATTTTAGATAACTTCTCCTTGCTTTCAGGAAACAGAATGGAAAGTCCCACATTTCTCCTCCAAAACTGAACACATACAGGAAGCCTATGGAGATTCCCAATCACCTAGGTCATAATTGTCCCAAAGGTATTTTTTTCAAAAGGCAATTGAACTTCCTTCATTTTTTCTTTGAAAACATTTTGCTTTTCATCCCAGAAGCTTCTTCAGTTCTGGCTGAATGGTGGGGAATGGAAGGATTTATATCCTTCAGAAAGCTAATGACCTTCAGAGTACTAACAACCAGATGACTGCAAAAAAATATAAAATCCTTCCATTCCCCATCTGAAGAAGCTTCTTGGACGAAAAGCAATATGTTTTCAAAGAAAAAACAAAGAAAGCCCAGTTCCTTTTTGGGAAGCACCTTTGGGACGCCATACAGGAACTTAAATTACGGACAATTGTACTTGAATAACTGGATAAGTTTCACTGTTTCTTAGCTTAAACTACTTTACAGGAATGTGATTGTATCTCACATATCAGGCATGACTTTGAACTCTGAGCAAATATGGAAGCAAGTGAATATATTTCCTCCTTCGCATCATATTAGACTATCTACTGTTCGCTATATTTCTCTCATGCTCCATCTGGAGCAGGTGATAGGGAAGAGAGGTTGAAAGGAATACATTTATCCCATGAGGAAAAAAATAAATAATGTATAGCCATTATAAAAGCATATTTAAAAGGTATTTAAAAACAACAGAAGGAGAACAGGTCTTATTAAATAGTTAGAAGGGATGTCAGAGGGTGGGAGAAAAGCATATAATCTTTCCAAACACACATATATGACTCAGTTGTGTAGTGCTTCTTTAAATTACAGTGATGCTTTTATTGCCACAGTGGTTTTAGGTAAATGATTTGTGCTTATTTCTAAATACTGTACAACATTGCCTTAACCTAACAAACTATACAGACATTTCTGTATGGAGCTTTTTATAGTTTCTTAATTACCCCTTTTCCCAGGCTCTGACAAGGGGGAAGGCTTCCTATAAAGATAAATCTTCAAAGGACTCAAAAAAAGTATCCATGTTGAGGCACAGGAGGAGTCCTTCCATAGGGCTGATGCCCCAGAGCCAGTTAAAGCCTCTCTTGGCATTGCCACAACATAGATAGCATCTCCACCAAGGATCATTGTTGCAAGAAATGTAAAGTGTAACTTGGTTGAAAGCTGTTTAGAGCTTTATAGCATTTGGTAGCATAACTTTGAAATCCGGGTTGGTGGCATTCCTTTCAACACAGTAAAATGCCATGGTTTTCCTTGAACCAGGTCTTCAAGTGAGGAAGGGAGGGAAAATGTGAGCCGCAGTAGTTCTATTATTATTATTATTATTATTATTATTATTTCAATTTATAAACCTATCACCGGAGATCCCAGTGGTCAGTGAGCTATTGACCCCATTCTTGCTTTGAAAGACTCAGCAAGTTCACAGGACATCTTGTGAAGTCCACATCTACTGACAGTAACTTGGACTGAGAAGGTCAAGCCAATTAGTTCTAGACCAGGGGTGTCAAATTCAAGGTCCAGGGGCCAGATCCGGCCTGCAGGGTACTTAGATCCAGCCTGTGGGACCGCCCTGGAAATAGTGAAAGACTGGCCCACAGAACTTCTACCAATGAAAACAGAGCTCAGGAGGGCTGTGTGCAGCCCTCCCGAGCTCCATTTTTGTGGCAGAGGGTTGTAGGAGGCAGTGGCAGCCAAAAAGGGGGGCTCAGGAGCCTGTTTTCAGTGGCAGAGTGCTTGGGTCACCACAGACGTCCCTGACACGAGTGACATTGAGTTGGCCATGCCCATCCTGGCACACACACACACACACACGGCCCCTGGAGGTCAAATATAACCCTGATGCATCCTTCAATGAAATCGAGTTTGACAGCCCTGTTCTAGATAGAAATATTTAATGAAGATCCAGGTTGAGGCAGCCAAACTTTGCAGATGCAAGAGACTACACAAAAGGCATGGAAGAGCTAACAGGAGAACAGCCTCTTGATTGATTATTTGTGGAAGCTTGGCTGTGTAGAGGTTCAGCCTGGCTTATTTATTGTGTGCATGACCTTTGGACAGTGCTGAGAAGAAATCCAGCGCTCAGTTCTTTTCTGTGACTATTCTGAGTTCCTACCATTTGGACTTTGGATTTCCTCTGATCTCCTCATTGCTTGCTTCTCATTTGAGTTTGTTGCTGATGGATAGCTCACTGACCTTGATCCCTGCTCACCTGTTGGACCAGGAGTATAGAAGAAAGGATTTCTCAAAGGCTGTTTTATTTCCAGGAGCTGCCGTAGGGCCTAAGCTTATCTCTAGCCTGTGGCATATTTATAACCTGCTAATTTGCTTTCTGGCAGTCAGCTGTGCTGATATGCCAACAGCAGAGGCACCTGCAATGGAACAGCCCCTCCCACCCCTTTCCAGGTGCATCAACGTCATATGCAGGTAGAAAGAATGAGGCTTCAATTCATGGTTCTGCTTGCCATCTTGGCCGCTTCCTTGTTTCATGCTCTTGCAACATAGGTTAAGATGCACACAATACAGGTAGTCTTTGATTTATAACAAGTTACAGTGGCACTGAAAAAAGTGACTTATGACTATTTTTCACACTTATGACCATTGCAGCATCCCCATGATCACGTGATTGAACCAGTTGGCATATTTATAAACATTTTAGTGTTCCATGGTCATATGATCATCTTTTGCAACCTTCTGACGAGCAAAGTCAGTGGGGAAGCCAGATTCACTTAACAGCTTGTTACTAACTTAACAGCTGAAATGATTTACTTAACAACTGTGGCAAGAAAGATGGGGCAAAAGTCATGTAGCAACTGTCATGTTTAGCAACAGAAATTTTTGACTCAATTATGGTCATAAATAGAGGCCTACCTATATATTCATCCTGTCCTCATTTAACACCCACAGTTGGGATTGCCACTAAATGGTGCAGTTAAGCAAAAAATTATGTGACTGTGCCAGACTTACAACATCACTCCCACTGTGTTGTTAAGCAAAGCCCCACAGATCATTAAGTTTGACATCCACAAGACATTAAGTGAGACATCATACGATCATGGCTTGCAATTTCGCCACTGACCTCCCCATTGACTCTGCTTGTTAGAAGTTGGGCAACCAGTATAATTTTTATTGCCAAGCTAGCACTTTTCTAAGTTGGACATGTACACTCTGCTGCCCCAAAGTATCTTAAGTATAACCTTAAGATACAGTGCCACTGAATTTTTAATGTGACCGATAAGGGAATTAATGGTAGGAAGTCATCTTACCGATTGCATTAATTTCGAATCAAATTTGGTCCTGTCATGGTCCTACTCATGTTTTGGACTGTGGTTCCCAGTAGGATACTCAAAAGTCGAATGGGACCCTCGGACCCTAAACTGCCATGCTCCTACTCTATGGTGTGGTATGGTGTCGTTATGAGCGCTGGTCTTGAGCAAGTATGAATCTTTGCGTGGTCTGTTTCAAACAGCCGAAACAGCAATGCTTCTATTAGAACTTCAGTTTCTTCTCCAGGTTCCTGCATTGGTTTCTTTTTCAGAATATATTAAGTGAGATGACTATTCAGAAGGCCCAGGACCAGCCCTGTTTCTTCTTTCTGTTCACCATTATGCTTCAGTGAACATTCTTGCACTTGCTAAATAAAGCATTACCCTTGGATAATGCCAATTGGGACTGGGCTGATTAATATTGAGGGCCTTTCTTAGTTGCTTTTCCTTCCCCTCTTCCTTCCCACCTACCCATCCTCCCCCTCTTTTTGTGCAGCAAGTGCCACCTAACTGGGTTATTTATTGTTTCATCTTGAAAATGCCTCAAGAGGATTTTTAAAATTTATTTTGTTGCTTGTTTCCTGTTTCTCCTTGTCTGCATTTAAACATTGGAGGTCATTTCTCATGACTCAAGAAAACAAATCCCTTAATAATCAACCCTAGCACGTTTGCCACTAAACATGCATTTTACCCTTTCGGATGGTCACCAAAGCTGCAGATTCAGTCAGTTGATCTGTCTGTCTGTCTGACTATCCGTCCATCTGTCTGTCTGTCAGTCCATCCATCCTATCCATCCATCCATCCATCCATCTATCCATCTATCAGCTATCAAGTTTACTTGTCTATTATCTGTGTCTATCATCTATCTTATCTTATCTTATCTTATCTTATCTTATCTTATCTTTATCTATCTATCTATCATCTGTCTATCATCTGTCTATCTATCTATCATCTGTCTATCATCTGTCTATCATCTCTCTCTCTCTCTCTCTCTCTCCCTCCCTCCCTCCCTCTCTCTCTCCTGTATCTATATCTGAACTTTAAATATGGTCTGGAGAGATGGTGAGATTCTTCTTTGAAATTCTACAATTTTAATTTTCTCTTAATTACATTAATCTAAGCAATTAAAAAATACTCTACCTTCTCTAGAATCACATCAATATTTGTTTAGTTTAATGTAGCTTTTTTTAAAAAAAAGGAATTGTAGAATGCCAAAAAATTTATTGCTTCTGCCCTGCGGCTTGAATAAATTATACTGTATTAGGACATTTGCTATAATCCCCTCTTTTACACAACTGTGAACAGTAATGAGATCTTCTTCCCCAAGGATGCCCATAGGGTGGGCATATTGATAAAAAATGTCAAAATGTCAGTTGAAGCCCACCTCTTTTTATTATATATCCTATGCATTACACCCATATTGAAAAAGGGATTGTTTGCCCTGCGATGTCTGTCGTTTAGACATCATTGATCCCCACTGTGGATGTCCTCGCTCTTCTCCTTTTCCACCTAGATACTTTAGATTATGGGTCTTCAGACTTTGAAGTTGATGAGTACATTGGGAATTTAGAAATGACCACACCAAGTGCTTAAGAGCCACTAAAACCAATGTTTTTGGCAAATCTCTTTGAAGTCAATTCCAGCTTTTGTCTTGCATCAATGACCAACTTGCACAGCCAAACCGATGAATTATGACAGTAAATTGTGTAGATTAGTTTAGAAGGTTCCATAGAGCTAAATGATTCTTTTTCTTTGTGGCCGATGTTTCAATTTATATTTTAGGATGGCAATCCCTATTTTCAATGTATAGCAATTTGGTTTAGGGAGGATTAAGGCTAGGTGTCAGAGGAAAGTCTGGGATAAGAAGGGGAAATGGAATCTGTCAGTGTTTAGGATTTAAGGAAAAGGCATGCCTGCAGGGCTAACCAGGGCCAGCAAAAATCAAGGAATGAGGAAAGTAGCAGCCAAGCAGTAAGTCAAAACTCTATTTCAAGTTGCTTGCATAGCACGATAAGGAACAAGCAACCAAGATGTCACTGATAAGTTGCTGCCTGCAAATCCATGGTTTGCATGCTGATCCAATTATTTTCTGATCAAATGGCAAAACATCTCATAGCACCGTTATAGCATCGGTTTTTGTGGACTTCGATACATTTCGTTAAATGCGTGGAATATCATCTTGTGAGAAATAATATACATGCACATATACATGTTTGGAGGAAAAGAATAAAAGGAGAGGTCAAAGGGCAAGAAAGGTGAAGAAGTATTTATTTACAGAGGCCATTCATAAAATAATTATTAGGGGAGATTATATTTGCAGCAACCGTATTAAATAGTATAATATGTAACATTAATCACCTCCTTTATCAGTGTAATAATTCATGTTTCTTAGGGACTTATCCAGAGTGTGGCTTACAGAGTAATCTCTAGATCAGAGTTTGCACTGTTTACATAGAATTTGATTAAGGATAAAATTGGGCAGTTGTGGCATTCTAGGCAAAGTGATGAATAATTGCCTTTACCACGACCAAGAAATGTCAAATGTGACATGGGAACTGCTGAGGCTGGTAACCTCAGCAGGTATACTATTGCTTACTCCAAAAGGTAATTTGTGTTTGTATCTGATGAACTCTCAAGTCATTAAAGTATATGGTATAAGTTTGCTTTGCTTTTTTTGTTGCATCAGAATTACCCTGGAAACAGTATTATCTCAAGTTATCTATGAGCAAAATATACAAGTGTTATGTGTTCAACAGAGGAATAAAAGAACATTTTAGCAAGTATGGGAGCTGCAACTGTGTGCTCTACGGTGTAAAAAAAGAATTGACTGGACTTATAACAACAAGCATGCTGTTTCTGTTTAGCTGAACTACATTACTGTTGGTCTTCATTAGTAAAAGTAGGAAAAGATAGTCTACTGTATCTAATCTGGTTTTTGTCTGTTTGTTTGCTTGGGTGCCTTTGAGTCAGTCTTGACTCCTGGCAACCGCAGGGGCTGCCTTCGCAAGTCCCTGCAGTTTTCTTCTCAAGGTTTTTCAGAAGTGGTTTACCATTGCATCTTTCTTAGGGCTGAGACACAGTGACTGGCCCAAGGTCACCCAGTTGGGTGGGGGCGTAAGAACAAGTAGAACCACTGTCTCCTTGTTTCTAGCATGATGACTTTAGCACCACATCAAACTGGCTTTCTAACTTGTGAGATTCCCCCCCCCCCTTCTATTTCTGTTTTTGCATGAAGAACCATAGGTTGCTTGTTCTTGGCGTGCCTTCCCTTACATTTCCCTTGAGTGAAAGAAGGGAAGATCAGTCTCTGTTTCTGGCCTCTTCTAGGGGGTCAATTGCACATCAAACAGGTTAACCATTATTGGCCAATTGAAATTAACTGAAGAGCCTTTCTTTATATCACTACAATACGGACAAGGAACAGCCTAAGAACTGCTGAAACACCTATATTATGAATTTAATTTGCTTTCATAAAGCAGAACCCACTTCGTTAGAGAAATTAAATGGAATCCTGACCAGTTTGTTTATTTATTTTGTAGAAAGTTAGCACCCACCCTTCTCCTAGAAGAATGAAATATTTTGAGGAATATTTTTAAAAAAGACAGGGTAAAATATTTCCCCTAAAAGGGAGACAGAAACTCAGAGCCCCAGCTGCCTGCCCCCAGCAGATATTTTGTGCCCATTAAGAAAGACTGGGCCATGCTATCTACAAAACAAAAAGATCTTCAGCTCCGGGATGATGGGCTTAAGACATGACCCTTTAGGAATAATAGGATTAACCCAACAACCAGTGGTGGGATTCAAGTAATTTAACAACCGGTTCTGTGCCCTAATGATTTCTTCCAACAACCAATTTGCCAAATTGTTCAGAAAGTTAACAACCGGTTCTCCCGAAGTGGCGCGAACTGGTTGAATCCCACCACTGCCAACAACCTTTCAGAACACAAGCCCCTTCATTGCATTATCTCAGTTGCACCACCCCTAGCAAATGTCAACCAAACTTAGCTCAGACAAACTACATGGCCCCATGGGAGTCTGACAACAGCCAATAGAATACATGTTCTTGCACAGGAACAGGAAGCTCAAATGTAAAACCCAAGGGAAGAAATAAAATTCCCTCATTCTCAACTTCATTTGGTCAGCTGCACCAGAACTACCCATATGGTTGTTCATCATTAAACCATCTTTCCAGTCAGCCTCCATGTTTCCAATGTCTTTCTCCCAACTTGGAACTGAGCCATATGGATATTTCTCCCAACAATTTAAAAGACATATATGATCACCATCTTATACACCATAACTGAATTGCCCCCGGAGATACGTAGGATCCCCGACCTCCATGCCTTCCGTCCTGCCCTTAAGACCCTGTTATTCCAACAAGCTGGTGTGACAGAATGATGAGTTTTAATGGGTATCTTAGCTTTGGGATTTTAATTATTATGGCCAATTTATTGAATCTATTTTAATTGTTTTTAACTTTTGTTTCTCTGTTGTTTTTATTATGGGCTGTACACCGCCCTGAGTCCTTCGGGAGAAGGGCAGTATAAAAGTGTAATCAAATAACTCACTAACTAACTAACTAACTATAACTAACTAACTAACTAACATGGGCTGCTATGATAGCTATACACTACATAGATGCTGTTGGGGGGTGGAGTGAAGTCCAAAAAGAATGAAATGCAAAATGTTGTCCTGGGTTTGTTCTTGAAACAACTTTGATATGTAGAATTGAAAACCCATGCTGACAACAACAAAAAGCACAATTCAAACTAAGCAAACTTAGCATGAAACATGAATGCAAAGCTATGTTTACATGACCTGGCATGAACAAACTCAGCTCAGTGGTTTGCCAAAAGGTCACCGAGTGAGGTCTACTGCGGCAAAAGCAACAGAGTTTTGTGGTACTTTATTATAAATTTATTATAAGCTTTAATATATGTCTACTATATTAATTGCTTGAGAAAGAGTTGTTAGATACTGAATAGGGGTGTGGGAGAACCCAAAAGAGGGCCATTTGCAAAATAATTGATAGCAAGCATCCTGGCATTTGGTAAGCTACTTAGCACAGTTGAAGCCACAGGAGTTAGAACTGATCCTTTTGATAAATGTATTTCAATGACACCTTTGAAATTCATTTATTCTTAAGAGTTAATGGTTAACTGTGAGCCACAGGAGGTTGACTGTTTTGCTGTGTGGTTGACTCTCAACACATCACTCCCCTCCCCCTTTCCATCATTCAATGAAAGACAAGAAATTTAGGGTACTTAAAAGGAAGTCAGTTTGGTGTAGTGGTTAAGGCCTCAGGCTAGAAACTGGGAGGCCATATTTTCTAGCCCCTTCTTAGGCACAAACCCAGCTCTCTATGCCCTAGGAAGCAGGCAAGAGGAGGAGGAGGTGGATTAGATTATTTCACACTGCTAAACTGTATGTTAAACTCGGCTGTGAGTCCACTAAGGTATTGATGGGTGCCAGTTCAATGAAAGAAATTAGAACAGAATGGGCAAACAGGATCATTCCAGATATTGTTGAATTGCATCTTTTAATATTTCTTTCAATTAAGTCTGGTAGCTGAAGATGCTGAAAGTCTGTAAAAGAATTTCATACTGCATTTGGTTCATTAACCATAAGCACACCATTCCTACATTTTATAAAACTTCAGCTTGACGTATTATTTTATAAGCAGGTGTGTCTAAGGGAAATTGAGGCTATACAGTTGATGCTATATCACAATGTCTTGTTATTAGTATCTTCCAGCTTTAATCAACCAATGTGGAGCAGAAGGAGCATTGTTGCACATATGTTTTGTGAAGTGTCAGTGAATTCAGGGAGTAATATGGTAAATATGGGAGATGTGTGAGTATGTTAAGACCAGAGATGTGGCAGGTAACACAAACCAGAGTTGGAAATGTGAAAAAAAAGCATGAGGATATTTTATTAACCTTGATAGATTTTTGAGAAAGCTAAGACATTTTGGATATAAATTCACAGAATGTTGCAAAGGATTTTAATGATTAATATTACAAAGAAACCAGAACTTTTTATTGGGAGTTACGGACAATGAATTAGAAAAGATGTATGATAGACTGATTTTTTAAATATGGTACTGCAATGAGATTACAGTATTGTACGCACAACAATGAAAGAATGAAATCCTTATAGTGGAGGAGCAGATTGTGAAAATGTCAGAATTCACAAAAATGGCAAGGCTGATTTATTTGGTCAGAGAAAAAACAGCAACAAATACTGTATATAAACTTTTTTTGCTGAAAGAAAAAGGAAATAATATCTGAATGGATCTAAAGATTAAGACAGATGTGGATTAAATGAGGAGCTGAAGGGACATCTAAGAGGGAGGAAGGACAATAAGACTAATTATCTGTTGAAAACATTGGAAGTTACCCATATGTTTCTTTAGTTTCTTTCTTTCATTGCTTTCATATTTTATCTTCTCTTTTCTTTTTTTAAAAAACATTTTTTTATTCTATGGAATAAAATCTTAATAAATATAAATAAAGACTGGAGATATTGCCTCAGTAGTACAAATGGTGTCAGCTTGAAAAAGAAATTGGGACCTTTGGTTTGTCTAGACTATAATAATTTGGAGAGTGTTGATGCTTATTTGCTAGAAGAGCCTTCCCCAGGCAGTCTCCTCAAATGCATTGAGATTATAATTCACAGAATCCCAGCTCCCCTGACTGGGAATAAAGGATTATTCATTCAACATTAATTGAGACACTAAGGTCAGGAAAGTTGTCCTTATCCTGGGCCAAACATCTGAAGAAGACAATAATAAATACATGTTTGTGGCCATAGAAGATCATAGTTGCTTTCCAGATCATTGTGTTTTGCATCATTTTTGGCCAAACATAACCCTTGGCCATTTTAAAGACAGGAATGGTTATAGGCAAACAGCAGGTTCTTATCTGTTCTCAAAATACTTTCCTGAATCAGGGGTGAGTTCTACTTATCTTTACTACCGGTTCACAACAGGGCATGCGCAGATCGTCATTTATGATATCCAGGCGGGTGTGCGGAGCCTCCTGCTGATTTTCCTACCGGTTCTACAGAACCGGACAGAACCAGGAGCAACCCACCACTGCCCTGAATCCTCTTCAAGGAAACCTGAAATCATAAAAAAGAAAATATGGCTGCAAACATCTGGTGTCAATGCCTTCATTGAGAAAAGGCTAACAAAATGTAAGGGATTTTAAATGGCATTGAAAAATAAAAGAGCCGAGATTATAATAATTATTTTACAGGAAGTTAGAATCCTTTTTGCCAGATTCATTCAATTCTTCATACAATGGTGTGGGATCTTTCTTATTACCCTCAGCTTCTGAGTCATCAGAATATATTTTCACAGCTAGAAATATTTTTTCCCCGTATATAAAAACTAGGCTTATCAGAAGAGAGTTACTAACTGGCTAGAATAAAAATGACACTATCTGCTGCTCTTCTTCAAATAACCACATTACTCTGTTTGCACAATATAAAAAGAATATAAAATGACAGAAGGGGTTGAAAGGGAGGGAAGGGTGCTAGTTGCTTTTTTCATTTGCGGTTGTCGAACTTCCCACTGCATTTCTAGCCTGCTCCAGCTGGTTTGTTGTTGAACTGATCCATTCAAATTCAGGGAAAATGCCTGTAATTCTTCTGGCTTCTCTTGAGTACAGGCAGTTTAAGGAATGCTTTCTGATCAGTGCTATTAAGAGAAGATCAAAATGCATCCCAAATTCCAAACTATTGTTCCTATAATATAGACAATAACTACTACATCAGTGTTCCATGCTGAATTTTTAAAGTGGGGTCATTATCAACTCCTGGAAAATGTTTATGTGCCTTCAGTGTAGGAGCCAGTTTGCACATGTGTTAATGAACAACAAAGCCCCTTTATCATAGCATGTCAGCTTTGGAAGTCCAGAGAGACTAATAAAATCAAAGACATTAAATCATTATCATTGCCAATTAAACACTGAAAATTAGTTCATCTCCAAAGCAATTTGCGTTTACAGCTGTTGACATGTATAGCCCAACTCCACTGATGATTGGGAATGGGGAATGTCAAGAGAGACAATTATAAAACTGAGGGGGGATAGAGAGAGAGGGAGGGAGGGGGGGGAATCTGAATTATATATATGGTTGAAAATTGGAATAAAATTTAAAATCTGGTAACTTCTCCCTTCCCAAAGCAGACCAACAAAGCAATTAGCTACCACCCACCATCCTGAGAGAGAGAGAGAAAGAGAGCGGCACACTCAGCTCCTATTTCTGAAATTCTGAAATTATTGAATCCATACTTATGTGGGTTGTCCTAGACCTAGACAATTATGTGTGGCAGGGGTTACCAATCTTTCAGACCTCAGGGACCACTAAATTAATAATTTTAAATCCGTGGACCATTGATATGAATTTTTTAAAAAGATAAATAGTATTTAGTGCAATATAAAAATGCAAATAATTTTTCTGCAGACCACCAAAATTTTCTCGTGGACCACCAATGGTCCATGGACCACTGATTGGTGACCACTGATGTGTGAAGCACTTGTTTCCATACGCTTCTCACCACTTTCTACTAAACTAAAGTATTCCTAATACATTGGAATATCCTTCACAAGAATGAAAGAATGGCTTTGCTCTGTTAGAACAAGGATTACCTCAACCCAGTATTCTATTTCCTCCAATGGTCAACCTGACATCTCTGAAGTTCTCAAAAGCATGGGTTACAATTATCTTTTTCTACCACTGTTCTTCTGCAACAACATATTTATAAGCAGCTTTTCCCCCAGTTCAGAGCTAACATCGAATTACATCGGTAATTCTAAATGACTTTAGTAAAACTGTTGTTTGTCAATGTATCCAATCCCCTTTTAATGCCATCCAGGTTAGTGGCCATCACTCATCACGTGGTACTGAATTCTTCAAGTAAATTAGCATTTGCTTGAAGAATTATGTATGTATCATCATTATGGTAATAACAATCTAAGCATTTTTGCATATCATCAGCAAAATTTCTCTAGAGTTGTATGCCTTGAGTGGCAATCTAAAGGATCGTGTTCAAAGGGAAAGAGGTATGGCATTTTTCAAGCCTTCTCTGTTAGGGCGATGGCAAATTATGAATTGAATTTTTTTATTCGCCAGATTGATTTAATTTAGCTGTTTAAAAAGATAGCATGACAACTGCCGTGCTTTGTAGATCAATGATTCCAGTGGATAATCTCTTAAATTACAACACAATTGCAAGAGGGCTGCGTGTTTGTGTCCTTGTTTACAACAGCAAAAACAAAAATTCACTGTAACATTGCCTCTTGTGGGTTGTATAATGAAGCCTGCAACAAAGCCATGTATTCCTCTTTTTTTTATCCACTGTCAAGAAATGTTATGTTGTGTCAATTAATTAGTCATTACTGCCTTATTTTGACTTGCGATGTTTTAAATAACAGCAACAGATAAACATAGAATCAGTGCTCTGGGAAATGGCTTGATACAAATGTTTGATCAGAAATTTGTCACACAATATGGCTCACAAATGGCAATGCACTTGCCTAAGTGGCATTTTGCAATTTAAAATACTGTTCATGATGATTGATCAAAGTAACCCCAAACTATTTGTAATAACCAATGCTTCTTGCAATTTATTGTTGCACACCAGAAACCTATTAGGGGAAAATTTCAAATTCTTCTGTGTGATGAATTTATACAATATTTAAGTTACAATGTAGCAGTCATCATCTATTAAACTTTCAGGAGATTATATATAAACTGATTATAGATTAGTCTGAGGGATGGGAAAATCAGGTGTTTCTATCAATATTCACTTGCCCCACCAAATACCTGGATATGGAGCGATATAATATAAACGTTATATCATTCATATAATAGTATTTTTTTCAGACTCATCCCAAGTTATTATATACTGAATATTAGTTTGTGAAAATGGTAAGGAGAAGCTTTCACTTTAACTCCTCTAAAGTCTGGTTTTGTTTTGGTTTTTTTTGGAGGTGTGCACTGAATTACTGAGTTGAGTGAATGAGAAATAATTGGAATAATTGTGCCCATGCTTCAACTTTCAAAGGACTCGTACAGTGAAAAAAATAATGTTTAACAGATTATGGCAAATAAAGTTGAATAAAGGCTTTGGCTGGGTCAGTTTGGTCCAGTACGTAACTCTTTTCTCAATCATCACATATTCCCTTTCCCCCTCCCCCGAATTTTCACTAATGCAGTGTTTGATACAGCTTAACACAAAGGTAGGTATTGCTCATGCTTTAGATAGGAAGCAACCAAGAATGATTGCAAATGCTGGGCACTGCAACAGCAGCCACAACGAAATGCAATGTCAGTTTTGTTGGACGGGGGAAAAAAGCCAAGAGCAATTTCATCATGCTAAATAAAATCACACTGTGTTCTCATCCCAGACTAATCCTAATTGTGCACAGCTATTCTTGTACTTTGAAGACTTTGGGCTGAATATGAGTGGGCGGCCCTCTGGCTACACATAATACTCAACGGCCAGAAGAGAGTGTCTACAGGGCTCCTGACAGGCACATTGCCTATTCTGAAGAGTGAAGCACGGAGCATAAACTCAGAAGAGACTCAGCACAAAAGGGATTAAACAAAAGTTGTAGAGTAAAGTGATCAGATCCGGGTTGCAAAACTCAACAGCCATCAGGACTGTGGGATGGTTTCCAAATTATTGCAGCCTAGGCCATGCAGCTCTGCTTTAGAAGCCCACTCTAGAGGCAGCTTCTTCCTCACTGGAATTAAGGTTGCCATCAGGAAGAAACCATCACCACAGAAATGTGTGTGTGTGGGGGGTCTCAAATCTTCTAGATGAGATACCATAGAGCAGGGGTGTCAAACAGGATTTCTTCAAGGGCTGGATCAGCATTGTAGTTCTCCTCAGGCTGGCGGGGGAGGGGGGGCGGAGAGCAGGGGGGCGACAGGATGGATGCCTCCTGCAGCACCCTGCTGCCCAAAACGGGATGCAGGGGGGCACACACAGCCCCCTGTGCCCAGTTTGTGGCCTGAACGGCCTCCTGCAGCACTTTGCTGGGCAAAGTGCACAGAGGCCACCACATGGCCTGTTTTTGACCTCCTGCAGCATTCTGCCAGCCAAAATTGGGCCCCACAGAGGCCCCACGAAGCCCACTTTTGGCAGGGTGCTGCAGGAAGCTGGGAAGGCCAAAAACAGGCCACAGGTGCCCCCACATGTGTCCCCTCATGGCCCGTTTTGGCTGGCAGAGGCATCGTGGCTCGGTCATTTGATATTTCCTAGCCGGTCCCATGGGCCAGATTTAAGCAGCTCGCAGGCTGATCTGGCCTGCAGGCCTTGAGTTTTACACCCCTGCCACAGAGACTAATAAGTTGTGGGTGGCCCTGCTTCTACAACAACCACAGCAGCAAGAAATATAGCAGGCAAAGCTGAAGACAGAGCTTTGAAGAAAGGCGTTTCATAAGAGTCGTTGGTAGCACAGCGGTTAGAATGCAGTGCTATATTGCAGGTTGACTCTGCCCACAGCCTGGAGTTCGGTTCTGATGGCTCAAGGTTGACTCAGCAACTATCCTTCGGTAAAATGAGGACCCAGATTGTTGGGAGCAATGTGCTGACTCTGTAAATCGCTTAGAGAGGGCTGTGAAGCAGTATATAAGTCTAAGTGCTATTGCTACCACTATAATGTCCAAGGGGAAAGATGGATTTTCAGAAGGCAGGTGTGCAAAGAAAAAAATTAAACAGCTACCATTCCTAGTGCCCTATTGTCCAAAGATTGTTCCAGAGACCATTTGGTAGATAATTTTTTATATGTGTCTATCAAATGCTCACTTTCATCTTACCTCACATGTAGGTTCTCATTTAGTTTCCTGTTACAAAAGCCTCCAATTTCAGACAACTGCCACTGGAATCTAAATTCAGCCTGCTACATTCGACCCAGTACTAAATAAGGAACATGGATATAAAGGCAAAGACAGGGATAGTATCGTCCTGATGATTATGTGTTTCTACTTTAATTTATTCATCTAAATAAATAAAACAGCTATCTGAATCACAACACTGCCTTCTTTTTCTGTTCTTGCAACTTCGGATGAATCATTTGTAAAAATAATTAAGGCACTCTTTTAAAAAGATGATATATTTTATCCCCTTCCCTTTTTTACTTTATTTTATCCTCCTGGTGACCATATTATATGTTTTACTGCATGTCTGTGGAGGCAGTCCAGAAGTATACTCTACTGTGTAAAGCAATTTAATAGACCTGAAATATATTTGCCCCCTAAGTATGATGTTAACGTGAACTAAAGTGCTCAGTGGAGATTTTATTTAGTCCATTTGATTCATATTTCAGACAAATCCAATGAATAATTGTTAATGCTGGTAAAAAGCTAACCTAAGTTGGGGGCAGTTTTGTATTTTATTGAATTCTGCATATACAGTACATCCATACACACTGACATGCAACATTTATTTTAGAAGTGAAATGAGAAACTGTGCAACATAGTGCTTTCTTTTCTATATTAGTAAGAACAGCTATAAGAAAAATACACAGTGTGTTTCAGACAAGGGGGTCTTTTTACTTTGTAGCCCAGTTCAAAGATGTCAACACATGGTAGTAAATCTCAGCTTGTACAGTTTCTCCTCCCTCTCTTCCTCCAGACAGAAGAAGAGGAATTGGTTGAAAGCTTCTATTTTGGGGTTTCAATAAACTGCAATTTCCTGTCCAGTCCAAGCTTGGGAAAGGTTCATATATTTTTACTGTGGTTAGGTAACACAAACCAACCAAGATCAATCTTTTTTTGGCCAAACAGATTTTGCAAAATTTCTGTTGCTTCTGAAACTTGCAATTCCTGCCTGAGGGGAGAACGGGGTTAAGCCAAAAGAAAGAAATATTTCACTGGGAGCCTCATAGATCATTCTGAATCCAAAACACGTTAGAGCTAAATCAGACCTGGTGTTGGATTTATACATCACGTTAGGTCATAATGTAACTCCTTTCTTTTCAGAACTGTGTACAAAGGATGACTACATAATTGCTAAAATGTACACATTTTTATTGAAATTTAAAACAGAACAGGTGAAAGAATATATGATAAAGCAGGCTAACATTTTTGGTTATAATATACAGATGGAGAAATGGGAAAATATGTGACTGAAAGGTTGAAATTTATACTATGATATACAGGTAGTCTTACAGCTACAATTGAGCCCAAAATTTCTGATTTTAAGTGAGACTTTTGTTAAGTGAGTTCTGCCCCATCTTACAACCTTTCTTGCCTCAGTTGTTAAGTGAATCACTGCAGTTGATAAGTTAGCAACCTGGTTGTTAAGTGAATCTGTCTTCCACATTGACTTTTCTTATCAGAAGGTTGCAAAAGGGAATCATATAATCTTGGGACAGCGCAACTCTCATAAATATGAATCAGTTGCCAAGCATCTGAATTTTGATTGTGTGACCATGGGGATGTTGCAAAGGTCATAACTGTGGGAAAACGGTCATAAGTTACTTTTTTTCAGTTCCGTTGTAACTTTGAACAGTCACTAAATGAACTGTTGTAAGTTGAGGACTCCCTGTAATTTATGTGGGAAATGTGAAAAACAAGAAGGGACATTTTATCATGTTTTGTAGTTGTGTTAAAAAAAAAACCTAAAAAATTCTGGATTCAAATAAATACACTGAAGAGAGCCTTCTCTGCTGTTGCCCCTGCTTCGTGGAAGATCTTATCCTCAGAGTTGAGGTGGGCCCCCACTCTCCTGGCCTTCTGGAAAAGTGCCAGGACCTGACTCTGCCAACTAGCATGAGGTGGCATACAACCTTGGGCATAGTTGATGGCGTCAGGGTGTTCCCTCCATCTTTTATACATTTTTTAACCTTTGTAGTTCTTAATTTTTCACTTTCTAGCTGTGTTTTAGTATTGTTTTTTTATTATGTTGCTTTTTACAGTTTTGATTTATAAGCCATCCAGATGAGATGGGCAGTGTTGAAATCTGATAAATAAATAAATGAAAAAAGCCAGAGGAATTTAAAGATTAATGCACAATTGAGACCAAAGTTTTTTCTTTTGGGATTGTTGGACAAACAGTTGGAAAAAATATATGCTTTTGTGCATGATAACTGCAGCGAGATTATTGTGTGTATAAAAATGGAGAGAGTCAGTGTTACTCACAGAGGAGGAATGGTTTATGAAGAGGATGGAACTTGCTAAGATGGCTAAACCGACTTCTTTGATAAGGCAAAAGACAGTATCTATGGTTATTGCTGACTAGAAACTCTTATGGACTTTTTACGTGAAACAGAAAAACATGAATTTATAATTTATGGGTTTGATGATGAGACAGGATAGATTATAGAAAGAAGAGAGAAAATAAAGAAAAAACTGAATTTATAATTGTACTTTCAGCCGCTGTTAAGTGATTTGCAAACTACTACTTTGTATCTTTTCTCTCCCCCCCCCTTTCTTGCACTTTTAGCTTTTTCTTTGATTTCTTTTTCTTACTTTCTATTAGTCTGTATTAGTTTTTAATCTCCCTTTTAAAAAATCTTTAATAAAAATGAGAGAGGGAGAGAGAGAGGGAGACAGATATACAGACAGCTTTTGGATCCATAGAATTAACAGTCTAAACCTTTTATTTAGTAATTTACCCAGAAAAAGGGTAGGTGGGCAGTAGAAAATATCTGAGTGAAGAGTGGATTGAGGAATTACTTCCATAGTTTGCTTTTTTGTAAATGGCATTTTATATATGTCCTCCATGCCAGTGTTTCTGTGAGGGGTGCTCATGATTTGCGTTCGAAATTCCAGATGCATCCCACAGCTCAGGACTTATCAATTGGTCTGCCACATTTTGGTGTCTTGGAACTCCAACTTCTTTAAAATGAGCTTTGAAAGATTATTAAGTAGTGGAAGTCTTAGTGCATTCCTGGTATAGGAAACCTCTGTCTAATGGCACGGAACAAATTCAAGGTCTCCAAGAAACAAGATAACTTGGTTGGCTCTTTGGGGAGGTTCTTTTGTAAGTATGTAAGAACAAGGTTCTTCCTAAACTATAGGAGAACAATTGAGGGAGTGAACTGAAGGCAGCTTTCTGGAGCTCTATTCCAAAGAGTGTAGTGCCACTACTATCAACTGTCACTTGCACAACCTGCCTCTGATGTTGCACTTCATGATTGAAAACCACAAATGTCATTCCTTAGTGTTGTGAAGTGGGCAAGAAAAGACAAGAGTAAACTTGGTTGTGCTAGCTGAGGAATAGGCTTGCTAAGTAAGCTGGTTGAGGAATCTTGGGAAACGTTATCCTAACACACTTGGAAGATATAAAATTGGAAACGGCTGCTTTGACTTTGGGCAACACATTTCTTCTACTGTTCAGCAATCAAAGTGACAGTGTTCTGTGACACTATCACTATCAGATTGTGTAAATTTCAGGGATAAGCATGCCTCTGCTTTTTATATTTATGTGATTGTTTATATCAACCATCTTGTTAGATCGTGGAAGGCAATCAAGAGGCAGGATGACAGACAGTAACTTCAGCTCTTCTGGAAAGGCTTAACCGGCAGTGCTCCCTTTTAAAGGGAGCTGCCCCCCCGCCCCCCGATTCAGCCACTGACAACGCTTTACTTTTCCCTCTGTTTGAATCCACCAATCAGCAGTGGGCATGCAAATGTCCAGCTCAACCCGGACCTGAGTGAAGCCTACATCCCTGGCTTCACTTGTTATTTACATATGTAACACATCCCGTTGGCTAAACCAGCAAAGGAAACTCCTGGGACATCTTTTTACCATGAGCAGAAGTTTACTGAAGATTCCATATGGTTACAGAAATAGAAAAGCCAATGCTAACAGTTTAGCGCGCAAACAGCATAGGAAAACTTTCCCTTTTCCCCTGGTCCTCCCACTGTCCATTAGCCTAGCCAATTGGTACACTCGCTTTGCTTTGGGAATGGTCTCTCCGCCTCGGACTTTCCCAGCCAATGACCTTGGGGTGCTGGATTTGTCTCAGGCTTCAAGTGGGCACACTTGCATTCTTTTGCTCTCTCCGATACCTCCCTCTGCATTCCAATGCTTTCCCTCTCCCCTCCCATTGCTGCTGTCTGGTTGGGAGTGGGGTTTTCATAGCAAGCCAACCATGACAGTAAAAACTGGTTTTCAGTTGATTTACTTAGGAATTCTGTATAGGTTGCCATAAAAAGAGGCTAGATAAGACTTCCACAACCTGATTCCTTCCAGATACACTTAGATTCCTAAACTCTTAGCTAGACTTAATGCATATTAACTGGAAACTATTTCGTACACCTCTCCAAAAATAACACTTTTTCACATGTACCACATCTTCATATCATTGATCTTTCCCATGTCCACACTGGCTGGTGAAACTAATTTTAAATCAGAAAGTCGACAGTCCTATTGGAGCCTTGGAGTTGTCTCAAGGAGGTGATCCCTAAAGCATGTTTCATTGAAGTGACATCTCCATTAAAAAGAAGCTCACCCTTGTCTTGCTTGAATGCTGCATTATAACAGCTTGTTTCCTAATGACCTCCATTCTTTGGGGAACAATCAGGCCATAAGATTCTGCAATTGCTAGCTAAGCGTATGTCGATTGTCTTGTTTCTCCCAATGCTCCTCATGGCCCTAGCATGGCTCTATTATAGGTGCAAAGGTGAAGCAGATGTCCTATGCTAGCCCACACCTTATCTACTGTGGCAGTTTCTTCCCATTGGCAGTAGCACAAAAGTGGAACAGCTCAAGAACCTTAACTAAGGAAACTGGGTTCTAAGGAGAAAGAGTATTGTCTGAACAATTCAAAGGAGTTCTGTGAGCACTTTCACAGCTACTTAAGGTCTAATAGCCTTCTCCTTCAACATATTTTTGGGAAAAGGGAATGTTCAGCATGGGTACATCTAAAACCCACTCTACGGTTATGTTATACCAACCTGAAGACTTTCTTATATACCGTAGATTGCTCCAAATAGGTGCAATAGGTGTATGATATATATATCATATTGTATAAACATATTCCCTGGAAGCCCTCCAAAACTTCTTAAGCAGACTAAAAGACCCAATAGCCCAAGAATGAAAAACAAGAATAATCTAGAAGAAGGAGTACAAGGACTGCAATAGCCACTATGTAGGACAGACAGGTAGAAAGACTAGCAGAGTGCATCCATGAACACCAGATACCTGTCAGAAGACGTGACATCTTAATCTCACAACACACGGACCAACTTAATCACAATTTCAGCAGGGAAACTATTAGCATTTTAGAGCAAACCAAATCTCAAAATGCCACAGCCAGGGAATCTGTAGCAGCTTGGCATTCAGACAAATCATCCATCAACAGACACATAGAAATAAACCACATTTACATACCATTCAAAATAAGCAGAATTGAAAAATCAACATAGAAAGGAAACAAAAAGAATAGAAGCCATAACCTCTCACAGCCAATGTTCAAGTAAGCCAGGATCAGTCAGCATCATACAAACATGTAGAAAACAATACTCTGAACAAGAAACCACTAAGGAGGAAAATATAACCCCAACAAATCTTGCAGGGCAAATTCTATATGTAAACAGGCAGATAACCCCACCATCACACTGATGATGTTATCTATTTGGGTCATGAGACATAATGCAACCAAACAACCAAATTCGGAGAGCACAAAGAATTCCACATCTCCTTTCCTCATCTTCAAAGGAAAAAAAAGGCACATTTTTGTTGCATTCTGCTGTTTCTCTGCTCATACCATGTGCAGCTGCTGAGGTTGGCATGCTCACAAGGCTCATTTGGGTTTCTCTGCAGATTGTCATACCATGATGCAGAATGAATGATTCACTGAGAAGCAACTGAGTTGTATTCTCCTTTAGTTAAAGCACAGGCCAGCTTTCCTAGTACTAGCAGTTTGAACAATCAAAACTTATTAAGAAATAGCTCTTTCTATTGCCATTGCTTTCCCCCAAATTGGAGGGGAGGGGGAAGAGTATCAGAGGTGTCATTTGTACAGTTATCTGATCTGTGGGTGTTCATGGTGGGTACTAATTGGAATAGAGCTGTTGTTTGGAAGTGGCCTTGCTGCAAATATTATTGAGTGCATTCTTGATACTGTGATATATCTTACAGTAACCTTACAGTAACCTGCTATGTGTATCATCTCCTTTTGCTTATATATTTTTCTAAGATAACACCCCTCCCTGATGTCATTTCAAATGGGTTCCGCTGTTTTGTAATAACTAATGCTTCAACCATCCTGGTTCATCAAACGGATCAATCAAAGATTGGCAACAGGCAGCCTTCTAGCTGTTGTTGAATGCCAATTCCCATAAGTCCTAAGCAATATGAGGTTAACATATGGTGGGAGTTGCAAAGCAGCATCAGCATCTGGGGAATTGCACATTGCTGTCTTGCTAGAAATCATGGGAACAATGATTTTTTATCTATTTATTCACTCACTTACCTATTTAACCTATTAATGCTTAGAACTCACGCTAATTCCAAAGCCTTTGTGTGGAAGACAAGAACAAACAAAAATAAGGAATAAGGTAACAATATGGTCCGTTCTGATTTTTCAGACTTAAATGTATAGTTCATTTTATTTCTATAAGCTATTTGGTTACATACAGAATCCAAATTTGCTTAACGGTTTAGATTCTGTTGTATTGTACATCTTAAAACAAATTTCCTTCGATATCCTCATTATCAAAAAAGGGAGGCAGTTCCAGTCTCCATGCATACTTCACTAGCTTGAATTTTTGATACACTATGACTAGGTCAAGTTGAGTATTATTCCACTAAGGAGCTGAATATATGGGTAGAAGAGAATATCTGTAGTTCAGAATTGAACTGTGGGGTCCTTGGTGCTCTCTTAGCTTGGACTGATGATGTTACCTAGATGGGTAGTGAAATATCCAAGAAAACCAACAAGCTCAGAGAGAACCAAGGACCACACAGCTGAATATACTTCATGAGAATGCTCATAGAGCAGTTTTTCAATTTTCCTAACCACTAGCTAGACCTCTTTCATTTTCAACATATTTTAGACAATGTTTGCTGAGCTGTTATATTTTATCATCTCATCATCTAGGTTCGCATATTAAATTAAACCATAATGAATTTATCTATTATAGGAAGTTAGCACCCACCCCTCTCCTAGGTAAATGAATTATTTTAGGAAATATTAAAAGGGCAGGATATTTCCCCTAAAAAGGAGGCAGAAACTCAGCCCCAGCCCCACTCCCACTTTTGTCAATGGGCCATTAAGGCCTGGGCCAGTCTATTCTACATAACAAAGATCTACTTCCTTCAGGCAGAGCCATGGTGAGAATTGCCCCCAACCCTTTTATTACATCATCATCCTGGCTCAGCCAAGCTTGGGATTCAAAACACAACCTACAGAGTTATCCCTGCATGGCCTCATGGGAGTCTGACAACCAATCAGAACACAAGCTCAAATTCAGGGCCAAACAGAGGGTATAGATCTCTCTCTCTCTCTCTCTCTCTCTCAGTACTTTTTGCCCAGGACCTCAAACCATGTGGTCCTGTCCACCATTAAAAACCATCTTTCCAATCAGCCACCGTGTTTCCAGTGTCTTTCTCCCCACTTGGAACTGAACCCAGAAGGATATTTCTTCCAACACTATAGTTTGTGAATCTAGGTATCTTGGTAATCACGGTTTATATACACACAATCTATGAACTGAGCTTGAAGGTTTAAAAAAGAAAGCTATAACAGGAAATTGGTTTTATACCAGAACATATTCACTGTGAAATCAGAGTTTGTTTGCAAGAATATAAACCTATCATTATGCCTTATGAGAAAATACGTTTAAGTGCTGAGTCATAGCTAGATGTCTCACCCACATAAAGAGAAATGAAAAGCTGAATGCATGATACTTATTCACATCCTGACTTTTTAGCTCAGTATATCAAACCAATGGAGTTTCCGTATGGATTGCAAATAAATCATAAGAATGCGAATTGTATTTTGGGAATTTATATTATAGTGACCAGTCAGATTTTTGAAATGTTGCCTAATAAAAATGAAGGAGTGAACAGGGCTTTGGTGCAATCTAAGGGAAAATAGGTTTTCAATGTCTACAGCTTCTTCACGTTCATAAACATCAATATATAGAGGCTATGATGGATTGAGAGTTATATTTTTGTAATAAGCTGGATAGATTTCTAACAACCAGATGTCTATACATTCTTAATTATGCAATTGACATAATAAATTGTATAACCTGATCTGATCAGTACACCAGTTCATGCATTATAAACTGATACATAGTAACTGTGAATCTATCGCAAACAAAATATATTTTCAGTCAGGTTCTCCCTTATTAAATATTTAGAATAGAATAGAATTCTTTATTGGC
This sequence comes from Masticophis lateralis, assembly GCA_030761175.1. Lineage (NCBI taxonomy): Eukaryota > Metazoa > Chordata > Lepidosauria > Squamata > Colubridae > Masticophis > Masticophis lateralis. Next base: position 136,408,127 of record JAUDYJ010000002.1, on the reverse strand, counting down.
CAAGTGTGATTGGACACACAAGGAATTTGTCTTGGTGCATACACTCTCGGAGTACATAAAAGATACATTCGTCAAAAATAATAAGGTACAACACTTAATGATAGTCATAGGGAAACAGTCAATATAAATCAATACAAATATTTATTACTTATATATTTTAGCATGCAATTCAAGTCATTGAAATATTTTGCTCTGTTCTGGCTTTCATAATCTAGCAGGATTTAAAATAATGTTACCTTATCAAACATCTTGAGATGTTTCACACTTAAATGCATTTTCTTAAATAGAAAATGTAATTTATGGTTTATTTATGACATGGCCAAATATTTCAGGAAAAAAAACCCTTTAATAATCTAGGGAACAAAATATGTCAGATCTAGGATTTTTTTAAAAAAAAAAATCAAAGTGGATGAAGAAAATGAGTAGCTTGATTCTTCTCTATCTTTGCATGGATTTTGACTTTCATATATATATTTATTTGAACAGTGGAAGTGCCTCAAAAGCTTACAGTTGCAAAATAAAATAGATGAAATTTTTGGAATGGCAACCTATAAATAATTAGTCTGGGAATTGAAGTCTCAACACATCTGTCATGTTTTCTATGTTTATCTATTTTGATTATTAGCTTCATTTCTAACAAGTTATAAAAGGTGGTGAAGAGTATATAATGAAAATACAGATAGTGCCATCTTCTGCTGCTGAAACAGCTTCCATCAATTTAACAAAGAGGTGTAATTCTCACCTCCCTGGCATTTCCCCTCTTTGCATCTCAAAATGTGTTCCATGGGAGATAAAATATTGGATGCAGCTTCAGGATAGCCTCATTGCAGCCAACAGTCTTGCTTTGTGAAATCAGAAGGAAGCAGGGATGAAACAGCAGTACTATGGAAATGCAGTCCATGCTTACTCATGCTGAAAGAAGCAAAGTCTCCAAAAATACACTCGCAATCGTATTAGGAAGAAACAATAGTTTTATAACAATGACAACAATAAATTCATTGTTTTGATTACTTCAGAGTACATTACCATATTTTTTTTGACAGCCCTTGTTGAAAAATTCTGCAAGAAAGACACTGAATGGCTTCTTTGGCGTGACACAAAAGAGCTAAATTTCAGTTGTATTTTTGATGGTTCAATGTGTTGAACAAACTTAGCTATTGCAGTTACGGTATTTTATTACTGAGCCGCGGTGGCACAGTGGTTAGAAGGCAGTACTGCAGGGTACTTCTGCTGATTGCTGGCTGATTGCAATTTGGCAGATTGAATCTCACCAGGCTCAATGTTGACTCAGCCTTCCATCCTTCCAAGGTTGGTAAAACGAGGAGCCAGATTGTTGGGGGCCATATGCTGACTCTGTAAACTGCTTAGAGGGGGCTGTAAAAGCACTGTGAAGCAGTATATAAGTCTATGTGCTATTGCTGTTACACTTCGGTGTGTTATATGAACCAATTGGTATAACTCAGCAAAATATAGTCCGGTCCATTGTGGGTTTATTAAATGAAGAAACTGCAGCCTTTGGATCACATCTGTTATAACTTGGTATTTTCTGAAGATTTTTTTTTCAGGAAAAGAGTGGACAGAGCACTTTCCCTTTTGAGTCCATTCCCAAGCGGGTAAGAGATGATCATCACAAAGAGATTGCAGTTAGGAAGACACTTTGAAGGATAAAACTTTATTAGAAAGTTTCTGCTTCAAACTGTTTCTCTCATTTTCATCTTCCTTTTGTATTCACTTCCTCTTGCATATATTTTTGTAGAAAAGCAACTTAATGGTTTACACATCAGAAGCCAGAGGTTGAGAAATGCTACCCAAAAAAAGGAAGTTACTGAAAGCAGAATAAAGTGAGACAGCCTTGGTTGTGTATCAGCACTGAGAAATACAGATAGTCCTCAATTTACAATGATAATGGAGCCTGCCCATTTATAGTCATAAAGCGGGTTATCATGTAACCAATCTGATTTACAGCTTTTTTTGTGACAATCATTAAGCAAAACACCATGGTTGCCAAATGAATCTATGATCATTAAACACTGCAGTCGTTAAGCGAACCCATTGTTTGCCACGAGGCATTTTTGCCAAAAAAGGAAGTAAACATTTGTTTTTGGCAAAAACATTATAACTTATGGTCACATGATAAGATACTTCATATGCCCGTAATGCAAATTGGCTGCTAAGTGCCCCAAATGCAGTCAGGTGATGGGGGGGGGGGAGGATAGTCAGTAGAACTTTGGAACTGGGTCACAAGTAGTTTTTGGGGTGTCCATCATAACTTCAAATGGTCACTAAAGTTGTAAGTCAAGGACTACCTGTAGAGGTACAAATTGAGAACCAACCAGTTTTGTTTCAAACAGCAGGCTGTCTTTCATGTAAGTAGCTTTGGTAGCCTACTGCTCCAAAACTCAGACAAATGATGGTCAGAAATAGGGATGAGCAGTACTTTGGTTCCAAAATTGAAAAGGAGGAAGCGGCATGGGTGCGCACAGCATACCTCAGGGATGTCAAACTCAATTTCATTGAGGGCCACATCAGGGTTGTGTTTGACCTTGGGGGACCAGGGTGGGCATGGCCAGCTCAACATCACTTGTGTCAGGGGCGCCTGTGGCGGCCCGAGCACTCTGCCAGTGAAAACGGGCTCCAGAGCTCTGTTTTTGGCTGCAACAGCCTCCTGCAACGCTCTGCCAGCGAAAACAGGCTCCCTTTTCCCTGGCAGAGGCATCACGGGCTGGTTCTTTGCTGTTTCTAGGGCGGCCCCTGCAACAGAGAAAAATCTGTTGCATTTCATCTGAATAAGGGATATGAGCTGAATAAAAGGATGCCCATGTGGTGTATACCTCAATGAGGCACTTTTTCCTAATTTAGCAAAGCATTTTATAGACATAAGTTATTTCCCCTATTGTTCTAAAGAGTAAACATTGTAAATATTGGAGTAAACAAGGAAACATTGCATTTACTATATTCAGAATGTAATACATTTTTCTACAAATGTAATTCTGTCATACATGCAAGTATGCTATTTGTGGACTGATAGAATGTGAAGAAATTCTAAATACCTGCTTACTGGCTATAACTTCATTGCTGCTTAATTTTTTGTTTTTAGACAAGTGTCTAAGCCAAAAACTAATGCACACATTACAGTACTCTGATTTGGTTCCTCCCCCCCCCCCCAAGTCTGATTGCCCTCTAAATGTTCTTGATTCATATATGCAACAAATTGGGGGCAGAAGTTTAAAGATACTGGATTAAGCTGTTTTAATGGGAGACAGATATTTAAGGAAGTATTTGAAGAACATTTAGAGGGCAATCAGACCTTGAGAAAAAAAACAAGGCAGACAAGAGTATTGTAATGTGTATTATGCATGAATGGTAAGCCAAGATTTAAGACATGTGAGTAAGATTGAGTTCAAGGGAGGTAATACTATTATGGAAACAGTAGGTTAATGTGTAGGCAGACTCACCTGCTCACCATGTGGATCTAAGTAGAAGTTGCTGGCCCATTTTATCACTGAGAGTATATTTTTATTAATTTGTTTATTAATTTTATTAATTTGTATCCTTTTATTATTTTTAGAAATAATTCAAAGCAGCAAGCATACCGAATCCTCCTTCCTCCTCCTATTTTCCCCGCAACAGCAACCGTGTGAGTTGGGCTGAGACTGACTGGCCCAAGGTCCCTCAGCCTTCATGCCTAAGGCAGGGCTAGAAGGTATAATCTTCTGGCTTGTAACCTGGAGCTTGGACCACTAGGCCAAACTGGTTCTCTTGGTAGCCTTCTTGGAAGCCATATGGAAATAGTTTCAAGTCTATGCTTTCTTCCTGAATAGCTTTTCAACATGCCAAGCTAGCCTTCAGTTCTGGGGTTCACTGGAACTGTTCCATCCAAGCACTCACCAGGCCCATTACCTTCTCCACTCAAATGATGCCATACAAATTTTAAAATGAAGGCATACTAAAATGTCAGCCTTCGAGGAAAAGGCTGATGTGCTGCCAGCTCCCCATGACTTTTTAAAACAGTAGTTTCCACAAGATAAGGCTCCTGGTAACAATGAGCCCCAAGAGAGGAAGAAGAGCAGCTGAGTGACAGAGCAAATGATTTGCATGCCAAGTTCTCACCAGATTCAAATTCTACCACCTCCAGGTGAGACTAATTAAGATTCTAAGTCAGAATTGAGGTAGAATTACTACTGACTACTGCCAATCACAGTAATATAAAAAGGACTGTCAACAATGTGGCTCATTTAACATAGATAAATAGCATGGCAAAAAAAATATTTAGTCTGGTTTTTAAAGGAGACTGAAATATTTATAAAGATTGCATATGTTTGTTTACGAAAAGAGGTAAGTTAGAAAAACCAATAGTTTTTCTCCTTTTTTCCTATTCCATATTTTTTGGCAGTTTACCTACTGACAAACTTGTTCATCCACTTTTTTTTTTACTCATATGTGCAAAAAGTAACAACACAGTGGGGATGTTAATACTAATTGGTTTAAGATCAAACTTTTATTGTGTAACAAATACTTGGACACAATTTGTGTTTTTAACATTATGTTCAATTCTGAAAAATGAAAAAATCAGTTATCCAGTCTATTTTTGAAAACCTGCTGTGATGTAGCACCTACAACACTCACATCCTAAACTGTAATTAATATCGACATACTTTTCTTATCCTCAACGATGTAACATTGGAGTGTTAGCAATTTTCATTGCTAACACTCCAATGTATAAATATTATTGTATTGAGATTTTATTTTTCTTCCATTCAGTTGTGTTGGGTTGAGACTGCCTGGAGAACTCCCTGCAGCTTTCTTGAGAAGATTTTTCAGTAGCGATTTGCCATTACCTTTTTCCTACGGCTGAAAGTGACTGGCCCAAGGTCACCCAGTTGCTTTTCTGCCCAAGTTAGGACTAGAAATTGTATCTGATTTCTAGCCCGATGCCATAACCAAACTGGCTCTCATTGAGATGTACAACAATTAAAAAAAAAAGAGGAAAAATGGTTCGTTTAACTGGTTTACTCAAACGGCTAAATATGGTTTTCTGAGTAAGCCACATTTGACCGAATTTACACAGTATGCATTACCGAAAATCAAACATGGAAATGCTGTAAAGATACAAGGCTGTTTCTTATTAACCAAGTGAAATAAATTTTACTCCGTCAGAGGAATGAAGAGGCGAAGTAGCCTACAACCAAAGCGTTTGGGCCCTTGCGCTACTACTAAAAACTCAAACCTTATGAGGTCAGCCGGACTTCATTCCCCCACCCCCCACTTTAACGCGACTGTCCGGCATCGAAGCCCAAAAAGATCCGGCTTCGACATTCGTCCCTTTAAAAGTAGCGAAAGATTTCGACCGCCTTTCCCAAGGGTCGGACGGTCAGCATATTACCGCCGGCCACGACCAACGACGAGCGGCCGGCCAACCTTGACCTCTTTTTCAAGTGATTATTACCTCTCGACTCCTGGCTCCGCCCCTTTTTGGAATCTTCGCAAACCCCGCCATTGTGATCTCACCGGACGGATACAATGAAGCGCTCGGGGCGCTTAGCAACAGCAACCCGCGGGGGGCGTGGCTTTCGCGCAACTACCAACTGTTGCCCAAGGTGGGGAGGCGAGCGGGGCGAGGAGGGAGGGAGGCGGGAGAGAGAGAGAGAGACTGTCGGCTTTCGCCGGCACTGCGGGCTGAGCCTCGTTTTACTCTCCTAGCGGCTGTGCGAGAAGGCGGACGGGGACGTCGCCCAGGTAAGAAAAGGATGGAGGGCAAGCAGGCCGGCCGGCTAGAATGAATGGGGCGAGGAGAGACGGCGTAAGAATGAGGGGAGAAAAGAGATACTCTCCCCTTCTTTTTCTTCTCTGACCTGCTGGGAACTTTGAGGGCGATCGGAGTGGGAATGGGGGGGCTTTCTTTGTGTGGAAGCTATTTCCAACCCTCACCCCCTTTCACCCCGCATATGGATCTGGATTGAGCTGGGCGGACCGGCGGCTTCCAGTTACCTGTTTTGCCTTGTCACGCGTTTCTTTTCTCTCCCTCCCCCCCCGCCCCCCCCCCCCAACCCTCCCGATCTCTGCTGGCATCCAAACTTCTCGCCGCGCCATCCCTCTTTCCGACGCATCTGATCCCGGGCAAGCGTCCAGGACTGCACCGACTGTCGCCGTCCCCGTGTCCGCGCGAGTTTTATTTTTTAGCCCTCCCGATCTGGAGGGCGGCGGGCTGGAGGGAAAGGGGGAAAAAATGCTAGCCCGTTCAACGCCACCACCTTTCGCTGCAGCCTGTTCTGTGGGCCGTTAGAGAAATTGTTTCTGCTGGGTACCTCAAGGCATCGGCGCCGGGGGGGAGATTTCCAAGGGAAAAAAAGGGTGGGGGGGGGAGAATCTTCTTTTGTTAGCGCTTGGTTAGTTTTCTGACTCGAGGGAGCGGGATGGGGGTGGGGGTGGGGGTGAGATAATGGTCGAATACCCAATGCGGTAGCAGCTCCTGCAAGCTTAATATCGGAATGGAGGTTTTTCTTTTGGGGTGGGAGTGGGGGGGGGGCGATTGTATTATTTTTTATTTCTAAATTTGCGACACGAGTTGGTTTGGAAGAGGAAGGCAGAGAACGCAACCTGGGTGGCCGAGAGAGAGAGAGAGAGAGTCCTGATCCGTGACCTTTTGGGGGCTGCTTTTGCCGAGTGTGAGATTTTCTGTTGTTGGGACCCCCTTGGGGAGGAGGAGGAGGAGGAGGAAAGCGTCCAGGCATTAAAGAGACGCATAATAGCCTCTCCCATCTGCATTTTGCTAGGGGCTGAATGGGCAAAGTTGGATGTGTGAGAATCGAATAGAACTTTTAAAGATTGCCCTACACTGGCGTTGGAACGATTCCGGAAAGAAAATTTAAAATTCTGTAGATCTAAGAATGCGGATGCTCGAATCTCTGCTGTACTAGGGACAAATACTTTCTTGACAATGCAGGATTTATTTCTTTTAATTTAATGACTACTCCAGACTCCCTGCTAGCTGAATAGGGTAGAAATTGCCCTAGTTGCTCTCATCTGATGATGGAAATCTATGCTGATCCTGTATGTATGCTTGCTGGAAGGGTGCTGCATTAATTTATGTTTATGCTATAGGCAGGCATGTTTTATGCATATGCTGTGACAAATCAAAAGCATTCCTATATATCACTATAGGTTTGTTGCCAAGCCTGATAACAGTTAAACAAAGCATTTTGTCCTTATAGGCACTGAGGTTTGTTAGTGCTTACAATTAAAAGGGTAAGAGATACTCTACTTACACTTATAGAAATAACCTGATAATTTCCAGCAAGAATGTTGTGTTCTCAAAAACATTGCTTTGAGGCTGTGTGTGTGCGCAGTCATCTGTTTTTGCAGCAATACTCAAAATGCTTTATAAATTCTGCTTTTTCACATCAGCCCTGTGAGGTATGTCTGCTCAGCGTTAGTCAGGTGCATTCTTATTGAGCATGACCGATACATTACTTGAGCCTTAAGTAGCCCGATGCCAAGGTGATCTTTATGGTAGTTGATTGCTTTTCCAGTCTAATAGATTCTAATTCTATCGTACCTATCAATAAAGGGGGGGTGGGATGAACTAAGAAAGTGGATTGTAACCACATAATGGTCAAAAGTGAAACAAGCTGGGTGGGTGGTAAAGCATTTTTGTTGTGTATATATTCTGCAAAAGATTGATGTATTTAAATGTACCCCCTGTTTTTGCAAGTGCTGTTTGGAATAGACTTCAGAAAGCAGGGTTTCTTACTTCCTGAGCTTCCATTTTAGATTTTCAGCGAACAGATTTTAAAAGCCTAGTTGACTTATGTAGCGTTGTCATTTCTGTCACTGGCTAAAAATGAAAATGAAACGGTATAGCTTAATGTTTGAATTGTAGTTAGTGGGAAGTGCTTCAAAGAAATGGATGAACCTGTTTCACAACATAGAGGAGTAAAGGGTGCATTTCTGCCCAGTTAGGATGTTTAGTCATTTTCTTTGTGACTGTAAATTCTGTTGGCATTTAAAGAATATTAGATGACTTGCCTTATTTTCTGCTGGTGATGTTAGTTTAGCGTGCCTGATATACATTAGCTTGGTCTTATTTTGTATGTTGGTGTTTGGCAGTGAGTGTGTGCCAGTGTGCTGCTTGTACTGTTGAGTTGTGGACAATATGTTGTCTTACAAAGTAGTAGTTGATTCAGTTTACAAGAGTAGCAGAATGGGATTAGGGTGGAGTTGGGTTATTTAGTACATTTTGATGTACATGCCAAAATGTGACTAATCTAATTGATGCTATCAATGTTTTAGCAAGGAATGCTGAATATAGCAACACTGTAATTAAGATTGGTAGCTTAAATGATCGCTTTTCTATATTACTACAAGGCATTATATGAAATTGACTGATTAACTAGTCCAGTTATGATGCCAGTTGGAGGTCAGTATCCATCTGGTAATGGACATGGCATGTTAAATATAAGAGATGTAAATGTCTTTGAAGCCAAGTAGATTTTGTGGGCTTAGGAAAATAAGATTCTGTAGGTTGATGATAATTGAATAATATAATATAATAATTATTATTTTAGTAAATGCTGATAATAGAAGGAATCAGCACTTGGTTTGGGGGAAATAATGCTACATTCTAATTTGATTGGGACTAAGTGGGAAATTATGCTAGGTAACAAATGCAAAATGATAGGAAGAAGATAACTAGAAAAAAATGTGTTGACTCATTTGGAGATTCAAGAATGAATAAAAAATGTGAGTGGTGACAATCTGGTTAGAAAAGAGAAAAAATATAAATCTAAAAGCATTGAATCAGTTATTTATGGATGGAAGAATGATACGATTAGAAAAGGATGAGATGCAACGATGAAGTGTAAGGCTATGAATAGGAAAAAACGGGGAAAGGGGAATGATTCCTACAAAAACCAGAGTGAAAAATGGTATTTGCAAAGAATGAACTCAAGGGGGGTAATAAGGAATGATTAATGTTAAAAACACAGAAAATAGAGACTGATTCTAATGGTTAAACAAGCCAGAAGTGTGAATGGAATTAAAAATAAATTATTTGCAATGAAACTTAAGTGGGAGAATATTCAAATAAATATTTTAGAAATGTTTATGGGAATAGTGATCAAAAATTTATAGAAATGGCTTGTTCATATTATTATGGAAAAGCAAAAAGTTGTGATTTGATGCTAATGCTTTATTTTACTGCAATGAAGAGAGTTGGAAGTCAATGCTTCTTTTTCTTATCCTTCCTCACTTCTCTTCCCCCTGCTTTTCTGTTTACTTTTGTATTTTATATCATATAATATTTTATAACTCAATAAAAATGTTAAACTGGGAATAGTAATCAAAAAGTGGAATTGAAACAATTGATTTAAGTTTTTGTATCAAACAATGATGGGAAAGAAATCATACATATGATAATATTTATGGTGAGACTGCTGGCAGAGATTGTAAAAGCTGAAGCAAATCATACTTTTGACCTGGAGTTCCAGTGCGACTTATTTAATACAGCTTTGTATCTGGCTCAGTCTGTGCCTGATAATTAGAAGAAAGTTTTCTCATATATGAAAGGCAAAGTAGCAAGGGTGAATGCAAAAATTACAGAAGGATTGGTGGAACTGCACTCGGGAATGAGTTTGGCAGGATTTTCATTGGAAAGCTAAGAGACAAGACAGTCAGCAAAATTTGGGAAATGTAACATGGCTTCACGCCAAGCAAAGGATGTGTGGACCAGATACTCACTTTTCCACAGATCACTGAGAAATACATGAAAGCAACAAGAAAAGGTATCTGAATATTGTTGATTTGGAGAAAGTGTAAGATAAAGGTAATTGGCTTCAATTATGACAGTATGTGATAATAGTGCTGTTTAATGGATGATTTGAAATTGAGTCTCAAGCTGGAGTTTAGTTCCATAAGTAACAATAATTTTCTTGTTAGATTTCCTGGTATGGCTATTGCATTTTTCAAATTTGATAAGTAACATTTTGAGGATTTAAATTAAAAAGGCAAAAAAAATAATCTGACCAATGCATTTATTGAACCCTCCCTCTTTTTCCAAACTCCTCTGTTAAGCTAATCTTCACATGGAAATACGAAAGGAAGAGTGAATATTAGGCTTGGTGGGTCAGAGATGGTCTCGTCTGCCCAACATTTTGAGAGCTTCATAGCTCTCTACCTATGAACTGAACTGAACTCCATGTTATGCCACATTTCTAGTTCAGCTTCCTGTTGAATAGTAAAGTAAATTGGAATCATTCTGCTGCCTTCCTCTTTTTCTACTAAATTTCACAAGAGGCTGTGAATATGGGAGGGATTGCTCTTATTTGTTCTGTAAAGAAGAGTTGGCCTTCAATAATGTTTCCTGGTGGGATAGAGTTGCTCCAATCAGGGTTTCTCCTATTTGGGATTTGAGAAACAATGACTATTCCTTCACATAGCCAATCACCCCCATGATGGACTGGGTGTCCATTGCGAATTTTTATCTTCCAAAGTCACACATGATATATTCATATGCTGTAGCTGGTTGAGAGATGGTTGACTTACTGTTACAAGCGTGAATCATGAAAATGTCTCTATTTCTCTCCTTCTACATAAAAGTGTTCCTGTGCCTATCTGATGCAGACTTATACTGAAAAAAAAGTTATAATGAAATATGGGAGAATTATATTTGTATTTAGCTGCTTTTTACTGTTTATTTGTTTATATATCACATTTAGAAACTGCCCATCTCACTCACAGCAATGTACAATTAAATTAGGGGGCAATTATATTAGGCAATTTAAATAATAGAATAATTAACATTAAGTTAAAAGGCAGGGGGGAGGGCCTTCGAAGTGCCAACCAGGCCCACAGCTCTGTGGTCCTAGCAAGGCAATAGATCTGGATCTTCAAACATTTCTAAAGGGCCAGGTGAGAGGGGGGCCCACCTCACCTCAGGCAGGAGAAAGCTCCAAATGGGGAGGTAATGGCAGAGAAGGCTGTCTTTTTAGACCACGACACAACATACCTTCCCTGCCTCACTGAGTGGGATGGGCTGACGTAACGGGGCAAAGATGATTCCATAGATAGCCTGGACCCCTGCCATGTAGGGCTTTAAAAATGATAAAAAAGAGCCATGGTGGCACAGTGGTTAGAATGCAGTATTGCGGGCTATTTCTGCTGACTGCTAGCTGCCTGCAATTTGGCAGTTCGAATCTCACCAGGCTCAAGGTTGACTTAGCCTTCCATCCTTCCAAGGTTAGTAAAATGAGGACTCAGATTGTTTGGGGCAATATGCTGACTCTGTAAACCACTCAGAGAGGGCTGCTCTCTCTCTGAGAGAGAAAGCTGTATATGAAGCTGTATATAAGTCTAAGTGCTATTGCTATAACAAACACCTTGAATTGGATCTGGAAGAAAACCAGCCCCAATGCAGCTCGTGCAGCAGAGGTATTACCTGTGCTGTCTTTGGGGCACCCAAGGTTGCTCACCTGGCCATTCTGTACCTATGAATAGATGGAGAGAACCTAATTCTAAAAGAACTCAAGTCCATGCTGCATATGCCCTTGTCTCATGTGACATCATCATCAACAACAACAATAAAAATCAAAAGCTGCCATGGGAAACATACTTAGTGTTGTGTAGGTAACATTGCCCTTGTTCTTGGGACTGCAAAAAAAATGCAACCATGGTTTTCCTTGATTGCAACAACTTGGCAGGTATGATGGCAATATAACCCCATCTGTAGGTGTTACCACACATTAATTTGTCTGCCTTAAAATTCATTTCACCCATCACTTGTCATGACAGAAAATGAATCTGTTTCCTAACTAGTCCTAAAATTCCTAATTCATTGCAATACAGCGAGTCCTTGACTCATGCTTAGCCATTTAAAGTTATAATGGACCCCCCCCCCTTGCAAAAGGTACTTATGACCCAGTTCCAAAATGTTGATGACCCTCATAGTCACATGACCACATCTCATATGCTTGGCAACCGGCTTGCATTTGTGGCTGTTTGCAGTATCCCATAGTCACATGGCCATGATTTATAACATTTTTTTTTTTTTGCTGAAAACCAATGTTGACTTCTGGTTTTCAGCAAAAATGCCCCATAGCAAACAATGGGTTTGCTTAAGGACCGCAGATGCACTTAACAACTATTGTAAAAATGATTGTAAAATTGGATTGGTCACATAGGTGACCCACTTTATGACTGACACAACTTAACAACTGTAATGGGAAGGCTTCCTTATGGTCATAAGTCACAGATACCTGTGAAGTTCCCTGATGATGGACTCCAGCACAAGCCCAAAAGCTTGAAAAAATAAACCTTTTGTTCCAGTGACCGACTTAGATTGGATCCTGCAGCATTAAACAAATGGTTGTAAATTGAGGGATACTTGCACATAGGAAGAAATTCAAGTGCTTACGGTCAAACAAAAGTCAATCTTAGTTAACTAACTCTTAATAGATTTAATCTCTTCAATGTCTCTTAAATAATGTGGGTGGAGGGAATACACTAGAATTGAGGAGGCATTGAAATAGTATTGGAAAAACCAGGGTGGAGTTTTAAAACTGGAGGATCAAGAAAGAAGAATACTATGGAGATTAGTGGCCCTGAGTAAAACAAGGAAAAATGAGAAGAGAACTTCTCTCTCCAAAATATGTTCACTGGAGAAAGAGTTGTTTATGGAGATTCTTAGTCATCCAGGTGATGGTTGTTCCAAAGGTGCTTTTTCAAGAGGCAACTGGACTTTCTGGTTTCTCTTTGAAGACGTTTCGCTTCTCATCCGAGAAGCTGGATCAGAGCTGAAGATGCCTCGTGGATGGGAAGCAAAATGTCTTCAAAGAAAAACCAGAAAATCCAGTTGCCCCTTGGAAAAGCACCTTTGGGACACTGGGGAGAAAGACGTTCCCTGACAAAGGGCTCCAGCATGAGCCCAAAAGCTTGGAAGAATGAACCTTTGATCCTGGTGACCGACTCAGGTTGGATCTTGCAACATTGTCCTGAGCTATGTAGATTTACCTTCATTCGCAGTTGTTTAATGACCCTTCAAAGCTACAGTGGTACTGAAAAAAAAATAATTTATGGGGTTTTTTTCATGCTGATCACCAAACGTGAGATTAATATTCAGACGCTTGGCAAGTGCCATGCATTAATGCCAGTTGCAGTGTCCTGGGGTTATGTGACCACTTTTGCAACCTTCTGACAAGCAAAGTCAATGTGGAAGCCAGGTTCACTTAAACTACTGTATTATTTATTTAATAACTGCAGTGATTCACTTAACAACTGTGGCAAGAAAGGTCATAAAATGGAGCAAAAGTTACTTGTCTGTTGTTTAGCAATAGAAATTTGGGGCTCAATTGTGGTCATAAGTTGAGGACTACCTTTATACTTCTCAAAGCTTGTTAAGCACCTGGGATTCAGTGACTGTACTATACTGTCCTTGATTGTTACCGATGATGCAATCTCCTGACTATTGAAGCTCTTCAGAATGTTCCTCCTGCTACTGTTTCTAATTTTCTTTTGTTTTTATTGTGTTATTGACCTTAAGTTTATCTATATACAAGAAATTTACAGCTGGGACAGAGAATATGATTTGAGGATGTAAGAGAGTGAAAAGAGAGGTGTGTATTCTCTTCATCTTGCAGTATGAATGGTTCCAATCTTCCAAACATACTTTGTCAATATTCACACTTTATTACAGTACTTTTTACAAAGTGTCACCTTGTAGTGTGTGAATAAGATACAATTTATGTGAGATTTCTGTGAATCTTAAAAGTGCATAGTTACATCCTCGGTGTCAAGGCAGAAAGCTATAGTTAAACATTTAAATAAGTTCCAAAAGTTAAGTGACTTGTTATCTTTTGCGAAGGTGCAAAAAATATGTTAAACAAATTTATGAACCTTGGTGAATACTGCTGTAATTTTAAGTCTTAAGTCAGGATAGATAGTTTTTTTCAGTGAAAATATGTCCAGCCATACGCAGTTTGAAATTGGTTTATGTGCATGCACTGTTATAGTTATGATTGTAGTAGCCTGTGTGAATAAGTTAACCCACATCAAAAGCATTTGGAGTCTTTGTATCATCTTGCTTGCATTGAGTTAAAAATCATTATAGGTTTGGAATTTAAATTCCTATCCTTTAAGCAACTTGGCTATATATAATTGGGAAAAACTAAAACATGCATGATATCAGATGGTATCACCAGATTGACCTTGTCTGGATAGTGGAATTAGTGCCTGATTAGGACTTGGAACTGTATGTTGGTTGTTGGAGGAAGGCAATCTCCAAACAGTTTCCATATTGTTGCCAAGAAACTTGATTGTTGTTTCCAAACTTGTCTTCAGGATCTTTATCTATCAAATATAGACATTCAGCTGTGTTTACTTTTTCTTGTATAGCACTCAAACCTAACTTGAAGCTAAGCTAAAGGTGATGCCCAGTGCTTTTTGAAGAAACACCCTTCTAGTTTCTGCTCCAAGTGGGGAAAAAGACACTGGAAACATGGAGACTGCTTGGAAAGATGGTTTAATGGTGGACAGGATCACATGGTTTGAGTTCCTGAACAGAAAAAGGAAGGGATACAGGGAGTTTTCAGGTTTTTATGCTCTCTCTGGCTTTGCATTTCCAGGGGCCCTGAAAGAGTATCCTGATTGGTTGTCAGTCTTCCAGGGGGTGGGAGTCTTAGCTAGCCTTGCTGGCTGATGGTCACATGTGCTTCCCAGGTCACATGCTTCCCAGGTCACATGTGGTGAGTTTCTGCTGCTATTGTGTAGAGGGCTAATCCTATCTTGTTGGATCTTTGGGAATTCCTACTATGGCTCTGCCTGAAGGAGGTAGATCTTTGTTATGTAGAATAGATTGGCTCAGGCCTTAATGGCTCATTGACAAAGGGTGGGAGCAGGAAGATGGGAGCAGCTTCAAAACATGCGTATCCATTTCTCATCCAGGGAAATATAATATTCTGCCTCTTTTTAATATTTCCTAAAATATTCCATTCTTCTAGGACAGGGGTGGGTGCTAACCTCCTACAGTGCTTACAGCTTGCCCAGGTGAAGTGTTCCTGTAATCTGTTATGGGGATGGATCCAGATTCAGCTTCTTGAGTTAAAAGGGCTCTCTTGTAAAGCAGGAAGCACCCAAATGTTGGGTGGGGAAGCACCCCCTCTTCCTCTTCAAACTCTTTCAGTCTGCTATGATTTCTCAAGGACTTTTCTTGATGTTTGAGCACTGGCTGAGTAAATGCCACAGATGCCTCTTCAGAAGCATTCAAATGAAGCTAGCTGTTTTAGCTGGTGGGATGAAAACTAGATACCTCTCTGTTCATGAATTTTGACTTGAGGAATGGAGTTATCCTGTGGGGAAACCCAATGCCATAATCTTGCTTCTAAGAGCAGCAGACCAAACAAAATGTTTACCATACGTGTACCTGGCTTTTGATCAACCATCTGAAGGTAAAAGTAGAAAGCTGTGTCATAGCCACTTTATTAGACTCTTTCTTTGTTGTGGTTCTGATTGCATGGCAAGCCCATCATTTCTCCTCTCCCACAAGTACAGAAATCTGGATTGTGGTGAGACTCAAGCTGATCATGGGCAGAAGAGAGGCAAACCATCTGTGTGAAAACCATTAAGCATCAGAAGTATTGTTAACATCCTTTGGGATCTGGGGGATCTGAAGGACCTGTTTATAGCAAGGACTGGTAATCTTTTCAGGCCCTAGAGTACTATTGTGTAATCTGCATGATCTCACATAATAGCAAATGCTTTCCCACTAATTGCTCTAAATCAAGTAAAACTTAGACAGTCTCACTGTGTTACAAAGAGGCTTGTCCTCTGTTAAAGAACTGGGAATGGTTTATGCAGCTCTGGAGCAAACTCAATGGACACAACTTAAAAAAAACCTGTGAATACTTTAGGAAGAACTTTAAAAGCTTTGGTTATTATCTATTATTAAATAGATTTTTCAAAAATAGGTTTAATAATAGAAGAATCTCAGTTATTCTCACAATCAGTCAGAAAAACTTTGTTGGAGTAGAATATGGGATTTTGGACTCCTTCCCTCCAGCCCTCTGGATTTTGTTAGCCATAATAATTATCTATTAGTCAAATTTGTAGAGCTGACCATCTCACAGAACATGACTCTGGTCAGGATGCAATTGAATCCAACACACATAAAAACAAAATATGTAGAAGATACATTTTAAGATATATTTACAGATTAAAAAATAAATGTTATAAAAACAAATACACAAGGCCTGGGCAAAGGGAGGATAAAAATGGCTACCTCAACAATGGACCAACTAAACATCATAACATAACATAACATAACATAACATAACATAACATAACATAACATAACATAACATAACATAACAGATCTTGAAGGGCTTCCAGTATGCGAAAAAGGATGGAGCCAGTCTAATTTTGAGGAGAAGAATGTTCCATAAAATGGGTACTCTGGCAGAGAAGGAACATCCACTGGGGGACAACTCCCCCCCCCCCCAAATGTAGATCCTGCAGCGTGCCCTCTCTGCTAGATCGAATTGAATGGACTGATGGGATCAGGAGAGGTGGTCCCTCAAATAGCCCTGTTCCATGGTATGAAGGGCTTGAAAGGCTAAAACTAGCATCTTGAATTGGGTGTGGAAGCCAATTGGTAACCAATGAAGCTTGCTAGATTACCTCATCATCACAAACACATTTTTTAATTTAATTTTATTTATTGATATCCCACCTTTACTATTTTTACAAATAACTCAAGGTGGCAAACATATCCAACACACCTTCCTGCTATTTATATACCGTATCTATATATGTTTATATATGGACAGTTAGACAAGGTGATGTAATCCTCATATGTTCTGTCTCATGCATACTTAGTTATGTCTTTCCACATATTTAGGTTTTCTAAGTCAAACTTCTCTCAATGGCTACTTTATACCCTAGGACTTGCCATGTTCTTGCATTGCCGCAGGTGAATGGTATTGATTGTAGTTTTTCAACCCTGAGGTTTTTCAAGAAAAAGAAAGAATACACTGCTTTATCCATTCTTTTGCATAGCACCAAACAAGGTTGATTTATAAAATCAAACAAATCTTTTTTCTTCCTTCCATTTATCTTATTTTCGGCGAGTGAGTACAAAGGATTCAGGATATATTTTGAAACAAATTGCACTTTTCTTTTAGTTAAATAAGCAATTAAAAAAAAAAACCTCTGAAAACAGAGCTAGCTTAACAGGCATAATGGACATAGCAGAAAATAGATTCCATCATTGTGAAGCTTTTCAACACAACTATAGCTACTGTCTTTGATTTATATTTTAAATATATTATTTTTTCAAATGAATTAAGAAAAGTTCATTGATAATCTACTGCAGCTACTTCTCAGGACTATCCATCCACTAGCAAACTGAGACTACCAGCAAAGAAATCATGGCCCTACAGCAGGGGTGTCAAACTAAAGCACCCATTGGGGTGCTTAAATCTGGCCCATGGGGCCACCCTGGAAACAGTGAAGGACTGACTTGCGGTGCCTCTGCCAGTGAAAACAGAGCAGAGGGGGCCACTCGCAGCCCTCACAGGCTCCATTTTCACTGGCAGAGGGTTGCAGGAGGCCGTTGCAGCTGAAAACGGAGCTTGGAAACCCTTTTTCGCTGGTACAGCGCTCAGGCCGCCATAGATGCCCCTGACATGAGTGACATCAAGCTGGCCACGCCCACCCCGGCCCTCTGAGGTCAAACACAACCCTGATGCAGCCTCAATGAAATGGAGTTTGACAGCCCTATAAAATGCTATGAACAACAGCAAAATTTTTACAAGTCCTGCAGATTTTATTCTGCTACTCTATTATCATACTTTCTCTCAGTTTGAACAGCATTCTTGTCATCTTCTGGATTCTTTTTACTCTTTGTCAAGACCAGGTGGGATCCTCCTACCCAATTATGCGAGCCTCTCTATAACTTCTTTCATCCCATTATCACTGAATGTTAATTCTCTTTAATCCTCCTTGCTTTGTGCCTTTTTCTGTGTAAATTTTTCTACATATTACCCTGTTTCCCCAAAAATAAGACATCCCCTGATAATAAGCCCAATTGGGCTTTTGAGCACATGCGCTAAAATAAGCCTCCCCCCCCGAAAATAAGCCCTCCCTGAAAATATTTAAACACAGAGCTGGAAATCAGGTAAGATGGCAAGAGGAGCCCCATCTTGTTCCACGTGCCCCAAAATAATAAGAACTCCCTGAAAATAAGGCCAAGCGCTTGTTTTGGGGTTCAAAAAAATATAAGACAGGGTCTTATTTTCAGGGAAAACGGTAGATGCAGATTTTTTATTCTTCCTTTACTGGTCTTGCCCTGCCATTAACAATTTTTTGGCCTTCCTCCTTGCTGGTTTCTTTAAGTTACCTGTGCATTCAATTTAGAGTCTTTTTGCCTCGCTTTGGAAAGCTCTTCAATCTTTTGCTGCCTATTCTCCCTTGCCAACATTCAGGGTGACTACTGCTGAGGCTTGATCTGCCTAGAATATTGGATATTTTTAGGATTGTAGTGGGAAGATAGTTCTGTGCTGTAATGGCTGCTTTGTACCTTAGGCGTTTTTCACAATTGTTACTAAGGTTACTTCTTGCTGAAGACAAAAAATCTACAGGTTTAGCGTAGGTGTGAAAGAAAAAAGTGTGGATTTTTTCCCCATTTTCAGCTTACTATGTACAGAGCAATGGCATATTCAACTCTATGCTGAAATTTAAGTAGTTGTCCCAAATGCACCAGTATATATCAGAGCTGGAGAAACTGCGGCTACTCAGATGCCGTTGAATTTATTTCTCAGCAGCTCCAGTGCATGATCAGTCATAAGATAAACTGGAGCTATATTTCAGCAGCATCTGAATTAGATCCTCTATCCTTAATTGAGATTATGGTATTTATTAGTATTCTTTAGAAAATATCTGCACCATTTTCAAATGGGAAAGGTGGGGTTGAAAGGTATATACATAGTTTGGTCAATGAACCTTATGAAATTTCTTAACAGAAATTAAAAAAAAAAACTTTATGTATTCCCATGAGCCATGAGAGAATATGGAGTGCTTTCCTAATGGAAAATAAATATTTGAAGAGGCCGATATCCTCCTTATTTTTGTTCTAAATCTAATGAATAAAATGCATGTTAGCAAACCTGATTAAAAAAAGTAATTCTAATTCATATGTAACTTCTTTTTTTAAAAAAAAATAAAAGAATTAACTAATGCAATATCATCAAATACAGGGATATTATTCTGAATCTACACAAAGTGTTCATTCCTTATTTTTAATAGTATAAATTAATTAAAGTATGCCACACTTCTTTTTCCTGAGCGGGGGAATGGTTGGAACAATCGAATCTAATTCCACTCATTAATAAAACAGTATTGCTATCTCAGTTTTATTTGGAATTCTTCTTTTCTTTTCATTGAACTAAGTGCAGGATACAAACATAAATTAGCTTAGAAGCTAAAAAGCATTAGCTTTCATTTAGGAGTAGATACAGAACTGAGAGGTAAAATGTATGATTTATAAGAAGGTGCGTGAAATATAAAAAATTATTTCAAGCTTGGGAGAAAATATTCAGAATGCTTCTTTGGAATGTTCTGAATTGGCAGAGTTTTAATGGAATGTAACTGAACACCTTGAATGTTCTGAAATCTTTAAAAGAATGCCCTTGTTCTTTGTTTTTAACCTTAAGGCCACAGAAACAGGTTGCGATGTAAGGAGTTGTTACTTACTGGTTGAACTGATCTGTTTTTTGTTTTTAATGAAAATGTTTTTTTTTTAATTCATAGAAAACAAAGCACATTTTTAAGCATAGTGCCCCCCCCCCCCACTTCTGTACGCACAGACAACCACAAAAGCCTAGGAAACAGCAACCCCCGGCATGATTCATTTCAGCAGAGCCCATAAACGTGGTAACAAAAATACACTTATCAAGCTGCTTGCTTGAAGCTTCTTTTTCTTCCTAATACACAGTTATAGAATATATGTCTGCATTTAGCAGTTTGACAGCAGCACTTAGCAAGCTAAGGTATGAAACCCCCAAAGTGTGAACAAAGTCCACATGCCAAAGCAGGACAATAAAAGCAAAAGCCATATAGTCTCTGCATTTATAACTTGGAGCCTACAGATTTCAGGAGCATTGTTAAGAATGTTTGTGTAAAGTATACAGAACACATATTCCATTGTCTAATGGCTACTTTGCTAACATGTTCTTCAAGCAAAGAAAATGATGCCTGTATATATGGATATCATCAGATAGAGCACCCAGAAATCAAACTGACAATATGACTTATAACAAGGAGTGGAAGAGCTCCATTTTAACAACATAGATATGGCCACAGGTTGATTGTGCAAGTCCCAAATTGAACTACAATGGAAGAAAACAATTACCCAGTGTCCACAATATGATCTTGAACACACACTATTTTCAAGGAGAAGATCAGGCATTACTTTGAAGTATTGACTCTCATTGATGGGGAATGCAAGAAAATATGGAATAAAAAAAGAAGTTGTTAACAATGAAGGTGAAAACAAACTGCCAATGGCCAAGAAACTGAAGAAACCAAATTGGATGTTAAAACAACAGATGGTGGAAATTTCCAGGGAGAGAAGGCAAAGCCAAGAAAATAGCAATAGCCCTTAGACTTATATATACCACTTCACAGTGTTTTTACAGCCCTCTCTAAGCAGTTTA
The DNA here is from genome assembly GCA_030761175.1 of Masticophis lateralis. Classification (NCBI taxonomy): domain Eukaryota; kingdom Metazoa; phylum Chordata; class Lepidosauria; order Squamata; family Colubridae; genus Masticophis; species Masticophis lateralis. Next base: position 136,387,431 of record JAUDYJ010000002.1, on the reverse strand, counting down.
CAGAGTCAGCAACATTGCCCCCAACAATCTGGGTCCTCATTTTATTGGCCTCAGAAGGATGGAAGACTTAACCTTGAACCACTCAGAATTCAACTCTTGAAGTGAGCAATCAGTTAGCCCTGTGGCACTGCATTCAACCACTGCGCCACCATGGCTCTATAAAAATAAAGCATTTTGGGAGGAACGTAAACTATTTCAGAGAGCTGCTTATAGAGCAAGAGTATGACAATATCAGTAAAGATACCAAAGATGGAAACTAACATGGGAAAAACATGACTTCCAAATTCAGAAGGCGATTCCAATCTCAGATTAGTATGCTAAAGGATGTCAGTGGATCTAATTCATAAAATCAATCTCATAGATGGAAGAAGTATATTGAAATTCCGTAGAGTAAATATACCAACATGCAAGATACCTTAAAGGATACTCATTTTTTAAAACTGTATTAATGTAGAAGGAGAGCTGTATTAATCTATGGTGCCAAAAAGCCAGAAGGAGTTTGGGGGCAGCCTTCTCTGACTAACAAACTAAGATATGTTTTCCCCCCTTATTGCTTTGGTGATGGATCTCACCTGTCTTTGTCAGGGTCATTTTCCTTATTCTCTATAGATTGGTTAGATTGGAAAAAGATGAGTGTTTAAAATTGGAGGAAGTAACTTCAGTAACTTGCGGTATGTTGAATACACTACTCTGATAAAAAATTGATTGTATTTTCAGAGCAACAGTCAAGGAATTATTGACTCTGGTTAATAGCAACACAGCCTAAGCCAGCAAAGATGCAGCTTATTATGTGAGCAAGAATGAGCAGCAATGTGCTATGACACATATATTTTTCTCCCGATAAACTATGCAGAGAGAGTAGCTGAATATATATATTGAGGGAAGCTGTACTGGAAAAAGATGAGCATAACTAGAGGAAGAATCATCAGTGCACCAATGACTACTACTGTGCTAGCCAAAAATGCAAATATGTTCTGCAAGGGCGAATAATGAAAGTCAAAGAGCACGGGAAAAGAAATAGGACTATGATTAACTATAAAGAAGACCAAAAGTACAACAGATCCAGCAACCGGCCTCAGAATTAACAATGAAGACATTGTAGTGATGGGACAGTGTTATCATTTGAGGATTAATTATCAATCGTTGAGAAACCAGCAGTCAAGAGCTGTGCTACAGGAGAATGCTTAGTAGGTACAAGGCAGTGAAGGCCTTGTAAAACTTACTCAGATGCTGTGATGTGTCTCTAATTAAAATGTAGGCAGTTATAAACTGGTCCCCTCTACAAGCTATGCTAGAAAACATTTTTTTTAAAAAAAAAACCAAGCAAGACTCTTAGATTGTTCGAATAGCACCATTCAGAATGGTCCTCTTTAGCCTAGACTAGAGCTTGGAATAACACAAGTGTTTTGGAATAAAATTCTTGGAACATGGGTGTTTTGGTCAGAGCTTGAAATATTAGGAAACATGTTTTAAGCTTGGGATGTTTTACAGGGTCTGCTGAGCCTGGGTCTGAAATTGGGAGTTAAGAAGAATCAAATCTTGTTAGTATTTGTCTGCATGACCAGGTGTGCTGAGGCTATGAGATAGGCTGAAAATCTGAGAAAAATCCTGATGTGTACTGAGGCTTGCTTTCTTACTGCTACTTTTAAATCAGAAAAGTTTCCAGGTTCAATCCCAGATATTTCCCAGACTTTTTTTTAAAAAAACCATTCTTTGAAAACTGGACAATATTGTCTACTGCAGAAGAAAGAGGGATTCCTAATACAAAGTAAAACAAGCTTCTAAAATAATTTGGCTGCAACTATCTGGAAATCCAAAGGAAAAGTGAGGAAGGAGAATGTGTTGATAGATCCAGCTATTCTTTTTATGATAGGAGATTTTAGCTCTTACAACATTTGGTTTGCTTTCTGTCTTGCCACAGATTATCAATGCTGGGAGAACACTTGTGACTGGGGGTGAGAGGAAGTGGGGACAGGAGAGCCCTTTGGACGAAACCCAATAGGCACTTGCTTTCTTAGAGATTATGTAAAATTTATCTAAACCTTCACTCACCCAAGTTCTTTATTAGATCATGAGGATGACTTGACCCAACAATGACGTCTATTAATTTGGTTTTACAGAACAGTCTCTACCAGAACTGGAAACACACAAAAACGTGGGGAGGGCATGAGAATTTTGGAATGGTAAATTGCACTTGCATGTCACACAGTGTTAATATGTTATCAAAGTGTGGAGGAGTTCTTAGAAATATCAGAAGGCTCTGAGATCCATGCACAGTTTATTAATGAACACATTGCTGTACATTTGTCAAAGCTCGGGATAGATGTGTGTTGAACTGAGGATTCTGCATGACCCTTGTAAAAGAAATGTACCAATTTAAAAAAAAAAACACACATTTTTGGCTAGGTATACTTTCCATTCCCCTGTTAAGAACAATATTGTAGTACTGCTACTGCATCCTATAAATACTAAATGACCTATTTAACCTGAATATAAGCTGCCCGGTCTTTTTTTTCTTTTTTTCTTTTTCAATGCCATGTAAGGATTTTTTTTTCCTGATTTGAGATTCCGTTAGTTTATTCAAAGAAACTTGCTCCAATAACTGCTTTGAATGGCAACTTGCATGTTAAACAGTCTCCTCCCCACCCCTCCCCCATCAAAACAACAGGTAGGGCAAATGCAAACACTCCCATGGTTCCTGACCTATTTCCGGATTCCAGATCACTCCTGTTTTGGCTTTTCTCTCTCCAGCACCAGAAACTCATAGTGTGTCTCAGTTTAAAACTGCTAAGAGGAACACAAAGCCACTTTTCTTTTTTTTCTTTTTTTTTTTGCCCTCTACCCCACATATTTCCTCTATGAAAGCAGAGATTTCAGGATACCACTGAAAAGAGTACAGTAATATAGTACATTTGTTTGTCTTCTGCCTATTCTAGTATCTGGAGTTGAAAGTAGGTAATCCTGGATTTACAATCCATCCAAAGTTCTGACAGATTCTACCTGAGAGGGTACTTGTGATCTGGATTTGAAATTACAGCAGTTGGGGGTTGTGTAACTGTATGGTATATAGTTGTGTAACTGTACTTTGGTCACTAGCTTTTGATGCTTGGCAGCATTTATAGCCATTTGCAACATCCTGCGGTCACATGACTGAGTTTTACAGTGGTTTTGTCAAAAACTGGCATTTACTTTCTGTTTTCAGCTAAACTAGAAGCCATTGGTTTGCTTAATGACCCCAGCACTTGTTTAACGACCACAGCAGCAGCTTTACAATTGTTGCATTCACACAACGACCACTGTAATGAAGATTGTAAAAGGAGGTTAGTCCTATGACATTGTATGACCAACATAAGTTATGACTATGATGGCATGCTCCATTACAGTCATAACTTGAGAACTACCTGAATATTAAATATATGTCCTTAGTGGAGATTTGCAACATTTTGCATTATTTTTTTCATCTTGAAGTGAATAATAGGCAAGGTATTAAGTATTATAAATATTATTTATAAGAGATCAATGTATAATCTACAATATTTTTCAAATGTGGCGATGTCAAAATGTGCAGACTTCAGCTTCCCAAATTCCCCATAATTCCCTGAACTCCCTAATTGTTGATTGGGGAATTCTTGGAGTTGAAGTCCACCCATCCTAATATTGCCAAGCTTGGAAAATCTACTAGGAGAATATGGGGGTATGTTTGTATAACTTCATCCTACATTTTTAAAAATTTAGTCTATTTTGTTTTTATTTCTTACAGTTTTAGGCAGCATTTATTAAAAAAAGAAAACTGCTGTGATCCTAGCAATAACAAATGTTATTCTAGAAAGTGACAAATTTTTACCAGGGCTTGTGGCAGCATAAGATGTCTTCCAATTTCTAATCTATTAAAATGAAAAAGAATTTTGTGGGATTTTCATGTTCTAAAATTCTGTGCCGGCTGGCTTAGTTATGAGCTACCATTTGAAATGTCCTGTGGTGTGCTGAACAGCTGGAATATTGTAGGAAATTGTAATATGGGAGCAGAAAGCTTGGTGACTCAGTACAGGAGGACCTCTCTAGATCAGAGGTCTCCAACCTTGGCAACTTTAAGACTTGTGGACTTCACCAACTCCCAGAATTCCTCAGCCAGCAAAGCTTTACAATTATTGTAAAGCTGGCTGAAGAATTTTGGAAGTTGAAGTCCACAAGTCTTAAAGTTGTCAAGGCTGGAGATCCCGTCTCTAAATAACAGTCTCATCTTAAGAAGAAGGGAAACCTTCTCCTTTCTTGGGCCCAGGGCTAGGATCCTTTGACTTCATTCTTCCTCTCGACAACAAACAGGAGGCTGCCAAGAATCAGAACATTTGTGTTATCTTTTCCCATATGCATACAAACTCTCTCTCTCTCTCTAATCGCTTGACTGATTATGTATGATCAAGTTGGAGTTGGCTTGTAACAATTACATAATTTTTTTCCAAATCAATCTGTCACTAACCTGGTTTTTCAGGTCTTTCAATGGTGCATTCATCACCACAGTAACTCTATCCATCTTGTTGCTTGTCATCTTCTTCTTCTCTTTGTTTCACAATTCTGATTATTACAGTTTTCTCAAAGTATTAGGTCTTCACGTATATCCAGATTAGGATAATTGTAGCCTGGCCATTTTTTGCTTCAAGTAAACACTCAGTGTTTATTTGTGTGAGGATACATTTCTCTGTTTCCTTGCTTATATGCACTATTCTCAGGTGTCTCCAATAACAAAGTTCAAAAGCATGAATAGTCAGCGTATCTAGTACTTGCAAGTTCCTTTCCTAACCTTTTGCAAGTTGAGTGCTCAAGTGTAGCAAACACACATCAGGTGCTCCTTCATCTGTGAACTGAACACAGTGGTGCAGAGAATTGCCAGAATATTTAAGGCACCAGGTTGGAAACTTGGGATATTGGGAGTTCTAGATCCACCTTAGGGACAAAATTGGCTGGGTGATCTTGGGCCTCTCTCTCTCTCTCTCTTCCCCCCCTCCCCCTCTCTTTCTCTCTCTTCCCCCCCCCCCACCCCCCCAGGAAGGAGACTAGGGCAGATTGATTTCAAAAATACTTAATAGTCCAGGCAGTTGCCAGGAGTCAACATGGACTTGAAGGCACACAGTTTTATGCCTTTCCCAATGTAATTAGTGTATATCCAGAACCTTTTAAAATAGGGTTAGATGCCCTGGGTTACACCTGAAGTGTAGCACTAGCACTAGCACCAGAAATAAACTTCTATATTGCTTCATAGTGCTTTACAGCCCTCTCAAAGCGGTTTTACAGAGTCAGCACATTGCCGCCAACAATCTAGTAGGTCCTCATTTTACCAACTTCAGAAGGATGGAAACTTTAGTCAACTTTGAGCCTCTCGGAATCGAACTCCTGGAGTGAGGAGTGAGTTAGCCTGCAATACTGCATTCTAATAAGGGCTTAAGTATTACACTCAGTCTGAGGAAGCCAAAGTTGATTGAGTCCAGCACCTAACTATGGAATCCACTGAGTAGCTCAAACTGTCTCACGGGATTTTTGTGAGAATGATAAGATGAGGAGAGCCCCTACTGTTTGCACACCCTGAGGAAGAATGCAATCGACAAAATAAGTAGTTGCAACAGCTCTCACTCCAAAGTATCTGGCTGAGGTTGCACATCATGCTTAGTTGGGATTAATCGTGGTTCTCTAAGCAAGCACTAATGTATTTTTTTTAAAATATTATTTTCTGTACTTTTCCAGTGCTACATTATTTTAAGGTGTGATATTTGGAACAGTACATATCAGTTTCCTAATGATTCTATGCATCTATCTACCCAGCCCATCAGAGCAAGAAGGCAGGGCATGTTGCAGGGCAATCTATTATTTATTGTTTATTTAGCATATGATGAGTACATTACAAAGAAGTAACTATCCAACTATCAAGGAAGTAGGTACATTTGGTGCGACCTATAAAAAGGGTCTCCAGTGTGAGAGTCTGAAGAGACTCCCTCTCTTCAAAGCATCATTCTCCCAGAGATAAGATTGGCCCCTAGTTTTTTGCATGTCTGCAGAAAAGGCAGACCTGATTTTGTCAGCAAACTTGGGGATATCATCTGGAGCTAATCAAGTGGCTTATCTGATTGTGTTACCATTGCGGCAGAATGGGGGAGTTTGTTGGGGGGGGTGTTAAAACTGGATTTTTAACCTTGGATGTTTACGTAATAATAAATTGATTTACACAAAATGTTCCAGTATTAGTAACTTTATTTGCAATTCCTTTCCAATAATTCCCACAGTAGAATTCTTATCTTTACAGCATCCCACACTTGATCAGAATTTTTTTATTGAGTTTCCAGTACCTCCAACAATGTGACTTGATCATCACTACAGATAAGAACCATTAGTATTAAACTGGAATTCTACATGCCCAGATGTGTATTGTATCATTTTATGTTATTGGATACTAAATGCAATTGCTGATTTAATATCCGTTCTCTTGGATAGCACATTTTGGAGTTCTTCCATCTTCTTTAATAACCCTAAAAATTTGCTGTTTTAGAACAATCAGGCCATTTCATTATTAATTCTAGTTCTGTGTTTCTCAAATGTGACAACTTGAAGACATGTGAACTTCAATTTCCCGAATTCTAGCTAGCATATTGGCTGGGGAATTTTGAGAACTGAAGTCCACTTATCTTGACTTATCTTGACTTATCCACTTATAAGTAAAGTCCATTTACTTATCCTCTTTTATGACACTTCCATTTCTAGTGGTTCAATTACCCTTTTCTCTCTTGGGTCTTAGCCTGATTCATGATATGCACCTACCAATTTTTGTTAAAATTTCTTCTGTTGACTTCCGTTTCTTCTAAGCAAGTTAGGGCTCTTCATCAAAATTTGTCACAAAAGGTTCTTGAGTAAATTATGTTAAGGATCTTCTTCTTCCTTGATTACTAGGAGGGGAATAATCCAATGTTGATTTGACAAAAAAACAATCGCATAATCCTTCTCAGAGCATATGATTAACATGTGGGATTCATTGCCTCTGGTTACTTACTTGGAGAAATTTATGGAGGCCAATTCTGTCAAGGGCTATTAGTCTTGAAAATTCTATATTATCATTAGGTTGGAGAAAGTGTACCTCCAGATTCAAGTTACAGAGGGGAAATTGAAGGAGATAAGTATGTCCGCAACTCTTTTCTTAAATGAAGATTTTAATTCCTTAACATTTAAGGAATAAAGTAACTTTTCTTTTTTCTTATATGCAGTTACTTTATTCCTTAAATGTTAAGGAATTAAAATCTTCATTTAAGAAAAGAGTTGCGGACATACTTATCTCCTTCAATTTCCCCTCTGTAACTTGAATCTGGAGGTACAATAAGGACATAATGGAAGGAAAACAAATACTGTACTTATCATAAATAAGTATAGAATTTACAATTCTCATAAATTTTAAAAATCATTATTCCCTTATTTCATTGATTAAACAATTAAACTGAATATATAAAACTAGACTTCTCATCTTTACACGTTGAAAAAATAAAATAAAATAAAATAAAATCTATACCGCTCAGAGTTCCTCTGTGAAGGAGATGGCCAGTTCTTAAAATACGATAAAGCGAATAAACAAACAAATGTGCATCTTATAAAAAGAACAATGAAAAATAAATAGGAAAAACAATAGGTAAAAACAGTATAAACTTCCAGATTCCCTCGCATTGTACCCAACTGGAGATTACCTGTATTTATAAATATTAAAATTGCTTCCAATTAATATTTTTCATCAAACATTTCCCCTTTAAAAACTGTACTGCACTTGGTATGTCATTTTGGGGGGAAGCGCCTCAGAAGCATCTGGTTGGCCACTGTGAAAAACTAAGATGGCCTTTGGTATGAATCAGCAAGGCTGTTCTTATGTGTTTCTTTTTTTATTGCCTTGCTCTCATCATCCCGTTTTCCACTCCTAAGAGCTTGATATTTGTTTCTTACAATTCTATCAACCTCTAGGATTGGCAGTATTTTTTCTAATCTTTGGCATACATTTGAACCTAAATAAAAATGTGTTTATTCCTTCAACTAGTTTTGCTTATTTTAATGTTTTAGATGTGACCTCACAAAACAATGGTTTTGTTGATAGTCTGCCCGGGAAATGGGTAGATAAGAACTTGCTCTCAAGCAGTTTGTTACAATATGTTTTGAAACTTAAATACAAGCAATGCTCATTTTATCATGTTTAACTTGTGTGGGAAATCCACTAGGACTTAAGTGCATTCTGATGCACGTGAAATCTGAAATGAAAAACTTTTAGTGGTAAGATTAGATCGATGCAGATTTATATAGACACACATACACAAATACACACAATGTACTTACAGATAGTCTTTGTTTAGTGACTGCCTTGGATAGCGTTTATTTGCATTTATGATAGTGATGAAAAGTAACTTTGTAATCAATCCCTATATTTACGACTTTTGCAGACATGCAAAGCAAAGCTGAAGTAAGATTGTAAGGACAGCCAAGATTTCACTTAGTGGCTGCTTTGCTTAACAACTGAGTTGTTGGTCCCAAATGTGTTCACTAAAAATGGACTGCCTACAGTAGTGGCCAAAATTGTGGAAACATTTTGGGGAAAGTGTATTTTCTAAAACTAGCTAATAACACTACTTTTTTTTTCTTGTATAAATAATTTTATTTAATTAATTAATAAATAATTTTATTTAATTAATTAATTTTATTTATTTAAAATACAAGAAATACAATTGTATTTATATATAAATAAAATTATATATTAATGGAAAGATAATTTAATCAAGAATGTAATGCAATAACTTTTATGAAGGATTTGCTATTAGAATAGCAGTTACCATATAAAGAAGGAAATTGAAACATGTAAAAAAAACCCGAGATATACAAAAATTATCACCATAGAAAAAATGAAATATACAAAAATTATCTCGTCAGTTAATACTTCATTGGGTAACCTTTAGCATGAATTATGGCCTTACAACGTCTTCCCATGGAGTGAACCAAGTCTTTTAGTTCTGTAGCTGTTATAATGTGAAACCAAGATTGAATGATTGCTTCTATTAACTGGGTTTTATTGCTGGGTCGCTTCTGACAAACAAGTTTCTTTAGTCGGCTCCATAGATTTTCAATTGGGTTAAGGTCTGGGCTATTCCCAGGCCATTCCAGCAGTAGAATATGATTATGTTGAAACTCCAAAAAAAAAAAAAAAAAAGTGGTATTATTAGCCATCAAACCTCAAAAACACACTTTTCCCAAAAGGTTTCCACAATTTTGGCCACTACGATATACTTACTTACAACTTCATTGATTATCTGAGAACAGATTTGGCGTACTGTGGGAATAACGTAGCCTAATATCCGAGGATGTCAGTCTGGCAGAATCCTTTCTTAGTGCATACTTTCAATATCAGAAGTGAGAGAAAAAGAGCTGAACAGTACAGTCCTATGTAGTTTACACAGAAATAATCCTGATAAACTCCAGTGGGAGTTTGCCTTAAGAAGATTTAAAGGCTTGCAGCCTTCTTACCCAAAGCAGAACCTGACTTGATGACATCTAATTGACTAATAAAAAAGGGGGAAATGCTGTCACTGCATATCTTTTCTTCACTCCCTTTCTGAATAGAAAAGTAAATAAAAAAGGGAAGTCTCCCATAGATCCATAAAGGGAAGATTTATTGGGTTTTGAGAGGCAGAAGCACCTATTGAAACGCTTAAAATATCTTGCTGTCTAAAAAAGGGAAACATCAACTTCAGTTTTGAAACATGAGTGTTTTTGTAAGTCCATGCAAGGACTTACAAAAAGATGTGAACCCATCTTGCTGCCCAAACACACTTGCATTTAACAAAAAATACAAGAGAAAAGAGGGCTAAACCTACATGGGGTTGGAATGAGGTGTGGGGGGGGAGGCGTACTTTTCATCCTGATATAGAGCTCTGTAAAGCTTTTAAAAGATGAAGATCAGCAAACTGGAGAGTTGGCAGTTCTGCTCGGCAGGTTTTACAAGTAACAGATTTAAAATTAGGCCTCTAGGCTCTTTCTTTGACATGTGACTTCAAATGACCTGGGAGGTTTGTACAGTAATCTTGCCTTTCTGAAGAACTTGGGAATTGGCCCTTCTTGTGTAATCCTGGATTTACAAGGTGTAAAAAACCAGAGGGTTGCAAAAAGTAACTTCTATTCCTGTCATGATTACTAAGTGCTCAGTCCTTGAGCAATCCCACATGCTTGCTGACTCTTTCTTCTCATTTATTTTTCTTCTTTTACTAGGGCACTGAAACCCCTGAGAGTAGCTACGGGGACCGTGAAAGTGCCTTCAGCGAATCAGATCTCTTTCCAGATGAAGACACCATGACCCTGGCCCAGCAGGAAGTCCACCATGAGTCTGATATGGATAGTGCCATTGAAAGTAACCACAGTTCAGAAGCATCAGTTGTGTGCAAAGTTGAGAAGGATGCTGTGTTGAATGGCCTCTTCCTGCCTGGAGATAAGTGAGTACAAATACTGTTGGAAAAGCTATTTGTTTTTTTTATTTGTTTTTTCCTTTTAAAAAGCCTTCAGCTGTAGGTCAGGTCCTTCCTCATAATAGGTATTGATGGATGCATCACTTCCACATTGTTGACTACCAATGGCAACACACTGATGAAAATGTCTCTCAATTACATTATATATAAAGGTGGCAGGAGAGAGAGAGAGAGAGAGAGAGAGAGAGAGAGAGAGAGAGAGAGAGAGAGAGAGAGAGAGAGAGCTGAGATAGCTGAGACCCATCAATCTGCTAACTTCCAGTCTTGGATTGTTGCTAACTTTTTGCATTACTCTTGAGAGGATCGTTTTCCTTGGCCTTGGTTCTCAGGTTCTTAAATAAGGAATCAATGTCTTTGTAGGAGTTGTCAAACGACTAGTCCAAATAATTTGTGGATAGTGTTCCACCTGTGATTTAACAGAGAAACTGAGATAAATATAGAAGAAGCTCTGCTAGACTAACATGGAGGACAAAACCAATAGTGGCTAGATAATTGGAAGCACAACATAGTTGTACAGAGAGAGGCTGCAGATTGGCAGAAGCACTGCAATATAATTGGATAACTTCCTGCTTTTCAGATGCCTGCAGTCCTTCAGCTACCCACAACTCCCCTGCTTGTGTCTTCCTGACCCAGTGCCCCTGGCAAACATGATAATGGTTGCTGCTTCTACTGATTTCTTGAAAAATCTATCCCTCTGGAGCAGTGTTTCTCTATCTTGCCTACTTTAAGATGGTGGATTTCAAACTTAAGGCAGCTTACATGGGAATCTTCAACAACCTTTCCCTCACCCACTTCATTCTAATTTAAATCTCACAATATTCTAACTCGGTGATTTCCCCATTGCCAGCTTCAGAATTCAGGAGTTGAAGTCCATCCATCCGTGGATGGATGAAGTCCATCTATCTTAAAGTTGCCAAGGTTGAAAAACATTGTTCTAGAGCAAGGGTGTCAAACTGACGGGCCATGGCCAGATGCGTCACGTGCAGGCCACACTCATCCCAGCTACACAAAAAAAATGTCATCATATGTCACAGGATGGCAATGTGACGCGGCGAGTTTGGTACTCATGCTCTAGAGTCTTCTCAGTTGAAATCAAATACAAGAAAGAATCACATACTGGATATTATACAGTGAGCTCTTTGGTTTTGGAATTTTTCAGCTGCTGTGAGGCCTAATGTTCATAGAGGCCTCACAGAACAAAAGTGAAAGCGTATGATCTGTAACTTATTCTTAATGCGACATTATTGAATGACTGACCCAAAGTTCATTCATGTGGCTTTCATGCCTAATGCGGAATTAGAACTCACACCCAACCGCGGTTTCACCATCAGACCCTTCCAGAAAGCCCTCTGCAGCTGACAAATGGGTTCCGGATAGACCCCCACCCCCACCCGATTCTGCTTTGTCATCAGAGGCCTTCCAGAAAGCCCTCTGCAATCAAGAAACGAGGTCCGGATTGACAGTGCGTCATCCCCGGCTTCCATTTTTTTCGTCAGAGCCTTCTGGAAAGCCCTTCGCAGCCGATAACAGAGCTCTGGTTCCAGAGCTCTGTTACCAACTGCAAAAGACTTTCCGGAAGGCTCTGATGACAAAATGGAGGCTGGGGGTGATGTGTGTGTCAATCCGGAGCCTGCAGAGGGCTTTCCGGAAGGCTCTGACAGCAAAATGGAGGCCAGGGGCGAACCATGTGTGCAGCGGCAAGCGGCCACAGAAGAAGTGGGCTGCAGAAGAAGGTGAGGCAGGTGTCAGGGTGTGCAAGGCCTGGTAAGTAGGGCAGCTCCACCCACCCCATCCCCACCCTAGATTAATTTTTATCTTGCCCAACCCTCTGCACCCCAGGGTAAGTGGGGTCTTAATTTGGGCTAATTTTGGGGGTAGGGCTTAATTTGAGCGCATGCATTCAAAAGCATGATAGGGCTTCTTTTCAGGGTGGGTTTTGTTTTAGGAGAAACATGGTAGCTGCCTAACACTTCTGGTTGTGTTGGCATGATAGCAAAAGACCCTTCATGTGAGTATCCAAGAGCTGTATTGATATGCACCATAAGCCAATGAAAAGCAACTGAAATCTGCTTTGACAGAGCTGTGGAGGTGACCTGATTTAGTTCACTGAATCAGAAAGGCCACCCAGTTCATCTTGTTGAAGCAATTTGGAAAGCTTTGAACTGCATCAGATCAAAGCTGAAGGAGACAGTTTCCCATCACTCTTTATTTCCCATCACTGGTTAAAATGCTTCTAGCAGGCTACTCCTGGTTGTCCAGGCTAGACAGTTTCTGTTGTACACCTTCCTTTTGCTCTGCTAAACGTCTTTTCCGGTTTGGAAATGATTTATGTCTAAAGCAGGGATGTCAAACTCAATTTCATTGAGAGCTGCATCAGGGTTGTGTTTGACCTCAGGGGGCCAGGGTGGGTGTGGCCAGCTCGAAGTCAGTCCTATCGGGGGCTCAAGCGCTCTGCCAGTGAAAATGGAGCTTGGAAGGGCTGCGTGCGGAACAACCCCTACAGTGGGTCATCTCCCGCCTGGGACAACCACTACAGTGGGACCTAACCTACCAAAAGGCATTTGAAACACTAAAATAACTTTTTGCAAAGGAACCGGTACTGAAGCACCCCGACCCCAATCAACCCTTCGTCATCAAGCAGACGCCAGTGACGTGGCACTGGGAGCAGTGCTACTCCAAAGAAATAGCATAGGCACCTAAGACCATCGGTTAAGGGGTTTGCTACATTTGTACGTCACCCTTCCATCAAGTTCGTCAGGGCATCATAGGTACAGTACTTTTCTTCCAGCTTCACAACATTCCTGAACTCAGCTAATTAGTCACTCCATAAGTGTCACATCTAAATAATTTTATGAATCTAGCTCTTTCAAGACCTAGCTTAACGTGCAAACTGCGGAGTCTTCTATCTTATGTAAATATGTGTTGTATAAATCTTTCCATGCATTTCTCTATCATTTAAATCAGGGGTCCCCAAACTTGGCGACTTTAAGACTTGTGGACTTCAACTCCCAGAATTCCCTAGCTAGCATGGCTGGCTGGGGGATTCTGGGAGCTGAAGTCCACAAGTCTTAAAGCCGCCAAGTTTGGGGACCCCTGATTTAAAAGAACCAAGTAGTATTTGATAGCTGGACGCACTTAGATATGTTAGAGTAAAAAGCTGAAAGGGGATTACATATTAAGTGACTATCTTCTCCTTCCTCTAACAGGAAAAATTGCTGGGGCAACTTTGTGTGCGTGAGATGTTGTGTATATTTAGCAAGTATATTTGTATCCTGACATTTGTGCATTTGCTGAACTGTTCATTGTGGGCCAATGAATTCCACACACACCAAAGGGCTGCCTACCCCAGTCTCAAATTCATTCTATAAGAATGATGTGAGCTTCCCCATGAAAATGGAGACAACTGCTAAGGAAAATGTGAAGCACTTGTGGGAAGAAGGAGGCAAGATTGACAGGGAAGAATAAATTTCAGCAAGTTCCAGGAACTCATAATTACGTGTATATGAATCACAATGTGGTATATATTAGGAATGTGTACAGTATTTGTAATTATACACAGTTCTTAGAGGAGTTTAAGCATTCAGTCAATGGCAAACTACTTCTGTATTATTGCCAAGAAAATTACATGGATGTGTCTATAAAGACCCCGAGAGGAGACTATATATTTATGGTATAAAAATAGTTTATAGCAGTGTCACTCTGCATTAGACAAATAGGGAGGAAAAATGAGTTTTATGGATCTCCTTCTTTCTGAATTCAAGAACTGAATTGTCTTGTGTTTTTAGCTTGCTGTTTTAACATTTCTCGGCCAGCTTGAGCCCATTCTCTCAAAGGGGTATCCTCCGACTTTTGGAAGCATTTAGTGTTTTGAAGGTAGAAAGCTTATTGTTAGGATTGTGTTGTGATGTTTCCTTTCTTTTTCTCCAAGATCAAATCTGCTGAACCCCGTATCTTCTGATCTTTCCACCTATTCCACTGCCTCTCTGATCAGTAATGAAGAACAGTTTGAAGACTATGGAGAAGGAGATGATGTAGACTTCACCCCCAGCAGTCCCTGTCTTGATGATGAAAGCAGGACACAGGCATATTCTGACCTTGGCTCATCTGTTTCTTCCAGGTTGGCTACTTTAATACATGCTATGTCTCACTTTAAGTTGGAGGTGGAGAAAGGACTTAGGACGATAACTACGACTTAATCAGTTGCTTTGCTGTTCATGAATACTTAACTCCACCTTTTGCCCCTGCCTGCTTTTGGCAATTATCTTGCTCAAATCCCAAGACAGGGAATTGGAAATGCAGCATATCATCTTGTATAATAACAGTAACTAATAATAATAATAACAACAATAACAACAACAATACCCATTGTCATCGAGGCACTTGGTACCGTGTCCAAGAATTTTATAAAATACATCAAGAAATTGCAGCTTCCTGCAAATAACACCAGTGGAACCGCAAAAAAACACGCTACTTGGAACATTGTATATTTTAAGAAGACACTTGGTTGATACCTAGGACACTGGCAGCAACCCGTATCAACCATTGGCACCAGTCAATGATATTTGTGATACATTTTAAATATCCAGTTGACTGACTTCCATGTTTAATGAATAAAAGAGATAATAAGGCAGGTTGGCATGGAAAATACTTTCATATGTGTGATTTTTAATGGCAGAACTGAAAGACACTAACGGAAAATCTGAATAACAAGATAATTCAGTATGGAATCTTTAGTCTTGTTAAAGTATTGGAAATTGCTATTGCTTATGCGGCCTGGAAATTTATACAGTATTTTTTTCCCCAGGTTCATCAGATAAATTGGACTAACAATTTATAGGTAATCAAAGCAGGAGTTATCCAACTCAGATCCTGCAAGGATATGAGATTCCTAGGCTTCCCAGAGAGAAAAGATGCAACTATAATTCCCCTTCCCCACTTTACTCCAGCTGCCCTCAATTGGTGCTGGGTGAGGAAAGTGCTCAACACCAGATCTCTCATTATTAGGGGCTGGGAGTGGCATCTGAGGGGTTTGTCTGAGGATCTCAGAATTCTGGAAATTAAACTCCCAGAATTCTGGAAATTAAAGTCCACATGTCTTGAAGTTGCCAAGGTTGAGAAAGATTGATCTAGAAAGCTCTACTTATGCCTGTGAGTAGAACTGACATTGATGAAAAAATAGTGGAAAGTCAAATCCATTCTTCCTCCTCCTATCTGGAGGACAATTTAATTTCCACAAGTTTTTTCTTCACAGTTTTCCTCCTGAGAGAGAATTGATGTAGTGAAGGAAGTGGGTGGTTCCCAGAGGCTGGCTACCTTGATAAATCTTCCTTAAGGGCACATGGCTGAGAATATTACCACAATTAATTCTGAAGTCCACATTTTAAAAAAAACAAAAACTGATATAAATAATAGGTGTTTAATTGATAGTCACTAACTGCTTGCAAGTCTTCCCTTTGGGTTAAAAAAAGTGGAATGTATATAGAATAGTTATATCAGGAACATCCTGAGCATAAGGAAATGCCTATAAATATTTGAATAATGGGATTTTAAAAAGAAACTACTGTATTGGCCATAAGCAGCGGTGAAATTCCCCTGGTTCTATCCGGCTCACCAAACTGATAGTGCCAGCGGCGGGAGGCTCTGCCCACCCGCCAAGACATCATTACGTCCCGTTTTTGTACCATCTACGCATACGCAGAAGAGGCACGTGCACACATAGTGCGCAAGTTCTTCTGCGTGCTCCCGTTCCTGAACCAATAGCAAAGGTAAGTGGATTTCACCATTGGCCATAAGGAGCAGTAAATAAAACAAAATAAAATAAAGCAAAAACGACCAGAATCTAGCTTGACCTCATAATGCCCGTAGGGTCTAATTTAGTAACTCGTCATCTTTCCACCAACAGTGCTGGTCAGACCCCACGGAAAATGAGGCATATCTATAACAGTGAGCTCTTAGATGTCTACTGCACCCAGTGCTGCAAGAAAATCAACCTCCTTAATGATCTGGAAGCCAGACTGAAAAACCTAAAAGCCAACAGGTGAGTAAGCCCAGAGAAGCTTCACTGAGAATCTGTTGAAAAGGATGTTGGGAATGAGTATATTCAGCTATCTGGCTTTTTAAAAATTTTTTAGTGAAACACGCTTTGCCAGGGTAAGATACCCTTTTATAATGGTGGTAGTTAACCTATTATCTTGTTGTTACAGGACTACATGCGCTTCCATGATAGTTAGTCCCATTAAATCTAGTTGTCTTTGCTTCTAAGTAGACTTGTAGAGTCAATTAAGCCTTTTAACTGAATGCTTTGCGCGGCAGTGAGATCTCAGTTTCAAGGCCCCTTTGAGAGACAGTCAGTAGAAGTTGGTTGTTCAATTTATCATTTAGTAAGCAAAATCTATTTCTTGCTGTTAAAAGGATGGGCTCTCTTGAAAGGATACATTTTTTAATCATTGAGTAAAGCACTAGTGCCTCAACAGTTCCGAGAAATAAGACAGCATATCTAGCTGATCAAAAATTGGCTTTGATGGTATGATTCAAGCTTTGGGGTTTCTGAATACCTGTAGTCTACACATGTGTGTCAGTGGCTACACTGCTCAGCTGCTGTGTTTATCTAAGGTGTCACCTGCTTATCCCCACACTGAATGCTGCCAAAGACTTTAGCTGAAGCTCAGTTTATACGGTAGTATCTTAATGCTGGAACAAAGACTAAAAAGGTTGGTGTGTACTGCGGCACTGAAAAATGAGTCACTCTTTGCTATATCTGTCTAAGGACAGTATTTCCCCCATGCCTTATGTGAATATATAGTGAGTGATTGGTCTTTTTCCTATCATCCATGTAATTGTAACAGCCTTTTAAATAGTTAATAGGAAGGGACATGACAGAGTTATAGAATTGATGCTTTTTTTCCCCTCTTGTGCATGGAAATTCCAGGTTCAGTCTGTGACCAAGTTTAGAGAAAAATGTGTAAGATTTTGTGCCTTGGGATGAGACTGTTATTGATATGACATCACAATTTGCCTTTTTTTTTACACCTACCTTACTCTCAGCCCCAAGATACAGCCATTGGACAGCAACCACTGAGTTTCTCTGCTCCCCTGAATTTCAAGTATTACCATAGTGAATTCAGTCTGAGCCTGGAAGATTCTGATTATTTGAGATTCCTATTTATGTATTAACTTTGATCATTTATTGACAAGAAAGAACGTTACTTTTTTTTCCATAGTGGAACAGAGTCTGCATTGTTGGCTCTTTTTCTTCCATTTTATACTGAGGTTTATTTTAATAATTGTTCTGTTACTGTTCCTTTGCCACCGACCTATGAATGACGCCATTCCCACCATTGTTCTCAGTTCCATTAAATAATACCCTTCCAAATGTTGGTTTTAATGTATGTATTTATATTTCATACTTCGTAACCGCCCTTCTTCCTCAGTATTTATCTTCCATCCATCTTTCTATCCAAAAGGACAGCAAACTTGGTAGCTAACAATAACAAAAATGAGAATAAAAGAGGAATACAATGATAAAATCCACACCTCAATATTACAAAAAAAATCCCTGAATTAAAGAAAAATTCCAGATCTCTTTTGGCAGCTTTAACTTCCCATTTCAGAAATCAGTAATCCAATTTTTTTTAATCGCCATGGAGCTATGTGTAACAGATTTAAAATATAAAAAGTTGCTTTCTGATTGTTCAGTGCCTTTCAACGATGAATTTATTTATTCCTTTGATTGTTTAAAAAAAAGTTGCTTTGCACAATTATCGAAGTCATTGGTATATGTTATGATGATGTTAATGAGAATAGCTTTAAAAGAGAATAAATTCATGGAGGATAAAATCATCCATGATAATCAGTTATGAGGGCAACATGTTTTCTTCTGAAGCAAAAATATAATGACTCTTGAGTGCCAAAAACTGGGAAGCGAGAGTGGCAGGAAACTAGTGAAGTGATGTTTGTCAGCTTCCAGAAAAACCTGGAAGGGCACAGGATGCTGGATTAGATACACATTTGATCTGATCAGGCAAGAACCTTCTTACATAGATACAGAACAATCAATGTATTCTACATGTTGAACTTACCCAGTAGCTGTCTGTTCTTGAAATGGACAATGAGGACAATGAACAGGGTGCAGCTGCACACAACATGCCAATTGGGACCTACTCCCAAGATTCTGTTGCATTTTGGGAGCATTTTAAAGGCTTTTAAATGATTTCAAGGGTGCCACCCTATTTTTAATTCCTCCAAAATCAAAAACCCCTGAAGGGGTTGGTCACATCACTTCTGATATGTTATCAAGGCATCATTATGTGGCCTTCTTTGTCCTTTCATAAGGTCTGGAAGCCGAGTGATAACTCTCAATCCTTTAAATGCTGCTTACCTCAGTCTGCTGTAAAAAGGGTCTAATTGTGAGCAGATAACTGTGGCGCAGGCCTCCATACCTGATTCAGGAGGCTATCCACCAAATTCTGTGGGCTTGCTGTCTAATATGAAGGTTTAAGGTTGTAGTTTAATTATGTTTTAATGACTCAGCTATATTCCAGAATTATTGGAATGGGAACATTTATTGCAATTAAAATCTCTTGCATCTATTTTTTTTTAATTCCAGCCCAAACAGAAAGATCTCTAGTACAGCTTTTGGCAGGTAAGAGGCATGGTAGATTATTATTAAATCTAAATCATTTACAGCTGCAAGCACATTTAGATAATTGCATGGGGAAGGAAGAGCCACATGGTTTGAATAATGTCTAAATTCAATTGTATCAGGGCACTTTTTGATCTGTAGTAAAGGCAACCTTTTTCTGCATCAAAGTACTTCATCAGTCAGTATCAGAACTAAAATGGCAGAAGCTAAGCAAATTCAATTTTTTGTGTTCTTTGAGATGTTGCCTGGGAAGGCGGGGGGAGGGGGGGAGAAATCTTTCCTTCAAGACAGAAAAATTCCTCAGTGAGTAGATAAGCAGTTAAGATACAGGACAGATATGATTCAATTATCTTGATTTTGCATTTGCTAAGATTTTCTTTCATTTCCACTGCAAAAGTGAAGGATACCTCAGCACTGTGAAAAGTGGGCAGAATGCAGTGAGGGGCAGGGGCAGGTTCAAAATCCCGTCGCTACCAGTTCGCTTGCTCGTTCACACACACGGCGCTTCTGGGCATGTGCAGTAGCTTCTGGGCAGGTGGGTGGAGCCTCCAGCTGCCACCTCCTCTACCGGTTTGCCGAATCCGGTGCAAGCTGGTAGCAACCCACCACTGGTGAAGGGGGCTGCACCGGGATAGCCCTACTCTCAGAACAGTGTTTAAAGCACCAGACTAGAAAGTGGGAGACTGTGAGTTAAAGTCTCGCCTTAAGCATGAAAGCCAGCTGGGACATCTTGGGTCAGTCACTCTCTGCAAGTTCATGTCTCTGCCCTTATTTTAAAAAGTCATTTTAGAATTAATATTACCACCCTCACCCCCACTGAATTATAGAGTTGAAAGGGCCATTCAGGCTACCCCATCCCACCAAATGCAGAAATCCCAATGAAACTGTGTTCTGAAATCCCTTTTCCAACAGGTGCTTTCCAAAGAGTTTTTAATCTTTTCTTGTCTTTACAGGCAGCTTTTCCACAACAGCAACTTCAGCAGTAGTAATGGCAGCACGGAGGACTTATTCAGAGACAGCATAGATTCGTGTGACAATGATATCACTGAAAAGGTAAGCTGTTTCTGCATCCCTCCGAAGAAAAAACAACACTGAGGAATTGGTTGATGTGCAAAAGAGAAAAAACGAAGGCATTTTCCAGATTTTTGACACACTAGGCCCAAAACGGTTTGCTGTCACTGAGCTAGATCAATACAAAAACTCTGAGATTTGCAGTTGCAGCACATATTTGAATCACTGAATTATCTGGTGAGGAATTATTGAATTATCTGGTAAGGAAGTCTGTACTTGTACAATCTAGGCTTCATTTATATGAAAACTGATAAGTGATTTAATTAGATCAAAGACAGAAGAATGGAAGAATTATGCAAAGTTTGTCTAGAAAGATAGCTTGATACTAAAGGAATGGATGAGATCCAATCTGACTTCATTCTCCTCTACTCAGCTTCCTAGTGGCTTAGCAAGCTCACATCCTATTTTCTTTTGCAGGTGACTTACTTAGAAAAAAAAGTGACAGAGCTGGAAAATGATACCGTAACAAATGGGGACCTGAAGAGCAAATTGAAGCAGGAGAATACACAACTAGTTCATAGGTAATTTATTCTGCTACCTACTCTGTCCTTTTGCAAGCTTGCAGAAACTGGAAGCTCTCATTAGAATTCTTCAGTTTTAACTTATTTCCTGTCTGCTTTTGAAAATGAAAAAGTTTCTGACTTGAATGAGAATTGCTTGAAAACGGGGTAACATTATACAGATAATCCTCGATTTACAACTAAAGTTGAGCCCAACATTTCTGTTGTTAAGCAAGACAGCTAAGTGAATTTTGCCCTATTTTAAGACCTTATTTGTTAAGTGAATCACTGCAGTGAAGTTAGTAATGTGGTTATTAAGTGAATCTGGCTTCTCCATTGACTTAGCTTGCAGAAGGTTGCAAAAGGTGATCACATGACCCTGGGACCCTGCAACTGTGATAAATATGGATCAGTTGCCAAGTGCCTGAATTTTGATCATGTGACCACAGAGATGCTGCAGTAGACATAACTATGAAAAACAGCCATAAGTCACTTTTTCAATTTATTTATTTATTTATCTATTTATTAATTTGATTTATATGCCGCCCTTCTCCGGAGACTCAGGGCGGCTTACAATGCCGTTGCAACAGTAGTGAAATTAAAAAAATTTCCCTACCGGTTCTGTGGGCATGACTTGGTGGCCATGTGACTGGGTGGGCGTGGCTTGGTGGCCATGTGACTGCAGGCGTGGCTTGGTGGTCATGTGACTGGGCGGGCATGGTTGCACAACTGACTCACATTGTAAAAGCAGCTGGACTTCACACAAAATGGCCCCTGCAACAGGCAGGAACCTCACAGAGTCACAGAGAGCTCAAAAACAAACTATCACACTTTACACAAAAATAACACAAAAGCTGTACAACTGACTCACACACAATGCAAAAGCAGCTGGACTTCACACAAAATGGCCCCTGCGACAAGCAGGAATCTCATAGAAAATCAGGCACAGCTGATTGTCTCACAGCTGATTGGTAGTAAAAAAATGCTAAAAATTTTTTTTAAAAAAGTTCCGACATTGCCCAGCACAGCTGATTGTTGCACAGCTGATCTTCGGAACTTTTTTGTTTTTTTTTTACTTTTTAAAGCATTTTTGTACTACCGGTTTGGGCAAATAGCTAGTAAAAAAATGTTTTAAAAAGTTTTTTAAAAGTTCCAATGATCACGGAGCACAGCTGATTGTCATACTTTTAAAAGCATTTTTTTACTACCAGTTTGGGTGAACAGTAGAAATTATTACTACCGGTTCGGGCAAACCGGCCCGAACTGGTAGCATTTCACCCCTGTGTTGCAACTTTGAACATTCACTAAACAAATTGTTGTAAATCAAGGACTACCTAAAAACTGGTGAGAAAGTCTCCTTCAATAATGTTTTCTTTGGCGCTCTGGATTAACAGAGCAAGGTGCTCTTGATAAAGGCTAGTGAATATGCATTGTGGTGGGCAAAAGAAGCAATATTTTATTTTTATTTTTCCATCCAACAAAGAGAAGGATATATTCTAAATGTGTAGTTGGTAGTTTAATGTGTCAAACCATTATATCATCTCAATGTTTTATGTTGGAGAAGCGGGGACAATTTAGAGTTGGGGGGGGGCCTTCTAAAGCCTAGCAAGAGGTTTCAAGTGATGTAATGATATCCTCAGATGAGATAGAATTGAACATTTTTGGACTGTTGTTTCAGAAGCTTAGGAATGAGAGGACATGACACATTATTTGCAGAAATATTAGTAAGTGGAGTATCGTGAATGTGCTCAGCAAGGGGCTGTATCTGTGGCAGCAGATTGGAGAAGGCCATATAAAGAGAAAACCACCTTTATAGGAAATGCTAAATACAGTGGATAGCTGAAATAATTTAGATATGTTGCTCCCAAACTGAATGAAATCTGTGTGGCTTAATTACACCAGAGTGCATGAGTTAGAAGAACTACTGAAAGACCAGGAGACTTCAGCTCAACAGACACTAGAAGAAGAGATAAAGAGGCACAGAGAAGCCTACAGCAAATATGAGAAAGAGAAGAGCACGGAGATTGAGCTGCTAAACACACGGTAACAACCCAATACTGTTTTAAACTACCATTGGCTTTGTCTCGAAATGGTCAGAATGCTTCTTGATTTTTTTCCCCATTTCAGATTAAGAGTGGTTCTCCATGTGCATTTCCCATGCTTTTTCTTTTTCCTATGCAGTGGCTGAAAAGTCCACTGTTCCTAGCCAGATATTAAAAAGCAATAATTTATTTATCAAATGTACATAGCAACTCATCTTCACAAAGGTGACTCTGTGCAGTGTACAATACAATAAGTCTCTAAAACTATTAAAACAATTCAACATAAATATAACTATGACTACAGAGGAATGGAGGAGCATCCTACACATAATGCAGCCATCCCTATTGGTAACATCAATTGGATGATTTTTTTAAAAATTCCAGATTAGGCAGAGATAAGAGCTTTTAGATTTGCCTACTAAACTTAATGGCTGAATGAAGAGTAGAACCCTCCCCCCTTAATTTTTATTTATTTATTAAATAAAAGATAAAATAAAAGCCATCTCACTATCGGATGCTGCCCATTTCATTAATCCTAAACTATATCCGATGCTATCCATCTGAATAATCCTAAACTATATAGTCTCTCATTGGGTTTTTCAGTTTGCTACATGTGTATCATCACATGTTCATTTCCTCTGGGTACTCCTATTTCTGGGGATGGCTGGGAACATATACCCAAGCAAGGGAAATGGAGTATGAACTAACCCTCCCCTTAAGAAGAGTGATTTCTTCAATTATTTAATGCAACTTACAATATGAGAAAATTATTTTTTCAAAAATTCATCACTTATTAAGAAACTTGGGTACTTTCAAGAACTGATATGCGTTGCTTTTACTGTTGGCTTTTCATAGGTTGCCCCGGTGAATCAAATTTAGCTGTATCCTAGCAGAGCAGAGAAACAGTTTTTGTTTTCTAGACATTCAATTACCAAACTTCTGCCTTGCCTTCAGGGTTCAGCAACTGGAAGAGGAAAACTGTGAGCTCAAAACCACTGTCCTACGACTGAAATCACAAACTGAGAAACTGGACGAGGTAACAGAGTTTGCAAATGTTTGCTATATATCCCCCTGTTCCAAGCCAGCCTGTAGTCTCAGCCTAGCCAACTTAATTTTTAATTCTCTGGGTGGACTGGTTTGTAGGTCAAGACATAGCATTCCATTGCAGCAGTACTGCTGGGATCAAGCAGTGGAAGCAAAACATATAAAAAACAGTGTAAAATCTTGGCCTTTAATCCTCCTGCATTGATAGGGTAAGCCAAGGATAATAAAATGAGGCAGAGTTGTTTAGGCTTTTAAAATATATGTTGCTTCAATCTTCCATGTTATTTTTTTTTAAAATGTTGTTACCTGAGCCAACATGTTTGACTAGAAGACCAGGAAAGGGATTTCTGAGTAGAAGCAATCATAGGAGACAAATAGAGATACCTTGAGGAAGCAGGACTTAGATAAACTAATGTTATCTTTGGTCTGGTCAGTTGTTTGAATTGGCTGCAACTAACACATAGATTGGCAGTATGGAAACTTGGATCCCAGATTCCCGACTCAGAGCTAATTAGGAACAGTTTGGCATTTCTTACAGAATTTGGGAAACATCAACTTCCTACTAGGTCAAATGGCTGCATGGCAGTGCTCTGGGAAGCCAGCCGAATTAATTTACAAGTAGTATATATAGGATATCTAAGACCAAGCTATGTTGCAGAAAATGATTAAAGTAGCATCCACCACTGCTGTCAGCCTTGGAAGCCATATTAGGCCAGAAGCGACAATGCTGCCACCTTCTTGTGTGTGTGTGTGTGGGAAATTAGGAGGGGGGATTAAGGAAAGGGGTTGTTAGTAGACATAATAGCATTCTTCCTGTCGGTCAAGGTCAGGGCGATCCAGCATCTGGAGAAGTAGTAGTCAGGGGGTGGATCAAGATGGAGCGGATGTTGATTGGAGCATGTGACCAACTGGAGGGAAAAGGGGATGGTTTTGGGAGCTTTGACTTACTGAAGGAAAACCCGGCTTTTCAGATTCGGGTTTCCCCAGATGTGCCAGTTTGGCTATTCTAGTAAAGAGAACTTTGGAAAATGTTTGCTTCTGCGTCTTTACTTGGAGTTGGGGGTTCTTCTGGAACGCTGACAACTGCTTTATATGTGGGTATGTGACTTGAGTGCCTGTGAAAAATCTAGTTGTGAAGGGCAGATGTTTATGTGGCTCCCTATTTGGTAGCTTTGTGTACTTTTGTTCAGTAAATCATAGGTTTAGATTTCTCTGTGGCCAAGAGGGACTTGATAGTAGGGAACATGCAAACAATGGGTGTGTCTAAAGTTATGTGTGTTTTGTAACTAGAATTTGTTTACAGTATCAAATCATCCCCTTTCCTGTATGTCTTTACAGCTCTGTAGCTGTAAAGCTTTGTCTTTCCTACTCTAATGCTGTATAGCTACTCTGTAGCTATACAGCTACAACTCTATAGCTGTAAAGCTTTCTTTCCTACTCTAATGAGTAGGTTGCTTGGTATGTTTTTTATTTATATGCCACTTTTCCTTCAGGAGCTCAAGTTTCCTCCCTTCTATCCCATCCCATTGCTATAAAATGTAGGGTAGATAGGACTGAAAAAAAGTATTGGTAATTGGCTCAAAGCCATGCTATAAGGCTTCTAGGGCTGATGGTGGACTACAACCTGAGTCTCCTTGATCCTAATCCAATATTTTAACCACTACACCACATGGGCTGCCATATTCCATTCTTCAAAGAAAATCAGTAATTTCCCATAGAGTTTTCTTTATGACAGAATATTTAAGTCGATAGCCTCCCACCGGCCAGTACGCTCCCACAGAGAGGGACCCCTCAGGGTGCCGTCAGTCAGGCAATGTTGGCTGGCGACCCCCAAGGGGAGAGCCTTCTCTGTGGCAGCACCTGCCCTCTGGAACGACCTCCCCCCGGAGATACGGAGAATATCAGATCTCTGGGCTTTTCGCCGTGCCCTAAAAATAAAAACTCTTCTCTTTCGTCAAGCTGGGCTGGCGTAACACTACCACCACCACCCATTGATATTTTAAATTGTAATGTGGATTGTTTTAAATTTTGGGCCAAATTTATATAATTCTTTTAATAATTTTAAATTTTGTATTGGAATGTTTTTATTCTTGGCTGTACACCGCCCTGAAGGGCGGTATACACATTTAAATAAATGAATAAATAAATAAATTTCCTTCCATTTTCAAAGTCTTCAAATTTTTTCCTCTATGTGTCATATTAAGTCTTTTTCTTATTTTTAATCTGGATAAAATGCATCAAGTTCCCTTCTCTTGAGCCTGCACTAAATCCTTCTTTCGTTCCTGTGCCAGTTTTTTAAATTGTTATTATTCCAATTATAGGAGTTCCATTGTAGTTTCCATTTCTTTTCATCAAAGTCAAGCTGCCTGCAGATGAGAAAAAAAAAAAAACCCTCAAAATTTTCCATAACAAAAACGAGTTACAATGTTCCTTTTTAGACCAGAAGGTGTCCCTCTACAATCCACATTTTCCATTAGTAATGCAAGTATCCATTTTGTTACAATTATATAACAGTCCAGTTTAATTACTCTTCTTCCTTTGATTTTAAAAGTATCAAATAATCTTCTTTTTTTAAAAAAAAATCCAATTCCAGTTTTAAAATATCCAGTCTTTTCACCATGTCTCGTTATTTAATTCCATTAGTTCTGTTCTAGAGTTAGTTGTTTGTCAGATCTTTGTCACTTTAAGATTACATTTTAAACTTTCCATAGCCCCTTTGTTGTTCACTGTTTAAGGCTAGGGGTTTTATAGTTAATAATATTGCTCTAAGTGTTGTTGCAAGCCTGGGTTGGTTGTCACTCACCTGGCTTCAAAATGCTCCATTTCAATCCACTCTCCTCCTGCACATCTCTTAGCCCGGTTGTCCCAGCTTCATGGCTGCCGCTCCCCGCCACTGACTCACAGAGGGTTCCCTCTGACCTCCAAGGAACTTGCCTGTTCCTCTTGGTCGTCCAAGGCACCCCTCCTTTTCCCCCGTCCCTGCAGGACGGTTCTGGTCCACAGACCCGTTGGCGGCGGTTTGGCAGCCGGGGTTTTCGTGGTGCTCATCAGAGCCCACTATTTCCCTGACTGTCTTGCCGCAATGCCAAACCAGAAGTCCAGTTCATGATAACTTTTTATAGTTGTTGATATTCTTAGAACTGATGCTGTAGGTGCTCTAATTAACAAATTGCTGTGCTAACATAGCATTTTGTGAATTAAGAGTTAGTGTAAATGCTATTGGAAAGGAGTAAATAGTATATAGTCTTTCTTGCAAGGGATATGAATGTAGGTCAGTCAAAGGAAGGCAAAATGGTTATGTGAAAAAACATTTCTGTTTGCCTTCTTGTATGGAATTGAGAATTGATTGCACTGGGAATGACTTAAGAATGTGTGGTAAAACTAGAAGAGGTAGTATCAAGAATGAAGGGGTGCTGTATGAACATCAAGTGAATAGAGAAAAGAGTAAATAGTATGTTCAGGTGGTTTGAGGGAATGATGAAGTTGCAAAACATGAAAAACAAACAAACAGAGGGAACAGTAAGAAAGTCATGGTTGGACAGAGTTGACAAGATCTTCAAAAAGAAAGTGGTGTACAGTTTAAAGAACAAAAGGCAATATAGCAGTCTTGTTGACATTTAGAAAGCAGCCAGCCATTGTCTGTCTTGTTCTGCAGATCCCAAACGAACGTATTGCATGAACTGAAGTGAGAATCTGAGGGCTGAGCAACAGACTGCATGGCTTAGACATGTTTCTCTTCTCAAAGTTCTGAAAAGTTGAACAGACCCACATTTCAGAAATTTTTCCCATGTTGGAAAGAATTAACTTGCTTGCCTGAAAGATTCTAAACCTATCCTGATGGTTTTCTACATCCCTATGCAAATTTCTTCCTTCAACTCCCTGAAATGATACTTTCCTGTACATTGAAAACTACCATTAGAATTGCTGGCAGTCTGTAACCTTCTTTTCACGTTCCTCAGGAGAGGCAGCGAATGTCTGACAGATTAGAAGATACCAGTCTGAGGCTGAAGGATGAAATGGATTTGTATAAAAGGATGATGGATAAACTGAGGCAGAACAGGCTGGAATTTAACAAGGAGAGAGAAGCCACTCAGGAGGTTGGTAATAATTTTGGTGGCATAACAACCAGTACATCTTCTGTGTCCCCTCTTAATGCTGATGTTTTACATTAAAATATCATATTTTAATGATGATTTATAAAAATATAAATATCGTATTTATATTTTTTCAATATAAATAAAAAATGTAGTTTTAAAACCTGCATGGTGGCTTGCCTTATTTCACTGAAGCAGGAGTGTTAGGAATAACACCCCTAAGCAGGATTGCTTAGGAATAACACCCTTAAGCAGGATTGCTGGCTAGCAATCTTTTTCAAAAATGCATTCCTAAAAACCTCAAAGCCCTTTCAGATATGGTACAGTGATTACTCCCGAGGATGGCATGGCAGTTTCATGATGATAAATCTGGAAAGTTGAAACTTGAATTGACTAAAATTGAAA
Source organism: Masticophis lateralis (assembly GCA_030761175.1). Lineage (NCBI taxonomy): Eukaryota > Metazoa > Chordata > Lepidosauria > Squamata > Colubridae > Masticophis > Masticophis lateralis. The sequence goes on along the minus strand of JAUDYJ010000002.1, from coordinate 136,359,111 downwards.
TTGATTGAAATTGAAATTGTTCTTTGTATGGCAACCTTCTCATGTATGCACTCTGCTATGACATTTCGTTAAACAGCCTTTAGGCTTAGAAAAAGACCTGTAAAATACTGTCCTTGAGTTTTTTCCATCCTTGATTTTTGTGACTATTTTACTTGTCTTATCTTGTAATGCCTTTTCCTGTAATGAAAAAAAAAAAAGAATTAATATTTCTAATACTGCCCAATAACAGATGTCCTCTGAATGATGTACTATTGTTTAAAGCATACACAAAATCAACCTCTAAAAAAGAGCAGATGAAAAAGAATACAAAATAAGTCTGTGTAGTAACTGCCTGAAGCAATACAAAAATATGGAATCTTTTGTAGAGAACAACACAAGAGATAAGATAAAAATCAGAAGCAGCAAAATCAACGGCAATAAGTGGAACATACAATAACAAGAAAATAGCCATAAAACATTAAAGGTGTAAAATCTTTGCAGTAAAGATTCTTAAAGCAAACTCCACCATGCAAACTGCACAATGCCAACTCCACCACCGATGGCCATTCATCTTGCCTCGTTGGACATAGGAAGCTGAAGAAAGGCTTCAGGAGAAAATCCAGGCTCCAGATAGATAACCTGGATTATGTTAACCTATAAACCTTTAAATGACTTAAAGCCAGAACATCTACTTCAATAAGTCAGTTAGGGGTTTAAAGGTTAATAGGAATAGATCATACAAAGTCTGGAAGTAGACTGACAGCCAGTGCCATGGTACTCATTCAACTAGTCTCTGTAAGCCAGCTAACTGTACCCTGTTTTGAACTAACTGAATTTTCTAGGTCATTTCAATAGCCTGAACAAAAGGTTGCCACCATAGGAACAACCATTGCAATTTTGGTTCAGGTACCATCATAACTAGTATGGGAAGTCCTCGACTTACAACCACAATTGAGCCCCAAATTTCTGTTGCTAAATGAGACAGTTGTTAAGTGAGTTTTGCCTTTCTTGCCACAGCTGTTAAGTGAATCACTGCAGTTAAGTTAGTAACACAGTTGTTAAGTGAATTTGGCTTCCTCGTTGACTTGGCTTGTCATAGAAGGTTGACCCCGGGACACTGCATCAATATGAGTCAGTCGCCAAACATCCAAATGTTGACCATCAAGTGACCATGGGGGAAGCTGCAACGGTTGTAAGTGTGAGCAACAGTCTAGTCACTTTTTTCAGTGCCGTTGTAAATTTGAATGGTCACTAAAGGAACGGTTGTAAGTCGAGGGCTACTTGTATCTCAACAAAAGGTCAGCAGTGAAGCCAAGAGCACATTTCTACGCTCTTCATGTTCCTACAATTAGGTCTTAGTTTTAATCAGAGGGCCAGAATTGGCTTTGTGCCCCAGATTACCGTAGCCACAATGGTTCCTTATGCCCTGCTTTTTTCTGCAGCTCATTGAGGATCTGAGAAAGGAGCTGGAACACCTTCAGTTGTATAAGCTTGACTGTGAGCGTCCCGGGCGAGGAAGAAGCTCTTCCAGCTTGAGTGAATTCAATGCTAAGACGAGAGAAGTGGAAATGGAACATGAAATTAAACGTCTAAAACAGGTGAGGTACAACTGGAGAAGGAGGGAGCAAAACGAACCTTCTCCCTCCAAAGCAGCTAAGCAGTAGGAAGCCAAAGGATTTCTCAACTCCCCCCTGATATTTTGATGGTCTGCAATTACAAATACCTCCTTTTTTGCCAAAGTTTTCAGCAGGTGGATTTTAGCATTCACAAAGCTATGGATAAAATCTGACCATAACATTTACCTAACATCTCGTGGGGAGTTGTCACTCAACAACTTCTATCCGGGCCCAGTTTTTCCACCTCTTTTCTGCTTATAAGCTTGCAGCTCCTCTATTTTTATTGTCCCACATGGCCATGAAACTATTAAGCTTGCAACTGTGTTTTGTGGTTGCCAAATAGAACAAAGCTTTTAGGTGCACTTTATTTCACCTTAATGAAACCATGGAGGGCCTACACAAAAGCCGTGGGACTGGATGTGGGAAACCTGTTTTACATTTTCTGTTTAAAATCCTGGCTCTGCCAATTTGATTGAAAAATAACGCAGAACATTACTGAAATTGAAAAGGATCACCCCCTCCTGTAGCAAAGTTTCAAATCAAGTCCAAAAAAAACCCCCAACACCCCATATTAAAGATGATTGTCAGTTTTCCCTTATTTCTCCTTTCATGTTCAGAGTAACAGGAGCAGGAGTGTTTATTTGAGGAAAAGTTGGTATTAGATGTTACCCTGAAGGCAAACAACTATTCCTTTTCCTGCAGCAATAGATAATCTGGTAGACTCCGCAGTTGGTTTCCTTGAAAGAGGTGAAGACTTTATTTTCAGAAGAACTTGCATAGGCCTCCTTTTTGAAAGTGGTGATATTTGTAGTTGTAGAGCTTAGAGGTGGGGGGTGGGGCAGAGAAGGGAAATTAGCAAATGTTCATCTGAAGTATCCTTAAGGTGCTAAGCGAATGGCTCCTTGTTTGCCTTTTGTATGTGTGTGTCTGTGCAAATGTGACTGCCTGGACAGGTCCTGTAGCTTTCTTGACAAGATTTTGGAAATGATTTGTGCTTGCCTGATTTTTTAAGGTTGAGGGCGGAATGGGACACCTCGCCATGGCCAATTCGTCACAATCAACTCACTAGGGCCAATTCACCACAGGATAGCTCGCAGCAGGACAATTCAACAATTCAATTTAATTATTTTAAAATCATTTTTAAAAATCATTTTAATTTTTGTCATTCACGTTTCATTTTGTCCCTCCTTTGGCATCCTTTCTTTAATGTTTTCATCCCACCATTTCTTCGATATTAGTGTAACTCTTGTCCTGTGGCAAGTCGGCCATGATGACTTGGCTGTGGTGAGTTGTCGTAGACCTAGAGAGGGACTGGCCCAAGATTACCCAACTAGCTTTGTACCTAAGGCAGGACTACAACTCACTGAAACCAGGTGCCTTAATCACTTAATTCTTTCTTTCCTCTTTCGACAGGAGAATCAAAAACTCCATGACCAGAACGATGACCTCAATGGGCAGATCCTTAGCCTCAGCCTTTATGAAGCTAAGAACCTTTTTGCAACGCAGACAAAAGCCCAGTCACTGGCAGCTGAGATTGACTCTGCCTCCAGGGATGAGGTAAAGGGACCAGTAGCAATTTGCTTCTAGTTAAATGAGTGGGCTGGTAAAAATATCTCTCAGCAATCAACTTGGCAAAAACCCAATTTGGTGGGGGAATTCTGACATTTGCAAATCATGGTTTAGAAGTGCCACATTTGCTTTGGGATATTTTATTTCGGTTTAGCTGGGATGACATCAGCATATAGAGGCAATAAGGCATCAGAATTGGCTAAAATTCTTTACATTTTTTTTATTTCTCTTGTGTCGCACTTTTATACAACCAAACTTATTTTTCATTGAAAAATAAGTTTCTGTGCACCGCTACAGGAATTGTTCATAATTTCCTGAATCTTAGGGCTACCAGACCTGGGCTGCAGAAATCTGTGTGACCACTAGGTGGCAGCAAAGAGATACAAAATGCAACAATCTAGAATTAGATACCATTGGGTTCAGTTATCCTGCCTTCCCTTCAACCTGTCTCCTCTTTTTCTTTCTTTCTTTCTAGTATTTCATTTCCCGTCTCAATTGATTTGGCTTAACAGCAATTTGATTTAGCTTACCGTCCTTTGTGCAGCAACCCCATCACACATTCAGGAAGTTATTCTGGGTGCCTTTGTTTTTTTAAAAAAAATCTGGTGCAAGTACATCTTGAGCAAAGATTGTGAAATTTCAAATATTGTAGTGTGAAGATGTAACTGGGCAACTGTGTGTTTACAAAGCATGAATAGTGTTTGTGTTAGCTATTCTGGGAACATGGAAAGCAATGTTATCAAATATAAGTTTCTCATTTTAAAAGAAGCGAATGGTCCTTGGCATGAGTCAGGCTTATTTTTAACTCTGCCTTAGTTGTTACTCAGTATGCTGAGCTAAGTGACCGACAGGAATTACAGGTGAGATCTTGGAGAGAAGCAGAGCCCAGGTTGAGCGTGCTGATAAGCTCGTGGTAACCAATGCAGCTTGTGGAGCTGAGATGTAATACCAGTATATGCTGCTCTGGGAATGCATATAACTGCTGCACTCCTGCATTCTGTACCAACTGAAGTTAAGGCCCACTTCAAAGACAATTGCAGTAGTTCAATCTAGAAATGACTAGAGCAAGAGTGACTGTAAGCAGGATCAGGAGATCTAGGTATGGGTACAACTGTCACAAAGTGAGAGTGTGGCCCTCCTAGCCACAACTTCCACCTTAATAAATTGTGCACCAACCCCTAATAGTTCAAAGGCAGTGGGCAGTGGCAAGATTCTAGGAGTTGTCCAAAAGATCTAGAGGACTTTAGGGTGGTTTTCCCCCTTGAGAAGACAGATGACTGTATCAATCTCATATGCCCAAAAATCGAGACTCATCCCAAAAATATAAATTGATTCTCAGTGACTTCCAATAAGTTTCTGCATAAAGAGCGTAAATTAACTGAGGCACAGGGATGGAGTGATGCTTCTGCTAGAAAACATAGTGTTGAATTCATTGTGGTTTCAACAATTCGTAGAAGGAGGGTGAAGAAATAGCCACTTTCCATCCATCCAAATGAATCACCATTAAAATAATCTGGAAGGAAAAATATGCTGGAAAATCTTTTGAAATTCAGGAGTACTCTGGTACAATGGACGCAGAGACTTTCGGGAGTAGCTGTGACTCCAGAGGATTTCTTAATCTTAATTCTTTTTCATTTCAGCTCATGGAAGCCCTCAAAGAACAGGAAGAGATCAACTACAGATTGCGCCAGTATATGGACAAGATCATCCTGGCCATCTTAGACCACAATCCATCCATCCTGGAAATAAAAAATTGAAGATTGGGGTGGGAAGGGAGGTGGGCAGATAGGATGCCTAGATTCAAGTATCTCTATTTGCTATGTATATGAACTTATAAATATATACATATATATAACTCTCTCAATACACACGACATACAAAATACAAACACACACACACATATATATATTATATATATATATAAATAGAAAAAAAACTTGTGTGGATACACAGGGCGTGTTTATATGAGCTTAGTATATTTTGTGACTCATAATTTGCATCAATTCATTTTCCATGCCCTTTCTCTGTGGGGATGCTAGGGATTATAACTGAAAAATCACGAAACTGGATTTTGCACTGTTTTAAGATACTGGACAGAAAAAAAAATGATACTACCTCTAGATGAAAAGATAAAACACGATGGAAACTAACTTGTGCCAGGCCTTTTCCTAGCCTACAAACAATACTGAGTGTTTATGTCTTATTAATTGCCTCCCTGTCATCTCAGAAATATCTTGCGTTATCAGGTTGAATTCTCACTGGTGCTGCTGGCTGTGTTGTTTTAACTTTGCCCGAGTTACGCTTCTGAAGTCCTCCTTGGATCGGAATGTATGTATGATGCAAAAGTGGGTATTCCAGAAAATTGACAAGTTTTTGCTTGAACCTGGGCTGTTTTAATGAGAAAGAAATTTCTACATCTTGAACCCAATTGGTTATGAATCCTTTGGGATGGTGACCAGTCTGTTGTATTCCAGGAAATCTGGGGTACCCAAGAAAACCGTGGGTCCTGGAGTTCCATATTTTCTTGAATTTATCAGACTATTCCCAAGGTGCTTTTTCTGGCTTTGGGTTTTATCGCAAGATCACCAAGGACCAAGTGGCGGGAGACCTGGGATCGTAAATGTGGGATGCATCGGGGCTACAAAATAGTCCCAGCCATGTTTCAGCTTCAGCAAAAGCATTAAAAAGTGGCAGAGAGCTATTTGGTTCCACACAAAGGGTTTGTTCATTGATGAGAACTCGGGGTTGCCACCATAACAAATAGAAGCCAATTGTTTTTAAATCACTTTGTTTTATATTCCTTCATTGCAGCATTTGCAAAAGCGCCCTCTGCTAATAAAGCAGTTAAGAAATGGAGAAAGTTTGGGCTTTTTTAGGCATTTTGTGGGTGACACTGACCCTGTTCTTAGAGACAAGGCAACATTTTAAATTGTTTTTTTACAGGTTTAGGGGAAAAAAAGTGTTTGTTTATACATGCTAATATTTATTTGATGCAATTTTGGAGTTTCACTGAAAAGTTTTGCTTACTTCACTGGGGATGATTAGCACAGAAAAGCCAGAAACGACTGTTCATCGGCATCACAGCTTCCTGCAGTTACAGGAAAATACTCAGCTCACTTTGTGCCATCAATAAATATTCTCACATTGATTCAGGCTGTTCATGTCTTCATGTCTCTTGCCCTTGCTATCATCATCATCACCACCACCACCACCACCACCACCTCTTCCTCCTCCTCCCTTTTTCTTTTCAATTTTGCTTCTGTAACATAAGCATTCGTTTTCAGAGCAAATCCTCATGACATTTTGTATATCACTACCCAGGCATGCTCTAAGGAAATCTGTAAAGTTAAGTGAAGGCTTGTGCAGGGACCATGGCGGGAATGAGTTTTGTCTTTTTACTTAAAGATTTTTCCATTCCTGTCTGAGATGTGTTTTGATTAAACAAAAACAAAAAAGTCCAGGCTTTACGTGCATTGCAGTAACAATTCTGGTGCATGAATATGTGCAGTCACATGCATGTGAGAGAAGACGAGTGCGTTATTCTGTAATGACTTGTGTGCAGGCTTCATGATCTTCCCACACCAAAGGTAGGTGCAAGATATCTTCCCTAGATATCTGCATTACAGTTCCATAAGCCTTGTTCAGTATAGGTGGTGTCCAAGTATGATGTGATCTGTAGTCTAAAAATATCTAGGAAGCCCCAAGATTGCCTTTCCCATCACACGTGAAAGGGAACTGCATGCTCTGTGTAATGGATAAATAACCTCTTGGTTCGTATGTGTTGCTTTCTTTCATAAGCACATTTCCACTTTCAAATTAAGCTGCCTTTTTTTTTTCTCCTTGCGGTGTCCTAAGTAAAGTTTGCATAATTAATTTGAGAGTCTCTTCAAAGAAAAAAGATTGAATCTGAGGTTATTGTATCAGCTGAAGCTTCTAAGCATTGAAACCCATTTCCAAATTATGTGTCGGGATGGTATATAAATTATAACATTATGTTGTACTTAAGTATTTCACATTCAAACAAGTGTTTCTGCAGAAGTATAAATCTCATGGGGGGGGCACTGTGCGTGTGGGGTCACAGCCTTGTGTTTATTGGCTGTGTTTTCAAATTGGCAGCAAGAGCGCTAATAGTTAACGCGAGGTGATATTTGCTAGAGCCAGCCATTACTTTTTATTCAACATCTCAACTTCTTCTAATACCTCCTTTGCTTTTGACCGCCTGCATTTGGTGGGAATGAAACTGAATCCATTGCATCACTACCTCCTTTTTAGGTAGTCAAGTCACAATCAAATATAGGAGAATCCTGAATTCTTTTCCCAGTCAGGATTTGCCAATGCCTTGCATAGGCTGGAAGGAATCCTGCTCCTGAAGGAACCACATTTCCCCACTTTTCTACAATATCCACCCCAGCAACGCATTCTTTCTCTGCTTGGGAAGGGAGGTTGATACTTTATGAACCACAGACCTCTGGAGAATTTATGTTTTTACAGGTTGCCTTTCAAGAGTGAGGTTAAGGCTACTTACTCCAGCTTGTTTTTAGGTTTATCCTGCTGATATTTTAAATGGTGAGAGAGAGAGAGAGGAATTGATGACTTGGGGCAGGAAGCAAAATGTATCTGAAAGTTCTTGAAAGCTGAAAGAATTGGGCATGTTGACTTTGGAGAAGATTGAGGAGGAGAAGTTCTGAGAGGGAGACAGAGGGAAATCTCCAGGAGTTAGGAGGTGAAGAGGTGAATGGATAGAAACTGAAGGAAGGGTTTCATATGAAACAGGAATAATTCTGACTGAGGAGAGTGAAGTGGTTGCTAAGAGGTGGCAGAAAGGCAGTCTTGCTTGCAGATGGTTAAATTGGTTTGGATTAGCAAGCACTGAGGGAGAGAAACCTTCCCACTGTGGTGCCTCTTAGGTCAATGGTGCATCTCATGGTAAACTATCATCCAATCCTTCCAGAAAGCACCAAGTCGAGAAAGGCTGGATTAGATATTCTGATTCCTTTATAAATCAGGGGACTGCATTAAATCCTCTGCTACCAAACCTCAATCCACACATGGTTGTCTTTAAATGAGTCTTTGTGTCCATTTACTTTCTTCTTTTCTCATAGATGATCCATAGAAATTCTGAAGCAATGTTTTGGTGATGTTTCTAAGAGCCAACAATTTCTTTAGCCAGTTTGTTTGAATTTATATGACTGCCTTTGCTTTAGCACAACAGGTTGTGAGAAATAAATGCAGATACCTGAAGCCTGCTTGTCAGCATAGCTTGTTTAGAATTCATGTACCAGGACATACATTTCTACAAATGCTAACCTTTTCCAGCATGACTTTAGATCAGGAGTTGTTGAAAAAGGCTCTTCTGATGAACATGTTTGGCCAGCAGTACAACATTGTGTTATAATGCAGTAATAAAGCCAAAAGGGAGGGGCCATAGCATATTAACAGAGGGTAACTGTTTATTTATGGTTGAATATGATGGGACCTTTTGAGTCAGGTCCATTCACATGTCTCTGAGCCAAGGCTGCAAGAGTTGGGTGTCTTTGGAGTGGAAAATGGAAGCAGGGTGGATTGCTGCATTATATTGAAACTATAACTGATAGGCCTCTAGCTGAGAGAAAATCACTATTTCTGAATAGGTATGGATACATTTGTGCTATACAAAAAAAGATTGCGAAAAGGAGTGTTGCTAGTTAAAATTGGGTTTAATCTGTAGGTGCAAAACTTGTTTGCTAGGGAAAGTGTCCTAATTTTAAAGTTTACAGATGTTTCCAGTGAATTGCAGGATCTTTTTCACTGGAAGTGGGTTTTTTTTTAAAGATTTCAGCTGCTAGGAATTTTGGAAGTTCACATATTTTAGAGGTTACCCAGTAGGGACAAGATCAATGTTATATTTCAAACAGTAGTTCTCATTCTACGCTCAAAAGAACACAAGGTTTTATTTGCAGTGGTTCCTTAAGTAAATTTCTGTCGCTGTCTGTTGAGCAAAATAATTTGTCAGCTCCTGTAGATCGCCAGTGCAAGGTGCATGTTGTAAAGAAGTCAACCTAATCCATGTGCAAACCTGAGTATGAGAGATTGTTAAATAGATAGGAGTCACTTTTAGCAAATGGGATTTATTAATAGGAATCTACCAATAGTTCATTTTCTCAATATAATTTCTCATCACACTGTCTGAACACTTTTATGCTTGCTTAGATTAAAGAACATTAGTATATGATTGTCTATTGAGCCAGGATTTCTTGTGTATTTATACAATGGGGCAAGGCACTGATGTAACAATCAAAACATAGAACAAATAGTTTGCTTTCACCTGATCCAGTGGCTTTAATAGAACTTCAAAATTCTGCTAAGGTTAATTTCAACAGCTGGTTGAAACTGAGACACTTGGTTCTCAGTCTCCCTTATTGGTTCTCGTCCCTACTTCTAGTTGTTGGAGTGCCTTCGATTCAGTTTGTATTCTGTGAAAGCAAAAAAGAACAACCGCTTCTCTAAAGGCAACAAGAGTTCACTGGGCAACAATTAATTCCTGAGGTTAAAACAGTAACTTTCAAAACTTTTAGTAGGATTTAAGACATCCTGACCACCATGGACCTTACACTAAAGTTGTAGATTTGATTTTTTTTTCATTGAAATCATGAATACAGTTGCATATTACACTGGACAGGATACTTTTGAACTGCTCTACTTTGAATTCTACGATATGGGAGGTTTAGTCCTGTATGCATTATTTAAAATTGTGAATTTTAGGAAAGCTTTATTTATCCCGGCAACAAATGAACTAGAAATTTCCTATCCACTAGTCTATGTACTAGGGCACAAGCTTAAATCTCTCAGTGAAAACTAAAATGTTATCAAAATACGTTTAATTTTAAGAATTGATCTGTCAGCCTGAATTCCAAAACTCAGATTTTGAATTTTGGCTTTCAAATAATGATAGAAGCCTTGACAACAATTATCTGGCTTTTGAGTTTTCAGTTACGGGATGTGAGGAGAAAGAAAATAAGAGAGACTAAAACAAAGTTGTAGGTTTTAAATCTGAGCTGCTTCTGATATTTTGGTTTAAATAGCATTGGTGGCTCTTCTTCCTTTAGGACAAAGAACTGGCTGCACATATCCTTCTCGTTTCTGCATTCCCAAAGCAATGGTCACCTATAGCTGAGTTTTGTTTCTGGCAAAGTGAGGCCCTTGTAGCAACTCCCTTTTTGGCTGATAAACGGGTTGACTTTCCTTTGGCTGTGATTGTATTCCTGGCAAGAAAAAAAGATATAGCTTCCTTGGAACCCGAGTTAGGAAAAACAAGAGTGTGTTGTTCCCCCTCCGCTTTCTGATCTTAGTGTTCATTTTCTGGAAAATTAATCCAGTGTTATCCTTGTACTTCTGAAGTGGCATGTCAACACCTCAGAATTACAGATAGGGGCTGTTCAGAATGCCCATGCATGTACATAAGTAAGATGACAAGAGGAAAAGATTGAAACACTTCACCATTAAAGACCAGAATTATAATTACGCAAATCTTCAGTTCAGATTTATCATTGCTCACCCCAACTTATGAAATTAGCGAGCTGGTCTTTCAAGATGAGCAGAGCAGGAAAAAAAATAAGCATCTTTGATCTGTATGTTACAAGGCAGTAGCTATGTTCAATTTCCAATGTGTTTTGGTACTGATAGAAATTGAGAATTGCTGTATTTTTTTATTGTGGGAACCACTATTGTAGTTTCGCTTTATTGCACAGAATGTAGTTATGTGTAAGGATTGGATTTTTTTTTTTAAACAAAAAAAATATTTTGCATGATTTTAGTATTTTTGTGCCTTCTACTTGACTGTGTACAGAATTCATGTCTATTGAAATTCATGCTATTGGCCACAGGTTTTATATGTTTGAAGTCTTTTATTTTTATCTGATCTTTTATTTTGCCATCCCTACCCAAACAATCTACTGTAAATGTGTATATATAAAATAGAACTAAGTTTGTATTTCATGTGCCTCACTAGAATGTAAAAACAAAAAAGATGTATTTGTTTTGTACAGAATGTCTTTCTTTTACTTAGATGCACTAATTTTTGTCTGAGCACATAGTGAAATAACTGGTTAGCTCTATTTTCTTTTAGCATTGCTGTGTTAAATGGAATTATCTCTTGCTCTTTTGTAAAAATCCAGTTCACATTCATTTGCTGTCACATACACCAACTATGATCCTTCCTGATTTGTTGTCTTTATTTATAATGGGTTGCATCATTTATGTCCCGTTTTAGAGTTTACAGCAAATTAAATTGATGGCTTATCCTAACTAAATACATTATTTATTTCATTCTAAGAGGGATTGTGAAGTTTCCTGACTTTGTGTCAGATGAGCTGAAGCAAAATTTCCCTCAATTAAATATTGAGTTCCAACACACTTCTCTCAGCTTCAGTTCCCTTCATTTATCCCACCACAAGGGAATAATCCTCTTGCCTTAACTTGTAAGATTGCTGAGTTAATAAACTGTGTTGAATGCCAGAAAAATATACTGCAAATACTTAAAATATTTGCCAGCTTTCAGGAGTGATTTTTTTTGCAGCGGGGAACAAAATTGCCTTACTACTCTGAATATTATGGTACATTGCCTTACACCAAACTTTGCTCACTGAAGCTCAATCAACTTTGCCTGTTCTAATGGCTTTGATGACAGTGGCTTTCTAGAATGGCAGAGAAAGCTTTCCTGTTGCCTGATGTTTTCACCTTAATATGCTAGTTTAGTCCACTTTGCCAAGTGGAGCATAACTTCAGAGTTAGGATCTCATTATTGCATTAGTTAATGTTCCTCAGTGGTATAACCAAATCTGTCTGCAATTCAGAATAATTTTTGAAATTTATGGGATTTTCATCAATGTTTTTAAGACTGTTCGCTGATAATTTACGAATTATCGTAAATTATCGGTGTGTTTTTTTAACTTGCCTTAACTTGAACTTAACTCAAGATTCCTCTGGAAAACTCACTAGCGGTACATAAATGTAAAAGTACACTCCAGCTTGTGTCCAGCATCTGAAATGGAGACAACCTCCAAACTACAATTTATGGGGTTCATACATGCCATGCCATAAATAAGGCAGAGTTTGGCTTTGCATTATGTGTGTGAATCAAACAGTGTGTAAAGGTGAGAGGACAAAAAAAGGCCAAGAGACTGGTGGCTTTTTAAAAAGTTGTCTTTTTAAAAAAATTGTCCCATCCTGGATTTTTTAAAACCTGTCCTCCCATGAGTGTTGCTGCTGTAAACCAGGAGTCTCCAAATTTGGCAACGTTTTATGTTTTGTGGAGTTCAACTGGACTTACCCATGCTGGCTAGGGAATTTTGAAAATCCACAAGTTGCCAAGTTTGGAGACGCCTACTATAAACCATCCTTCCTGTTCTCATGAGTAGAAACAGGAAGAATCATCACCTATGCCAGTGAGATTTCCATTGGAATATAAATTGCACATCTTGGATTGCCACATTGCTGGCCAAGTATACAATGGTTAGTTAGTATGTCAGGAGTTTGGAGGGGATTTGAAGATGCATTTTAAAAGGCTTGCTAACACTAACATTGGCATCCTTCAGTCTTAAGAGACTATGGTATCGTGCTCTGGAAAGAAGTCCTAAAACAGCATCTAGTGTGACTAAAAAGGCCAATTCGAGAATGGCAATCCCTTCCACACTGAGGGCAGATACATTCTGTCCCCTGCCCAACCCCCAGATTTCACTGGTTCTGGGACTGCCTCTTTGCCTTAACCTGCCGAACAAGTGTCTCTTCGAATTGGAGAAGGCCGTGCTGCATCTTTAGCCTCCAAGCTGAATGATCGGAGATCAAGGTTTCCCAGTTGTTAATGTCCATTCCCAGGGCCTTTAGGTCCCTCTTGCAGATATCCTTATATCGCAGCTGTGGTCTCTCTCTGAGGCACTTTCCCTGCACTAATTCTCCATACAGGAGAGGCTTGCAAGAACCTTTTAAAATGAACCTACTAATATTTTGGCCGCACAGCTATCAAACCAAGATAAGACTCGAATATTTATGAAAATGGGGAGATTCAAACCAGCTCCCAAACAAAAGGAGAATTTTACATATACTCATACAGATTTCTGTGTCAACATTTACTACAGAAGGAAAAGCTCCCTCATCACAGGAACCTGCCATCTGATCAAGCAATTCTGTCCAAAGATTTCCAGGGTGTGAACATGACTGTCAACAAGTGTGAATGCCAAGACCTAGAGCTATTAGAAAAACGCTGCAGTCTGGGGACACACCATTATAATACATTCCCCCCCCCCCCTTTAAAAGTGTGAAATGCAGTTGTACGGTACCTAGGCTGGATGAAATTATGCGTGACAGTAGAATTCAATTTTTCCATCCACCACCATCATGTTAGGAAAAAAATAGGTACTTTTAAACTCATGTATGGGATCAGAAATTACTTCCAAAAAGTTCAAAATACTTGAGCAGCTCGCGAAAGAGGCTTTGGATTCCAATCTTACCCAAGATTTACTTTGGTCAACTTCAGTAGGGAATTTGATTAGAGTCTAATTAAGGACACATATGCAAACCCGGTGATGGTTCATTAGGCTCTTTTTCAAGACAGTGGAACCACAACAGATCACCCCCATTTCATTTTTCCACTCCTGGGGCAAATCTATTGTCCCACAGGATACATATGGCTGAATTAAACTCTAATCAGATCTACATAAGATACAGATCTACATAAGGTACAACCATTCATATAGTGACTATTCAAAGGAACAACAGCACTGAAAAAAATTGAGAGGATTGTTTTTCACATATCTGCTGCAGCATTCCCATGGCCATGTGATTAAAAGTCAGACACTTGGCAACTGTCATTTAGTATGATGTTTGCAGTATCCCAGATTGTGTGATCACTTTTTGAGACCTTCTGACAAGCAAAGTCAATGGGGAAGCCAGATTCACTTATAACTATGTTACTAACTTAACAACAGCAGTGATTCACTTAACAACTGCGGCAAAAAAGGTCATAAAATGGGGCAAAGCTCACTTAACAACTGTCTTGCTTAACAATGGAAATTTTGGGCTCAGTTGTAGTCGTACATCGAGGACTACCTCTACATGTAAACATATTTATTCAGCATTGATGTTCTTCAGGATAAGAGCTTTCCTATTAACAAACATGGCTATACCATGGTATCTGCAATATTGGCAGGGAGCCCAGGGACCAAAGAGATTGAAATCTTTTGAAGTGCTATTCGGTGATTTTACCATCCATCCATTACCTACGTAGCTGAAATTCTTAAAAAGTTTAACAAGCTACATTATTTTCTATTCTGACTTTTGTTCTCAGTTTTCCAGGTACCAATTTAGTCCTTGTCACTTTCTATCAGAAAAAGGTAGTCCCTAATCTGTGGAGGCAAAATAATTTATCTGCTATCTGCACTACTGTTTAGTCACTGGCTAGGTTCGTGCATTGTGCTGGATCAAAACATGGTTCATGCAGCTGGATTAGAGTGTCAAACAGCTGGATTTATTGAGACAACCATGGTTGGAGCAAACCAACACAATGTTTGAACCCAGTTATTCTCATGTAATTAGAGTTGTTCCGAACCAAAGGCCACAGCAGAAGTTAGAATCCTACAACAGCAGTGGTGAGATTCAAATTATTTTTACTATTGGTTCTGTGGGTGTGGCTTGGTGGCTCCATTCCCTCCGTCACTCTAGGGGAAGATTACTGCAAAATCCCCATTTCCTCCCGATCAGCTGGGACTTGGGAGGGAGAGAATAGATGGGGGGCGGGGCCAGCCAGAGGTGGCATTTGCCAGTTCTCTGAACTACTCAAACTTTCCGCTACCAGTTCTCCAGAACTGGTCAGAACCTGCTGAAACCCACCTCTGTACAGCAATCCAAAAACCCAAGTTGTATTTCATTATTCCTGATAATAAAATGCTAATAAGAGCATACCTTACCATGGCACAGTGTATTAGGCAAACAAGCAGTTCATGCACTTTTATTCCCATTTTTGCAGAGAGAATAGGATACAGAATCCAACAACCCATTCATCTTTTGCAAAAGCCTGCCCTTTCTCAGCATAGTTTGATCTGTATATTGCCAAAAGGTCATTAAGAGAAAATAAAATTGGCAGCTAAATGTCTTCTAATGTGACACTGTTATGCCAGGATTCTATTTGAATGAGCCTGTTGGAATTTAAAATATTTCCTGAAATGAGTTGGAAAATACTAAGCCAATGCCTCAAAAACAGTCTTTTTATTTTTTTTGGTGGGGGGGTGGGTGGGTACTCCCAAATGATGCTTTAGAAATTGGTGTTCAGAATCATAAGCAAGTATCACTTGAATTGACTGCTCATCTCTCACTATCACCGATATAACTCTTGATTTATTTTTCCCAGTGAACTTTTGGTCATCCCAATTGCCTGTGCAAACAAAGGAGTAACACAAAAACATAGTTAAAGAAAACAAAGCTCCTATGTTTGGCTGAGGCTACGACCTAAATATATATCTAATTCTGCTGCCTTTGGGAACCTGCCATATTTGTGGAACAATTTTTCTTTAATTAAAAAAAAAACTTTACATTGTCAGCAGCTCCATCAAATTGATCTATCTATCCCAACCACCAAATAGGCCACCAATTAGAATCTCAGTTTTGTAGTAATCGTAGTCTTTATTTCAGATATTGACCACCATTGAGTGAAGTTTGCAGCCATCCCATTGTGAAAGTCCATTCTATGTTCTGTGAAATGATTAAAATTTAAGCCACAATTGCATGCATACATTTTTGCCTATGAATAAATTCCCGCACTCCAATGGGGATTACGGTAATTTAAATTAGCTCCGGCTTCAGTTTAATCCCTTTTAAACCAGTTAGCTTAAACATTTCTGCTTGCAGTCAATATATTACAAAAAATCATATAGTTCCAAAATAGGCTAATTTTGCTTCTTTATCTGGAAATATGGTAAGTTTTATTGTGTATACGTGGAGCTAACACCTAAGAAAAGTAGTAAAATCCCATTCAAGGGCAAAATGGCAGAAAAAGCTTTAAACTGATTTGCCATATGCCTAATTCATCTCCTCTGAGTTTTAACATGCAGTCCAAAAAGAAAAAAAACCAGCTAGTTCCTGAAGAATCCTTTGATTCTCCATCCAATTTGATGGAGCTGCTGACAATGTAAAGTTTTTTTTTAATTAAAGAATTGTCCACCAAATTTGGGAGCAGATAAATTAAGTGAACAATTTCTCAGAGGAAGAAGATATTCTCTGAGAATTATCTGGGGACAAAACTTTTGTTCAGGTAATTCTGCTGATGAAAATCTTCCTCGGGGATTTAACAGAAGTTCCTCAGGGGGGCTGCTGAACCTGAGAGAAAATTAAACAAGGAAAGACGGGACATTTATATACATCCCTTAGCCACTGCACAACTAAGTTCAATAATACTCCCTCGTACCCCTGAGAATTTCTTTGAAAATATTTCCTTTAAAAGAGTTTCTCCAGTTCTCTATATTCACTGCCATTTTGGTATGCCATACTTGAAAGTCAGACCAGCAGCTAGTACCCCATTAGCCGTGAAGCACTCCTCCCCAAAAAGAAGGAAACTAGGAAAAGAAAACTGAAAGAGGAATGGCGAATGTTAGAAACCCATTTTAAAAAAGCACACAATACCAGTGTATCTGAGAGGCACTCTGTCTTTATTAAACAAAGAGAAATGCTTGAAAATTGGTTGTTGGATCGAATCATCTGAAGTCATCTAAATCCTCAGTCCTGCTACTGCAGTTTTAGGCACTCAAATAATTTTTAGTGATTTCACAGTGGCACCTATCTTAATCTTGACAATCACATTTATATGCAGTAGCTGCCTATCTCATAAACATGACATTGAGCAGCAGTGAATGAACACAAATCATAAAAGAAACAAGAATTAAAATTATGCCATAATAAAAAAAAAATATTTAAAAAGAGCAGTCATATTGGTAAGTCACTTCATTGTTACTGATTAGTCCATAGTCCATATCAAAACACACAAAACATTCAGAATAAAACATAAAACATGTTTAAAACAGCAGAATCATATATAAAAGGGAAGTACAGGAAACAAATCAAATCGAAGATAAATAAGGAACACAATGTTCCTAACAATTTACCTCTATCAGACCTATATATAGTATGTAGATCTTTGCTGTTTTACTCAGATAAAGGGGTTGTATTGTATGTAATTTGGGGTTTTGACCACACGTGAAATATGTAGTTCTAAGTCTGTAACGGGTCTGCATCTACACGGAGGGAAGTAAGCAGTGGGGTACCACAAGGTTCCATCTTAGGCCCAGTACTCTTCAATATCTTCACAAACGACTTAGATGAGGGAATAGAAGGGGAATTTACCAAATTTGCAGATGATACTAAGCTGGCAGAAATAGTTAACACCCTTTAGACTCAATAGCCAGATGGATCTTGACAGACTTGAACACTGGGCCCTATCTAACAAAATGAAATTCAATGTAAAGTCAAGTCTTACACTTAGGCAAGAAAAACCAAAAGTACACATATAGACTGGATGAAACCAGGCTTAATAGCAATAACTGAGAGAGGGATCTTGGAGTCTTAGTGGACAACCAGTTAAATATGAGCCAAAAAAGCCAATGCTACATTGCATTAACAGAGGGATACAAATTACAATCAAGATCAAATGAGGTACTAATACCACTCTAAGGTAAAGGTTCCTCTTGCACGTATGTGCCAGTCGTTCCTGATTCTAGGGGGCGGTGCTCATCTCCGTTTCAAAGCCAAAGAGCCAGCGCTGTCCAAAGATGTCTCCGTGGTCATGTGGCCAGCATGACTAAGGCCAAAGGTGCACTGAACACTGTTACCTTCCCACTATTTTTCTACTTGCATTTTTCACGTGCTTTCGAACTGCTAGGTTGGCAGAAGCTGGGACAAGTAATGGGAGCTCACCCCGTTACACGACACTAGGGATTCGAACCGCTGAACTGTCGACCTTTCAATTGACAAGCTCAGCATCTTAGCCACTGAGCCACCACATCCCTTACAATACCATTCTATACAATATATACAATCCCTTACAATACCACTCTATAAAGCCATATTTAATCATTGTATCTAGCAGCTCAAATCTTGCGTGTGTAAATACCTCCCTAAGATGTTTTGGCATTTCTGTTTTTAGATATTTGGCAATTTGGAAGGTGCCATTTATAACACTCATCCAATTCAGGGAGCAGATCTTGTTGAGGTTAGCTACGGTATGTCTGTTTATGCCTCTATGTGCATTGGTAGGCAGTAATGGGAATGGGGAACCAGCATATCCAGAGTATAGGATGGGGAATGAATAGTGTAATAACACATCCTATTGCAATGTTGTTTACCTTTTAAAAACTGACACACAATATTGCTATGTAGTGCTAAAATTTGACATCAACTGAATAACCCAATCAGCCACCTTTAATAGCTATGAACTGTTTTTACACTGTTCGTTATTCACAGTGGCAATCTTTGCTGCTAGATGTCAACGTGAATATTCCAATTATTGTATATAAAAATTTTAAGCTTAAGGGTATATCTTCCAAAGTAGGCCTGTTTACCAGATTATTAGTCCACCTTGAATTTTTACCCTTTGGCTGTTTTTCCAGATTATCTAGTGCAAGGTTTCTTAAACTGCAGTCCTAGTACCCTTGAGAGTTCCCCAAGATCTTTTCAGGGATCCTTGAAATCAAAATTATTTGCCAATTTATATTGAAAATAATACAATATTAAAACGCCATCCAACACTCTTGAGGAGCAGTGGCAACAGCAAATAGATCGGTTTTTAATATGGTAAACATTGTATAACCCATTCAATCAAAATATTTATTTGGGGGGGGGGTCCTCAATAAGTTTTAAAAGTGAGAAGGAACTTTGAGAGAAAAAGGTTTACAGATCTAGCAGATGGAAAGAGAATTTTTTTTCTGTGTTGTCCTTTTGTACTGTGTTTTAAATGTTGGAATTTCAATAAATACTCTTTAAAAAAAAGAAATTCCGATTTGCTTGCAATTGTTTAGATATGCTGTTTTGTCACTAAAGTTAAAAGTTCAAGCTATTTTCTTCAGAAAGCCAATAAATAATCACTGCAAAACATGCTCTAGAATTGCTTTTAATCGAGTAGATTTTTTATAAATGAACAGAATAAAAAGGCCAATATAAATTGAGAAGGGAGAGAGGAAGGGGGAAAGAGAATGAAATCACAACAACAATCTTTATTTAGCACTGATTTCCCTAAAGGGGAAAGGGAATGCACTCTGCATATGCTCGGAGGTACCCAGTCCAAGGCAGCGCTAATGTTTTAAACTCCTGCCCATTAAGTAAATCAAATCAACTGAACATATAAAGCACGTGGCGAATCCAAAGAAGATATAATTGTCTCCCCGAAGCGATAATGCAAAGAACGAGCAGCAGGCTTGACGAGAAGTGATCAAGCCATCTTTTTTGTGTCTTCTTTGCCAGGATTTCCGTGTGTGGAGAATGTATTTCGTCTGAAGAGCGTCCAGCTCGGCTTCTAGAAGCAACAATTCAATAAAGACCAGCTTTTTTTTTACCAAAATAATAATAATTTTTTAAAAAATCCTTTTGCCTTGGCCTGTGAGGGAAGCGCGTCGCTCCCGTTAAGTGCAAGCGTAGCAATTCTGCCGCTCCCGTTTGCAAGTAGGCGCTGCAGCCCGTCTCCCGCCATTGAATGGCGGGGTTAAAAATGGCTGCTTCCCCACGTCCTGAAACTGTAATCCGCCTCGTTACACTGACTCCGAGCGGCCGGAGGAAGCCGGAGGCAGGTATCTCCGAGAAATCGTAAGGTGGCTGCCTTTTGCATTTGCACGGTGGGAAATCCGGCGGTGCGAAGGGCGCCCCGGCTCCTTCGCCTCGGCGGATTATTCCTCAGGAGAAACCGAGAAAGGTTCCCGGGATTCGCTTCTGCGCCAATTGGGGCTTTGGAGGAACTCTTGCGCGGCCAGGGACCGGAGTGAACTGAGGATCGCAATCGCTAGGGGCAAGCGGCGTGCGCGGGTTGCCGTTCTTGTTTCTTCTGTTTGGATGTGCAATAAAATCGCCGCGCTGGTTGGCGGGCAAAGGCGCCGGGGCGCTGCTTCTTTTGGATTGCAAAATTGGGGGCGAGGGGAGTGGAGGAAAAGACAAAAACAAAATAGAAGAACGTCGGCCTGGTTAGATTGGATCTCTCCCCCCTCCTCCTCTGGATCCCGAGCACGAGGCGCGTGGAACCGCGAATCCGGAACCTTCCTTCCACTGGCTGCTTTTCCCTGCTGCTAGCCCGTCAGGCGCGGTGGCCAAGTGGTAAGGCGTCGGTCTCGTAAACCGAAGATCGCGGGTTCGAACCCCGTCCGTGCCTCACGTTGGACGGCGCAGCGTCGCGGCTTGTTACGAAAGGGAATTGAAGTGGGATTTCCTTTCTCAGGCCACTTTTTACTCGGGTTCCCTAATTGAGGAAAAATACCAAGCGGAAATGGAGGAGGAAGACGGGCTTAGCTTGCAAAGGCGTGAAGGGGCGAGCGGGGAAGCGGTTGGGGAAATGAAGACAGAAGCGGATTCCGCTTGCAGAAAACGAAGATTAACAATCCCGAGAAGAGAAACTGAAACGTGTTCCTATGGGGAAAGTAGTGCTGTCGGGCCTGAAGTTGCAAAGTTCGATCGCTCACCCAGAAAAAGATAACAAAAGCCGTCCCTGCCATCTAGTGGCCGTCCGCATATTTCCAGCGTTAAATCTGCCAAATTTCGAGAACTGTCAGAATATCAGGACCTGGTGGTGGAACGATCCTCACCGTCGATTTTAAATTAGGCGGTTACTTTTTGTAACCGTAACTTGCACTGTTTTCTCCCGTGTGCGATGTTGCGCGGGAAATGCCCTTCGCTTTCAGTTTTTCCGTTAGCGGTGGCAAGACTTGCAAATGAAAAACCGCAGCAAGCCCACCCTTCTCCCCTTGCATCTGAAAGGAGAACAGCCGGGCAATTTGCTCGCTGGGTTGCTTTGCCAACGGGATTAGGATTTCCTAAACGGCAGGGCTGCGGGGTCTTCAGGCAAATTACAACATTGCATCTCTCTTTATGGTGTGTGTGAGTGTGAGATTTGTGCATATTGCCCTAAGAGGAGGAAAGCCGACTTCTCAGTCCGAACGAACTTGAGTCGTGGTGGATGCCAGCCTCCCCCACCCCCAAATCTTCGGGAACGCGGAAAACTGCACGTTCCTCTTGCATTGATCTTTAAGGGAAATGTTTGCCCTCCGACGGATGCAGGACAGTTCCGCACGCGCTAAACTGGGGGGTCTCGTGCTCCCGCTTTAGAGTCGGCGGCTGTGATGCTACTGCGTGCGCCATGTCTGTAACTGAGGCGCTGAGGAGAAGAAAGGAAAGTGTCTTCTTCGCCCCCTGAAGTTTCCGCGAGGTCATTAATGCTGTAACCGGTTTCCATCAACCAACGAACCGGCAAAGCCTTCATTGCCGGATTCGGGGCAAGCCCCTCTGCCCTCGGGTACCCTTGGCTAAAAAAGTGGGCTAGGGTGCTTCAGACGTGAGTTGTGTTTCCAAGCATGCAAAAGGAAGGCGCGAGTCGGAATTCGGGCGGGAGCCGTGGAATAACTGAGCCAATTTGGTCTAGTGGGGAAGGGTGCTGGCTCAGAAACCAGGAGTCTGTGAGTTCTAGTCCTGCCTTAAACCATGAAAGTCGGTTGGGGAAAATTAGGTATATTCACCACCTTGAGTTACGTGCCTATGAAGATTCTCAATCATCCAGGTCAAGGTGCTCTTTCAAGAGGCAACTGGACTTTCTTGTTTTTCTTTGAAGATGTTTCACTTCTTATCCAAGAAACTTCTTCAGTTCTGACTGAAGTCAGAAGTGAAGAAGCTTCAGCCAGAACTGAAGAGGCTTCTTTGGATGAGAAGTGAAACAGTCTTCAAAGAAAAACAAGAAAGTCCAGTTGCCTCTTGAAAAGTGCCTTTGGGTTTCCTTTAAGATGTTTCGCTTCTCATCCAGGAAGGTTCTTCTGTTCAAAACTGAAGAAGCTTCTTGGATGAGAAGCGAAACAGTCTTCAAAGAAAAACAAGAAAGTCAAGTTGCTTCTTGAAAAAGCAACTTTGGGACACATTGAGTTACGTATAAAAATAAAAGGATAAAAATAAAAGAGATAGAAAAAGAGCTGCTTCAGTCTCTCAAGGTAGTACGAAAATCTTATTCATAAAAATGTGTCACTTGAGGTTAGGCTTTTCTCCTGGGTTTCAATATAGTCATTAAGAGTTGGAGGTTTCAAAATAAAGCAATGACTTGTTTGCTTTCAATTTTATTGTGGAGGCTGAAGAGGTTGTAGAAAAAAATGCTTTTAAAAGCCTCTGAGGATCCCAGCTGAGTTGCCTGAGGCTTTTAAAAGCATTTTTTTACAACCTCTTTGGCCTAAGAGGTAGAAAAAATGGTTTTAAAAGTTTTTTTTAAAAAAAGTTGGCCACGCCCACCCAGTCACATTTCCTCCCACCAAGCCATGCCCACAGAACTGGTAGTAACAAATTTTACATTTCACCACTGCTCTATACCCATGACGGCGAACCTATGGCACGCGTGCCAGAAGTGGCACGCAGGGCCCTCTGTGGACGCGGAAGCCGTCACCCCAGCTCAGCTCTGCCGTGCATGTGCGCATTCATCCCGCTGGCCAGCTAATCTTCAGGTCTCTACTGTGCATGCGGGGGGGGGGGATGTAGGATACGCATGCACATTGCATTTTGAGGGTTCACATGCACTCTTTGGGCACTTGGTCTGGAAAAGGTTAGCCATCACTGCTCTATACCATTCCAGACAAGTGGCTGTCCAATAGTACAGAGTCAAGTTCACAAAATCCTATGCAAACTTTGGAGCTCCCCAGAGATTTTCCTCAGACAAAATAGTAAACAAGACAAACACAATGGGACTGTCACTAACAGACTTCAAGTTACATTTGAGATAGGGGACAATTAGAAAATCCATAACCTGCAAGTCAGCTGGGGACTTTGTAATCTGGAGATGTTTCTGGATGTGTGTGTGTGTGTGTGT
The DNA here is from genome assembly GCA_030761175.1 of Masticophis lateralis. Lineage (NCBI taxonomy): Eukaryota > Metazoa > Chordata > Lepidosauria > Squamata > Colubridae > Masticophis > Masticophis lateralis. The sequence continues at coordinate 136,335,894 of JAUDYJ010000002.1, read as the reverse complement.
GTGTAAAATTTCAGTTCTGGTGTTCTGTTTTCTTTTAAGGGAGGGGTTAAATGTGGACATGGAGAAGAGACTCACATAGTCCTTAAGTCCTTCAAATGCCCAAAGATTGCCATTGAAAGTTTCTCATTATGGCATTGAATTGGTGTGATGGATTATAAAAGAGGTCTCTTGGGGTTCATCTTAATATAATAGAAAAGAGTGGAGTAGAGGTTAGTGATGAAGAAGGGTGATACCCCACCCCAAGTTAGTAACCTGTTTTTAATCAACTGAAGACTTTTATTCTGATATAATAGTAAAGGCCAGTGGTGAAATCCATTTTTTTTTATTGTGGGTGTGGCTTGGTGGGCGTGGCAGGGGAAGGATACTGCAAAATCTTCATTCCCACCCCTTTCCTGGGGAAAGGATACTGCAAAATCCCCATTCCCACCCCACTCTGGGGCCAGCCAGAAGTGGTATTTGCTGGTTTTCTGAACTACTCAAAATTTCCACTACCAGTTCTCCAGAACCTGTCAGAACCTGCTGGATTTCACCCATGGTAAAGACTGAATAATGGGGGAAAGGCCAAAGTCCTGGATACACGGCTGTCTTTAGAAGAGCATATGGCAGCTGTGGCCAGGGGGGCTTTCTATTTGGTTCGCCTGATTTACCAGTTGCGTCCCTTTCTGGACCGGGATACCTTGCGCACGGTCACTCATGCCCTTGTCACTTCCCGTCTGGACTGGTGTAACACTCTCTACATGGGGCTCCCCTTGAAGAGCACTCGGAGGCTCCAACTGGTCCAGAATGCGGCCGTGTGGGTGATTATGGGGGCGACTCAACGCACCCATATAACACCTGCGTGAGCTGCACTGGCTCCCGGTGGTCTTCCGAGTGCGATTCAAGGTTCTGGTTACCACCTTTAAAATGCTCCATGGCTTAGGACCTGGGTACCTACGAGATCGCTTTCTGCCACCGATAGCCTCCCACCAGCCAGTACGCTCTCACAGAGGGGGACTCCTCAGGGTGCCGTCAGTCAAATTATGTCGATTGGCGGCCCCCAGGGGGAGAGCCTTCTCTGTGGGGGCTCCCACCCTATGGAATGAACTGCCCCCGGAGATACGTAGGATCCCTGATCTAGGGACCTTTCGTTACACCCTCAAGACCCTTTTATTCCAACAGGCTGGGCTGACGAAAGTATGATTTTAATTGGGTATTTTAGTTTTTTGGAGTTTTTAAATAACAAAATAGGGCCAAATTATTCAATGCATTTTAAATTGTTTTTAATAGTTTTGTGGTATATGTTGTTTTTATCATGGCTGTACACCGCCCTGAGTCCCTCGGGAGAAGGGCAGTATAAAAATTTAAATAGATGATTGATAGATAGATAGATAGATAGATAGATAGATAGATAGATAGATAGATAGATAGATAGAGGGGTGCCCTGGGCCCTGTGCTCTGCAGCCCAACCTTGTTCTGAGCGGATGACTCAGCAGACCGAGATCAATTTACAAACACCAGCAAGGCAGAGAATCTGGAAAGAAGCCTACAATTTGCCTGTGGTTTCCAATCCACTGATGTGGACCGTCCCCCTTCCTCTTCTTTGCCCCATCACCAATTAATAAAGAGCAGTCTTGTCTGTCCAGTAGCAACCAAACTGCAGCCCTCACACACGAAGCAAAAGGAGAAGATATAAAAAGCCCTGGGATTATGATTTAAACTGCTCAAGGGCTAAGTGTTTCAGAAACAGAAATTCACTCTTTTTAAAACAAATGTATTACTTTTTTATTCAATCTCAAGAAAGTTCAGGCTCTTCCCCCCCCCCCCCCCACCGCCAAAATACTATTTATATAACCCCTCTGTTAAATTTGATTGAGAAACTGTTGGGATGTTATAACATACAGAAGTGTAGAGTCATGCAAATACATGCTTATGGCTACTTCTTTGTTAAAATATAGATGACAGCAGAATCTGTAAGCATGACTGATTACTGTTCCTTGTTGAATTAATTTTTTTTATACTGAATTCCCACATGAACAGCACATGGCAGTCCAGGGGGAAAAAGTTGAAAGAAGAAAAATGTTTAAATATAATCAACAAAAATATAGCTGTGATCATATTTATGATTTTAGTAATATTTATAAATAAATAAGCATGTACAGTACAGTATGCATCTATCTAAATGACAGAGGGAGAAAAAATCTTAGCATTTATTCATAGAAGTCTGAGTGAAATGATAGGTCTTCAGTGGAGCCCAGAAAAGCATCCCCAAATATGAGCAAGGGATGCAAAGTGGCTAAGAGTGCTAAGGCTCTGGGCCTCTACTTTAGTGGTTAGTGATGCCACCGCCACAGAGGAGTGCCACAGTGCAGGGTGGCCAAAATGTCAGAAATTGGGAGGGGGAGTTCAAGAGGAGGCAGTTCCTTGTTTTACCAAGGATTGAGGCTGGGAGGGACAAGGCAGGAATGACTTGGATCTGGGAGGATCTTCACCCAGACACTGGTTGGATTCAGTTAACAATAGCAACAAGGACTGCTGTGATTGCCATTCTAAGCAATGTGGTCATATGTTGCTGAGGTTTACAAACACATCATGTAGTGACAGAATTTTTTGTCATTTTAAAGATTAATCACAAGTGAAAAGCTTTATATACCTGTTGCATAGAAACATGTTTGAACAGAAATTCTATTTCCACTTATCCAGAGAATTTTCTTCAAAGTAAATTGCCTTTGGACTAAGCTCAGGTCTTAATGGGCAGTAAAAGCTGCCAAGGCAGATGGGAACCTGTGACTCTTGATGATGTAGCCCAGTTTCTACTGGCTGGAACTTCTGGGAATTCAAATTAGGAGGAGGACAAATTCTCTTCTCTTGTATACTTCTGTGGGGTGTAGTTTGAATAGAAGTTACATGATGTTGTGGCCCAAACCTTTAGTGGAAAAATATCCACTTAGTCAAATGTATTAAGCATTTTTTATCTACCATGTCTATCTTCATTATGCAAATGTGGAAAAACATTGGCTTGAGTGAAAGAAGAGAGTTAAAGGGATAAAAAAATAAAGAACCTGATTCCTTGTGATGATGCCCATATAGGGGTTTGGGACTGTTAATGTTTTCTTCACAGCCATTATTGAAGTGATCCTTATTTTCTTCTTCCAGGATTTTATAAAAAATTTCCAGTCTAGCCAACAGCTGGATGGTACTCCCAGGACTGTCACTGTTTCTTTTCCAAGATCAGCTACAGTTGGCCATAGCCTTGGAAGTACATATAATACAGTAACTTAAAACAAACAAACAAAAAAAAATTGTGAAGGATGACATTGGTAATTCTTCCAGGTCTAGAGAAGCTATCTAATTTGCTCGGATAAAGGTTTTTGTGGGTTTACAATGGCTATATTCAATCAACTTACATAAAAGAAATATTGTGAGGGACATTACCCTGTTAATCTTCCATATGTATTGTTATTTCTAAACCTGCCTCCTTGTGGCGACATCAAGATACAACCCTAGAAAAACTCACAAGCTTTGCAAACACAAGTAATCTTGGAAAAATGACCAGGATAAGGAGAAATCACTTGAAGGATGTTTTTTTATGTTGACCCACGTGTCAAAGAGGCTTCTACTTGAGCAGCTTGAAAGCAGGGACTGTCTCCTCCTGCTAGAAGGGTAAAGAAGTCTTTCTTTGTCTATTATACAAACACAAATGGAAGGATAAGAGAAAAGGTCTTTCTATGGTGACAGAGAGAAGGGACATTTTGTATACATTTCTATCACCTTGCAGGTGCTAAGTTTACATGGATAGTGCTAGAAAAAAAACAAGTCAGCAATCTTCCTTTCAGTTTGAGGTTTATTTAGTAATATTTTATTGAGTGTCTGCATATATAAAACTGGTACCATTAAAATGGATGGGTGGGAATAAATTAATAATATAGTTAAAGAAGCAAAGAAAAAGAAGTGAAGCTTGTCTCCAGCCCTCCATTTTAGGAAAAGATTGTTGAAAAGGTGGTCAGACTGCAGTTTCAGAGGGCCTGGAAGAAATGGATTATTTGGATCCATTTCATTTGAGTTTCAGGCCAGGGCATAGTACCAAAAGGGCATTGATTGCACTTGTGGATGACTTCTGGTGGGGCCAGGATGGGGCTGGTATAACTGTTCTTGTTTTTCTTGATTTTTCAGTGACCTTTGATACTATTGACCATAACCAGCTACAGGGCTTGGAACGAGAGGCCCAGCATTGTGGTGGTTCTCTTTTCATTACGACCGATTCCAGTCAATGTTGACAATAGAGAGCTGCTGGAGTCTGCGATCCCTAACCTGCAGGGAGCCATAAGGCTCAACTCTCCTGATTTATTTATTTATTTTTTGTAAAAAATAATTTTTATTGAATGTATCTTTTTCCAAAGTTACCATGAAAAATATAGAAGAAAAGTAAGAAATACAAAGTGTTGAGAAAAAGAGAAATAAGCTACTTCGTCTTCTCTAAGGCAGCTATCTACCTAATACTGTACCCCTCTTTCAATTCATCCCATACACAACCCTTTTTAATTAATACAGACAAGTATAGAAATCACTTTTTAAATAAAATAATTTTTATCAATTTTCAGCAAAAAAACAAAACAAAACTCCATAGTAATTTAAAAAAAAAAGCTGTTGCTCCCACTCCAATCAATTTAGCCATTTCTGCAAATTCCACCATGTTCACAGTCTATTCTGTTGTGGGTATTTTTGTGTTCTTCCATTTTTGTGCCTATACTAATCTCATTATCATTACATATATAAAATCAATTGTTCATGAGTTTTTTCTAATTGACTATCCATAAGTCCTAGGAAGAAAAATTATAATAATTTTGACTTTCTTGTTTAACACTCATATGAAACCTCTGGGCAAGATCATCCATTGGGGCCAGGTTTGGTCAGTATTATGAAGATATTCAGCTGTATTTCTCAGCCCTTGGTGTTGCAGTCAAGACCTTTTCCTAGTGATTGGAAACTTGGGTCTGAAGCAGGGGGAGGGGGTAGGAACCTTGACAAGGCTTTTGCACAGATTATGTTACATATAAATGGAACCCTTTCCGGGAATGACAGCATCTCATAGTTACTTATGTCACGGTAACCTTGTGCATAAAATATTGCAATGTGCTCTACATGGGTCTGCTCTCAAAGACCACTTGGAAGCTGTGGCCAGTCCAGAATGCAGTCGGGTAAGCAATTATGAGCCCATCACAATGTGCCCATGTAATGCTTCTGATATTTGAAGTATTCTGAATGCAGTTCAGGGTGTTGGTTACCACCTATAAAGCCCTTCATGGCACAGGACCTGGATATTTGGCAAGAAAGGCATGTTGTGGGCCTTGTCAGCCACAGGATTCAGATTGATAGGATCCAGGTATAGAGTCTTCTCTACCTAAATGAAAGGCATTAAAATATGACTCCGCCATCTTGCCTGGGATGCAGAGAAGCATGTGTCTGTAGGGTTCATTAGCGCCTGAAAGCCCTTCTCCCACCTTTAATTTTAACATTGTTTGCGTCTTTTTAAATTCTATATGCAGTTTTTATATTTTAATATTTTGTTTGTACACCACCCGGAGTCCCTCTGTGTGGAAGATGGGCAGTTTTAAAAATTTGATAAATAAAAAAAAATATCTTTAGGACCTCTCTCCCATCATTTCTCGTCACATACGTTTCAACAGAGCAGGCTTGCTTTGTGTTCTGTAGTGTTACCTGATGGGTAGTGTTCCTAGTGATGTCTATGGCGTTACACATTCCAGTACTTGTTTGTTAGTTACCTTTGCGGTCCAAGGAATAGACCCTAGGGTGCCACTGCAGATTAAAGATTTGAATAAGATTTGTTAGCTACTTTCAGTGCTATTTGTAGAAAGGCAGGATAGAAATATTTTGAATAATTAAGGAAGTACTGAACACCAAATTGAAGTTGCAGTCTTAATTTCTAGACCATTCTGTATCACTCTGGGATTAGGAAAGAAAGCAAATGCCATTTGTAGTCAAGATGTCATATTCTTGATGAAACTGCAAATCAGAATGATAGTGGGAAGAGTACAAATAGGCTTGCCTTTTTTACTCAGTGAGGAGCTGGGTCTTACCACTTAGACCATGGTGGCGCAGTGGTTAGAATGCAGTATTGCAAGCTAATTCTGCTAACTGCCAGCAGTTCGATCCTGACGAGCTCAAGGTTGACTCAGCCTTCCATCCTTCCTAGGTCAGTAAAGTGAGGACCCAGGTTGTTGGGGGCAATATGCTGACTCTGAAAACTGCTTGGAGAGGGCGGTAAAGCACTGTGAAGCAATATACATATTTTTTTGCTATTGCTATTTGGCTATCAAATCTACCAAATTCCCACAACCAAAGCAAATGCTGGAGAGGGTAAAATAAGCCCTGTACTCTTGCACAAGGTTTCTTGGACTTTTGCAAGAACTCCTGGAATCTGACCTCATTGGTTTTGTTCAAGATTGGATAAAAAGCACCTTCTCTTTATGGTAATGCTATATGGTATCAGTTGACTCAAACAAGGCAACAGCTGGTGCTCTACTGGTAGTATCAAAACTTTTAATTTCAAGGATACCCTTAGGGTTTTCTCCTTTGCCTATTACTCTGCTATCTCAAAGGGAATCCTATTCCCAATTCTGCTAATACACATAAATCTGCATCTACAAGAAAAGGAAGAGTGGACAGTCTTGATCTGTCCTCCCCCTTCAGAGACCCACAAAAACACAGCCAGCCGAGGGTTAAGAATCACTTGGCACACTCCACAGTTCTTATCTCAACCTTGGCAGCGATATGCACACCGTCTGCCAAGGACTTTATTAGGTTACACAAACAAGAAAATCACCTACGTAGCTTTGCCGTTCATCTAGCTTCCAAGACTACGAGGTTGCTATGTTTGTTTTGCTTTGTTCGTCACAAACTTCTTGACCCACCGTCCTGTCTTATATAGATGTGGTCCAGTGGGTGTGGTCCAGTGGTCCAGTGACTCATTGATCCTGTGACTCCAATCCAGTGACTCAGGTCTATTTCCTCATACGTCGCAGCTGCAGTAATCTTTTCTCTCGCCTTCTTTGGCGTGCGTCCAGGAATGACGTCTCTCCCTCACTCTCATCTGAGACACCTGTTTCCCCACTACTTGGCTCTCTTTCAGCTGGCACCTGAGACGGTGCCAGAGGGGGGGGGCTGGGAGATCTGGCTGGCTCCTCTTCCTCCTGCTCAGAGCTTCCTTCCTCCAATGGGATAGGCTCAGAAGACGGGGCCACAACAAGTCTTTTACAGCCGAGTTCCATAGCAGTGGTGAAATCTGCGTGTGCGACCAATTTGAGTGCTGCATGTGCACGCATGTGTGCCAAATACATGCTGCGTGTGCAGTGTGCACCAAACACATGCACGCACACGCATGCGCAGTACATGCCAAAAGGAGGCTTGGGAAGGTAAGTAGAACACCAAGGCGGGGGATCAGCTGTGCCGCGTGATTTAGATTCACTAGAAAGCAGGATTTCCTGCTTTCTAGTGATTTTAAATCGCGCGGCATAGCTGATCGTTGGAAATACCAGTTCGGAGGACCAGGTAGCTTTTTTTTACTACTGGTTTGCCTGAACTGGTAGTTTTTATCACCACTGTCGCATAGTGTAGATCAACTGCATGCTTTCTTGTTTGATCTTGTGGCCAAACCTGGAGTGAGAACTGAGTTTCATTTACTTTATTTTTATCCCACTCTTATTATTGTTTATAAATAACTCAAAGCTGTGAACATACCTAATCTTCCTTCCTCTTCCTATTTTCCCCACAACCACCACCCTGTGAGATGGGTTTGGCTGAGAGAATCACTGTCCCAAAATCCCCCAGCCAGTTTTTCATGCTTAAGGCCAGGACTAGAACTCATGGTCTCCTGGTTTCTAGCCTGATGCCTTAATCATTAGACCAAATTGTGCCATTGTTGAATATGAAGAAAATGAACACAGTTACTTTTTAAAAATTCAGCTCAATGGTAAGAAATTTAAAGACGCATTATACCTCTTGGGCGGAATCCAGCCTGCCAAATTTCAGTGAAATTGATGCAGGACGTTTCCAGTTACTCTTCCTTAAAACCTGGCTTTTTGTGTGTGAGGGGGATGTACCTATAGCTCTGTTATTTGGGGATATAATTTGTTTATAAAATGTAGCAAATGCAGTCTTTCCTGTGGGGAACCACTGCCAAATTTCAGACAGATGGATTTTGGTGCAAATGGAAATGATTATATCAATGTTTATTAATGACTCATCACTTGTGGAATAGAAGGACTTGTACTGAAAGATGTTCTCTTTCATTACATCCTTATCCATCCCTGCAAGCAACAGATAACCAGAGGGGCTGGAGTTTTACTGCCCCAGATTTTCAATCTTCCAGTCAGGTTAGAAGTAAAAAAATCTTATGCCTGGGTACCATGAAAAGGAAAATAGTCTGAATTATTTGAATGTTTATTCCAATCCACATGAAGCTGTGAGGATAAAACTCTTCCTGGGAGATTAAGCACCAACATAAACACGATGGCGATGGTTTTCAAAGAAATATATAAGACAACACAGGAAAGAGATTGTATGGATGAAATTATCAATAAATCTAAACAATTAAGTCAAAGGACGGTTGCCAAAAATAACAGTAATAAAACAAGAACTTGGCTAAGGAAGGCTGAAATATCCAATATTAGTAGGGCTTCCATGAAAAAAAGAATCAAGTGAATTAGGGGAGATTTTCTGGAGAAAGAAGCAGTCAATTCGATAACATTTAAAAAGCCGCTGAACTCTGAGCCAAAACAGGCCATAACCTGAACAATATGCCAAACTGTAGAAGGAAGGAACCACTGCAGAGCATACATATCATGCAAGTTCCCAGGGGCCCTGCAAGAAACACTAGCCCCTGAAATCTGATCAATTACTCCTGTACCATCAGTTTTGAGAAAGCAATTTTTCTTAATCTTTTTTTCTTAAGTTTACAAAAATAGAGGAAAGGTCCAGATTGTCAAGGAATGTCCAAATCTGGATTGAAGCTGAATCGATTGGGCCCACTTCCTCCAAGGTTTCCAAAAGATCTTACCAAAGTACCCTGTTCTTCTGATTCCTATGCACAACACTTGTGGGTACTCTCTAGGCAGATTCTTGGATGTTAAACTTTAACAGATCAGATCTGATTACACGAGGAAGGAATAAAATAACAGCCTATCCTCCATGGGGGGGAGGGGGGGAGCCAGTTTACAATGTTTTAAAACATTTCTATGTCATATAAATACACAAAACACAAAGTTGTAGAATATTGCAATAATAAATATTGAGGACTCCTAATTCCCAAGTGAAGCCAGTCTCACAAGGGCAAATACTTAACAAAAGCTGCTCAAAGTATTTCTCTGCTACCTTCCTCCAGGAAACCTTCCACCAGCACCAGAATGGATTGGCAAGGACAGGTGAGGGATCAGAGTAGGCTCAAATTGCTGTCACTCTTAGACTGCAAGAGTCAAGTTTGGGTAAAGGCTTTAAATGTGCTTCATAATCAGGCCTGCAAATTGTAATTGATTTAAGAAGGACAAGTATTCATTTAAAATTCTCATTAACAAAAAACTCCAGTTAATCAGTATGGCTAACCACAAGCCAAGAATCGGGCACTTTGAAAAGGTCTGTCTTTTTATTTTTCAGTTTTAGTTATTATGACTTTAAAATATTTATCTAGTTCTTGAATAAATGTTATATAAAAAAGAAAAATTAGACCAGACACATTTCTGTGTCTGGGGGAAACTGATGTTTTTTGAGATAACTTGGTTCCAGGCTGGGGCACTAGAGCAACAGATGCAACAAAAATTTTGCTGAGTCAAAAACAGCCACTAGGTTGTAACTTTTAATATGACTGAGAGGAAAATATTATGAAATACATGTGGTGTAATCATTGCTTTCATTTGATTTTATTAAAGCTTGAATGAAACAAATGCTAGTTTTAAACTTCTTCCTTTTTTATTCTAGCTTCACGCACTTTTACAATCTCTCTCTCTCAAACACACACACAAACACTTCACACACCATGCAGATACTTGGCTGGCCCTGCAGCTCTATATGATAGGGACCCTGGGGGTTTCCCAATTCCAATTAAGTTTGGAGAGAAATGAGGGAAATTGCTTTCCGCGAAGTTCTGCTTCAGCTCAGAAGCTGTGGGAGATGAAGTTGTTTGGAACCTTCATCTCATCCAAGAAGCTCTCTACCCATCTCAAAAATTAATCCCACTGAAATTAAGGAACCCATTCCCACAATGATGTAAGATTTGCAGCCTGAAAATAATATGGATGGGGATAGATGGCTTGGAGTAATTTAAGGGAAATCTGAAATCAAAATTCTTTGATCGTATCCTGTTCCTATTGCAGGTGAAACTAAAAAAATTAGAATATCGTGCAAAAGTTCATTTATTTCAGTAATGCAACTTAAAAGGTGAAACTAATATATGAGATAGACTCATTACATGCAAAGCGAGATAGTTCAAGCCTTGATTTGTCATAATTTTGATGATTATGGCTTACAGCTCATGAAAACCCCAAATTCACAATCTCAGAAAATTAGAATATTACATGAAATCAATAAAACAAGGATTGTACATAGAACAATATTGGACTTCTGAAAAGTATAAACACGCATATGCACTTAGTACTTGGTTTGGGCCCCTTTTGCATCAATTACTGCCTCAATGCAGCATGGCATGGATGCTATCAGCCTGTGGCACTTCTGAGATGTTATGGAAGACCAGGACATTTCAATAGCGGCCTTCAGCTCTCTATGGGGTTCAGGTCAGACGAGTTTGCTGGCCAATCAAGCATAGTAATCCCATGGTCATTGAACCAGATTTTGGTACTTTTGGCAGTGTGGGCAGATGCCAAGTCCTGCTGGAAAATGAAATCAGCATCCCCATAAAGCTCGTCTGCAGAAGGAAGCATGAAGTGCTACAAAATATCCTGGTAGACCGCTGCATTGACCCTAGACTTAATGAAGCACAGTGGACCAACACCAGCAGATGACATGGGTCCCCAAATCAACAGAGACTGTGGAAACTTTACACTGGACTTCAAGCGTCTTGCAGTGTATGCCTCTCCATTCTTCCTCCAGACTCTGGGTCCTTGGTTTCCAAATGAGATGCAAAAGTTGCCCTCATCAGAAAAGAGGACTTTGGCCCACTGAGCAACAGACGAGTTCTTTTTGTCTTTAGCCCCAGGTAAGACGCTTCTAACGTTGTTTGTTGTTCAGGAGCAGCTTGACAAGAGGAATACAACATTTGAAGCCCATGTCCAGGATCCGTTTGTGTGTGGTGGCTCTTGATGCACTGACTCCAGCCTTAGTCCATACCTTGTGAAAGTCCCCAACACTTTTGAATGGCCTTTTCCTGACAATCCTCTCCAGGCTGCGGTCATCCCTGCTGCTTGTGCACCTTTTTCTTCCACACTTTTCCCTTCCACATAACTTTCTATTAATGTGCTTTGATACAGCACTTTGAGAACATCCAACTTCTTTTGCAATTACCTTTTGAGGCTTTCCCTCCTTATGGAGGGTGTCAGTTATGGTTTTCTGCACAACTGTCAGGTCAGCAGTCTTTCCCATGATTGTGATTTCTACTGAACCAGACTGAGAGATCCTTTAAAGATTCAGAACCCTTTGCAGGTGTTATGGCTTAATTAGCTGATTAGAGTGGGACACTTTGAGCCTAGAATATTGAACCTTTTCACAATATTCTAATTTTCTGAGATTGTGAATTTGGGGTTTTCATGAGCTGTAAGCCATAATCATCAAAATTATGACAAATCAAGGCTTGAACTATCTCACTTTGCATGTAATGAGTCTATCTTATATATTAGTTTCATCTTTTAAGTTGTATTATTGAAATAAATGAACTTTTGCATGATATTCTAATTTTTTGAGTTTCACCTGTAGGGTGCTTATTCTGATTTTAACTCTGACCTCCTCAATGTACATTTCAATTGGAAATTAAAAGATCTGGATGAGGTTTTTCCATCCTCATCCACCAGTTTAACTTGGATAAATCACTAACATGTTAAAAATCTCCCCCAGAAATATAGACATGAAAGGGAAGCTTTTTACAGAGTTGTATAAATACTTAATGCCATTAGTCTTTTGTAGATGTCAACCAAGATGTGTTATGCTGACTTTTGGGGAAATGCATTCCAATTTTCACTACTTTTGTCTCTGAGTACTTAAAGAAACAACATCATAGAACCAAATCCTCAGCAGAGAAAATCTCAGTGTGAATAACCTCTTCATGTTATATCGCTTTCCAGGATGTTGGGATTATTATTTGATAATGGCCTTCCCCAGTTAACAGGTGTTCTTGTCTGTGCATATTATTTATATATGCAAGTTGTTAATCCTGTTGTAATATTTCAAAAGCACTCGGTCAGTGTGCCAATTGTAATTACATCTGAAGCTACAAGTTGATCCCTATAAGCAATTTGCCATTAATAGCCATAACCTGCAATAAAGTTTCACAACAGGGCAACATCATGTGATTGTGTACTTCTATTGCTCTTTGCTCTCTGGTAGTGTTAAAAACAAGGAGAGGACAGCTTTAATCCATTTGGTTAGTTCTCCTTCTCATAAAATACTGTCTGCCTACTTTGGATTTTAAATCTTAGAACTGGTTGGCAGACGAAAAACAATTTGGATAGAAGAAAGGAGGCTGCCTAATTAAGCAAATTCTACTTTGCAATTCAGGACAACCAGCCTTAGCTCCCAGTTATCCCACTGCCAGTCAGACCCCTCCTTCCAAGGCAGACCCCGATTCCTGAGGTGGGGCTGCCCAGGGCCGTGCATCACTGCTCAGAGTGGGACTCCCCACTACTGGGCAATCAGTCATCCCAACCTAGTCAACAGTTTCTTCCCATCCTATTTCCTGCCTGCCATATCTGAAAAGCAGCAGGGGAGAATGGGATCAGGCATATGGCTAGAGTTGAACCCATTGAGACTAAGTAATTAGGGCTTTCCAAAAGTTTTTTTGGCAAAGTCCCTCATTTTGACAATGGCATTCTTGAGTTAGCTGAGGAATTGTCAGTTTTAAAGGCAAATTCTCTCTTGCCATCTGTAGACAACTATCTGAAGGATAGGCAAGATGGTAGGAATCAATGGGCAATAAGCTATTATGTTGAGAAGAGCACTCTCACGGGTGACTGATTTTTAATCACTCTGTTTTCTTTTTGTCACTGAAATAGGCAGTGCCTACAGCAGTTCTATAAATGCTGCATATCGCAGAAAATAAGAAAAACAGCACTTCAAAAGTAACTTTCTCCAATAAAAAAGATATCCTAAAGAATTTGAAAACTCTGAAAAGTAAAAGTATAGTTTAGGTTTTGTATCCAATATGTGTAGTCTGGATTAAATCTTTAATTTTTTTTAGTGCAGATTCTGTCGATGTTCCATTTGGAAAACACTGATTTTACTTCAGTTTGTAAGAATCAACCTGCAATATTCATCGAGATGTGTGTATATGGTTACCAAACCTAGTGTTGCATGAGGTCCCTCAATTCGTTTAATACACCTGGTGCTGTAATAATTAGCACAAACAAGACTCTGCATACCTCTTATCGATCCAAACGCTGCTTCTCACATCATTTACAGCTTGACTATTTGGGTACCCATTGGTGATAATGCACAGAACTTTGGGCCTCAAGACTAGCCTTGGCTGAAACACTCTTTTTTAAAAAAAAGATTTGTATAAAATCAGTTGAAAATATGTCTAATAACAACACAATACACCAACTCTGAAAAGAACCGATTGTCCAATTGCAACAGAACAGGTTTGTGTGGCTTGATCATCAACTTAAAGGTCACCTTTTGCTGTCACTAAAAATAAGCTACAATGAAAGTTTCAGGGGAAGGGGTATTCTCACCATAGGGTGGTGTCACAACGAAGCCTATTTGGTTACAAGCTTCCTAAAATCTTTGCTCTGTCTTTTTAGATTGGATAAAGAGGGTCAACCTCATAGCAGAGCTTAATAACCCACCCTTTTTGTGTGAATTCTGGCTTTCTGAAAGTATCTTGAAGGAGTGAAGCATATTTGATCTAAAGTTGTGGTTCTGTCAGTGGGCCTGGGAAAACGAACAGGAGGGAGCCCATTAAATGGTTAGCATGAATGTGTGTTGTCACCAGGGTGGTGGAGGGTTATTTTATTATTTTTTATTTCTTTTATATGGTGTTTTTATATCTTTGTAAGCTGCCTTGAGTGGCCATGTGCGAATAGGCGGCAAAATAATTTTCTAAATATATTTGATTAAACGGCAGGTATTAGTTTATAGAGAAAGTATATAGATTGTAGTTACATATGGACGTCAAGTCTTTTTTCAGGCTCCCAGAAGACAGGGCTGTTTTAAAGTAGTGCTGTGCTTGTAAATCCTTACATTTTAAATCATCTCTTCCCAATCATTTTGAAAATATGCACAGCCCTAAAAATTATCCCAGAAGTCCCCAAGTGAACAAATGTATATCCTTATCTACTCTTGATTTATTTTGTGAACCCAGAGGGAAGGATAAAACCTTCAATGTTACTTTCTTTCACACATACAGATCAAAGGTGGAAATGTAGTGAAGTTGTCATATCATGTCCTGGGATTTAGGTGTACTTCCCTCAAATTGTTATTTTCAGTAGCAGGTTAATGCATTGTTCCAGGTCCTTCAGTCTTAAACAAACCATGCTTGCATAGCCTTCTGATTGCCAAACTAGTTTGAATAGAATCGTTTACATTTATTTTTAGAAATGTGACAGTAAGGATGTGCCACAACCTGCTGGGCATGTGATTACATCTGAATTGAATGTTGCAATTAATCTTTTCTATCTATTCTATCACCTCCTCCTCTACACTCCCCTCGTTCTAGCACACATGCACTGACATACAAGCCAAGAAGCCAGAGAGGAATATTCACATAGTCCCAAAGGATTAGCTTCCAGATGCTTGGAGAAGTTCCACATATCTCCATATCCATATCCTTAGCTTAATCCTGAGTCTGGGCCACCACCTGGCATTTGGAAATCTCTAGTACAGGTCCTGTGGGGGTGGGGGTGGGGGTGGGGTGAAAGGACAATATGCAACAGAAGGCTCCAGCCAGAGAGATGTCCTCTATCTTTCTATCCATTGTTTATGTTAACATTCATGGCTACTGTCTTTACCATATTGATTAATATTAAAACATGGTTGACTCACTTTTAAAGGATCTCAGTCTTTAGGGATTAGCAGACTGAGTACTTAGTCCTAGTCCTTTGGAGGTTGAAGGCCTTCAGTTCATTTGATATGCATCAGGTTTCCGAATCTTGGCAACTTTAAAATCTGTGGACTTCAATTCCCAGAATTCTAAGGTACCATGCTGGCTAGGGAATTCTGGAAGTTGAAATGCACACATCTTAAAAGTTACCAAGGTTCGGAAACCTGATGTACTTGTTTACATGTTCTCTACATTCAAATGTTTATAACTTTGGCTCTCCACTTCAGATCCTCAGCTTGGGACTCTGCTTCTTTTAAGAACTGGATTTGTTTAAACAACAAACACATGCTAATTGAGTAAGTAACATTTCCTCCCTGTTTTTACTTTCTTCAAATGGCTGCTGCTTAAGCCCTGTTCCTGTACCACACCCTATTTCTAAACAATTTCACTTATCAGATTCCAAGGACCCCAGGCATTTAAATATACATAAAAGAAAGTCTCTCACATAGCTTTGAAATATGTATGAAAAAAACCCTCAATGAAAAACCCTTCAATCACTGTCAGCCTCTCCCATATAATAGGCACAATAACAGCAGCTTCAGTGATCGCATATACATGCATGTTAATGAGATATCACAGATCAAACTCCCACAGTAAATTGCAAGATTCACCTTCTTGTAAAGCTTAAATGGCATGATTTTGTCCTCATGCTTAAGATTGCGAGGCAGAAAAAAACATGCAATTTTGTTAAGCTTGGTCAGCTTGGACATGTGAAAGAACATGTGTGATCAGCACTCAAGAGTATTGTTATGTGGCTGACATTCTATTTCGGATGAAAAAGTAGATGCTGGTGTAGAGAACCCATCTGTTCTAGGATAGAGGATTTGCTTTAACTCAGATTGTCTACCTTTTTCGCTTGGATTGTCTAGGGTGATCAATAAAAACAAGCCAGCTCTCAAGCAGAAAACTTCCCTCCAGCAATCCAATTTTTCTAGCTGCAGATGCCAGAAACCGAATCTGCCCCTTCTGCCTGGAAAACTTGCTCAGAAGCACCTGTGATTTAATTTGTACATGACATGCCCTTGGAACAAGTGCAGGGGATAAGCTTTCTTGCAAGTTGATTATTCATGTTCAGAATGACAGGCTAATTTCTATTCAGTTGCATTTCATTTTTACTCCTGGCTTTCCATTTAAAAAAATATATATAAAAGGTTGCAACTGGATCTCTGAATATCAAGACTGGACAAGAACATTGCCAGAAAGAGATTAACTGGTATGACTCAAACACTCTGCAGATATAACGGGCACAACAGGGTTGGAGGATTTGGGTGTGTAAACATGCCCCACCCTAATTTTCCCATGCACAGTTTCTGTACTGATCTTTGCGCAGATCCTCACTCTGAGTCAGGAAAGCCTGCTTATCTGGTTCTCCAGTCATCAGTCAGGGCTGTAATGCAAGTATGTGTGATCGTATCTCCCAAATCTATTAAATACATGTTTGCAGGTGGATGCTTTTAGGCACATTTTGATGAAAATTAGAAGGAGCTCAAAATGTTTGCATGTTCAGTATTTAATAAATTGAGTACTTGAAGGCTGGGGGCCTTCAGTACTATAGCTGCAAGGAATGGCCTGTTCAAGTTGACCACTAAAGATCAAGCAGCATCAGTCAAATGTGATCATATTAAGAGAAGGATCTGTATGGTAAACTTAGATAGAAAGATCAAGTGACATACAGTGACATCTTGTTGATACTTGTTGATTTTTGGAGTGCATATATGGGTTTACTTCTTCAGATACATTGAGATTGTAGCTCCTTAATTCCCAATCAACATTCTTGCTGGAAAGTTAGAAACAGCTGTTCCAATGCATTTGCAGGATGCCAAGAGGGGAACGTTAATCTCATAGTTCTAAAAGCCATCTGATACCAATAAGTCTTCAGTTTACAGATTCACTTTATGCTGTACATTCAGGATATCTCCATTAGCCATCCTCAGTTAGAATCCAACCTATATCTAAGTGACATTTATGCACACTAAAAAAAGCCAATCTTAACAGGTTAATCTCTTGGATCAAAACAGCAAAATAACCGAGACTAACTTAAAGGCAGATGTCTTGTCTGTAGGTTTTTACAGTCTGCTGTCTCAGGTGGGTGAAGTTTTGCCCTCCTTAGTTTAATCATACCTTGGATATGAGAAACCAATTAGAGACATAAAATCAAATGCCCACAAAAAGCATGAGAAATAGTTAATAATATTTCAGTGTAAAACTTAATTGAGTACAGAGGTAATTATGGCAGTGATGCTGACTGATGTCTATAGCAAGTGGTGGAAAAGATCGGTAGAGGTTGGATAGTATTTATGAGAGGAAACCACCAGAAATCTCAGGGCTTTAGTCTCAATTAGGAAGTAAAAAGATATTCTTGAAAAATGTAATGGCACACCACTTCCGTATTGTTACAAGAAAACTACATAGATGCAACTCCTTAATCCCCAGGAATCAAGGGCAGCTAAACAGACATGTTACCTTCAATTGGTGACAAATTACATCTTAGTAAAATGCTAGGAAGGAAAAAAAAAATAAGAATAGACAAATTACATTTTAGTAATTTGTTCATTCTTATTTTTTTCCTTCCTAGCATTTTGACACAAGTCCAAGGTTTCCCTTCTTCAACAACCTGGTGTTGATCTATCAATTGCAAAAGGAATTGCCTGACTGGCTTGTCACCAGAGCCTGAGGTCTTGGGCTAGGAGAGAGTGACTGGCCTAGTCACCCAGCCAGCTTTCATGCTAGAAGTGGAACAGTCACCTGGTTTCTAGACTACCGTCTTAAAAGTTCTCATTCCATAGACATTCTTATATGGGAGGAGAAATTATCATCAAAGAATTGAATCAGATTTGATACTGGATTCTTACATAAAGGATTGCTCTTCTGAAATATCTATTTTGTACAGGTACTGCTCTGGTTACCCATGTGAAACGTCTGAAATGGAATGGAGTGTATAAATTAAAGTGAACAAATACATGCAACATCCCTACCCCTTTTTGTTAGGTTAGGCAACCACACTGCAATCTGGGCATGCATATTCATGAGCATTGGCATTCCTTGACTAGTTCAAGCAGCAACTGATTTTATGTTTAGATAACATTTAAAGTTTATGTAGAGATATGTCCTATCTAAGGGGGATAGTGGAAAAAGGTATGGCAATCTACAATAAACTCAACACTTAAAATACTCAATCAGCAGCAATGAGAAAAGACTACCAATAAAATGGTCAAAATGTTATTTCCTAAAAAACAAAGAGAAAAAAACAATGCAGCAAAGTAGAGGGAAAACTAATTGCATAACTAGCAAACGTTTCTCGAGAACATGTATAGATATTTAGATGCCTTTACCTGGTTACAGGTAATTTACTTTAGATGTCTTGTGCTGGTTACCATACAGAGTTAGTTTGAATGTATTATAAGCAATAATTCTGGTTACATGAGCATAAAGGACAGACCCATTGGCCTTCACATACAGGTAGTCCTCAAATTACAATCATTTGTTTAGCAATTGTTTGAAGCTACAACAGCACTGAAAAAAATGACAACTAGTTCTTGCACTTATGACTATTGCATCCTCCCCAAAGTTACATGATCAAAATTCAGGCACTTGGCAACTGGCATGTATTTATGATAGTTACAGCATCCTGAAGTCATGTGAACAACATCTGATACCTTCCCGACTGGCTTCCGACAAGCAAAGTCAGTGGGGGAAGCTTAGCAGCACTTATATATCGCTTCATAGTGCTTTTCAGCCCTCTCTAAGCAGTTTACAGAATCAGCATATTGCCCCCAAGAATCTGGCTCCTCATTTTACTGACTTTGGAAGGTTGGAAGGCTGAGTCAACCTTGAGTCGGTCAGTGATTCACTTAACAACTATGATTTTAAAAAAAAAACCTTTGTAAATTCAGGCACAACAGCTGCCTTGTTTAGTAACAGAAATTCTCATCACAACTGTGGTCATAAATCAAGGACTATCTGTACCACATTGTAGAATGTATCAGAATGTATCAGAATTGGGTAAAAGAACTGGGTATTGAAATTTCTAATCAAAATTGGAAAATGAACTGGGTTAGCAGAATAATGAGGACATTATCAATAAGGATCAAAGAACATAATTATAAAATTGTCTGGAAGTGGTATCTGACCCCAATAAGACTTTTTCAAATGGATAATAAAGTGGATAAAATGTGTTGGAGATGTAAAGTGGAACTCAGGACATATGCTCATATGTGGTATAAATGTAATGGGGTTGAACTTTTTTGGTCTAGGATAGAAAATGAAATATTTGAAATGATTAAGAGGAGGGTCAAATTGAAATTGGAAACCATATTATTATTAATATTGAATGAAACAACATTAACAACTGGAGAAAGAGAATTGGTGAGGATTTTGGTTATAATGGGGAGAATTATAATTGCTAGATATTGGAAATTAAATGTTGACCTAAAACTAGAAGAATGGTATAATGAAACATGGAAATTTGCATTAAATGATAAATTGACTTGTGATATTAAAATTAGAAGTGGTATATACAAAGATAATGTTTTTTGGAACACTTGGCAACCATTTGTGGACTCTGCACTTGGAAGATTGGATGAATCGGCGCCAGTACCTTATCAAAGAGATTTCTGGAAGAATTGAAGACTTTAATTTCCTAAAACTTCCTTTCCATTTGTATAGTACATTGGGGTGAAAATTTTTTCCTTTTTTATTATTGATTTTTGTATTGTTTTTTTTTCTATTATTCTAATAAATTTTTTTTTAAATTAAAAAAAAAAGAATGTATCAGCAACCATCCTCAGTCACCCGCGCAGGGCCATTGGGAGCAGGAATTCAGTGACTTCTGAAGACCACCAATTTTCCAGGTGAAAATCAGCTGCTGGAAACTGCAACCCAATTCACTGTTCTTATTAGTATTATTGTTACTGCTCTTACTATTCATACTTACAGTCTTCCAGCCGTTTATATCAGTATTTAAAGCACTCTCTCAATTCCATGTCCCCCCCCCCCCACAACAACAATCACCCTGTGAGAAAGGACAAAGTGAGCTTCCTTAGCTGACTGTGAACCTAACCCTGCCTTTCCCATTTTATTCCAACAGCTGAACCACTATATCATTTCATCGGGTTTTAGTAGGGAGTAAACATATTTAACAAATTGGCCTCCTAAGCAAAGGGGCATTTGCCAAACTGACCTCTATGGCAATGTTGTACTACAACTCCCAGCCGACTAGGTAATCCAAAGGCACCCAAAAGGTGCCCTAAAGAAGCTGAAGGCCAAAGAGCCGGCGGCACTACTTGTCTGGGCCTCCCAGGGTGGATTATGGGAGCTGTTGTCTAGCTAATTTAGCTGGTGGGGGCGGCGGCGGTGGGGGAAGAGAACCATTGCTCATGCCCTGCGTTTTGCGTGTGCTGACAAGGAAACGCTCGGGCGAATTCCTGGGAGCCCGACCGCTGCGTCTTTGGGGTTTGCCTTCTAATCCAAGTCATTCTTGGCTCGGGCCTCTCTTGGAAAAGCCGCGAAGCTGCCGGAAATTCGCTACCTGTCACGGTCCCCACGTTCGAAGCAGCGCGGGTCTGACTCAGCAGAAGGCAACCGCGAGGCTCCCTTGCAAGGCGCAGAAGGAACGACGGGGAATCATCGGGGCAATCGCCCAAGACGATCGCGGCCAGAGGGGAGACCCGACGGTAAACTTGCACGTCGCCGGTCGTCGCCACGCAGGCTTCTCTTTATAGCAACTGAGCATAAACGGCGCCCGCCGCGTTGCTGGGTTTTGCCGCGGGGAGAAGACCGAAGGAGGGGTGGGGGGGCGGTGAGACATTGAATCGTCTGGCTCTTTATGGAAACCGGTTCTAACCACTAGGGGGCCGTCTTCCTCCTCGCTTGCTCCTGCAAGGTAAGGAAGAAAGAAAACAGCCCTGATCTGAATGCTCAGCTGGTAGCGAAGGGAGAGGGGCGGAATATGGGCGGCGGGACGCGGGGTGGGGAGAGACCATCGGGAAACCCAACGGCCGTGTCAAGATCGGGCCGAAATTCCAAAACGGAGGTTTGCGAGCGGCTCGAGACTTTCCTTTCCTAGCTGGGATATGTATATATTTGGGGGCGGGGGGGGGGGGAAGAGGCGGTCTATTATTTTGGATGGTGGCGCTCACCCTGTAAATCTGCCAAGCGAAATTGCACCATCGGAGCGGTCTAACTTTAGTGGGTGGGGACGAGGGTGCTTCCTTAAACAGCCCGGAGAAGGAGAAGAGCGGAGGGAACCGGGTAGGGGCGCGCTTCTTCTTCCTGGGCGGCGGCTGCTGGTGCTGGTGCTCGTGGTGTCGCCGTCGCCGCTACTCCTCTTGCCCAGCCCAGCCCAGCCCCGCGCTTCTGGATCTATCGCCTAACACGTGGGGGCTTTTTTTTCCCTTTCCTTTTTCTTTTTTTTTGCGCGGCGGAAACTTTCGAGGGATACTTGCTGCCAACTTAGACACACGCGCTCGGTGACAGCGGCGTGGGACTCTCGCCGTGGCTTTGCGGGTGGTGGAATCGCAGCTCCACGCGGATCCAGGCGCTCCTTTTCGGCCAGGGTGCGTGTGCCTCTCTGCCTTTTCCTGCGATTGGAATTCCGGCCCTTCGTTGCTGACTCTCTGGGGGCTCCGGCCGGTCGCCCCCCGCCGCCGCTCCCTTTTTCCTAAGCACTGAAAAAATGTGGCCGGCGAGCCTTTTCCACGGAGCCGCTCTAGTTATCCGGAGGGGCGGGAGCCTGCCCCCCCCCCGGCCCCCCTCGTTTTTGTGCCTCCAGTGTAACTCAAGAAGATCTGGCCAGGACGAGGGAGGACGAGCAAGTTAAATCCACAGGAACGCGCCAGGGTTACTGGCTGTCCCCCCTTGACAGAAGGTAAGCAGGGAGGGGAAAGGACCGACCGGCCGACTACGCACGCGTGTGTGCTCGGAGCTCCTTTGCCAGGGGGTTCGGCTCTTGTCAGTTGCATCGTGCTCACGGGCTGGCGTGAATCGGGGACCCTTTAAATCCCCGGGGTTTTTGGGGGGTGGGTGGGATCAATCTCGGGCGGCTTCGATCGAGCTCTCCACGCGGACATCTTTTCCCGGGGAGCCGTTCGATTGTCGTGTGATGGGCAGGGCGATCTGTTTTGCAAGCGGACGGGTGGCATGCGCAGGTTCCCAGGGCAGACCCGAAGCTGCTTTTCCACACGTTCCTACAGATCCACCCCTCCCTTCCCCGTTGGGAGAACTACCCGGGTCAACATAATTCTTTCCTTTTCTCTTTTTTCCCCCCCAAAGCGCGTTTCCTAAAGGGCAAGAAGCTAGTTGGCAGTTTAAGGCGCACTTGGGCTTTTAAAATCCGCCGGCGAACCCAAAACGCGGCTAAAAATGGAACGACGTTCTTAAGGTGCTGCTGAAACGGATCGGTGGCTGCCCGATTGTATGGGTGTGTCTCCCCCCCCCTCCCCCCAACCCTCTTCCCCCGATCATTGTAAGAAGCAACGGTTTCTATTGAAGCCCCGGCGAGGCTTTCTCCGGACGAGCAGCTGGGAGTTTGGGGCTGGGTCTTTGCGGGCGAGATGAGAAGTTTGTGCCTTCAACTGGCCTACAAAGTCCCAGTTCTCGGCTCTTAACTTTGCGGTGCGGCTGGGCGCTACCCGGAGGGGAGAGGACAGACGCGGGCGAGGCAGCAGCCGAAAAGGAGTTTCTATTGTCAGGGTGCGGGGAAGAGTCACAAGGGTCTGGGGTCGGTGAAATAATTCCTCCTATCTCGGAATATAAGGAAGGCTTTAAGGAAGGCTGTTCTCTTTCCACACGTTGCCCTTCCAAACCCGCGAACACACCCACTGCGATTGAGATTTTCCCTTACGAAATGAAGCACCAGGCGGTATCGATCCCTCGATCCAGCCCAAATGGAGCCCTGGAAGGTCGCGTCCCTTATAGAGGAAGCACGTGCTTAACTTTTCCTGGCGAACAGTCCCCGGTTCCTAGCAGAAATTAATTTTTCTCTGGGTTGTTAAATTGCGATAGGCCTTCATAACCATTTCAAACGGACAGAATGTTACTGACATTTTTTCAAAAAATAAAATAAAATAAAATGAATAAGTACGGATTCCAATATTGATTTTAAAATTTAGATAGATCTGTTGGAAATACGTCAAATACAACCGAATAATATTGGCGAATTACTTCTTTGAATGCGCTTGAATTGAAGTTTTCCAGCCTTTTCCTATGTTCACATGAAATGTGTTTTTATGTCTCCCAAATTTGCAAGTCATTGTAACCATGTCTGGTTTCGGGGGCCTTAAGTCAAAGAGTGCCAATATTTATTTTCCCTTTTTTTCCCCTTTATGTTCTTTATTTAGAAAGAAAATGCAGTTTCTTTCTAAGGAAAAAAATGATAATCATAAATGGAAATAGTATGAGTATTAGCAATTGTTATATTGTTTGTAGGAATGCTTTTTTAAAAGCTATTTATCAAGCGATGAGGCAGCTTTTGAAAATATAGGGTCAGTAATCCTAACAGCTGTGATTGTTTGGTTTTATAGAAATGACACAGTTCTGGGGGGGGGGGGAACTAAATTTATTGTATTCAGAATAATAGAAGGTATTTGATTTTACATACATGTCACACTACAGAAAGCGTTTAAATAAAAAAAGCTTTATAAGCAGAATTCTTAGTAAAGAAAGAAAAATAATGGCTGTATAATTTCAGCGTACACATATTCAGTAATAAATCTAGTGACTTTAGTGGAAATTATTTCTAAGTAATTGTGTGTAAGACTCTGGCTTTTAAAAGTTTATCCAAATGTTAATACCTGGGGGGGGAGTTATAAATAAACACATAAATGATTCTTTCCATAAATAATGTGAGCCTTATGGTATAAATGTCCCATATCCCCATAAGAATTAAACCACATTATGGTATGTTCGCCAGTGTGTAAATCTTTCTGGTGATGGATTTTAAAACGGTCTGACAACTTTCCATTTTAAAATTTCTTTACAGAGAATGAAAAGCACAGCTTTGTACACTTCGTTCAGACTATATAACAATCACAATCTATCTGCCTATTGATAACAGGCATATTCCATTTGCAGCCTACATTTCATTTCATTAATAAAACAAACTCTTTCCATCTGCTAAAACATAACCATTTATCTACCATGATCATACATATTGGTAAACATCAATTAAACTATTATTAAAAGAGGGCCTTGTTCAACACAGGTTTAAAGAGGCATTTAATATTAACTGGGAATACAAATATAATTAAAAATATATGCAGTAATTAGTGCACAAAAACTTTGAAAGCCAGCTGGGAGGTGGGGAATATTTTACCTTTTATGGTCCAAAGATGTCAACCAAGATCTCATTTAAGACCGAAATGAAGAGGCAACTCTGCTTTCATTATATATGTCTATATCTTCTGAATGAACAAATCATTCATGTAGTTCTAAATGTATGCGTTTGGGGGAAAATGCCATTGAACTCTCTAAACATTTTACATTTTGAAGTGATTGTTCAGTTAGGACCATGGTGCTAAATTTTAATCTATAGTTTGGAATTTAACATTTGGGTAATAGAAACATATCAAAGGTGTAAAGGCCAAATACATATGAACAATTTTAATACCATTTGTTATTTTTCAAAAGGCTTCCGTTTTGGTATTTTGTATTGCTGCTATATTTTTCAAAATGATTTCTACAAAGAAATGGAACTATTGGTATTTCTGTTGTAAAAATTTTCATGCACAAAAATACAAATAGATTTTAGGCAGTGTTACTGGCTTACCTGCAACTGACTGTACATTCCAGCAAACTGAAAATCCAAATGTATTCTGTGAGACCTGATCCATTTGCTAGGGAATGCATTAAGAATTTCTGGTGTCCATTTGGGCCTTGTTCTATTTTCTTAGAATACTTTTAATAACTATGTCAGATCAGCCTTTTCTGGAAAGAAGCATGCATGGTGCAATCCTATGCCGGTTTATTTGGGAATGAATTCCCCACTGCAAATTTAAGATATAATTTAAATTTCATGGGCATAGGATCAGACTTCTGTGGTATAGTCCTGAGAAAGAAACTTTAATCCGATTCTACCCACGAGACTTAATTCTAGAATAAGTGTTCAGACTTAAGTCAATGTCACACTTTTTTCAGTAAAAAAAAAAACACCCACCTTTAGTGGGATTGCATGGTAAATGTGATTTTACTTTACTTTTAAGGTTACTTTGTTAGCTTTTTTCCTGTTCTTCATTTAATATATTAAAAGCATATATATTACTATTTGATTTATCGTTTAAAATTCTATATTAGCTTATTAATTGCCCAGGATAGCTAATAAACAGTAGTTAGGTTTATTTAAATAAAAATCCTACTTTCAAGGTCGGTCTAAGCCAGATCAGCGCCAGAGCAAAAAATATGCTTTATATTTATGTGTGTTTGTGTGTGTATTCATATTCTATATAATCTCCCAAACCTTAATTATTTAATAGACACATTTTCCATAGAGGCAAACATACCTTATTTTCAATCCTAAATATTTTCCATCATACAGTAAACCTGACGAAAATCCGTTTGCCTTGAGAAACAAATCAAACAATTATTTTATGTGTTGCTGTTTATTATCCTCCTCTGTGGCCTACAACACAAGGATGCATTTCATTGTGTAGGAAACTCAATTTCCATCTCTGTTCTCCAGCCTTTGCATTTTATGCACTTAGTAAGAAAATTACATTTCCCATTACCTTTTTCTGAGTTAGTTTTGTCACTTAACCCTAACATGAAGTAGATGTGTGAGCTCAGTGGAAGAAGAGAGGAAATGCCATCCTTTGGGGGCACTGATGTCCAATTATCACTGAATTTTCTACTCTAAATTCTCTTAGGAGCAGCATTTCTTGAGTAAAGGCCCTTAGCACAGGAATGGAAAGAAGAGGATCTTGAAAGTCTTCCTCCTACTAGGCCAACGCCCGTCAAAAGTATGATGGCATGATCCAGCACACAGTGACGTGTCCTGGAGTATTTATTAAAATTAAATGTAAATTTGTACTGGATTGGATTCCAAATATTTTGTAAGGTGTTCCCTCATATGCTGAAATTGATTTGTTTCGAGAAAGTGTGTGTGAGATCGATCAAAAGCGATGTGAATGCAAAGTCCTTGGTTAAGAATGCGTTCCTAAAATGTCTACAGATGGGAAGGGTGGAAAGACTTTAGAAGGACTCATAGATAATTCTCTGGGCTAAGGTCCTATGACTGCAATCCTTTGTGTGCTTCTCTGAAGCCCATAGGCTACATTTACACTGTAGCATTTTCATAAGAAATGGTGAATAGAATTGTGCTGTAAATCCCCTGAATATTAATATTGATAAAACTCTGTGATAGCCTCAAAGTAGTTTGGGGAAAAGGGCAAATGTTTTTCAACAATTGTATGAGCTCAGTTCACATATTAGCTGGAACTCTAGAAGATTAATAATGATGTATAAAGTATTTCATTTGGATGCTTCAATCTTTGGTTTATAATATTCCCTGATCTCAGACTTTTGGATTTTAATAGGAAAGTTTTAAGTAAGCCTGCTTTCAGTTTTCTTTCAATAGGCTTTTGTTATATTGCAGTTGCACTTGTATTCTTTTCTTTGAAGAAACTTCGGAGATACTGGCCACAGAGTATTCCACTTCTTCCTTGAGCCATGTCACTTAAACTATTCTTTAACCTTTTTTTTCTACAATAAATGAAATTGCAGCAAAAGGGAAGAAAACCTAAAAGGGGCGGGAGACACCCGATTCATTTGGAGTGAGAAAACTTTGTGTATGTTCATGTGCTTCTCTTATTAGATCAGGAAATTGCATCCCATTAAAACCATGGAATCTCCTGCTCCCGATTAAAACCATGGAATGCTATTTTACAATTAATAAAGTCTAGTGAATTTATTCATGCATTTGTACTTTTTCTCGCAAGAACATGAACGATTCATAAAATCGCATCTCAGTGAATTCATTCAGGCATCGCATCTGTGTAGTTCTCGTAGCAAGAATATGGAAGGGATTTGCCACCACCTTCTTCTGGGAAGCTTTATGATGTAACAATCTAGCCTATAGCCCAGGGATTTCCCTGTGGCCTCCCATCCAAACACAAAAGAGGCCCAAGTGTGTCTTGCCTCCAAGCCCAACTCAATAATGTAAAAAGTCAACACAAGATCATCATGTTCTTTAGTTTAATGATTGCCCCTTAGCTGAACTCATGTTTCTTATTTTAGCAGCTTATCTATCATTTTCCAGCTTTTAGTCAATTAGAACAGTGGGGGCACCTATTATTTAAGGTCTTTTTTTTTTTTCAGCAAAAGGGGAGTTTAGCTCGGGGGGTTTCATGGGGTCTGTAAGAAAAAGCAGGAACTCCGTCAAGAATCTGGTTTCTGCTCTGCTCTGCCTGTGTCTCCTGGAATTCTAGTCTTGCAATTCCCATTTTTTCCTTAAGGCTCTTCCCAGGTTCGGATGGGAGGGGGAGAGAGATTGCTTAAAGCAGACAAACACAATAACTTTAGGAGAGAAACACAGAGTTCTGTTTGGAAAGAGCAGGCATCTGCTTTTGAGTACAGATTTCATTGCTTGTCTCTTCCATTTTCAATGAATACTTCAGGGGGGTTTGCTGTCTTTTAAATAGACACGTCATTCTGTTTGAAGATTCACCCTGATATTTTGCCTTGTGCAGATTTCCTAGGAATGGTTTAAATATTTGTACTCGAAATGTAACATAATAATAATCCATCCTTTTCTTTGGTATACTGGGAACTTGCCCAGTGGGAGTTCCAGTATTTGCTCAGTTCTTCAGGCGCTTTCAAATTTTGACGCGTGCGAGACTATCTATTCCTGTTCTACAGTATGTATTTTTACCGGCAGTGTTTGAGTGTGCATCCTTCCTGTAAATGTTTGGGCAAAAACAGAAAGAAAGAAAAAAAAAAAGATTGATGTGACTTCTCTTTTTTAGGCTGTTAGCAAGCTGACATAGGAGGAACATGCCAAAGCAAACCTTTCGACGTACTCCAGGCCCCGTTCCATGTTTTAGCTGACAATCATGTTTGCTGTGGCTGAAAAAGTGTTCAACCGGTGTTTTTCTGCAGGAATCCTACGGATGTGTGAATGGGAGAATTGTGCTTCCCCGTGTGGACGCCTGGGCACACACGTTTGCAAACTGCTTGGTGCCGTGAGAAGGATCCTTCCAGGAAGGTATTATGGGTTGGCCAGCCATTTGGCAGGGTCTTCTGGATTCATTCTCTGACGTCTGAACTCCATTCATTTTTATTAGAAGGCGTCTTGCAGACTGAACAAGAATGACTGAAGGAGTTTGGACTTTCTGTCCTAATACATTGCCCATAATTAAGAGAATGAAATTCTGTCTTGAGCAAGAGGATTCTGTTCAATTTGGGAGCCCCCAAAGATTGGCCTTTGGGGTATCAGACAGTGGCTTTTGGCAGGGCCGTGTAGAAGCAGAAGGCCCCCCCCCCCCTAGTTTATAAGGCCATAAAACGACCCATAAAACAATGGCAATGAAGTCATTGCTGCATAGAATCTCTCTGACCTCTGGGTCAGACTGACTATCCTGGCCTAGCCCAGAAGGAGATTGCTCCAGGGCCTAGCTGCCTTGTTCACAAACATATTGTTGTTGTTCGACTTGTTAAACCAATGCTCAAGTTAAGCCCTTGTTTTCTCTATCACAAATTAAGGATCCTGTCTATCTTGGAACAACAAAGGGTTCCTTCTTTGGGGGAGATAAGGCAGTATTGTTGCTCTAACCCCTCCCTCCCCCTCCCTCCCCAGTCCTTGGGATGGCATTGGAATGAAAATCTAGATAAATAAATAACCTTGTGATCCTTGTTATCTCCCTCATCCACCCCCAATTTTAGAGTCTTTGAGTAATTTGGTTGGAAGGCTTCTGCTTGGCTATGTCCATCAATTACTAGAGACTGACTAATGGAAGGCATAGGCTGAATTTCTGTGCAGAATTGCAAAACTTGTTTGCACTCAGGAAAAAAATCCCACATTTTTACTTGGGAGTAATACGCAATAGAACTGTGGGGAGACTTTAGCCTTTTAGGGTGTGACTTCTTGCATGCCAGCAGAAGGTACTAATGAGTTAGGCATTAAAAAGACATTTTTTAAAAAATATAGCTTTTTTTGGAAGTATACATTTATACAGATATAGGAGAGCTGTGCAGGGCTTGTCCAACTAATTTCCTTATCCTGGGAAGTAGCGTGAGCTACTTCCCAGGATCCTGGAGAAGGTTTCTCCCTGGTTCTTGAACATTATTTGGGAAATCAAGAGTTCATCTAGGAAGACAAAAAAAAAAAGTAAATAAATGTTTTCTTTTTTTTTCTTCTTACGGTCAGAATGACATTGTTAAGAAACCCAGAACATTGCAGGTACAGGTAGTCCTCGAGTTATGACCACAATTGACTCCAAAATTTCTGTTGTTAAGCAAGACAGTTTTTAAGTGAGCATTGCCCCATTTTGCTGTTTTTCTTGGCCACAGTTATTAAGTGAATCACTGCAGTTGTTAAGCTAGTAACAGGTTTGTTAAATGAATCTGGCTTCCCCATTGACTTTGCTTGTCAGAAGGTCGCAAAAGAGGATCACATGACCCCTGGAACATTGCAACCGTCATAAAAATAAGGCAATTGCCAAGCCTCCTGATTTTAATCACATGACCATGGAGATGCTGTAATGATTGTGAGTGAAAAATGGTCATAAGTCACTTTTTTCAGGGTCGTTGTAACCTTGAACTGTCACTAAATGAATGTTTGTAACTAGAGGACTACCTGTACAAATCATATCTCAATCAATTGATACAGGGAAATGTTAAATAAACAACCAAAGGTTCTTTCAGTTTGGGCTTGATTCCTGATGATTCTTCCAGAACAGGTTTTTTTAAAAATTTGATTTATATGCCGCCCTTCTCCGGAGACTCAGGGCGGCTTACAATGCGTTAAGCAATAGCCTTCATACTTTTGTATATTTATACAAAGTCAGCTTATTGCCCCCACAAACTGGGTCCTCAATTTACCTACCTTACAAAGGATGGAAGGCTGAGTCAACCTTGAGCCTGGTGAGATTCGAACTGGTGTAATTGCAGACAGCTGGATGTTAATTATGGTGCTTTAGTCTGCAGAGCTAAACCAGGCTTTTTTAGTTCAGTTGCTTGCCTTTACCATTTTTTAAGTGCCTCTTTGTGTGTGAGAGAGTGTTTGTGTGCATACAGATAAGTTTTGTTTTCACCCAACATATTGAGATTGTTGTTATTCCATGTTCTAGGAAAGCCTCTCTGTTTCGAATGAACCCTTGTACCACTTTTAATGCAGTGCTGGTCTTTCCACCGTGTGAGACATGCATAATGGATGGTATCTGAATCGGAGTTCTATGGAAGGTTTTGAATCGGGGACAGAGCAAGTTAAATATTTCTGTCCTCCTTGGAATGAATTAGAAACTGCCTTTAGCTGCCCCATTCCATTTGATTTTGAATTCAGAGTTTGCATTGAGTTGAAGCATAGCCTTCTCCCCCAATCATACGAGCGATTGTACATGTGCATGTAAAACTGAATTAGAGCATTTACGTCCTAAAGATGCTTTTTTTTTCAGGAGGCAACTGGACTTTCTTTTTTTTTTTCTTTTGAAGACATTTCACGTCTCATCCAAGAAGCTTTTTCAGTTCTGACTGGAAAGTGGGAAATGGAAGGATTTATATTCCTTGCAGACAGCTGGTCATTTGCATCCTTTTAGAGGGTCCTTGAGGCACTTGGAGGTTTATCTGTGTCCTTAGGGTCACCTGAGTAGTGCTCCTGTAGTCTGCAATTTTTTCCTCTGGAAATCCCAAATTGTATAGGTAAAAGTCTGTAGAGATTTTCAGTCATCCAATCATCCAATTGCCTCCTGAAAAGAAGCACCTTTAGGACAACCATGACCTGAGAACTTGAGAATCTCTACAGGCTTTTAGAGCATTTACGGTATTTTAGGGCGGTTGCTAGTGTGGAAAAATAGCAATGAGCCTTGTGTGAATCATGCATTTTAGTACATTAGGTGAATTTTTGTATTTATTTATTGGTGTCTTCGAATCCATGTTGATGCTTGGCAACTGCCTTGACATGTTCCTGCAATTTTTACGGCAAGATTTTTTGGAAGTGGTTTGCCCATACCTGCTTCCTAAGACTGAGAGAAAGTGTCTGGCCTAAGATCACCCAGCTGGCCTCGTGCCTAAGGCAAGACTAGAACTCACACTCTCCCAGTTTCTAGACAAGTGCCTTAACTGGTTGTAACGAGGTGTAAAAAATGGGATTACAGATCTGGGAAACTTTAAAAACGGTAAGAAAGGTTGCCTGTGAACTGTCCTCCTGTGGTTTTAAGGCGCCTAACCCAGCACCCTCAGTATTAATGATTCATAAGTCTGTTCTTTCATGTTGGTGGAGAACTGGCCCCCCAAAAATTACCTGCATGCATGACATTTTACTTTGTTATTTATTTAAAACATTTATAAAGCTGCCGATCTTATAACCAAATCTGGGCGGCTCCCAATCAAAAGTTAAAAGAGCATCAAAGCCATATTAAAGCTATAAAAACTAAACATATTAAAAAAAAAAACCTGGCGCCTAGTCAAATTTGTAATGTGCAATTATCCAATCTTATCCCAGGGCTTGGGGGGAGTGCCAGATCTTTAAAACTTTATGGAGGGCTAGAAGGGCAGGGGTCTGCCAAACTTCAAGGGGAAGAGGATGCCAGGCTTGCCCTGGAAAAGGCCTGCTTCCTGGCTCCCATCAGAAGGCAATATTTAGGGGAGGGAACTAAGAGGGTGCCCATCCTATCTCACCAGGTAGGATGGGTAGATGTCCTTAGGGAAAGATGGTCCTGCAGTTAGCCTGGCCCTCTGCCTTATAAGGTTTTAGAAGTGACAACCAGCACTTTGAATTGCACCTGAAAAGAAACTGGAAGCCAGTGCAGCTCGCACAACAGAAGTGTTACATGGGCAAACCTGGGGGCCTCTATTACAGGTAGTGCTCAACTTACAACTATAATTGAGCCTGCAAAATACAGTCGTAAGTCATGCTGCTTGTTAAACAGATCATTAAGTGAATCACCCCAGTTAAATGAATTCATTGTCCACCGTGGGAGGGTTGTTTTTTTGTTTTTTTTTTTGCCAAAAACTAGAAATAAACACCAGTTTCCTGCACAAAGAATGTTAAAACACAATCCCATGATTGCAGGACTCTGCACACGGCTGCAAATGTGAGCTGGTTGCCGAGTCCCCAAATGCAATCATGTGACCGCAGGAGGGAGTGGCTGTCAGAATTTTGATTCTGCGTTGTAAGTAGCCTTGGGGAGGTCCATCATAACTCTGAATGGTTGCTAAGTGACTGTCATAAGTCGAGGATTACCAATACCGTGTGTGCTGCTGCATTCTGGGCCAGATTATATCCATTGAAGTTTCTGGGTGGTCTTCAAGGGCAGCCCCATGCATTTTCTTGCGTTTGTGCCAAAATATAGTATCGTTATAGAAATGAGTCTCGAGAACAGTATTTTTTTCTGGCCGTTGATGGGATGAAAGATGCCTTTGTGTATAAGAGGGGGTTCCTTACTGATGCTCAGGGACTTCCTGGTTTTTTTGCAAGATAACAGTGCTTTTCTCAACTGCGCTCACGGGTTATGGTGTGAATTGCCATCCCTAATCCAGTGCTTCAGTATCAGTGTACAAAGTCTTAAATAAATCAATATTTATCTTGTATGGTTGAAAATAGGCTTTGGGCATGACAGGGTTATGTCCTGTTTGTTGTCCCAGCAACATGGTTACTTGAAATAAAAACTTTCTAAGGATGGCTCCCTAATTATGGAATTTCCCTCCATCATGATTAAATTTTGGGCAGCAACAACTCAGTTGTTTGGTATGTCGTGTAGCCTTAGAATTATAATCCTCTTTAACTTAATATTTGCAATGTTAAAGCTACTGATTTATGATATTTCTGTTTTAGTTTAAATTTTTTAAAATATATTTTAATATTATACAGAATGCGGGACTATTTTTTTGTTGTGCAATGCTTGCGGCCCCTCAAGAAAGGATGGTGAATAAATAGTAATGATAATAAAAGAAAGTTGGCATTCATTGATAGTTGCTGTAAGTTATACAAATGGTCTAGTAAAGGAGCTAATTATTATAACACTTCTCTCAGCCTGTAATTTTTTCATCATTTATAGAATATTGGTGATGTGGTATCTCTAGAGCCCAGTTTATTTTAGGAAGCTGGTTCCTGGGCAGGATAATTTAATTATTTTATTTATTTATTGAATCTATTTATCAACCCTCTGGTAACAAAATGATTCAATTGGGTGATATCCCAAGGGAGAAATTTACTATGAATTAGTCCAGTTTAAATTCCATTTTCGCTACATCTCTTTGATACAGGTATTCCTTGATTTATCATCATTCTTTTAGCAACGGTTCAAATTTACAATGATAAAAAGTAATTCATGACCGTTTTTCATGCTTATACCGTAGCTTCATCCCCATGGTCATGTGATCAAAATTTGGGTGCTTGGGAACTGGCATGTATTTATGACAGTTACAGTGTCGTGGGGTGTGTGTATGTCATGTGATCACCTGTGGTAAAAGTCAGTGAGAAAGCAAAGTTCACTATAGTAATTCACTTAATGACTGCGGCAAAAATCATAAAATGAGGCAAAAATCTGTCTTGCTTAACAACACAAATATTGGGCTCAACTGTGGTCATAACCTGTACTAGATGACACTTGGTTGCTGTCGATTGCTGTTTGATAGCATGTTGTTGTGGCTAAATTTATGTTGGGTTGATAATTAAATTAATGCCACCACACTTCTTTTTTTACTTGCTTCCATGAGGATGGATATTCCACCCATCTCTCTGGTCACCCACTTGGCCAAGCAGGTATGGCTACACATGTTCACCATTGTTCCTTCTCGTATCTAAGCAAATGTTTCATATCCAAGTATTTTTGCTGCCTAAAGATTGTCTTGAGATTTAAATTCACTTCCTTTCTCTGTCCCTTACGCGCACATATGTTGATCCCATAGGGGCAAACCACAATATATTAATTAGACTGCATTTGGCTTGACAATTCACAGCCAGCACAAGCTTGATTAAATGCTGCCTGGCAGGCCCCGTTTCCCCTTTCACTGTTCCTCCTGGTTTATCTTGAGGTAGTAGCATTGTAGTTGTGCCCAAAGTGACTGTTGCTTCAGAAGTTTTCGTGCCATTCATCACGAATGGGGTTTTCTTTTACTTCGTCTTCTACATTTTATCCTATTTTTGTTACTCTTTATCCCCCCACCCCCCTTCAATAAAGAGCTGTGGTTGAGGGAAGTCAATAGCCAGGAAAGACAACTGATTCCCCCTCAAGAATTGGCCTTTTACAGGGTGGGCTAATTTGTTCTCTTTTCCCGTCCCGCTGCCTCCTGCCAGTTAGTCTCTGAAATTTCATTGTGCAGTAAAGGTGACATTTTCAGCATTCTGCAAGAAGGGGTAAATATTTGGCCAGCCAACATAGCAGGCAGAATCTTTTTACCTGTGATAAGGCCTAAAACAAGTAAAGTCTTGGTGGGGGAGAGGGCAAATGAAAGACTCAAGAATTAACTTATCCTGGTTAGATAGGCAAAACTTTGCATAAGCAGGTGCCACCACAAGGGGGCTATTAGAAGGGAGGGGTGGGTGGCTTGAACATTCATGAAAGATTGTCACAGTCATTTCAAGTGGATCTTAAATTATTCCTAGACTGTTCTGTGACCCTTCCTATGCAAATGTAGGCCTGTGATTTGTTATTGCCTTCTTCTGGGATGTGGCTTTGATTTCCCCCAGCTGTGAGATATCCTGGTACTAACAAGGTCCCCGAGAAAGATTCTTTTGTCAGAACGACTAGTTAATGAAATTGTTTCATGCCACCCCGACTGGGCCTTTCCGGATGTTCCCTATATAATCCTATTTATGTTGGTTTGGTTTGATTTTCTGGCCTTGAGATGGGACTTTAATTAAATTTGCATACACTTCTCAGGTTTTTTTTTTTCTTGGAGGCTGTCAATGCTTGCTGGGGAATTCTGGGAGCTAAAATCCAAAAGTCTTAAAAGTTGCCAAGCTTGGACTCCCCTGCTCTGCAGAGTAAAAATGCCAAAGCAGTATTTATTGGCACAAGCCTTTGCTTTAGAAATCTTAGATCTCTTCCTCACTTGTGTCTCACCATGGCTCGACACACCCTGATAACCACCTCCTCCTTCCATATTCTCTTGACATTATCTTTGTCTTGTCTCTAGCCTGGCAAAGGCAGCTTCAAATGTTCCAGGTTGAAAGTAGTATTTTCCCTGTTTTCCCAGCCCAATTTCGCCTGTGGTTACAGTCTGGTCTGCTTGTGGGTGGTACTTTCTTGCTGTGTTAGAAAGTTCCGAAGCAATTTGATATCTTTAATCCAAAGTTTTGGCAGTTTGTAATCTGGCTGGAGCCTACCGAAACTGAGTGGCATAAAAGCCCAAGGAAGGAAGGAAGGAAGAAATCAAAGAATAAATTTGGTGGTTGATAGCAGGGCCCAATTCCTCTTGACTATTTTAATCTAGTGTAAAGTCATATCCTCCCCTCTCGCCACTCACCACTGTCCTCTGATGGCTTGGGCTTTGCATTATTGGTGGTGAAACCAAATGCAGGTTTGGCCCACTTTAAGAAAGAGCACTAGAGCTGGGTTTAAACCCCAGACACCTACTCTTGTGAAAGACAGGTAGAGTGTTAAATAAGTCTTGAAAGCGTCCTGTGCTCATTGCTCATTGCTCAGAATACCCATTTAAACTGGGAAAGAGACTTGCTGCCAGAATGCATGTTGCTAATTCTGTCACTCTGCAGAATAGTTCCTGGTCTCTGCTGCTTTAGCTGACAAGGGACGGGGAAGGGGAATTGGCATGTTTTTACAGGTAGTCCTCAAATTAGAACAGTTCGTTTAATGATAGTTTGAAGTTACAACGGTATTGAAAAAGGTGATTTAGGACTATTTTTCACATTTAATGACCATTGCAATATCCCCATGGTCATGTGTTGTGGCCCGTCAGTGGCCTGTGCAGCTAGTAGCTGATTCTGACAGCAAGGAGGCTTGTGTGGTGCTGTGCCAGCAGCCTGTGCAGCTGGCACTCGAGTCGGACAATGAGGAGGCTGGAGAAGATGTGGTGCCAGAGATGGGGTTCAACCAGGGCCTTCAGAACCTCCAGAAACTTCCATGGGGGAAGAGGAAGAAGAGGAGGAGCCTCTTCTCGATGCACGGGTGCACAGAGCTGCCAAAAGGAAGGAGTGGCTCCTCAGGAGGAGGTCTCCTAAGGCTTGGGTCTAATTGGCCATTCCCTTAGCCTATTTAAGGAGGAACGCCGATTGAAGCCATTTTCAGGGAACAATTTCGTTCACGCTCCTTTGCATCTGGATCTTAGTTCTTTTATCAGTGTCCTGCAAATTGCTTCTGGGCCTTCTGCCAATCCTAGTAAGATTACGATTATTTATTCTTTGGATTCTTGTAGGTTGTTAAGAAAGTTAATTAACAGCCTTTGTTTGAAAAAGACTGATTTAATTTAGTAAACTAAGGTTTGTACAGACTTTTGTGTGCTGCATTCTTTGGGTCCGTAGCTGGGCCAGAACATCACGTGATTTACATTTGGATTCTTGTCAGCTGATTCATATTTATGAACTTTGCACTGTCCTGGGGTCACGTGATCCTCTTTTGCGACCTTCTAACAAGCAAAGCCAATGGGAAAGACAGATTCACTTAACAACCGTATTACTAATTTAACAACTGCAGTAATTCACTTAACAAATGTGGCATGAAAGGTCTCAGAATGGGGCAAAACTCACTTAAAAAATTTTTCACTGAACACCCTAAATTTTGGGTTCAATTGTGGTTGCAACTTGAGGATTACCTGTACTTGTTCTGCTTTTTTAAAAAAAAAATATTTTTATTAACTTTTTTGGACTTGCACAAGAGGGCTAACAACTATTGTACTGACCTGGGAGTAGCGTAGTAGCTGCATTTTAAATGGTTGGTTATACAGTGCACTGTAATTAATTATGATCCCTTTGGCTAGGGGGAATCGGGATTTTGTCCACTTCATTTTGGCTTTGGCAGCACTAGGTGCCGTGGGGATGGCTATTACTGAATGTGGGCTAGTCACAATTGCATCCACTGTCCTGTTCTTTCTAACCTGTCTGTTCTCCATGTTCAGTACTTATAGTATCTACCTCCCCAAAGTCAGACCTAGGCTCCTTGACCATTTGCTGTCAGCATGGCATTTGTGTTGGTAGGGGAGGTGAAGGTCTTTTCCCTATCCACCAAGATATTTCCAACATAAGTTTAATACTTATTTAAAAGAGTACTTGATCCACACTTAGACACAAAAGAGGTGCAGAGCAGTAGTTACACTGGGCAGAAGCAATGAGACAACTCACTCTGTACCCTTCCTTATCACCTTTCATGTTTTAGGTAATTGGCTAAACCTGCAATTTTAAAAAGGCTGCTTAAACCCACCCCAGCCCGTATAAGTAGTCCTTGACTTACAACGGTAATGGAGCCTGCCATTATGATTGTAAGTCATGACAGTCATAAAGCAGGTCGCCACATAACCCGAACTGTTTTGGCAACTTATTTTGTGGCGGTTGTTAAGTGAATGCTGCAGTCACAAAACAAACCCATTGTTCGCGACAGGCTGTTTTTGCTTAAAACCGAAAGTAAATGTCAGTTTTCAGCAAAAACAATGTGAACCACAGACACATGATCACAGGACACAGCAAACAGCTGTAAATACAGGTTGACTGCAGAAAGTGCCCAACATGCAGACATGTAACCATGTTGGAGTGGAGAAGTTAGAATTTTGGTACCAGGTCATACGGTTTTTTGTGTGTGGATGGAGGGGGGGGGTGTCTTCACAAATTGCTAAGTGACTGGTCGTAACTTGAGTACCACCTGTATTAAAAAGAATGTTTTTCTATGGTTGGTGGGAGGGAAACCAAGTAAGGGGAATCTATCAGTCCTTTTCTTAGCTTCACCCCTTCACCCAAGGACAGCACCGTTCACCAGCATTTTTAATATGGTAGAATAAAGGAATTAGGGGCACCCAATTTTAAGCTGGCATATTTTTCCCCCCACTAAATTGTGCACAGAGAGGTAGGACTTGTGCTTAAAAGTGAGGAAGAGAAGACTGCTAGACAAGACATGCCCTCAGTCTTCTACTTGCTCAGGTATAATTCTTTCGTTAGGTCAGAAAGTACAAGTTTCCGATCACGATTTTAAACATAATACTTCAAATGATCCAACGGAATCATTGAAACTGTAGCTCATCATCCTCTCCGAGTGCGCTTGGATCATCTTAGAAGAATGTTGGCTTTTGCGGATTTGCGGCCACCTTCCTTTGTTTTTAAGTGCCTCCAGAGATGATTCCAGCCTTGCCAATTTTCTCCTAATGTCTGGAGGCTTACGGGAAATCTTGGAGGCAATGAAAAAATCTCCTATTGCTATGACTAAATGCTTCCAGAGCCAGATGATAAGATGCAGCCCTTGCATCCATCCCTGCACAGTTTATATTCTTCTGAAAACAAGGAGCGCCAAGGTTAGCTTAAGCCGCTCCGGTGCCTG
This sequence comes from Masticophis lateralis, assembly GCA_030761175.1. Classification (NCBI taxonomy): domain Eukaryota; kingdom Metazoa; phylum Chordata; class Lepidosauria; order Squamata; family Colubridae; genus Masticophis; species Masticophis lateralis. The sequence continues at coordinate 136,297,020 of JAUDYJ010000002.1, read as the reverse complement.
TTTTCATAATTAGGAGAGTATGAGACCTAGAAGAGGGTAGATTGGAAGGATCGTATCTGCTTCTGAAATCCAGCTCTCTACTATTTTTGGATTCTTATTGCTCTCTTTAAGATTGTTAGGTCACAGTGCTCCAGTGGCCGTAAAAGCCGCTATTGCTACAATTATGCGGGATTGTTATGAACACAGCTGCGCTATATTTACCAAGCTTTGGCCTCCTGGTCTACATTTCCAAACTCTTTGAACTTTTGTTCTTTATCTGATTCATTCTCTATTCAATGGGTCATTCTTTCCTTCATTTACCATCTCTTCTGCACTCTAATCTCAAACTCTCTTTTCATTTATCTTTCTTTGATTGGGAAACCCGATTTGGGTTGCAACCATTCAAAATCTGCACAGCCCACTAGACGGCAGTACTGAGCTTTTTGTACCTCTTTGCTATCCTCTAGTGGCTGGACAGATTTCTGCAGCCCAAATTGTGACTATTTTTTCTGTCTGTGTTCGGACCTAGCCACCTGATTATATTAAGGTGCTGTCTGGCTGTCCTGTAGCCAAAAGAAAAGTAAGCTGATACCATTTTTGCTTCCCAATCACCAATTGTTATTCTGCCATACGTACTAATGATGCCAACAACTGGTGCTACTATTTTATTAGGAATAAATTAAGGATTCCCCCAGCTTTACTTCCCCTCTTGCCACCAATCACTCTCCTTAAGTTGGCATGAGGCTGGTGGTTGGAATAGTGTTTAGTTGCCCAATTAGAGGTTGTTGGCATGGAAGTGCCATACCTGTGATATGCCAGTCACAATTTTTCTGAACAGATATCTAGTGGTCTTGTGCATTAAATCCATGCCCCAAAGTAGTCCAACAGATGGATTACGGGGATGGGCGGGGGGGAGAGGAAGGAAGGAAGGAAGGAAGCACATGATAACCAGCCAACTCTATCCTCAGCATAGCTGGCTAGGAAATCTTGGAGTTGACGTCCACAAGTCTTAAAAGTTGCCAAATTTGGAGACCTCCTGCTGTAAGGAAATAGGACTGTTAGTAGCAAATCCAGGCTTGACTTTATGGATCATAGCAGCCCATGGACCTCCAAGAAGCTGTAATGAAGCAGGCCAGATACAGCTGGTACCCTCAACATAATCAAATACAGATTGAAGAAGGGAAACCTCTTGCTAACTGAAGCAGCTGAAAACCCGAAATAACATAATTTTCACAGGTAAAAACCGATTCCAGTTCCTAGCTTAAATTGGCTTTCTGTGCTGCAAAGAACTACCTTTCTCTCAGGATCCATGTTCTGGAGATGCCAGCCCCATGTTTAAAAAGCAGATCTAGCATTGTTGCAAAAGAGCATTTCACTCTCGACAAGGCTCCACAAGAGTTCAGAAATCGCTAGGCAGACATTATGGGTCACTGTCTTCTTCAGCCCCCCCCCCAACCCAGCCAAAATGGAAGGCATTTTCCAGCAACGGGAAAGGCAGGCCTATGTCCGCAACAGCTGGACAGACCCTGTTCCTGACCACATCAGCAGCCGCATCATCAATGAAGCATGCTAAATTGCACCCACAGCCAAAATTGTGTTATAGGAGGAAAGAAAAAAAAATACTACTTTGGAAACGGAACAGCTTAAGACAGCCTTAAATTGCCTTGCTGGAGGCTGGGGTGAGAGGAAAGCAACGTGGAGAGGACGTGATATGAAAAGAAATAGTTATCAGGGCATGTTCGTTCTGCGGTTAGAGGCAGGCAAGGAAGGGCCCTGCTCTCGGCTCATTCTCTATCAGCTCTTCCTTCTCTTGGCTCTCTGCTCCTTTCCCTACGGCTTTGAAGCAATCCTCGGCCTATCCATCAAATTGCACCATTGCCAAGCCTCGCGTGAGGCTTTCATCTCCACTAAATGAGCAACTTTCTTACCCTCCCAGAAACTCACTCCCGCTTTCTGTAATATTATCGAGGCAGCTTTGGCGGCACGATTGGGAACTCGGCCCTCCAAGCCTCATGCAAAGCTGCCTGCCTTCCTCTACCCCTCTCTCCAACAACCCCAAAGTGAAGTCTGGAATTTTTGCAGAGATTGATCAGGCTGGAAAAGTGAATTCTCCCTGCTTCCCTTTCCCCCACCTTCCCTTTCCCCTTGAGTCATGTTCTTCTCATAATCAGCTGGGCTCTGAAAGGAGGGTTGACTCAGATGGCAGATGAACAGTTTTGGGAAGGGGGTGCTATTTTCAGGGGGAGCCATGAAGGAAAGATATTTTCTCCTTCCTGTAATGTGTCTTATTCACCTGTTTTCCCCTTTGTGAGGAGGGATAGAAAGGACTGTCTGAATGCACAGAGGAAGAAAACTGAACTTTCTTTAGATTTGGGTTTATTAAATCTGAATACGCCTAATCTGCATGTCTAATAGTTGGGGGAAAAGGGTTGCAGTATTTTGGAACTTTTAGAATCTTGAGAACTTCCTTCCTTCCCCCTTTCCTTCCTTCCTTCCCTCCCTCCCTCCCTCCCTTTGCATTTGCTTCTCTTTCCCTCTCTTCCCCCTCCTCTTTTTCTTCTGTTTTTTTTTTTAAAGCCTTTGGGCTACCCCTGAGTATTCCTGTGCAAAGTTCAGATTTTTAGAAAAATGAAAACAGTGCAGTTATTTGAAAGAAAAAAAAAGTCACAAGGCTCGAAATGGCTCCCTCGAGAGGGAGGGGAGTTTAGGCCTCCCTTGGAATCTTGACAATATGCGGAGATCTTAGACAAGTCACAGCTCCTGGCTCCAGAACTGCAATAAAAATGGCTTTTGCATGGAAAGAGCTTCAAAAATTATTATCTCATTGGCTTTTACAATAGCTAGATTTGGCAGACATTTTAAAGAGAACGTCTTTATTCCAGGACTTTAGATCTCTGTTGGACATATGATAAAAGATGTTTCTTATTTCAGTGGAACCCAGTTCCATTGTGTCCATTACTTTATGAAACTTTGCTTTGGCAACCTTAATGGTATAATTCTGTAACAAACTGACTGCAAAATATACACTTCTACTTAGTTAGAGAAAAATTGGGGCAAGGAAAGAATTGGCTTAGCTCATGAGAAGGCTAACGCTTACCTGTTTTTAAAACCAGACCTTTACATTGTAAGTTACATTGATTGGTTAACAAACAAGAAGCAGCATACATTGGATTTTAAAATACAGATTAAGGAGTATGTTCCAACCAAAGTTAAGATGCAATGAAATTAATTATAGGCTAAGTTGTGTGTGTTTTAGGTTCCTTCAACACTCCTCCTCCCCTTTCATTAGATTTATAATAGCCACCCAGTTATTAGGAAAGTTTATTTACTTGTCAAATTTATAAGGCATATAAACTCTGAGCCACATACAATCTTAAAACAACCTGAAGCAATCTATAACACAGAGGGAAGGGGAGGGGGGAGAGAGAGAGAGAAGAGCAGTGTCTTTCTTGAATAGATAAATTTTCAGATTAACATGTAAAATAATGAGAGTAAAATCATCACCTGCACAAGCTCAAGGATTGGGGGAAAACTTGATTATTAGAGTTTTGAAATATCTTACGGCTACACTATATCAAACGATATCATATCATATATCATATCATGTATTTATTTATTTATTTATTATTTATTATTTATTTATTATTTATTATTGATTTATTATTGATTTATTATTGATTGATTGATTGATTGATTGATTGATTCGATTTATATGCTGCCCTTCTCCGGAGACTCAGGATGGCTTACAATGTATTAAGCAATAGCCTTCATACTTTTGCATATACCTGCTTGGTAGGGCTTTCAGCCCCCACCCCCCCAAGCGGAGTTCTTTTTTATACAAAGTCAACTTATTGCCCCCACAATCCTGGTCCTCATTTCACCTACCTCGAAAGGATGAAAGGCTGAGTCAACCTTGAGCCTGGTGAGATTCGAACTTGCAGTAATTGCAGGCAGCTGGTGCTACTTTAATAGCACTTAGTCAGCTGTGCCACCAAGGCTCTTGATCCAGTATATCCAGTATATCATATACTGGATCATATGGAATTCTAAGTGGATGCTTTTCCATAAATACCCTTTTAAATTCCAAAGAATTTTAGAAAATTAACTCTTAGTGAGCTACGTATCTTTCCTATTGAAGCCAGGTTTACTTAACAACCGTGTTACTAATGTGATTTGCTTAACAACTGTGACAAGAAAGCAGTGGTGAAATCCAAATTTTTTTTACTAGCGGTTCTGTGGGCGTGGCTTGGTGGGCATGGCAGGGGAAGGATACTGCAAAATCTCCGTTCCAATCCTACTCTGGGGCCAGTCAGAGGTGGTATTTGCCGGTTCTGCAAACTACTCAAAATTTCCGCTACCAGTTCTCCAGAACCTGCTAGATTTCATCCCCACCCCCACCCCCCTTGCAAGAAAGATTGTAAAATGGGACAAAAATCACTTAACAAATGTCTCAGCGATCAAAATTTTGGGCTCAATTGAGGTTGTAGGTAGAGGACTATGTTTAATCAAAAAAAAAAATCCTTGAAACTGTAGCCCTTTACCCAAATGCTTGTTTTAGATAAGATTCTCCCTTGAAAGCTGCACTTTGAAATGAGAGGTTGAAACGCTGTCTTTCAGCCGAACTTTGGAATCTCTAGAGCAGTGTTGCTCAACCTTAGCCACTTTAAGAGGTCTGGACTTCAACTCCCAGAATTCCCCAGCCAGCTCTAGACTTCAGCTCTAGGAAACTTAATATTAGAACCCAATCTGTGAAAAAACTTGGTCCAGTCTTGTAGATGCAATGGGATTTAGCCTGGCCATATTAACTAAGATTTGGGGGAGCTGAAATCCAACATAGCTGGAAGGCATGAAATTGGTAAAAACCAGTAATAGCCACACATTTTAGCAATAAGTTTCATTCTCTTTATATAGCCATTGTAACAAACACTATTTAAATCCGGAGTTATCAATTCTGTGTGCAAACAAAAGTTGTTCTCATTAAATTTGCAGTTAACTATAGGGTTAAGTTCAAATATGCAAGCACAGTAATGAAAGGAACAAATTCCAGAAGCAGCTAAGGCTGTGGCATTGTTGCAGAACTGTGATGGGTTTGCCTTGTGCTAGGACATCTGGAATCATACTGAATTTCTACTAGAAGGAATTTTCTTCAAAAAGAAGGACGATGGGCTAAGGGATAAGGCTTTGATATATTCTCCGTTTAATCTAAATACTTAGATTTAATCAGATTAAGGATGTGTGTGTGTGTAGATATATCCACCCAAACTCTGGAAAAAAAGTGGGCAACTATGGCAACTTTATGACTTGTGAACTTCAACTCCCAGAATTCCTGAGCCAGCCATTGTTCATACATGCCCTCCTCTGCTCTGGGCCATCCCATCTGCATCAGTTTCAGCTTAGTGTACCATATTTTTCAGAGTATAAGTCACTCCGGACTATAAGACCTTTTTTGGGGAGGAAAACAAAAAAAAATCTGCCTCTGCCTCCTAGCAATTTGCCTCCTTGCAGCAAACAGCCTGTTTCAGTTTCAGCTTCAGCACAGCCTGATTAGCACAAGCAGCTGATTGTTGATTGGATCGGCCTCCCAAAGATCAGCTCTTTCAGGCTGCAGGGATTGCCATAGCCTATTGCCGCCTCTGCATTTCCCATTTTCTGGGGGCTGGCAGGTAGGCGGGGCTACATTTAGTGTATAAGACACACCCAAATTTTCACCCTCTTTTATTTTAATCTTCCTTTTGTATTAGCAAGCATGAAACTGAAATCGTATGGGAAGAGTGGCTTTTCCCCACTTCAACTTTTCAGCGTGCAAGTGTGGTTTTCTTTGTGACCATGTGTGCTGTGCAAAGCATGATCATTCCAGATGATGGAGAGTAGAAGCATGGTGTGGTGTCAGATGGCTTAGTGGTGCATGGTTTGCATATAGAAGATTCGATTGTCAATTTGTGGCATCTCTTAAATTGGGCGGGAAAATCTGCCAAAGAATACTATGGACTCGTGATCAAACTTTATACTCTGTAACTCACATCTGAATATATTGATGCATATCTATAAATGTATTGAATGAATTCTGAAATACGGCCAAAGGCCAGCTGCTTCAAATAGTCAACAAAGACTAACAAAAAAAAAAAGCAATGGGAAATCAAATCCAACAGCAGAGATTCATGGATTACCAATAGTGTCGGTGATTGCCTTTTGTCTGTTGCCATATTTGACATGCATTGTGCCAGATTTTGCTACCTTGCAAGCTGCCTTACCCAAGTAAAAGGGTCAGCAGGACTTCATCTGGGTGATACAGAAAGTTTTCTCCAGTTCTCTCTGCTTTTATAAGACAGCAAAAAGAGAGCCTGATAGTGTTTTTTATTGAAGTTGTGAGATGATTTGGGCACTTGGGACACATTATGAGGTCTGACCCCCCCCTCGTGACAGGGTAACGTTGCAACCTGAAAATGTTTTGGTGTATCATTTGCTACCAGTTTATGCTTTTTGAGAAAGATTATAATTCCCACTTGTCAAAATGAAAGTGAAATGAATTTATGTACAGCAACTCCAGGAATTGATTCTGAAGCTAATCCCAGAGTGTGTTCCTGTTTGTCACCCAGGAGGCAGAAAGTGCTGTGACTCCCTATAATATCTGGGAAACGGGATTATTTGGTTCCAGAACCTCCAATGATCTCTTGAAAACCCAGCTGCAGGCAGGACAGAGGGGATTCCCAAGGATATCTACCATAAGGGAAATGTCCCCATTACTTTTTCAGGAGAGAAGGAACATTAAATTGCACAGAGCTTGGTGGGTATATCAGAGTCTTCGCTGCATTGGATTCAGAGCATTTGGCATTGACTCCCAAAGATGAATGAACCTGATGTGCATCAGGATTTGACCATTGGCTATTTCATCCATTACAACAGACCAGAAAAAGAAACGGTGGACTGTTCATAATCCACAAAGCTGAAACTTCCCTTAGCATGTAATTTCAGTATAAAGCAGTGGTGAAATCCAAATCTTTTTACTACCGGTTCTGCGGCCGTGGCTTATTGGGCATGGCTTGTTGGGTGTGGCAAGGGAAGGATACTGCAAAATCTCCATTCCCACCCCACCCCAGGGGAAGGACACTGCAAAATTCCCTTTCCCTCCCCACTCCAGGGGAAAGGTATTGCAAAATCTCCATTCCCACCTGACTCGGGGGCCAGCCAGAGGTGGTATTAGCCACCTCTCTGAAATACTGGGGACAGTATCTCTGAAATACTCAAAATTTGTTAGTGGTGTGGTCTTTAAGAAGAAAGAAGGGCACTGGGGAGACCCAGCTTCTAATCTAATCCATCCTCTGCCCAGAAGCTCACTAGGAGATTTGGGGCCACTTGCTGTCTCCCAGCCCAAGCAAATTTAAAGAGCAGGAGTTCTGTATATTTACCTTTTGCATCTGAATGAAAGACAGGCTATAAATAAACAATCAAAGAAACAAACAATTAGGAGACCTTAGACTCAACACAAGGCTTCTTTTTGGAACCAGGCAACAACAAAGCTAAAGGGAGTTTGTTGTCTTCTCCTTCCCTTGAATCCAAGAGTAGGGCTAGTGTAGTTTGGCTACTATTGGTGCAACCAGCAGCCATATCCCATTTGGCATGTGCATAGTTCTACTTGTGTATCTGTGGATGGCAGGAAGCTCCATGAGAGCTGGTACAAGAGCTGGACCAAGGTGTTACCTTACTTTATATTATTTAGGCATTCTTTTTGTATGTGTGAAATCCTTAATTAATTTTCCTATTATTGATGTGAAGCTTGAGACTACAGGTGAAAATCCAATCTTTGTCTCAGGAGCCTTTGGTACTGGCAGCATAACAGTTTTAACCAATAAATTACAAACTCGCAGTGTATAATTGCACAGTCATGCCTTAAAGAAAAAGCCTAGCCTAGCCTTTAGTATGATAATTTTGAACACAAGACTTCTGATCATTTGGTCGTAATAGAAGTTCTTGTACATATGCACACAGTTCTTCACTTATAATCGGTCATTGTTTAACAACTGTTCAAAGTTACAGTGGCCTTGGAAAGGATGCTTAATAGCCTGTAAAACACTTCTAGATGTCGTAAAATGTTGAGCTGCCTGCCTGCAGACACATGACCACATTTCAGAGACCTGGCAACCAGCTTGCATTTACGACCAACTGCCAAGCATTCTGTGACCATATGATTGCTATTTGCAATCTTCTCTGCCAGCTTCCCCAGAAAGTCAGTGGGGAAGCTGGCAGGGAAGGTTGCAAGCAAAGGGAGGCTGAAATCCTTCAGCTGGCTGCAAGAATGGAGGTAAAATCTTCAGGATTTCAGCTCAGTTCCTGCAGCCCCCAAAGGATTTCCTCTCTGTGCATGTGCACTCCATGAATAAATCCTTCAGTATGCTGTAGGGATGTTTGAGAGCAAAAAGGGCTGCCTGCTAGGAAGATCTCAGTTTTACATTCCCAAAGATCTGCCATTCTCCACTTACTTGCAGACAGTACTCTTTCTGCTGATAGCCCTGCAACATACCTCAGGCTGCTTTAAGTTGCACGAGGCCTTCGTTCTTGAACTAGTTTGTGAAAATGCTCTTCTGCGGCCTTTGCAGCCTCTGAAAATTGCAGAAAAGCATGTCCTGTTCTTACAAAATTTTCAGAGGTTCTAGAGGCCACATGAAAGCACAGCCCTCTTGCATGACTTCCGAAAGCTACACAAGAGACACACCATTCTTGCATGGCTTCAGTAGCCTCCAAAAATTGTGCCAGCATGGGGCATGCTTTCAAGGATAATTGTTGTTAGGTGTTGGTGAATGCTGACCTGTAGCTAAAAATGTTGGCATGACCCTTTGACCCTTTGACATGTCATAGGTTCACTATCACTGGTCTAGGGCAAAGAAATGACATTCAAACCTTTCTCAGGCAATTGCCTTCCTAACTCACTGAACTGTAAGTAGAAGGAGAAGATACAGCATAATCAGACTTGCAAGATTACGTTATTATAGCTTATCTCAGTAACAGTAGTTTTAGCCTTCCTTTGGAGCTGATTTCTATCTAATCTGGAATCTGGTCTACTTAGTGAGCTGAAAGGTACTTAGCATGGTAAATATTTCTGGCACTGGATAGAAATTAAAGCACTGAAATGCTAGAAACAAAGGATGCCAAGACAGTGAGCCAGAGTGGGAGTTGAATAGAATCTGAAAGAGACAAGCTGTATCCAGTGTCTGCATCCAGTATCTTCCAGTTGCTGATTAACAGTGCCTGGACCAAATCAGATCTTTCCTGCATATTCAGCTTTTACCCAGCTATGTGATGTTTACCATTGCAACCCTGTTGCCAGAGCAAATAACCACACTCTACTAGGGCATTGTTGTATAGCAAAAAGGAGTTGCTGAATTGGTGGCATAGGGTGTTTTTGTCTCTGTGTGTGTGTATGTGTGTGTGTTCCAGAAGCAGAGTGAGAAGTAGCTTTGCTAAGAGAGCCTGTAATCGTGAACCTGTCCTGGCCTTGCTTGATCTCAGAGGTTAATATGAAAGAGGCCTGTTCTCACAGCATTGTACAAACACAAGTGGACAAGATTAGGGAAAGGAGTGCCGTCTACATTGCCTTAAAAAAAAATCTAACAAAAAAGAAAATAAAGCCACGCGTGATGAATTGAAAGCTAAATGAGGGATATTGCAACTGTCACAATTGCTCATGCTTTTGTTGCCCTCGCATTTAATTGAGGCAGTTTGGAACGGGAACTGAATCCTTTTCCCATTCATCTCCCCATGTTCAAAAGAGCTTTAGGCTTTACTTACTTTAATGAAATCTTTAATCAATTGTATCATGGCATGGGCCCGGGGTACTTGCAGGACCACCTCCTACCGGCCTCCCACTGCCCAGTGCGCTCACATAGGACTGCCCTCCTCCGGGTGCCGTCAGCCAATGTCGGCTGGCGATCCCCAGGATGAGGGTGTTCTCTGTGGTAGCACCGACTCTCTGGAATGGGTTACCCACCGGGCTCTGGACAGCCCCCGACCTTCGCACTTTCCGTGCCAGCCTGAAGACATGGCTTTTTCAGCAAATTCCCTGATCTGCTGCGAGGTTTTAATCGGTTGGGGATTTTAAATTAGTTTGTTTTAGCACTATTTTATTGTCATGTTTTTATTCTGTGAGCCGCTCCGAGTCGTACGGGAGAAGGACGGCATATAAATTTGATAAAATAAATAAATAAATATCAAGCTCAAAACAAATTCCAAAGTGGGGATTTTTTTTTCTCTCAACTCGGTTTCAAGTGATATGGACTGAAAGAAGAGAGAGCACAGACTCATGGATACAGGAAACCGATTTTACCTCATCTGTCTCCTGTTTACACACACACACACACACACGCACACAAACACACGCACGCACACACACACACACACACACACATGGATACTTGCATTGTCGTATCTATCTGTGTGGTAATTCTGAAGGGGGATTACGCTCTGTAGTAAACAAACCACCGCAGAATGAGATAGTAGCCTCTAGCAGGAGATGTTTTAGAACCAGTAGGGGATGACAAGGAGATGTTGGGAAGATAGATCTGTGGGCACCACCCAACTGATCCTGAACCTCTTGAGGTTGTCCTCTCCTCACCAAGGTTGAGGAGATATATAAATTGTTGATCTAAATTGGTCGTTGCTCTTGATAGCCGCGTCATCCAAATGAACAGGGATATAAAGTAGTAAAGTGAAAGTCATCCAAATGCCCTTCCTTGCCTTGTAATTAGTTATTAATGTTGAATTTTAACTCTCCTTGCCTCTTTTTAAAAATTTTTAATTTAATACTCATTTTTTTATGTTTTAACATTTTATATGTACATTTGCCCAGAGTCTCTCAGTGATGAAAGTGGGCAGTTTCTAAATATGAGATAGATAGATGGATGGATAAAAGAAGAAAGAGAGAGAGAGAAAGAAAGAGAGACAGTGACGATGATAGATAGGCAGGCAGACAGTTGATCTTAAGTGGATGAAAAGGGTCTAACTTTTTCAAAGGGAGGCTTCAAAGTCAAATTGCAAGGGCGAAATCCCATATCTGAACTTCAGAACTATCCAACTAAATAAAACAATTTGTCTTCTATTCAGTAGACCTTGCAGAGTCTAGTGAAAACTTGACAATTGCTTTGTTTGAATGTATGAGAAGGTAGGTATTTTAAATGCTGTGAGTACTTTGAAGATCATACCAAATCATAAGTTAAAGCCATGGTGGCGCAATGGTTAAAATTACAATAGGAGCCTGGATAGCTCAACAGACTAAAAAGCCTGTTATTAACATTCAGCTGTCTGCAATTATTGCAAGTTCGAATCTCCCAGGCTCAAGGTTGACTCAGCCTTCCATCCTTTCTAAGGTAGGTAAATTGAGGACCCAGTTTGTGGGGGCAATAAGGTGACTTTGTATAAAATATACAAAAGTATGAAGGCTATTGCTTAACACATTGTAAGCCGCCCTGAGTCTCTGGAGAAGGGTGGCATATAAATCTAATTTTTAAAAAAATACAGTACTGCAGGGCTAACTCACTGCTCACTCCAGAACTTTGATTCTGAGCAGCTCTAAGGATGACTCAGCCTTCCATCCTTCCGAAGTCAGTAAAATGAGGACCCAGCTTGTTGGGGGGTGTATGCTGACTGTGTAAACTGCTTAAGAGAGGGCTGTAATGCAATGTGAAGCGGTATATAAGTCTAAGTGCTATTGCTATTGCTATAGACCAAAACTCAATATTTATTTGACATATGTGATATGATATCGCACACATTGAATGTGTTGGAACTGATAGTTATGTTTGGTCTCATCTGGAACAACTCTAAAGAAAATATTATGCTACAACTGTGAAAGGATGAGTCATCCTTTGTGGAATTCAAATAGACTCTTCAAAAATAGGAAAGTAATTAAATTCATTAAAATGTTTTTGCAAGGCCAGTTTTTAGCCAGGAACAACTCCTGGATTATGCTAGAGTAAGTGGCGGGAGTGATGCTGCATTGCTGGATGTGCCAAACATTTCCTCCAAATGGAAAAACAGTGCGCAATCCTATATATTATATAATGCAATATAACTAACATAGCATAGGAAACATAGTGTTGTGTGGTTCTACTGAATGTATAGGTGGACTTTGCTTGGAAGAGAAGGTAAAATTGCCAAATTTCAACCCTACCCCCAAATTTAGAGAAGTACCTGGTTGGTACATACGCCTCATGATTTGTGCTGTCAGTCTTGTGAGTCAAAGGAGCAGCATACTATTTCCTATCATTGTTTTGCTTCCCTGGGAATGTCATGCCCCTTTCCATTTCTTCAAGCGTTCCTGTGCCAGAATGAGGAGCTAAAATGTCCCACGGCTGCAGGATCTCGTCACACATTTTGGCTGGTTGCTCATGCTGATGGAGACTTATGAAGATGCCCTTGGATTCAAATTTAGTGCAGGAGTTATGGCCCCTTTATGATTTGTGGACTTCAACTCCCAGAATTCCTGAGCCAGCTTAGGAGTTGAAGTCCAAAAGTCTTGAAAGGACCATACTTCCCCACCCCTGGAGTAGGGACTGGTGTCCATAGGAATCCAATGATAGTAAGATCCTGTAGGGAGCTTTGGAATAGCAGGAAATAATGGGATATCTTCCTAGAAAGAAACAATGCAAACAATATACGAATGCTAGTGAGTAAGAGAAAAGTCCTTCGTGACCCAAATTAACATAATCCACTGATTATTTTATTTATGTATTTATTTGTTTGTCTGTTTGCTAACAAGTACAAGGAAACAAGTAACGGTATAGACATAGACATGGACACATGAAAAAAAATTGGCACAAATAAAAGGAAATAAATAAGCGAAACATAGCCATAAACACATAAAACCAGTATATATAAATGGGAACAGTAGTATTTTATAACAATATATAAAAACAGTATTTTGAATGAGCAGGTGAGATTGCAAATAAACCTCACTGAAATGTTGACTGCAGCCAAGCCCTAAATACAATCCACTAATTTCCATATAGTTTATGTTATATTAAAATATCTAAAAGGTCTGAGTTTATAATCATGGCAGCTGGCGGCTTCCGGCCTGGTAGTTTCTGCTAGGAAACTCACAAAGACAGACAGACAGACAGTAACCTATTTATTGACTTTCCATCGGGTTGGTGGGACTATCTAGAAACTTAAACTGAAATGTTTGGGGTAAATGATAGTGTTCATTGTTTCCATCCTGTAAAACTGAAGTGCCCTGCCTGAAATATAATTGGAGAGGGGGTTGTAGGGAAAAGAATTTGGGGGAGCCATATATTTGGATCGCAGTCACTCCTATTTGCACTGCTATTTGCAGATTGGTGATAGCAACTAAGAAAGTCAGGAGACCCCTTTGGTAGGAGGTTTATTGTGTGCGTGACTGAGCAAGCTTTTTGTATCCAGTGCCCACTTGTCCTCACCCTCTGAAAGGTTGGTATCATATGACTCCAGCAGGCACAGCAATGATATAGTTGTGTGATTAAAAGAGACAAGGTTAAAATGAATGGTTTTTGGAGGAGGGTGCAAAAAAAAACAACAGAGGGTTTTCAGCCTTTCAAAAAAGAAACCAAAAAAAAAAAAACCTGCCCCAAATCAATCATTTGCCAGCTGGTGTTCATGGTGCAACTTAGAGGGCTCCAGGAGCCGAAAGGGGAAAAATGATGAAGTGTGGCTGCAGTTTGCCCAGTCCTGCTTCAAAGCAAGAGAGCAACCACATTTGCTAAGGAAAAAGAGGAGCTGAGGCGCCTGCCACGAGATAGTCCTGCTTTATGAAAATTTTTATCAAATCAGTTGTGAAGACACGAGGGGGGGGGGGATCAGGCTGCAGTATAATTCTCCCTTTTTTCTCTGCCTCCCCCTCCCCCGCATGACTAAAATGTGCCCTTTCATAGATTTCTTGAAAATAAAATGTGATCGAAGAGGGAAGCGTATGTTTGAATACCGACCACAATTTAATTTCTTTTTTAATCTTTCAGAAGAGGCATTCTGGTTTTGTCAACCTTCACTCACATGATTCTCTTGTCAAATGCTTATGATTGGGTCGGCCCTTATCTTTATGTTCTATCATCCCATCTCATACTTTTCCAGAGTTGGGCATTGAAAACGCAGTTTGATCCAGAGTAATTGAGATTTTATGGCATGGTGGGTCTGCAAGTGGTTTTTTCCTCTTCCAATTCTTGCTTCAGCAAGCCACAACTTAGGTATAATGTAGATTTCTTGAAGGTTCATTGTTTATTGACCATCTATTATTGGGGCTGAAGAAAGCTTTTGGAGATAATTTAAGGACTGTAGCATATTGTTAAAATCTTGTATCTGTGAAAAACTATGGAATGTGGTTTTGGCTGATTTGCCATAATTGTAATGTCAGGAGACAAGAAAAAATATCAACTTGCACTCTATTTTTGTTACTTTTACAATTGGTTGCCTTTGATCCACAACTGATGTCCAGGTTCTCTGAATATCCTGGTTTTCTACTTACTTTTCACAAAGACTTCAATTCTACAAATGGGAGTTGCAGATGTTCACTTTTGGATTGTTGGCTTGCTGTAATCGGAGGAGGCATAAGTTGTCAAAATGTATGTTAGGAAAATGTGTGGTTGTTTTCTTTTGGGTGTCCATAGGCTTTCTCCTTGCCCTCATTCATTCACTCAGGGTAAGGAAATCATTCATTGCTGAGAAGGTAGAAAGTGACAAGCCCATCCATAAATCCTAGTAGTTGAAATGTAACATGACACAAATAAGGACAACTGACCCATAATCTATTTATTACACTCTGTCACATGGTGGACTCCCTCTCCTAATAAGAATGCTTGATTTTTTTTCTTTTTTTCTTCCACCTTTTCATAGATGCCAGGTAACATACCTTTTCAGCTGATTTTTCCTTCCTTACCTCTGAAGATTATGTGGCTCAACTTTTAGACAAGGCACTTTAAAAATAAATAAGGAGTCCTTGGTGCTGTCTGAGTTTGGTTGTTTCATCCAGTCCAGGGAACATCATCAGTGCTCTGATCAACACATCAGCACTGATGATGTTATCTAGTTGGGTAATGAAACGTCTGAAGAAAACACAAGTCCAAACAGCATCAAGCACTTGTCATTTCAATCCTGCGCTACAAATATTCTCCTCTAAAAATAAGTAAAACGGTATCTAAAAGACATTGACAAAGCAAAAAAGAAAGACAGGCCTCTTAAACTTGTATCCAAAAGTATGTATTTACATGATCTAAAATTCCAATGTCTCAAAATAAAAAAAAACGATTAATAGCTTTTTCTGGGATATAAATGCTTACATCCATATATGTCTTTTCCTTACCTTAAATCTTCACACTGGAGTAAACCTGTCTCCATTTCACCCCTCCCCTTCGATACACTCCAAACTTTCACAAGAATGCAGCCCAGAACTTTCTCCGATGTATTTAATTACAGTGGAGATCTGAGTGCATTTTTTCCCCAGCTTTGGTTTAATGGCGTCAGATATCTATTAATCGCGGGGTTATTTTTGGCAAGCTTTAATAATGCAGCGCCTCCTTGTTCATCAACCAATGTGATTTGTTCGTCAGGGCAAACAAATGTTTGATAATGCCTGTGCAGTGATGCTCCTCACACTTAATGATATTTCATCAACTTCCATTAGATGGTTCTGGGGGGAAAAATACTTTCTATTTATTTATTCCACTTATGACCCAGACAGTCCTCTTGCTAAATTTAAATGAACTGTCTAGACTTTCAGGGTATTAATCAAGTAATAAAATAATGTGCCCTGCATGTATAGTCAGCCAGTCTAAAATTACAGAACGTCAGGATTTTGCAAATGCAAACTAGGAAGGCCATTTAATCCTTGTTAATTTGGAGATAAATCATAGCCACACTTTTAGCACACTTTCACTGTGCCAGTAACTATGGGATGGGATCCTGCTTTGTTTTTCTCAGCCTTGGGAACTTTAAGGCATGCGGGCTTCAGCTCCCAGAATTCCTTAGCTGGCATGGCTGGCTGGGGAATTCTGGGTGTTAAAGTCCATATCAGTGGGTTGCTTCTGGTTCTGTCTGGTTCTTGCGAACCGGTAGTAAAAGCGGTGGGAGGCTGCACCAAGACGTCATAATGGACGAACTGTGCATGTTCCCGTTGCGGACTGGTAGTAAAGGTAAGGAGAACCCACCCCTGGTCCATATGCTTTAAAAGTTCCCAGGATTGAGAAACACTGTTAGGGTAGCCAGGAGGGGAAAAGGAAATTACAGTAGTTTGTTCTCAAACTTTAAGCAGAAGCCAAGGCTGGAATTCCATCAGAGGTGAGAGGTGGCATTTTTTTCACGTTCACTGGTTGCAATTGCAGTTGCTCGTGTTCACTGGTTACACGAGCATGAATCTAGCACTCTCTGCTACGTCAGTGGCAAGAACCCAAACCACATGCTCCTGCAGCCATGCTAAATCTTGGAAATTCAGGAGAAATAAAAGTCTGGGAAAGGTCATTTGTTCTGTGCTACTTATACCGCCACCCCCCCCCCACCCGCCCCCAAGCCCCAGTGGCTGTGGTTTCAGTTTGCTTTTTGAAAAAAGAAGAAAAACACACACACGCACAAATGCAGGCATATCTTTATCCAGCATCGCTTTGTGATTGATCGCAGCTTTGCACCTCGTAGATGCACAGTTGGACAAATAGCCCCAAATAAATAAATAAGAACCCCTGGTTTCCTGCCCACAAATCCTTTCTCCCAAAGGACAAGTGAGAGCAGGTTTTCTTGGCTTTCTAACAATGCTTATTTTAGACATTAACCCTTTGCTGGGTCCAGTCCTACCGGAGGAGGAGATTCCTTTGCTTTTCTTTTTCCGTGACTTCTCCTCCTTGCAACCTCATGTTCCTCTCTGCCCCTCGCAGGAGTTATAGCAGCCCGAATCTCGCTCTTGCGCACTCGTGTTTCCCCATCCAGCCTCAGTACTGCATGTTGAAACCCTGTATAGGTAATCCTCGATTTACAACAGTTCATTTAGGAATCATTCAAACTTACAGCGGCACTGAAAAAAGTGACTTACGACCGTTTTTCAGAGTTAACGACTTTTGAAGCATCCCCACAATCACGTGATCAAAATTCAGAGATTTGGCAACTGGTTCACATTTATGACCGTTGTATTGTCCCAAGGTCATGGGATTATTTTTTGCAATCTTCTGACAAGTCAAGTGGGGCAGCCAGATTTGCTTAACACCTCGCTTAGTAATTTATCAATTGCAGCGATTCACTTAACAACTTGGCAAGAAAGGTCGTAAAATGAGGCAAAACTCACTTAACAATGTCTCGCTGAACAACAGAAATGTTGGGCTCAGTTGTGGTCATACGTCAAGGACTACCAGTATTTGTGAAATATATAAAATTGGTTCAACCTGGACTCATCCCAAGGAAGCTCAGGTTGAGGAACGTTTGAAGGAAATTAGTGGCTGGAGAAGATTTAAGGAGCCCATCCTATGCGTCAAGAGTGACTAAAAATCTCTAAGACAAAATGAAAGGCTCATGGAGTTGGATGCCAGAGACACAGATGTCGGCATGGAGATGTCAGAGCAGTGCTATTTCAGCTCATTTCCCCACTCCTGGGGGAGTCGTAAACTCTTGAGAGAATCCTAGGTGGCTGGAGAGGTTTGAACGGCCCAACCACATGGATTGAATCAATCAGGAGGATCTTTCCCATAGGATTAGCCATCTTCGGAGGACTCTGATGTAATGGGAAGCCTTTACCTCCTGCTTTCCTCAGCCTAGTGCCTTGTAAATGTGTGAGAACTCCCAGTGACCAAGCCAGCTTGTATTTCTGCAGTTGGGAGACACCAGTTTAAGGAAAGCTTAAGCTGCTTGCTCAGTTTAGCCTTTTTCCGTTCTCATACAAGCAGCTGACACTCAGAAACTGAGAAGAGGCTGCTCTGTCATTTGCTAGGGCCTGCAGACCAAGTTGTCGTCTGTCTTCCACATCAGGGCCTCTGGCATCTCTTAGGCGAGAGACATGAGAGTGATGGCAGGGATTTTCCTTACGGACTTCAATTGTCAGAATTCCTGAATTCTGGGAATTGAAGTCATCCCTACTCTTAAAGGAGACATTGTTTTTGGAGACTTTGCTGTTGTCAGACCCATCTGGTGCTGCCCTCACTGGAGAGTTGAATCTGTTTTTATTCGCTCAGGACTTCACTTTCTTCTATTGTTTGGTGTTGGTTCTTAAACGATTCAATTCCATTCAGGTTTTTTAGCATTCCTTTTCTTATTCTCATTTTGTTGTTCTATATATTGATTTGTCTGGTGTTCAGAAATGTGAACAAGTGATTTAGGTTATAATCTCGGGCACATTTAGCTAAGCATAAATCTCCATTATACTCAGTGGCAGTTCTTTTTCTATAGGCATATTATTGCTGTATATTTTAAAAATAAAATTTAGGGCAGCACAGTCAAGGACACTCTAACCATCGGTTGGGATTCAGATTAGCCTTCTGCACAGGTTTTCATTGTTTAAACTGATGCATTTTTTCCTACAAATATCTTTCCAATCAATCAGACTAAGTGCATTTGAATCAGAGCAAAAGAAAGTTACAGTCCATGTTTATATATGTATGTGCAGACATAAGGTAATCCTCGACTTACAACCACAATGGAGTCCAATATTTCCAATGCTAAGCAAAACAGTTGTTAAGTGAGTTTTGCCCCATTTTACGAGTTTTCTTGCCTCAGTTGTTAAGTGAATCACTGCAGTTGATAAATCAGTAACACGGTTATTAAGTGAATCTGGCTTCCCCATTGACTTTGCTTATCAGAAGGTCGCAAAAACGATCACATCACCCCAGGACACCGCAACTATCATAAATATGACGTTGAAATCACTGAAGAAATGATGATAAATAGAGGATTACCCGTGGATGCATTCCAGCTAAATCAAAATCTAGAAGTGAAGAAATTTTCTATTTTTCACTTAATTAACTAATTAATAAATGAATCTTGTTTTGATTCAACCATTGGTTAGAAAAGAGATAAAAGGAAAAAATGAGAAAGTCTGTATTAGGTATCCTCATATTGGGGAAGCAAGTATTATTCACACCTCTCAACCATCCTTAAACTAGGATCCTTCAGATGTTGTGGGACTGCAGTTCATTCCAACCTGTAATGAAGAACCTTCATTCTACTGCAAAGAAAGTTCTTCCATTGCTCCAGAGCTTACCAGATGAAGAAACAATGCAGCCATTGTTTGTAGATGGTATGAAAGGGTAATTTAGTCATTGGCAATAGGATGATATGTCTCATATAGGCAGGTTCGTCTATCGTAAGAGATGAGAAGAGTAAGGAAATCATAAGCTAAGACAAGTCCCAAAGGTGCTTTTTCAAAAGGCAACTGGACTTTCTTGGGTTTTTCCTTGAAAACATTTCCTACTTCTCATCCAAGAAGTTTCTTTGGCTGTTCTGAAGAAGCTTCTTGGATGAGAAGCAAAATATTTTCAAGGAGAAAAACAACAACAACAAGAAAGTCCAGTTGCCTTTTGGACCTTCAATTAACCAATCACCTGGTTAATTGAAAATCTCTATAGAAAGAAACTAAGACAAGTTATTGTACCTGCTTGGTGAATTTGGTTACTTGCATTTGAAGTTCCTAATGTTTTCTATGAGCTATAGCACGGCTAGGGCTTTCTACGGAGAACTGGATGTCTGGGTGTCAAAATGACAAATGGGGGGGGGGGGGAATAAATGGCAAAATGCCAAATTGAGTTGGAAGTCAACAAGTGCAAAGAGATGACCATTAGCCCTTCCAGCATTCATATTAATGGAATCTGAGCTGGCACTGAGCAATCAGGAGAGCGATCTTGACGTCATGGTGGACAGCTCAATGAAAATGTCAAACACAGAGTGCAATTGCAATCAGCAAGACAAATCCCATGCTTGGCATCTTAGAATAGGATGAAAATAGAACAGCCAATAGAGTAATGCCTTTTATATACATCTGTGGTGAGGCTGCACTTGGAGCCAGGGTACGGTTTTAGTCACCACATCTGAAAAGGGATACTGCACAGCTGGAAAAGCTGTAAGAAGGGACGGCGAAAGCAAGAAGAGAAGCTTCCCTACAAGGAAAGACTCCTGGGTCTGAGGGTTTTTTAGCCTGGACCAAGATGGGTCAAAGGAGATGGTAATACTTGAGATCGTTCATAGCATGGAACCTGTGGATGAAGATAAGGTTTTCCCCACTGTCTCACGAAGTTAAGACTTGGACTTGCATCGGAGGCAAATTCCTAGTGTACCAAATCACACTTGGCCAATTATTCTTATTCCGATTCCTATTCCTATTCTATTCCTATTCCTATTCCTATTCCTATTCCTATTCCTATTCCTACCCTACCCTACCCTACCCTATTCCACCCAATGAATCTAGCTCCAGGAAAATCTAGGATCAGCAGAACAATGTATTTCTTTACAAAGCACAAAGCTGACCTGGAATTTTATCCCATGAGGCCACTAAGGAGGTTGGATAAATTCCTGGAGGATCCGGCAATCAATAGCTATTAGTCGGTTGGCTCTTTACTACTTCCAGCATTACTGACAACATACATTAAGTCTCAGCTGTCAGAGAGCCAAAGCGGAAGAATGTTCTTGCCTTGATATTTCTGAGCTTCCTGGATGTATCTGATTGGCCACTTAGTTGGACTGGGTGGGCCATTGGCCTCATCCACCAGGCTTTTCTCACGTTCATTGTTGCCAACTTACTGGGTGGTTCAGGGACAATATGTACTTGTGATTTTGCTTCCAAGTAGCTGTCATACTTAGAGATGGATCACACTAAGGTTGGAGGAAGACAACAAAACCTTATTTACCTTCATTAGTTGATAGTTAAGGTGCTTGATGAGATTACACCAGAGTAGAAGGTTTATTCTTAGATAAATAGGACTAGCTGAACTATTTGGAGTATATTAACAAAGTAGTAGATGATAAAAGCCTTGTCTATAGTCCAGCCAAACCAGATGTGCTTAAATCTTCAATGAATTTAAGAAGGCTTGCCTGGCTTGTTTCTGTCAGTGTCTTCTGTCGACAAACAAAGAGTTTAGGTGGTAGTTAAAAGGCTCTTTGACCCAAAGATGGGATCAAAAAGACAGGTGTGGGAAAGAAGAGAAATGGGCTATTCCATTGCCTCAGGTCCTCTTCATTTCCATCTAAGGGGGTGTTTGTTCCGTCACAATGATTAAACTACTGATCCCAGCTGGTTGCTACAAGAGAACTAAAGCCTTTATCTGAATTTACTTTTTCCTGCCCTGTGTTTTTGCCTGGGATTGCTCCTAATTTGGACAATTAAGTGGATATTAGTTTTGCAGGTGATACAACTACGTGCACAAGAATAGAAAGAGGCATACATGGGTTGGTAAACATACTCAGTCTGGCAGTCAAAGAGGATCACAAGATGAGTCTGTGTCAACCATGCAACATGGCTGTCAGAAACGCAGATGTGATTTTAGGCTTTAACTGGTTATAAGGAAGAGTCCGAAAGTTCTGAAGTGATTTAGCAATGTGCAGCAAATATAATAATGGGGTTGGCAGCTAAATCCCATGAGGAGATGGAGGGAACTGGATAAATTTAGCCTTGGCAAGAGAAGACAGTGGGATTATGATGGCAGTCTTCAAGAACCTCAAAGGGGCTGTAGAAAAGAACACAAAAGGTATTTCTCGTATCATCTCAAAAGTGCTGGGTGTGAAATAATGATTTTAGGTCACAGCAAGGCAGGCTCTGAGGGAATGTTACCAATGCTTCTTCATGGCACTTTGACCATAGAGCCAATCTCCTAGGGACAAAGGTTTCCCTTCTCTGGAGTTGATCGTACAGAGGCTACAAAGACATTGGTTGGGGATGTATTAATCTAAACAGAGATTGGATCAGTGGGGAGGTTAAGCTTTTGAAACTCTTTCAGAGAAATGATTTGCATGTTTTTAAAAATAATTTTAAAACAAAAATAGTCCTTTTCTTTAACAAGTTCTATATTTTAATACTTATTAATCTCCCCCCCCAAAATAAGACACCCCCTGATAATAAGCCCAATTGGGCTTTTATGTGCATGGCAATAAGACCAAGCGCTTATTTCTGGGTTAAAAAAAAATATAAGGCAGGGTCTTATTTTCAGGGAAACACGGTAATAGAAACCCTTGAGTGATGATGCTTTTCAATTTCTAATTCCTTTTGCAATTGCTTGATACATGTAATCAAAGGTATTAGGGGTTTTTCCTCTGTCTTACTAAAATATTTTAGAGCTCAAGTCCCAAAGCTACCAAATAAAGTCTTTCCAAAGAGTTTGCCTTAAGAATGTTCTGTTTAATGCCCTGTAGTCCCTCCTTGAATGCATTTGGACAGTCCTGTTTTTAAGCATTGAGATTATTATCCCCATCCTTAAGCACTTTGGATTTTGGATAGTTTATTGGTAGCTTGATCTTTGAGAAGAACTGCAGCTCCAAAATGACTTTGAGAAAAAAGTTGGAAGAATTTTGTTTGGTATATTCTGAATCACGCAGGTAAATCAGACTCTCCTTGGTCTCTGAAATGCCCTGGACATAAATAACAGTGAGATAATCACAGCAAGGCTGAACAAATTAGACAAGTTGCTATTTGAATGCTTGGCCCCAGCATTGTTTTTTCAGCTACATGGAAAATCTGTCTAATGTACGAGACAGAGGAGACCCTAAAAATAAGTTGATTTTTCCTTTAAAAAAAACTAACAAAGTTTTTTTTAAAAAAACAAAATATAACTTGGACTTTCTAGCTTTATCACATTTGGGAAGTAATGCAATAAAATTATGAAAATGTAAATTTTGAAATTGTTTCAGAGGAATAAGACACCTTTGTTTTAAAATATTTTAAAGCAAAAATATATCCTTTGTCTTTAACCAGTCTACCATTTTACTACCTATTTCATATAGTCCTTGACCTACAACCACAATTGAGCCCCAAATTGCCATTGTTAAGCAAGACATTGCTAAGTGAGTTGTGTCCCATTTTACCTTTTTTTACCACTGTTGTTAAGTGAATCTAGCTATCTGCATTGATTTTGCTTGTCAGAAAATGGCTGGGAAGGTTGCAAAAGGTGATCACAGGACCCAGGGTCACCACAACTGTCATAATTACATGCCAGTGATCAAGCACCTAAATTTTGATCACATGATCATGGAGATGCTGGAGCAGTTGTTAAGTGTGAAAAGCGGTCATAAGTCACTTTTTTCAGTGCCTTTGTAACTCCAAATGGTCACTAGAATCTTTAAATCAGGAAGTAACTGTAGTAGAAATTCTTAGATGATGACACTCTTTCATTTTCTAAAATCCTTTAATCAAATGTATCGGCATTTTTTCCCTCTCCTCTTAAAATATTTTAGCGCTAACGTCCCAAAGACTCTTTATTATAATCACAGACCAGCACAACCACAGATATCAAATAAAATTTTTAAACAACGTTCACTAAGAATACGTGCATACACACACACAGCTTGACTTAAGTTCAGATCCACCAAAGCCACTCAGTGTTTAATTCATAGAAAAAGACCAAAAAAAAACCAAAAAAACCCCCCAACAACATAAAAAATTGTGAGGGAATGTAAAAAGTGTTGGCCAATTTGTGAGGAATCTACTTGAACCATGAGAATTTCACTGCTGTGGCAGCCTTTGTAATGCTGGCACCATCCTGCAATGACAGCAGTGGTGGGTTTCACATTTTTTTTACTACCGGTTCTGTGAGTGTCGCTTGGTGGGCGTGGCATTGCTTAGTGGGCATAGCAAAGGAAGGATACTGTAAAATCTCCATTCTGTCCCCAATCCAGGGGAAGGTTACTGCAAAATCCCCATTTCCTCTCAATCAACTGGGACTCGGGAGGCAGAGAATAGATGGGGGTGGAGCCAGTCAGAATTTTTACTACCGGTTCTCCAAACTACTCAAAATTTCTGCTACCGGTTCTCCAGAACTGGTCAGAACCTGCTGAAACCCACCTCTGAATGACAGCATGTTCTTTCAGACATGAATCTTCATTGATCCCATTTTAGTTCCCGTAATCTCTGTTATTTCTATATTAATCAATGTGATTTATCGAAATTCTACTATATGTGGCACATATAGTAGAAAATATATTAGAATGAAATCAGTTGATACACTTTTGTGGTTCACAGCATGGAAGCTACCATTTTGGAATGATGCAGGTCACTACAAAAATGAGAGAAGATGAGATATTACAATGGGGAACTATATATACATATATATATATATATATATATATATATATATATATATATATATATATATATATATATATATATATATATATATATATATATATATATTTGTTTTCTGAGGTTTTCGCGGGTGTTTATATGCAGGTCTTTGTTTGTTCGGGTGTTCTCCCACGTAGAATTGGATATGTCTTGGCGGCGTTTTGACGAAGTCTCATTCGTCATCTTCAGGCTGGTGTTCTTGGCTTCGTGCTTCCTGGAACACCAGCCTGAAGATGACGAATGAGGCTTCGTTGATATATAAATATATATAATAAATAAATATATATCAATATTTATTAATGTTTATCGTGCTAGGATATGGGAAGATAGTGTTACAGAAGAAGTCCATGCCTGTTTTCTGAAGTCTATGGGTAGCATGTGGTATCTTGTACAGGTGGTCCCCAGCTTGAAACCCTTCACTTAGTGATCATTCAAAGTTTAAAATGGCACTGTAAAAAAGTATCTATGACCATTTTTCACACTTATAACTATTGCAGCATCCTCAAGGTCCCGTGTACAAAATTCAGATGTTTGGCAACTGGCATGTACTTAAGATGGTTGCAGTCTCCTTGGGTTATGTGCGACTGTCTGGCAAGCAAATCAGTGAGGGAGCCAGAGTCACTTAACAACCCTGTTACTTAACTTTAGTGATTCACGCAACTGTGGCAAGAAAGGTTGTAAACTGAGGCAGAATTCACTTAACCACTATCTTGTTGTTGGCAATGGAAATTTGGGGCTCAACTGTGGTTGCAAATCCTGGAGTAACTGTACTGGTTTTGAGCCTGGCAATCTAGACATGGACCATGCCAGTAGAGAAGATACGTGGAGAGGAAATGAATCGATAAATTTACTTTGAAATTCTAATATCCAAACGAAACCAAACATCTGGTCTGCTGCTAGGCCAACTGGCAACTCATTACTCCGTTGCTTAATATGAAATAAAATTTCCATTTCTATTTGTGCAAGTGCCACAGCCACTTTTTCCTGCTCCCTCCCCCCGCCCGCCTCCAAATATATATCAGCCAAAGGATTGGGCCCTTTGCCTTTCACAGGGCATCTGATGCAGCTCTCCCCATGTCTCCATAGATGTGATCAATGCAGACTAGAGATCAGCCAAGAAGTTCATGCTTTTCCTGGAAGGAATGCTGACTTGAAGTTTCCTTTGAGATAATTTTGAAGAGAATGATCAGCTTTGTTGTGTTTTTTTAAGTGTAAACATGACACTAGGCTCTCTTCATAAAAGGCCGTTTGTTCTTCCTCAGGAGAACCGCATAGCTAGCGGATAGTCTGCCTCTCCAGGACCCTTCAGAAGCTGTCTTAAGATGTCTCGGCAGGAGGAATGTCTTCCTTGCCTATGGATACAGTACATGCATATTTGTGTGCACACACTTTTCTCTGCTCCTCAGACATCTGCTTTATAATTGGATCAGTCTGTTGCTGAGTGTAAATTGTTGGTTTACACTCATGGATGCTAATTTTCTATGGTAATTTGGAGATGCTCCAATGCAATACTACGGAAAGAAGGGGTTTTTTCCCCCAGATACATAAGTTCAAGCATAGCCCGAGACATTTTATGCCTGAGGTAAAGAACAATAAGGTGGAAATGCAGTTGCATTTTCTTTTCACTGTTGGTGACCAAATGTTGTTTTCTGGTACATTTGAGGCATCAGATTAGTTTAGGAGTTGCATAGTAACACAGAGCTCTGTCTGCCAAGGAATAGAAAGCTGCCACTACTCTTAATGGTACTTGCTTTCTAAAGTAGTCACAAGATTTTGCCTAAAGATTAGGCTGGACCTTCCTGAATCCTTCCTGTGATTCCAAGATGCTGATAGTTGTCTGTGACTTAAGTACAATATCGGTTAAGAAGCAGATCCTGATGCGTGAATTATCCTGAAGCTACCAGTATTTTTACAAGGTCTAATGGATCTCCAAATCCATGGGGCATGGAATTGGATAGCCTGACCAGTGAGTGGCTTTGGGGGATTCTGATTTCAGTTGATTTTTGAGAAGCCATCTATTTAAGAGGCTTGCTTGGAAAGTTAATGTCCCAAAGTAATGTTGTGTTTGCTCAGTCTCTTGTTACATAGGACATATACACCCCCTTGCTAAATTCAAATAAATATTATATAAGATCAAGTGCATGTTGATCAAGTTCATGATTCTAATTAGTGGTTTGATATAGAATAATGAAAGAAGTCAAAGGGTATCGTAGGTGTGGGCAGTGAAGATGAAAAAACTCATTTTTACATGATGACCTGATGTGTTATTCAGAATTATAGCATTGGTCCAGTTGTTCTTGTTTTTTTGGGCTGTAGGTCTTCAAGAAAGCAGAATGTCCAAATTCCTTGGATCAGAGATAGGGAATATATGACTCTTCAGATATTGCTCAATAACCATTCCCAGCATCCTTCACATGATTGAGTCTGCTCTGAATGAATCAGTTAGCAGCATCTGGGGAGCCATTTGTTTGTCCATCTTATATTAAATGGAGGGGTGGGAAACTGACTCAGAGTCCTACTATTATTTCTCCAAATGTAGCATCCTACAGATGTGTTGAACTTTCAAAATTTCCATCTAATAAAACAGACTGCCAATGGGAGAGCACACAATTCTACATAAGAAGCAACCATTTTGTTATGGAGATTCTGGCTTTTTTTTCCCAGGACTGTAGTCCATGTAAGGGTCAAATCTGGAGGCAAATCAACCCTTCTGATTCTCACTGAAATTGCAAACTGAAGTACAGGTAATCCTTGACTTACAATCACAATTGAGCCTAACATTTCCATTGCTAAGCAAGACAGTTGTTAAGTGACTTTTGCTCCTTTTTACGACCTTTCTTCCCACAGTTGTTAAATGAATCACTGCAATTGTTAAGTTAGTAACATCGTTATCATCACTTAACATTATCATTGTTAAGTGAATCTGCCTCCCCCATTGACTTTGCTTGTCAGAAGTTACAAAAAGTGATCGCATGACCCCAGGACACTTCAACCATCATAAATACAATTTTGATCATGTGACCATGGGGATGCTGCAATGGTCATAAGTATGCCAAACAATCCTAAATCCTTTTTTCAGTGCTGTTGTAACTTGGAATGATCACTAAACAAATGGATGTAAGTTAAGGACTACCCATATATATGTCAGTGGCTAAGACGCTGAGCTTGTCGATCAAAAAGTCAGCAATTCAACGGTTCAAATCCCTAGTGCCACATAACGGGGTGAGCTCTCGTTACTTGTCCCAGCTTCTCCCAACCTAGCAATTCGAAAGTACATAAAAATGCAAGTAGAAAAATAGGGACCACAACAGCGTTCCATGCACCTTTGGCGTTTAGTCATGCCGGCCACATGACCACGGAGACATCTTCGGACAGCGCTGGCTTTGAAACGGAGATGAGCACTGCCCCCTAGAGTTGAGAACGACTAGCATATATGTGCGAGGGGAATCTTTACCTTCATGCACATAATCCCAACCTTATCCATATGCTGTCTTGTTGTGCCCATTCAGCAAAGATGGATTCAAAAGAAGATTAACTAAAAACATCACTCTGGACCAATCTGACCCAAATTATCTTGTCAATATGCCATCTAAGCACACGACACAATTTTATCCTTTTCTCCTGAATCTTGTTTACGATTAATATTCCATTTTTTTCTGCACATTCAGGTTTTGGAGTTTCTCTCAAGTGATTGTGGCTTTGCTTTTCCATGATCATAATGTTTCTTGGTGGGTGTGGTTTTAAAATCTGGTCTTATACCAAAGATTGGGATAGAGCCTACCAGCTACAGAGGAATATACACTGTTGGCGGAGCCAGCAAACAGTTAATCTTTAAAAGAAGAACTGGCACTTTGCTCCAAATTCTTAAAAGAAGAACTGGCACTTCACTTTAAATTCTCCTGGGAGGAAGGAATTTGCAGGCAGGAAATTTATTTTATTTTATTTTTTAAATTCTAATCACATCAAGACATTTGGATGATTCTCCAAAAAGAAGGAAAAAAGTTTGAGAAGGTTTAAAGGGAAAAAAAACATATATACAACATTTTATACTATGTACTAAACTTGATTTATGGCTTACTGTGAATGTTTATGATGTTGCCAGCTGCCTCCTTTCTGGTTGATGCAGCTGGAAAACCACCAGTGCTGGATTGCTCAATACTTGTAGTCATCTGTCCAAGTCTTTCACCTGTCTTAAGAGAATCAAACTTAATCATCCAGTTAGCAAAGATGGAAATTGGAGACTAATTTCACTGTAAGTCCTGAAGAAACCAATGGTAGATCCATCAGTGTGGATAAGGAGGACAGGAGGTTTCACTTAACCATATAACCTTATTCCTTGCCCTCCCTTTAATCAGTTCCTCAATTTCCTTGATATGTTACCTGTCCTGAACACAATCATAATCAGGGTACATATTGGATGTACCATACTCTTTTGTATTTACTTGCTACAGATAGTCCTCAACTTACACCCATCTGTAAGTTTTGACTGTCAACAGTTTTGAAAAAAGTGACTTATGAGGATTCTTTGCACTTACCCATGGTCACGTAATCAAAATTCAGGTGTTTGGCAACCAGTATGTATTTATGACAGTTGCAGCATCCCAAGCTTCTCCGATTGCTATTTGTGACTTTCCCAGCTGGCTTCTGACAAGCAAAGTCAGTGGGAGAAGTCAGATTCACTTAATAACCATGTGATTAGCTTAACCACCGTGGCAAAAACTTTTGTAAAATTGGGTGTAATTTATTTAACAACCACCTTGCTAAGCAATGGAAATTAAACTGTGGTCATAAGTCAGGACTACCTGTATTTGTCTTATATCTGGCCTTTCTTCATTGGCAAATAAATGCTCATGATACTTGCATAGCTAAACTTAGGAGACATGTAGGAGAAAGGACCCAACAAATACTCGCCAGTCCAATTTAATTAGATTTTCCAGTCTGGTGGAATTCTCACATTATCTCTGGCAGAAGAAAAAGAACTCTGGGAATTTATATTCATAGAAAATGTGTGTAAGGAAACTTGGAATCACTTGCTATAACCTAAAATTATTTCGAGAGGGCTGTAAAGCACTGTGAAGCGGTATATAAGTCTAAGTCACGTGATGATGTCAAACTTGCATCATCACGTGACGTATCACAACCTTCGTTAAACCGGGCATGGGCATGGCCAACACATGATGCATCCGGCCCGTGGGCCATGAGTTTGACACCTGTGGTCTAAGTGCTATTGCTATTTCATCAGTGTGGGAACTGCCCCCAGGTGAGTAAAACTCATCTCTCTTGTTCTTCCAATAATAAAAGTTTCAACTCCTTCTTTGACCTCCTCCCCCTCTTATTCTGAAGCTAGATCTAAAGTGGTCAACGTGCCTAGCCCTCTGAACAATTTTTCCCCCACATCAAATCATTCCGTCCCAGAAAGTTGCTTTAAAAAAAAAAAAAAAAGCCTGATACATCCCTCTTCCATCTGTGGCAGCTATTACAAAAGGAGGGGAAAAAAAGACAATGCCCGCCCAACTTAACATTAAAACATGAACACCATAGAAGCAATGTAATCAAAATTGAGGAGTGTGAATATCCACTTCACATTCATTACATCGAGATGGATGCTTCTTTTTTTTTCTTTTTTCTTTAATGAATGAAACAGCTGTCGGGGCTAACCGTAGTTGAAATCTCGTTGCTTTGTCTTGAACGTCGTGTTTCAATGGGGAGGCCAGAACAGTAGCTTTTAAAAGAATCAGCCTCCCAGAGATATCGCAGGCGATTTTTTTTTCCCTCCCTCTTGAGAAAAGCATGTCTTCCTATTTAGTTTTTTTATAAGTGTGGCTCAGCTGCTTGCCTTGCTATGAATTTATGGATGGTGTTTTTTAACATACCTTTTTTTTTTTTGCAACTGTTCCTTGACAGTCATGAATCATATTATTGTTCTATTTGTACCCTGTGTTTTTTTCCCCCTTCCGAGTAATTCAGAGCCATTTGCAGATGGTTTCCTGGCAGCTTCTCATTAAGGAAACTTTAGACAGGTGTCCCATTTAGCTTGTGAACCATCCATTAAGGAATGGTAGTCATCAGGGCAAGATGGTGGGGGAGCAAAGTTGTGGACAAGAAAAGATTGGTCCTCTGTTGAAATTCTTACGTTTATTAAAATTAGGGCCGCAGCCCAGTTCAAGGCTTTGAGTCAGAGGTCTTCAAACTTGGCTGCTTTAAGACTTGTGGACTTCAACTCCCAGAGCTATGCTGGCTGGAGAATTCTGGGAGTTGAAGTCCACAAGTCTTAAAGCAGCCAAGTTTGAAGACCTCTGCTTTGAGTGGATTGGCGCCTGTAGGTTTTAGGCTGCAATTCTGATCTCTCTGGTTGTATCTCAAGGTCTAAAGAGTGGATGACCCTTTTGATCAGAGATCAAGCAGGAAGGACTGCTCTTCAAGGAAGTTAATACATTATGAAAGGCTTTTGTTTTGTTTTTTCCCAAGGGGATGACTTTGTTTTCAAAATCCTGTGACAGCTACAGAGCTCAACTACAGTTCCTCTATCACTCCAGGCAGTAGAGACAGGACAGCGAAGACTTTTGGAATTTTTTATTCAACAGGTATTAGAATTAGTGGGAAGAGAAGTCATGAGGAAACCAATGAGGGAATGAGAAGGTTAAATAAATCTCAAGCCTTCCTCTGGTTTATCTGCCATAGATCCTTCCTCCAGGAAGTGGATGTCTCTGCTTTTTGATGGAGTATGAGTCATACAGTATCTGCAGAGAGGTAAAAACCTGCAGTGGTGAGCCAGCAAAGGTAATTCTTGTCATTTAAAATCAATCACTTTAGAACACACACACACACACACACACACACACACACACACAAACAATGTGAAAGAGAAGAGGGAATAACTTCTAAGATGGTGAAAACCATTTGGAATTCTTTATAAATATTTGTGTAAAAATGTTTAATATGGTGTCTAATGAACAGCAGACTTTGTTGTCTTAAATCATCTTTAATATGCACTCCAGAAGTTGAAAAGCTTGGGGAATAGTTTCCCTTAAATCTATCAGTGGCCGTTTTAGCAAGCAGAACACATGGCTTTCTCTCAAAGTCCTTCTTAATTTCTCTCTCCCTCCCCACCCATTCCCTTTGGCCTTGCTGAAGATCTGTGGTTTCAGTGGCACCCTTGGGGAAATCGGAGGATCACAAGCTGTCTATCAGCTGATTGTCCTGCTCTGGCCTTGTCTTTCCTGGACGGAGTTCTTAGATAGTCTCTTTCTTCTTCTAATAGATGATTAGCAAAGCATCTAGTATCCTTTCATGCTTTTCTTGAGCAGTGGTCATAGAGTTTCTGAGGATGCTGACATCAGCCTGGTGTGTCTAATGTAAAACGAAACAGGAGGAAAACAGAGAGCAACCCATAGACTAGCCCTGAACCGAATACATATAATCCTTGACTTACGACCACAATTGAGCCCAAGGATTCTGTTGCTAAATGAAACATTTTTAAGTGAATTTTGCCCCATTTTACGACCTGGCTTGTCACGTTTGTTAAGTGAATCACTGCAGTTGTCGATTTAGTAACATGGTTGTAAAACGAATCTGGCCTCCCCATTGACTTTGTTTGCCAAAGGGTTGGAAAAGATGCTTGCGTGAAACGGCAATCGTCAACAAATATGAAGCATTTGCCAAGCGTCTGAATTTTGATCACATGACCATAGGGATGCCGTAACGGTCATGTGTGAAAAACGTAAGTCACTTTTTCCAGTGTCATTGTAATTTCAAACAATCACTAACTGAACTATTGCAAATCAATGACTACTTGTATGCAGCTCCCTTCCCCCTTGGCTATGAAAGATGATTTAAAGGAATGGAGAGCTTAGGGTCTGAAATATTTGGAAAGTTAAGGCACTTGTTATGCCTTCCTTTTCTTCCTCCTTACACTCTTCTTTTCTTTTGACGGCAGAAATGACCTTGCCATGAAGCTAGCAACCATCTCTCTCATGGCTGGAGTCAATTTGAATAGCTCTTCTACTTATCACTGAAGTTACTTCCACTTTTTAGAAGGGGATTGAGGTTGACTCATTTTAGCCATGGGTGGACCTTCCTTCCATAATTCTCTGAAGCATTATAGTCCCCATGTTTTTCAGTTGAGCCCTGACTTGGGGATAGGGTAAAATGACTCCCTGAAATAAAGTGAGCAGAGCAACCCCACCAAGTTGGTAGTACTCGCATGTTTCTTTCTCTGTCATGGCATTTAAAAAGATAGAATCAGTTTTGGTGTAGTGGTTGAAAAAGCAGGAGACAAGGAGCTCTGGTCATCTGCTAGGCATGAAAGACAGCTGGATGACTTTGGGCCAGTCACTCTCTCTCAGCCCAAGTCACCTCACAGAGTTGTTATTATGGGGAAAATAGGAGGAGGAAGAAATATTACCTATGTTTGCTACCTTGAGTTATTTATAAAAATAGTAAAGCCAGGAGAGGATGAATGGAATGGAATGGAATGGAATGGAATGGAATGGAAGATAGATAGATAGATAGATAGATAGATAGATAGATAGATAGATAGATAGATAGATAGACAGACAGACAGACAGACAGACAGACAGACAGACAGACAGACAGACACCGTGTTTCCCCCAAAATAAGACTGGGACTTATATTAATTTTTGCTCCAAAAGATGCATTATGGCATATTTTCTGATTAGGTCTTATTTTGGGGGAAATACAGTACTAAACCCCTGCGTCCAGTTGACGATCTTAACGGGGACTTATTTTGGGGGATAGGGCTTATATTACGAGCATCCTGAAAAATCATGCTAGGGCTTATTTTCCAGTTGGGTCTTATTTTGGGGAAAACGGTAGATGGATGGAGATAGATAGATAGATAGATAGATAGATAGATAGATAGATAGATAGATAGATAGATAGATAGATAAGAGATGGAGGGAGAGAGAGAGAGATACCAGTAGTGATGAAGGAAAATCACATGGATAAGTGCTACTATACTGTATGTCAGGGGTCATGGCAGTCCATGGCTTGTTAGGAACCAGTCCACAAAGCTAGAGATGAACGGTGGGCAAGTGAGCAAAACCAAAACCTTCCCCTCTCCCCCTCCCACGTCCATGGAAAAATTGTCTTCCATGCAACTGGTCCCTAATGCCAAAAAGGTCATATAGTGAAATGGAAGTATTGGATCCTTCCTGGCCAGTGTGGCTCATAATTGAAGAGCACCAGGTTTTAGAAAGCTGGTTTAGTGGCACTAGTCTGAGCTTGAAGGATGTTAAATTGGCTTCAACTGCTCAAGAGCAATTGACAGTCAGTCTCCCAAGAGCTTCTATATGCTGCAGAACGCAATAGTCTCTGATATTATCTCTGGTTGTTTGCTCACTCAGTAGAACAAAAATGACACATGTGGATTTCCTTCGGTGGGATCTGAAAGGGCAAATAAAAACCTCTCTACGCTTGCCTGCTTTCGCCACGTTGCAGCTGATTGTTCAACAGTGATAGAGGGGTGGTTAAAAAGAGAGAGAGAGAGAGGTCTGTCTGTTGATTTTTGTCAAGCATGCTGATCTGTGCAAATCGGAGTTCACCACTCTTGTTTCCGGGGACCCAGAGGAAGATGATGTGAGACAGCAAGAAAAATGAGGGACTTTCAGGGGCAGCTGTGTTTTACTAACCCAGTCATAATGCCCCTAAAAATCCTTATTGTTCCTTGCAATGTTCAACTATGCTCCGCAGTCAAGAAAGATTTTCAAAGGTGAGTATCCATTGGGTTTCCAAAGGTTTGGTTTTCATCTGACGGTATAAGGATCCTCAGTCGCGGTCAAAAAAAGAGTTGCAAACTCTTCCAATCTTTAATAGCATCAAACAGGTTTCTTTTTTTGCTTTTCTGTGTTGTTGTTCTTGACAGGCTCTTCCTCCCCGCAACACTCTTCTATTGAACAGACAGATACAATATTTATTAAAGAGTGTCGCAAGTTTTTCCCTGCCCTGCACGCATACCAATCGTGCTGTTCCCATTTGTAGTCAGCGGCGCTAGGCAAAGTGCAGAAAAGAAGCAAGGCACAGTAAGCAAAAGAAATGAAGGACGTGCGCTGAGGAAAAAGAAGAAGAAAGACATATTGCAACATTAAGTATTTATACCAACATTATGGGTATATTGTAGATACAGAGCAGGCCAGATCTCTTAGGTAACTACCATATTGGGTTCGCTCAAACTTTGGCAGCCTTCTTGAGAGTACATTGTGGAGCTCTGAAACTTTTATACTATAGACTCAGAAGTTTGCCAGGAGCCCTGCTGAACAAATGTCTTTTCCATGCACCCGGGGTTTTGATGCACACATGGTGTTCCCCAGAAGAGGCTAGCCAGTGTCGGAGACAACCCCACGGAGTTCTTTGACCTGATTCCATCAAGTCCAACATACACACCAGAAGGCCTTTTCTGCCTGAGAGCTACTGTACAACAAGTTTATATCTCAGCTGGTTTCATTTTTATGAGCTCGGAGCTGAGGTATGTTTCTCTGAACAAGGTTGTGCAAATATTCTCTGCCAAGACTATTAAGACTGTGCCAAGAAAAAGCTGCATTTCCCTCTCCCTCTCCCTCTCTCTCTCAAAGACTGAAAAATTTTGCATATTTAAAAGAAAAACAATTATTTTTGCTTGCTAGCTAGCTCTTGGCTTCAGCTAGTCTTATAAGGCAGGACAACATGAAGCAGTCAAGTCGTTCTCCTAACCGCTAAGAACCACAGACTGTTGAAAGTGCTTTAAACCGATTGGTAAAATTCCAAATACTGCATCCTTTCTTGCATTTTTCTGATGGATAGATAGGGCTGAAACTCAGAAGATGTTTTTTTAGGATGTATTGGGAGCATCCTAGATCTATTTTTAAATTCCTTTAGTCTGCAAAGCGATTGTAACATTTGTACTTGAAGATGTGAACTTTCCTATCCTAGATTTCTTCTGGCAACTAATCTATTTTATCCTTTTTTTTTTTTTTTTTTTTTTTGGTCCATAGGGTTCTGCTTCCAAGAAGCATTTCTTGAGTGACAACTATACAGAACATTGCAACTTGTATCCATGCTGCAAAGTTTCAATTGCACACACAGGGCAATCTTTTATACTAAATTTCTCAACTGCTTTCAAGACTTGATGCGATTCCCAATCTGGTACAAAAATGGGGAATTTCTCACTCTTCTAGATTTTGCAGAGTTATTATTTCTTTCATCCCAAATAGCACAGACATGGAGAGGAAAACCAGGAGTTGTAATTCAAGAAGTTCTGGGAAAGCAGAAATTCCCCACTCCTGATCTAGGGCTTTTTTTTTTTTTTTTTTTTGGTTAATTTGGCTGAGTCTTATCTAAGACTGTGGTTTTCCTGTTGTTACAGGTAGTCCTTGATTTACAACCATTCATTTACAACAGCTCTGAAAAAAAGTTACTTATGACTGTTTCTCGCACTTAGGGTTGTTGCAGCAGCCTCACAGTCTGTGGCCAAAATGTGGACACTAGGCAACTGGCATGTACTTAAAACAGTTGAGCATCCTGGGATCAAGTGATCCATCATTTGCAACATTCCCAGCCAGTTTCTGACAAGAAAATTCAATTGGTGGAGCTAGAATTTGCTTAACAACTGCAGTGGTTTAAAAAAAGGTTGTAAAATGAGCACAATTCACTTAACAACCACCTTGCTTAGTGGTGGAAATTCTCTTCCCAATGGTGGTTCTAAGGCAAAGACTACCTGTACCAGGTGGACGAGATTGGAAGATTTGCCTCCTTCGATTAGCTGAAAACGATCTTCTTTAACCTTGATGCCCTCTAGATCAGGGGTCTCCAACCTTGGCAACTTTAAGACTTGTGGACTTCAACTCCCAAAATTCCTCAGCCAGCTTTGGGAATTGAAGTCCACAAGTCTTAAAGTTGTCAAGATTGGAGACCCCTGCCCTAGATGACATGAACTGTAGTCTCAGTTCCTCATCTCTGACTTGCAATTGGGAATGGTGGAATTTGTAGTCCAGCACATTTGGAAGGCATCAACCGGGACAAGGTTTCCTACAAAGATGATCTCACCCTGAAGAGCTTTACAGGAGCTGGTCTCTATCCCAATATGAATGGATGTACTTTCAACAGCTTACTCCATCTTCATCAACATCTTAAAACAGGTAAGCAGAAAAGCAGCTGTTCAACTGTTGACTAAGGAAAGGATGCTCGAAAGATCACTTGGCATAAGGATGCCCATCTAGCCAATTGGTTAAGCTATTCCTGTGTAGCTCTAGACGCTGGATCAATCACCTACTTTAAGGAAGGACATATTGATGCAAATAATCTTTTATTTTTTATTTTACATGAGGAGCGCAATGGCTCAGGGGTTAAGATGCTGGACTTGCCAGCTGTAAAGTCAACAGCCCAGGTTCGAGACCCGAGTGTCACATGGTGAGGTGAGCTCCTGTTACTTGCCCCAGCTCCTGCCCACCTAGCATTTTGAAAGCATACACATACAAGTAAATAGGTACCACTTCAGTGGGAAGGTAACAGTGTTTCGTGAGCCTTGGCATATAGCCACATGGTCATATGACCATGGAAATGTCTTTGAACAATGTGGGCTCCCTCGGCTAAGAAATGGAGATGAGCACCCCTCCTTAGAGTCGGACATGACTGGTCCAGGGAAGCCTTTACCTTTCTTTAAGGGTGCATGCTTTTCCAAAATATATCAAGGCAATTGCTACTGGCTATTCTAATGTGCAAAATGCTGTATTGTATATCAAATGCTGTGAAAATAAACAGAACTTACAATAAATGCTTGGGATTCCTTAGTTCATTGTGTTTGCACTCTACTACTGTTCTGCAGGAAATTCACTGAAGCCAATAAGAGACCATTTCATTTTGCCCCCATAAAGCAGGCTATTTTTTTGAGCAGTGAGAATTAGAGCTGAACCAAGATTTGGATCCAAGCTTCCAGATGAAATCTAGCAACACATGAAGAATAAAAAATAGGGTTTATTTCAGTATTTCTTTCTTTCTGACTGGATGTATTGTTGAGGATGGAATAGAGAAAGGAAAAGATATTTGGATATTAATGACAGATGCTTATTCTCAGTCCTCTGAAAAGATCTGGTGAAGATTAAATTGGTTGTTTCCAAGTTATTCAGTCTTGGATGCTACTTACTAATTGCTTTCTGCTTGACTACATACTAAATATTAAGTGTCATGACAAGGAGAATAATCACACCTAATCCCAACAATGTCTTCAGGTAATCAATATTTTGGTAAGCAAAGGTTTTCGTTCCTTTTGGGGGGGGGGTTGTGTGGTGTGTTTTGTTTGTTTTGGGTTTTTTTTTTTTTTTGCTTTTGCAATTTTAGTCAGGATTCATTGAGCAGAATATATAAGGTTTCTAAATAGTAGATGGAGGGGAAGCTGTAATCCTGTTAATAATATTCAGACATATCCCAAGAGATGGAATTGCAATAAATTCATGGTAGACTGAGGAAACTCATTGATGCAATGCATTATTAAGTTGATTTTTTTTAAATAAAAAGGCTTGTTATATTAATATGTATATAACATTTTAGACAGCTGTTTCAGTTGAGAATGACAATATTTCATTGTAATCCATATATAATCTACAGCTGTAACCAATTTATTAATCACAAATAACATCAGGTTTTCAAGATTCCATATATTATAATTCCATATATTATTCTCTCCGGTGTTGAAGAACCAATATACAGTAAAATATAATGTCTTTTGCACCTCTGGGTAGGATGAGAGGTTTAGTCCAACATATCTGAAGGACATCTACTTGCAGAAGGCTGGTTTAGAGGTTTTAAAGAGTGAAGTTACAAATGAGGATAAGATCCTGGTCAGTACTTGTAAAGAAAGGAAAGTCTTTCAAGTTAACTTCAGAAGACTAAGACTAATGGGTTAGCTTTTGGAGATCTCAAATTTATAAACTATCTAATTTTTAATATGCCTCTGAAGGAAAGTGGTTCCTTCTGCCTCTGGTTGATTGAACAACTTTTTTTTCCAAATATTCTGGTTAACCAAATACTTGGTTGAGAATTTTCCCCAGATATTTGGTAGAACCAGACATTTCGAAACTAATTGTTGGATCTGATGGGCTTTCCAAATTAGCTCTGTCCCAAAAAAATCACAATCTGAATTTTGACAAGGAAGGAATGAGCAGTGAATTAAAGCAAAATGGAAGCATAAACAGGGTAGAAAAAAACATCTCAGAAATATCTATTTGTACCTTTAAGTTATTGTCCACCAGAAAACCTCTGAAGTTTCATAGCTGTTAGCCTATGCAGACATGTATAATTTTGCAAACCTCAATAGTTGTTGAATGATTCTAGAGCAGAGTCTTCAAGGCAATGTTTCCTTCTGTATTGTCTGCAGCTAAGGGTCCATGTCAGATTGCAGTCACTCTGAGTTGAGCCGTTCTGGAATGGCAGCTAAGCCTAGTCAAATAAAATCCGCATCATCAAATTTTGGGGTGCCTCTTCCAACCCTGCCACCTCACCTCACAACAGATTGCCTCTTTAGCAAATGTTCCCACTAGAGTTTTTTCCCACCTACAGTCTGGAAAACGTGTCCTATTGGTACAGAGGTGAGAAGGAAGGGTCAGTCTGTTTTTGTTGGCACAGCCTGTGGATGTGATTAGCTTTATCTGTGTTTAAGTTGTGTTGAACACAGCAGAGGGAGCATTACCTCACTGCACATCAGGCGGCAGACCAGAAAGCCATTACTCTCACATATTTTTAGCACTCCAAACAGGAAAAGGCCTGCCGTGGCTATGGATGTTTGGGGATGCTTTCCTTTCTGCCCTTTGCTTTCTCTTTGCCATATCATATTTATCCTCTTGTTGCAAGGCACCGTAAAGCCAATGGTGACCCTTTGTCTGGAAAAGGAAATGATCACTGCTTGTTCCTTATGTGGGAATAATTTTCTTCAGCTTCCTTTGGATCATAAATCACGGGTGGCTGTTATGATGAGGAGGAACGACAGTGGCCTCCCCTCCGTTCCTCTTGGAAACCAGCATAATCTCTGGTGTCAATTGCAAAGGGAAAATATCTTATTTTTCCCCACACTTGGATTTTTTAAAGTGCTTTGGGAGGGGGGGATTGTATTTTGCTGTACAGATATTTTTCAGTGCATTAAATGAGGGTAGTTTAGTTGCTTAGTTGAGAGGTCTGAGATTTCCAACTTTTTTTTTTTTTGGAGGGGGGGGGCTGATAGACCCACTTGGTATATTTAGAGCACATTTTGGGCTGTCCCTTAAAATGGCACTTGTGAAGGGACTGGCCAGGCACTAAACATCTATTACCAAACGTTTTATTGTACACTGCCCAGAGTCCCTCTGGGAGGAGGATGGGAGGTTCAGAAATGTGATAGATAACAGACAGGCAGACAGATATAGAGATAGATGATAGATAATCTATTTACCAGACAGCAAAATGAGAAAAGCTTTTCCTTCACCAGCCTCTAGACTCCTAAGATGTTCTTTACCATGTTAATGAACCTTGGTTTAAATCGAGGATCTCCAAACTTGACGACTTTAAGAAGATTTGTGGACTTCAACTCCCAGAATTCTCTAACCATCATGGCTGGCTGAGGAATTTTAGGAGTTGAAGACCACAAGTCTTAAAGTTGACAAGGTTGGTCACCCCTAGTTTAGATTTTCTGGACAGGTGGGCACATTCTCTAAGCTGTCTCTAGCACCCCCTTTTTTATGAAATCACCCCCACTGTTCAATAGTTGGGTGTCAAGGCAAGGGTTGATAGGCCTCTGGTATCCACCAACTCACCCTGGGAACAAGTCTGCCTCCAGACTTTAAACTTTTGTGTACATGCCAACCTTTGTCTCCAAGATTAAAGATTATTCTGGATCAGCATCAAGCAAAGTTCTGGAGGCAGATCCTTTACACAAGTACGGATAGACACCTCATACTGAATACGTAGCCAGTTCACGACAATACAACCAACTGATCAGAGGCTGGGTTGAGCTACAAATTACTGCAGGCCTGAAATAACCTTATTCACTGGTTAGTCTTTCATGTGACTGTTATATGAATAGGCTATTTTTTCATACAATAACTTCTCTCATCTTACTAACCTGTGGTTTGCTTTAGTCATAGTTGATCGAAGAAGCCATGGAGGCCTTGTTGACCCATCACATTAAGCCATAAAGCATGGCTCTTAATCTGCAGCCACTTCATTCATACAGTATATAATATAATCCCAAGCAAAGGGCCCTTTGCCATAAATGGAAGGTTCCAATTCTTTTGACAATCAAAGAAGGAGATCCCAGAGCAGAGGGAATTGGGGTTGATGCAAAAGACATTCCTTAGCAACCATCACTAGATTAAGTCATTTTTAAAAAATTCTCCCAGATAGTTTAAGCATTTCCGTTGAAAAATCACTTCAGGTAAGTATTTTTCCTTGCAGTGATTTCACTGGTAGCTAGAACTGGAAGTGGCGAAAATGTTGTTGCACATTCCACACATTTCCAATGTGGCACTTGTGTAAAGCTACCAGATGATTAGAGAACATTCAGCAGATTAATCATCAGCTTGTTGACAGATTGATCAATTAATTCATTGGTTGGGTGTTAATCTGTTACAGCAGAACATCAATGAAATTGCCATTCAGAAATAATCAAGGAAATCTAGGATACAATTCAATCAAGACAAATCCATTTCCCGTTGGGTTTTTCTCTCCCTTTTTTTCTTTCGCTTTCCTCTTTAAATTTAATAAATACCTTAATTAATTAATTATCTCTTTGCTATACTGCAAGGTAACTGAAGTGAAGCAGCCATTCCCCCAGCAATAGCTGTAATTTTCAGATCTGCTGA
The DNA here is from genome assembly GCA_030761175.1 of Masticophis lateralis. Classification (NCBI taxonomy): domain Eukaryota; kingdom Metazoa; phylum Chordata; class Lepidosauria; order Squamata; family Colubridae; genus Masticophis; species Masticophis lateralis. The sequence continues at coordinate 136,255,974 of JAUDYJ010000002.1, read as the reverse complement.
AAGTTTAAATTAAATGGTATTGATTTATTAATTTAAAGCTTTAATTTACTAATTGATGCTTAACTTTTTTTTAAAAAAATGGATTTATTGCTTCATTATTCATTAAAATATTCTTATGATCTTTTTTTTACTGGAGGCAGCTGTCCTAACTCATGTTCTCAAGGAGTTGCTGTAAGGAAAAGTTGGAAGCTCCTGTCAATATGTTTCCTCCTATAATGTAAAAAGCAGCCGCTGCTGTTAATTTGGCAATTTATTCACAAGAAATCACTAGACCAGAGTAGAACATTGCCTTTTTGGTAGTAATTCATTTGTTTATTAAAAGAGTTTAGGTTGTCATCTGTCTACCAGAAGGAACTTGGGAGGAGGCGAATAAAAAAACCACAATACAATACAGCAACCATTTAAAGAAATAAATGTTGGGGTCTCCACCAATCACCCCGTATCAGCTATATCAACATGCTGGCCTCAGTACCTGGAGATGGGTGGGGAATCCAGGTCTTTATTGCTTTACTAGATGGACAAATGATTAGAATATGTTAATGGTGGGATTGAATTATAGTAGGAATAGTAAACCTTGAATTTAGCCACACCTCTGAGGTATGTATGTTTAGGATTGGTGTGAACGATAGCGAACGGTGGACGTGTCCATGCTTGTGCTTTTGAAATCCCTGTCTTGTGTAGAACTAGTTGAAACATATCCCCTTGGTGATAAGAAAGTTGCAGCCTGTAATAAATCATAATTTGCAACAGCGGCTTTTAATATTAAGCAGCATTTGTATAAGCTTGTCTATAAGTTGCACACAGCTTTTGCTCATCACTGTTGATTTAATAGTGTGGGGTGTGTGTCATAAATGTTTAGAACATGTAAAATGAGGGAGTGTATGAATGTGTATGCAGATATTTCTAAAGCTGAGTACTGATTTAATCATTTATGGGGTTTTTTCCCCTCTCTTTCTGTTCATGGTTGAAAAATAAATGCAATGATCTGAGTGTTGAAATTCTTGCGTTAGACTCATCCGCCACCTGCTCCCCGTCTGAAAACATCCACCCTCACATATTGAGACTACAATTTCCTTAATTTAATTTAACAATTTCTGGGCATTCAAGTTCTAAAACGTCTGGAGGGCATCAAGCTGCAACAAATTGGTTTAAGGCAGGGGTCACTAACCCCCAAGCTGCATACCGGTACTGGTTCGTGGCCTGTTAGGAACTGAACTGCGCAAGCGGCAAGCCAGCTAGCAAAGCTTCATCTGCACATATAAGGAAACTTAAATTGCACATGAAACTATTCTCCTCCACTTTTCTGTGTATGGAAGATGATTTTTCTTCTGATACCAGTCCTGGGTGCCAGAAAGGTTGGGGACGGCTGGTTTAAGAGGTATGAACCACCACATTCTGCCTTGGTATAGCTGCCTCCAAAAATGGTATTTTCTTCTTCTAATGATGACTTGCAAAGTTGTTTGATGGTCCATGCCAATCAGGATCTCCTCTAGCTATTCCAGACAAATGTGCCTCAGGTTCTGGTGTTGTATTGGTACTGACGGTGGGTAAGATACTCAATGTTTTCTGCCATGGCTCAAGCTTGAGTAGGATCATGCAATGAAGGCTCTGAGACCATATTTCTATCAAGCATATCCCTACCACCATCGCCCCATATTAGAAAACTGGCCAATCGGTTCTTAGTTGCCCATTCTTTGCACAGATATTTGCCTATTCTAAACCATCCTTTACTTGGAGGAAGCAGGTTACCTAAAACAAGCCCACTAGACCCTAGTGCAGTAGGACCAGGGGTGAAATCCAGCAGGTTCTGGAGAACCGGTAACGGAAATTTTAAGTAGTTCGGAGAACTGGCAAATGCCACCTCTGGCTGGCCCCAGAGTGGGGTGGGAATGGAGATTTTGCAATATCCCTCCCCCAGGAATGGGGAGGGAATGGGGATTTTGCAGTATCCTTCTCCCAGGAGTGTGGGGGGGGGGAATGAGGATTTTGCAGTATCCTCCCCCTGGAGTGGGATGGAAATGGGGATTTTGCAGCATCCTTCCCCTGGAGTGGGGTGGGAATGGAGATTTTGCAGTATCCTTCCCTTGCCATGCCCACCAAGCCACGCCCACAGAACCATTAGTAAAAAAAATTGGGATTTCACCACTAAGCAGGACCAGAAATATATCTTGGCATTGCTGTTCCTACTGCCATGATATAATCCTTAATACAAGCCAGTTAATCATGCCTAGTCAGACTCACTCTTCAGCTTCCTCCAGAGACAAACTACATGTTGCTTCTTTTTCATTTGTCAGAGTTCGGAAATCCAGGAGCCTGTATGAGATCTCATGTAGAGACACACCACATAGACACAATAATCCAAGGTCACAGCCACCGTTTCATTCCAATAGGAGACTCATATTTCAATCAAACCACCTTAGGAAGTTCCCCAAATGACCTTAGAAGTCCAGTAAAGTTTACCAGGCAAGTGAGGTAAACCAACTGAATGGGTCCTATCTCTCTGAGGCAGGAAGCTAGTGTCATAAGTGTATGATACCACCATTAATCCAACCCCAGCATCAAGCACCTTGAGAGGGAAGTCATTACGCTGCAGGAATGTTGGCAAAATGGCAGCACTCACATCTGTTCCTTAGAGCAGGGGTCCCCAACCCACCGGCTGTGGCCCACTACCTGGCCGTGGCCTGTTTGGAACCAGGCTGGGAAAGCAGTGGGTGAGCCCATATGCTCTCATGCGAAGTTCCCCTTGCGCGAGTGGCAGCTGATTGCCCTCACACACGCACACTTGTCACTAGGGAACTAGAGGGAACTATTCCTTCTCCCACCACTCCCGTTGGACCATCTAGCCAGAAAGGGTGGGGACCGCTGCCCAACTTCTCAAACAGGATCTCGTATTCAATGATATGCAGAAGAATGACACTAACCCACAAAAGATCTCTATCCACTCTCCACAACTGTGCTGTGTCCAATCCAAGTGAACCACATTTCCAAGAGGGTAACCTCTTTCAAAGTGCCTACCCAGATCTTGATAATGCATGTCAAGTCAGCCCTCACATCCTTGGATGAAGTAATGTGATGGAATATCCATCAGGCCTGGAGAACATGAAAGAGGGAGCAAGATATTATGGGAAGAAAACAATTGTCACAGAAAAATTCCTTATTTTAGAAGAAGACAGACATGAGAAAGACACATTGAGTAACTCTACCTTAATTATGCTAGATATAGGTTGATCTGGAAAATAGCTTTAACAGGCTATCAAGATTCTGTTACCATAAATGGTTTTTTTCCCAAAAATCTGAATGGTTCACATTCCTGAGCTTTCTAGCCTTGTTGTAGGCCTATCTGACATTGAACAGCAACAACAGAATACAAGATTCCTGTGAATCTGAGGATCAGACTTCGGGGTTGAGCTCAGAAGGCCAGAAGACAGAATCTATACCAGATTCCAAATACAGGTAGATTTTTCACCACAATTAAGCCCAAATTTTCCATTGCTAAGCAAGACAGTCATTAAGTTTGTTTGTCCCATTTTACAACCTTTTTGCCACAGTAGTTAAGTGGATGACTGCAGTTGTTAAATTAATAACACAGTTGTGAAGTGAATGTAGCTTCCTTTTTGACTTTACTTGTCAGAAAGTCACAGAAAGAGATCACATGACTCTGAGATACTGCAACCGTCATAAATATGAGTCAGTTACCAAGCGCTTGAATTTTGATTACATGACCATGGGAATACCGCAACAATCATGTGAAAAATGGTCATAAGTCACCTTTCCAGTGCTGTTGCAACTTCAAACACTCACTAAATGAACTGTTGTAAGTTGGGGACTACATGTACACTCCCTGAGATCAGCCTACCCCTACCATCCCTCCATCCTTTCTTCTGCTCATCACCACAGAGATGTCAGTACTGCCTGCAATTTCCTGGAACTGAACCCACCCTGCTATTTATGCCCCTAGCTCCATGGATTTCATCCAACATCCAGGTATCACCAACTACTTCCAGCCTAGATGACTTGTCAGAACCTTAAGTCCCCTTCTACTGTGTCTGCTTGTGCACACAGTAGATTTCAGGTCTAGACAAGCCAGCTGTCCCCCCACCACACGCCCATCATGCCCAGACTTCAATCTTGTGACTGCTTTGACCATGACTAATCAGGGCATGAAAACAACCCACTCTAACCCAATTACAGCCTGGTGTTATCTGAGAAGGATATGTTGCCCTTCACAGTCTCACACCCAGAAGGAAAATAAACAAACTTCTGATCAGTTGTCCCCAGTCCAAGAGAACCATCCATTACAACCTTTCAAAACTGGAAAACGCAGATCTCAGGCCTGTCACATCTTTGGCCAACACCGTCATTGTGGAAAGCACAAAGAGCAGTGGGAGCAGACAGCTTTCTTGTGGTTCCAGTGACACAACCCAGTTACTACGGCACAGCAGCACACCAAAACCTTGCATACTCAGGATCCCATAACTAGTACCACTGAATTGACCAGAGAAGCAATTGCGGCTGATCACAAAGAGATACTCACCATCACTGCTGCCACTCTACAATCTAACTTCAAGCAGGTAATTGGTGGCACGTCTGAGTAAACTCATATTAACCTCCGGAAGCACCTGTCATTACGATCTCAACAAAAAAATTCTCAAATTCAACAATCCCCAAAGCATTAGAAGACGTTAGCCCCTTTTCAAAGCCATTCCCTCTGTCCACCAACCGTCTATAACTCCCAACAGGCCTACGTGTTTTCCCACATACCTCTAAAACGTATCACCAGAAACACTGGAAATTCGAAGAACTTTCCACTGACCATCAACCTTCCATTATTTTATTTAAAGGAAAGGAGGTAATGGAATGGGGGTGGGAGGAGAACGCAGCGAGCCATTCATCCATGAATTATTTTAAGAAAGGAAAGCACACATTTACTTACTTACTTACTTACTTACTTACTTATTTACTAAATAGATTTGCCACCCATCTCAAGTCCCAGTGGTGCTTTTTTCAAGAGGCAACTGGTCTTTCCTGTTTTTTCTTTGAAGACATTTCGCTTCTCATCCAAGAAGCCTATGGATGAGACACTTCTTGGATGAGAAGTAAAATGTCCTCAAAGAAAAACCAGAAAGTCCAGTTGCCTCTTAAAAAAAGCACCACTGGGACAACCATGACTTGGGGGACTGGCAGTCTCCATAGACACCCAACTCAAGGTGGTTCATGGCCTGAAGGGCTTAACAATAGTACTACATTGATTTGAATGGTCCATTCCCTGCGGTGTGTAGAATGAATCCTTCAGGAGCTTGACCCTCAACAGACGCAGTGAAAATCCTTCTGCTATTCTATTAGCAAGAGAAATCTTCCTTCTTTGATATTTAAATATTATTTACCCAGGAGTGGAAAATGTTCCCCATGACACATGACGTTTAATTAATCCAATGACTTGACAGGAAATATTCAAATTTCACAGCAATAGTTACTTTTTCAATGAGGCTTTTTGTGAAAGCCTGAGAGAAAGTTATTAGCAGTTAAACACTTTATCTTCACTTTGGAAAAGGGATGAAATCCCAGCTGCTTGATGGTGTTATTGAAATTGGACGTCTTCATGTTGCCCTTTTTCAAATCAAAACGGAGCCCTGACTGCTCCAGAAAGCAAATTGGCCAAACTAAGTTTACTGTCTGAGAAAATTGAAGCGGTTCTTTTGAGGAGGGGGTGAAGGCAATGAAAATACAAGAATACATAGGACCCTTTGTTTAACAACCATTCAAAGATACAATGCACTGAAAAAAGTGATTTATGACCAATCCTCACACTTATGTCCACTGCAACATCCCCACAGTCACATGATCAAACTTTGGGCATGTATTTACAACAGATGCAGCATCCTGGTGGGAGGCGGCACATGATTGCCATTTATGACCTTCCCAATTGGCTCCTGACCAAGAAAGTCTATGGATAAAGCTGGATTCACTTAACAACTGTATGATTGACTTAACAATTGCAGTGATTCACTTAACTGTGGCAAAAGAGGTCATAAAATCAGACATGATTCATTTAAGCGCCTTGCTTAGCAACAGAAATTCCAGTACCAATTCCGGTGGTCGTAATCTGAGGACTACTTGTATATCCACAGGCATCCACCGAGTTGTAGTATCAAAAGAGTCCATGGCCATATGAATGAAGGTCTGTCCCTTTTGATATGTAATATACATAAAAAAGAGGCAGAGCTTCTACCATACAGATGAAGCCACCATCTTGATTTTTTTTTATCTTATCCTTCCATCGATGCCTCTGGATACCTCACTTCTATTCATAATACTAAGGTGACATGATAGCAGTGTTCCTATATATAAGGGGTTGCCTCAAAGAAGAGCGAGTCAACCTATTCTCCAAAGCTCCTGAAGGCAAAACAAGACACACTGAATGGAAATTAGTCAAGGAGAAATCCTGTCTAGAACTAAGGAGAAATTTCCTGACAGGTAGGACAATTAATCAGTGGAACAACTTGCCCCCAGGAGTTGTGAATGCTCCAAGACTGGACATTTTTAAGAAGAGATAAGACAACTATTCATCTGAACTAGTATAGGGTTTCCTGCTTGAGCAGGAAAGATTGGAGGTTGGACTAGAAGACCTCCAAGGTCCCTTTAATCTCTGTTATTCTGTAATTCCCTTTAAATTGAATGCAGAGAAAGTTTTTCTTTTAAATTGGCCAATTAATTAATACTTCTCCTCCAGTTGCTGTGATGTTTTAACAATGCCTAAAAATGAAACACGGGCAGTTGAAGGTTTTCTTGTTGTCACTTGTAAACATTATGGATGACAATTTGTCATATCGTTACTTAACTGCGATTTGGCTCCTATTTGTAAAGAACATTTCACCCACTTAGTATTAAGATGTGCTTGTAAAGTTAGAGTGAAATTCCTATGTGAAAGTTCATTGTATAAAGGGCATGTGGCACTATAGATAGACTTATGGGAGAGAAAGAACGTCTGTGAAACTTTCTCGGGAGCACAATTAAAATCCAGTTTTGCCAACCCAGCCCCAGGCATGCAAGGATGGCAGCATGATGGCATAGCTCTGCCCAGTTTCTCCCTTGTGCAATTTGCCACATGGTTAGACATCTCTTCCTCCTTCGCACCTTTCCTAGGATAGTGTATTAACCCATGTCAAAGACCTGGAAGCACCATCATTCTAAAATGAGTGATTATCATTAAATAACTTTCTCTTATAGGAATGGGCAACCAGTTTCTGCTGGACATCAGTTCCCAGGAGCTCTGCTAACCATGGACAATGATAAGAGATGCTGGAAACTGAAGTTTAGTATCTGGTTACCGTTCTCGGATGTTCAAGTAGTATTGTATAATGTGAAGAACACAATCATATTCAGCAATCTAATCTTAGACTTGGAGAAATTATCCAAGTTTGGGGCAGAACCTGTAAGAAGATCTTTTTAACTGAACTATTTCAGTTTGGTTGGCAGAGCAGAAGCTCAGCCTCTAAATTGCAGCCAGAATCTGTATGCCATTCCCGAGAGGGAATCACAAATATGAAAATGTATGTATGCCTTATTTTGTGGTAAATAAAAGTTTTAGAAGCGGAAATTATACCATTTGACTAGGGAAGAGTCGATCCCCAAATGCTAAACAGAGGTTAGGGTTGGCAGCATGCAAGTCAGTTACTTTAAAACAGCACAATTGACAAATGCTAACACGACGCCATTGGAACAAGTGAATTGAGCATTTTAGGTTACAACCGACTTCAGTTTTATTATCATCCTAATCCTTTTGTAATCCTAATCCATCTGACGCCAGTTCCCTCTGGACTAAAGAAGTGGGGATCAAGAAACAAGGATTCAGTTCGGCAGGATTGGGAACTTTTCAAAAAGTGACCCGCGATATTCAAATTCTGTCATTCGATAGGCACACTTTTAAAGCACTTTTTATGGCAGGAGCCTATCTAGAAATGCAAATAATGAGAGAAGAGTTGCTATGAGAGCACAGAGATCTCCAGCTTTGAATTATGGTGATTCCCTGGCCTGTCTCCAGCCATGCCTTTGCCTTCCCAGATCTGTTATACTTCAGGAATGTGTGACACACAGTTACAATGGGAGGATATTGTTTCCTGCTTGCTAACAATCCCTAAATATACACGGAGGTGCTGACAATCGATCTCCATGCTCATTTGTCACTGAACTAAAGTCCTTGTCTTGCAAATATGACATTCTGACGGCCACCAAGGATGCCCGGTTACTGAAAACAGACACTAAAGTTTGAGTGTGAACTTATGCCCAAAAAGGCCAGCCTCTTTTCCTATAGCTCTCACTCTGGGAATCTCTTGCAGTGGCCTCGGTGTGGCATTTCGCACCAGCTCAGTTTGCCTTCTTTTCCATGGGCGATTGCCAATGGGTGGCTGTACACTTTAAAATGTATTCAGTCAAACAGCGCTAGAAATATGAAGGCTCATCTGCAGCAAGCGAGAAGGCAACCTTTAAAGGGTGGTGGGAATTTGAGAATTAAAAAGATAAGCCTCTCCCAAAATGGCTGCCTCAGAGGGAGCTACTAGGCCCAAAATGGTTGCCATACTGGATCAAGCTCCTCGAAAACGAAAAGAGTAACAGAACCAAATAAGAGAGTTGGAAGGAACTCTGAAGGTCTTCTAGTCCAATCCACTGCTCAGGCAGGAAAGCTTGTACCATTTCAGACAAATGATTGTCCAATAATGTACATCTTCTTAAAAATGTAAAAAAAAAGAAAAGAAATGGATCGAAAAGCAAACTGGTATCATTCTTCCTAGTATTCTCCTGTTAATCCCTGTTTACCTTTTTCTAAGCAGGTAAGCATCCCAAACCAAGCAAACAAACTCCTTTCGCCCATCCTTTTAATTTTTCTAAGAATGCCATTGGAGCCCGATGCATTCTGGTCAATAAAAATGATTCCATAGGCTTGGGTTTTGCTTTGTGGCATTTTAACTGAATATTGTTTTAATTAAAAGCCCTTTAAAACATGAAATGAAGTGGGACAGAGGACGATGAGAAGAGCTTGCCAACACATGTTTGCTTACAGGCACCCTGTGGCCTATTTATTGTCTTTTTTTATTATACAAAAGCCTGATGTTATTTATCTGAAATTTGGTAGGCTCCACCCTATGATTTTTTTTTTTTTTTACAAAACCATCCCGTTCTGCAGAAATGGACATACAGAAATGGACATTTATTGATTGCAACCTGGAGTGAAAGTTACCTAAGCCTTTAGAAAAACAAGGGAAAGTGTGGCATTAATCCTATAAAAGCCCTTGGACTGAGCTGACATGCTGTTCAAGCCAGCAAAGTATGTTCTGGATTGAAGAGAAGCCACAGAAACTCCTGTTCAGGGCACAACTCAACTAGGACTGTCAAAGCCATCCAATCTTTGTGAGTTCCTGTATTACATTGGTCTGCTCTCTTCTTACGTTCCTGTGCTGACTGAAGATTCAGTCAGCACAGGAACATGGTTATCAGCTGATATCAACTGAATAACGTAGTTATTCAGTTATCCATCAGATTTCACTTTCCCCTAAAAATTGTGATGCAATTCTTGGCAACTGAAAGGCATCAGCATGCTCTACTCAGTCCAAATATATATTGGAAGGGACTTTTTTACAAGAATAAATAACAGAGAAACAGAGTTGGAAGGGACCCTGGAGGTCTTCTAGTCCAACCCCCTGCTCTAGCAGGAAATCTTATACCATTTCAGGCAAATGTTGTCCAATCTCTTCTTAAAAGCCTCCAGTATTGGAAGACCCTCAAGTTCTGGAGGCAAGTTGTTCTACCAATTAATTGTTGTGTCCAGAAATTTCTCCTTAGTTCTAGATTGCTTCTGTCCTTGATTAGTTTCCATGCATTGCTTCTTGTCCTGCCTTCAGATGCTTTGGAAAATAGGTTTCCAAAGCAGCCCTCTTCATCAGGGATATTTTGGAGAGAATTTTTAAAAACCTCATAAGACAGTCAGGAGTAGGAACCTCTGAAAACCGTGTAGTTCTCAAGTGAACAGATTTATTCATTCCTAAACTGAATTTCCTCGTGAGTTTTCCACTTCTCTGATTCTTGGTAGAGAATTTCCCTCTATCTTCTCAGGGCTTTCAAGTAAAACAAAAGCATTTTGATAACAAGCACCGAGGCATTTCTGAGTTGAATTTTGACATTTGGGAAAGCTTAGCTATCTCACACAATAATGTACTCAGCCAGGCGATAACATTTCAGCATGAAGAAAATTGCCAATGCTGGGTCTGGCCCACTGTGTGCTGTGGTATTTCTTTCAAATGTGTCATTTTTTTTTATATGGGGAGGGAGAAAAAGAATGTGAAAAAGAAAAAAAGAAAAAATGTGACTTTTATAAAGAAAAGCAAACACAATCTTGGAGTAGATCAATCAGGCAAGGAAAGGCTAGTAAAAAAGGATGATGATCATAATTATGACGACGATATCATAAAAGTGTGTGTGAGGGGGGAAACCAACTTCAGTGGAACACTGTGACTTGAAGCATTTTTTTCTTCACCATCCGATAACATCTCAAAGGCCCTTTTCTCTACAGCATTTAGCTGCTACCTATGTCCATAAGCTAATTTTTCTACTAATTTTTTTTTTTTTAATGGGCTGGTAATGTAGCTACAGCAAAAGGAAATGCCAATAGCCTCATTTGCAGTCTTAGCTTTTAAATTGAGTTTTGGAACACAGAGAATACATAGACATGCCAGGGACACTCAGTGTTACCTACTGATGGAGAAGATGGGGCTGACATTTCTAGCCTCCTTTATTTAGTGCAGTTGACTAAAATCGATAGCTTAGTTCTATCAGAAAAAAATCCAGCCCAAAAGAAGGTAAAGGGTGGACTGGCCTTAGCAGAGGACATTGCCTTAAAACCTGTCAAGCAGGTCAAGTATAGGTAGGCCTTGACTTACAACTACAACTGAGCCCCAAATTTCCATTGCTAAGCCCCATTTTATGCCCTTTCTTGCCATGGTCGTTAAGTGAATCACTACGGTTGTTAAGTTAGTAACACAGTTGTTAACTGAATCTGGCTTCCCTGTTGACTTTGCTTATCAGAAGGATGCAAAAAGTGATCACATGATGCTGGGACACTGCAAAACTGTCATAAATACATGCCAGTTGCCAAGCCTCCGAATGTTGATCACATGACCATGGGGATGCTGCAAAGGTGGTGTGAAAAATGGTTGTCAGTCACTTTTTTCAGTGCCATTGTAACTTCAAACCGTTACTAAACAAATGGATGTAAGTCAAGAAGTACCTGCAATGCGTATTATCTGCCTCTCACTTTTCAATCAATACCAGCTGAAGCTTCGGTCTGCAACTGCTCTCATCCCTGTCTGTGGCCTTTCCAAATAGATCCTTGCTGATGTGTTGGATCACAGCATCCATCATTCAGCGTACACTGAATGCCAAAGGAGTAAACCTGGTGTCCAGATGCATAGGATCAGGCTGGAAATTTACTGAAGATCTGATTTAGCAGCATTCATCACAGAACTAGCGTTGTTAATGACAAGAGCCACTGGAAAATAATGCTGCGTCCAGCTTTGAATCCAAGACCATTCAGGTTTCTTCATATATTGTAACCAGATCAATTGCTAGAATTCCTGTCTTCGTTAGTGAATTAATTAATTAATTAATTAATTAGGACTGCTTGAATATTTTTGACACATTGTTAGTAGTTAAGCAATGTTGAATATTTACAATTTATTATTTTTTGGTATTGCCTAATGCTATTTATTCTGAAATATTTATGTCCTGCTCTGTTTTGTCTTGGCTGACTTGATTTTAATAAATCTACTGAAAGTTCTTCATTGCTTAATACATCATGAGTTGAACTCAGAGATGCATGAATCAGTATTCCAGAACTGAACAAAACTTAAAAACATAATAATAACCTGGTGTACTTAATTACACTTAGTTGTACTTAGTCCTGTTTAAGTTGCGATTTTACAGGCTGGCGCTGTGTATATTGGGTTGATCGATACATTTGATCTCCTGCTGTTTTGTTTTGTTTTGTTTTGTTTTTTTATTTGCATAAGGCTACAAGTGCTTGTGGGATATGGCACGATAAAATATATTAAATAAACAAATGAATTTAAAAAAAGTTTTAACTTGCTGAAACTGCACATTTTTCTCTTCCTCAAAAAGCAGACCCTGGAATTCTATCTTTTTTTTTTTTTTAAGTCCTTGGGAAATGGAGGCATTGCAAAGATCAACTTTATCTCTGAAACTGGGCAGATAAGCCAACATTTCTAGTCAGCATGCTGAGCCAGGACCCCTCCTTATGTATATTTTGGCTATCCAGCCAAGGCCCCACTGCTTTATTAAGTCCTGCGGGAATCCTTCTCTTACACACACGTAGTGGCTGTCTGAGAAGCTGGATCATGCCCATTCCACTTCGTTTCCAAAGCCATTTGAAATTTCCTGAGGAAATAACACAGTTGTCAAACTTGTGGTGTCACAAGAAGGGAATTTGCAATGTTGGACGACTCTCTGTGTGTGTGTGTGTGTGTGTGTGTGTGTGTGAGAGAGAGAGAGAGAGAGAGAGAGAGAGAGAGAGAGATATTCAGCCAGCTTTTCCTCTTGCCAGCCAGGAAGAAGAAGGGGGAGGAGAGGACGGAAGAGAAAGCCCATTCTGAATCAAAGTGTGTGTGTGTGTGTGTGTGTATGTGTGTGTGTGTGAGAGAGAGAGAGAGAGAGAGAGAGAGAGCGATTAAAAGGGAGAGTGACATGCATTTTTGCTCACCTTCAGGAGAGGGAGGAAGGCAAATGGGTCAGCTCTTCAGCTTCCACCACTTTGGCCAGTCCTTGAGAGTTGGAACTTTTCTCCAAATGAGAAATGGTGATGTAAATGACCAGTCTCCACTGCTGTAGGAAGCACAAAGCAGCTCTGTGTTGCTTTTAGGCCTGCATGCTGACTTCCAAATTTTGGTCTTATCCTTGGCTTTTGAAACAAGGCACCAAACCAACCATATGCGAGCTGCTTCTCAGCTCATAGGCTTCTGCCAATCTGGGTGAACTGCAGAGTCCCAATTTGTTGGTCTGTCTTATGAAGAATGAGCCGGATGTGGCCACCTTGAAGCTGCCAACTCCAGCTTATTTATCCAGGCAGGCAATGATGAAGGCCTCACTCTTCTCCAAAGGTGACTCAGGTTCGCACAATTTCAAACCACAAAATGAGAAACAGCAATCATAAAATACAATAAAACCCCAAGTAAAATATTTCCCAATGACCATCTGCTTGAGGCTGATGGAGTGGACTTTAACAAACCCAACCCTGTTATAGGGTTTGGTCCCTGTGGTTTTAAACTACTGTAGGTCCAGAAGCTCTTTTGCATGTCATAATCCACTCAGCACTTGTATGATATAGAAGAATCCAGAGCATTACTTCACCGCATCTATTTATTTTCATTTATTTATTTATTAAATATGTGCATTGTCTACCTCATCCAGAGGCGACTATTGGTAGTTTACAAACATTAAAAACTGGTAAACATTACAACAATAAAACAATAAATAGCAGTAATAATTTACCATTAGAAATGGGTGGGAGCATAAAATACAGAGATGTATTTCCTTAATCCAATAGACCCCGTTGGGATCAGTGGTGGGTTGCCCCTGGTTCGCACTGGTTCTATAGAACTGGTAGTAAAACCATCGGGAGGCTCCGCCCACAGACCCCGATGTCACCAAAACGCTTCTGCGCATGCACAGAAGACAGTGCACATGTGCAGGAGACCGTGTGCACGCACGGCCCCGCTGCAAACCGGTAGTAAGTAGAACCCACTCCTGGTTGGGATCCTAGGCCAATTGGCAGAGTCAGATCTTCAGGCCCTACAGAAGGTCAGGAGGTGAGTGAGAATCTCACCTTGGGGGAATACTATGTTCCAAAGGGCAGGAGCCACAGCAGAAAAGGGCTCTTCTCCTGGACATCTACATGACCCATGACCCATGTACCCAGGGACTATTTCTCCTCACTATGCAAAACAATTAAGAAAACTAAGTTCATGGCATCCAGCCCTCGCAATTCCTGGCAAATAGATGGGGAAGAAATGGAGGTAGTGACAGATTTTATTTTCCTGGGCTCCAAGATCACCGCATATGAGGACTACATCCAAGAATATATTTATTTATTTATTTATAATTTAATTTTTATGCTGCCCTTCTCCGGAGACTCAGGGCGGCTTACAATGCGTTAAGCAATAGCCTTCATACTTTTCTATATACCTGCTTAGTAAGGCTTTCGGGGCCCCTCCAAGCGGTGTTCTTTTTTTTAAATACAAAGTCATCTTATTTCCCCCACAATCTGGGTCCTCATTTTACCACCTTGAAAGGATGGAAGGCTGAATCAACCTTGAGCCTAGTGAGATTCAAACTTGCAATAATTTCAGGCAGCTGGTGTCACTTTTACACCACTTAAGCTGCTCCGCCACCAGGCTCTTATATAAATTAAAAGACACTTGTTCCTCTGGAGGAAAGCTATGGCAAAGTTAGACAGCATACTAAAAAGCAGAGACATCACCCTGCCAACAAGAGTGCATATAGTCAAGGCTATGGTTTTCACAGTTGCAATGTATGGTTGCGAAAGTTGGACCATAAGAAAGGTTGGACCATAAAGTTGGACCATAAGGAAGGCTGAGCATCAAAGAATTGAGGCCTTTGAACTATGGTTCTGGAGAAGACTCCTGCAAGTCCTTTGGACTGCAAGGCGATCAAACTGGTCAGTCCTAGAGGAGATCAACCGTGATTGCTCCTTAGAAGGCCAGATCCTGAAGATGAAACTCAAATACTTTGGCCACCTAATGAGAAGGAAGGACATACTGGAGAAGAGCCTAATGCTGGGAACAATTGAGGACAAAAGAAGAAGGGGGTGGCAGAGAATGAAGTGGCTGGATGGAGTCACTGAAGCAGTCAGCATGAGCTTAAATGGTCTCTGGGGGATGGTAGAGGACAGGAAGGCCTGGAGGAAAGTTGTCTATGGGGTTGCGATGGGTTGGGCACATCTTCGCAGCTAACAACAACAATGCAAAAGAAGCCACCACAGAAACATTATTTGGAGGCAATATTGTCTTAAATATGTGATCAGGGCCAATAAAACCTCAGACCGATATAGAGCTGACGTTACTCAGTTGTAATTTACACTGGACTCCTTTGGAGACCTGTACTTTCTCATTTAGCTTCCCAGGAAGCACAGTGGAGGGGTTGGGGGAGAAGAGATTGCTACAAAAGCTCGTTTGACAAGATTTAGAGCTGTAATTAAGCTTGGGCTCATGACATCCCAGCTAATAAGTAGTTGCTAATACTTGCTAAATTCAGAACAAGCCACCTTGAAAGCTGCAGCCCTCTGGCCTTTGCTCCTGTGTTCCAGGAGCCAAAGAGCTGAGTATTGACCTTGAAAAGAAAGACACATACTACATAAGAGAAAAATTTCATGTGCTTTTGGATTTTCATTCAAACCAAGAAAGTCATGGTAATTTTAGGGTGTGCTGGCAGGGGCGATGGAAGTCTAGAGAGCACCTCACAGATGTTTTAATTCATTACTGGTGACAGGGCAATGTGGATGCTTAACTGCAGGGCTATTGGAGGAAGACTGTCCCAGTCAGGAGGTGGGGTCAAATGGGGAATTAACCTGGAATCATTACATAGACACAAGAGAGCAAGGTCTGAACCCCCTTGGATGCTGTTGAACCCTTATCTAGTTTTACCTAGGAGCAAACTGTCAGTCTGGGAAGATTCCTAGCTAGTTTAAACGCTTCATGTGTGGGTCTGCTTGTCCACATCTGACAGGAGCAAAGTCATTACACAGTTCTCTCCCTTTTCTCCTAGAATTACTCTGCTTAAGGATTACATATCAATATGAACCAGTGATTCTATTCAGCTGGTTCTGTCTGGTGTGGGCAAAGTGGTAGCAGCGGCTGTGGGAGGCTCCGCCCACCCACCCGGACATCATCACGTCCTGTTTTTGATGCTCTGCACACGCTCACATTTGCAAACCAGTAGCGAAGGTAGAGGAATATCACCCAATATGAACCCTGCTCTGGACTAACCAGAGTAAAAAGGAATGTTCCTTAGTAGATGGTCCATTCAGATCCATTGGCAAGTAGGTCAAAGCTTTAATGCATTGCCAAATCTAAACCCCGTTATAATATTCCTGATTTTTCCACTACAAAGCTCCATGTTGCTCCAGGATGTTACTCATGGCAGCATCTCTGTTGCTACAGAGTGCAAGCAACCTTTTGCCAGATTGTCCCAAAATCAAGCAATGCACCACTGAGATGTAGTCATAACCCTGCTTTTAATTTACACCCCCAAAGGTAGTGGAGTCATGGTAATGATAATCTAATGGAGAGCAGTCTATTAGTTGCCTAAGGTAGACAATTCTCATTTCAAGTTTCTGTCAGCATCTTAATCACACTTATCCTCCCTCTCGCCATTATCAAACTGAAAGAAATAGGCATATTTCAACTGCTTTTCATGGACAATCCTTTCTGTGTGTGTGGTGAAGAGAGAGCTAAGCTCTGGAGTGGCTTTGATTATATGATCATCGTGCCTCAACTGGGGAAAACTATGGAGGACCAAGAGAAATTAGATTCTGGGCACCTCCAACCATGGTATGTGTGCATCTCCAGAATCAAATCTGCATCGCTTCAAAGAGTTAAGCCTCAGTGTATAAGAGGCATTGCAACTCTGGAGCTAGTGGTGAGTAAACTGTTCTCTCCTGGTGACTGCTGGAATGAATCCCTATAGATTTTTGTGTGTGTGTGTGCAAGATTTCAGAAGTAACTTGCCATTCTTGTCCTAGGACTGGCACATAATAACTGGTCCTAGCTAGCTTTCTACCTAAGGTAGGATTAGAACTCTGGCTTTTATCCTGATGCCTTAATCACTACACCAAAGTGGCTCACTATTTTAACAAACTCCTCTTCCTCCATCCCCTTCTTCAACCAAATTGCCAAGTCCTAAAAACCAAGAGGAGGCATGATGCTTTACAGCTTCCCCTCGTTAAAACCATTGGGATTTTTTCCTCCATCTGGAAACCAGAATGAAATACAAAGTACCAACATCAATATGGCATACAAACTGTTTTATTTATTTAATGGAATGGGAACAAGGTGTGGGTTGTTGTGTCAGGATGTGGACTAAAATAGGAAAAACCTGATGTGCAGGTAAGAAGGTAAGTGGCAGTAGTACTTTTCTGAGGAATCTGGGTGTCTTAGGTGATTTATGCATGAGGCAACAGAGTGCTTTAGCTGCCAAAAGAATCAGAATCATCATTGTTGAGGCAATGTTAGGTTGCGTCAACACTGATACAATGTCAAGATCACAAGAAATGAACATTCCCCTTTGCTGAGCTGGTCAGACTAGAGTACTATGTCCAAGTTTGGTCTCTTACGGAATCACTTGACAGTGAGATAGAGGGCATATAAATTTAATAAATAAACACATATATGCATGCATACATACAAGAAGGTTGCTGAGAAACTGGAAAGAGTGCAGAGAAGAATAACCAAGGTGATGGAGGCCTGTAAAGCTAAACCATATGAAGAACAGTGAAAAGAACTGCATACGTTTAACTTAAAGAAGAGAAAACTAAAGGGAAATATGATAGCAGCTTTCCAATACTTTGAACAGCTGTCCCAGAGAAAAGGGCATGGATTATTCTCCATAGTGCCTGGTCTTAGGACAAAACCAATGGGTAGAAGCTTTATAGAGAAAGACCCAGACTTGAAATAAAGAGTAATTTCTTGACCTTGACAGCTGTTAAACAAGTGGAAAAGCCCACTTCCTGGAGTCATGGATGCTCTATTTTTGGAGGTTTTTCAAACAAAGTTTGGACAGCTATTTGTCTGGGATGGTTTGAGAATTCCTCCGGGACCTTCAAGTCCCTTCCAACTCTATGATTCTCAGATTCAACCTGGGGCAGCTCAAGACTGGCCCCGCCTTTTTGCTTCTGATTCTGAAGAGGCTTCAGTGCAGTCAACGGCAAGTTACCTTCGTGCTGCTTCTAAGGGTTTAAGCAGTGAGAGTGTAGAAGTGCCCATCGTCTCCTTTCATTTCAAGTTGTGTTTTCTCACTGCCTTTCCTCTCCTCTTTTTTCCAACTATGGAGATTGCACTGGAAAAAGGAGGAAGATATAATTGCACCGTGACTTTTGACTGGTAACACAAAGAATCCTCTGTCCGGATGCCCCTGTCCGAATTCTTGCTAATGCTAACCAGTCACACCCTCTGAATGCAAATGCTCTTGTAACTCTCTATCCTGGCATTCTCCAGATGCTGGCTGGGAATTCTAGAAGCTGACATTACAATGCAGGGCGAGGGTGCCAAATTCAGGAAGGCTGTTGGCCATTTGCCTGATCCCAATTTTCAGCATGAGGAAAAAATTCACAAAATCTGTTGGACCAAACAATGAAGGAGGAGGAATTCCATAGCAACAAGTAAAAGTGAAGTGGGATTGTTAACTACCTCCTTCATCTCCCATTCTCTAGCTCATTACAGGATGAGGATCTGTACGTTAATGATGTCCTTTAAGCCACATTCTAAAAACCAATTAGTAATGAAAGCTTCCAGATGCCTGAGAGGCAATTTGTTAGTGATGAGCTTCGTTAACGTGCACAATATAAATATGCTTTCACAGCTATTGATGCATGCAAAGAAACATTGATGGTATTACATGGGCTCCTTTCTGCAAATTTAATATCGTATTTACCACTTAAAGAAGTATTTCCCAATGGTACCTAGCCTGATCTCTACGCCCTTTGCACAAATGAATTCAATCTTGTACAAGTGTTTATCGGGAAAAAGTATAGTCAGTTTACTTCAGTTGGCTAGTTTAAAGTTTAGACCTAAGTTTAGACTGCAACCATGTACAGGGTGATCTGACTCAGCCTAAGGTTGAATAGGCACACAAAAGATTGCAGTACTTTTTTTTTTCTGGTTTAAAATTGGAGGACCACAGGGCTCCTAATGCTCCAGCAACTTATTTTTAGCGAACAAAGAACAAGACTTACTCATATCCTCAGAGGAGACCACCTGCCTATATTTCGGCATGCGTCACCATTCTTAGTATGGTTCCTGATCAGAAGGAAGCCAAAATTGACTTATACGGGAATGCCACTGGCAGCCTCGTCCAAGGGTGGGTAATCTTCTGTGCATCTTGAGTTGGGAGAAACAGGATGACCTCATCAAACTTTGAGCTGAGGTGCAAAGCAAATACTTCTACCCGGCAGAGCCTGAAACCAGACATTGATTCATATAGCAGAGCAGCTGGCACTTTCCTCCAGATGGACGTCTCCTTTGGGTTCAAAGTAGTCTTCAGCCAAAGCATTTGTTTATTACTAGCAGTCACCATCATGCCTCACTGTGAGATGGTGCCAACTCACAGACATCTAAATTACATCACTCAGCTGTGGTGGTCCATCCAGCCCTCAGCAATAGATGACCTTCAGGACTGAACCCACCCACCTGTTGATCGTGTTGATCCCAGAGAGTAAATCTACCAAAGACAGGTAAACTGATACCTTGCAATGGCTTAACTCCTGGAAATTCTCAGAAACCGATGCTAAACCTCCAAAACACATTTCCTCAACAGGGCACGGGTGAAAATAAGCCACCATTCCTAATCAAAGGGTTCTCTCTGCATTACAATTGCCCCACAAGCTCCTCAGTAATGCACTGTGTTGCAGGAGCCAAACAGTCTTGATGATCTGAGTTTTCTTGGAAGAAAGGAAATTCAGCTATTAAGAGCTTTGAAGGAGGGAAGTAACAAAACATGTTATACAAATGCAAGGAAGAGAAGACTGCCCATCCCATTTACTGGGAGATGTGAGGGCTGAGCCAATCTTAAAAAATTGTTTGCAAAGATTTTTCCTTTTTTTCTGCCCATATCGGGGTGCAAGCAAGGAATATCTCAGCAGTTATATTAGCCATAAAAGAAGAGAAAAGGGTAGTGTTTCTCTCCCAAGAGATTTCCCCCTGATTTCCCATTTAGAACAAAAACCAAGCAAAGCAAAAATGCTCTGAACATCCAGAAAAAGAAAAAAAAAGCCTGAATAGCAGTTAAACAACCTTCCAAGGAGGGAAATAATAATAAAAAATATATCCATCAGTGAAATGTACTGAGCTAAAAGTTCTTTCAAAGGAACGTTTGGCTTCCAAAGGGCAGATGGGTGGGGCAAGGGGGAAAAGGAAGAAAAGAAATGTGAAGGGCAATGTTTTACAGCCTCTTTTTCCTTAGCAATTGTTTATTTGTTGTGCCTCTTCCAAGGTAGAGTACACACACACTCTCTCTCACACACACACACAAATACAGACAAACACACACATATACATTCTTTTTAAAAATGTTTCTGGCACTGCCAAGGGCAAAACTGGAATCTTTTGATAGCCCTTCCAAGAAATAGCGCCATGTGCTGAAAGTATTATGACTGGATTACGCTCCATCCCAATCCTTTAAAAGAGCTGCTCTTTTAACCAGCTTCATGCAATCATTAAGTCGAGATCGCTGCTGTTTTCATTTCAGAATGGGGAACAGGCTGTTGGAGGGGGATGGAACCTAGCATAATAAATAACACTTTTACTAGATGTATATTTGTTATGTATATATACCTAGGCATGCCAAGAATTGGTTTCATTTAAAAATAAAGGAAAATCCCAGGGTTGAAATGGCTAAAGGACAATGAACAAAGCAGACATCGCGCACTTACGATAGCTACAGTTTGTACAACGTTAGCACCCATCCCTCTCCTAGAAGGATGAAATATTTTGAGAAATATTTAAAAGGCAGAATATTATATTTCCCTAGATGAGAAATTGAGAAACATGTTTTTTTAGAGGGAGAAAGCAGCTCCCACCTTTCTTAATAGCCCTCAGCAGATGTCAGCACTTAAGAGATAAAGAGATACCCAGCTCTATTCATAAGCACATGCCCCCACGCAAGATCCAGCAAAGGTAGGATTAGCCCTCAGCCACAATAGGAATTGCCCAACCCCGCCCCCCCTCTCTTCATTGCATCACCCTCAGAAACTTCAACCAAACTTAGCTCAGACAAACTCCTAGGATTTGTATATGGCCTCATGGAGTTTGATAGAATACATGTTCTTGCACAGGAACAGGAAGTTCAAGTGCAAAGCCCAAGAGAAGGTAGAAATACTCCCCACTCTCAACTCCATGTGCTCAGCTGCCCAGAACCACCCATGTGCTTCTACATCATCAATAAATGGACCCTCTTTCCAATCAGCCTTCAGCCTCCATTTTGTCTCCAGTGTCTTTCTCCCGGCTTGGAACTGAACCAGATGGATATTTCTTCCCATAAGTTCAAAGCTACAACAGCAAAGATTACTTACAACCAGTACTTGCATTTACAATTACTGCAGCCTCCCAGGATCAAATTTTTGGTGCTCAGCAACTGGCATGTATTTTTGATGCTTGCAGTATCCTGGGGCTATGTGATCACCATTTTCAACCTTCGCAGCTGACCTCTAATAAGCAAAGTCATTGGGGAAGCTGGACTCACTTAACGACCATGTGATTCATTTAACAACTGCAATGATTCACTTAACAGCAGCCGGGGGGAAGGGGGAAGGGTAGAAAATCAAGCACTGCTCGCTTAACCATTGCCTTGCTTAGCAATGGAAATTCTGCTCCCAACTGTAGTTGTAAATCAAGGACTACTTGAATCTCTATCGTAAGAGCTACGGTGGTGCAGTAGTTAGAATGCAGTACTGCAGGCTACTTCTGCTGACTGCTGGCTGCCTGCAATTTGGCAGTTTGAATCTCACCAGGCTCAAGGTTGACTCAGCCTTCCATCCTTCCAAGGTTGTTAAAATGAGGACCCAGATTGTTGGGGGCAATAGGCTGACTCTGTAAACTGCTTAGAGAAGGCTGTAAAGCACTATGAAGCAGTATATAAGTCTAAATGCTAGTGCTATCTCACTTTGGTGACATTACTTGAAAGAAAAGGGGGAGATGGCCTGAACTCATACTCCTCTCCCAGTGACTGCATTCCTATAATCTTATTTTTTCCAGTTACTGCTTTGGATTATAGCCCTGTAATTCTCATATAGAGCTCCAATCCTCCGTAGCTCCTGAGAATCAGCTGGATGTTTCAACCATGTAGCCAGCCTTAAACTAGAGAGCCAACATGGTGTAACATTTAAAGTGTCAAACTAAGGACTTAGGCGATTCCCCCAAGTCGTGGAAACCACAATCATTATTCACGCTTTCCCTCTTAGCCCAAGTTACCTCCTAAACTTGTTTGTTGGAGGAATAAGACTGGAGGACAGAATCCTCTGCAGAGGAAAGGGGAGATGTAAATGCAATAAACAAACTGCAAGGAATAGTATCCTGCTAAATTTTATCTCAAGTATAATAACAGCTTCCTCATCCCAATCAAACAAGAGAAATGAAGTAGGTGTGGTAATGAAAAGAATCCAGACATCTCCTGTTTGGGCAAATATCTGTCTTCCTGAAACCATCCATCTTGGCGATCATTCCTGTCTTCCTCAAGGATTCTTCCTGCTCCTACTTGCAGCCTGTGCCCTGGGGTTGCTACTGTGGCACCCCTGTGGAATGGGGGGGGGGGGGAGATGTAGACCTAAACTCAACAGGGACTGGCTGCAATTATTTGGCAGACCCAGAAATGTTAAAAGATCTCCCGATGAGCATCAGCGGAGATGAAAAGGATACCTTTGATCAAAATGGCAGATTTCCACATGCTTTAGACCACACTTCCTGGGAGCGGAATTTCTTTCCCAGTGCTACTTACACAAGTATGTCATTTTCTTGCTTTTTTTCTCATACTGACGATATACAGAAGGAGCAAGAATGCCAGCCAGTAGTATTGCGGGTGATGATGACTACCGTATATCTAGCTCTCCATCTGAAATCTTTTATATGTCTTTCTGTTCCATATTTAGGCGCTGGAATGGGAAGACTGGTGGAGGGCCACACCTGTTCCTTCACAAAGATTTAATCTTCCCTAAAAGAAGAAGGCCAAGAGGGAAACTGCAATGAGAAGAATGCCTAGAGCCTTCTCTAATCTGGAGTTCTCACAGAGTTGATGAAACTACCGTTCTAAAATTCCTAGCCAGCACGGCCTAAGAATTTTCTCAAGACAGAATCAGGTTAGAGAAGACTGGAATGCAACTTTTTCTTTGTCTCTTAAGATCTCAGCTAGGGGGAAGGTCCAAGTTCCATCCACTCAAAACATAAATGCACATAACCCTGAACATATCCTACAAAATATTACAGAAGGTATGTGCAAGGCCAACTTACTCCACTTTTATCTATTACACAAGAATAAAATGGGCCCGTACTTCTACAATCACCTTAATTATAAAATATTTGGGGAGGTCCAATGTATCATGACTTGCCAATCATCTACTGCCTCTCTCCCCCACCCTTCTGTCTTTTCTTTCCAAAATCCATTCAGCAGTAGGATTACTTAATACCTTTTGACTGATTTTGCTTGGCGGTCTAACAGAGGCCAATGGGTAAATGCAATAAAAGAGAAACTCCCAAACAGAACTCAAGGCTTTCCTCTTGTATCAGGACAGCCATATCTGTTTCTTCAGCAACAAGGAAAGTTATACAGTGTGTATATCAGAGGTGGGTTTCAGCAGGTTCTGACCAGTTCTGGAGAACCAGTAGCAGAAATTTTGAGTAGTTCAGAGAACCGGTAAATACAACCTCTGACTGGCCCCACCCCCATCTATTCTTTACCTCCCGAGTCCCAGCTGATTGGGAGGAAATGGGGATTTCGCAGTAACCTTCCCCTGGAGTGGGAAGGGAATGAAGATTTTACAGTATCCTTCCCCTGGAGTGGGAAGGGAATGGGTATTTTACAGTATCCTTCCCCTGCTACGCCCACCAAGCCACACCCACCAAGCCATACCATGCCCACCAAGCCACGCCCACAGAACCGGTAGTAAAAAGTTTTGAATCCCACCTGAAGCTGAAGAAACAGTGGACCACCTGGTTACCAAGAAGAATTACAAGAAGATTACACACAGACTGACTACAAACAGCGGCATAACAAAGTAACAACAATGGTGCATTGGAATCTTTGCAAGAAATACCATTTTCCTGCAAGCAAGAAGTGGTGGGACCACAAGATAGGCAAAATAATAGAAAATGCAGAAGCTAAACTGCTCTGGGATTTTAGAATTCAAGCAAACAAGCATCTGCCATATAACATCCAGACAAAACAATTGTTAGTAAATAAGATTAAAAAAAAAAAGAAGATAGCAGATATTGCAGTGTATGGAAACAGCAGAACAGAAAAGAAGAAACTGGAGAACTACAAAAACCGGCCAATAAAAATAGAAGGACTGTGACAAAAAAGAAAGCAAAGATATTGTAGAACCAATAGTAATAAACTCCTGGGCTGCAATCCCAAAACATCTGGAGCAGTGGTGGGTTGCTCCGGGTTCTGTCTGGTTCTTGAGAACCTTTAGAAAAGTGGTGGGAGACTCCACCCACCCGCCCTGATGTCATATTTGGCAATCTGCGCATGCACAGAAGTGTGCTCGCGCTCCCATTGCAAACTGGTAGTAACCACCCCTGATCTGGAGCAACCTTTGAATATCATCAAAATCACTATCAATCAAAAGACACCTTAACTCAGAATAGTTTACTTCCTGTAACAATGCCTTTAACACAGGGGTGAAATGTAAAATTTATTACTACCAGTTCTGTGGGCATGGCTTGGTGGGGGGGTGGAATGTGACTGGGGTAGGCATGACCAACTTTTTTTTTTAAACTTTTCAAAGCATTTTTTCTAATGCTTTGAAAAGCCTCTGCTGATCAGGCAACTCAGCTGGGATCGTCAGAGAGGCTTTTTAAAAAATATCTCTCTGCTGATCAGGCAAGTCAGCTGGGCTCGTCAGAGACTTTTCAAAGCATTTTTTTTTACCAACTCTTCGGCCAAGAGGTTGCAGAAAAAAATTGCTTTGAAAAGCCTCTGAGGATCCCAGCTAAGCCGTGCAATCATCAGAGGCTTTTTTTTTTACTTTTAAAAGCATTTTTTCATCAGAAGAGGTTGTAGTAAAAATGCTTTTAAAAGTTAAAAAAAAAACCCTCTGATAATTGTGCGCCTCAGCTGGGCATGTGGGAGGGCGCAGGGATTTTTGCTACCGGTTCTCCGAACCACCTGCTGCCATCGCTACCAGATCGGGCGATCCGGTCCGAACCAGGAACATTTCACCCCTGCTTTAACATCAACCAACAAGATCTGCTCCTCCAAGGTCTTTGGGAAGGACTTGATAGGTGGATAAAAATGTTAAATCCAGTCTAAATATCTGGCTGATTCTGCTGCAACCAACCATTACAATAATATAAATAATTCCCAGGGCCATAGTATACCTTGAGTTGTCCCTCTGGACTGGAGATTGGACTTCAACCATGAAGGGGGGGAAGAGAGGAAGATCATATATCAAATTCTCCCTCTCTCTTCTCCTTGCTAGCTCTCCTGCCTACAGCTTTTGGAAGATGGATAGCCTCAATGGCGATGGCAAATAAATAAATAACTTTATTGTCATTGTATGTGTATACACAGTATACCCATACAACGAAATTCACTAGCTGGGTTAGGAAGAGGTTTGTATCCAGAAAATCCAAAGCTCACCTAGCACTCTACCATGTTGTAATTGAAGGGAATTTTTAGCTTAGGACCCGGATACTTACGGGATCACCTTCTGCCACCAATAGCCTCCCACCGACCAACACGCTCCCACAGAGAGAGACACCTCAGGGTGCTGTTGGTTAGACAATGTAGACTGGCGACCCCCAGGGGGAAAGCCTTCTCTGTGGGGGCACCCGCCCTCTGGAATGAACTGCCCCCGGGGATACATATGATTCCCAACTTGCGTATCTTTCGCAGTGCCCTTAAGACTCTGTTATTTCAACAGGCTGGACTGGCTTAACAAGAAATTGGATGGGGTGTTTTTAAATTTGTAGGTTTTTAAATTGAAGGGCCAAAACATTTAATTTGTTTTAAATTGTTTTTAAATTTTGTATCTCATATTGTTTTATTGTGGCTGTACACCGCCCCGAGTCCTTCGGGAAAAGGGCGGTATAAAAATTTAATTTAATAATAATAATAATAAGAAGAATAATAATAATAATAATAATAATAACAACAACAGCTACAAACACTTATCCTTAAGTATCCTTAAAACGAAGGACTTCTTTCTTTCTTTCCTTCCTTCCCCCTCTCACTGCTGAGATCCTGGATTCATTCTAATCCTCCCAGCTGAATGATTAGCTCTCTCAAGGTGGCCCTGCTACATAAGAACATACTCAACCCTCAAGGATTTTCAAGTGGGTCATAAACATGCACATTAAAAGTTGAAAATAGCTTCTTTGGTTGGAGAAACACAAGTCCTTATCGAGAGGCTTCCATTTGTCTGCTGCCCCCTTTGTTCACCCCCAAATTGTCGCCAAATTGTATAGATTAAGGCCATGCAAACCCATTCCGCACTTTTGTTGCCAAATCTATCTGAACTGCTGAGCTTGCCTCAAAGGCAACTTTACATTTTAATTTTTAGCATAAACAAAACTACACTTCTGTAGGCTGGTTGATGAGGTGTGGATGACCCGTGCTGGGAAGAGTTGTCTGCTGGATTTCATCCTCAGACTTTGCTCAAGTGCAACCAGGAGAGTATCTTTTGCTTCGTTTTTGCAACCAACTTTTAGACCCATCCCTCAAGCTGGTAGTCCTCAAGGATTTAAGGCACTGCTTGTTTTGCTGTCTCTTAAGGAGATGCCAGGTCCTTTCAATTTAAGCGCTCAAGTGGGAC
This sequence comes from Masticophis lateralis, assembly GCA_030761175.1. Classification (NCBI taxonomy): domain Eukaryota; kingdom Metazoa; phylum Chordata; class Lepidosauria; order Squamata; family Colubridae; genus Masticophis; species Masticophis lateralis. Next base: position 136,229,156 of record JAUDYJ010000002.1, on the reverse strand, counting down.
TTTTAAAAGCGTGGGGGGGGGGGCTTGTTTCCAACAAGAGCAGTGTGTTTGGTTTTAAGCTTTTTCAAGCCTGTTTGTTTAGCTTGGCTCTGCAGACCAAACTGTTATTGCTGTGAGAGGAAAAAATAAAAATAGAGGAAATCAAGTAAGTACATTAGAACTGCAAGGATGACAGCCCAGTTTTGCACCCACAAAACACAGCTAAACAGTGGAGTAAACACTGTTCATCCATCAAGATTTAGCTCCTAGGCCAGACTGGAATGCTACTGTCTCAGCTTATTCCAGGAACTGCCCAGGTGCACTTGCATAACTTCCCTTTGAACGTTAAACATTTCCAATTTTTTAGGGAAATCATTGCTGTTTTCTAGTGCCAGAAATGCCCATTTGAAAAATATTTTCTATTGACTTTTCTTCAAAGGACTTTCTGGAAAGACCTGGACAGCAGAGCAAAGAAGCACTCAATCCCCTTGTCTTGTCTTGTAGTTCTGGCAGTTTTGTATGACTCCACATCCTCTTTTGTCCTTTTTAAATTTATTTTTATGACACGGCGATCTTTCTTACCAAACAAGAGCCGTGATGGCGCAGTGGTTAGAATGCAGTACTGCAGGCTAATTCTGCTAACTGCCGATTGCCAGCAGTTCGATCCTGACCAGTTCAAGACTGACTCATCCTTCCATCCTTCCGAGGTTGGTAAAATGAGGCCCCAGATTGTTGGGGGACAATAGGTTGACTCTGAAAACTTAGAGCTTAGAGAGGGCTGTAAAGCACCGTGAAGCAGTATATAAGTCTAAGTGCTATTGCTATCTTCAGCACGCAAACCCAATTTATTTTTGATTTATATGGGTAGTCCTCAATTTACAACAAAACCTTTAATGACCATTCAGAGTTACAATGGCACTGAAAAAAGGACTTGCCACCAGTCCTTGCACTTACAATCATCACAGAGTCCCTGTGGTAATTCTGTGACTTACCCAGTGGGTTCCAACAAGCAAAGCCAGATTCTCTCAATGACTGTGTGAGCAGCTACAGCAAGTAAGTTTTAAAATTGGGTGTGACTCACTTAATGACTGCATCACTTAGCAACAGAAGTTCTGTTTCAAACTATGGTCGTAAGCTGATGACTACCTGTACAGCTCTTTTCACCTTTGGAATGAATGCATCTGTTCACTTCGGATTCGCTTTGGGTTTTCCTTCCAATGTTTCTATATTTAAATGTGGTTTTATCCCACACAGTTGAGATGCTTTCATGAAAATGTACAGTAAAATATGTCGGTATTTCTGTGCATGTTCCTCTAAGCATACATATTTTTGTTTGTTAGTGCACTTGGTTTTTGCAAATGCAATGGATTTCTGCAGATATTTCTCATAAATATGTGTGGGCAGCCTTTCTTTATACTGCTGTTTTCTTATTCTTATTGGCAAGGTGCGTGCACAATTTGGAAATAAGTGGCAGTCTTGACTTTCAAATGGGAATTAAAGAAATTTCTTCCCATTCCATCCCTTCGTTCATTTGTGAAACTACTTTCCAGTCTTTCCAGTCATACATACAAAGATGGTTGCTGGAATCAGGTATGTCTAATCTAGTGAAAAGAAGGACTAGGGGTGACACGATAGCAGGGTTCCAATATCTCAGGGGTTGCCACAAAGAAGAGGGGGGTCAACCTATTCTCCAAAGCACCAGAAGGCACGACAAGAAGCAACGGATGGAAATTAATCAAGGAGAGAACCAACCTAGAACTAAGGAGAAATTTCCTGACAGGGAGAACAATTAATCAGGGGAACAACTTGCCTGCAGAAGTTGTGGATGCTCCATCACCGGAGGTTTTTATGAAGAGACTGCACAGCCATTTATCTGGAGTGGTATAGGGTCTCCTGCTTGAGCAGTGGGGTTGGATTAGAAGACCTCCAAGGTCCCATCCAACTCTGTTATTCTTGTATCTGCTCTTCCAAGGTGAACATTCTCATATAGCAGAGGCTCTCAAATTTTCTAGTACAGTGACTCCTAAAATAATGAACGTTTTTATGTGACTTCTTGGTAATAAAACAAATGTGATTAGGCAGATTTGGATTGGGCGATATATTTATATATATCTCCAATGTTAATATTTAAATTTTAATCCACAGGTTATATCACAGCTCTTAAACTCTGGGTTGGCACAACTGCCCTCTGGAGCCCATTTTAGCCATCCCCCTCCTGGGCTAGTGAAAGTGAAATCAGGTTGAAAGAAAAAAAATCAAATCATTCCCTCCCATGTTGCTAGTGACCCCCTGGAAGATCCTGACCCAAAGTTTGAGGATTCCTATTAAAGTGCACTTTTGCCCTACAGAAGAAAACGTATCGATGACTCTGCAGTGTTGTTTGTCAGAATGGAGGAATTTCGTTCACGGCCTTTTCAAAGAGTGTCCATGAGTACAAACTGGCCGGAGATACAACTCCAGCTGGTTGGTGTTTCCCAGAAAATACAAACCGGTTTCCCATTCCACAATTATGTTCTCTGCATGCTTTCCTCCGTGAAAAAAGAACCCCCCCCCCCCCGACATTCCGTCAAACTGACCTAAATATCTCAATTAACAATCTGGCTTCCCATGTTTAGTTATTGCATTCTGATATGTCATTTTAGGAAATGAGGCAAACAAGGTCTGTCAACAAAAGATGATGTCAAAAAAAAAAAGTCAGCTTGCACCTTTTTTACTCCTTTCTCAATCTCTCTCTCTCTCCCTCTCTCTCTTTCTCTCTCTCTCCCTCACTCAACACAAAATCAGAGTTGTTGGCAGACCACACACAGAGGTGCATATTTATGAATTCATGACCTCCAATAAACACAGCTATTGTTTACCATCCTGCGAGAGAGCCAGAAAAAGTTATAATGAGATAATAATAGTGAAAGGCTCCTAACACATTTATTTCTGATGTGTCAGCAATTTTTTTTTTTTTATCACGGGCTCTCCAGCTGGCACCAACAGCACATAAGCAGCTGCAAAGGAAGGTTACAGGCACAGCAGCATCAGCTCCAGGGCAGAGACCTCAGCAAGGAAAAAAAAGGGGGTGGGGCTTAAAATTGAGAAGGTACGGAAACAGGCAAGTGGAGGCAGAAGAAGCAGATGTCTGCATAGAGCATAGCTCAGAAGAGGACAACCAGCAGCAAGGTGGATTGACTCAGTTACAATGGTGATGGGTGTACTATTGGAAGATCTGAAAGCTCAGTTTAGGGGCAGATTGCCTTGGAGAATATATATGTATGGGATCTTTTAAGAGTTGACAATGACTTGATGGCATACAATCAATCAATCACGTAATCCAGAAGCTTTACCTGTTAATTGAATGATGCATAAGATATCCATACAAAGACACGCAGAGATAAACCTTCCCCAGTTCATGGAGTGCTTTCAAAAGACATCTGGTGTTTCTAAATGTTGAAAATACCCAGCAGACTTAAAATGTTCCTTTGCATTTAGACATGCAAACATGGAAACCATCTCAAGGCTCAAGAAAGAAATAAGAAAGAAACCAGGACTATTTAACCCATTTCTTCTCCTCACATCTTAAAAAAAAATGGAGGAAAGAATTAAAGACACAGAATGGGCTGGAAGCTTCTTACTCTTTCCCAACAACTGTAATTTCCAGTAGCTGAGTTTCATTAAAGAGAGGGAATTGGGAATATGTTGATATGCCTGCTGTGTAAAGCCTACTTTAGCTCTAAAACTAGGAGGAAATCCATCCAAGCTTAAGTATTCTGAAACCAATACGGCAACAATCCAAAAAACACCTATTAGCGGCCGAGTTCACAGAGTATACAAGGTTAAAATGGGGCTAGCAATTTAGGGACTTTGTGAGGGATGTGAACCCAGATGCCTGGATGAAATGAGTAAACCATCAGTTAGTGTGTTGCAAGAATATCAAAACTACGAGAGGAAGCTAATCTGAAGAGCAACAGAATAGCAATAGCAGCAATAACACTTATATATCGCTTCGCAATGTTTCCCTTTCTAAATGGTTTACAGAGTCAGCATATTGCCCCCAACAATCTGCGTCCTCATTTTACCCACCTCGGAAGGATGGAAGGCTGAGTCTGCCTTGAATGCAGCCAGCATTCAACAGAAGTAACCTGTTGCACTGCAGTCTAACCACTGTGCCACATGAATAGGATGATGTTACTAAGAGACATTTTGCTTATGCACATGGCCTAGAACAGCGATGGTGAACCTTTTAGGCACAGAGGGCCCAAATCCAGAGCGCCAGAAACCCAATGACCAGCTGGTCAGCACACATGCGCACCTCGGAACCCTGTTGATTAGCTGGCTGAGCTGGGGTGACAGTGTACATGCCCACAGAAAGGGCTCTGTGTGCCACTTCTGGCACACACGCCATAGGTTCACCATCACAGGCCTTAAATAAATCCTGTTTAGTTATGAGAAGAACTGGGTACTTTAAGACATCCCAGTGACTGATAAGACTTTTAGTATTCAGAGGCCTCTAAGACTCAGTTAAACTGATCCCAAGCTAATAGATTTGAATAAATGGGAGTCTGCATTGGCTTCTCCCCAGCTCCTAATAAAAGAGGGCTCTTTGGTACAATCCCACTTATACCACCCCATTTCACAACACATTTTATAATTTCTCCAAGTGGGAAGCTGAATTTTAGGTGTTAGCTAAGTTCAGGATATCAGAGCGTTTTGCTAAATGAGTCAAAGCAATGGTCGGTTCCTGACTTCCACTTGTCCTCTGCATTCTTGAGGATGGTACTGGGAGAAAAAGAGAAAGAAAGGAGAATGGAGGATTGCCTAATAACATCCATAAAGGAGACCGAGATATTCTCTCTTCAACCATCATCTCTGGAATGAACCCTGAACATGTTGAAATCTAAAGCACAGGCAAAGAGATAATAAATAACTAGTTTAACCATGCTGAGTATTTATTTTACTTTGAATTCTTTGTGTGGGGTTTTATTTTTTATTTTATATGTTATTAAATATATTTGCCACCCATCTCGCCACAAGACGACTCTTGTGATTGTTGTTTCCCTTATTTTCTGGTATTCCCAATAAATTCCTTTATAGATCTCAGGTGAAACATTGTTAAGGAAGTTGGAGTAGGATTAAGGAGATCAAAATATAAATCCATCTTGAAGTAAGCTTTGGCCCAGTCACCCTCGCTCAGCATAATTAACTCACAAGGTTTTGGTGGGGGTGAATTGGAGAGGGCCTACTTCTGCTTCTGGAGACAAAATATGTAACTATTAACTATTCTACGTTTTAATGGATTTATATATATAGACACATCTAGAGTGATGTCTTCCGTAGCTTAACCCTTTCTCATTTTCCCCACAAGCAAGACTGCTGTACTGCTACTCCTTGTGTTTCAGATTTCATACAAAATTTTGTCTGGTCTGTATTTCTGAGCTCTGAATGGAAGAATCCAAAGCTCCTTTCTGTTTCCCCTCAGCTGAACTGAAAGGAAATGTTGTAGGTAGAAGAGCTGTGAATTCCCAAACTGGACAGCCTTAACAGCAGATTATGAAATTTTCAGGGGAAAGGCCTTGGAGGAAGGAGGTTTCCACGGAAATTTTATTCCATTTTGTGATCATGAGCCACTAGCAAAACCGACCAGAAGAACTGAGCTTGGCTGGCTGAAGAATTCTGGGAACTGAAGTCCATAGGTCTTAAAGGTGCCAAGATTGGACACTCCTGGAATATAGTAAGGGTGAAACTGACATGAACTTCATTATTGTTTTGTTCTGCCTCTCCACTCACCTTTGAGGCCAGTCCGTACTGTATTATTAAGTACTGTATTTTTTGGAGTATAAGCTGCTCTGGACCATAAGACGCACCTATCATTTTTGGTGAGACAAAAAAAAAAAAAAAAAAAAAAATCTGCCTCTGCCTCTGCCTCTGCCTCTGCCTCCCAGCAATTTTGCCTCTTTGCAGCAAACAGCAAATTGCCTGCTTTACTTTCATTTTCATTTTCAGCACAGCTTGATTAGCACAAGAAAAAAAAACTGCTCCCAGCAATTTACCTCCTTGCAGCAAGCAGCAGAGGCCCGTGCAAAACAGCTGAGAGTCAGGAGGCCTATCCAACAGACAATCAACTTGTGCTAATTAGGTATGCTGAAGCTGAAACGAGCTGTTTCTTCTTGCTGCTTGCTGCAAGGAGGTAAACTGCTGGGAGGCAGAGGCCAAAGGGTGGAAGCCAGCGGGTGGGCGGGGCTACATTTGGTGTATAAGACGCACCTAAATTTTCACCCCCTTTTAGGGTCAAAAAAGGTGCATCTTATACTCTGAAAAATACGGGTAAATAAGCAGTGGGGTACCACAAGGTTTGGTTTTAGGCCCAGTACTCTTCCATATCTTCATAAACAACTTAGATGAGGGAATAGAAGGGGAACTTACCAAATCTGTGGATCATAATAAGCTGACAGGAATAGCTAACATTCTATAGACTCAAGATCCAGATGGATCTTGACAGACTTGGGCCCTATGTAACAAAATGAAGACACTAGGCCCTATGTAACAAAATGAAATTCAATGTAGAGAAAAGTAAAGGCTTACACTTAGGCAAGAAAAGCCAAAAGTACACATAGAGATTGGGTGAAACCAGACTTAATAGTAGTAATTGTGAGAGGAATCTTGGAGTCTTAGTGGACAATCAGTTAAATATGAGCTAGCTGTGTGTAGTGGCAGCCAAAAAAGCCAATGCAATCCTAAATTGTATTAACAGAGGGATACAATCAAGATCAAGAGAGGTACTGGTACCACTCTATAAAGCCTTAGTAAGACCACACCTAGAATACTATAGGGTCACCACCCTATAAAAAAGATGTTAAGACTCTAGAAAAAGTGCAGAGAAGAGCAACCAAGATGATTAGGGTTCTGGAGACTAAAACATATGGTTTTAAAACAAATGGTTACAGGAACTGGGCATGGCTAGTCTAGTGAAGAGAAGGATGAGGGGACACATGATAGCAGTGTTCCAATATTTGTGGGGCTGCCACAGAGAGGAATGGGTCAAGCTATTTTCCAAGGCACCTGAAGGCCGGACAAGGAATAATGGATGGAAATTGATCAAGGAGAGATTCAACCTAGAAACAAGGAGAAATTTTCTGACAATGAGAACAATCAGTCAATGGAACAGCTTGCCTTCGGAAGTTGTGGGAACTTCATCACTGGAGGCTTTCAAGTAGAAATTGGGCTGCCATTTGTCAGAAATATTGTAGGATTGGGCAGGGGGTTGGACTAGGTGACCTACAAGGTCCCTTCCAACTCTGTTAAAGTTATTATTCCTTGTGTTCATGTTGCAATGAAGAAATGCTTAGAAACCTAAGTTCTGGAAAATTGGTATAAACAGCTGAAAAAAACCATGCACTGACAAAAAAAAAAAAAAGAAAAGAAAAAGTTGTCAACAAAATGCCAAACGGATGAGATAATTTTGGGCTTGGAAACTTTTCCTGTGTGCACTTAACCCTGGTACAAACATGCCATGGCAGCCTCTTTCCTGTGATGCCCTCATGACATCTCATTCAGCTCAGTGGACTGGCCATCTTAAGTCGTCTTCATTCTCCAAATGCCAAACCAGGATTCCCACAGATCAAACACCAGTCAGCCTCTCTACTGAACCCCAAATCAATGTGCTTGTCACTTCTTAGACATGCAGAGAACACCCAGGATGCACATCAATCTTAACCATGGTTTGATGGACATATCATGATTATCCAAAACAAATCAAGTTATCAGAGCAGAATTGGGCAACTTTTCAGTGGCCAAGGCTGCCCTTAACATTTTGAAGGGGGGGGGGGGTTGAGGGCTGCCAAATGTGTGAAGTCATACAAGTAGTCCTTGAGTTACAACTATTTGTTTAATGACTGTTCAAAGGTACAACAGCACTGAAAAAAAGTGACTTATGACCTTTTTTGATACTTAGAGTTGTTGCAGCATCCCTATGGTCACATGATCAAAATTCAGATGCTTGGCAACTGGTATGTATTTATGATGGTTGCAGTGTCCTGGGGTCATGTGATCAGCTTCTGTGACCTTCTGACAAGCAAAGTCAATGGAGAAGCCAGATTCATTTAACAACCATGTTACTAACTTAACAACTGCAGTGATTAGCAACTGTGGCAAGAAAGGTTGTAAAATGGGACAAAACTCAGTTAACAACATTCTTACTTAGCAACATAAATTCAGGGCTCAGTTGAGGACCATCTGTGCTTTGGGTGAATTTTCAGGTCTAATTTCCTGAAATCAGCAGGATCCAGTAACAAAATCTGTAAAATCACTTACATTGCCTATTACGTCATGGCATCCTCAGTTACAAGGTGCCAGGAAAGCATTCCAAAATCATGTTGCCGTTTTCCGTCTAGTTTTTCTACCACCTTTACTATTTTTATAAATAACTCATGGCAGTGACTGGCCTAAGGTCACCCAGTTGACTTTCATACCTAAATTGGGATTTGAACTCCCAGTCTCCCGGCTTCTAGCCAGATGCTTTAACCCTAACCCAGACCAACCTCCTTCTTCCTCATGTAAAAAAACCTCCTTTCTTGCTGTGTCTGGAAGTTCAACTTGGGGAAAGCGTGCACTCACTCAGGCTCTATCATGCTACTTTCTGAAGCCAATCGACTGAGGAAATGTATGATAAACCTTTAAAAGGAGCAAAGTGCTAAAGTGAGTAAATTGGCTGCAAAGTTGTTCATAGGCTCTGTAGCCTGATTGCTTTTTTCCTTTGTAGCTCCCAGGCCATCCTTCGTTTACAAGGAACTAAAAATCAGTGGCATTTTGGGAAAAGGAGAGGATTAAGGTTTAAAATAGCTAGAAAACTGTTGCATATAAATGCCTAGCATTGTTCCCCATAGCATGGCAAGGGCATGCCATGGGGAACATGGCATGGCATGGCAAGGGTTACTCCCACCCACCCAGCCAGACCCTCCCCTGGTCCCTCCTTACCTTGACTCTGCCTTCCAGATATAAAAGGTGTGACCCAGGGATCCAGATGCACTTCCAGATGATTACCTGTAATAGAAACACTTGATGAATAAAGCAACCTGATTCAACTGCATTTTGTACTTGAGTTATTGGGTAAGATCCTAGAAAACAAGCAACAAAAACAGCTTTACAAACCAAGAACAGACAAGAGAAAAGGAACATCACAGTCCATCCACCAAACCTGCAACTTTATTAAATTATATTTCTTATTCTTGGTCCCGAAGGAGTCCAGGGCAAACCAATAAAAAGAAAAGTTCAGTAAAAATAAATAAGTTAACAACAAAGCACATGCCTCCCGCAAGAGATAACATCTTCTTTGGACTGAATTCTGCTTCTACAGATCATGTCATATGATCATGTCATGGGATAATTTGGCCTTTCTTCTTATTCCCATTTTTTAAAAATGTTTATTTTCAATTTTTCAATCTAGCCTACAGCCACAGCATTTCCTAGTGACCCTCCTTCTAAACCTCATCCTGCTTATCGGTAGCTCTTCCGGAACAGCCAAGGTCAATCGGTGTGGCCACCTAGTTGGGCACATCCTAAAACAAAACTGTACAGGCATACCCATAGATTGAAAACATAATTTAAAAGTCCACCTGACTGCTAATCTAATCCTGGAGTAGTGGTGGCAGGGTGGAGTCATCAGCCAAAGGAGAGGGAGAAGAGGGGTTCCAGCATAGAGTCCCTCTATGGGAGGAACAGACATAGGCCAGATTACTGAAGCTGTTATCCACCAGTTTCCAAGGAAGAACAGTCAGTCTGGTGAGATTCTTATAAAAGAGGTGATCAGCAATAAAGAAACTGCTTTGGTCTGTTCAAGGAGTTATTCTAATTCCTTACGCCTGGCAGGAACTGCAGTATTTGAACTGCAGTTGAAATACTGCAGTTCCCATCAGATGAAAGGAATTGGAATAATAGCAATAGCAATAGCACTTAGACTTATATACCACTTTGCAGTGCTTTACAGCCCTCTCTAAGCGGTTTACAGAGTCAGCATATTGTCCCCCAACAATTTGGGTCCTCATTTTACCCACCTCGGAAGGATGGAAGGCTGAGTCAACCTTGATAACTCCTTGAACACATCAAAGCAGTTTCTTTGAACTGCAGTTCAAATACTTGACAACAAACAAGATGTCAAGATATAGGCTGTGACAGGGACTGACGGACTTGCTTTGAGAAAGACTCCCATAAAAAGGAGATTGCCACCAAGAAGTCCTGTTACTAGCCATCACATTGCTGAATTGAAGAAAGCCTTCCCAGCCCATCAGAATGCATAAGACTTGTGTTGATTTTTTAAAAGTTACTAGGTCCTAAGCATGTAGATGCACGGGGGCATTTATAGATGAAGACCACCACCTACCATTGAGACTGGAAAGCTCATGTATTACAAAGGCAGAACTTTAAGGATCAGCTAGTATTGCCCCATTTAGCCATTCTGCTAAGCAATTGGACTTTCTCCACTGCTTGCAACTTCAGGCCTCTCAAGGTGAGAGAATGGAATTTGGCGGAATGCCATAAGAGGAACAGATTTCCCTGTGAAATCTTTCCCCTGTAATCAGTAAGTGTTTAACTGTCTTTTTACACAACAGATGCAGCCAGCTACTTGTGGGAGAAGGGAAAGAAGGAGGAAATTACACCTGGAATGGGGGACTCTTGAGAGTTGAACAATTAAGTTGATTTCTTTCTACCCTGTTTCCCTGAAAATAAGACATCCCCTGATAATAAGCCCAATCGGGCTTTTCAGCCCATGCACTAAAATAAGCGTCCCCCCCCCAAAATAAGCCCTACCTGAAAATATTTAAATGCAGAGCTGGAAATCAGGTAAGATGGCAAGAGGAGCCCCATCTTGTTCCATGTGCCCCAAAATAATAAGACCTCCCCAAAAATAAGGCCAAGCGCTTATTTTGGGGTTAAAAAAATATAATACAGGGTCTTATTTTTGGGGAAACACAGTAATATGATTTTTTTTAGGATGAGACTGGTTGATTAAGACGTGGAGTCAGAACTTTGAAAAAACCTTCATATATGTCGCAAAAGAAGTTTCATCAAAAAACAAAAGCTTGGGAAAGCAAGGCAAAATGGGTGCTTCTAAAATCCTTGCTCTCATCTCCTCCAGAAGTTAGAAAAAGTGAAGGAACTCTGAATGGACCCTGTGACTATCCTCAGACTGTTAATATTCTTACAATCCCTCTTCCTAAAATTTTGCCAGCACAGAGCACTTGACCAAGGGTTGCCTCTTCCGTGCCAAGTCAGCCAGGCATGTCAACATCCTCGTGGTTGTTCTGTGACTTGCCCAAACATAAACATCAGCCATCGCTTTTGATTGATTGTCATCTAAAAATATGTTCTGGCCAGAAGCTAAAGTCCAAGAACTTGTTGCTTCTTTCAAGCTGAATCCATGATACATCTTAGCAGCAGGCCAGGAAGAGTGACCTCTACTGCCTGGTTGGGTATGAAAATGGCAAGGCTATAGTGGCTCGAGCTACCTCTTCTCTTCTCTCCTATTTCTCAGAGCCACAGGCCACTGAGTGATTTTGTTTGGTGAGACTAATGCTCCCTCCCTGATACTTTTATTTCTCCATTAACAACACTCAGAGAGAATGGATTTTATGAATTTTAAAGCAAACTAGGTTGAGTTGCATCTCAGAATTCATGGGCAATTCCTCATTGGACTGCATTTCTTCCATGTTTGTGATGGAAATCTCAACTTCAAAGTCTCTCTGGCCGTGCTTTAGAACAGGTATGTTATCACTGACTTGATTTACAAACGTATTCCATAAATTTTACTTCGTGAGAAATTGCATTCCAAAAATATTGTCCATGTATCTCCATATGAATGTTAATGTCAATTTTTTAATTTTAAAACAACCAGGTTTTTATTTGGAAAATGAGGATTGACATCAGAGGTGGGTTCTAGCCTTTACTACCGGTTTGCAACGGGGCCGCGCAGAAGCGTTCTGATGACTTTGGGGTAGGTAGGTGGAGCCTCCCGCCAGTTTTACTACCGGTTCTATAGAACTGGTGTGAACTAGGGGCAACCCACCACTGATTGACATGGACCAGGGATAAACCCATCAGTTTATCCCATCCTGACCAGAGAGAAATTATGGGCTCATCAGCTTGATTGAAATGAATTGCCCTGGCAAAAATATAGGTAATTCTTGTGGGCAGGAACAGAAAACTTCCCCGTCAATCCAGACCCAGCCCACAGGGAAGAAAAGCTCCATTTGTCCTCTTCTATGACCTATCAAAAGTTCTGATTTCCAACTTGTGTTGGCTGAAGTGGCACAATTTGGCTTGCCTTCTGTACAGGTAGTCTTCGAGTTACGACCACAATTGAGCCCAGAATCAGTTGTCAGGCATTCGAATATAAATCATGTGTCCATGAGGATGCTACAATGGTGATAAATATGAAAAATGGTCATAAGTCACCTTTTTCAATGCCATCATAACTTTGAACGGTCACTAAATGAACTGTTGTCTGTTGAGGAATACCTGTACTTTATTGAATTGCAGGCAAGTGCCTCCTTAACCTCTGGCTATTGTGTCAGGAATGGCCCTTCTTCTCTAGTCACTGTCAACCTCGAGGCATTCGGGTTGTCATTCAGATGGGCGGGGGGAGGGAAAACCCTGCTTACCAGCCGTCATGTACAGGGTGCTTGCCGCTGTTGATTCCACCCTGCTTGCCATTGCCATCATAGCCGCCGTAATGTGGAAGCCTTGGATAGGATCACTGCCACTGAGGGAGCCCCCATTACAGAAGCTCCAACGCCATCACCGCTGCACAGCTGAGAGGCGGACCCGGAAGCAGCTAACTATGGGGATTTTGTTTTCAAAGATTGTTCCTTGGTGCCTCAACAACCTGGAGGGACAGAGCTTTGTATACCATACCTACGATGACAGAACATAGCTGGCATTGGGGTGGGACTATGGGGTGGAGTCACGGGATTGGCGGGTAGCTTTAAAAGGTGGTGGGAAGCACCGTGCGATAGCACTGACAATAATTCATTCTCCACAGATGTTTGTTGGTTCGTGCCGGAGTTGAGGATAAAGATTTCTACAACACAGAGAACTTCTGGTTTGGAGTCTTCTTTTACCGCAGAAATCCAGAACCTCCATGGCCATCTTCTTGGGCTCCCTGCCCTTCTAAAAGAATCTCAACCTGGGAGCCTGAGGGGGAAGAGGCTGGACTAGTGAAATCCTGAACATTTCTTTTACAAGTTCATTAAGGAGGAGTGAAACAGTGGACTTTTTAAATCGGGGGAACTTGACAAGAGTTCTATCAATTTCTACTTCCTGCCAGAGTGAAATGGAACATTTTTTCTTTTTATTCTTTTCCTGGTTCATTGGTAGAGACACCAAATGGGAAGGTTGCAAGCACAAGGGCAAGTCAATGAATGCAGCTCATACAAAACATTGAACCAATGGAAAGCACAAGTTCAAGAGCCACAATGGCGCAGTGGTCAGAGTGCAGTACTGCAGGCTTCTTCTGCTGATCACCGGCTGCCAGTAGTTTGGCAGATCGAATCTCACCAGGCTCAAGGTTGACTCAGACTTCCATCCTTCCGAGGTGGGTAAAATGAGGAGCCAGACTGTTGGGGGCAATAGGCTGACTCTGTAAACCATTTAGAGAGGGCTGTAAAGCACTATGAAGTGGTATGTAAGTCTAAGTGCTATTGCTATTGTCAAAGACCTGCGTGTGGCAAAGGGCTTGCTCCCCTGGCATTTGTGGGAGATAGATAAATAGGTGAGTCCAGCCATCAGTGGCCATTGTGTGCACGTTCTGGAGAGTTTACACACAGGAGTTAAGCAGTTTAAGACTGCAGGGCAGAAAAGCCATTTATAAACCAGGAGACTGTGAGTTCTAGTCTCGCTCTTAGGCGTGAAAATCAGCTGGGTGACTTTGGGCCAGTCCCCTCACAGCCTAATCCACCTCACAGGGTTGTTGTGGTGGTGGAAAATAGGAGGAAAGAGTATTAGGTATGTTAGGTATTAGGCCTTGAGCTATAAGAATAATAAAGGTAGGATTAAAAAATGAATAAAGAAATAAATTAGTCAGCCATCACTTTAACCCCTTACCTATGATCATCAAGGAGGGTTGATGAAAGCAAAGAGAAGAACCAAAAGCAGGAAATGTTTAATTAACATTGTGGGGCATCTATGCTGTTGAACTTTATAGAAGTAATATAATATAAAATAATATAATGATAGTATAAGTTCAAAAAGCAGTATTTATGAACTTTTTGCCCTGTCAGCTTTCATTCCTGTCCAATAAGCATTTGTTTGTCAAGAGTTCAGCAACAAGAGGCCTAAAGAGAAGGGAGTACAGATCATCTCCTTCCTTTCCTCATTCTAGTCTTTGATGCTGCTTTAAGGTGGTTTTTTTTCCAGAACAACCTTCATCCTGAAGCTAAGTCCAGCTGCAAAAACACATTTTAAAGCTGGTTTGGAGAACGTGAGGAACACAGGGCAATGGGTGGGCCAGGACCCATTTTGTGGTAGCCCTCTCTATTTTGCTATAAAGGGCTGGCATATGTAAACTGCTGTTCTAAGGTAAGGGGAAAAAATGAAACTATGGTTTAAGCACTAAAATGTAAAATATAGGCTTAAAGAAGCCTAAGTCTGGCCCTCCCATCTCAAAATTTGGAAAAAAAACAAACCTCTAACTTTGGCACAAAGCCCTGCCCACTTGGCATCACTGCCTTACCTTCTGCAGCTTTTACCTCCTCCGTTATTAAACATGCCCCCATCAGCAAAGGTAGACCACCCATCTTAAAGCACTGGAGTGTGGAAAGATCAGGGAAGTATGGGAAATTGGGGGATTTTGAGACTCTATTCTGTTTAGCTTTGCCTTAAAAAAAATAAAATAAACCAACCCGATGTTGTAACTAAACCACTAAGCCTACATTTAGCGAAAGGTTGGTATTTGTACAAACTGTATCCTTCCTTTGTTCTTTCATCCTTTCTCTGTCATGTCTTTCTCAGTCAAAGTTAAGATGGTACCTCCTTGCGATGGGAAGCTATATTTGACCCTTCCTTATTTTAATCTCAAACACTATGAGAGGCCTACATGAATAATAAACACTGTTTGAGCCAGCAGGGAGTGATGGCAATTACAATGCTCAAATGTTTTGTCTTTATATCTTTTGTCTTTCTTCTTTTGAGGGAAGGAATTTTCCCCTTTCTTTCTCTTAAAAAAAAAAACCCTATAAATTAACCACTAAGAACATATATCTTGGCTCTTATCTCCCCTCCGAATCATGTCTTATACTTTCTCTTCCCACCCTAATCATTGCCAGAGGCCATCCTAACTGCTTGAAAGCCAGGATGTAATTTATCTAGGCCTAGTGCCCTATCAATTTTAATAGCTTTAATTATCCAACTGTCTCTTTGATTAAACATAAAAACCTTTTAATATAACTCACCACTCCCTCTCAACACACGCACGCCCGCGCACACATACACACACACACGTGAATAAAAGAAGTTATGCTTACTAGTCAATCCACAGCAACTGACATCCTTTTGAAAGTTAACATGTAAGTTAACTTAAATGTTGAAAATGTAATTTAAAAAAATATTAAGAATGTGAAGAAATGGATAGATTAACACTTAAAATCAAGGAGATGGAAGAAACTGAATACTTTTTAATATGGGATTTTTTTATCAATGGCTAACGAATAGAAACAGAAGTTAGAAAATTTAAAAGCATAAGAGAATGATTAACTATGTAAGGAAGGTTCATTAAAGGATAAGTAAATACTATTATTAGTATGTGATCATTTTTAATGTTATGAATATTATTGCTATCATTACTACTTTTTAAAATTAACTGTACCCAGACAACACACTGTTTATGTAAATATTAAATTATGAAAATACTACCGATAATAAAAAAAGAAACTTAAGTCAAATTATGCAGTCAAAATTCAGTTTCCTTCTCTCCTTCCCAAAATATAGTAATCTCAGATTCAAAATAGGGTCCCTGAAACAAAACAAAACAAAACCTACTCTAATCCTATTAAATTAATCCATAATAAATCCCCCTTATGGAACAGAAGCAACAGAACTACCTCTATCAGAGTTCCACTATGTTTTCTCTTAATCTGATGGGTTATCGGCCAACCATTAACAGAGTTGGAAACTGTATTTGAGGTTGCTTAATATGGTAGGTGGATAACGTAGCTATACGGCTCTCCCCACCATCATCATCCAAAATCCCATCACCTCTAAGAGATACATACCTGAGGGATGTTGGCAAGGGGTGACATGGGGCGATGCTTAAGGGTGTAGATAGGAGTTGTGGGGCCATATTGTCAGTGCAGCCTTTTAGAAAACTTCCTGGATAGGAATGCAGGGCTCAATCAATGAAAGGAACTGTAGAAAGTCAGCACCTACCCCTCTCCTAGAAGAATGAAATATTTTAGGAAACATTAAAAAGGCAGAATATTATATTTCTCAAAGGGAGAAATGGAAACATGTTTTTAGAGGGAGAAAGAAGCTTCCACTTTCCTTAATAGCCCACAGCAGATGTCAGCACTTAAGAGATAAAAAGATAGATAGCTCTATTCATAAGCAAATATCCCCATCCAATATCCAACAAAGCTAGGATTAGCCCTCAGCAACAATAGGAATTGCCCAACACCTTTAAATAATACAAGTCTCTTCATTGCATCATCTCAACAGTTCAAACTTCAGCCACACCTGGGAGCTCAGACAACCTATAGAGCCAGCTATGACCCCTACATAACCCCCACATGGCCCCATGGGAGTCTAACACAGCCAATAGAATACATGTTCTTGCACAGGAACAGGAAGCTCAAGTGCAAAGCTGAAGCAAAGGTATAAATGCCACCCACTCTCAACTCCATGTGGTCAGCTGCCCAGAACCCATGTGCTTCTACTTCATCATTAAACCATCTTTCCAATCAGAGTCCAGCCTTCATTTTGTCTCCAGTGCCTTTCTTCTGGCTTGGAACTGAACCAGATGGATATTTCTTCCCACAGAACAATAAACCTACTTTGGACCATCAAACTGCCTAGATCCTTTGTCAATGCATGAAAGTTTTTAAAGAATAATTCTAACAGGAGAGCAGCAAAAGGGTCCATGGCAAGGAACCCAATACCAAATCTCATGGTTCACTGCTTTCCTTTCTGCTTACTTATTTAGTCATTTATTTTCCTTCCCACTGATTAGTCTACGGCTAGTCATATCTTCTGACTCCTTTCCCTTTGCTGCTAGAAGATGTTCAAAATAAAGAGATTTGACTTGACTCCTTCCCCCATTTGGGGACAGGTCCAAAAGAAGAACAGGACTTTTGATCTAAGGAATCCACAGCCTTTCCTGATCTATTCCTTGAATATCTCCTACTGTTGTTAAAACGCTATCACTGAGGAAATGAGTCAGTCCCTCCAATGGGGTAGCCCAACCCCTACTGTACTTCTAGGACAGCTGGTTTCATTGGTTCCTGAAGCAAAGGAAAGGAAATACAACCAGGTTTTCCGAAGTCTGAGAAATTGGCTTCACAGCAAAGCCAGGGTGCAGCCTACATCTGATTGACAGGGGTGCTTGCAGCCCGTAAAATAGAAAAACATTAGCATCTGGAAGCGCTCAACACCACGATCCATCCATGCAAATGTGTCTTTGGGGGGGGGGGGGGAATCAAAAGGAAACTCTCTTTCATCATAGGGACTGAGAACTAGAAAGAAAAAAATTGAGGAGCATTTCTCTGCCTGACATTAACAAAACAACGACATTGAGAAGTCATTGTTTTGTTACTGCAACAAGGAGAGCTTTGAGGGGTGAGGAACCTCTTTCTCTAATGGGTCTCCTGAGTCAGTGTCCCAAAAAGTTTGGTAGCCTTAGTGCTCAATTTCCAAGTCTCGGTTTGCCTTTGTTCAGCACAGGCACATTCCCCTACAATGTGTGTCAATATTACAGAAAAATGCAAGCAATACCGGCTTAGAAAACATGCATATTTAGAATTCCAGTGACTTTTAAATATAAACAGATCCCTAGCCACAGACAAACGCTGCATCGAAAAGGTTTCCTTGGGTTTTAGCAGATGCAGAAGTTAGATCTTTGAATGCAGATTTGAGTTAGAAGTTTGGATGTAGATTCAGAAATGTGTAGTACATTTCAGAAACCCGTTTTTATTTTTGCAGGAAAGATGGGCAAAAATATAGCTGCAAAACTGTTCAACTGATTCTGGGCCTGAAAAGGAACATTTGGTTTTGGGCCCGAAAATTGGAAATTGCTGTACTGGCAGATCAATTTCCTTAACCACCAGGTTTAAGTTGCGCTATGAGAGCAAACTGGATATGGAATCTTCAGTTACTAATTCTTGAATTCTTTAAATTCTTTCCATTGGGATAAAGTTCCATTTGCACCCTTGGCCGAAGTGATTGAGGGCAACTAACCTAAGTAAAGCTGTGACGCTGTTTTGGGATGTATCTTGGATAACTGGCAAGTATGGTTGCAGATCTTGCAGCTTGGACAAGACCGTAACATGGGAATCTGTACTCTGATAGCAGAGGAGGAATAATTGGAAGAGGGAACTCTTCTAGACATGATAGTAACAATCCATCCGCTGATGATGTTGTGGGAAGGCTGTATCCCTTGAAGTGGGTTATAGGTTCAGATGAAGAAAAGTACAACAGGGAAGGTAGATATCATCAACTGCCTGACCCTTACCCCATTATCACATAGTTTCTTTTTCCCCTTGTTCTCAGCAATTGCCATCATTTATCTTTTTCACCTTTCACTATTTCCTCTTGTGCACCAACTCCGTCTCACAACATTCTCTCCTCTCCTCTCCTCTCCTCTCCTCTCCTCCTTTCCAGGAATAATTCCTGCAATGAGAGCTGTGTAATTTTATGACTTCCCCTTTTTTCTGTGACATTTAATAGCTTTAGAGCAATAGATAATATATCCTTTGTATGTCACTTCTGGCACTTGTGTTGTTCCTCAGCGGGTACATGTTACCTGAAATATTTCCACTATATGCCAGTGAAATCAATATTGGCATCAAAAATTGAGTACAGCTAAGCCCTGCCATCCCATAGCAACACAAATCTTGTGAGATCTTTCTGAAATCAGTTCATTTAGTGACTGTTCGAAGTTATAACTGTGCTGAAAAAAGTGATTTATGTCCATTTTCCACACTTATGACCGTTGCAACTTCCCCACAGTCATGTGATGATTTACATTTGGATGCTTCACAACTGACTCACATTTATGATGGTTGCAGTGTTCTGGGGTCACGTGATCCCCTTTTGCGACCTTCGGACAAGCGAAGTCAATAGTGAAGCCAGATTCACTTAACAACCGTGTTCCTAATTTAAGAACTGCAGTAATTCACTTAATAAATGTGGCCAGAAAAGTGGTAAAATGGGGCAAAACTCACTTAACAGATTTCTCACTTAGGAATATAAATTTTGGTCGTACGTTGAGGACTACCTATGATCTGGTCAGGCTTCATTAAGAAGTCTCAAGATTATAAGAACTGTGCCTGAGTCATTACACAACATCACAGAGCAATGGCTGCAGCTGGGAAATTTTCCCGAACTGCCAATTAAGTGTCTGCATGCGTTTTATTGGAGAGTGGCTCTTTAACCGTGTATTTTTCTTGGACGCTAAGCATTATCTACGCCAAAGCAGTTGTTCTAGCATATTCTTGGGCTGTAAAAATTACATATTTTCCTTTAACCACAGACAAATGTTTAGAACACACCATTTTAATTACTGCAGTATACATTCTTACCCTTATTAGTACAGGAAATTGTGTGCTATTTATTTATTAAATAGACCCAACTGGAACTAGGAGAGAGAGCTGTGCTTGGCACAGTGGAAGAACATGCTTTAAAAATATATCAGCACTTAATAACACACCCAGGCTGACACACCAAGCAATATGTGAAAATTTGGAGACTGGGGATCTTGTGGGGCAAACATAGCTCTAGATTTCAAACATGTGTCTCTGTCTCTTGTGGTGGTTTAGAAAAAGCCTTGTAAGGATTTTCCTAAAATGTTTCTTTCAATGCTTTTGAGTTCAAAAAGAACTTTTGGGAATTAAATGCAAAATTAAGGTAAAGAGAATCCAAGCAGAAGAAAGATAGCTAGTATGCACCATTTTAAGCTGTTCTCTCCAATTTGCTATCTTGGTAGAGTTTTAGAAGCAGTTCATAACTCTGGGGAAGTTACATTATTTCTAAATAGAAAATTGGATGAAGTATATCTGTACACTCTAATGAATCCCTGTTGGATCTTGATTCGGCAGATAAATTTGGACATATTTCCCTGGTAATAATAAAAAACTGTCATGCAGAGCTGCTATAGGAACAAATGAAAATCTGAAGTTAACCTACAAATATCCGTGCTTAAGTTAGATTTCAGGTCAATGGACATCTGTCTTCCTTCTATGCTAGTGTTTCTCAACTTTAGCAACTTTAAGATGTATGGACTCCAGGTCCCAGAATTTGCCAGAAACTATGCTGGCTGGCGAACTCTGGGAGTTTAATTCCACATATCTTAAAGTTGCCAAGGTTGAGAAACATTGCTCTATGCCAGGGGTGTCAGGTGCTTAAAACTGGCCTGCAGGGCCAGCCTAGAAATAGCAAAGGACCGGCCCTCAGTGTCTCCAGCAGCCAAAATGGCGTGCAGAGGGCCGTGTGCCCTCCCCACGCCCTGTTTTGGCCAGCAGAGTGCTGCACAACAATGCTGATCCGGCCCTCGAAGAAATCCAGTTCGGCACCCCTGCTCTATACAGTCAGACAGTGGGTGAATGCATTTCAGAATGGTTAATTGTAGTAATAACTATCATCATAACTAACATTATAATAACTTCCCATGTGTCTATGATCACTCAGATGATCCTGCTGTCTCAGTGCCAAATGCTAGCTACCAATGGGTTATTTATATCAGTATTCACAACTTATACAGGCAGTCCTCGACTTACAACAGTTCATTTAGTGACCGTTCAAAGTTCCGACGACACTGAAAAAAAGTGACTTATGACCGTTTTTCACAGTTACAACATTTATAACATCCTTATGATCGTGTGATCAAAATTCAGGTGCTTGGAATCTCTATGCTCGGCTCTGCTTTGCTCTGCTCTGCTCTGCTATGACAGTTGCAGAGTCCTGGACTCACATGATTTCCTTTTGTGACCTTCTGACAAGCAAAGTCAATGGGGAAGCCAGATTCACTTAACAATCAGGATACTAACTTATCAATTTAACAGCAATCCACTTAACGTGATGATAAATGTAGTAAAATTCACTTAACAAATGTCTCACTTAACAACATAAATGTTGGGCTCAACTGTGATCGTAAGTTGAGGACTACCTTTATAGAATAACTTACAGGGAAGGCAAGCAGGCAGGCAGGCAGGCAATCAAGCAGGAAGAAGTGGCATGAAAAGGAAAACAGAATCACCTCTTCTAACGTAATATCTCCCAAGGGTACTAGGTGCACAGCAGCCATGCTATTGAGAGAATTTTGAGAATTATAGCTCAGTCTACGTACCAGCTGGAGAAAGCTTACCTCAACCTTGGCTGGCAGAGAAAATTGGAGAATTCTAGTTCCATCACATCTGGAGGGCAGCAGGCCCAGGAAATTGTATTCAAGTGATGAGCTAGCAGCTTCTTTCTCCTCCAGCCATTCCCACTGTTATTCTAAAGGCATGGATAACATCTCTGAGGCATGGAAAGGGACACATTTCAAATAAACATTTTCAGAGGTAAATGCATCGATCTGCTATCATGCGAAGCTACCTGCATTTTGGCTGGCATACCAGCACCACAATGTATTTTCTTTTGTTATTGTTTTGCTTTTTTTTTAAAGCTTGAGATGTCTTTTATTTCAAATTTTATTGAAAGCATATTTTAAGAAAGCATTGTACTCTCCAACTACCCTGTACTGAAAAGGAAGGGAAACCATTCAAACTTATTAGCAGTTCTTTTAAGAGCGCTCAGCTCAGAGATATGAAACAAGTTCTGAGAATATACTAGAGGCACAAAGCACAGAGGACGTGTCTCTCTGGCTATGCCAAGGCCCAACATCCTCTTTATTTCATGATGAGTACAGAATATCTGACAACGTGCACGCCAGCTGATGACAACACAGATTTTTAGGCAATCTTTCTGGAGAATTCTGACTCCTGCCTAAACAGTGCTCAGTCTATGACAGCTCTTCAAAGCTATTTTTATGTACACTGAGAGCATATGCACCAAAGACAAATTCCTTGTGTGTCCAATCACACTTGGCCAATAAAGAATTCTATTCTATTCTATTCTATTCTATTCTATTCTATTCTATTCTATTCTATTCTATTCTATTCTATTCTATTCTATTCTAATCAAGTCTAGTCTATAAAAAGCTGCTTTTGGCAGACAAAAAGACTCTCCAGGGTAAGGATTCGAACCAGGATCTAGTTCCAAAGCACCCAGGGATCTCTTTGATACAAAAAGAAGAGTTTCATTCTCTCCGCAGCTCTTTCAATGACTTTTGTCTGTGGCAACAGGGAGGTGGCTTTTACACCTGGCTTTATTGCAGCACATTGGTATCTTTTGTACATCTGGCTAGAATTCCCAGCCCTGCCAGCCAGCATAATTTGAACATCAAATTGGAAAAGGTTGTTCTTTCCAGTGCTTCTCTCAAGAAAGGAGAAGGAAGGGCAAACTTCCAGTTGAGATCATGCATCATGCTAACTTTAATGTGCATTACTCTGGCATTCTCTTGTCACCATGTGTGAACCCAGTATACCGTCTTTTGTTCTTCCAGGAGAGCTATTCTAGAAGAATACAATCATCCATCTACCCTTTTGATTTGTCTGAACCTCACTGCAGCCCAATGAAGATCCCATCAGAGCCTGCAATATTGCCTGGGGTCTGCCCATCCCACCCCAAGCCAAAACGCTAGGATTCAAAAAAGTGGGAATTATTGTTCACAAAATAACCAAAGGTAGAACATGGAAGAAATCTGAGCCATCACTTTAGGAAAAGGGGGAGATTTAAATCACTTGCCCACATCTGAGTTGTTTTAAGATATTATCATTCTTGGATTTTTCAGGCATATTTAAATGTCCAGGTTACGGAATACAAATCAAACAAAATGAAAATTGGGCTTTGGGCTATTGGCACCTAACCATAGTGACGTGCTCTGACAGCCCTTTTTTTCTGCCATGTTCCCATGAAGTTGCCTTCACCATGTTTTCAGTCCCTGAGAGAGGCAAGACGTATCCTTCATTGAACTGGCATTAGTGTGGCCTTTTCCATCCTATTCCAGCAATGTCTAAGAGCAACCTCAAGATAAATCACCTCTGCTAGGTGCTGTCAGCCATAATCTTGAAAGGAAGTTGGATGATTGCAGTGATTTCAAATGCAGTGCAATGCCAGTGTAATTCACCAACGAGCAGACAGCAGTCGTCCATTCACACAGAGATATGGCTTCAGTCCTGTCTTCAGAAAAAGCTTTTCTTTGACTCAATTATATTTCACTTATTTGAACCATGCGGCTACGAGATTGATAAAGACACTTGGAAGGTTCTCAAAAACTACATTAAAATGCACACCCACTTTGAATTACTTTTTTTTATAACGTAACTGCCATCGTAACACTGGGCAATCTGTCACTCCAGAGTTACCATCTTCCCAAATGCCGTAACTTAAATATAGCTGAGAAAAGTCTGATTCTTGTAAATTACTACCTTAAAGTCAAGCTAAGCATCACTTCAAATATCGGAAGATAAATATTTCACAAGTCAGCTAGCATGTCTTGTGCTCCCGAAAAGCATGATTAAATATTGTGTGGTTCTTTACAAAACACTCAGCACAACATATACCAGTGATTCATGTGTTTACTTCTCCTTTTGATACCGGGCAGCAAACCAGCTAGCGATTCATTTCCGGAAGAATTCTGAAGAATTTAACATCAATTGTCTTTGAATTCTCTCCCAATGTTGTCTGAAGCTGGAATACAACAGTGCACCACCGCTCAGACTCTTCAAAGATCCAGATCCCCAGACACTCGAGCCTGTGCTGCTGCTTTGCTATCTAGTGACTTTTTCCCACTCTTCTCCACATCCCAGCTTAAGTTACATGCAGTTCCCAGCATTATTCTGTAGCTTGCCTTATCTTTCAAGATCAACATGACAAAATTAATTTGACAAACCCCCGAAATGGGGAGGACAGTCTTTTTCCAGTCAGGGACCATCCTTTATTTGTGTCTATTTGATCATGTTGCCTAGTTGGGCCATGAAATGTCTTCTAGCAAACAACCAGACCCAGAGAGCTCCAAGGAATTCAGAGTGCCACCCTGAGCCACAAATATTCTTTTCTACTACATTGAAATTTGACGATTGGTTTTCTTTCCTACGTTGCAAGATCATCGTGGTGACAAAAGGATCAGTCTCAGGGGTGCAGTTCTTGAGATTTTTAGGATAGGATTTTGGGTTCAGTAAAATAGAGACATCAACCTTAACAGCTTTAATCATCTTCCTTGCAAAATAGAAAGAGAAAGGCAAAAGTGCCATATTATTCTACACCATAGTTTCCTGTTTAGCACACTACCACCATCGGTCCTGCCAAAATGTCCAGCCTTGAGATAGGTCTATGACAGTGATGGCGAACCTATGGCACGTGTGCCACAGGTGGCATGCAGAGCCATATCTATGGGCACGCAAGTGTTGCCCTAGCTCAGCTCCAGCGCATATGCGCACGCTGGCCAGCTGATTTTTGGGCCTTCTGGGCCCACCGGAAGTTGGGAAATGGGCCATTTCGGGCCTACAGAGGGCCTCTGGCGGGTAGGGGAGACTGTTTTTGCCCTCCCCAGGCTCCATGAAAGTCTCTGGGGATGGCAAAAAGCAGGCCTACTGGGCCCACCGGTAACCTTTTTGCTGTCACGTGCCAAAAGTGGGGGGAGCGCAAGGGGGTCGCGCATGCATGCACGGGGGGCAGGGCACAGGGGGACATTGAATTATGGGTATGGGCACTCACACGTGCAACCCCTCCGCGCTCCCCCTGCTTTTGGCTCATGATGGCAAAAAGGTTAGCCATCACTGGTCTATGAGATAGGTCAAAATGCTTCAGGGTCATGGGCACAAATTGGCATCATCTGCCTAAGTGAATTCCATTACTACAAGATGGAAAGCAGTGAAGAGTCCGCTGACAATTTTCAGGCTCTTGCCAAAAAGAAGCATCGACTATGAAAGATGCACCCTCAGAAAAAGCATATTCTTAGGCAAAATGCATTCCAAAAATGCATATGAACCTAGCTATCATAAAGCAAACATTACCCTTACACATACGTTGAAAGTTCTTAACAGTAAGAAATGAGGATTTCCCAGATTTTTTTTTTTATGCCCAAAAATTTTGGAACGGAATGTGCAAAAATTTGTGGACATAGACATGGGCAGATTAAGATTAATCCTGCACATTTCTACCCTTTTAGACTTCCCCATTTATATTTTCTTAACCCTTAGTTGTTTTGAAAGCTGAAGGAGTCAATGCAGACATATCACTCGGACATATTTTGTTCTGTTTAGGAATTTCTGAATTTAAGCTTGATTTCTATATACCATAAAAGGTTTGGAATGGGGATATGGAGCCATTTTTTTTGGCCCCTCAGACTAAATTAACACATGATTTCCTTTCAGGGATTGCAAGCCACTGGGGCAAAAAATAGTGTAAGTGTTTTTAGTACAGTGTAAGTGTGTATCTGATGAAATACCCTGTTTCCTCAGATACACAGACACAAAAATGCATATATACCCAGAACTGTGCAAAAGACAGCCATATTCATTCTCGTCCAGAAGACATATGCCTATGTTCATTGCAAGATGTCAGCCCTTTGAGGTAGTCCAGACAGGAAACCAAAACTATGAGCACTAGCTCTAAAGTTATTGCAAAGCAACAGTAATTACTTTCCAGAGAACTAGGGAGTATCCATTCTGAGCTATTTTCTCCACCCACAGGCCTCTTTTGAACACAGATTTCTCTTATCAGACTGTGTGTCTGGCATGCGGTTCTTCCACCTGCCTCTCAAGGTTATTCTCAGGTGTCTTACAGAGACACTTACACATCACATCCAGATACGAGTACTCCATTTCTCCGAAAATAAGACCCAACCGGAAAATAAGTTCTGGCATGATTTTTCAGGATGCTCATAATATAAGCCCTACCCCCCCCCAAATAAGCCCCAGTTCAGATTGTCAGCCAGATGGGTGCATTTAGTACCGTATTTTTCCCCCAAATTTGACCTAACCAGAAAATAAGCCCTAATGTGTCTTTTGGAGCAAAAATTAATATAAGACCCAGTCTTATTTTTGGGGAAACACAGTCGTCCTTAACTTACAACCACAATTGAGCCCAAACTGTTGTTAAGTAAGATGTTTGTTAAGTGAATTTTGCCCTATTTTACGACTTTTCTTGCCTCAATTGTCAAATGAATCATTGCAGTTGATAAGTTAGTAACACGGTTGTTAAGCGAATCTGGTTTGCCCATTGACTTTGCTTGTCTGAGGATCACAAATGCGATCGCATGACCTTGGGACACAGCAACGGTCATAAATATGAGCCAGTTGCCAAACACCTGAATTTTTAGCATGTGATTATGGGGATGCCGCAAAGGTTGTCACTATGAAAAACAGTCATCAGTCATTTTTTTTCCATGCTACTGTAACTTTGAACGGTCACTAAATGAATTGTTGTACGTCAAGGACTATGTGTATACACTCATTCATACCTAGCAATTCTTATACATACTTATACATAGCAGGATATCACCATCATCATTTTAGCCACTGTCTATCCACTGCAGGATGAAGGCCTCTTCCACATTTCCCTGTTATCAACACACACACACACACACACACACACAGGATCATTCTTTTACTGAAACTGTCACAAGGGGTCAATTAGCTGCTTTGTAATGAAGGACAACAAATGTAACTTCTAAGCCTGAAGACAGAGCAGAAGTAGCTTTTTGGACATGCCATAATTGATACCATGGCTGTTGGGAGACTGCCAGCCAGGCTGGTAGGAAGAGTCAAGCCGTGCATTAGCCTTGAGTCCTGCCCAGATAGCAATAGCAATAGCACTTAGACTTATATACTGCTTCACAATGCTTTACAGCCCTCTCTAAGCAGTTTACAGAGTCAGCATATGGCCCCCAACAGTTTGGGTCCTCATTTTACTGACCTTGAAAAGATGCAAGCCTGAGTTTTCAGAGTTCCTTGCAAAAATCAAATCCAGAAGCACACACAAATAAACTGATGCAGCAGGATTCGTTAACTTCTTTATATTTACAATAATATATGAAGTAAGTTTACAATACCAACAGCAGTTTCAGTTTCATTTCAGCTCAGATCAGCAGACAAGTTCACACACACTGGTTTCAGTTTCGTTTCTCTGCACAGACTCAGAAGCTGCAGACTAAGACACGCCCTGGCTCCAGTCTGTCTCAGCTCCCAACTGGCTGACTTAGTTACCATGCCTCTATTCCAGTTCATGAATATTCTGACATGAGTCAACCTTGAGCCTGGTGAGATTTGAACTGCCAAATTGCAGGCAGCTGGCAGTCAATAGAAGTAGTCTGCATTACTGCATTCTAACCACTGCGCCACCACGGCTCATTTGCTCAGATGCAAAAGGCATAAGCCTGACCCTCCTCAACAACCATGAAACCTTATTTGCTTGTTCCCAGGGGAAGGCAAGCACTTTGAGGAGATTCAATTGATAGTTGATAGGAGGAACAGGTTAATGGGAAAGCAAATGCCAGGCGGAAGCAACCGGAGCTACTCATAAATAGCTAAAGCAAGCATCTTTATTGTTCTCCAGTTATATTACAAGAATTTTCTCCAAACTGCTTGCCTTCTCCTGGGAGCAAGCAGATAATGTTTCATGGATGTTGGGGAAGGTCAGGTTTATGTCTTTTGCATCTGCACAAAGACACAAAGCTAATGCATGGCTTGACCCCTCCTTTCCAATCTGGCTGGCAGTTTCCCAACAGCCATAGTCTAAATTAGGCATCTCCAAAAGGCTACTTTTGCCCTGTCTTCAGGCTGTGGTTAGAAGTTACATTGATCAGAAAGCTTTGTTGTCCTTCATTACAAAACAGTTAATTTACACTAATAAAAACTAGATCTACTGCTACCGAGTGGCTAAATCATAATAATGACATAGTCCATTCAACCCTTTTGATTTATGGGCCTATGAAGCCCTAATGAAGGGTATCACTGCACAGAGACCTAAAAACTCAAAATAACTTTGCAGTCGTGTTTTTGTATGATATTCCAAGAGAGTTTCAAAATAAATTCCATGCGCACATATTCAAATAATCTCAGTTTCAGTTTAATTTGCATCAATTCTCGATTATAGAAAGTCTGGCCCAAATCCTATGAAATCCACTGGAACGTGTTTTTTTCTTTATTTAATTGTTGCAATAGATTGCGGACAGAGCCCTTACTCAACCAAGCCAGAAACAGGAAATGTAAAGGTCAAGCCATTTGAATTTTACTTCAGTGAACTGGATTTCCAGCAAACTTTCAGAAATGAATATGGCTACTGACCAAAGAAGGCCACATTATACCAGCCTTCAAAAATGTGGACGTGTGAGGAGTAGGCTACCCCATGGAAATGGAAAAATACACTGTGGATTGACATATTAATGCTCACAAGATGCAGCCACAACCACTACACTGCCATCTCACAAAGCTGGAGTTTGTATATGATTACCATAGCCCTGCAGGGAATGACATTGCCACTGGCTTTACCTGTGATGAATCAGAACAACTATGAAGTAGCAGATGCTACTTCACCTGAAATGTGCAAGTTCAAACACTTCCTCTTCTGAAAAAGAAAGCCTTTTTGGAAAGTTAATATATGAACACTGATCTTCCTAGCTTACCTTCAAATGCTTTGCTTCCTTCAAACGTAGAGAATTAGTTAATATTATGTTCAATTATTTGATATGCACAGTCACAGAATATACTGACAACTCTATGAATTTTAGGCTTCCTTCCTTTTTTTGTCTCCTGACCACTACCTATTCTCAATTAGTTTCACCTTTTCACCATTGGCTTATAGATTTGATACACATTTTCATCCACATTTCTCTTAAAATGTAGGTTTTTGCAAGTATTTTGCAAGCTCCTTTTAAAAATCTTTTTTGTGCTGATTATTTTCCTTCCTTCCTTCCTTCCTTCCTTCCTCCCTCCCTCCCTCTCTCCCTCCCTCTCCCCCTTCCCCCGCTTTCTTTCTTTCTTTCTTTCTTTCTTTCTTTCTTTCTTTCTTTCTTTCTTTCTTTCCTTCTTTCTTTTGTTATTTCTTTCTTTCTTTTTTTCTTTTTCGAGTGAAGGACTGCATCACAAAATTCAGAGATATGCCATTGTTAAGAAAGGGAAGATTGGATGATTGGGCCTTAAAATGGGAATTGAATTTATTTCTCCTGTATTATTACTGAGCAACCAAAAGAAGTTTGTAACACCAGCCCACTTGCCCACCACCTAGAGAACCACAGAGGGCTAAAAAGTGCAGTAATTAAGCTTGGAAAAATGACATCACAGGGCAGGACAGCTCCACATTCCTGCTGAGGAATGCAACTGGGTCTGGAAAGCTGCCAAGAGCTATTGACCCTCTCCTGGGTAAATACACGCCAGTTGTCAAACTCACAACTAGAACACTTGAAACTCCTTGAAGTTCGGTGCTGCACTTTCTCCTATTTTCATTAATCGGAGAGTAAGTCACGCCGAGTACCGTAAGTCACATTTACAAGAAAGCCCTGTTAGTCTCTGATTAAAACCGTAAGGTTTCCAAACAGTTCATTTTGGCTGGATTGCCTCTTTAGCCTTTGGTGGTTACTGTTACTGTAAATAAAAGTTGAAAAATTATCTGAAAGACTTGGACGATTCATAACGGGACTGCATCAACTGTTTTTCCTGTAATCCCGGTGGGTTTTAACAATCTCAGATCAAGATGTATAAAAAATGAGGATAAAACTAGTATAAAATGGCATGCTCCTTCCAACCACCAAAAACAAATCATTTGTTTCCCTCTCCCAGAAGACTTGAAAGGCAAGTGCTTAAATGATAGATTAATCTGTCCGTTCTGGTCTCCCTCCAAGCAAGGCAGAGCTTCAGAGCCAGATGTATTTCCTTGGCTGCATCTGAAGTGCCCAAGTACAATTTACACAAGAGGTGAAAGAGAGATTAAATCTTCAGTAAAGTAGCACA
Source organism: Masticophis lateralis (assembly GCA_030761175.1). NCBI lineage: Eukaryota > Metazoa > Chordata > Lepidosauria > Squamata > Colubridae > Masticophis > Masticophis lateralis. Next base: position 136,198,947 of record JAUDYJ010000002.1, on the reverse strand, counting down.
CTGTCTTCCAGGACAAGCCTGTTCTCAATTTTCTCGGAGTCTCAAGAATTCACTCCAACAACATGGCTCAAAAATCAAGATTAATCCCCCACCCCTTTTATTTCATGAATCATCCTGGTGAGAAAATAAACTCTGATCTGCCATGCCATACTATCGCCCCTGTTTCTGACATCACCTTGAATAGCAGTGTATCTATTTGGTAAGGCGAGCCCCTAAGAATGGAAAATAAGTAGAGATTGCAGAGATTTCTTTGGGCTGCCAAAGAATTCTTGCTGGAGAAACTTTGCTCCAGGAAAAAGAAAGGGAGAAAGGGAGGGAGAGGAGGAAGAGGAAGAGGGAGGCAGGCAGGCAGGCAGGAGGAGGGGAGAGAGTGAGGGAGGGCTAGGAGGAGGAGGAAGAGGAAAAGGAGATTATTCCATCTACAAAATTTCTAACGAATTATTATTAGCAATCAGTCTTCTCTTCCTCTGTTCCTCTATCTCTCTCCCCAATTTAGTTCTGCTCATTCCAAGGACCATTCCAAATTGTTCACTCTGAAGGCAATAGAAGAATCGTGGAGGACTTTTTTTTCCCTTTCTCTCTGTCTTCTATTTTGAGGCAGAAAAATGACCTGACTGCCTTACAAACTGCCTACAAACTGCAAGCCTTCTGTAACTCAGCTATCTCGGGTATTACAAGAATACCTGAAATGTTGTTTATAATATCGGCAATAATTTAGGATTGCCCAAGCCAACCATTCCCAACTTGGTGCCCAGTTGGCTAGGTTCTTGATAGTTGAAACCCAACACATCTGGATGGCATCAAGTTGGGGAAGGCTTGGCTAATTCCTTTCTCATCTTGGACCGCTTCAAGCCTAGTTCAAAGTCAGATGTCTGGCTCCAATCCAGGATGCTTTCTGAAGGCAACTGGGATGCTATGTATTCTGAGCTTACAAGCTGCAAAACTACTTAGACGATAGAATGAGGCATTGTGCCATTAAGTATTCAGGCTGCAAAAAGCAGGAATATTTACCAATTCAGCATCTTACAGTGCTTCCTCATTATCAGAAGTTCCTATCTGTTGGTGCCTTTCCCTGGCTAAGTTCTATTTTTTGCTTTCAATCAATCAATCAATCAATTTGTTTGTTTATTCATCACATCATTGGCCATCTGCCCCCAAAACTGTCTCTAGGGCAATTTGCAGTATTATTCATGAAAACTGTGCAAAGATGCAGTCTGAAGATTTAGTCTGAAGGTGATAATGGCAAATCGCTGAATCACACATCTTTACAAATTTGATCAGGTATTCAGACTGAAGTGTGATATTTCTAAAATCTATTTGATGATTTGTGGGCCTTTTGCACAAAACCCCTCTTTTTTTTTCTTTCTTTCTTTCTTTTTTTTTTGCCAAACAGAATCAACTCAGTTTTAGACTCTTATTTGGAAATATGAACTGATTAAAATGATTTGAATTAGTGCTATTATATTCCACACCCTATTTCTAATGTTTTAACGTTTAATGTTTTTGATTTACATTACTTAATTTGACTTACATATTGTTTCAAATTTCAAAGATACCTCAAATTGGTATCCAATAGTAAAACTTTAGAATATAAAAACATAGTGATGTGAGGTTGCAGCCACTAAAGAAGTGGCACATTTAAAAATATTTCTTTAAACAATTAATTAAAATAGTTAAGGTAGCAATACTCTTGTGGAAGGGAAGGCTGCCAGGTGGATAAAGAAAGTTAGGAAAGTTTCATTCTATCCATGAGAGAAGAACCCAAGAACAGAGAGGGAAAGTACCTGCTGGCGCAATGGTTAGAGTGCAGTACTGCAGGCTATTTCTGCTGCCTGCCGGCTGCCTGCAATTTGGCAGTTCAAATCTCACCAGGCTCAAGGTTGATTCAGCCTTCCTTCCTTCTGAGGTGGGTAAAATGAGGACCCAGATTGTCGAGGGCAATATGCTGACTCTGTAAACCGCTTAGAGAGGGCTGTAAATTACTGCAAAGTGGTATATAAGTCTAAGTGCTATTGCTATCCTAGATGAGTCACAGAGGCCTGCACTCCATTGCAACTCAATCATCATTGCTCTGAACCATCCAGGAAGTAGATTCAGGCACCCTACCATAGAGTCTGCTGGATAGAGGAAACAATATTTCAATGGAGATTGAGCTTTGCAAAAACAGATACCTTATTTTTAACAAGTTGGCAGTAGAAACACAGAGAAGTAGGGAGAAAGATCTAATTGTGGGAAATAGTAAAAAATCATGCCCAAGGCGCTGGAAGGTGCAAATTCCCACCCTGATTTCAACAATTCTGCAACTGTTGGGATGGTGATGTTGTCGACCCTTTTTCTCAGCCAGAGCTTTTTTTGAATTTCCTAATGTTTTTATGCAGAATCAACTCAAGAACTAACTTCCAGGAAACCTAAAGGTGTGAGTCAGTCATTCTGATTGCTCCAGTGTGGAACTAAATTTGTATTACAGGGGATGCAGGATTATGATGCAAGTGCTCAAAATCCAAAGACCGTGTGAACTATTAAGGGACAGCTAAGTAAATTAAATTATCTTAGCCAGGCAAATATGAATTGTATGCTATTTCAAAACAATTATGTGAAGACATGAAATGAAATTAAGAAGGACGTGTTAAAATGGGTAAAAATAAAATTGTTAATGTGGGGGAGAATCTCTGTGAATTAGAGAATCTCTAATTAGAGAATCTTAGAGAATCTCTAAGAATGTTTTTGTTTCAGACAACACCTATTTTGAGAAATCACATACTATTTAAACAATGGCAAACAAATGTATCTAAATGTATATAGCAAGGGAAAAATCCACCAGTAAAATATAAAGCATTACAAGACGCAAAAGAGAGAGGAGGACTGAGTTACCAGATTTAAATTTATATTGTGTTGCTTGTTGTTTAGTCTGGATGAAAGAATGGATGTTGTTGAGAAACAAGAGACTTTTAAACCTGAAGTCTGGATGGCATGGATATTTATGGTACAATGGAGTTTAAATTAATGTAGATTTCAAAAATCATTGTATTAGGCATGCCATATGGAGAATATGGGATAGATATACATCCAAAACACCTTTACGGATTTCAGCTCAAGAAGCATATTACAGAAGAGAAACAGCAGACAAAGGCAAATGGTTGACATACCAGGAATTATTTGAAAACCATCAAGGGGGAATTTAAAATTAAATAAAGAGAACAATTAATAACAGAAGGATTCAGTTGTCAATGGTTTCCCCATTTACAGTTACCAGAAAGATTTTAAATGTACAAAAAAACACTTATGGCATGGAGCAAAGTAAAACAGAATTTGAAGTACAGATGTGCTCTGATGTTGAGCATATAATTGCTAAAATGTATAAACTTCTGTTGAAATTTGAAACATAGGAAAACAGGTTAAAGAATATATAATAAAGTAGACTAAGAATGTTGGTTATACTATACAGATCGATCAATGTAAAAATATATGGTCAAAAGGGTTGAAATTTGCATTGTGCTATGATCTCAAAGAAAATGTTTATGAAAGGTATTGTTGGTACATGATGCCAGAAAAATGATTCCGAATATAAAGGCATTTCAAATGTATGATGAAAATGTGAACAACATGAAAGGACACGTCTCTTCTTCTTCTTCCTAGTATATTCAGGGTCTGCTATTCGGATCATTGAACACCACTTTGCATGGTCAGCTGCGTCTCTAGGGTGCAGGCCCATGGCTTGCATATGTTTGTTGATGGTTTCTTGTCATCTCTGTTTTGGACGCCCGTGAGGTCGCCGACCATTGACTTCTAGTTTGTAGACAGTCTTGGCCACAGTGGAAGGTGCTGTTCTCTGAACCTGTCCATACCAGCAGAGTCAATCTTCTCTCATCTTCTCTATAATTGATGCCACACCAAAATGTTGTTGAATGGTGTCATTTGTGATGTAGTCAAGAAGGGAGATGCCCGATATCCAATGGAGCATTTGCATTTCCATGGCATGGAGATAGCTTTTGGTCCCTGTTGTTGCTGCCCAGCATTCAGTGCCATACAGTGCAACATGTAATAAAGCTAAAAAAAATTGGATTCAAATACATACATTAATAGAGAGGATTTTAAAGAATAGTTGAAGGCAGAACTTTTTCTTTTAGGACCAATAGATAGGCAGTTAGAAAAAATGATGGAATATTATTTTATTTTATTATATGATTATTGTGGCAAGATTTTTACATGCACAGAAATGGAAAAATTCAAGACTACATGCTATGGAGGAATGGTTGGTGAAATTGAAAGAACTTACCGAGATGGATAAACTAAGTTCTTTGATTAGAGAAAAGACATTGGTGACTGGAAACCTTTTATGGATGTCTTGCATAAAAAATAAACTTATGACTTATGACTTTAATAAGTCATAATTAATAAGGTAGGGTAGGTTATAGAAAGAAGTTTATTATGATGTGACTTTAGAGATGGAGATTAAAATATAATTGCAATTGTAAGGGCTATGAAAAATATCAGAAGTCACTTTATGTGTCCCTTCTCATTTTTTTTTTGCACTTTTTTCCTTGTTTATGGAAACGTCTATGTTTTCCTTTCATCTTCCTTACTTTATATTAGTTGGACATTAGTTTTTAATCATCTCTCTCTGTCACCATCAAATTATTTTAGCCAGGCACATCATATTGATAACAAAGAAGGATGGTTGAAAGATCAGACTAGGGCTAGTTGAGATTTAATGCATTGCATATGCAGGAAAACTACTGATTATGTTGACATATTTACACATAGTATATTTATCTTTATTTGCGCATACGATCCTGAAGTGTACATCACATTCATAATAGAATCACTATAATTAAGGGCTTTCCCAGAAGTTTTGTGTGAGATGAGTAGCATCTAATGAGCATGAATAAATAATCGTTCTTGCTTTTAGAACAGGCAGAGACAACCTGGGGCCCTAAGGCAGGAGTGAAATGTTCCTGGTTCGTATCGGATCGCCCGATCCGGTAGCGATGGAGGCGGGTGGTTCGGAGAACCGGTAGCAAAAATCCCTGCCCTCCCCTCACATGCCCCGCTGAGCCACGTGAACATCATTCATCACTGAAGAGGTTGTAGAAAAAATGGTTTTAAAAGTAAAAAAAAAAAATTGGCCATGTCCACCCAGTCACATTACCCCCCCACCAAGTCATATTTTGTGATCTTCTGACAAGCAAAATCAATGAGGAAGCCTGATTCACTCAACAATCATATTACTAACTTAACAACTGCAGTGATTCACTTAACAACTGTGGCAAGAAAGAATGTAAAATGGAGCAAAACTCAGTTAGCAACACTCTCACTTAGCAACAGAAATTTTGGACTCAGCTGTGGTTGTAAATTGAGGACCACTGTGCTTTGGGAGGTGGTTGTTTGGAAAAACTAACTTCTCTCCATTTGAATTGCTTCAGAAATTTCTCTCCAATTAAAGGGGGGGAGATCCGACTGTCAACTCTGAAGCAAACCTGGCTGAAGCCATTTTGTGCTGCCTCATATTTGCCACGAAGCCAGAAAGGGGATAGGGAGGGGAGCTCCAGTCAAAACAAAATGCTTTCTTGTGGGAACCAAGGTCATTGAAACAGGTGGCCATTGAAAGTGGAGAAGAGCCTGCCTTCCATCTTCATTGGACAATATAACCAGTGGCACTTGGGGGTGGGGGAGTTTGAGTCATTTAATTAGGTGAAAACCATGGGAACTATTAGAGTTGGTTTTCACCGGCTGTGCTGATATGATGTATCCAATAAACATATCTTTGAGGAATCTACCTGCCTCAGAGTTATGCTTTCAATGGGTGCATTACTCAGAATGCTGACTAATTGATACTTTTGCGGGGAGTTAATCCTGATGTAGGATTAAATGGAGTGGGGCAGTAAAATGTCATCTATGGTTCAGTTTTCCCAAGGTTGCTTTTTCAAGAGGCAACGGGATTTTGTTTGTTTCTTTTTCCTTGAAAACGTTTCGCTTCTCATCCAAGAAGCTTCTTCAGTTCTGAGGGCATTGAAGTTAGAACTGAAGAAACTTCTTGGATGAGAAGCAAAACGTCTTCAAGGAAAAACAAAGTAAGTTCTGTTGCCTCTTGAAAAAACACCTTTGGGACAACCATGCCCTGGTTGACTGAGAATCTCCATGGACTATGGTTTAGTTATTTCTGATAACAATATCAGGTAGTCCTCTTCTTATGACCAACTGTTTAACAACCATTTGAAGTTACGACAACTCAGAAAAGGTTCTTTACAGTACTTCCGGCTGTTGGAAATCATGATGCTGTGTATGTCGTCCTCACATACACACACATCACCGGCAGTCACATAATCAGGATCTGGGTACTCGGCACATTTGCAACTGTTTGCCAAGTACCTCATGATCATGTGACTGCAATTTGCAATCTTTGCTGATTGCTACGCAGAAAAGTCAATGCAAGCTCCATCCTTCCCCTTCGTGCATGGGCGGGGTGGGGAATCCTTCATCAGACTTCAGAAACAAAGCTTGAATGTTCAGGAGCCAATCTTCATTTCTCTAGTCCAACACAGAAATTTGGCAGGTAGCTCTTTCCCTCTGTCTGCTTAATGATCCATGTGACTACTTAACAACCATAACTGGCAGAGCTGGGTTTGCAGTCATTGAGTGAAGTAGTCACATGAGTGTCTCACTTAAGGACCGCTTCACTAGAGTCTGATTCCATTGTGGTTATAATGGAACAGTCATCCATTGATGACTCTCTGTATTTTTTTTATAATTAAGGGTAGCAATTGTGGTCCATGTCATAGTATAGTACGGAATGATTTGTTGGTTGAATTTGGGAATAAACTCATCTTGGTGGTAACGTTTAAACTTAGGAACAAGTGATATAATCATATCACTAACTTTCCTGAAGCTCTTAGAACATCTTGGTGACATTTTTTAAATCTGTTTTCATTATTTGACCTATTTTAAAGTATAATTGAAATAGTTTTGATTGCTACATGCCTGATGTTGTGGTATATTTCATATTACAGACACATGGTAACCCCCAAAGTAACTTTACACCCAGATTTTCTTTCCTCCCCTTCTTACGATCTCAGCTGAGGCATCTACTTGCTGACTGGAATGCAAAATTCCCCAGTCCATGATTTGCCAAGTAGTAGCTATTTCTCAGTGCTTCACATTGTAAGTCACAGACTTGAGCATTCAGCTCCACTGCAGAACACTTTCAAAAGTCGAATTAAATTTTAATGGTGAAAAATGTAATCACTACACTGTTTTATTATGTATGAGTAGTAAAAAATAATTACTTTCAATTTACATAATATCCAACTCTTTTCAAATGCTATTCATTAGCTTGGCACATGGCGAATTAGAATTATTTATCCCACTTTTCTAAATGTTTGCTGTTTCCTAACAGTTTATCACCGGGTTTGCTTTCTCCAACAAGTAGAGATAATTGAGAATTGATTGTTCTGGCCAATAAATACCTTAGTTCGTTTACTATGTTAAATCTGCAGACCAAGTATTGCTCTGTTCGTTTCCCCAGAATCAACCAAACTATTCTCCAAATCTGCTGGTATTATTTGGTTTAAAATTTTACTATTTCTTATTTGGTTGTTTGCCATTTTCTGTAGACATTCCATTGGGAAGGCTAACTTCTGTAGTTTTCTAGCCTGGTCAAACAAAGATGGAAGGAGTATGCTAACATTTTTAATAGTGGGGATCAGGGTGGATTTTATTTAAATCAAGTTGATTTAAATCACTAGTAAAAAGGCTTGATTTAAATCAGCTTGGTTTAAATCATAATTTTTAAAGAGCAACTGTCATCTTTGTCCCACAGCAGCTCCCCCTCTCACCCGCTGTTGACTCCCTAATTCCAATTTTGCAGAATATGTAGCTTCATGCTATATAACTAAGGTCCATTCCATACTGAATAAACTACATTATTAATGTATCTTAAATAGAAAACTCTCTTTAGATAGATTTTTACTCCAAAAGCATTTTATTAAAATAATATTGATAAAAATAAATTTAATTTAAATTAAATTTAAAAAAACTGATTTTAAAAAAAATCATTGATTTTTATCCACCTTGGTAGGGATGTCGACATCCAAGATACCTTAGAAAATATTCCTTATTTACTGGAACATCAGCCCTTTGGTTATTACCAGGTTGGAAAGCTACAGGAATTAGCTTTCCTGGTGAAATATCTTCAGAAATATGACAAAGGAGGAGAAGGAGGAGGAGGAGGAGACATCTCTATCATTCAGAGCTTTAGTATATTCCTTCTATCTTTGTTTGAATTGGTTTGAATTATTACTATCTGTCCATGAGTCTCTGTAGCAGTTTTGCTCTTGCCTTCTGTGACATTATATGAATGGATCCTTTTGCCAAAGTCACTAAAGTGATTGCCAGCCTCCAGCTTCTTGCTATATTGCTGCTGACTAATAAAGGTCCCTCTTGCTTTATCTAAGCAACAGGAAGATCCCCCCCCCCCCATACTTTGAGTGACTGTGCTGGATGCATATGCTATTGGCAACAGCATTCATAAATCAAACTGCAGTACAGTGTGAATTTACATTCTTTAAAAACATGCCACTGCGATTCCAAGAGTTGTGGACTTTTAAATAGGATAGCAGTAATGTACGGAGTGGGACAATTGGCCACGGTCAACTCACCACAACTAATTTGCCACAGCCAGCTCACCGTGGCCAACTTTGCTGTGGGACAATTCAACAATTCAATTCAATTATTTAAATTAATGTAAGAATTATTTCAACTTTTGTCATTCACATTTCATTTTTTCACTCTTGGTATCCTTTCCTTAATGATTCTATTCCACTATTTTTTCGACATTAGTGTAATTCTTGTTCCGTGACGAGTTGTCTCACAGCAAGTTGGCCACGGCAAGTTTTCCCATGGTGAGTTGGCCCTGGCAAGTTGAGCGCAGCAAATTGGCTGCGGGGTGTTGTCATAGACAACTCATGTAGAATTCCTATTCATAAATCTCCCATTTGTTACATTTAAAAATACATCTGAAAAGCAGAAATCTCTGATGATATGTAAGCACTTGCCTGTGTTATTGTGTGAGGTTTGGTGGTGGAGGGTCCAGTGGAAACTTTGCATGAGAATTAACTCCTTTTTTTAAAGATCCCAACTTTTAATTTTTTTTAGATAATGGAAAGCACTGTGCAAGTTCAGGCAATGGTGATCTAAAATGCCCAAAAAGGTTACCAACATAACATACGGGAATAATCCATCTGAATAAATTCTTTCCAGAGGCGTTGTTGAGGTAACCCATACAGCTGTTTTGTAATCTATGAGCCAATCTCACATGATGCTGATTCACAGCCCTTCAAGATCTTGTGCGTGTTGAAGTTCAGGAAAGAAGGAGATAAAACTCAATGGATGGTTGGGCAAGATTGCTGAATTGTATGAGTGCTGTATTGTCTTAGGGGACAGAGCTAAAAGGTGAGGATCACCCAGTGTGGATGATAATGAAATACATTTTCTGGACAGACATCTGCAATCCATGTAATGACAGATGGAGCATCTCAGGCAAATCAAATCTAATTCAAATGGACTTGTGGTTGTAGGATCTTTGTGGGTGGCATAGGAACTATGCTGGAAGCAAGCCTGATCTTACCAACAGTGGTAGGATATCAGTTCCAGCAAACACCCTGCAGACAAGAGCTAAAGAAACATAGGAGTTTGGAGGAAACATGTTAGTATAAGTTACAATGATCCACATTTGCCAGAATTTTTACTTTATTTGAGATTTATTAAATTTTGTATGGTCTTGGGATTTAAAGGACAAGATTGCGTCTGGGTGCCATTCATTCTGTACATTCCTTTTCCCAGGCTTTCTTGCTAATATTTCTTTCTCTCTCTCTCTCTCTCTCTCTCTCTCTCTCTCTCTCTCTCTCTCTCTCTCTCTCTCTCTCTCTCTCTCTCTCTCTCTCTCTCTCTCTCTCTCTCTCTCTCTCTCTCTCTCTCTCGCCCAAAGACTGCTTATCTGCCATTTTCCTTTTCTTTCTTAATGACCGTCAGGAAATTCTGCATTTGTAGCCCTGGTATATTTTTTGTCTTAACTCTTTTCTTAGATTCAATTTAGAAAATCTATCCACACATTGCCCCGTCCACAAATTCAGTGGTGAATTTTAAAAAGCTCTTGTGCTAAAATCAACTTTCATCTCCATATTTGGAGAGCTTGCAATGCTTCCAGTTAATTTCCAGGTACGTACAATTCAAGGCGCTGATTTAAAGCTCTTCATGGCTGACAACAAGAAAATTTGTGGGACTACCTAGTCCCAGCTGATTCTGCCTATCCAGGAAGATCAGGTACTGTGGGCTCCCTTTATATCTTTCCATTCAGACAATGACTTTTTTTATGGATTATAAACATGATCCTTCTCAATTGCTGCCTTTCTTCAGTGGGACAACATTTCCAAGAGCTATTTAGGAAAGGGATTAAAAGTGGTTATTCCAGTAGGCCACAAAGTTGGGACATTTTGAAACTGTTCCCTCCGATGGTGGATTCCCCTCCCCCTCCAAATCAGTGAATGTTCTGAGTTATATTTGTTGTAGTATTTCATGCTGATGTGGTCTTATTTTTGTGTTCAGAGTTATTTACAACTGGAACTGTATAAGGGGACGAGAGGGAAGGAGGGGAGGGGAAAGGAGGAAATGGAAGAGAGGAAAGGGGAGGAGATCTGTTGGTTTGAATTTTAAATGCATAAGGGACCAGAACCCTCACTGTATATATGATGAAAATATTACACCAGTACATCCTTCATTTGGGGTGAGGACTGAGTCCTGGAAAAGGACATTGTGAAAATGTGGCCATTTGCTATCCAGGTTGAGCAACATGATCTCAAGCTATGGGGGGAATGAACGGGAGACCGGCAGGGGGTGGGAGTGGGGGGCATAAGTAGCACACAAGCTGCAGGCTGCCACAACTTTGAGAGGCTTCATCTGAAGCCTTGAAACAAGCCCCTCCCTCTAATTAGATGGAACCCGTCTCCTGGCCAGATATTCTTGAAAGCAAATTGTTTCCATGAGAGGAACATGCTGGTCCTCTTGAGAGCCACGCAGCTAATGATGGATGGTGCTTTGAGAAAGCTGCTGAAAGTGAAGAGAAGCATTACTGACAGGTCTTCCTAATGCATCAATATGTCAACTTAAAGCAGGTCTCTGGGGCTAAATCAACAGCTGTGATGTGTTGAATTGCCATGAGGAAGAGCCGCAGTGGCTCCAAGCCTGTGAAACCAGATTTACTCCAGGATATGCTGTTTTGGCACTCCGGATAGCTTTCCTCAAGGCTAATACCACATGGCCAAGGCTTTCAGCTGTGCATCCTGAAGAAAATTCACCAACATAGTTGCTATGCTATGCTTGTTTGCTATTAAAGGGAGAATGGGAGGTGTTCTTTTCCTCAAGACAGGGAAATGGAGATGATCTAAAGATCTTCATCCCTCCAATTTTGTGGAGTTCCAACAAAAGAAATACAGTTAGCCCTTGAATTGCGACCCAGAATTGAGCCCAAAATTTATGTTGCTAAGTGAGACATTTGTTAAGTGAGTTTTGTCCCATTTTACGACCTTTCTTGCCGCAGTTGTTGAGTGAATCACTGCAGTTGTTCAGTTAGAACCAAGGTTGTTAAGTGAATCTGGCTTCCCCGTTGACTTTGCTTGTCAGAAGGTCACAAAAGGTGATCACGTGACCCCGGTACACTCCAACAGTCATAAATATTAGTCAGTTGCCAAGCATCTGAATTTGACCATGGGGGAATGCTGCGACAGTCGTAAGTGTGAAAAATGGTCATTAGCTACTCTCACTTTGAATGGTTAGCGACCATTCAAAGTGAATGTTGTCACTTCAAATGGTCACTAACTGAACTGTTGTAAGTCGAGGACTACTTGTAAAATAATTGTGGTGGGCTGCCTTGTGCACTCATGTGCTTTGTGAGAGATTTCTGTTTACACCCATTCACAGCAGTGTGACTCTTTGCAGATCTCATTTCTTGGGTGGGAGGGGGAAGCAAACAGATTCAGGCTTTTCTGACAGGAACCTGAAATATCAGGGTGACATACTGATCCCTTATCCCACCATAATTTAATACAGCCTTGTGAGGATGTATTTGATAGACTAGCATTTTAATTTAGCAAGGAATTTCCAGCATGAGGCTGGCCTTCTCACACCAAAACTATCAAGATTCATCTTGAATTGGTGAGCAGGGAGAGCACGGGAGAAAGTTGGCTGGCCATTCCATCATTATGACTCCACGTGTCTCCACGTCTACAAGGGGAGGAAGAGAAATTCCAGGAAAGCAAGAACTGTCAACAGACAAGATGGCACCAGGCACCTTCAAAATACACAGCTATTTTCTAAAGAGGTTCCAGAAATATCAGGACTTACGCAATGCATGATTGGAATGAGAACCGAGGATTAACTAAGCAGTATTAATTCATGCAGGACGTAACAATGAGAAAGCAGGAAGGAAAGAGGAGAAAATCTAGGGGCTGCAATTGAAAGGTAAACAAACTCAGGAACTGGGTAGCTGATGGGCTGGTGTAGAGGAAGACAAGTTGGTGCCAAAATTCAAGGAAGATGGAGGAGGATATATAGGCGAAAGGTAAGAACAGCCTTGTGATATTGTGGATAGAATATCATGAGAGAATTGATTTTTAGGGTGATTTTAATGAACTATAAAGAGAAATGGAAAGGAATCAAATAGAGTTTTTTCTCTGATTTCCACCCCCCCTGCCCCGCCCCTTGTTTTGGAATTTAGACTCTCAGTCCAAAAGAGATTGTACACCTCTGCTTTACATGAATCACAATCTCTAGGGTTAAGGTTTTCAAGGGAATAGCCTGCTAAGGAAAGAAGAACGTGCCTTGAACTCTTCCGATAAAGGTGGAACAAAACATGATAATAAAAAGGCGCTACTGACAAGAGAGTCCAACTATAAGGAGTATTGTAAATTCATGATGCCTGCCTCTTTGTGTGTAATGTTCCTCATAGTCACAAGTATTAGAATGACCTTTCTAATCCATGCTACATTGCTTTTATATCAGTAGATCCATTAGGATGTTATTTTAATTAGTAGAGTAATATTAACATTTTGGTTTACTAAAGACATATATTGCCACTGTAATTTATCCACTTTAAAAGTAGCATTTCTTGCTTAACATCTGTTGGGATAAATCATCAAAAACCCACAGTAAGGGATTATTTTCCCACGTTTGGCAAAATTGTCTGAACGCTTCTGACTCCCCAAAGCCGAGCAGAATTCTTGAAAATTCAAAAGCCAAGAAGCTATCTGGGCTGCTTAGTAGACGTTTTGGCATGATGCATCTCTTTGATTTCTGCTGTCTCATGTTCAATATTGCTGGGTCTGCTTTTTACGTGACCAGAATGCCTAACCTGCATTCTGATGAATTAAGCTTATTGACTTGTGTCTTTTCTGCTTCTTGCTTCTTGTTTGAGAGAAAAGCATCTGATAGATAATAAATAATGAAGCAACTTTATTACCCAGCATAAGCTGGCTACTGCTTTCATCGGGCTACAATAGCTTGATATTCAGATATTGGTTATTGTCTTCATTTCCTTATGGCAAAATATTCCAGAGATGTCTGTAAATCATGCTATTCTGCATTTCTGAGAAGCTGCAAAGTTTTGCATTTGGCAAGTACTAGAAATCATCATGTGTTGTATCAGGGTGCTATGCAGGTAGTCCTTCACTTATGACCACAATTGAGTTCCAAATTTCTGTTGCTAAGCAAAAGAGTTGTTAAATGAGTTTCGACCCATTTTATGACTTTTCTTGCCACAAATGGTAAGTGAATCCCCGTAGTTGTAAAGTTAGTAGCACTGTTAAGTGAATCTGACTTCTCCATTGAGTGGTTACCAGAATGTTGCGACATGACCCCAGGACACTGCAACCATCATAAATACATGCCAATTGCCAAGTGTCCCAATTCTGATCATGTGACCATGGGAATGTTGGAGGTCATAAGTGTGAAAAACGGTCATAGATCATCTTTTTCAGTGCTGTTGCTCAAGATTGACTCAGCCTTCCATCCTTCCGAGGTCAGTAAAATGAGGATCCAGGTTGTTGGTGGCAATATGCTGATTCTGTAAATCACTTAGAAAGGGCTGTAAAGCACTGTAAAGTGGTATATAAGTCTAAGTGCTATTGCAACTTTGAACTGTCACTAAATGAATGGTTGTAAGTTGAGAACTACCTGTATTGATAATGGGCTAGCACAGTTGACAAGAGAAATCCAGTCTAGCTACCAGTTTCAAATTTCTTCATCAAGAAGTGTCCCTTTTAATCTCACCCAAATGAAGATTGTCTAATTTTCATTTGAGAGCAAGGACCAGCAAACATGAAACATAACTTTTGGAAAGCCCGCACATCATATAGAAGTGTTCTTAACATTAATGGAGAATATAGACTTAAGTAATCAAAAAATGTTGCTTAAAATTTGATATTGATGGCTGCTGACACACAGTATACTACCTCTAGCCTGGAAGTCAGGTAAGGCTGTTGCAGTACATCTTACATTTTAATTAAATGAATCGTCACTTACAATTTTCTACTCATACATTTTTACAGACTCTTGTTTACAACATTTCCCACCACTGTCCACATCCCAGAGATACCTGGAGTATTGCAGGTTTTTTTGCTGCAACATGTAGTAATTCTTCCCAAAGCATACATATTACAAATAATTTCCCTGGGGCGGTCAGTTACAAGTGAGATTACCATCACAAATACCAAGATAGAGCATAGTCTTGTGAATTCCTATCTGTTTGTGACTCTAGTAAAATGCCCATGGAGGGTGTGGTTTCATAGGAAGGACCTTCTTTTCTCTCGGAGGTGACCTTTGAGGGCAAATTCTTGAATTCTGATCCTGATTTCCAGCAAGATTCTCAGGCATTTCCCTCTCTAGTTCAGCACAGCTCTTAAGGAATGGATCCGTTGATCTATTTTGACATTTGCTTCATGCATCAGAAGATGAATTGTTATCCACTTGCACCATAATCCAACATATGTCTCCTTGGAAGTAAACCATATCAACTTTCTGATCTCCAGATATTTGAAATAAGGATGACATCATCCTTCAGCAATAAAATGTTCAAGCTGAATAGAACATTAATGATCCCCTTTCCTGACTCTGGTTTGCAATCCACAGGAGCAATGCCACAGTTTGTGGCTAATCACAAAGACATACATAGCAGGGTGAGATTGTAGCATCAAAGTAGTAAGCATAATAAGGCGACTGAAACCCACCTCTTTTTTACATATAAGTGACGTGTGGTCCACATTAAAAGGGGGCAGGGCTGCAATTGCACAGCCCTGTCTGACATTTTAATGCCAATCCTCCCCTTGGATGCTTGTAGACATGTAGGTTTTGGTTTGTTGTAGTTTTATTTACCGTGAAATGCTCCCGGTTCGGATCGGATCGGATCACCTGATCCAGTAGCGATGGAGGCAGGTGGTTTGGAGAACCGGTAGCAAAAATCCCTCCCTCCCCCATGCCCAGCTGAACCGCACAATCATCAGAGGCTTTTTTTTTTTTAACTTTTAAAAGTATTTTTTCTACAACCTCTTTGGGCGAAAATATGCTTTTAAAAGTAAAAAAAAAAAAGCCTCTGATGATCACGCGGCTCAGCTGGGATCCTCAAAGGTTTTTAAAAGCATTTTTTCTACAACCTCTGAAGAGGTAGAAAAAATGCTTTTAAAAGCCTCTGACAATCCAAGCTGAGTTTCCTAATCGTCAAAGGCATTTAAAAGAAAAAAAGCCTCTGCTGATCAGGCAACTCAGCTGGAATTGTCAGAGCCTTTTGAAAGCATTTTTTTACAACCTCTTCACCAAAGAGGTTGTTGAAAAAATGGTTTTAAAAGTAAAAAAAAAATTGGCCACGCCCACCCAGTCACATTACACCCCACCACCACCACCAAGCCAGCCCTACAGAACCGGTAGTAACAAATTTTAGATTTCACCACTGACGAATACCCAATACGGGACCCAGAAACATTTGACAGGTGTGGGATGCTTCTTTTTTCTGCAAGCTGATCTTTTATAGAAAAAATAATAATAACACATTTGGTACTCTTAAGGACCATACTGAAAGAATTTCTTTTCCAGATTTCAATCCCTTTTTCTGCTTTGGCCATGGTGAAATTCTTTCTAGACTATAATTACCACAGCTGCTCATGCTGCTTCCTCTTCTCCTCCCCCTCCTCTTCCTCCTCCTCCCAAAGTTGTTATGGGGAAATAGGAGGGAGTATTAGTTATGTTCATTATCCTGAGTTATATATAAAATGTGGTAGTTAAAATTTTCTTTCATTAAGGATTGAAGATTGACTTATCCAGTGTTTTCAGTCTTATTGATCCAAAGTTTTCTAACAGCTGAAAAGTACTTAAACAATTTCCAAAAGTGTTTAGAAATGGAAGTACCGGTATGTAAACCCAAGACGTTGACTGCAGTCTGACCAGAAAGACTGTTCCCTGATTTCCTAGTGTTCAAAACCTATAGACTCTGCTGTCTCAAGATCTCCTCGCGAGGAATTGCCTGGAGCCTTGTAGGCAATCCCCTGTCTTGTCTTTGTCGGTTTTCAAGCAAGCACACATAAATAAAAATGCATTTTGTGAAACCATACATTTGATTTACGTATGTTTTTGCAGAGGCTGTAAAATGAATGAACTATTTTTCACTCATGAAACATCAGAAATGTTGCAATTCAGTCTTTAGAAATGGGGATGAAAATAGTTGAGCTCTAACAAGAAAGAAGAAAGACCACCAGAAAACTGTTGTCCGTTTGTTCCCTCCCTGGCTGTTCAAGGTTTAGTAATAATACCTAGAACATCAGAATGTGGCTGGCAGCTTTGCAAGTCTAATAAGAGCTATTATCGATAGAGTTTAGTCTTTCATTAATATGAATGCAGCTTGATCGTTTCTCAGGCGCTGCAATGGGAGATTGATTAAAAGCAGCCTCTGGGCAGCTACCAGAGATTAAGAAAAATGTAACTAACTACCTGTTATGTCAAGTTTGATGTTTTTCAGATCAAAATTCACTGTGTCAGCTTGTTTCCTTTGTTGCTAGTTTAAAGAAAACCCCACACAGAGGCATTTGCACACACACACACACTCATAGCTGTAATGAGGACTTTGCATTCACTGGAAACGTCGTGAGACTGACTCACTAGATTTATATTTTGCAAATTGTTGTTATTTTCTACTTAAAAGACAGCTTCAGATAAAAGACTGAGCGGTTTAGAGCAGGGCAAGCTGGGATGTTTGATGATGCCATTCCCATGGTTTTATTCACCAATCCAGACTCCGGATGGTTCTTGAGAAACAGATGAAAGCACCAGGCAAGACAAAAATGAGGTCATAAACCTTCTATCAGCAAAAGGAAACCCTTTTTGTTCCCCCAGGCTTCTGTGGGAAAGACAGAAGGGCATGTTAAATTCTTCCATTTGTGGAGGGTTAGGACCTGTATTATGAGTCATGCCATTGGTCTCTGAACTCCATATTGGCCCTGTTATGAGCAGTTACTGAGCCATGGTGGTGCAGTGGTTAGAATGCAGTATTGCAGGCTACTCTGCTGCCTGCCGGCTGCCTGCAATTTGACAGTTCGAATCTCACCAGGCTCAAGGTTGACTCAGCCTTCCATCCTTCCGAGATCAATAAAATGTGGACCCAGATTGTTGAGGGCAATATGCTGACTCTATAAACCACTTAGAGAGGGCTGTAAAGCATTGCAAAGTGGTATATAAGTCTAAGTACTATTGCTATTGCTATTTTTGCCTCCACACCAATTTGCACTATTCCAATGACCCCAAGGACACAGATAAATCTCCAAGTGTCCTCCCTGTGGACATTGCTGATATCAAGTACAATGGGAAATCAAAAGGAAGGCCTATAAAAGGTTTGTCCATGAAAACCACATATTCTTACTGGTCTATTGACCAAACGTAATTGAGTTTGCTTTTGTAACACAAGGTGGGAGGGATAAAAAAAGTAGAGGAATTCAAAAGGTATATCCCGTAATAAGTGCAAGCAAGACAGATCCTTCCATCAGGACTTCACGTTGGCCAACATGGAGGAAGGGACTGAATACATCCAGAAGAGATTAAGTGGATTTCATTTCCAGCTCACTTACATAGGAGTCAAGCTATTTAAGGCTGCAGTGTGAAAAAGCCAAAGATTTTACTCTCTCCTGCTGCTGCCAGAATAGAGAGTAAGACCTAGAGAAGCTCTCTCCACAAAAAGGGGCCTCTCTAGGAATTTCCTCTCTTACACAGATGCCTGATGCTGGCAAATGGGGAAAAATGACACCAATGAATAAGTTCCCCCTCTCCCTTTGGGGTGTCAATCAGGTCACCATGGAAAGGTGAAAACACAGCAGCAGCAACAATAACAGCATCAAGTATTGGGAAAAGGATTTAAAATAGCCGTTCCTTAGTTGTTTGGACCACTCCTCATTGTGAATCATCAGCAGAAGGGATTAAGTTGCACATGGGTGCAGATAGTCCTCAATTTACAATTATTTGTTTAGTGACCAGAGTTACAATGATGCTGAAAAAATTTACCAGTCCTCACACTTACAACTAACACAGCATCCCCATGTTCATATGATCAAAATGTAGAGACTTGGCAATCAGCATGTATTTATGTTTGAGGTGTCCTGGGGGTCCCATAACTATTTATTGATTTATTTATTTTATTTATCTATTTATGTTCCATTTTTATTATTTTTACAGATAACTCAAGGTGGCGAAGAGAGCCATGGTGGCGCAGTGGTTAGAACGCAATACTGCTGTCTTTAGAAGAGCATATGGCAGCCGTGGCCAGGGGGGCTTTTTATCAGGTTCGCCTGATCTGCCAGTTGCAGCCCTTTCTGGATCATGACACCTTGCGCACGGTCACTCACGCCCTTGTCACCTCCCGACTGGACTACTGTAATGCTCTCTACATGGGGCTCCCCTTGAAGAGCACCCAGAGGCTCCAACTGGTCCAGAATGCGGCCACACATGTGGTTATGGGCACAACCCGTTGTGCCATGTAACACCCCTCCTGTGTGAGCTGCACTGGCTCTCAGTGGTCTTCCAGGTGCGATTCAAGGTGTTGGTTACCACCTTTAAAGCGCTTCATGGCATTGGACCTGGGTATCTTTGAGACCAACTTCTGCCACCAGTAGCCTCCCACCGGCCAGTCCGCTCCCACAGAGAGGGTCTCCTTAGGGTGCCATCAGCCAAGTTATGTCGGCTGGCGACATCCAGGGAGAGGGCCTTCTCTGTGGGAGCCCCTGCCCTTTTGAATGAACTGACCCCGGAAATGCGTAAGATCTCCAATCTCGGTGTATTTTGCTGTGCCCTCAAAACCTTGTTGTTCCGCCAGGCTGGGCTATCAATGTAATGATTTTAACTGGACGTTTTAAATTTGGGGTTTTAAGTTTGGGGTTTTATATTTTGATATTTGAGCCAAAATTATTTAATAATTTTAATTATTTTTAATTTATGTTTGTCTTTGTGCTTTTAATAGGCTGTACACCGCCCTGAGTCCTTCGGGAGAAAGTCGGTATAGAAATAAAATCATCATCATCATTATTATTATTATTATTATTATTATTATTATTATTATTATTATTATTTCTGCTGATTGCCGATTGCCAACAGTTTGGCTGTTCGAATCTCACCAGGCTCAAGGTTGACACAGCCTTCCATCCTTCTGGGGTCAGTAGAATAAGGGCCCAGATTGTTAGGGGCAATATGATGACTCTGTAAACCGCTTAGAGACTCCTGCAAAGCACTGTAAAGTATATCAACACACAGTGAGAATGAGGGACTGGCCCAAAGTCACCCAGCTAACTATCATGGCTAAGAAGGAACTAGAAGAACTCACCATCTCCTGGCTTCTAACCTAGTGCTTTAACCACTAGACTAGACCAAACTGGCTCTCTACCATTTATACTTCTTTTGCTATAGGTGGCAGGAGAAGCATTGGGGGAAGCATTGGGGTGAACACACCTTTACTACAACTTTTCAGATTCCTCTGAGATCACTATATAAAGTTAGGGAACTTGGGAAAGGAGAAAGGGAACCCTCTTTCTCTCTCCCTCCTTTGCCCATCCCCCCCACCCCATAACAAGATAAGCTAGTGCTTCAGTGGTGGGTTTTTACCAGTTCGCCACTGTTTGGGCAAACCAGTAGTGGCGGCGGTGGACGCTCTCCACATGTGCAGAAGCAAGTGCACGTACACGTACACGGAGGCTCAGAGTTCTGAACCGGTAGCAAAGGTAAGTGGAACCCACTACTGAAGTGCTTCCCTTGAGTTCAAGGGAAGGGGTGCCCATAGTCCTTTTCAAAAGTAGTCAATAAATCACAGGAATTTCTTGCCTCCTAAAAGCGCACCTGATTTTGCCACAACCATGCATAGGCTGTGGATGAGATATATGAGAAATGTCCTCATAAAGATTTCACCAAAGCATGCTTCTAACATGGTAAGAGGCAAAGAGGAAAATAATCACTTCATCGAATTTGGTTCCACTTAATTTTCAGCAAACATGGTTGGGATTATACCACACACCTCAATAAATCACTAATATGAAATGACGTAAGTACCAGTAGCTTTCCAATCAGTGCATTGCCAAGGACCCATTATATTTTCATGCATTTTCCTAAAAATGCTGCTTTGTTTCTCCACTCATTTTGTCCTTTTCTTTTTATCTGTCTGAAGCTCATGAGCATTCCAAGATATGCAAATCCATGCTTCAGCTACCCAGATTCTGGAAATAGTTGGAAAAATCTCATTTTTCAATGTCTTGGCTCCATCTCCTATTTTTCTGGGAGGCACTCCAGGTACCTGAAAATTGCAGAACATAAAATTGGGGGAGAAGATGGATAGGGGAAAAAAAACAATGTATAATTCAAGCTCCTTCAGGAGAAAACTTGGATTTGCTTGATCAAATCAACCAACTTCTAGTCCAGCTGGGAGTGAGCCAATTAAACATGCTGAAACAAATATTTAGCATAACTATACTGCTAAAAGTATATGGAGAAGGCAGAGGGAAATCACTTGTTTGAAAGCAGGCCTCTGCCAAAATCCATGCATAAAAAAAAATCCAATTTCTGTTAGCCTTTGACTTTAAGGAAATAAACAATTCCTCATGTGCAGGCTGAAGAAGACAGAGTGAAACATATATCTGTATGCTTGATTGAGGCTCTCAGTTCAATAAACATCTCATAATTGTTTTCCCTCAAACTTTGCAATGAGTTACGGTAGTTACTTTGCAAAAATCCTGCAAATGACTTTAGGAGGCAATATAATTTGGAGTGTTTTTCTTTTCCCTTTTTATACGTATTCCATGAACAGTTTCCTATATGTTGGTCCAATGCTAAACAACTATTCAAAAGGGTTCAATTTATGAATTGAGGGTTAGTTGACATTCAGATAAACAAAAATTGGGAATAGTCAATACCTCAGAAAATGGTACTTTGTATAGACCATTTGCTCTATCTGAATATAAACTGCTGCAAATGGCAGCCATACCCCATACAATTCTGCACAAAACTCTTCTCTCTTTTTCCTCTCTGGCCTCCTTTAGAATAATTCCTATGCTAGAACTATGCAAGTATCATGATTATCACTACTTGCAATTAGTCCAAACCAAATCTGTGCTTCAGTTCTAACCATATTTGCAATTTGTAAGCTATCATTGCATATAGCCAGCGTTCCCATTAGAAAAAGCACAACAAGAATTCGCTTGCTTACCTATGAACTTTATAACATGCTTTCCCTCAGGAGTGAAGGGCAGCCTCGGTAGTTCTCCAACTTCAACAATCCTTTGAAAAATGTTAGGCTAAGAGGAAGCAATCTGCCCCAGGCATCTAAGGATCTTCCTGGATCTCTCAACCTGAATTTCTGGATCGCTCAACCTGGCTCTCTCTACAGCAGCAGCCTCCAACCTTTTGGACACCAGGGTCCAGTTCTGTGGGGAGAGGTTTTTCCATGAACCAGAGGGGGCATTGATTTGAGTGCTGCCTGCATCCTGCAGATGAGGCTTTGTTTGCGTGGTCTGGTTTCTGGCATGCCATGAACCGGTGCCAGTCGACAGACCGGGTGTTGGGGGCCCCTGCTCTACAGTACTCCTGGTCCAACACCTTTGCCATTTACCACGCTTATCTGACCAGCCCAAATTGATCAACTAGCCATGTCCATAGCTAAGAGGGAAATTAAAATTCCACACAAGAGGATTTGAGGCCTACAGAGTGCCACAAAGTTACAAAAGCAAGTAAGATAGACCCACTGAAAACCCAAATAATGCTTTGGGGGAGGGGAGGATAGAGTTAGAATATATTTTTGTTTTCTTTGCAATTTTCACAAGAAAATTTAATCTACTCAAATAGGGCTGAGAATTTGTTACCTGCAGTCAGAAATTATGCGTTCCGAAATTAGAAAGAGTCCCATTTTGATTCTGATTTATTCAATATAAATACAATAACCCTTTTCTCCAGAAAAGCAAAACTTTCAATAGGCTTGAATAATAGGTCAAAAGCACTTGCTGATAAATATCTCTGTCCACCTTTGTTTGGGTAAAGTGCTCCCTACCAAGCAGTTCTGATTTTCAGTAGGAAGCCTTTCCCAAGCCCATTTTGTAGCAAGTCTAATTTTAACTGTTGATTCCTGCATGCAAAGACTTACTTCAGCATTTCAGAGATGGTTTGGTTTGGC
The DNA here is from genome assembly GCA_030761175.1 of Masticophis lateralis. NCBI lineage: Eukaryota > Metazoa > Chordata > Lepidosauria > Squamata > Colubridae > Masticophis > Masticophis lateralis. The sequence continues at coordinate 136,176,224 of JAUDYJ010000002.1, read as the reverse complement.
AGAAAGTATACTTTTTCAAAGCCTATTAACATGAAATTAAGAGAAAGTATAAACAAAGTAAAATGAGACAAAAGAGAGCTAACCAAAGTGGAGAGATAAACATCTGCTCTTTACCTTGATGATTAATTTAAACTTCGGAGTGGAAACAAGTCTACATGAATACAATACAGTGCAAGAGGGAGTCTCCATTTAACCAAAATCAAAACAGAAATTCAAGCTTACATTAGGGATAATTACGATAGTTCTTATAGTTTCACTTTATCTGATCAGAAGTGGGAGAAAATGAAATGAATACAGCCTTGGTCCTGCAGCTCCTTGAAAGTAAACTTACTGAATATAATTTATAGTCTTTAAACTGCCGCATTAATTATTTTCACAGCAATGTATACAGCTACCAGTCTGAAAAAAAGAAACAAACCAGGACAAACAAGTTTTTCTAGCAGCCTGGTGATCAGAGTGTTGATGGAGCTTATCTTGGTTAAAAAACAGCCAAGATGCATGTAGGACTGCTATTTTTCTTGTTGCCAGCTTTCACATGTATCATTATTACAAGTAGTAAAGGAGCACAGTGGCTCGTGTGCTTGGAACACTGGGCAGGAGATTAACAAATCTGCATTTGAGACCCGAGAATTGCCATGGGGAGGGGTTGAGCTCTTCTCCCTTCCTCCAGCTTCTGCTGGGGATATGAAAAGAGCCCCCAAGTGGGTATGATGTCACTTCAATCCAGAAGCTCTTTGGTGCTTCTGACACAAGTAAAAAAACCCAAAAAACCTCAACTAGTAGGTATCCCACCTTCATGTTCACATGAATGCTGATTAGCACAGGACTTGGAAGGCCCTAGGCTCCCTTGGATTCATTTAAGTTTCCTAATCAAAATTTAGTACTTTACATTTAGAGGAAAAAAATAAAACTACAGACTAATCTAAAGGTTTAAGAAGCAGTATGAATTCTGAAGAACATGTGCTATCACTGAAGATTCACCTATCAGTCTAGTTTCTCTAGTTTCTTATTTTTCTAATCGAAGTTGAGTTAATCTTTTTATATCAACATATTTTTTAAAAAAAGGTTTATACTTGAAGTAATGTGTCTTTGTGAACATTTTTTCTAACAAATACATTCACTTACAGTTTCCCCTAAAATACGGCTTTGTAGTAATATAATGTCTTTCCTACTATAATGCATCATTTTGTACATTGGTTTCACTAATATGCACAGTTTTGTGCCAACTTTTGTTTTTAAATTTGATGATTTGCATTGCCAACTTTGGAAAGGAGCAAATAACACAGGATCATTGAGTTGTACTTCGGGAATTATCTTCAAAAGGCAACATGAAATGCTTTCACATCAAAAGCAAACCACACAGATTTCTTCCCCATCTTTGCATCCTCCTTTGGGCAATAATTCCTCCCATTCATCCAATCCATAATGTGCAGTATACAGGTGCAAATTCCATCCTGCTTTTGGCCTCTCAGCCCTATGAAGGAACTTAGTATCTTGGACTCTCTCTTTACCACCAGCTTTGGGAAAGCAAAATTATTCCAGCCCCAAGTGATGAATCAGAACCAAGTCAGGAGACGTGAACTTGGCCCAGCAGACAATAACACACCCCACAGGACTTGTTTTAAGAGGTTTCAAACATTTCTGGGTGTAATCTCCTTAGAAGCTGATCAGACAGTCTTCCATGGGCCCAGGAGTAAACTCTTTGTGTATAGCTCAGGTAGGACAGTCTGGTGAGATCATCTGGGCTTCCACCATCCCTTCCCAAGGGTGGTGTCTGCAACCCACAGGCGCCAAGCTGTGAAGTCATCATGATCTTTTGAAGTTTCAAAAAGGGTGGAAACGGCCTGGCCTGTGCAAGATGGAAAGTGCTGACTCATACCCGTTTGTTCTCTCGGATCAAAGGCCAACAACCTGTGGCAAGGAGATGAAGCTACCTGGCTTGCTTGATCAAAAAAAAAAAAAAAATTCCACTGAACAAAGATGTCAAGAAGACCATGTGAAGAGAATTCCTGACAAAAGATTATATTGGTCAGATACCGCAAAAGCTGAGCCTTGCCAAAAAGAAAAAAAAGTGCAACCTAATTCAGGGACTCAAAGATTGCAAAGTCATAATTGTTCCTAGCTGAGAATGACTTACAAATTCTGCTTTAGCAGAAATTGGAGGTGATTTTTGTGCCCTGGGTGGTAATTGGACAGGAGCAGACTTAATTAACTGCAATACTACTTTATTGGATCTACAGGAAAGTCAATTCAAGAATTAGTCCATGTTTTATTTAGCTTTAGCAATCTACACTATGCTGCAATTTGGCACCCAAAAACTTTGAGATAATGTAAATGAAAACAAAGTAAATGTGTTCCTGAACCCCACCTGGGGTCCACATGTGAAGCAATTATTAGTGAGGTCAAAATACAAATGGAAGGTTTTTGTAAAAAAGAATATTTTTCTGCCAAGGTTAGGATTAAAATATACTTCATGAATGAATTCTTCCTGGAAACTTTATCTATTCCTATTCCTAAGTATTTTTATATATAAAATATATGAGGAAATACTCAGGCATCATACTCAAAGATTTTTAATTCCCTGGGCTGAATTTCTCTCATTCTGTAACTCATTCTAGCTCTACTATTGTACATGTTTCTTTTCAGAAAGATTTATGGCCATCATGGGCAAGATTATCAAAATATATAGATGAACTGAGGGAGAAAACCATTATCTTTCTCCCTGGCTCCCATCCCGTTTGCATGTAAAACCTGCGTATATTGGCACATAGGTTGCAATGAAGCCATCCACTTTCTGGTTTTTCTGGTGTACAATTTGCGTAGTCAGGATCCGTGTTTATATCTGCACACTTAGGGCTCAGCTATCAACACTACATTTTTGCCTCTTGCTGACATGAAACCTAATAAATAAAAAATGAGGTCCTTGCAGATCAGCTACGCAGCTAGTGATGGTATCAAAGAGTTCTTCCAAAAGTCTAAAAAATATTGCTTGGAGCAGAATAACAGAACAACAGGGTTGGAAGTCTTCCAGTCCAACACCCTCTCAAGCAGGAGACCCTATACCATTTCAGACAAATGGTTGTCCAATCTCTTTTTAAAAACCTCCAGTGTTAGGACACCCATAACTTCTGGAGGCAAGTTGTTCATCTATAGTCGGGGATTAAAGGGCATGAGAGATGATATATGCATGATGATGTCATCACAAATGTTTTGACTTGTATATTTGGGAGTTAGACCCAGGAATTCAAGCACATAGTATCATTTGGCTTCATCGTGGTTGGACAAGTGTTTCCCATTCAACTCCTTAACTCCATGTTAAGGAGTTGATGTGAAAGATGAAAGCTATAATCCTTACATCTACATAAAGATAACCTTAAAAAATCACCTCTGTTTCTTTTATCACTCAAGACAACATATAGCCCAGTGGTCACCCAACCATTTAATGTAGATCTTAAATTACCAACTACCAACCTGCCTTCCATTGAGGACCTGTATACTGCACGAGTCAAAAAGAGGGCTGTGAAAATATTTACAGACCCTTCGCATCCTGGACATAAACTGTTTCAACTCCTACCCTCAAAATGATGCTATAGAGCACTGCACACCAGAACAACTAGACACAAGAACAGTTTTTTCCCTGAACACCATCACCCTGCTAAACAAATAATTCCCTCAACACTGTCAAACTGTTTACTAAGTCTGCATTATTATTAATCTTCTCATCGTTCCCATCACCCATCTCCTCCCACTTATGACTGTATGACTGTAACTTTGTTGCTGGTATCCTTACGATTTATATTGACTGTTTCCCTATGACTATCATTAAGTGTTGTACCTTACGATTCTTGACGAATGTATCTTTTCTTTTATGTACTCCGAGAGTGTATGCACCAAGACAAATTCCTTGTGTGTCCAATCACACTTGGCCAATAAAGAATTCTATTCTATTCTGATCTAATTATAAATATACACAGGAGGAATGTACATATTCTGAAGAAAATGAAGTGGGGATCTTACCCTTAGCCAAGCACTGGCTTACTTCATCAGAATGGAGAGAGAAACAATAAATGAAAAGATGTTCAGTTAATTCTTCTGTGGCATTAACACCCTAGTGGGTCTTGCCCTGTCTTGAACAGCTCCAGGCAAGGCAGTTAACAGAGATCCCATGAAGATCATCCCTAATTTCTCTCTTTGGTATGTAATGAGGAGTTATACCTAGGGGAAAGCATCATTAAAGAATCTTTCAGTGTTAGTATTGCTACTATTAGGGCTACAACAATTATTCCCACAGAACCACCAGACAGATCCCTCCCTCTCCTTTCAAAATATAGCTACCTTTTTCCCCCCCTTCCAAATACCGCTTCTCCCATGCAGGATCAGGATGGCTAAAGGCGTAGGCTGCTCAATGACGCATTATTAATGTCTAGGCTCTTATTTATTTTAAAAACTCTTTGTTACAACAGTTACAATAAAAGCTGGGAACTCCATACCAACTTTTTCCCCTGAGATGACTTCTAGCTGTATTTGGGACTGTTAGACTCAAACGTTCCCAGCCTTTCTGGGACAGTCTGCTCAGAATGGTTTGGGACATAATCAGTGCAAATAAGAAATGAATAGGGCTAATAAAAATTAAATTGTTGTTGTTATTGTTAGTCGCGAAGTCGTGTCCAATGCATTGCAACCCCATGGACAATGTTCCTCCAGGCCTTCCTATCTTCTACCATCCCCCGGAGTCCATTTAGGCTCACGCCTACTGCTTCAGTAACTCCATCCAGCCCCTCATTCTCTGCTGTCCCCTTCTTCTTTTGCCCTCAATCTTTCCCATCATTAGGCTCTTCTCCAGTGAGTCCTTCCTTCTCATTAGGTGGCCAACTTATTTGAGTTTCAGGATCTGGCCTTCTAAAGAGCAGTCAGGGTTGATCTCCTCTAGGACAGATCGGTTTGATCACCCTGCAGTCAGAGGTGGGATTCACTTACCTTCCCTAACTGTTTGTAGATGTGAGTTCCTGCCTCCTCTGCGCATGCCCACAGCGTTCTGCACATGCTCTTTGCTTGCACATTACATATGGGCGGGTGAGCAGAGTCTCCCATAGTCACCACTACTGGTTTTCCCGAACCAGACAGAACTGGATGAATCCCACCTCTGCTTGCAGTCCAAGGGACTCACAAGAGTCTTCTTCAGCACCAGTAGTTCAAAGGCCTCAATTCTTTTGCATTCAGCCTTCCTTATGGTCCAACTTTCACAGCCATACATTGCAACTGGGAACACCATAGCCTTGACACATCTGCTGGAGCCTAGCTTGCAGAATTTTGAGCATAACTTTGCTAGCATGTGATTTGAGTGCAATGGTGCGATAATTTGAACATACTTTGGCATTGCCCTTCTTTGGAATTGGAATGTACACTGACCTTTTCCAATCCTGTGGCCACTGTTGAGTTTTCAAAATTCACTGGCAAATTGAGTGTAGCACTTTTACTGCATCGTCTTTTAGGATTTTGAATAGCTCAGATGGAATACTGTCACCTCCAGTAGCTTTGTTGTTGCTCAGACTTCCTAAGGCCCATTTGACGTCACATTCCAGGATGTCTGTCTCGAGGTCAGTGACCACCACATCGTGGTTATCAGGGATGTTAAGATCCTTCTTGTAGAGTTTTTCTGTGTAATTTTGCTACTTCTTCTTAATCTCTTCTGCCTCTGTTAGGTCCCTGCCATTTTAGTCCTTCATCATGCCCATCTTTGCATGAAATGCTCCCTTCATATTTCCAATTTTCTTGAAGAGATTTCTGATCCTTCCTATTCTATTGTTTTATTCTATTTCTTTGCACTGTTCATTTAAGAAGGCATTCTTATCTCTTCTAGCTATTCTCTGGAATTCTGCATTTCTGCAGAAAATTAAATAAGACTCCCCAAATAAATGCTTTTTGTAGATGATATTAATATGAGAGGAAAGGCAGCTGTCAGGCTGCCTTAACCAGGGGGGCGGGGGCGGGGGATTAGGAAGTCTGACAATGGATTTAAACGATCTTTTACAATTTTCACATTTTTGTGGATGGTTTCAGAGTGGTGAGAGAAACCTTCAGAATTAAAAAATCATTAGTCCCGCTGAAAAGAAATCACTATTTAGCTCCCTCTAGTGTAACAGTGCTCAAACCCAATATCTTTTTAAAACTTAAAAAACAAGAGTGGTTTCTTAAGAGGTTATGGCGTTCCCCACTAGCCAATACTAAAGGGCCTTACTAAAGTTAAAACATCAAAGGAGCATGCAATCTCTGTTACACCTGTTACACATGTACTCCAGGTTATAAATAGAAGTCACAAAATAATATCTATAGTGAACTGTATAGGAAATACCTTGTAAAGGTCGCATTACATATTAGTTTACTTTATTATTCTTTGAGGCATTTGTCTTGTTTTTTGCAATCATTTATTTTTATGTATTTTTATTTTTTCAATAAAAATATTTTTAAAAAACATTTTAATAATTTTTGTTGAAGAAATGTTTAACAAAGAAAGAACCATAAAAGAAAAAAGATACAATTGTTAAAACCCAATAAAAAATACAAGATAAAAAAATAAAAATAGTAAAGAGTGAGGAAGGAAGGAAGGAAGGAACGAAAAAGTAAGAAAAAAGAAAAAGCTTCTAAGCTTCTTGAAAGTGGTTATAGACAGATTTATATTTTGCGTTCTCTCTCTCTTTCTCTCCCTCCCTCCCTCCCTCTTCCCCCTCTCTTTCTCTCTCTCTCTTTTCAGTCTTCAAATCCATAAATCACAAATTCAATTTTCTCTTTTCTTTTTCTGTTTCTCCTTTTTGTCCATAATGGTTTCCAGGCACTAAAGTATAATAAAATTTAGATAAAATGAATGTAAACTGTTCCCTATCTACACAAAAACTAAAGTATGATGGAGAAAATCTGGATGAAAGCAACCTTTAGATCAGGTGACATATTGTTATTCATAATAACTAATTAAATTAAAATGTATTAGCCACCCAATTCCAGTGGACTCTGGTGGGTTTCTTCTTTGGCCATTTGACAATCATTATGCAGAAGCCTCAAGCAAACCATAGCAAGGGGCAGTCAGCGGAACAACTTGTGTATCTTTCACAACTTTCTTTTAATTAAAATCTCTGATCACATTTTTCTTTGCTTCCGACGGCAATTAAGAATTTGATACCCTAATTGGCTTCCCAGGGATGGAAACAGACACATTACTATTCCAATGCCCACTTCTTTTCCTGCTTTTACTGTATGCCTGGCTAGGTGGCTCAGTGACTAAGATGCTGAGCTTGTTGATCAGAAAGGTTGGCAGTTCAAATCCCTAGTATAGGTCTCCTTTGTGAGCAGGGGTTGGACTAGATGACCTCCAAGGTCCCTTCCAACTTTTAGTTAGTGTTAACTAACTAAGCCTATTTCCTTACCTCTGTTGAAGTTCTAACTAGAAGCTGGGTCCTCTGATGCTCCTTCCAGTCCCCAACTTGGGCTACAAACAAAGTTTACTCCACGTCCTCTGATGACTCCGCTGTACGGTCCCAAACTCATGTACATGACATTCTTACTATATGACTGCAAGTGTGTCAGAGATGGGTTTCAGCAGGTTCTGACCAGTTCTGGAGAACTGGCAGCGGAAATTTTGAGTAGTTTGGAGAACCGGTAAATACCACCTCTGACTGGCCCCGCCCCCATCTACTCTCTGCCTCCTGAGTCCCAGCTGATCGGGAGGAAATGAGGATTTTGCTATAACCTTCCCCTGCCATGTCCAAGTAATGCCACACCCACCAAGCCACGCCCACAGAACCAGTAGTAAAAAAATTTGAAACCCACCACTGGAGGGTGTGCACAAGTGTAAAGACACTCTCAAGTAGATGGTCTTCTTAGAGTTCTTTTGGCACAGTTAACAGAAGTAATTTGTCATTGTGTTCTTTTTGGATGTTTCTCCATTACGAGTATCCTCAACTTACATTTGTTTAATTGCTGTTCAAAATTACAGCGGCACTAAAAAAAAGTGAGTTATGACCATTTTTCACACTTATGACCATTGCAGCCTTTCCATGGACAGGTGATCAAAATTCAGGGGCTTGGCAACTGACTCATATTTATGACGGTTGCAGTGTCTGTGACAAGCAAAGTTATTGGGGAAGCCAGGTTAATTAATTTAACACCCGGGTTACTAACTTAACAACTGCAGGTATTTTTAAAAAAAAATTTTTTAAAATACCTCTCTGCCGATCAGGGAACTCAGCTGGGATTGTCAGAGACTTTTCAAAGTATTTTTTTTACCACCTCTTCAGCCAAGAGGTTGCAGAAAAAATGCTTTGAAAAGCCTCTGAGGATCCCAGCTGAGTTGCGCAATCATCAGAAGCTTTTTTTTTTTACTTTTAAAAGCATTTTTTCGTCAGAAGAGGTTGTAGAAAAAATGCTTTTAAAAGTAAAAAAAAAAGCTTCTGATGATCGTGCGGCTCAGCTGGGCATGGTGAGGTGGGGGGGACACAGGAATTTTTGCTACCGGTTCTCCGAACCACCCACCACCATCGCTACCAGACCGGGCGATCCAGTCCGAACCGGGAGCATTTCACTCCTGAAGTAACCCAACAATACTTTGGTTCATGGCTCATCTTCTGGGTTCAGCAGTATCTTCTATGTTGCCTACTTCAGTGGCACCAAATTTAACATTCGCTCCAAGTTTTTAAGAAGAGATTGGATAACCATCTGTCTGAAGTGGTTTCCTGCCTGAGCAGGGGGTTGGACTAGAAGACCTCCAAGGTCCCTTCCAACTCTGTTATTCTGTTCTGTTCTGTTCTGTTCTGTTCAAGTCTCTCCCTCTACTTATAGGAAGAAAAATATATAAAACTCACAGTTCTGCTGCCTCAGATTTGATTTGCACACAGATACCACCATCCCTGCCATACTGAAGAATTGATGTATGTCCAGGGGATATCCTGATTCTTATCAATGACATTTATTTGGAAAGTTGCTGTGAGTTCATTATCTGAATGAAATGTAGTACAGACCGTTTTAAAATGTTGAGAATCCAGGTGTAAATATGAGGCCCCTTCAGCAAAGAGAGCGAGAACGAGAGATCTTTGGCAGCTCCCAATGATAAGGCACCAGGTTTCTGCTCATCTCCTTCCTGGGGGGGATCTTGACAATAAAGGATAACCGATGTTGTGGTTTACATTATTAGAACCAGTCTCAGTGTTGCCAGAGCGATTATCCTGTGTCTGCAGAATCGTTTTAAGTAGGAAGGACAACGGGTGCCTATGGTTTCCGGACCACACATGGACTGAGTTCCATCCAAGGTATTTATTCTGTGTTTGAAATGAACAGATGGAAAGGCATGCTTTATTCAATTTAAATCGATTTGGTTAAAATCTAAGAGCAACAGTTATTTCTAATTTTCCATTTCGTATACCACTGACTTCAAGGGACAAAAAATAATAATAATGGGGAGCCACTAAAACAGGATTAAATGAACAGGGGTAATGGATTCAAATAAACTCTGATAAGACTGAGTGTCTGTGGGTGTTTGAACTTGGAGAATTTCCATCTTTAATCCTCAATATCGTGATGCTTCCCACTCGGGACTGGGCTAGTTTTCTTGGATTTAGAGCCCCTGTTCGTTTTGGGTTATTGCTTGCTTGCTTCTAATATATTTACACTGCAACACTCTGCATGTTCATCTAAGCAGATTGAAGGCTCTGTGTTCAAGAGATTTACATTCAGGTTAAGCATGCACATGGGATGGATGTCAGTTCCTCATTAGGGATTTCCACGGCCTTCCAGCATCCTCCCACTTTCACTGGGCCAGTGGAATAGAAATGCAATCAGGCTGGATATTGCTTCAGTTATGGCAAATGCTGAGAGTCCCCAGTGAGGAAGGAGCACTTAATCACAACAATGCTAGAGGAAGTGGTAAGCCCTGAAAATGTGACAAGCTTCCATTCTCATCATTCTTTACTGCAGGATATTGACAGCTGGAAATCAGGGGAACTGAATTCTACCTTCATTGCAGGGCATGAGATTGTGAAATCACTTATGCAAAGTGCAAAGTGCTCTTCCTTTGGGGATTTCCTCCCTTCTTTCAACTAGGTGAAAAGCATCTGAAGGCAGAACAAGAAGCAATAGATAGAAACCAATCAAGGAGAGTGGTGCTGGAGAAGACTCCTGCAAGTCCCTTGGACTGCAAGGCGATCAAACCAATCAGTCCAAGAGGAGATCAACCCTGACTGCTCTTTAGAAGGCCAGATCCTGAAGATGAAACTCAAATACTTTGGCCACCTAATGAGAAGGAAGGACTCACTGGAGAAGAGCCTAATACTGGGAAAGATTGAGGGCAAAAGAAGAATGGGATGGCAGAGAATGAGGTGCCTGGATGGAGTCACTGAAGCAGTAGGCGTGAGCTTAAATGATCTCCAGAGTATGGTAGAGGACAGGAAGTCCTGAAGGAACATTGTCCATGTGCTTGCGAAGAGTCGGACATGAATTTGCAACTAACAACAACAAATCAAGGAGAGAACCAACCTAGAAATAAAGAGAAATTTCCTCACAGATAGAACAATTAATCAGTGGTACAGGTGGCCTCCAGAAGTTGTGAACGCTCCTATGCTGGAGGTTTTTGAGAAGAGATTGGACATTCATTTATCTGAAATGGTATAGGGTCTCCTGTTGAGAAGGGTACTAGAAGACCTTCAAGGTCCCTTCCAACTCTGTTATTCTGTTAAATGAACAGGAGCCCTGCCAAGTTTTCCTTTTCTTTTCCAGCTTAAGTAGCTGGAAGATCTGTAAAACTGTGGTGTGATTTGTTTTCTCCACTGATCCTCAGAAGATCTGCCTACAGGAGGGTGAAGATTGGGAAGAGAAAATAAGCAGCACCAGTTGTGGTCCAGATACAGCAGAGCTCCTGGTTATTCCTGTGGCAGAATCCAGAAAGGGATTTCTCAAGGAGCTTCATTTTCATTTGGTTTATACCCAGTAGATAAACAGCTGAGGGAACATGGAAAAGTCTTCAGTGCCAGAACTAGTATGAGCTCATGTGATGAAGCATTTCTCTCTTCACATGTCATGCTGGCTGGGGAATTCTAGGAACTGAATTTTTAAATCTTAAAGATGACAAGGTTGGACAGCTCTATAACTTGTTATGGGGTGGGTGGGTGAAGAGGATAAGGTGTGAATGCAAAAATTATGCAGCATTTCATAAATCTTACTTGCCAACAAGCCCAGAGCAAAAAAAGCCATTGACCTTGGGAAGAATTGCAGTTGCATCACAGCAATTAATCAGGATGCCAGAGACAGAGAACCTCTTTCCTACTTCTAAATGGGGTTTCTTCCATTATCCCTTCCTCCTGGAAGTGCAGAATGAAGGTTGAGGAGAATAGCTGGCCACATCCTTTCCAGTTGTTCACTGGGGAGTGCTCAATATATTGCTCCCATTCTTCCTCTTCCCTTCTCCTTCTATTATTTCCTTCCCTTTTACCCTCAGACCTGAGAATACCGTATATGCTTTCCAAATACTTCCCATATCCCCAGTAATAAGTGCATCTTTAAAAGTTTGCTTTGTAAATAGAACCCAGAACAATTTCATATCTTCCTTTCCCTATCTTTTTGCTTCTCTGACATTTGTCCCATTCTCTGTTCTTTGGCCTGTCTTGCAATGTCTCATACTCTCCATATTCATATCAGGAAGCAGAAAACAAACATCCTCACCAGGATTTGTATAAATATCCTCCACACCACCATTAAAATAACTCAGGACAACAATAATAATAAAAAATAAACCCGGGTAGATGGGAGTGGTGGCTGAGAAAGGAGGAAAACCTGGAATGGATTTTATTTTATGGAGATAAAATGAAGGTGTCCCTCAGCCTTCTTCATCCTACTATTAAAACAGGTGATAATTTTTTTTAAATGCTGTGCTGCAACTTGCCAAGGATGTAAGAGAAATGTTTAGTATTCAGAAATAGCCCTCTAGGAAATGAGAGATAATAATTTTTGTGTTTTTAGATCTTTTTCCTTAATTCTGGGCACTGTGACAGCATGCAAACAAAAAGAGCCCTCCTTGTTTCCAGCAACACTTTTTGTTGTGAAAACAAAGAAAACCTTTAACTAACTGAATTGAATGTAAGTTGTAGACTCCTATAGGTGATTCAATTCTAGGAGTACGCATTGTTTTCAGTCAGGTGACAGGGGAAATGGGTGGCATAAACATTTAATAAATAAATAAAATAAATAAGTTGGTGGATATTTCATTTACTCCATGAAAAAAATGAGATGGGGGCCTTCAGAAGGGACAACCAGTGGTATGAAGTGATCACGAGATTGTCTTGAGGGAACTCTCCAGGGGTGGGATTCAAATTTTTTTACTACCAGTTCTGTGGGCGTGGCATGGCTTGGAGGGCGTGGCAGGGGGAGGATGTTATAAAATCTCCATTCCCTCACCATTCCAGGGGAAGGTTACTGCAAAATCCCCTTTTCCTCCCAATCAGCTGGGACTCGGGAGGCAGAGAATAGATGGGGGTGGGGCCATTCAGAGGTGGTATTTACTGATTCTCCAAACTACTTAAAATTTCCGCTGCCGGTTCTCCAAAACTGGTCAGAACCTCTGAATACCACCTCTGGAACTGTCCCTTTGGAATCCAGACTCCAAAACCTGTGACTTTCTAGAATTTGGTAAGATTCTGAAACAATAGCACTTACACAGTTACTCTTACAAGAGCTGAAATGTTTGTAGACACTACTGACTTCATTTCTAGATATGACTCATAGAGGGAAGGCTGCAAATATTTTCCTACCTTTCGATAAAAAAAAATTCCCTTAAAGCCTACCCCAGCACATATTTTGTACTTGGTAACTCAGAAAGGCACAATTAAACATGCGTATTGTATCAAATTCCATTTTAAAACAAACAAAGAAAACTTTAAACCCATCACTTAACCAAATCAGCAGGGGGAAAAGTTCAGCTCTGAAACCCCGAATGCATTTCTCTAAGATTGGGTATATTATAGAATTGACTAGGACTGGAAATTTCACCCTGTTCTGCTGAAAAGTAAAAATCAGCAGCTGTTGCAGATTTCCAAAGTTAATTAATAGGAACATAGAAACATAGACTCTTAGGGCTGGGAGGAACCTGAGAGGTCTTCTAGTCCAACCCCCTGCTCAAAGCAGGAGACCTTAGACCAGCCCAGGCAAATGGTTGCTCAGTCTAAATTTTTAAAAATTTCCAGTACTTTCACTTCTTCCTGAACATTTGCAACTGGAATTATACAAAGAGAGACTTGGAATACACTTGGAAGTGAGTGTGAATTTCACAAGCTTGTTAGTCAAAGATTGTAGTTATCTGATATAAAACATTCACTGGCTTAAAGGCACTGAAAGGTTAGCAGGATCTGTACCTGCTTTAGCCAATAGGCTGAGGTGTGCATTAAAGGCTTGCTCAATGGACAGGAGACAGAGATTTCTTCAGAACTTACTTCATATCTCTCTCAAATCCAGCTTGAAGCAAACTACGGCCCAAAGTGTCAAATCGGCCCAAATGGAATCCTATGCTTGGTACAGATGCTAATAAACTCATACAGGTAAATAACTCACATAAGGACCATGTGGGTAAGCTGAGCAAAGGACCGGTTGGCTTTTCCTATGGAGAATACATGTGGTGACAAGCCTGCATTTGCCCTCCCTGAACAATGTGATGGGGATTCTTTGGGGAGGCAGTTGTGAAAAGTTTACTGCATTACGGCTTGCTGTACTACTGAGCCCAGAGAGACAACCGAAGCAGCCTTAAGCAAATGACCAGGGGGTAGAAAAAACGTGTACAAAGAATTATTCTTTTTCAAAGAGGGTAAGGGCGGGGGAAATATCTGTTTTCTGTAACATGTCTTGTACTCCCAGATGAGACTCAAGGATCTGGCTTTGAGATATTTACACAGTCGTGAGTTTTTACATTTTAACCTCAGGTCCCATTTGTTTCTTTTGGCTCATTCCAGGCAGCTGAACTGGAATAAATTTCGTTCCCCAGAGTCCGGCAGTTAATTGGAACCTATAAGAGGTTCCAAAACCCAGTGGACATGTTACTCTCTGTGCAAAATGCTGTGAAATCATTGACAAATCTCTAGGAGCGCCTGGTGGAAAAGGAGCATACTTGGCTGGGCTGTTTACTAGCATCCATCTTCCGAAGAACATCCATCTTCATTTTGCTTAAACATGACATGGCACGCTTCAAGACTCTTCCTCCAACACATAAAAACCAAGAATGCTGCTGAAGCCAATCAAGCAGCCTAGGCCATAGGGGATGGGGAAAATACGCTCAGTAATTTAGTGTTTACTGGCCATTTACTGGCAGGGAATTCTAGGCAACAACTAAGGAATGGAGAACATCTCAACCACTTCCCCACCCCCCAAGTTCTACAGACAATGGGAAAGTTAGGGACAAACATGCAGATGTGAGCCCAGAAGCCCCTTCCCAAAAGTTGTTCCCCCCCCTCCATACTCACTACACAAATAGTTTTAACGTATAGCCATTTGTTTAGTCACTATTTGAAGTTACAATGGCATTGAAAAAAGTGACTCGTTAACATTTTTCACAAATGGGGAAGCCAGATTCACTTAACAACCGAGTTACTAATTTAATAACTGCAGTGATTCACATAACAACTGTGGCAAGAAAGGTCATAAAATGGGGCAAAACTTAGTTAACAATTGTCTCAGTTAGCAACAGGAATGTTGGGCTCAATTGGGTTCGTAAATCAAGGACTACCTGCAATTATTGCAAGGTATTTTTTTTTCTTTCAATTTCTTACAGAAGGATTGTGTAACTGAAAGGCAGAGCTGTAGGCAACCAGATCCAGCTTCTTTCCAGGATGCTAGAGATGTTGAAAACATTTTATTATATCCGTTCATTTGGTTTAATTTAATTTAACTTCATTTCATTTCATTTAGGTGAAGCCTAACTCCAAACTTAATAAAACTCACAAACTGCCTCACAGATCTGCTATTTAATTCCTGTGTTCAGTTTACCGTAGCTTTCAAGAAAAACAGGAAAGTTGGTTGCTGTGATTGCTCTGAAGAAGACGGCATGAAAGAGGGACCCTTTTATGCCTTAGATGCAGGAAGTGCTTGAACAGGTCTACTTTTTATTTATTTATGTGCCTTTAAAATAAATTGTGTAATAGGAGCACAATGGTAGAACAAGGTTCCTCAGAAGTCTATATGATCATCTGGCTGCTAAATAAAGAAACAAATTTAGTTGGATTTAATTGGTGTTTCTTTTTCTTTTATAGTTTGACATAATTTGTTCTACACCAAAAATGAATTAAGCACAGCTTTAATATAAGGTGATATTACCTAAGCAATACTCTGAACATTATATATGTGTGTACATTTAAAAAATGGAATCTACAGGTAGTCCTTGACCTACAACAGTTCATTTAGTGACCATTCAAAGTTACAACAGCGCTGAAAAAAAGTGACTTATGACCATTTTTCACATTTATGGCCTTTGTAGCATCTCCATTAACATGTGAGCAAAATTCAGATGCTTGGCAACTGGCTCATACTTATGACCGTTGCTGTTTCCCCGGGGTCATGTGATCCCCTTTTTCGACCTTCTGACAAGCAAAATCAATGGGGAAGCCAGATTCACTTAACAACCGTGTTACTAACTTATCAACTGCAGCGATTCACTTAACAACAGTGGCAAGTATGGTCATAAAATGGGGCAAAACTCACTTAACAAATGTCTTGTTTAACAACATAAATGTTTGGCTCAATGGTTGTAAATTGAGGACTACCTGTGTAAGGAGGTTGTTGAGGAGAGGGTCTGTTTTTCCTCGCTCTTTCAGTCTAGGGCTGGCTCTATAATCAAAGGACAACCTATTCTAGTATTGTTTCACTCAGTGGCCGACTGGATGTGCTTTGAAAGTCTGCCATTACATACCATCACAACGGGGACCAGAATTTCCATTCCTAAGCAAGACAGTTCAGTCGTGCCTGATTTTACAATCATTTTTGCCACGGTCGTTAAGTGAATCACTACAGTTGTTAAATGAATAACACAGTTGTTAAGTGAATCTGGTTTTTCCCATTGATTCTGCTCGTCAGAAGGTTGCAAAAGGTGATCATATGCAACTATTATAAAGGTGAGTCAATTGTCAAGCATCCAAATGTAAATCGCATCACCATGGGGATGCTGCAAGGATCATAAATAGTCACTTTTTTCACTGCCTTTGTAACTTCAAACGGTCTCTAAGTGAACTGTTGTAAAACGAGGACTACCTTTAATCCAATTTATGCTGTGATTGCAGCAGACTGAAATACTGCATAGCACACAAACTTTTATGCTACTCCTCTAGACATCTCTACTAGTAACCTGAAGTGCTTGGTTTTCAGGATCACAATCAATATCCAGATGGAAACTATCTATAGATGCTTCTTTAATCTGGGGTTTAGCCCAATGGCTCTTTTGAAAAAAAATACAGCTTTGCAATGTGAGTTGAATAAAATACCTATGAGCCGTGCCTAACTGGTTTGTAAACACGCTAATCTCAGTCCAGCTTTCAAAAGAACAGATGAAACAGCCAATTTCAGCTTTACTCAGTTTAAGGTTTTTTTCACAGTCAGTCTCATTTTTGTATTAAAATGCTTACAGTTTTGCTAACTTACGTAACGCTTGTATGCTCTTTTCTTAATATACTCACTTATGGGCATAGTTCCTCCTAATATAAGCATTTCTGTTGTTTAGGAACTACACTGAGAAATTCATACAAACTGAAAATTGAAAAACAGTAGTAATTTCATCTGCATATTAGATGGAGAAACATGATTATGATCACTTGAACATCTGTTTTCTGATATCCAGTTTCTATTCAAAGCCAGATAACGAAAAACATCTTTGGATTTCTGACTACACAACAGGGGTAAGTGAGGTTCATGTCCCTCCGTGCACACACACACACACACCAAATTCATCTTGAGCTCTCTGGGACCTTCCATAATGGGTTTTGCTGTTCTGAATGCTAATGGCCCTCATGGCCAATAGAGAACTTGGCAGAAGAAAAAATGTGTACAATGGAAACTTATGAGGATGAGTCTATGGGACATTCTTCCTCCCCCCTCCCCCCGGGGGTCAGCAAACATCCCTAAACAGGATGAACTAATTTAATTGCAGCATTCACAGAAAATGCAGAAATGGAGAGATTGGACAAGCACTTGTCTGAAATGGTATAGGATTTCCTGCTTGAGCAGGGAGCTGAACTAGAAGACCTCGAAGCCAGTGGTGAGTTGCCCCCAATTTGGACCAGTCTGCAAGAACTGGTAGTAAAACCGGCGGGAGGCTTCGCCCACCAACCCGGATGTTGTCAGAAAGCTTCTGTGCATCTGCAGAAGCGTGCGCACACGGCAGTGGTGGTTTCACATTTTTTTACTACCGGTTCTATGGGTGTGGCTTGGTGGGCGTGGCTTGGTGGGCGTGGCAGCGGAAGGATTCTGTAAAATCTCCATTTCCTCCCCAATCCAGGGGAAGGTTACTGCAAAATCCCCATTTCCTCCTGATCAGCTGGGACTTGAGAGGCAGGGAATAGATGGGAGTGGGGCCAGTCAGAGATGGTATTTACCAGTTCTCCGAACTACTCAAAACTTCCACTACCGGTTCTCCAGAACTGATCAGAACCTGTTGAAACCCACCTCTGGTGCACAGTCCCATTGCGAACTGGTAGTAAAGGTAAATAGAACCACCCCTGCTCCAAGCTCCCTTCTAACTCTGTTATTCTCTTCACATCTTTCTATTCTCATAGTTAACCCTGATTCAAAAGCAGACCCTGTGGAGACTTGTGGCCATCAACGTTCTGGAAGATGTTCCTTCTACAAAAATGAGTTGAAAAACAGTCACAGAAGAGCACCGCACACCCAAAGATGAATAAATTTAAGATTTTCCAATTTAGAAAGTCCTAGAATTACTACAGCTCACTTCCAGGTAAAATAATCTTGCATTTGACAATACATCTATGTCACTTTGGCAGACACTTTCCGATGCTAGAAACAATAGTAATTCATAAATCTGTATCAGGTAGGTAGGTAGGTGGGTATGGTATGGTATGGTATAGTATGGTATGGCATGGCATGGCATGGCATGGCATGGCATGGCATGGCATGGCATGGCAGGGTATGGTATGGTAAATGAGTAGGATGGATGGATAGATGGATGAACAGAGGGAGGGAAGAATAAAAACCAAGCAGAATAAGTGATGAGTGATTGTATTAAACAGCTAAAACCACAAGATTTTAAAATCAATTTAAATGCTATCCTTGCATGAAACATCATGTCAATGGTTTCACATTAATCTCTGGAGTGATTCCATTTCACAGTATTTAATTAGCACACAAAGAGACGATACGAAATACCTTGAATTTACATTCCAGAATTTTTCTTTTCTTTCTCCCTTTCCTATCATTTTTAGTTTGTCCAGTGCTGTATATGAAAGATAATACAGTCTTTATTCCAGATGTTGTGTTATAACTTATTTTGTTTCCATTTCTGAGATGTATATGCTACCTTGCCCTCCTGTGTTCATAACACCCCCTCCTCCAATTTTTCTCAACAACCATCTCATAAGGCCAGTTGGGCTGTCTTGAATCTGAGATTAAGCACTTCACTCCTCCAACATTTCCAATGAAATTGGCAGTTACCTATTAATGTTCAGAAGGAAAGAAAAATACTGCAAGACCTGTAATGGATTCGACTGGAGAAGCTAAGAGTGACTGGGCTGAGGGCTGAGGGAGTAAAACAGGACTTGCCTAAAATTTCTCCCTCTTTGAAGTCAGCTGCACAACAAGGAATGTCTTCTTCTGGATTAGTGGCCAAAGCCATCCCCTCATCCCCACAATGGCCCTAGAGCTGTGTTAGGAGCAACGTTCTGAGGGAGCTGTGTTATTATTATGGTTCATTGCACAATCAGACTGGATTTTGGCATTTTTATTCGACTGTTGAGTCCTTCCCTGGGAAAGGCAGAAATAAAGCCAGTTTGGTGTAGTGGTGAAAACATGAGACTAAAAATCAGGAGACTGGGAGTTCTAGTCCCACCTTAGGCCCAAAGCCAGCTGGATGATCTTGGACCAGTTACTTTTACTTAATCCTGGGAAATAGGCAAGGCCAAACAACTGAAAAATCTTGCCAAGGAAACTGCAGGGACTTAATCCAGCAGTCTCTAAGAAAAACATAACTGAATGAAAGAAATAAAAAAACTGAGGAAAGTTTGTGTATGTGGGGGGGGCAGGGAGAGAGGGAGAGAAAGAGTGAGGGAGGGAAAGAGAGAGAGAGAGAGAATAGTAAAAGAATATCAGCCTTTGTCTTAAGTTGAATCTCACTGAGGAAATTCAGTTTGTTTTCTTTATTCATTTATTGAATTTATATAGCCGCCCATCTCATGCTTGTGATTCTTAAAGCTTTCCAGATTGTCAGCTACATAGAACTCTGCTTTCTACTTTGCTGTAACTTATTTTATAGAATCTGCTCCCATAATTCTGTAATTTCTAATATCCTGTTAAAATTTTTAACAGAGTATAAATTTACCACAGTATAGTTGGATGACATATTTATAGGTTCACAGTCATGCATACATACATACGCACATACATATTGCCAGGCCAATCCATATTCCAAACACTGTTCTATGAAAAAAACTCATTAAATACTTTTTGGGGGGGGTGTCATAAAGTGTCTTTATACATTTCAGGGTTTCTAATATTTTTGTTATTAAGAAGAAACAAAATTGCTGAACTGGATGGAAACACAGATCTTGCTTTGCTGGAAAGAGCCTGCTGAGTAGCCCCGCCTGCTGCAGGAAGATGAGAGAAGGCTCCACCCCTGTCTTCCCACAGATGCCCTCCCACCAAATTGAAGAATCGCCCCCTGACTTTACGACTCAGAAAGCTTTTAAAGACACGATATTTTAAGCATGCATTTGGGGCAAGGATGAGAGGTGTACCTGAGTAGAGATCAATCAACCTGTTTGGTCTCTTTTCCTCCTTCCCTCCTTTTTCCATCCATCCATCCATCCATCCATCCATCACATCATGGTCTTCATGATGCAGTTATGATTATAATGAATGGAAGTGATTTAGTATCATCATCACTAATAATACTATATAATTTTAATAAATGATTCATTAGAATTTACTGCAGTGTATCTATTTTGTGATTTTTTAAAAATAACTTAGCGTTGTTATGATAGAAGCAGCATAATAGCATGTAAAATAAATAAACATATTTTCACACATGCGCGCGCACACACACACACACACACATAATAACATGACAGAAAGGTTGTTTGCCTTAAACCTGAAATATAAAAGAAGTCTTAATTTGTCTTTTAAAAAAATATTACAATCATAGAACCATTGATTGGAAGGCAACTTGAAAATCTTCTAGTCTATTTCCTGCCCAATAGATTTTTTTTTTATTTGATTTATATGCCGCCCTTCTGCGGAGACTCAGGGTGGTTTACAATGCATTAAGCAATAGCCTTCATACTTTTGTATATTTATACAAAATCAGCTTATTGCCCCCACAAACTGGGTCCTCATTTTACCTACCTTAGAAAGGATGGAAGGCTGAGTCAACCTTGAGCCTGGTGAGATTTGAACTTACAGTAATTGCAGACAGCTGGTGTTAATCACAATGCATTAGTCTGCTGAGCCACCAGGCCCATTGCTTAATTTTTATTAACATTCCGAAGCATCCTTCTACACACATGCACACATACACAGAGAGAACATTGTACAGCCCTTTACATATAAATTTTGGCTACTTCATACAATGTTTGGCATTTCCTAAGTGACATCATTAATAATTTGAAGGAACTGTTACTCAAAGGGATAAAAAATGTAACAACTTGTGCCTCCTTTTCTTTCTAGCTATGTTCTGTTATTTGTCTCATCTTTATGCCTTCGAAAAGGGGAACAAAAAGAAAAATCACAGGAAATGTTGGAATGTCAAATTATTACATTCTTTGCCATATTTTAAGACGCTAAAAAGAGGTCAGATGTAATGTTGAAGAAGGAGTTGCATTTATTTACAGAATTAACAATGGAATCATCATCCATATTTTTGCCACCCCTTTGGATCTCTCTCTCTCTCTCTTTTTTTTCAAAATTGCAATTCAATGGAATGGACAAGGCAAAATTTAAGATTCCAAACTCAGGCTGGGGATTGCTGCGAAGTTGCAGTTTAAATTCCAATTCTAGCAGGAAGCCAACATATGTTGTTCAATTGTTGGTCAAAAAACTGTTTGTCAAGAATCCTACTTGCCTCATTGTGGTCAAATTGAGGTAAGAGAAGAAAAAATGATGGCCCTTCCATTGTACATCGCTTGATGGTTTTTGATTATGCACTATCGAGTTGGTGTCAAGTCTTTAGAAACCTCATAGAATAGATTTTCTTCAAGATACTCTGTCCCTAGCTTGATCTTTCAACCCATAGCTATTCTGAGTCCATCCACTTTGCCATTGATCATTCTTCCAATGTTTCATGCATCAAAGATCATTCATCCTCTTTCTTTCCACCAAAGACTTTAAACACTCATTCAGAGACCCAGTTCTTCACACAGTATGTTAAAAATATGATCATTTGAGCCTTGATGAGAACTCTTAATTTGTTGGTTTTCTTGGCTAATCATGGAATTCTCAGGAGTCTTCTCCAAAGTTGAAAAATGTCCATGCTTCTTTTATCCTACTTCTTCAAAATCCAACTTTCACTTCCATAGAATGTCACAAGAAAAGTATTGTCTCCACAACTGTGATCTTTTTAGCCTTAGAACAATTGGAATAACAGAGACAGAAGATACATTGACATAAATCTGGTCAGTTTTAAGCTAATAACTCAGGAGATCTGAGATCTTTTCCTTCAGAACATATCACAGACTCAGACAAATTTAAGGTGGTTGCAAAAAACTTACCTAATGCTTATTTGGCATCAGTAATACATTTATGCTGGGGTTCTCTGAATAATTGTTCAGCTCCGGATAATTTTATCTGGGCAGATTATTTTGTTCTGTTTTTTACAGTAACTTCTGATAGACCCACTATTGAATCAGATGAATCTAAAGAAACTGGAGGAAGTAAGTGGAAATGATCCTGCTTCTTCTCACAATCCTGATGGAGGACTTTGTTTGTGCTGAGTATGAGACACACACATATTAATGTAATTTGTTATACTATATATAGTTAGAGTACACTTTCCTCTTTTCATTAATTGTCTTTAATGGTGGAAGACTACATTTGGTACTTGTGTTTTACCTGTATACACCGCCCAGAATCATATGCAAGTAAGATGGGCAGCCAAATAAATTTAATAGATAAATAACTGTGGCAAATGAAGTAGCCCTCTGAATCTGTAGCATGACCTTGAGAGGTGAGGAATTATCATTCCTTTGGAGGGAATTCCTTGCCATAATTTCATGTTAGGTAAAATTGCCAGCCTAGTGCATATATCTCCCAAAATGTGTATATCATCATTTGCACCTCCACAATGGACTAAACAGGAAGCCTCACGGAATTTAACAAGACTTGTAACATGCATATAATTGCACTGCTTGTTGGTCAAAAGCCTCAACATTCATTTATATATTGTTTAAACATTTTATAGGTTTGGGAATTGCCATTATTTTATGATATAAGAGCCAGATTCTTCAAAGTCCTAAGACAGACACAAGGCCACAGGTGTCGAGGAACAATGATTTAAGGAGAAGGATTGTAGCTCTTTAGATATTGTTGAGTGTCATTCCCTACCATTTCCAGCCAGCATGAATAATGGTAAGACCTGGATGCCAATGGCATCTGGTCTACTGTACCTCAAATTGTCCATCTGCACCAAGAGATAGAGAAAATTTAAAAAAGGAATTGTCAGACCTGGAAGCCATCTTTTATGTTTGGACCTTCAGGCCTGCCACATTTTCTACTGTGTGGAAAATGGGAGGGGGGATTGTATAGAGTATGGGTGATATATAGTCAAAATAACATTCTTTTCTCAGAGAGTCAAGGCCACCTTGCCCTGCAGCTGCAATGAGGTGATTGGAAGGTGATTGGATCATGTGATGGACATGTGGGTGCTGGACAGGGACTTGAACTTTCTTTTGGGTAGGGAAAACCTGGATGCTTTCAGATTTGGGTTTTCCCAGATGTGCCAATATGACATTTCTAATAAAATGGAACTTTGAGGAAACTCAAGCCTCGGAGTTTTCTTTTGTTGGGGGTGTTACTTGGAACCCTGACATTAACCCGAATCTGAAAGTCAAAGCCTGTCTTCCTCCCATCACATTTAGATCCATTTTAACCCTCTAAAGTAGCAAGATACTGGATATGACACTTCAACATTCAAGATATATTTAATTGGATATATAATTGTATCATGGATTTTTTGAACTTTTCAGATGGTGGAACTCAAGGCAGCATTTGTGGAAGTCTTAGGTCACTTTGCATCCAAATACTCAGTTCAAGCTGCTTAGCTTCCACAAGGGGATTGCATCATGACTCAAAGAGAGGAAAGAATGTGATCCATCTTGAAATGGTCCATCTCCAAATTGTATACAGGAAGAAGGAAGGAAGCTGATTCCCGGGGAAAAGAAGTCAATTCCACCCTTACTAGAAGATGAAGGCTAGTTTACTTTGTTGTTCCCCAATGGGTAAGTGGGCTTTTTGCCAAATTCTTCTGAACGCCTTTACCACTACCCTATTAGGTCTCAATTGGAAACAATTTCACTAACAGGCAACCCGATGAGATAAGTATGGTGTTTCCGTGCTTTGCTCTTTCTTCTGCAGCCAACCCTGTCATGTTTGGCTCTTCAACATCTGCTTGTTTGAAAAACATTCATAAATAAACACCAGAAATGCCTAAATTGCCGGTCTTCCTTCCTGGAAGAAATTGAACATAATTAATCAAAATCCAGTGCTCCACTGACTCACTGCCTGTGAGTAATAGCAAATCTGTCTTGCTTTTGAACTTGTGATCACATCTCCGTACATATCCTCTAATCAAGATGGCAAAACAGTCTTTTGGTTGGAAAAATGCAACGAAGATCTGTTTCATTCTGTGTCCAGCTGACTACAACAAGGGGTCATATTTGGATTTGTTAAAAATGTTCCTTTATCCTGATGTTAACAAGAGAGAATGTTAAGTGCAATAACTAGAGAATGGGCATGAGCACTTTATGTTTATGAGGGAAACAAAGAAACTTTGGATTCAACTTATTCAACACAATTAGGAGTACATGTGGATTGCTGGAGCAAGTTAGAAGCATAAAATATTGACAGTGGGGAAAAAACAGGGCAATAAAGTTGTTTCTTCTTCCTCTTCCTCCTTCATTTCTTCTTCAGAAAAAAAGCCAACAAAAATTATTATGTGTTAAACATTATGTGTTGGAAGAAAGTCTTAGCTGACATCTACACAGTACACGTAGTGAAGGTGTCAGGTAGATCTCACTAGGAAGGGAATTCTTCTAATGGAAAAGATCCTTAGAAAGTCCACTTTTCTCTCCATTATCAAGTATGTATAGTGGCAGAGCAGTTTGTTGCAAAGATGACATCTCCAGGTATGGAACTCTCCTTCTGTCTTATCTGTCCACTTTGAGACCTCCCCTCCAAGCAGAACATCCCCCAAGCCCCTTCCTTCCTTCCTTCCTTCCTTCCTTCCTTCCTTCCTTCCTTCCTTCCTTCCTTCCTTCTTTCTTTCTTTCTTTCTTTTCCTGGGAGCTTGAGGTTGCTTCTTAAGTGAGACCAGTAAATACTGGTCCTTACTAGCTACAACACAGATATCAATAACTTTCTGACCGAAATAATTGTCTGTGATGGCTATCATAAAGCTTCCTGTCAAGTTTTCTGTTTCAATATTTCAGAACTTGTGTTCTCGGAGAAGTGTCCAGTAAAGAATGGAGCAAGTGCTTGGAATTTTTAAGAGAATACTTTGGGGACTGTAAGAATGTAGGAACTTAACTATCTGTCTTAAAAGGGACCCTTGCTTTTTTCCTCATGTAAGAGTGACAAGCTGCCATGGCATGTGGCTGGTAGATAAGGAAAGCAATCTATCTATGGTAAGAAACAAATTTCAAAATGTCTACAAAGCAAAAGAGCAGTAGCCAAGAGTTGTAGATGCTTTATGGATTATTTCTGTGTTGGGATTTCAACAGCCACATGTGAATGTTGACAATCCCCAGTCAACATTTACAATCACATGTCTTAATGTCTGAAAATATGAAAATAACAACCAATAGTTCTTATTAGGTTCATTTCATTTGTCTTAACACAATAATAGAATAGACCAGGAAGCATAAGGCCTCTATCAGGAATTCAGTCTGTCTTACAAACTGCATTGGTTTTCAATTTATTTCTTGGCAAAATTCAAAATGCTAATGATGACCTTTAAAGCTTGAAAAAGGTTTAGATCCTTTTAGAATGTTTTAAGATCCTCATCCTATATCGGTCAGTCTAATCACTAGATGGTGAGACCATGTTTTGTGTCTTAGTTATAGTGAAACCTGAATTGATAGAGACAAGAGAACGATCTGAATTTAAAGAGTGGAATTCCCTGTCCTCCAAGTTCCAAGCTACCTGAATCCCTCTTTGATAGCCATTCATCTATACATATGTTCTACAGTGAATATAATTTTTATTTGATATTTTATTGTAGTTAATATATCCTTGTTACTACATAATGTCTCTTTGTATGAGGAGTCAATCCAAGAGTAGAAATGGGTGGCTATAAAAATTGAATATAGAAATTAAATAAATAAAAGTAGTTTTTGACTATTAAACATCTCGTCCATCAAAGCATAAGCGTTCAAAGGGAGGAATGTCACCTTTTATAAGAAATAAATACTGCTGTCCAGTCATTGGAAATGAAAACCTAACCCAAAGATCTTCAACTTTGGGGCTGGAGAATCATGCTTGGAATTTTGAAGAGATGCTTTGAGCATTCTCTTAAAATGGCTGACGAGAAATATTTGCCTGTTCTCCAAATTACTGCCATGGTGGGGGTTAAGCATTTATAAAGCACAAATTTATTCCATTTGCTACTATTATTTCTTCAAGATCCCTCTCCATCTGCCCTTTGGGGTCCCTTTTAAATCCCTCAGGCTTTCTTGGAAATAAAATGGGGCCAGGGGCTATCCTTTTGATCTGCAGCATGCCAGCTTCCCATCTTTTAATTAAGAAAATTTTCTAAAATGTAAAAAAGCTGGTAGAGCATGAAGTCTGGAGGTGTCAAGGGAAACATCCACAGATAAGTGGGTGGGATTGTATTTCATTAGGGACTTCGGTTTTAGGCATTTAAAAATCATTACAGTATGGGGGGGGGGGAACAGATTACATATTAACAAAATTGCTATAAAAATCAGTATTGCTGTTTTTGTTTGCTATTAGGTCTTGTTTTCTCATTCTTCAGCTGAAGAGTTTTAAGAGCAGCTTCCTTTTAGCACCGAGGCAAAAACACATATGTAAAAGCTGCCATTCCTCTTATAAGGATGTATCAACCCAGTCAGAAGGAGAGGTGGTTGCATTGCCAAGCTTATATTGGGGTACTCACATCAATGTTTGTGACAGTTGAATGAGTGCCATGAATGGATTGCTGCCCACAGCTCAGTGAGTGTGCAAATAAGGCATGCTGCCTTTGACAGCAAGGCAGGTTACCTGTGCCAAGTGTATAAGAACTGTAAACTTCAGGTTGCTATAAAGTTCACATTGCTGAATCATGGATATGTTTAATAAGTAGTTGTGTCCTTTTTTAGTAAAGCAATGTGGTTTACATTTAAGATTAGGTTAGCAGTTAGCAGGACTTCTGTTGCAATTCTATTTTCGAGGGGATTATAACTTGGCTGTAAAAAGTTGACTGGAGAGATGAGGTTTAACAGAGACAAGGCCTTGGCTCAGCCGTCAATGTGGGAAGTGCTCTTTTGCAGCTATTTTTTTTTTTAAAAAAGAAAAAATTTCAAATAGTTATATAGCAAAAGTATAAGTATGTCTTTGGCTATTTACAGAGTAGATTTATATGGCATCTTACCACAATCAACCGATTCAGAAACCACATTTTTTAATCAACCCTCAATTTTTAGGAATATCAAAAAAAAAATGGAATCATTGCTCATAGTCACAGCATTGAAAAAACAAGGGATCAGACTAACAAGTGATTATGCATAACTTAATGCTCAAATTGTAGAAAAACAGCTATATTTCTCCCCAGAGATACTACAGCTCTGAAATATATCTATTTCCTCCCCCCCACCCCCCCTTTCATTCAGTTGCCATTCATTCAGTTGAGATAAAGATCTATACCTATAGGGACCGCTATGCTGGAAGGTTCCTCAGAGAACATTTTTATATATTTAGAACAGAGGTCTTCAAACTTGGCAGCTTTAAGTATAGATGGCTTAACCACAGGTGACTGGAGAATTCTGGGAGTTGAAGTCCACAAGTCTTAAAGCTGCCAAGTTTAAAGACCTCTGATCTAGATGTTGGAGAAGGAAGTCCACAGGTTAATATTGTTTCAAGCCCATTTTCACCTGAGAAGATTCCAAACTCTTACGTTAACCCTTCCTTAGGAAAATGGAATAGAAGTGGACATAGGGTCCTCTCAGGTCTTCTCTTTAAGTTAGTTGAATCAGCAGAGCAACATGCCAGCTATTTAAGTTTTAAACATTATGGGGGGAAAGCTTCCAAAGTCCTTGCCACAGAGAAACAGCTCTGCCAGCTCAACTGTTTACCACCTCTTTGATGCCAAAAGCCTGGAAAGGACAGAGTGCCCAGAATGGCTGAGACAGCAGAGAGAGTAATACTACAACAGCAATAACAATATTGCCAACTAACTTACTTAGTTGTCCACCTCCACCCAAAAAAAGATGCTAGAAAGTAATCTGACCATAGATCTCTGCTGGACTAGGTGTCTTGCAGAAGAAGAGGTTTGAGATGGACATGAGGACATCAGGATTGTGGTGAGACCAAAGCCGGAGGACTTAGAGTTAAAAATGGAAGGATGCACAATAGATACAGGATGGACAGAGGGTCAAGAGAGACTTGTGGGAGAAGACTAATTCCTGGGAAATAAGAAAAGTTACTTCTAACCAGCTCCCAAAGAAGAGAGGACAGTTGTGCTAATGCAAGTGCAGGGGTGCAGGTTACTTTTGGGTGCTGCACCAGCATCCTTATTAAAAACAAAATCACATTGTTAAAGCCATTGACTTTAAATTCATGAAATAACAGTGTTCCCCATAGCTTCAGATTTTGCTCTGTCTCATAAAAATTACAACTCAATGGCAATTTTTACAAAGGCTTTGGGGAATGCGCCCAACATTTTTGCAAACCTCATATAGTCACCCCCGTACCCCATCTCACAATTTGTACAGTCTTGATTAGAAGAGCAAAATAAGTTTTTCAGTCCCTAAGAGTTAAAATATGAGAGAAAGAATAGCTGTCTTGACCAAGCCAACATGAGATGTCCATTCATCAGAACACCAGACTAGTAGCAGCAAAAAGATGTAATTACCTCAAATCCCATTGGGCTGGATGGGCCACTAGTAAAGTGGCAGCATTTGCAATAACAGAAGCAAACTTGGAGACAGCAGTGAAGGACAAACTGAGAAAGATTTATTGCCCCCTCCCTGCCCCCCTCCCAGAAAGAAGCCTTCCTGGAAACAAGCTAAGTGATCAGAGAGTAGTTTTGGTCCCCTCCATCAGTTTCATCAAGAATTTTTGGTATGGTACTCAGTGTGCCAATAACCATGTGGGACCACCAGAGCTGGTTTATGCCATAGTCTTTCAACATTCGTTTTCAAATCTTGAGACTTTGTGATCTTCTCCAATTCTTTGTCTTCTACTCTATATCCCTTAATGTTGCCACATCAATTACTCACACTTTCTTCTTTTCAGTCACAGTTATAGCTGGTGTATTATGAATCAAGCCTGTATTTGGAAATCTGACAATATTGTAACCTGCTCTTTTTCAAATACTTTTTCAACTATATATCCCCATTACTAGTACATGATAATTTTTACAGATGTTCCAGTGAATCTTTTTGGCGACTATGTTGTGTGATTGTTCATAATCAGTTTGTGCAATCTTCTTGCATATACTTCTGAACAGAGTATATGATGTACTGTTTCTTCTGCTTCTTTGTACAATCTGCACTTTGAATCATTTGCTGATTTTTTTCAATTCTGGCCTTGACTACATTAGTTCAAATAGCTTGCTCTTGAGAAGCCAAAATCAAGCCTTCATTTTTTTTTATTGTTCACTCGTAAGCCATTTTTCTTTATCCATTTTCTCTTCAATCTTTTGTAAAAATTGACCAAGTAATGCTTTTCCTTGCCAGCATTCTATTCATGTTTTTATTATATTATTTCAATGTTCACTTTTTGTTCACTGTACAGTTAATAAGTTCCATTTTTTAACTTACATCAGTGCTTGTTCAGGGTTTCTTTTACAATAATCAGCCAATGCACGTTTCTCTTCTTCAACAGCTTGTCTTCTATTTTTGCGGGTCAGATATAATCTATCAATATCACCATGGGGATGTAATGCATGTTGAATAGTCAACACTTCCTTAATTTTTGGTCCAAATTGTCCAGTTAATAATTCCAACAATGCATCCTATCACAGATATGGCCCAGGTATTAATAGCTTTGATGGTACTTACAATTCAATTTTGTCTTTAGCAATTTTCTCACACTCTTGGACATACTCTTTATTAATTACATTTTTAACTTGTTCATACTTGATATTATCCGACTGTAAAATGCCCAGATGCTTATAAGCTTCATCTTGATTGCTCCTAATGATTTTAGCCATTTGGCATTTCAATTCCATTGTGTCTTTGATTTTACTCTGCTTTATTGATATTATACTATATTTCTCTGGGCCAAATTCCATTCCAATATCTGTATAGGAGACAGCTTGACAATCTATATTAAAAATCTTAGTGGTGTTGTTGTTGTTATTGTTGTTGTTGATGATGATATGATGATGGTTGCCTTCAACCAATGTTGACCTTGTCAAGTCCCTGTCAAGTTTCTGAGGGTTTTTTGAGGTGGTTTGCCTTGCCTATTTCCACAGGCTGAAGAGAGTCACTGGGCCAAGGTCACGCAGCTCACTTTGTGCCTAAGAATGGACTAGAATTGACAGCCCCTAGGCTGGCATCTTAACCACTACACCAAACTGGCTCTCATTATTATTATTACATTGTTATAAATGTAAGCAATTTATGGTATGAAAGATCCCTATCATGTTAACAATACAACATACTACAAAATTCCAAACTTTGAAACACATCCAGATAGCTTCTAAAATCCCATAATACAGGGAGGAAGAGCCAGAGAAAAAACAACAAGCAAGTGTGATTTGGCAGACCCTAAATAATGAAGGCCTGTAGCAGGCCAACTATAGGGGCATCTCCTTTTCCCAGGGCTTAGGTTGGAACCAAATAAAGTTGAGTAGAATGAGATCACCTTCTCCATTCCTTCACAAATCCATGTGAAGGCGCAGCCCCTGATACCAGTCAGTTTCTTAACAAACTCCAGACATGCCCATTGTCAGGAAGGGAGACATCTCCCAAACCCTCTTCATTTATTCTTGCTTCCAAACAATAATCACTTAATCTCACTCATTTGGGTATGGAGTCTGAAGAAAGCCAGTTGGAAAGGATTTGGGGTTTCTATTATGCCAGCTAAAAAATGCTCTCTGTGTGCCTGTATGTGCGTGCTGGCGTACACATGTATTCCTCCTTTTAAAAGGTGTAGAATTAGCCTTTAATAGAGTTGGCAGACACTCTGGCTCTTGCTGCACAGGGGGACAAATATGTGTTGTTCAGATCCAAAGGAACATTTTCATCACGGAGCACAATGTTTGCAAGCATGAGTCCAGAGACAGCTTTCTCCATCTGTAAATATGTCAAGAACAAATTGGCAGAGGCGATCTTCTGTGCAACTGGAATGCACAGGAAATAGCTGGAACTATACTTATCCATAAAATAAACAGCTTAATTCCCACCGCCACCCCCAAAATGGCTCTTCTCGTGTCCTGCTCACCGTGGTGTGGATGGAAAGCTGCCTTCCACTCAGCTTTTAAAGCAGAGCTCAAGTGTGTCATTAAGAGGAGGCTGCTCCCTTCAACTAACCGCAGTCACCAACAGAACCCTGGGTAACTGAAACCACTTCCCCAGCTGTTCCTCGACATATAATCAAACAGGCCATGTAAAATTCTGTTGAAATCCTGCCAGGGTTTCCCAATGAAATCGGGGTATTATACCTGGCAGGAATCCTAAATCCTTAAAATATCAGCTGCCCCTGAGCAACTCAGCTTTGTAGCGGGGTAGAAAAAACAAATACATCCTCCTTAAAGAACTGCTTCGATACCATGTCTTCCTATCATTTTTAAATGTATGCAATTAAAATGGCCGAGAGGATACTTGCATTTTAAGTCTCAAAACTGCATTGACCCCTGTTAGAGGAATGCAGATCGCTCTGATGCACTTTTTAACAGGCAACCTACTTTTCGATATTCTTGCCTTGTTGTATCCTTCCAACAAAACAGATCAGTCATGGCAAGTTCCAATGAAAGTCAGTTCCCAGATTTATTCATCACACTAAGCCATCACGTTGCTGGATTTTGCCATGGCGCAGCATGGGAACCCAGCCACTGTGGGTTGGAAACCGCGGGTTGTGGCACAGCATAGTTGTTATGGTTATTAATTGGCTGACTGGTTGGGTGATTAAGATAACATTATGTGAAACATACTATGGCTTAATTCAGAAGTGCCAACTTTTTTCAGCTCAAGAGCTACCTCAAGGTTTGTGTCGCATGTCAGAATGTCGCTGCTGAGGCTCATTCTTGAAGACACAGGTTGCAGCTTTCAAACACGCTCAGCCAACACAAATCAGAGCATACTATGATTTCATCATAATTCTATTTTCTGAGAACCATATGGAATGTAGGGAATCATTAACAGTTCATTTGAATAGAATAGAATAGAATAGAATAGAATAGAATAGAATAGAATAGAATAGAATAGAATAGAATAGAATAGAATAGAATAGAATAGAATAGAAGTGTGACTGGACACACAAGGAATTTCTCTTTGGTGCATATGTTCTCAGTGTACATAAAAAGACAAGAGACACTGGTCAAGAATCACAGGGCACAACACCCAGTGACAGTCATAGGGTACAATAAGCAATCAAAAATCGAATCATTTGCATCATTGTAGTTTCCCACAATTCTTTGAGATTGAGGGAGGATAATTTCAAATTCTTTAATCTTAATATTTCCATGCAACTCTTCCATCCACAGATGTTCCAAGCAGTCTGCGAAGTTAAAAATGAAAGATATAAATAGCATCTATCTAAATAATATCCATTTCACATGTATAGATTTTTTTTAAAAATATATGCCCAACAGCCAATAAAGGCTGAATCAATCCGAGATTCCTGCCAAAATAAAACAGTTTCCTAGCTGCATATTTTAGTAAAGACTTATGTGAAAATTCAGATTGTACTGTTAGGGGGTTGGGATCGCACTATTTAAAATTAATCTCTACATTTGCTAATCTGAAGGTATTATTTCTGTTTTCTGCATTGCCAGAAATATATCACGAAGGCAAGAATCTGAATTTCCAGGGTCCTTTTCTTCAGATCAAACAAAAGACACTTGAATCGAGTGTAAAGTTTTTGGACTGTTTACATTGTAACTTCTAAAACAGGGCTCTCAAACTCCTGGCCTGCAGTCCAGATGCATCACACGCTGGCGACGCCCACGCCCGGTTTAGTGAAGGGGGAAAAAGTCCCAATATGTCACGTGACACCATCGTGACAATGCGAGTTTGACACCCATGTTCTAGACGGTATCACCAGTCAATGTGAAGAATTACAGCATACCTGCCAAGTTAAAACAATCAAGTAAAATGTAAGATCTTCGCCGTGATTAATTAACAACACAAAAAAACCTGATACATCTCCTTGCCAAAGTATACACTCTTATGTTTACATATCTAAATATTTTGATGGCTTTCAGAAGCAAATTATCTGTCCCACAAACAGGGATTTCCACTGGGGCATATCTAACTACTCCACTGTTAGCAGTTATTACCAGTTATAAGTCTAAGTCTGGCAAGAGGCACTTCTGCTGATAACTCAGGAAATACAGTTGCATTTCCAACTTCGTCACTTGCCTCCTCTTGTTTCTGTACCTCTGACCTTCAGCTAGCTATGTAGGCCTGGTTCATTGTGAGAAGGTCACTCAGCTTGTACAGATAGTCCTCAGCTTATACCAATTCATTTTGTGACTTTTCGAAGTTACAACAGCATTGAAAAAAGTGACCTTTGTCCATTTTTCACATGACTATTGCAGCATCTCCATGTTCATAAGATCAAAATCCAGATTTTTGGCAACTGACTCGTATTTATGATGTTTGCAATGGCCCAGGATCATGTGATCGCCTTTTGCGAACTTCTGACAAGCAAAGTCAACGGGGGAAGCCAGATTCACTTAACAACCGTGTTACTAACTTAACAACTGCAATGCTTCACTTAACAATTGTGTCAAGAAAGGTTGTAAAATGGTGCAAAGCTCACTGAACTGTCTTGCCTAGCAACGGAAATTTTGGGCTCAGTTATGGTTGTAAATCGAGGACTACTTATACCTTCTGTTAGTTCTGAACACTTCCTCTCAAATTTGGTTTGAGAAGGCCCAACCTTGAACATGAGGTACAATCACAGCATCACTGGTCTTTGACTTTTTGCCATGTGAACCGTACTGAGATATGCCAACAATAAATGTATAAGTTTTTGATTCAAATATTACTCTTAAAGTATCCCTGAAACTTCAAGCAAACTGTTCAGCCAATCCATTTGTAGCTCAGTGAAATGGTGCTGATGCTACATGTCTTTTCAGGAATGCCATAACTGTTCAAAAAATATGGTCTACTGTCACTTGCTATTTGTTCTGGAACATCTGCTTTCTGCAGGGAGTCTCTTATTACATATCTGATCTGGGTGGCTTTTGTTGTTGAGGTTCCTGGAAACACCTTGAGTCATTTTTGAACATGCACCTACTGACACTGAAAAATATTGTGCCTATAATAGTGTGGTGACGTCTGTATTAATCCTTTGCCATAGTAAGCAGATGGTTCTCACAGGTGAAGTGGTATTGCCCTTAACAACTTTGGGATATGCTGACAACCTGAAAACCAGGGGTGAAATGCTCCCGGTTCGGACCAGATCACCCGATCCGGTAGCAATGGAGGTGGGTGTTTGGAGAACCGGTAGCAACCTGCCCCCCACCTCCCATGCCATCCCACACAATCATCAGAGGCTTTTTTTACTTTTAAAAGCATTTTTTTCTACAACTACAGCCAAAAAAATGCTTTTAAAAGTTAAAAAAAAAAGCCTCTGATGATCATGCGGCTCGTCAAAGGCATTTAAAAGAAAAAAACCCTTTTTTTTCTTTTAAATGCTCTGATGATCCAAGCTGAGTTCCCTGATCGGTAGCCTCTGCCGATCAGGAAACTCAGCTTGGTTCGTCAGAGTATTTAAAAGAAAACAAGGGGGTTTTTTTTCTTTTCAATGCTATGACGATCCCAGCTGAGTTTTAAAAAAGCCTCTGCCAATCAGGGAACTCCACTCAGGGATCGTCAGAGCCGAAGAGGTTGTAGAAAAAATGGTTTTAAAAGTAAAAAAAAAATTGGCCACGCCCACCCGGTCACATAACCCCCCCCCCACCAAGCCACGCCCACAGAACCGGTAGTAAGAAATTTTACATTTCATCCCTGCTGAAAACCTTTGCACATTGTTTGATCTGTGAGTCTATTTCTGCCCACGAAATAGCATAAGGAATTATTGTTTTCTCCTTTATTATCCCAAGGTAGGAAGTGCTTAGCTCTCCCAACTCTCAAGTTCTCAACCCAGATGGTGCGATGACCCTCCAACCCCACATCATACAGCTGCCATCAAATATGCATTCCTCACAGCATATAAAACTCGAAGTACTGAGACGTTTGCTAGGTATTCCTGTCATTCTGGAATAACAGACAGTATTAAGTCTCTCCTTGTTTCTCTCTAAACTATCTCAGCTGTGAGAGGAAGAGTCTCAACCCTTGTGACAAAAAACATGTCAAAGGAAACTCCATTTAATGTTGATTTTTCAGGCTGTTTATTCTGCAGGGGTAAAATAAACAATCCATCAGCATTTGCATATTGAATATCCTTTTGAATTCTGCCTTGTTTCTGCTTTCTCCAAGGGACAAAGCCCAGAGTTGGATTAAAGCAGCTGCTCTAAGCAGAATCTCATTGAAGGTTGATAATGGTGGCTGACTATCCATGATAACAAACCCCCTTCTAAACCAAGATTGGTTAAAATGCTTAAATCCTCAAACAGACCTCAGAGCTTCCAAGTCTACATATGATTCTTCTTTAAAATTGGAAACTACTATGGTGTGAAAGCTGTTAGGCATTCACTGCTCTCCTCTGCAATGCAGAACACAACAAATAGGTCAATGCCATATTGTAAGAATTACAAGCTACCATCAGTAGTAAAAGTGGGTGGTGTTCAAAGTCACTGTTTTCTTTTGTAGAACGTTAGTACCCACCTCTCTCCTAGAAGAATGAAATAATTTGAGAAATATTAAAAAGACAGAATATTATATTTCCCTGGATGAGAAATAGAGAAACATGCTCTTGGAGACAGAAAGTAGCCCCCACCTTTCTTGATGCCCTCAGCAGATGTCAGCATTTAAGAGATAAAGAGCTTATTGAGATCTAGGTAGCTCTAAATTCCCTGCAGCAAGGTCTGAACAAAGGTAGGATTAGCCCTCAGCCACAATAGGAATTGCCCAATAAGCCCCTTCATTGCATCAGCAGACCAAGTTTCAACCAAGCTTGGCTCAGACAACCTACAGAGCCAGCTATGACCCCTACAACAGCCAATAGAATACATGTTTTTGCACAGGAACAGGAAGCTCAAGGTCAAAGCCCAAGAGAAGATATAACCACCACCACCCCACTCTCAACTGCATGTGTTCAACTGCCTAGAACCATGCATGTGCTTCTGCTTCATCAATAAATGGACACTCTTTCCAATCAGCCTCCAGCCTCCATTTTGTTTCCAGTCCCTTTTTCCTGGCTTGGAACTGAACCAGATGGATATTTCTTCCAAGCCTTTGCTTGTTCAAGTTCACCCTTCCACTGCTATCACCTCCCCACTGGCAAAGTGTTTGAGAGACAGATTCCTGATGGCTAAATTTGGCAGGGAAATGGTTATAATAATTAACAAATCAAAAATCAATGTGGCAGTTGTGGAGAGCATTCACAATTATTTGAATTTTCTTTTCGTGTTACTCCAGGCCGGTGTTTCCCAAACTTGGCAACTTTAAGATATGTGGACTTCAACTCCCAGAATTCCCCAGCCAGCACTGCTCCAGGCCTTATATGTTAAGGATGTGACAACAATATGTAATAATAGCTTTTAAAAACACAATTGTCATGTCACACTCTAAGACAGGGGTCCCCCAACCACCCAGGCTATGGCCCACTACTGAGCCTTGAGCCATTCGGAACTGTGCTGCAGAAGTGGTGGATGAGTGGGGAGTGCACGTGCATCCCCACTTGGGCCACCAGCAGGTGAGCGTATGCACGCACACTCCATTTGTGCAAGCAGCTTGCACACGTGCCTGCTGCTCATGCATATGGAGCTGTGCGCGCGCGCTTGCCTGCCACTCATGCAGAAGTATCTCCTCTCCCCACCCCCTGCTAGTCCACAAAACTGGAAAAATTGGGGAACTCAGCTCTAAGGTGTATACTCTGCCAATTTCTGCAATGCTGTCTTGAAGTTTTGCAGTTACACCTCATCATTCTCTGCTGTGACAGTGATATCATCTAGGTGCCCAGCGAGGTCTTGTGGCACTTGGTCTCTGTCTCTCTGCAGGCGGTACTCCACAAACAAGTCTGTAATAGAAGTATAATTCTTTGCAAGAGTTGTATTTCTGCTGAGAAGGCGAAGCCCCTCAAAATATTCCTCTGTACTTATAGATTCAAGCTTCTGCTAGATCTATTTTGCTGAAAGATCACCCGGCAAAAGTAGCATAAATTTCCTTAATTCTGGACAAGAGAGATTGTCAGCCTGTAATAGTGTATTAGCGCTAACATGAAAATCATCCAGATCGCCGGGTGATTTTCAGGCAATCTTCGCAACACCTGAAAAATAGGTTTTATTTTTTTTTCCCCCAGTTAGGGCAAAATGAGATATAGCCAATGGCTTTCAATCAAATTTTGATTAAATTCCCTCAGCTTCTGTCCTACTAGGGTGGTTTTTTTGTGTGTGCATGACATATGGACTTAGACATGATTTATGAAGCTTGGTTGTGATATTGTGTTCTTTTTTAAATAATGGTTGATTTGTTTGTCTTTAGCAAATGCTTTGCTTATTCTCTAAGCAACAGGCCTTCTGGCAAGCGCCCCCTATCGTTCATTTTCTCCAGGTTTTACCTTTACATTCAGCTGGTGTCTATGAACCTCTGTCACAACGATAGCACAGTTCATGCTGATGTATGAATCTCTGTATGCTACTGCAGGCTTAGTCACATTTTCTTTTATTCCTAATTACAGATCTATAACATCTTTAACTGCAGTTTCCATGTAGATGGTGATTTCAAATGATCTCTTAAATATTAAATCTGCCTCTTTTAAAGTCGGTTAATTAAAATACAGAACCTTAAAAATGTTAAGAGGAATGTCTCAGCCTCATTTTCAGTGAATTAATTATGGTGGTCTCTCTCTTTTTTAAAAAAAAAATCCACTTGTCTACGAGCATATGGACAGGGTTACCTCCTCTTTGAGAGAAATATTTAAAAATCTCATTCTCCCTTTCCTGCAATTTCTCACACAGAGCCAGAATTTTAGGAAGGAACCATTGCTTTCTTGTCCCAAAATAATAGGTATAAATCAATGCCAGCAAATATTTGCCATTTAATGTCACTAATATGTACTAACATGCCCATTCCACTGAAAGGGATATGCAAGCTACAAAAGAAATATCTTCTCTGTAAAAAGGGACAAAATAGTGTTGTTTGTTTGTAACCATTCAAATGGGATTCATGAATTACAGCGAGGACATTCCACATCAACGTGATGGGAAGAGATTTATTTGACCTCATTAAATTCATCTGTATTCAATCGGAGAAGCATGCTACTCAGGATTGTGGTGGTAGCTATCTATCTGTTGCACTTTTTCTCCCCCTTTTATAACATTGAAGCTACTAACAATAACTTTGACATTAGGCAGAAGCATCACTGCTGCAATTTAAATATTCTTAAACTACACCAAATGAGATTTTGAAGATAAACGTAACTAGAACCTCCTGGAAATAATGCTGATTGTAGCAAAAGTGCAGATTATTCCCATAAACAAGGTCTGTCACGCCCTTGGCAGGAGGAAGTTGGATCCTGTTATCTGTAGCGAAGCTTCGACATTCATCTAAGCAGCCATAATAATATCCTTGTCATAAGTTACTAGGAGATGTACTAGGAATGTAAACATGGATGTGTTTAGGAATATGGGAGATCTAAAGAAGAAACACAAACTAGAACTAAGGCAAACAGTATTTAGTTTCATTTTCACTGTATTGTTAAAATTTCATTTACTTTTGAGTCCTCTTTTCGCAGTGCTGGAAAGCTCTAAGATAATATTTGCAGCTCAGGGTTGACCAGTAGGGCCCTCGCTGCTACTGATGATGTTATCTAGTTTGGTAATGAAACGTCTACAAGAAAACCACCAAGCTCAGAGAGCACCAAGGACCCCATAGTGAATAAAGCACATGCATTAGGATGACGCCAAAATAGTAAACATTATCTGAAATGTTATAAAGAATTATATCAAGACCAGTGGTGGGTTTCACTTACCTTTGATACCGGTTCTCTCGCGCATGTGCAGACCGTATTTGATGACCTCCGGGTGGGTGGGCAGAGCCTCCCGCCAGCGTTGCTACCGGTTCACAAGAACCAAACCAAACCAGGAGCAACCCACCACCGATCAAGACACAACACTTGTTTATATTTACTGTGTATGTGCTTCAGTGTGTTGCTGCTTGCATTTTGCTTAAGAATATGTTTGCTGATCTGTCCCCCCCCCTTCAGAGACCCACAAAAAACACAGCCAGCCGAGGGTTAAGACTCACTTGGCACACTCTGCAGTTCTTATCTCAACCTTGGCAGCGATATGCACACCGTCTGCCAAGGACTTTATTGGTTTACACAAACAAGAAAATCACCTACGTAGCTTTGCCGTTCATCCAGCTTCCAAGACTACGAGGTTGCTCCGTTTGTTTAGCTGTGCAGTTAGCTTTGTTCGTCACGAACTTCGTGACCCATTGTACTGTCTTAAATAGATATGCTTCTGGGTGTGGTCCAGTGAGTCATGGATCCTATGACTCCAATCCAATGACTCAGGATTTCCTCATACGCCGCAGCTGCAGTACCCTTTTCTCTCGCCTTCTTTGGCGTGCGTCCAGGAATGACGTCTCTCCCTCACTCTCATCTGAGACACCTGTTTCCCCACTACTTGGCTCTCTTTCAGCTGGCACCTGAGCCGGTGCCAGAGGGGGAGGGCTGGGAGATCTGGCTGGCTCCTCTTCCTCCTGCTCAGAGTTGCCTTCCTCCAAAGGGATAGGCTCAGAGGACGGGGCCACAACACTATCCCCCACCGCAGGGCCCTTCCCCCGGGTCTGACGGTCGGGATGGGGTCGGGACGGGAACTGTTCGTGGAAAGTCCGCACCAGGTCAGGGGCCTGAACGGCAGATGCGTCCACCCAGGTGAAATCCTCGGCCCCGTACCCTTTCCAAGCGATGAGGTATTGGAAGCGCCCCTTCAGCCAACGGGAGTCCCGAATACTGTCCACCTCATACGTCGAGGCGTCGTCCTCGTCGGCTGCGGCTGGGGGGGCAGGCGGCGGCGGGCGGCGGAGACGGCTAGTGGGAGTCTCAGGGACCAGGAGGGACCGATGAAAAACGGGGTGGAGCCGCATGGAGCGGGGTAGAGTCAACCGATAGGCCACCGGGTTGATGACCGCCTCGATGGGGAAGGGACCGATAAAGCGGTGGGCCAGTTTCCGCACCGGCTGGTCCGTGGGGAGGTGTTTCGTGGACAGCCACACCCGATCTCCAACTTCCAGCGGTGGCGTCGCCCGGCGGCCGCGATCGGCGAACCGTTTATAGTCCTCTTTCGCCCGGATCAGCTGCCGCCGCACCAGTTGCTGCACCGCCTGCAGCTCCGAGAGGAAGTCCCGGGTCTCAGGAACAGGGGAGTCCATGATGGTCAACGGAAAAAAACGTGGATGGTACCCGACGTTGGCATGGAACGGTGTCATCTGGGTGGAGGTATGTTGGGAGTTGTTAAAAGCGAACTCCGCCAGGGGAAGGTACTCGGCCCAGTTGTCCTGCTGCTGGTTGACAAAACAGCGGAGGTACTGCTCCAGTATGCCAATGACCTTCTCCGTGCCCCCGTCAGTCTCCGGGTGGTGTGATGACGACAGGCACACCTGCACCTCCAGCGCAGCCATCAGGCTTTTCCAGAAGCGGGCCGTGAACTGGGCCCCGCGATCCGAAACCACCCGGTCCGGCAGGCCGTGGAGGCGGAAGATGTGTTGCAGGAACAGGCGAGCCGTGGTACGAGCTGAGGGCAGGCCGCGGCACGGGATGAAATGTGCCATCTTCGTGAGCGCATCCACCACCACGAGGACGGTCGTGAACGTAGCGGACAGGGGCAGGTCAGTCAGGAAGTCCATGGAGATGGCTCCCCACGGTCTCTCCGGTGTCGGCAGCGGCTGGAGGAGTCCAGGAGGGGGGCCGGACGCGGCTTTGGCCTGTCGGCATGGCACACAGGACGTCACGTAGGCGTGCACGTCGTGCCGTACCCGAGGCCACCAAAAAGTCCGCGTCACTAGGTTCAAGGTCTTAAAGAAGCCGAAGTGCCCCGCCGCGGGGTTGTCATGGCACTGGTTCATGACGAGGGCTCGGAGCGGACTTGTGGGCACGTACAGCCGACCCCGGTGCCTGAGCAAGCCCTCCTCCACGGTCCATGGGGACGCGGGGCCGACGTCCGCTCTCCGCTGCTGCGACCAGTCGTCCCGTCGCTGCGCTTCCAGCACCTGAGTCCGCAGGTCCACCGGTTCCTGGACCGCGGCCAAGGAGTCCGCTGGCAGCACCGTCCGGGGGGAAAGGGAGTCCTTTGGGCAAAAGTATTCCGGCTTACGGGATAGCGCGTCCGCCCTCTGGTTGAGGTGGCTCGGAATGTATGTGACGTGGAAGTTGAACCGGGCGAAAAACAACGACCACCGGATCTGCCGCTGGTTCAAATTCCTGGCCGTGGTGAGGTGCTCCAGGTTCCGATGGTCCGTCCGCACCTCCACCTGGTGTCGGGCCCCCTCGAGGTGATGTCGCCAAGCCTCGAACGCGGCCTTGATAGCCAGCAACTCCTTTTCCCAGATGGTGTAGTTGCGCTCGGAAGGAGTGAGTTTCCGGGAGTAGTAAGCGCAGGGAAAAAGAGTGCCACCATCCACCGGAGCCTGTAGCAGCACCGCTCCAATCGCCACGTTGGACGCGTCTGTCTCAACCACGAACGGACGGTGTGGATCGGGGTGCCTCAGGACCGGCTCCGTGACAAAGGCCTGCTTGAGAACCTCGAAGGCCTGCTGCTGCGGGGGCCCCCACTGGAACGGAACCTTCTTCCGAAGGAGCTGGGTCAACGGCACGGTCAGGGTGGCAAAGCCCGGGATGAAGGTCCGGTAGTAGTTGGCGAATCCCAACAGACGCTGGACGTCCTTCACCCGACGCGGGGGTTCCCAACTGCGCAAGGCCGCCACCTTGTGTGGGTCCATCGCGATGCCCTCGGGGGTGATGATGTGCCCGAGGAACTCTATGGAAGTCTGGAAGAAGTAACATTTCTCCAACTTCGCATAGAGCTGGTGCTCCCGCAGGCGCTGCAGGACCTGGCAGACATGCTGGAGGTGACTCTCCGGGGTCCGGGAATAGATCAAAATATCATCCAGGTAGATCACCACGAACCGATCCAGCATGTCCCGGAACACGTCGTTCATCAAGTGCTGGAAGACCGCGGGGGCGTTGGTCAACCCGAACGGCATGACGGTATATTCAAAGTGTCCGTATCGGGTGCCAAATGCCGTCTTCCACTCGTCCCCCTCTCGCATCCGCACCAGGTTGTAGGCTCCCCGGAGGTCGAGCTTGGTGAAAATCGAGGCCTCCCGCAACCTCTCCATCAGCTCCGGGATCAGCGGCAGGGGATAGCGATTCCGTACCGTGATGGCATTCAAGCGCCGGTAGTCGCAACACAGGCGCAAGTCCCCCGTCTTCTTTTTCACGAAGAGGACTGGGGCCGAGAGCGGGGAGGTCGAAGGCCGGATGAACCCACGGGCCAGGTTCTTGTCCAGAAAGTCCCGTAAGGCGGCCAGCTCGGGCTCCGACATGGAGTACAGGCGTCCCGAGGGCAGGGGCGCGTTGGGCATCAAGTCCACCGCGCAGTCGTAGGGTCGGTGCGGGGGCAAGCGATCCGCCTCCTTCTCGCTGAACACGTCGGCGAAGGATGTCAGCTCCGGAGGCAAGGAGACGTTCGGGGCAGAGACGTCCTGGCCGGCACAGGTGTGGCGAAGGTGGTCGACACACTGCAGGCTGGGGAACGAGATGGCATTTCTCGACCACGCCACCTGAGGGTCGTGCGCCCGAAGCCAGGCCATCCCCAGGACCAAGGGGAAGTGCAGGTCCGCCGTCACATAAAACTGGATCGCCTCCTCATGGTTCCCAATGGCAAGGCGCAAGGGCTGAGTAGCGAAGTTGATGGGCCCCGCCACAAGTTCCCGCCCATCAATAGTTTCGACCCTCAACGGAGGGTCCACTGGAACCAAGGGAACCTTGTAATGGGCCACAAAGGCCTGGTCCATAAAGTTCGTGGTGGCCCCCGAGTCCACCAGCGCGTGCGCCTGGAGCCCCTCCGACCGGTTAGCCAACAACACCCGGGTGTTCAAAATCAGGTGCCGAGGGGGCTCACAGTCCACAGCCGCCGCCTCCGGCGGGGCATGGTCACCTGCCTGACCCAGAGTTTCCCCTAGGCCAGGCCTGACCCGTTTCCCGGCTGGTCACGCCGAGGCTCCGGAACAGGCTTGAGCGATCCACTCCGCTTCCGGGGACACGAGGCGGCGAAATGTCCAGCCTCGCCGCAATAGAGGCACAACCCCCCTTGGCGTCTCCGCATCCGCTCCTGGGCCGTCAGTTGAGGTCTGGCTGCTCCGAGCTCCATGGGCTCCTCAGCCGTCGCCACCAAACGCGGTACGGTCCGGGGCGCTGTTGGTACGAAACGCGGGGGTGCCGGCACTGTCGGTGGTTCCGGAAGAGCCCTACGGGGCCGTCGCCGTTGTAGGCGGGCATCGATGCGCAGGCATTGGGTCACCAGCGTGTCCAGGGTCTGTGGCGCCTCCACCCGAACCAGCTCGTCCTGCATCTCATCGCAGAGGCCGTCCTGGAAGGCATCCATCAGCGCCGCCTCATTCCAGGCCGAATCCTGGCCTAGCAATCGGAACTCCGCAATATAGTCCTGCAGGGGGCGCTTGCCTTGGCGGAGGTCTTTGATGCGCCTCGCTGCCGTCTGCACCCGGAGGGGGTCCTCAAACATGGTGCGCAGGTGTTGCAAAAAGCCCTGATAGTCCAGAAGCAAGGGGCTGTCTTGCAGCAACAGGGGCGTGGCCCATCGGGCGGCAGTGCCAGAGAGGGAGCTGATAATAAAAGCCACCCGAACCCGGTCATCCGGAAAATCCTCCGGCCGCATTGCCATGTACAGCTGGCACTGTCCCAAGAAGGCCGGGAACATTTCCTGCTGTCCAGAAAACTTATCTGGCATGTTCACTGGGCATCTTGGACGGGGAAGGGGAGCAGGTGGAGCTGCTACAGGAGCATTTCCCAAAGCAAGTTGTGCAGTTAGCTGTGCTACTTGCTGTTGCAGAAGTTGATTGGCCTCCAGCATCTGCTGTACCTGCTGCTGCAGCTGTTGGTCCATCGTGGGTTAACGATGGAGTTTTGGGTGACGAACAAGATGATCTGTCCCCCCCCCTTCAGAGACCCACAAAAAACACAGCCAGCCGAGGGTTAAGACTCACTTGGCACACTCTGCAGTTCTTATCTCAACCTTGGCAGCGATATGCACACCGTCTGCCAAGGACTTTATTGGTTTACACAAACAAGAAAATCACCTACGTAGCTTTGCCGTTCATCCAGCTTCCAAGACTACGAGGTTGCTCCGTTTGTTTAGCTGTGCAGTTAGCTTTGTTCGTCACGAACTTCGTGACCCATTGTACTGTCTTAAATAGATATGCTTCTGGGTGTGGTCCAGTGAGTCATGGATCCTATGACTCCAATCCAATGACTCAGGATTTCCTCATACGCCGCAGCTGCAGTACCCT
Source organism: Masticophis lateralis (assembly GCA_030761175.1). Taxonomy (NCBI): domain Eukaryota; kingdom Metazoa; phylum Chordata; class Lepidosauria; order Squamata; family Colubridae; genus Masticophis; species Masticophis lateralis. Next base: position 136,131,756 of record JAUDYJ010000002.1, on the reverse strand, counting down.
TTTCTCTCGCCTTCTTTGGCGTGCGTCCAGGAATGACGTCTCTCCCTCACTCTCATCTGAGACACCTGTTTCCCCACTACTTGGCTCTCTTTCAGCTGGCACCTGAGCCGGTGCCAGAGGGGGAGGGCTGGGAGATCTGGCTGGCTCCTCTTCCTCCTGCTCAGAGTTGCCTTCCTCCAAAGGGATAGGCTCAGAGGACGGGGCCACAACAGTTTGCCTTCATATTTGTTTCATGATATTGAATCAAATTTAGACAGTATATAAGTTTATATGCACTTGCCCAGATCAAGACCTGATGGCAGGTCCGTGCTAGTCCATCTCCACGTTTTGCCTGCAAACATACGACCCTAGGATAAATGTTTTATGGAGTATATACATTAGAATTTGTCTTAGAAATTTCCCTAACTTTAGACCGATGATTTTGGTTTGTCTAGTGCTTTTACTTCAAGAGTTCTTTCCCCCTCCCCTTAAGATATGATCAGGGAGGAGGCGAGACTGAAAAATGCCTTTGGTTTTTCCTGCACTTTGTTTAGCTATTCAGCTAAACGAACTTCGAATGGAGACTGAAAACTTTCGAAAGCCAAAAGTCATGGAAAATGTAGTGTAGCTTTATTTCCCTATGGATTTCTTGCAGAAAAGCCTGGATCTTAACCCAAGCGTGCCTAGTGAAAATTCTACAGTTAATAGGACCCATCACAGAGTTTCTGACTTGCACAACCAGGATTAGGTGACCCCTTCCCATCTTATATTCAGCATCTCTCAGAGGCTTGCTAAAGCACTTGTCTCTCTCACTTCCACCTCCAGAAGACTATCCAAGGCCTCATTGCTAATGATGCAACTTCTTTCTTCTTGTTTCCGTATGGTTTGGACCACTGTAAGATTCAAAGATTCACACCTTGTATTTGTCTTAGAATGGTACAAACAGAAGGAACCAGAGAGGTCAAAGTGTACAAACAGCAGAGATGTTAGAGACGGGGTGTGTGGAATCAATATGGCAGCAGACAGAGGAAAAGACAAAAGATCCGCAGGGCAGATAAAAGAAATTCCTCGTTCTGATTATTTTGTGGGTAGAGAGCTGGTACTGGAATTTGGTGTTGCTTCATTCGAATTCAACTTTCAAGGCAGAATGTTCCCCATAGGAATAGGGGAATTTTTAAATTGGAAGGGTTTCAAAACTGGCGCATGAAAGCTCTCCATTATGACACCATCGCGCACACACTGTACTTTTCAGAACCACAATGCAGTTGCAATTGTGGGAGAGGGTGGGTGGCTCCCATCTTAGAGTTGCCAGTTCTTTTCCTCAGTTGATTTTCTTCTTTTAATAGCACGCAGTTAGAAAAATGTTTAGCTGGGGTGGGAAGAAGGACTGTTCCCATTGCTGCAACAAGACAAGCCACATCCAGGTGAACACATGTCCATGTTCAGTGGTGGGTTTCAAATTTTTTTACTACCGGTTCTGTGGGTGTGGCTTGGTGGAAGGATAATGTAAAATCTCCATTCCCACCCCACTCCAAGGGAAGGATACTGTAAAATCTCCATTCCCTCCCCAATCCAGGGGAAGGTTACTGCAAAATCCCCATTTCCTCCCAGTCAGCTGGGACTTGGGAGGCAGAGAATAGATGGAGGTGGGGCCAGTCAGAATTTTTACTACTGGTTCTCCGAGCTACTCAAAATTTCCGCTACTGGTTCTCCAGAACTGGTCAGAACCTGCTGAAACCCACCTCTGTCCATGTTCCATTTTTATAAAGAAGGAAAAACTCCTGTGATGCAGAAAGTTGTCAGCTTTAACCTTGCAGTTTTCAAGAAAATGGATCAGCAAGGATTCCCAGTTGTCATCCGGAAGTCCAGCTTCTCAATCACACTTTAGTTCCAACTCAGTAATTACAGAATGGAACAGAACAGAATAACAGCGTTGGAAGGGACCCTTAAGATCTTCTAGTCCAACCCGCTGCTCAGGCAGGAAACCCTATACCATTTCAGACAAATGTTGTCCAATCTCTTCATAAAAACTTCCAGTGTGTTCCACTGATTAATTCTGGAAGAACTTGCCTCCAGAAATTGTGAATGCTCCAACATAGTAAGATACTGCATATTATTAAGGACCTTCTCAAAATGGTGACCAATTTGTGTTGCCTTTAAAGGCAATAGGGTAGAAGAAAGCTGACCCTTTTGAGACAAGGCCCCATGACATTTTCGTCCATGCTGATCAGGATCACAGGCAGCTGTTGTGCATCTTTCTCATGGCGAGGTGGTTAGAATATAGTATTGCAGGTTAATTCTGCCCACTGTCAGCAGTTAAATTCTAACTGGCTCAAGGTTGACTCAGCCTTCCATCCTTCCAAGGTGGGTAAAATGAGGACCCAGATTGGTGGGGGCAATAGGCTGACTCTGTAAACTGCTTAGAGAGGCTGGTAAAGCACTGTGAAGCGGTATGTAAATCTAAGTGCTATTCTTATCTGGACGAGGACTTCTGTTTGGATATTTAGCTTCAGTCATCAAAGTTATTGAAGTCGATGCCATCTGCAGAACAATATAATATAATGTGCTCTTTGTTGAGCTGTGACTGTGCTTGAACCAGAAGCTAAGCTGGGGAAAAAGGAAATGGCTACACTGTGTAATACTGCATTTAACTCTATGAACATAGAATTCAATTTTTATGGGTCCAAGTTTACCATTTTAGTGTCACCCTAAATAATTTTGCTTGAAGTGATCTAAGAGGATTCTCCTGGCTGGGACCCATTCAGTGCAGGAGTGTCTATGGGGAGGGTTCAAGAGCATCCAAAGGGCAGGTATGTACAGAATTCAACTGCCTGGTCATACCTGCCCCATAGATGCCTCTCTGATTGGCATCAGCCACAAAATCCTTTTCGTTGGTGGTGCCCATTCTGGGGAATAGCCTCCCATAGGAGATTAAATAGCACCAATTTCAGTGTAAGGTGAAAAGAAGTTCATTCACCTTTGTATTTGATACTAGAGTCATGTCCCATTGCCATTGAAAGTATGGCTTCTTGTTTTATTTATTTATTTAGATTTCTATAATTTCTTCCAGAAGCTCAAGCTTACAGCATTCTGTTCCAACTGTTTTCCATCTACGACAACCTGGGTCTCTCTGATCTTAGTTCACATCTTAATGACACTGTATACTGTATTCTAATATTTTAATTATTATTATTTATATTATTATTATTCATTAAACATGAAACTCAGTCAATTAAACATTTAAAAATGTGTCACAAATAGAATTGACTGGTGCTAATGGTTGATACGGGTTCCTGCCAGCAATTTATATTATTATTATTATTTACATTATTATATTTATATCACTATTAAATTATTAAAGACTTTATCATTATTATTTATATCTCACCTTTATTGTTTTTACAAATAACTCAAGGCAGCAAACTTACCCAACACAGCTTCATCCAAATTTCCCCACAACAACCCGGTGAGGAGAGTTGGGTTGAGAGAAAATGATTGGCCCAAAATCACCCAGCTGGCTTTCATGGCTAAGGCAGGATTTGAGCTCATGGTTGCCTCTTTTCTAGTCTGATGCTTTAAACAGTAGATTAAACTGGCTCTCTATTTTGATAATATTTGAGAATTCAGTTGAACAGAAGAGTGAGGTACACATTTAATATGTTGAAATAAATACATTAATAGCAAACTTGACAATGCACAGAAAATGAGAACAATGAGCAAACTTCTTTTTTTTTTATGGTGCCTTCAGCAATTTTGAAATTTTGGTTGTTTTAATCATTCCCCATTACATTCCTACATAAACAGCAGAGGGAAAATGAAGAAGAGTCTTGACAGGGAAAATTAATTTTGAAACATTAAGCAGCGAGCGAGCTTGCCAATTTTTCTTTCCCTGGCAACCTCTGCTGAGGAACTCTCAGCTCTTCTTAAGGAGCTATTTTTAAATGTCAGGTCAAATTTTACAGTTGGGGCTGAGAAGACCGTTAATGGAGAACACAAGTGCAGGAAGCGGTTTAATGTACTGCTGAACATGTTCATGTTGGGGTGGCTTCTTAGCACCAAAGTTTCAGGTGGCGGTTTTAGGAAATCCAAAAGGACTAACAGGAAGAGATAATCTGAATAGAGGTAGTCCTCAATTTACGACCATAATTGAACCCAAAATTTATGTTGCTAAGTGAGAAATTTGTTAAGTGAGTTTTGCCCCATTTTATGACTTTTCTTGCCACATTTGTTAAGTGAATCTGCAGTTGTTAATTTAGTAACATGATTGTTAAGTGAATCGGGTTTCCCCATTGACTTTGCTTGTCAGAAGGCCACAAAAAGGGTGATCGCATGACCCCGAGACACTGCAACGGTCATAAATGTGAGTCAATTGTTAAGCATCTGAATATAAATCATGTGACCATGGGGATGCTGCAACGGTCATAAGTGTGAAAAATGGTCATAAGTCACTTTTTTCAGTACCGTTATAATTTTGAATGGTTACTAAGCAAACTGTTGTAAGTCAAGGACTACCTATACTGACCACGCAAAGTTACAACGGCACTGCAAAAAGACGTAAGTCTACAACCAAAACCTATGTCCCAACCTTGTTGCATTGCATGGTGCCACAAACTTTAGAAAACAATAAAGAGAACTAATCTTTTTTTCCTGAAAATTTTCTGTCCACAAATCCTCTGGGAAAAGAATGAATAGAAGTGGAGGACATTTCATTCTGATAAAACAATTGTGAGAAGTGTTATATCCAAATATATTGCATTCTTTATACTGTTTCCATCTACCTTTAAAATATTAACAGAATCCACAAAGATCAGAGGATCCGTGTCTCCAAGTTAATTAAATTAGCAAACTTCTACAAATCCCAAAATAAGTTACCCAGACCTAATCCCCATATCAAAAGATAAAGTCTGCAAACATAAATAGAGTTAATTAAATTAAGTCTCCCAGCAGAACTGTATGTTTACAGGAATACAGTCACACATGCCCTTCAGCATATAGACATTTTCCACACCCCGGACAAGCTCACCCTATAAACGATTGCCACTGTACTCCATTTCTTTGTCGCCTGCCCTTAAAAGCAAACTGTTTTGCCTTTAGGAATAAATATTTCTTCTTTCCTCACAATTGTCTGGATCTCATTTTAGTGCCCAGTTTTTAGTCTGAAGAATATTTTTAATTTATTTTTGTAACCCTGGCTCAAGTTGGAATCCCAAATTATTCTTTTGACTATATGGTGACTCCGCTGGGACTTGAGACTAACCTGGCCAGCGGACCTAGCCCGGGTAAGTTCATCCAGCTAGCAACAGACCATTTTTGTCTATTGATGTTGCTCCTGGGCTCTGCATGGTTGGCACTGGTAGTAAAGGAGCTTTGCGTTTGAACCAGACAGCTGCTTGAAAAGAAGAATCTTGCAAGTACCTCCAAATTTCTGGTTTTGTGCCCAGGGTGGGAGGGTGGGAGTGAATTGTGTGTGCATATGTGTGGGTTTTCCCCTTCTTTTCTTTCCACTACTGTTTTATTTTATGCTCTGTGCTTTTCCTAACTACCCCAAACTCTTGTGACCATCACCTGGCTGTGACCAAGAGACTTTGGGAAGCAAGGGGGACTGGCACTCCAAGGGACTGTGAATCACAGTAGGTTGCATGTGGAAAAATAAAGTGGATGCGGAAGTTTTAACTGGGTGATTGCCAGTCTCATTTTATATCGAATCCGTATCTATGTATGTATGTATGTATGTATGTATATTGCATTCTATATGTATTTTTCTTCAGCCGGGTATTTTCCTATGTAAACCAAGTTTTTAGCCATAGCTCAGTGAAATCACACCCATGTAGGAAAATACATTACGTAGGAAAATACCCGGCTGAAGAAAAATACATACTTTTTAAACCTACGATAAGAGAAGAAAGCAAATACTTAGCCTCTACGGGGAGGGAACATATGGTAAGGGTGTGGCTAACTGATGAGGACCAAACAGTCCAAAATAGATCTATATTAGTCTTCCAATAGGTAGCAAAATGCTAGCCTGCTGCCTTATTCTTTTGACACAATCCTCAAAACTTTTCTACCTTACCTCGGTGAGTGATTCTCTCTGCTATAAACTGGGTTTATCTTTGAGGTGGGCGGGGTGGAGTAAGAAAGCAAGGCCTGTCACTGGAGATGGTAAAAACTGCGGGAAACATAGCTACTGAGATATCTCTTAGATATAATCTAGAATATAGCAAAAGAGAAAGCAACATGGCTAATCAAAGAGAAAAGCAGACGAATCCAAGTGATTCAAATAAATGCTCTTCCTAAAGTTTTCTGCAAAAATATTTTAAATGTACAGTATGGATAAAATCAAAATTAGAACACAAACACAAATCTTTAAAATAAAGCCCATTTAAAGCCGGCAATCTCTAGATTAGATTCTTTTAAAAAAAAAAAAAGAAATCAGAAGATCACATGAAGTGTTAATACCAGTTTATAATGCCTTGGTAACACTTGGAATACTGCATCCAGTTTTGATCACCACAATGTAAAAAAGACATTGAGACTCTAGAAAGAGTGCAGAGAAGAGCAACAAAGTTGATTAGGGAACTGGAGGCTCAAACAGGGGTGAAATGCTCCCAGTTCGGACCGGATCGCCTAATCCGGTAGCAATGGAGGCGGGTGATCCGGAGAACCGGTAGCAAAAATCCCGTTCAACCCCCATGCCCAGCTGAGCTGCGCAATCATCAGAGGCTTTTTTTTTTAATTTTTAAAAGCATTTTTTTCTACAACCCCTTCAGCCAAAAAAGTGCCTTTAAAAGTAAAAAGGTTGTTTAAAAAATGTTTTTAAAAGGCTGTGACGATCCCAGCTGAGTTGCCTGATTGGCAGAGGCTTTTAAAAGTATTTTTTTGCTTCTAGAAAAAATGGTTTTAAAAGTAAAAAACAAAAAAGTTGGCCATGCCCACGCAGTCACATTACCCCCACCACCAAGCCATGCCCAGAGAACCGGGCATGGCTTGGTGGTGAAATTTTAGATTTCACCACTGGGCTAAAACATATAAAGAACAGTTGCTGGAACTGGGTATGTCTAGTCTGATGAAAAGAAGGACTAGGGGTGACATGATCGCAGTGTTCTGAAATCTCAGGGGCTGCCACAAAGAACAGGGAGTCAAGTTATTCTCCAAAGCACCTGAGGGCAGGACAAGAAGCAATGGGTGAAAAGTAATCAAGGAGAGAAGCAACTTAGAAATAAGGAGAAATTTCCTGTCAGTTAGAATAATTAATCCATGGAACTTGCCTTCAGAAGTTGTAAATGCTCCAACACTGGAAGTTTTTAAGAAGAGATTGGATAACCATTTGTCTGAAGTGGTGTAGGGTTTCCTGCCTAAGCTGGGGGTTGGACTAGAAGACTTCTAGGGTCCCTTCCAACTCGGTCATTCTATTCTATTCTAAGATCAAGAATTCTGGTTCTTGTGCATTTCATAGATCTTTGAGAACCTGATATCAATCTTGTATCAACATAAATCTCAATTTCCCGCTATATTTCACAGCTGTCAGAAACAGCACAGCATTAGTAACTGGATCCACAGTGTGACTCTTGGGTTTTACTTACCATAATTGAACAAGATGCGAACATTATAAATCTGTATATGCTTTCCGGTGGCCTATACAGGTTGACAAGCCACTGGCAACTGTCACAAGATCTCCCCTGAGTGATTTCTATCCCTTGGACTGATAAAAAGAAATCAATAGAGAAATTGACTTACCTAGAATGAGCAGCCAGAATTTATAAGGAGATGTTACAGAATCCCGAATTAAGAGCAGGGTGTCTTTCAGGAACTAACAGGGTCGGTAATTTAGAACCTAAACAAGTCTCCTAGTCAGCAGGGCACCTCCAGATGTGACAATTTCTGCATTTGAAATATGTGAGGTATTTAATACTGAATTAGAGCCCTGATTAGAGTCTTGAAAATGGCTGATGGTCAGATTCCGAAAGATCTCCTGTATGGAGAATTAGTGCAGGGAAAGCGCCTCAGAGGGAGACCACAGCTGTGATATAAGGATATATGCAAGAGGGACCTAAAGGCCCTGGAAATGGACATTAACAACTGGGAAACCTTGACCTCTGATCGTTCAGCTTGGAGGCTAAAGACACATGGCCTTCTCCAATTCGAAGAGACACTTGTTTGGCAGGCTGAGGCAAAGAGGCAGTCCCAGAACCAGCGAAACCTGGGGGCTGGGCAGGGGACAGAATGTATCTGCCCTCAGTGTGGAAGGGATTGCCATTCTCGAATTGGCCTTTTTAGTCACACTAGATGTTGTTTTAAGACCTTTTTCCAGAGCACGATACCATGGTCTCTTGAGACTGAAGGATGCCAATGAGAGCCCGGAGGATTAAACTGCCAGCAAAGAAGAAAAGAACTTAAATATGGTGCACATGTCCATTTTTTAAAAAATATCACGACCCCATCCCATATATTTGGTTAATATATTGGTCTGCTAGATCTGTTCTTAAATCCAGGTCAGAGAATAGTAAGATTTCCTTCATCCATGATTTGATTGTTGATTACATGACTGGCCTTGTTTGTGCAAAATGTGGCTGAGTGAGTTGGCTGGATCAATATTAGATTACCATATTATTTTGGGTAGTCAAGGCTGTATTGAGTCAAGGAAGGGGGAGGAAAGTGCCTATAGGAATCCCTTCCTCTATCATGTTTTTCTGCCTCTTTTAAAGCCAATCTAGATGTCTATACAGATAGTCTTCTACTTACAACAATTCATTTAGTGACCATTCATAGTTGCATCGGCACTGGGGAAAAAATTGAGATATGACCGTTTTTCACATTTTCAAACATTGCAGCATCCCCATGGTCACGTGATCAAAATTCAGCCGCTTGGCAACTGGCTCGTATTTATGACGGTCACCGTACCCCGGGGTCATGTGATCCCCTTTTGCAATCTTCTATACAAGTAAGGTCAATGGAGAAGCCAAATTCACTTAACAAACATGTTACTAATTTAACAACAGCAGTGATTCGCTTAGCAACTGAGGCACAAAAGAACGTAAAATGGGACAAAATTCACTTAAGAAATGTCTCAGCCACAGAAATGTTGGACTCAATTGCAGTCATAAATTGAGGACTACCTGCACCGGGCATTTAGACAAGCTGGATGTTCTCTGTGCGCTCTAAAGCCTGGTGGTCCATCTGACTCAGCTGAGGATTTGGTTGAGGGAGATGCAGAAAGATGAGGCTGGGGAATTTCAATGTTCCTGTTCATATTGCCATAGTTGGAGCGGCTTGTGATTTCATGGGAGGCATGAAGAACCACAAGCTCGTTCTAACTTGTTATTAGACCACCCTCTGGTAGGACACACTATGGATGTGAGTTTTTGTTTGTTTGTTTTAATATCATGAGCTGGAGGATAATAGTTTGCAGCTGAGTCTGATGCAGCCTCTGAAACTCCTGAGGCACTGTCTATATTAGAGAAAGCCTCTACTGAGACTTAACTGTCACTCTATTATCACATTTTTTAAAATATATATGAAATTTGGAATAGAGGATTGGTGTATCTTACATTGCCCTTTCAATGGCTTCAGGCTTCAATAAATGTTAGATAGGATTCTTATGGCTTAAAAACTTAAAAAAAAACAATCAAAGATATTGTTTGCTTTCATACTTTCTATGGTTGAGGTATAATAAATTTGAAATAAATGTATGGGCTTGTTCACTTGCAGTGCCTTATAAGTTCAATTCAATTCAGTTTGCTATGATCATAGACCAGTACAAACAGAGCGCTCTCTGAATGAATGAATGAATGAATGAATGAATGAATGAATGAATGAATGAAAGAAAGAAAATGTGTGTGGATGTCTGTCTGCATGTGCGTGCATGTTCTGAAATCAATAAAATAAAGTTTAAGACAGATTTAAAATACATTTGTAAAACAATCAAACTAACACTTCTATGTGAGGTCTAGGCTGCAGCCTACATTAAATTATAATGCAAATTCTTATTGGTTAGATATTATTATGACAACGAACAAGATTTTTGAATAACTAATTAAAAGTTAAAGATATTAATATTTACTAAATAGATCCAAATGTTTCTGAAAATCTGTATCTTTCAATCTAAAAGATTGGGTAATGGAGAAAAGATGATTACGGGTATGTAGTGATGGAAGAATGCTGAATCCCAGACACTAAAATGTGATTTGATGAAAATCTGTTAACTTTCAGCCTTTGAATTTGTTTCATTTATTAATCAAATTATACACTGCCCATCTCATCGTCTAAGCAACTCTCAGCAGTATACAAGTAAAAAAAACTATAAAAACTATGAAATCCTTACAAAAATAGACAAAGTTAAAAAGATGGAAAGGATGCCTTCAAACCACCAACCAGCCCAGGGTTGTATACCACATTTGGAGCCCCATGCCAGTTGACAGAGCCAGATCCTGATACTCTTCCAGTGAGTGGGGCCAACCTCACCTCAGGGGACAAGATGTTCTATCAGGCGGGAACAGCAGCAGATAATATTCTTCTCCTAGACCCTGCCAATTGGAATTATTTAACCAATGGGTTCTGTAACATGCCCTTCCTGCCCAACTGGATGGGACAGATCACTGTAAATGGGCGGAGACAGTTCCACCGGGAACCTGCTCCCATGCCATGAAGGGCTTTAAAAGTCATAACCAATACTTGAATTAAACCAGAAGAAAACCAGCACCCAATGCAGTTCATGCAGCAGAGGTGTTATATGCATATCTCTAGGGGTGCTCAGAACTGCCTGCGCAGACACACTCTGCACCAACTGTAGCTTCAAGGGTAGCCCTACGTAGAGTACACTGCAGTAATCCAGACCGGAGATAACCAGGAGTTGAATGACTATCTATGTAGGGGTGAGCGATTAATTTTCCCAAGGGGCCACATGAGGAACTATTGTGGAGGGCTGCTGATGCATCCAGCTGCTGATGCCGCATTGATGCTGCCCCCGCCCCCACCCCACCCCCGTTGTTGCCTCACTACCAACACTGTTGCTGCCCCACCCCATGCCACTCACACCACTGATGCCATGGGCCAGACTGAGACTACCCACCCACTGGATGTAGTCCGCGAGCCATAAAATGCCCAGGTCTGATCTATGTGGTTGCTAAGAGTCACCAACAATTAGATGGCATATAATCAATCAATTCTATGTTTTTTGAAATAATATTGCATGATTTCAATATTTTGTAATTCTATTCTAGAAGGGGAAAAAAAGACTTGACAGATGGCAGACAGAGATTTTTAAAAGGACAAAAGATTCAGAATATAAAATTACCAAAGGGGACCAATGGAAAGGCAATGGTAGCAGCCACCAGGAACGACCTTCCGTTCCAGGTAAAGACAGAACAACCCACCGAAACTGCAAGTTAGAGCATCTTCCTTGAGGTAAAGCAAGAATCTGCAGCTATTTATAACCATCCAGGGCATGCTGCAACATTCAAAACTGCAGGTAAGATAGTGGGACATCCTGTTCAATCCACCTGAGCATTCCTCATTGGTGAAAAGCAACTGAGATGCCTGCAAGCTGTAGCTACTCCTTGCTGCCGCCGCCAAGAAGTCAGAACTAATATGGGCAGCAGCCTTGAATGACGGGATACTGAGATTTCACTGTGTGAGGTTCAGTAGGAGTCAGAGGGGCAAGAACCATTTGTGTGGACAACACTATGAGCCCATTGTGCTCACAACTGGCACTGTCCTTTCCTCCTCCTCAGCCCTATTGTCAAATTATATTAATTAGGTTTCTGATTTATAACTCTGTGTACAGAGAATTCACTCTTTCCCCAGTGAATGAAATCAATGGGAAGGCTGTGTTGGAAAAAAAAAAAATAAAAAAGGAGGGGAGAAGTGATTAATTTGCATGTTAGTGGTAAACACGGCTTGTAAAGATCTATCTTGGCTTCAAGAGGAAAAAAAAATAGGAACGTGTAATGGGAAGGAAGTAAGAAGGGAGAAACTTGGTGATATATGAGCTCAATGTTTCACAATCCAAAACGAGGCCTTCAGCCAGCTGATTCACGTGTGTTTCCCATGAATTTTCTCCTGTTTTGGGTAGGAAAAATTTCCCTCTGTACCTTTCTACAGCTTGTTCTTCCACTAAGCTGAGAGGGACGATGCCCTGCCCAGCCATAAGGCTAAATACAGCTTTATGGCAAGCATGGACCACCTGTGATCTGCAGAATACATACAGTTTACCAGATAATTTTGTAACTTCCAAAATGTTTGGCAGCAAAATAATAATCTCCAGTAGAGTACTTCGGGAGGTTTTTTTTTTCCTGAATTAACCCTAATTAGACATGCTGCACCTGTGAAAGTCTTCAGACTTTATTGTGGTGTGTGTGCATGCGTGCATACTTTTAAAAAAGCATCCAAATCCCATGAAAAAAACACTGGTTGAAAATGTCAGGCCCACTTCTGGGAGATGACTGTACAAATTTCACATGCCTGTTGCCCAAAGACAACAGGAGTTCAAGTCCTGGCTTGGACCCAAAGCCAGCTGAGTGGCCTGGGCCAGTCGCTCTCTCTCAGCCCTGGGAGGCAAGCAAGGGCAAACCACTTCTGAAAAAAATTACCAAGAAAAAACTTCAGGGGCCAGTCCAGAGTAACTCAAAGGCACAAACACACCCGTTAATAAAGAGAATTGGGGAACCGGATGACGTTTAGTCTTTTTTTTTTCCTCCAATCAACAAATCTCCCCCAAAGCTTACTACTTTGCCAACCAGAAGCACCTCTGGTTTAGGAGTTTAAGTGAGCTAAAAGAGTTAAAATTCCTTGTTGGAGCCAGAGGTTGCAGGGAATGCAAATGAGCAATGAAGGAGATGAGCACCACACACACAAAACATCTCCCATGTCCTGTTGGCTCTCCTTCAAATGTCCCCCCTCTGCCTTCACTTTTCCTTTAAGAGGGAAAGACAAAGCAGGAACTGGTGTCCTTCATCAAAGCCTGCCAAATACAAATTTGTCAAAATACATCTTGCTCCTACCAACAACTGTCCATTCTTTATACCTTATCAGGGAACTGGGATAGGGTGGGAGGCTCATCTGAAAAGCTCCCCTACCTCTTCCCCAGGCTAATTTTTAACTTTCCAGGCACACTTTTAAAAAAAAAAAAATCAAATGACTACTCACAAATAAGTTTCCTAAGTAACTTGGCTGGCAGGGCTTTCATTCAGGTTAAATTAAAAGAGTGGCAAATCATTTGAACAGAGCCTGGGAACTTCATTTTGCCAAGCATTCTTAGGCTATCCCACTTGCCTTGGGGGCTGTTCTCTTTGGGTTTGGTCCAAACCCCCTATTTCAGAAAACAAAACGGGTTGGCTTTTCTCAGTCATCACTCTTTCCTCTCCTTTGGCTATGTTGGAAATTTTGCAGACAGTCCTTGAATTAGTAATTCCAGAGTAGGTAGACCAAACAACAACAACAACAACAACAAAAGTTGGAAATCGGCTACTTATCAAGCCCCCATTTCTCTATGACCTTAGACAAAGTTTCCTTATGTGTTTTAAATATGGTTGAACCAGTGATGGGATTAAAAATTTTTTACTATCAATTCTGTGGGCGTGGCTTGGTGGGCATGGCATGGCATGGCTTGGTGGGCGTGGCAGGGGAAAGTTACTGCAAAATCCCCATTCCCTCCCCACTCCAGGGGAAGGGTACTGCAAAATCCCTGTTTCCTCCCGATCAGCTGGGACTTGGGAGGCAGAGAATAGATGGGGGCGGGGCCAGTCAGAGATGTTATTTACCGGTTCTCCAAATTACTCAAAATTTCCACTACCGGTTCTCCAGAACTGGTCAGAACCTGCTGAGACCCACTTCTGGGTTGAACCCTCATTTCTTCCCAGTAGATACTAGGGAGACATGCTAGTATGAAAATTCCAAATTGAAATTGAAAAGCAAGCGAGTGATTAGCCATCAGAAAAGCTTTTCAAGCACACAAACAAGGGCATCCATTAAGATTCCGGAGCAAATAGAAATAACTTGAACTGACAACAAATAGAGTGGAATATCCAAGATCCATATTTCCTTACTTTAGGAAGACAATCAGAAACTGGGGTGCCACTATGGAAAAGGCATTCTTCTTTTGCTTTGCAAAACATGATTTGTTGGGGGGGGGGTGTTAGCTAGGCCTCTGAGTAAGGACCTTATGTATGTTAAACATCTCTGTGAATGTAGACAGCGCCACAGCAAAGATTGGTGGCCAGGTGGTCGATTCGGCTGACAAAATTCTTTCTGGAGAAGGAGAGATTGGGAGAAGACCCAATTGTGCTCTGGATGAGCTGTTTCTTGCAAAGAGACCACAGGAATTTAGTTCCTTGCGATCAATCATGGGATAAGCAGCTTGAGAGCCGAGAGATTACCATCATATTCAAAACCAGTGTGCAGCCTTTATGGACATTTGACCTGCAAACAATAGAGGTAGATTTTATGTTTTCTGTTCTGTTCTTTTTCTTTTCTATTTCCTTTTTCCTTCATCTCTTTTCCTTTCCTTTTTTTCTTTTCCACATTTCTTTTTCTATATTTTTTCCTTTGAATTTATTTCTTATTGTATAGATAAAATGTTTTAATAATATTTTTTGCTGGAGGGGGTGGGCGGAGGAGTGGTGATACTCATCTGATTATTGTAATGCATAGGTCAAGAGGTACTTCTTGGATCCCAAATCATTTAAAACCTTACAGTCCAAGCACTTTGCATTGGGATTAGGTATAAATGGGCAGCCCATTAAATTCTTTGAAAATGTATCTAATCTAATTGAATACTGGAAACTTATGTGGGAGTTACATTTACGGGGAACGAAGACAGTATGTTTATCTGTCTCTTCCACTTAGGAGACAGATTGAGCAGAGGGTTGTATATTCAGACTCCTAATGTCTGACTAAAAGCAAGAGAGAGAGAGAGGGAGGGAGGGAGGGAGGGAGAGTGGTGTAGGAAGAGTGGTATGGGCAATTTTAGAAGCATGGCCATCTTCTCAAACCATTCTTGATTCTCTTAAAACTACCGGTAACAGTGGTGGGCTTCAAAATTTTTTACTACTGGTTCTGTGGGTGTGGCTTGGTGGGCAAGGCATGGTTTGGTGAGCGTGGCTTGGTGGGTGTGGTAGGGGAAAGATACTGTAAAATCTCCATTCCCTCCCCAATCCAGGGGAACTTTACTGCAAAATCTCCATTTCCACCCAATCAACTGGGACTTGGAGGCAGAAAATAGATGGGGGCGGGGCCAATCAGAATTTTTACTACCGGTTCTCCAAACTACTCAAAATTTCCACTACCGGTTCTCCAGAACTGGTCAGAACCTGCTGAAACTCACCTCTGACCGGTAAGTATCTGCCTTCACCTTCACAATGCTTTTAGCAACTTCAGCTGGGTGTACACTCGTCACCCTCATGATATCGTGATCAGGGGACGCGACTCATTCCAAAATTGTGCCCAGTTCCATTTTTTTTTCCTTACACCCTAAAGGTATGTTTACCCAATCATTACATCATCAACTATCTAAGCTTTGTAGGAAACCCAGGATGAAATGCACTTGGATTAAGTTGGGAGTGTCTGTTCGCATTGCTATTCTGACACTCAATATGTTACCATGGTGCATTCACTTAAGTAGGTGAGTCACATTGAGAAGTTTGCTGACCAAGCCAGCATCTAAGTGAGTTGGTTTACTTCTGCATTTCCGTGACTTGAGGAAGAAATAAACTGACAGTATAGCAATGTCCTTAATATTTTTGGACAGATGGTCCTGGAGAGAGCAAGATTCTCTTTTGCATGATGGCTCGTTCACCTGTTCCCTGCATAGGAAACTGGAGAAACCTCACATCACCTCAGTGTCACAAGATCAGTGTGAGAGGGCAATTTTGTTTTCCACCCTAATTTGTTTTCTCCCAATTCATAAAAATAGCCCTTACAATTCTGCTGCCTTAGCCAGAATGGTGAACAGTTCCATTATTACAGAGAAGAGAGGAAGTTGTATCCATACTGACTACTGTAAAGGAAGAGAAGATCCTGTAAGTCAGGGCTGTCAAACTCAAGGGCTGTGGGCCAGATCCGACCCATGGGGTGCTTAGAATTGGCCCATGGGGCCAGCCTGGAAATAGCAAAGGATTGGCCTGCGGTGCCTCTGCTAGAGAAAATAGGGCCATGTGCGATCCCTCGCACCCCAGTTTGGACAACTAAGTATTGCAGGAGGCCATCCAGGCCTAAAACAGGCACTCTGTTTTGGCTGACAGAGTGCTACAGAGTGCCCCCTCCCGCTCCGCCAGCCCATGGAGGATAACTACAATGCTGATCTGGCCCTCGAAGAAATCCAGTTTGACACCCCTGCTGTAGGTTGATGACTTATAAATGATAGTTGATGTAAAAAAAAAGGCTTCTTCCAAGTCACTAAGAGATATATCTAATCAAAATACAATTGAATTCTGATAAATCACGTGATTTTTGCTATAGAACTTGGCACACACTGATGTGTTTCCAAATGTTACAGATTTAAGAAGAAATGAGGGTGGAAACTGTGAGTCAACATCTCTTTCCTACATATTAAGTCTGGAGTGATTCACTTATTCATCTTCCTCTCCAAGGTCCCTACTTCAGGAGAAAAAGGAGAAGAGAAATTTGCTCTCAATAGAAAGAGAGATTAGTAGTAGGCAACAAGGCAAGGGCAGTTTTCAGTCCTATGTGTTGTTTGAGATGTTTTGTTTAATGAGTAAGCACTATTTTTGGACAAGGTACTGTGGCTTGAAGAATCAAGAAGTGGATTTCATCTCCTTCCTCTCTTGCACACAATCATACATGAAGAGAAATGCCAATTTCTATCTAGCTGAAGAAGTGCTGCAATCATTTTAAGAATGTTGAAATCTATTTTTCTTTTTCTTCTTAAGACTGTCTTCCTACTAGTTCCAAAAGAATGCAAACATTCCAGCCACACTTCTTGAAAATATACAGAGCACAAGTTATTCCTCCTACCCCTTGCCCATTCAAGCAGATCTATTGTTAAAAAAAAAAACATAAAAAACAAGGAAGGCTGAAAAATTACTTGCTTTACCATTACTGTATAATTATTTGTTTATGTACCACACTTTCCATATCTGCTTCAAGGTGTCAAGATGAAGGATTTCAATGGAACATCTAGTCAAGGAATGAACCTCTGGTACCTAACATGGATCGCAGTTCAAAGTTTGCTTCTCATTCAAGAAGCTTCTTCCGCTCTGACAGGATAGTGGGGAATGGAAGGATTTATATACGTCTTCAAAAGAAGAAACAAGAAAGTCCAGTTGCCTCCTGAAAAAGCACCTTTGGGATATTAAAGAGAAAGTGGTATTGTAATATATGCACACCTCTCCCCTCTTTTAGGGCCTCAATGATGATCTAGAATGCTATCTTCTGAAAAAGGATTTTTGCAAGAACTGGAGGTACCTATAATATAGTGCTTGTGCCTAAATCTGTGGCAGGTTGGTTTAGGAACATTATGTATGTATAGCCTGCAAAGAGAAGAGCTCAAAAAGAGTTGGAATTGGTTAATATTAGGTCAAAGGTCACCAAAGCTTTCAATCACTTCCTCTTCCATCTTCCACTTCACCTTCCAGCCAAAATCTAACTAACAAGGAAAACTGAAAGTCTATTCTGAAACTCCTAGATTGGTAATTCGATGCATAGGTTTTTAAAGAAGGCTAAATGTTGTGTCTTTCATAGGATTTACATAAGACAAGGGAAAGAAATAATGAAAGATCCTCCCAAGCTCACAAGTCAAGAGAAATACTCATTGTATGAGGTTTGCCAACCACATTCTTACATCTTTGATAGGAAAACATTTTGATTTATCTAGATATGATTGATGTTTTTTTAAAAAAAGTTTTTACAGGCCAGATGCTTCATACTTCTGCAATTGGGTCATTCAGAAATTAAAATGCACAACAAATAGGGAAAGGTAACAGACTGGAACCCTACAACAACAAGCATTAAAAGACCCTCACTTTTGGCAAGCCATCCTGTTAGATCGGCACAGGAAAGAAGAAGTGACCAGCAGGGTTCAAGTAACAAGTTTTAATAACAAGAACTGAACAGCTTGTGCGCTGCCGGAGCTCTCCTTATATACACTCTGGCAGACGCACCGCCCACTGACAGGGATTCAAAACTCCCGCCGAAAGGATCTTCAGCCAATCCCAGGCGGATGTCCTTATAAGGACATAACACTCCTCCCCCCTAGTTCTTAGTCAGTCGATCAGGGAAATAGTCACTAAGATAAACAGGACGTCTACGTGCCCGCGTAGACCTGCGCAGTTCAGAGTCAAGATGGACACTCTCCCGGACGGAGGGTGTCTGCTCTGCTCGGGGCTTCTTCCCCGGTGCCGGGCTGGATCTGGCCGTCGAGGACGCGGGCACTGTGTCCGAACCTCCGGCCGGGTCACGGACCTCCACCTGCGGGCGATGCTGGTCTGCCTCGTTCCTGCACGGATCGTGGAGCCGCCGGTGTGGATCCCTGCTCTTGGCCGGTCCGGAACTCCTGAGCCATGGTAGGTCCCTGGGTCTCCCTCGGGTCCCCTCTGGGCTGGGGTCGCGCCGGTCTGGGTCAGGGTGCGAGTCCGGCGGTGGTGGTTGGGTTAAGCCCCCGGGTTCTCCGGTCGAGTCCGGCTTACTCCCGGGGCGGCAGGCGGACGGAAATGGTGACTGGTCGGCTCTGTCGGGGTGGCGTAGGCCTACCTTGCAGGGGTGGTGTAGGCCCTCTCTGCGCGGTTGGTCTGGCGGTGGTGCCGAATGTTCCCTCTGGCCGCTGGGCTGCTCGACCTGGTCGGGTTGGTGTTGGCCTACCCTGCCGGGGTGGTGGAGGCCTTCCTTGCAGGGTTGGTTTTCTGCGCGGTTGGCGGGTTGTTGTAGGGTCTCCTGGAATGTTGGCTGGAGGTCCCCAACTCTGGGCTGCCGGTTGCCCACTTCGCAGGGTTGACGTTGGCTTCCCCTGCTGGGTTGTCCCCGGTCTACTTGCCTTGCCGGATCTGGTATTAGGCTAGGTGCCGGGGTGTTTGTTCGTCCCTCGGGTCGCCGGTCTCCCTCGTCTGGGTGGTTTAGGCTTACTTCGGCGGGGTGGTTTAGGCCTACCTCGTCGGGGTGGTTTAGGCCTACTGTACCGGGGTGGTTTAGGCCTACCTCGTCGGGGTGGTTTAGGCCTACTGCGCCGGGGTGGTTTAGGCCTACTGCGCCGGGGTGGTTTAGGCCTACCTCGTCGGGGTGGTTTAGGCCTACTGCGCCGGGGTGGTTTAGGCCTACCTCGTCGGGGTGGTTTTCGCTCACTTCCCTCCACCTTTTGCGGAGCTGGTCGAGATGACGTCTCACGATCTGTCCATCGTCCAGCTCAACGCGGTAGGATTTGGGACCGGTTGTGCTGTGTACTGTAGCTTTAAGCCATTTCGGCGAGCCGTGGAAATTCAGAGCGAAAACGGCATCACCGACGGAAAACTGGCGAAGTTGGCGACTGGCGGATGCGGGCACCTCAGAGGAGTATTGCGGGTGCAGTCTGTCCAGGGTGACCGGAGTCTCCTGCCCATTAAAAGTTCGGCGGGGCATTTTCGGGTGGCAGAGTGAGGCGTGATATGCTGGGTAAGCAAAAAAGTGTCAATGCGCTCCTGCCAGTCACCCGGGCCCATTTTGGCGAGTGACTCCTTCGTGAGCCGCACCATCCGTTCAGCCTGCCCATTTCCGGCCGGTCTGTAAGGGGCAGAGAGGGCATGGCGAATGCCCAAGCCAGCCAGGAAAGCTTCCATGGGCACGGACGTAAGTTGGGGCCCGTTGTCTGAGACCAAAACGTCAGGGAGTCCATGGGTCGCGAAAAGGCGCCGGAGGGCACGGATGGTAGCTTCCGTTGTGGTGGATGCCATGGGGACGACTTCCAACCACTTGGAGTAGGCATCAACCACGATGAGGAGGTGGTGCCCATGAATGGGGCCAGCAAAGTCTATGTGAATGCGCGACCAGGGGGAGCTCGGAGTCTCCCAGGGCATCGGGTCAGATTGAGGCGGGGCGGCTCTGACTTCTTGGCACGGGCTACACCTGGCGACCCAATGTTCAATGTCTTTGTCCAGTGTCGGCCACCAGACGTAGCTCCGTGCCAGGGCTTTCATCCGGACAATGCCCGGGTGTCCTTTGTGCAGCGCAGTAAGAGTCCTTCGTTGAAGAGTGCTGGGAATCAGCACCCTATCTCCCCATAGTAAACAGCCGCGCATGGTGGACAGCTCCCCTTGCTTGCGGCTGAACGGGCTGAAGTCGTCGCTGTCAATTCTAGTCGGCCAGCCTCTCAGGACCCAGGAGTGGACTTGCCGGAGGATGGGGTCAGCTCGCGTGTGCGTCGCTACGTCGGCAGATGTCACGGGACAGTTGCTGTCGTTGTCAATATGCAGCAGCTCGAGCGTGGGGGCCGGGTCTTCCACGGATTCGGCGGATGGGCACCTGCTCAATGCGTCGGCGTTTGCGATGGCTTTACCAGGCTGGTGGACGAGGCTGTAGGAGTAGCCGGCGAGGAATATGGACCAGCGCGTCATCCGGGGGGACATGAAGGCTGGGGTCTGCTTGTCCCCTGCTAGTAGGCCGAGGAGAGGCTTGTGATCGGTTACAATGGTGAATTGCCGTCCATACAGGTATTCGTGGAAGCGCTTCACCCCTGCAACAATAGCCAACGCCTCTTTGTCCAGTTGGCTGTAGTTGCGCTCAGCACTAGACATAGTCTTTGAGAAAAATGCGATGGGGGCTTCACGACCGGTAGGCAGTTCATGGCTGAGCACAGCGCCAACTCCGTACGGGGAAGCGTCACAGGTCAGTCTGAGGGGCAGTGTCTCATTGTATTGAATGAGCACACTGTCAGAGGTCAGAAGTTGCTTAACTGCTCTGAATGCAGACTCTTCCTCACGTCCCCACCTCCAGGAAACCGCCTTCGCCAGCAAGCGATGGAGCGGCTCAGCAACAGTGGCTTTCTGCTGGAGGAAAATAGCGTAGAAGTTAAGCAATCCAAGGAAAGCCTGAAGCTCCGCTTTGTTTTTGGGGCTGGGAGCTTCATGGATAGCTTTAACTTTTGATTTGGTGGGGTGGATGCCAGAACTATCTATCAGATAGCCCAGGAACTCGACTTCCTGTACCCCAATGATGCACTTGTCCCTCCGGACTCTCAAGCCCTTCTCCCTGAAACGCTGGAGAACTAGCCTCAGCCGGTCCAGGAGTTGAGCCTTTGAGTCCCCGGAGATCAGTACATCATCGAAATAAGGCACCACCCCTGGAACGCCTTGGAGAAGGCGTTCCATCATGGATTGGAAAATGCCTGGGGCTGCACTGACTCCAAACTGGAGACGGTTGCACTTAAACGCGCCTCTATGGGTGACAATAGTCTGTGCCTCCGCCGTTTCCTGATCTACTGGCAGTTGCTGGTAAGCCTGGGCCAGGTCCAGTTTCGCAAAAATTTTGCCCTTGCCGAGTGAGTGCAGCAAATGTTGCACTACTGGCACGGGGTATGCGCTCTGCGGCAACGCCTTATTGATGGTCACTTTGTAGTCGGCGCAGATGCGCACAGATCCATCCTGCTTCATGGGGGTCACAATGGGAGTTTCCCATGAAGCATGATCGATAGGTTCCAGGATACCTTGGGCAATCAGCTTATCTAGCTGAGCGTCTACTTTAGCCCGCAAGGCAAATGGAACCCGGCGGGGCTTGAGCCGAATTGGGGTTACCCCCTTGTCCAGATTAAAGGAGATGGGTTTCCCTGAAAAGGTCCCTAACTTACCATCGAAGACTTCTTGGAACTCTCTGATGAGTGAGTCGAGTTCGCCTGAGCTAATCTGGTGGATGCCTCCAATAGAAAGCCCCAGCGGCTGGAACCACTCCACGCCCAGCAGGGTCGGGCGGCTATGCTCCACGACGGTTATGGGAAGCTGGCCCTGGAACTGCTTGAAGGCGATCCGGAGGTTGGTTCTCCCGATGACGCCGATGGGGTTGCCGCCGAAATCCACCAGCTTGGAGTGCAGAGGTTCAAGTTGGCGCTTGGAGAGATTCGGTTTCAGTCTCTTGACCTGGTGCCAGTCGATGATCGGATAGACGGAGCCTGAGTCGACTTCCATCGTGCACGGCAAGCCTTCTGCCAACAGTGTCACGTGGAATTTTGTGGCACTGTTGGTGCTGGTGAGGGCGATCATTGTCTGGTTCACAGCGCCGCCATGATAACTGTTGCGGTCGTCGCGATTTTGCTGGATTGAGGACCGTTTGGATGACCTCTGGGAGTCGCGACGACTTTCTGGATTCTGGGGCTTGATCGATTCAGGAACCGGATCAGAGGCTCTGCATGCCTCCGCGATGTGCCCCCTCTTAAGACAGCGTCTGCAGGTGGCATCCCGCCAGCGACAGGATTGGCGGGGATGGTGTCCCTTGCAACTGCCGCACTGAGCGGCGCGGCGGCCATCTTTTTGAATTTCCCGCCTAGGTGGGCGGGAAACTTTCAAAACGGTCGACTCTCCCTCTGAATCGGTTGGTGTGGCAGAGTCCTCGGACGATTCAGATGACGGTTTGCGGATCTTATGGATCCCTCGGGACTGGAGCATGGCAGCAGCGGCGGTCTCGGATGTTTCAGCAGCCGTAGCCTCCTCAAGAATGTCCTTCAGGGACAGTCTTTTTCTGCTCAGGAACTTCTTTTGGAGGTTGGCATCTCTCATCCCGAAGACGATCCCGTCGCGTAAGGCATTGTCAACGTTCTCAAATTCGCAGTTCGCAGCGATTTGACGCAATGCCGCCACAAAGTCTTTAAGCGATTCGCCTTCCTTCTGATTACGTTGGCGGAAGGTAAAGCGGTTCGATATGGGGGTGCCCGTTGGTGCATAGTGGTCTTGCAGGGCAGTCTGCAGATCCACCCAGGACATAACTTCAATGTCCCTGGGTGCGACGAGGTTGACGGCGAGTTCCAGAACGTCGGAGCCGCAGTGAGCGAGGAAGAGAGCCCTCTTCCTCTCGTCGTCTAGGTTGTTGTAGCCGTTTCCCCGGAGGAACTGGCGGAAACGTATCATATACGAACTCCACTTCTCCCGGCTGGGGTTGAAGGGAGCCAGCGAGGCGAACGGCGCTTGCGGCGTTGCCATTTCTCAGACCGCGTCGAGTGACTTCAGCTCGTTATGGCGATCGTGCCACGCGGAGGTTCTTCTCTAGACCTTCGTCGCCAGTGTTAGATCGGCGCAGGAAAGAAGAAGTGACCAGCAGGGTTCAAGTAACAAGTTTTAATAACAAGAACTGAACAGCTTGTGCGCTGCCGGAGCTCTCCTTATATACACTCCGGCAGACGCACCGCCCACTGACAGGGATTCAAAACTCCCGCCGAAAGGATCTTCAGCCAATCCCAGGCGGATGTCCTTATAAGGACATAACACATCCTATCCTAGTTAGCTTCTTGTTGCCACCAGTCTTGTCAGCTTTCCACCAAACTTTGACAATAACGTGGTGACGTTGTGCATCTGAATTCACAGTAACTATTAACAGAGTTTGAGATTGCATCTGACCCACCCACAAACTGATCCTTTGAGGGGCAGAATCTTCTCAAACAGAGCTGTTCAACCTGGGCAACTTTTAAGACCTGGGGACTTTAATTCCCAAATTCTTCAGGCAGCCATGCTGAAGGTAGTTGAAATCTAAAAGTTTGAAAGTCGCCAGGGTTGGATTGGATACCCCCGATCTAAACCCCTTTTCCAGTATACAAGGAGCTTACTGGAAACGTTCTTGTTTGATTGCTCTCTTGATTATCAAGTGGCCTGGAATTCTTCAGATTGCAAAAGGCTGCCAGCAACTGTAAAGTTCATATTATGCTACTAAATACTCCCAGGAGAGGCTGAAAATGAAAAGAGGTTGCCGGTGTTCTCATCACTCAGTCTCCATCTCAGTTGTCCGGAAGAGCTGCAGTTAGGGAAGGTCTCTCTCCAACATTACATCACAGGCTGTATTAATAAACACTGAAAATGTAGTGCAGTCTGTTCCTTAGCACCTGCCTCTACGTGTCTGCTTCCTGACACTTGAATGGCAGGTGGGTTATTCATTAAGTGGACTTCAGAGTACTGTATTAGCCTCACTAATGAGGCTCTACTTTGGGGTAGAGACATAAAAAAGACAACAACAAAGCAAAGCACTAGCTTTGCTACCCACCATCCACTGGGTAGCAACCGATATCCTAAGAAGATTGTATGACCAAGTGGGCTCTTGGTGAAGGGTCAAGTGATAAGCCAATTTGGTAGTTTAAGATATCTTTCTTATCTCAACTCTTTTAAAATATGTATGCCAGAACTATAATTAATCCCAGTGAAACCAAAGACATCAACCTGACAGGTTGATCTGATGCGGTGAAAAAGGAAGGGCAAAGATTTTTTTTAAAAAAAAAGAAGAAGAAGAAAAAAGATGGTTCAGAGAATGCTGTTTGATTTCTCTAATGAAGGAATTTAGCACCATTTCTAGTCTGTGTCATGAAAGGAATTAAGACAGGAGCAAGCCTGAAGGGTAAAGGGAGTTTGCAGAATTCAGAAAGAGGTAGGCAGGTTAGTTTTTTTGAAAAGCAAGACATGGATATGTCTACCGCATTCAGGAAGTATTTCAAAAAGCTTTGGAAATGAAGCATCCATGAAATTTACAGGGGGCGGGGGGAGATCAGTGTCTCATCCACCCAGCTCATCTATAAGTGAGTCTTGTCTTTGCATGTTTATATCTTTGTGTACATCTGGAAACTTTGGTTTACATACTTCATGAATAGAAGAATGAATTGCAATAAGAGGGGGTGTAAGATCATTATAGAGCCACCATTTAGCAGTCAAATACATTAAATTAACACATTCATTTGGCCCCCTTTACAATTTGCAATTGTTTTATATGCCATACACTCTCTTTGGCAGTGAGGGTCTTGAATATTTGAATATTCTGTTCTAAGTTTGGTGCACTCATAAGGCTGTGAAAGCTGTACGTATCTGGTTTTTCAGGTTCTATCGCTGTTCTGATACATTATTATACAAGAAAGCAATTTCTTAAGTTCCTGGTTTAAGGTTTTATTTACAACTCTACACTGCAGGAGAATTTGTATTTTTAATTAAAAGCAAAATACTATATTTTGATTGGTTAGGTAACTTCTTCAAGCACAGTATGTTTTAAACTGGAACCTATACTATCATAAGTAAGATGCATTGAATTGACCAGCATTTCCATCTACCTAAATATGCACTGGGTTATAATATTGCTCCATAAGCTTACTTGTTAAATTGTTTGAATAGTTGCATTTTACAAGGGGGGATTTTTAACCAGGCTAAAGGTGAATGAAAAACACTATTAATTGCAGAATAACATCACATGAGCCTACACTTCAGAGTCTATCCCCAATCAACTGATAATGTCATAGAGGATGGTGAATACTGAGGGGACTAAAGGGGTTGAAGCTTTTAAAATTGTGATGATTTTCTTCGCCACTATTTTGTGATATTTTCTTTTAAGCACTGCAGTTGGAGAAGCATCAATGATTAAGTGTCATTAAGTCAATGTCGATTTGGCAGATAGTTCTTCTTTCCCCATCCTGGCCTTTCAGTCTCCTAACAGGGCACCTCTGACTACTGCAATTTAATGCATCCACTTTGCTTTTGATCATCCTCTTCTTTCTTTTCCCAACGTTATAGAAATTTCAAGGGTACTAGGTCATTGTAAAATGTGACAAGCCGATCCTATTTCAATTATCATTTATTGATAAACATTTATTGAAGCTGTTCTGCTCAGTGACCATAATAAAAACATTCATTCATTCATTGTATCATTTCTATTATCATGTGATAATTTGCATAATATGATCAATTGAGCCTAGACATATGTGCCTCTGTTGCTTACTCTGCATTGATTTGTTTTATGAACTATTTGTTGTTCTTGGCTAACCATGTTATCTCAGGTATCTTCTCCAAAACCAAAGC
The DNA here is from genome assembly GCA_030761175.1 of Masticophis lateralis. Classification (NCBI taxonomy): domain Eukaryota; kingdom Metazoa; phylum Chordata; class Lepidosauria; order Squamata; family Colubridae; genus Masticophis; species Masticophis lateralis. The sequence continues at coordinate 136,105,837 of JAUDYJ010000002.1, read as the reverse complement.
TGAAAAGCATTTCTTGAATGTCAAGCTTTCATTTTGATTTTAAAATCCAGTGGTTATTTTTTAAAAATGCTCATTATCTTCCAATCCACCCTCTCTCAATACATCTTCAACATATGGGTTGAATACATAAGGGAAGAGTATACAACCTTGTCTCATTCTTATATTGACCAGGGGTGGTTTCAGCATGTTTGATCCAGTCTATGTCTTCCTTTCCTGAGTATAGGTTCTGTATGAGGACAATGAGATGTTCTAGGCAATTAAGACAGTTTCCTAGGCAAATTCCACAGCTTGACATGTTCAACCTAACTGAAGACTGTCTGTAGGCGACAAAGTATATATTGCCTTCCTTTTCATATTAATTTTAATATCTAGTAATTTTGTCTCTTGGGACAATGATGATGCTTAGAAGTTCAACAATGCACAACCCTATTTTCAAAATTTTGTTTAGAAAAACCCAAAAACCTCCCCAATACTTACATTTTTTGTAGCATTGTTCATTATTTTGCTTATTGATAGTAATGCCGAAACATAATTCATTTTGAGGTTCTGTTTGGTTGATGTTTATTTTTATTTCTATTTTGCTTCTGCTTTTTGTAGTCCATGTTTTATTCGCTAAGATACTTTTTTGCCTGCTCCCTCTGCTGCTGAACAGTGACTGAAATTGGTATTTGTGTATTTGATGGCATTTCCGCCCATTTTATGTGATTGGATGATAAAGATTTACTATACATTGCCTTGGTAACCATATAGATGTTTTCCACTTCCATAAACAAACAACTTCCCTCCAAGAATTAGAGTTAATACCAGAAGATTTACGGCTGTTTTCAACATGTACTTCTTTTAGGACAGATCTGAATTTAAGACTTGACTGCAATTGCAAATAAATGTACAAGTTGGTTTATACTGAATCAGCAGAATATAAACCAGTGCACCTCTCTCTGCTCTCTAGGCAGATGCAATTACAAACGTTTGGAATCAGAAAGTTCATCTATCCACCTCTGTTTTGACCGTCAGAATCCTTTTCTTTCTTCTTCTCTTTTTTTTTCAAATTTAAACCTAGTAGAGCTTCTGCTTTTTCCTTTTTTTAAAAAAACCTTCTTCAACGTAACTGTTACCTTGTTCTTACTAAGATTATTGTTCTTTCTTCTTTCCAAGCCTGGAATCTGGAATTCATTTTCACTCATATGCATTCCCCCACTCCATCTTCAAATTCTTGCCAGGTCTACAATCCCTGTTTTCTTAATTCTTTTTCAAATTTGGATGCTTCACACATTGCTCTAGTCTAGTCTCTCCAGCTTCTCCTCCTTTATATTATACTCTCCGTTATCTCCAGCAAGTCTTTATTAACTTCAATAACTGCCTTCTTTCTCACATGATTCACATGTGATGTTAACTCACACCTGACTGGGTTCCTACAGCATGTTAAATATACCACAGTGATTCCGTGTGTTAAGCTCAAATCAAACAAATCAAATTATGATTTAGAACAGTGTGCATGCTTTTTTGTTTTAAAACTGTAAAGCAGGGATGGGAATCTTAACTATAATTCCCAGCAGTCCTAGCAATGTGGCCAATGGTGGATCCTGGGAATTGCTGTTTAAGAATACCTGTGGTTGTAGGTTTGTCACTTTTGAACTAAACCCTTTTTCTTTTTCGTTCCATTGTTACTAATCAGCTGATAATTCACAAAAGTTCTTCAACCTGACAACCCCATTCCATCCTTCTGTTGTCAAGACTTGTCAAGAAGTGTTGAGACTGAGGGTATGTAAGTAAAGCCTAAATAATTTTTTTGACCAGTGCCTCAGGACTGGAGCCATTACTGATCGTAAGAAAGCCATTCTCTAAGTCCATCACTTTTGGTTCCTCCCCACCAACATTGTCATTCTTCTTCCTTGGCTGGCATTTTCAGTTGCTTTTCATATCACTGACCTTGGCTTTTTTTAAACATTGATTATGGGATTCCTTTCCACATAGATTTCATCAAACCAATCTGTTGCTTCTGTTTCAAGCCAGCTGATTTAGCCTGTGCTTCTGCTTATTAGGCTTTTTTCCAATCATTTTTTGGATTCAAGGATCCCAGAGAAAAGCAAAACCTTGCAATGCAACTGCCTAATATTCAGTATCAATACTGGCTCGTGTCACACGAGGTTCATGTTTGCCCTTCTCCACTTAACAGGAAAATCTATATCTTCCCTTTGATGGTCTTACACAAACAGGATCAATGTTCTTTATCCTCTGGAAATCATGACTTCATTATGGTAAGTAGATATAGGTTTCCAAAGTCTGCAGTATAAGATGCAAGGTAGTGTATTCTGTTGTAAAGTTTGAATTTGGGAATGCTTTGCAGAATAACCCAAGTTCAGTTTTGAGCAGCCTATCTATCTGTTGTGGTCCGCCAGCAGCTTGCAGAGCTTGCAGCAGAGTCGGACAGTGAAGAGGCTGGCGGGGGGGGGGGGGGAACATGGGCCAGTCCTGGAGTCTGTGGAAGGCTTGGATGAGGGCTCTGTGTCAGAGGCAGAGATGGGGCCAAGGTCATCTGGGAGTTATGTGAGGACTCCAGAGCCTCCAGAGTCGGACATCAGAGAGGCAGAGGAACCAGGTGAGCCTGTTCCTAGTTCCTAGTGCGCGCATACGCAGAGCTGCCAGAAGACAAGAACAGTTAAAACAAAAGGGACGACTCGGGAGTAAGGCTTGGAGATGATTGGCCTCTCCCATAAGACATAAAGGAAGAGCAAAGGCATGTGGGCCTTTGCAGGAAGCAACGTTGTGGATGGTGTCGGTTTGTACTTTGAAGCTGTTTTTGACTCTGTGTTTCGGTGTGGTCTTGCCAAGATAATTGCCAATTAGGTCTTTGGCAGCATGTCAAAGAAGATAAAGGTGGGTGTTTACCAGCCTTATCCAAAGGACTGTGGCAGACTTCTCTTGGTGATTCAGCATGTGCTGTGAATGAAAGGAATTCACAGCCATTAAAATTAAAAAAGGGGGGGTTAGGACTAATTGTGTGCTTTTTTACTATATCAGGAAGCCTAGGTCAGAACCTTGATAAATATGCAAAGTAGATAAGGGCGATAATCAGTCTAGACACATGGCTAGTGATTCACTAGCAAAGTCAAGAGGGGGCCAAGTGCAAGAAATATTATATAGATGCTCAATCTATGTAGTCCGACTCTGCATTTGGTTTCTTGATAATTTAAGAGTTTGATGGAATATTAAGGGACTAACTTTCAAAGATTGCTTTGGATAGTGATGTGGGCAGCATATAAATTTAAGAAATAAATAAATCAAATTCTGGGATCCAAAATGGGAGAAGGTATAACAATGGAGTCAGAGGAGCAAAGAGAAAAAGCTCAAGATATAGGCAGATAAATGTTACCCGCACAAAGCAGGAACAAAAACAAAAAATGTAGAGGCATAATCTGGGAGATACATTTTTTAACATTAACATTTGTGTTCCTAAAATTCCAAAACACCATTCCGTTCTCATTATCCTCAAGTAAACCGATGCTGTTTGATACTGTTGGCTTTTTGCACTCCGGATCATTTTCTTCACAGCTGACAGCTTCGAACAGAAGATTGTCAGTTCCCTACCCTGGTATTTTCCTTGTTTACATTGTTAATTTGCAAATCACTTAACTCCTGGCAGACTGGAGTGGTGTTTGGTTACATTGTTAGGGTGATCAGCACTTTGGAGAGCTCCCATGACATCATAAAGAAGCCAGCTTTAAAAAATTGGAAATCTTAGTGCATGAAAAATGTTACAATGGTAATTTTAAATACATGGAAGTAAAATTGTTTTTCTGCCATGCTTGACTCCTGCTGATTTCAAGGAGACATTTTTGTCGTTTTCTTCATTCTATTATGGAAGTGGTTTGCTTTGCATCTCTGTGGTTTTAGTTACTTCCCAATCTAGATGGCTTTGGGATTCCAAGACTGCTCCCATACAACTACAGGTAGTCCTTGACTTACAACAGTTCATTCAGTAACCGTCCAAATGGTCGGAAAAATGTGACAATTTTTTCACAGTTATGACCTTTGCAGCATCCCCATGACCAAGTGATCAAAATTCAGATGCTTGGCAGCTGGCTCATATTTATGATGGCTGCAGCATCTTCTTGGGGTGTCATGTCAAACCGCCCTGAGTCCTTTGGGAGAAGGGCGGTATAAAAATTTAATTAATAAATAAATAATAAAATAAATGTCACCACCTTTTTGATCAGCCTTCTGACAAGCAAAAGCAATGGGGAAGCCAGAGTCACTTAAAAACCGGATTACTAACTTATCAATTGCAATGATTCATTTGACAACTGTGGCAAGAAAAGTCGTAAAACGGGGCAAAATTCACTCAACAAATGTCTCACTTAACAATAGAAATTTTGGGCTCTGTTGTGGTTGTAAGTCGAGGACTACCTGTATTAATCAGGTCTGACCCAGACCAAAACCAGCCAGGTGCCACCACCTGCTCGGCCTCAGTTTATAAAACTTAAGATGGCTATATTGTAATCACAAAACTCTGATCAAAACAACAACAGGTTGTCAGGTTATTTTTCTCTTTCACAGAATTGCTCTGCACATTGCATATTTTCTATAGTTTACGCATGAAATGTGACATCTTGGCATGCGTTATTACTCGTGAAAATTTCACGCTGTGTGCACACCAAAATGGGAACCTGTGGTCGTTCCTGGTTTTCATTCCATATTCGTGTGCAGAAATACAAATTGCATATACTTTGAAATCAGGAAATGCAGATAGTCCTCGACTTACGACCACAACAGAGCCCAAAAAGTATGTTGTTAAGTGAGACATTTATTAAGTGAGTTTCCCCTCATTTTACTACCTTTCTTGCGGCAGTTGTTAAGTGAATCACTGCAGTTGGTAAGTTAGTAACATGGTTGTTGAGTGAATCTGGCTTTCCCATTGATTTTGCTTGTCAAAAGGGTCGCAAAAGGTGACCACATGACCTTGGGGCACAGCAAGGGTCATAAGTATGAATCCGTTGCCAAGCATCTGAATTTGGATCACATGACTATGGGGATGCTACAAAAATCCTAAGTGTGAAAAATGGTATTAAGTCACTTTTTTCAGTGCTGTTGTAACTTTGAATGGTCACTAAATGAACTGTGGTAAATAGAGGACTACTTGTAATAATAATATGCAGGCCTCAGTCTTGAACAGGTAATATTCATTGTCTTCTCTTCAGAGAGCTCATAAGCGATGATTCTAAAGCTGGTGTTTTTGATTGGTTCTTAGGTTTTATTTTATTTTATTTTATTTTATTGGAAATTGGCAGCTAATCCTAGAAGAAATTTATGGAAATCCAGGGAAAAAAATGGGACTCTGGTGCACAAATATTATCACCTTTAAAGTCTGATATGGCACAGGGCCAGGCTATTTATGGGATCGTCTTTCCCTAAGGATGTCCCCTGGTCCTACCTGATGAGATAGGATGGGCATCTTTTTAGTCCATTCCCCTTACATATTGCCAAGTGATGGGATATAGGAAGCATGCTTTTTCCACGGCAGCTCCTGCTCTGTGGAACTCTCTGCCTCCTGAACTTTGGCAGGCTCTGCCCTTCTACCCTTCGGTAAAGCTTTGAAACTTGTCGTCCCCTCCCCCCTTCAAGCACTGGGATTAGATGAAAAGATAAGTCAGAAGTTTGGCCTGGTGCCAAGTCTTTGTTGTTTTAATGAATAATTTGTTCTGATTTTATATGCTGTTTTAACTTTTGATTGGGAACTACCCAGAGTAGCTATATAAATGTTTTAAGTACATACACAGGTACAGTACAGTACATACAAAACCTTGGACCTGGTCCCCCTGCTTCTTCTGTGTAATGGGCAAACTGCATGTAATGGCAAACATATCATAGTACTGAAAACATACATCAGCCAGTTGGGTCTGTATATCTTTAAGGTCAGAGTACTTTGCTCTGGTGCATTGACTTGCTTTAAAATACTGTTCTAAAGCCTTCTGAATGATTATTTAGCCTTTTGAGGTATAGAACTTGGAAAGCATATGAAAGCTGAGGCTTTTCCTATGATACAATGAATCTGAGTTTCAGGGGGAAATTATAAATGGTATTATGAGATTTCTAATGGGTTTTTGCAATGCAATTTATTTGTCCGAGAGGGGAGGAGAGGGGAGGAGAGGAGAGGAGGGGAGGGGAGGGGAGGGGAGGGGAGGAAAGGAAAGGAAAGGAAAGGAAAGGAAAGGAAAGGAAAGGAAAGGAAAGGAAAGGAAAGGAAAGGAAAGGAAAGGAAAGGAAAGGAAAGGAAAGGAAGTTGTAATTGTCCCTTTAAGGAAAACTGGAGTAAGATTTGTTAAATTAATCCTATTGAATAGGTTGCAAGAAAACTACATTTCTATTTAGAAATGGCAAGCAAATTACAGCTAAAATAAATATTCCACAGAATTGATGTACAGATTTTCAACCAATGCTCCTTTATTATTTGATTGCTTTAGTCCTTGAAACATTGTTGCTTTGGCCCCAAATGTGCTGAAATTTCAGTGCTATCAACTCCTATGGTGGAAAACACCCATAATAATCAGATTGAGAACTGATCATGTGTTTAAGCAGCAATTCTATACATATTGTGTAATAAACAGAATGTCTGAAGTGTCTCCTTGCGTATACGTGATGGCTCTTATTTCAGGATACAAGCTGAACATTTTTAATCTTATAATTCCATCTAAGACTGCATATTACTATTGCAAACTGCTCTGAATGAGCATCTGAATATTAAAAATGAATCATTATTACAAATGGCATTTTAACATTCCATGACATAACACATATGGCTAGAAATACACACGCAGGTTCCAACGTTTCACAGCACAGAACTTTTCAGGCTTGAAGTTCAAGTTTTCACTAAGAGAAGGAAAAGAAAAACCACACATACACATTGAAAAGATGGGTATGCTTGCAGATGTAAGTTGTGCAAGTGGATGTATATGTGGATGACCAGATGCAGGGTTGACATAGTCCATGGCCACTCTTTGCAAAGGGAAGCTTTCCTGCCTGTGAAATTCTTAGATGACATGGGAAAACCTCTTAAATGCTAAGCATCTCCATGTGGGAATGGGACAAATGTCTTCCTGAGCTTGAGAAACTCTACAAGTATATATTGTTAATACTTCCCTAAATGAGGAGCCATGGAAGAGAATCATCAGTTTGTTTTCAGTGGACTATGGGACAAAATGTTCATGTAAACCTGCTTGGTATATGTCATTATACTGCAGTGAAACAAAGAAAATGTTAAAAAGTTATGATATTTATATAGTTACTTACCAAGTACATCTAAATTATATTAAAGCAATCACATTATTTTTTTACAATCTCCAAGGCAGGTCACAACTTTTGAGTACCCCTAATGTTTGGAAATTGAAAGTTGGAGAAGTTAACACTCCCTAATACTGCATGTACCTCCTAACTGTTGAGATGCTGGCACAGGATGTTGGCTTGCCAGACAGCCTCTCAATTAGAGATCTTAGCCTGTCCACAATGTCATGGTCACACTTGGAATAAAATTGGGTTTTTTAATGTGCTACTGGGATGCTGGCCAAAATGTGCCCAAATTAACCATACTATCTTTAACAACTGGGAGGAAACACTCGTCCTTGACTTAGGATCCCACAGTTGGGAACCAGAATTTCTGTTTTTTAAGCAAAATGATTGTTAAGTGAATCTCGTTCAATTTTACAACCATTTTGTCCACCGTTGATAAGTGAAACCCTGCAGTTGTTAAGTGAGTCATGCAGTTATTAAGTGAACCTGGATTCTCCCATTGCTTGTCAGAAGCTGGCTGGGCAGGTTGGAAATGGCAGTCACATGACCCTGGGATGCTGCAACTGGCATAAATACATGCTGGCTGGCAAACACCCAAATTTTTATCATGTGTAGCGATGCTGCAATGGTTGTTAAGTGGGAGGACCATTGATAGTCAACGGTTTCTTTTCAGTTTCTTTTGAACAATCACTAAATGAATGGTTGTAAGTTGAGGACTACCAATATGTGGTACATGTGTGAAGCTGGTAACCAAGTCAGGACATTCACTATTTTATACTAAAAGTGTTATTCTGAAAGATTTTATTGATCAAGGCCATAAGAAGGATCGGAAGTCAGCATTTTGGGGTCCTCTGGTGATGACTATGCCATATGGAAATTCCCATTCGGAATATGAGAGGACAAAGTGACAAAGAGCACGAATTATTGAATAAAAAGAAAGGGAAAAAAGAGATACGTTGTATATCTTTGAAACTAAGGGTGAAAGTAAGGACGCATTATGATCTGAAAGAAGGATTTGGTGGAGCGGAGCTCATGAATATATGCAGGGAAGTTAAAATGTAGGTTTAATTATGAATGAAAGGCCTAAACCATAGGTCTGTAAGTAGCTGTTGTGGGTGTAACGATCCTCAGATTAGTGCTACTTGTAAGTTATACGGCAATGAATGGAGATGATGGAATAACTGAAGATTAATTTAGGGGGAAATTATACAGCATCCCTAAATAAATGTAACCCATGGGGAAATTATTTTGCTACCTGTCATGAATAGATAGAAAATATAAGGATTTTTTTTTTTGCCTATTTGGAGATCCAACAATAAATAAGAACAGTGACTGCTTGCTGAGTATCTGCTTCATCTATTTTATATAAATACACAGTTTAGTCATAAGTCTATTAATGAATGGCCAAAGAATTAAAATAACTCTATTAACATGACTGATTTGACTATTTGTCAAGATCGACTAAGAGAACTAGAGTAAAATATACAATGTCTGCAAAAGTCTGCATTTCCTGCGTCGGATGAGGACAGCACATCTTTCTCCTTCTGTCCTGGCCACTTTTTACAGAGGCACAATTCAGAGCATTTTAACAAACTGTATCACTGTTTGGTTTGGTAGCGGCAGTCAGTGCCTCACATAGAAAGTCCATACAGAGAGTGGTAAGGACAGCCGAGAAGATTATAGGAAGCTCGCTTCCTGTTATTGAGGATACTGCTTATAAGCACTATGTGCTTAGAGCTCAAAGCATTGTTAGAGACCCCATACACCCACTTTATGGTGTTTCTGTTGCTCCTCTCTGGGAGGACAGTTTGAAGTATTTCTAGTAGGACTACCAGATTCTATAACAGCTTTTTTTTTTTAATTGAAAAAGTTTTACAATACAAAAATTTTTCCATTTTCTCCCCCCCCCAATCCCCCTCCCCTACCCCTCCCATCATCCCTCCCCAACCCTGTCCCTCCCTATCCCCCCCCTGACTTCCGCTACAAGTTTAAAAAAAACAAAATTTAGAACAAGGGAAAAAGAAAAAGATTATTAAATATTCAAATTCTAAATTAAACAAATTTCGAAAGAGGAAAAGAAAGAGAAGGAAGGAAAGAGGGCAAAAAAGTAAAAAACAAACTAGCAAGAACAAACATTAATATATTTAAACAATATTATAATAAAAAAAATAGTTATAGTTAAAAACAGCATTATAGTTCTATCCTAACTGCACCCTTAACTAAAGAGAAAAAAAACCCCCAAAAACATAAAACACAAAATATATATGCATATGTAGTTATAATCATACAGTTATATCGTAAAGAAGATTATCTTTTATTTAATTCATTTCTCAGTCTATATAATCCAAATTTCGATCTTCTATTCAACTTGATTGATGTCAAATATATTTCCTCTCATAAATCCGCTTCAATAATCTTCATCTTGCCGCTGCCCCCATCAGCAAAGTAAAACATTTCTCCACACAACCCCCCGAGTGACTTTATATAAGTAAAATCCAACCACGAAGATATTCACTCCTCTAAGAAAAAATCATTCCAACTAGCTTATACTATACCTAAAAATAAGCTTTTGCAGCCTTTCAAACAAAAGCTGCATTCCCAGATGTTCCTTGAAGTTAGTTCAAATCCTGCCACCCTTTACAATTCAACCCTTCGGGTTATAAGATGTTTTCAAGTTCTTAGTCTTCTCCTAGACGATATGTTCCACCAAAATATATAATTGGGTAACCAATGATCGCTACTAGTTTTGCAGCAATCTATCAAAACTCAGGATATCATGTCCAATCCAGGATAAACTTCATAGTAAAAGTTTTTATAATCCATTTTAATATGTGAGTTTAAAATTAATCCAATTTAGAATGAACTTTTAACCAGTTATTGTGCTTAATCCATTTTTTCCAAATCTTTCAATGCTTTCAGATTCAGTATCAAGCAATTCACGATGCTCTTTGAATTTATCACCTGTGGTTTCCAGTCGGATTTCTTCGTTGAATTCTAATTCCTGTCGATTAGCATCAACCCCCATGTCTTGAAGAGTATTGGACCTCTGCTGCTGGTCATCTCGATGTAAAACTTTGTTTTTTGAATCATCCTCCAGCAGTTCAAGGTCTTGTAATCCCCCAGAAACACTGGGGTGTTCAGTTTTCTCATCCAAAAAATCCATAATAGAATCCTCTGGACAACCACCAAAATCTCCTTTTACTTTTAACACACTTTGATTTTCTTCTTTCTTTTCACATTTTGCAAACTCTGTTTTTGACTTTTTATTCTTGAGATGTTTCGGTGCTCCCTTAAAAATATTTTGATAAAAATATTCTGCTTTTTCAATAGTATTCAAACAGTGTCTCACACCTTGATATCTAAAAATTATACCAGTTGGAAAGTCCCATCTAAATAGGATATTACTTCTCTTCAATTCCTTGACCAAAAAATCAAAATCTTTCCTGTCTTTTAAAACCTTCGAAGGTAGCTCTTTGAAGACCCTGATTTGTGTGCCAGCTACCTGCAGTCTATCAGAATAAGACTTTTGTAGAATATCATCTCTCAGTCTTTTATCAGTGAAATAGACAACGACATCTCTAGGCAAATTCCTTTGTTTAGCCAAACGTGAGTTGACTCTGTAAACTTTCACAATAGAGCCCAGAATTAGTTCATCTTGTAACTTTAATAATTCTGCAAAGGCCTTTGCACAAGTTGTCCTTAGATTTTCTCTGTTATCTCCTTTTATCCCTCTCAATCTAATTGCAGATTCCATAGTCTTAATTTGAAGCATAATAACATCATTCTGAATATTATGGTTATTGGCCTCTGCTTCCAGGAGTTTCATTTGTAACTCTTGTATTTGAGATTCAAATTTACTACTCATCTCTATCATTTTCTTCCCCATTGCAGCCAGCGCTGTTGAAAAATCTGAGGCTACTTGAGCAATGATTTGATTTAATTGGTCATATTTCCCAGAAACCAGTTCCTCAAGATCCTTCTGTGAACCTTTTATCTTATCTACCACACTCTCTAAGGACCTTGTAATTAACTCTTTTAACTCCTGTTCTGTAAGTCTCTGCATATGAGACATTTCAACTTTATTCATCTGATTCAAAGGGGAGCCCCCCCTTTCTTTAGGTTTAGGCATCTTTGCTTTTTTTTTCCTTTTTTTAAAAAAAAAAACCAAGAAAAAGAATCCTCCTTACTTCAATAGAGAAAAGAAAAAAAAAGGGTAGAAAAAATCTGTTTAAATCAGCCTCTATTCCTTTGAATTCTTTGTCTGTAACAGGATATTCCTTTCAAGACTAAGCTCTGCACTCCATTTCCGCTGAAACTTTCCTTTCAGACAGAACCTGTCGCCATCTTAAAGACTTTCAATTTTCTTCCTCTCCTTCCCCCTTCCCCCCCTCCTCTTCCGAAAAAAACTCCGTTAAAGAAAAAATCCATACTTGCTTGAGATTTTCTTTTCTCTTTTCCAGCTTGCTCCAAATGTGATTTCAATCGTGGTGTTGCTCCCACGTCTGGCTCCGCTAATTAAATAATTAGCGGAGGATCCTCTCGGCGCGGAGAATACCCTGGGGGTATAGAGGGAACCATCCATCTGAGCCCTCCCCAGGACATGGAAAATTCCTGGGGGGGTCAAGGAGGTTCTACCTCACCCCCAGAAGCTCTACCTGTTCCTCCCGTCGAGGAACAGGTTTTTCGAGCCGCCTGCCAGCTGTGAGGCGGCTCTAACGCGCCGGGAGACCGGCGGGCATGGAAAGCCCGCCGCCAACGAGGAAGGCGCCACCGGAAGTGATTCTATAACAGCTTTGTTCCCTATGCTATCCATCTGGTAAGCTTGTAAGATTCATTTTTCTTACCATGTACATATATACAGTGCATCCAAATGACTGTTGTTTCACTGTGTCATATATCTGGTAATATGCATAATTTTGTATGTATGCATTTTTTTAGTCATGTTTACGTAGCGTATATTGGAGGTGGTGACCCTTTGAGAACTGTATACAATGAAATGTCATTTTAATGTATGCCGATTAGTGTGTGACAATAAAGTTATTCTAAGTTCTAATGGTGATGAGACATTCTGAATGTGGCACATATCGTTACTGGATTTGGAGGAAATTGGCATGGGACTTCAGAAAGAGAAAATGATGAGTCCTACTTTAAAAAGAAACTATGACAAATCTGTATATCTATATAGTTTAAATTTAAGCAAGAATGATCGTCATACATTCAATGCATCTCAATGCAATGCAGTGCAATACAATTACGATTAGTAAACAACAATCTAAACTCTTGGAAGACAATTGATTATAAAAGAAATTGGCAAACACATAGAGGGTGAAGGGGAAGATCTTAAAACAACCCATCAGTTCGTTGGGGAAGAAGAATAGAGGCTGTTACAGATGGTGTTATGAGCCACAATTCAGAGTTTGACTCTGACTTGGAATCTGATAGCTTTGAATGTTGCGTTTGTTGTGGCTATCGCCAACCTTGAAACGAAACATATGACTATTGGGTTTAATTCAGGGAAAGAATAGCTATAATCCATGCGTGTGTGCGTGCCATTGAAGGTTCATCAGTTCAGAAGTAGTTGGAAGTCCGCAAAGTACTCAATGATGAGTGAACCATTTAAAAGGAAAAGTAATGAGACAAAATTACTAAGTAGGACTGATATCTGCCAGAAGATAGATGAAAGAAAGAAAGATCAAAGACTTACCTATCAGGAGATCTCAATTACCAGTTCCTTAGGGCTACACGGGAAATTGCTTGTACATTCTGTAAGCCCTTTTCCTAACTTTAGAGGAGGTAAGTTTAGTGTTTAGCAGCACTGAAAGGTGCATATATGCTACGTGCTAAGTTTATATCAACACATGCTAAGATGTCTGAAATGGTATAGGGCAGGAGTGTCAAACTCACAGCATCACCTTGTCATCACGTGACATATTGCAACTCCCCCCCCTTACTAAACTGGGAGTGGGCGTGGCCAGCGTGTAATGCACTTGGCCCATGGGCCGCAAGTTTGTCACCCTTGGTGTAGGGAGCTGAGCAGGGGGTTGGATTAGAAGACCTCCAAGGTCCCTTCCAACTCTGTTATTCTGTTGTTCTATTAGTGCTTAGAATGGCTTCAAACTAAAAATTAAGAGCCTAGAGGAAAAGTAAGAGTCTTTTACTTTTACAACAGATTCTAGTGCTGGGAGGGAAGAGAACTGTTCACTGTAAAATGCAAAACAATTACAGGGTCATAAATCATGTGCTGGCTGGAAGCTAGGAAACTGAAATTTCTTTTAAGTTAAATAAAATAACAGGAAAAACTAGAATACTACCTGGCACTTTCTTTCAATCAAATCTATCTCAAACCCATGTATATATTCTGTGACAGTGCTATGAAAAGTGGAATCACCCATCAGTAGTATGCACATCGTTTCCATTAAAAAAATGCAAAAAGGAAGGTTAGTAGAATGATGAAGTGAAAAAGACTATGGATGAGAAATCTACGTGTATGAGAATGATGGTTGCAAAATATTAGGATAAGATTAGAAAAAGATTTTGAGGAAAAGAAACATGGAAAAGAATGTACTAAAGAGGAAGGAATGGTTAAGATTAAAAGAGGGAGAGAAAGCACATTGATTTTTATAAAGCTAAAAAGTTGTGAGTGGAAAGGGCGCCTCCAGCAGAGAGACCGTGGTTAAAAAAAGTGATGAAATATTTGAGATGACTCTGAAGGAAAGGACTGTTGGAATATTTTAGAGATTTGTTGGGAATGTGAAACATTAGAGAGAAATCAACGCTATAACTGAAAAGAAAGTAAGAAATGAATTGAGGATCAAATCAACTACACGCACAAAAAAATCTGATGAACATTGAATGGAAACTGAGAGACTGTGAGTTCTAGTCTCACGTTAGTCACAAAGCAAACTAGGTGACCTTGGGCCAATCCCATTCTCTCTCAGCCCTAGGAATAAGCAAGGGTAAACCACTTCTGAAATTTTACAGGAAGGAAGGAAGGAAGGAAGGAAGGAAGGAAGGAAGGAGGGAGGGAGGGAGGGAGGGAGGGAGGGAGGGAGGGAGGGAGGGAGGGAAGGAAGGAAGGAAGGAAGGAAGAAAGGAAGAAAGGAAGGAAGGAAGGAAGGAAGGAAGGGGCCTTTATGTACCAGTGGGAACACTTAGGGATTTTTTTTTAAATTAAAAGAGCCTTAAAATGACTTCCTTCCTCCCTCCCCCAGTGCTGCAGGGGATTCAACTCTCAGTTCATTCCACTTCAGATTGCATTATTTATATCCACTTGAAGAGGCATTATTTACATGTGTTTATATTTATTGCAATAAACATGCAAGCCTTTCAGTTTGAAAATCAATAGAGTCATAGGATGTTTAACTGGGCTGAAAGCAGTACTCTGCCAAATGACTGCTTTCCTTCAAACACAAGGAGCTTCATGAAAGGGATGAAAGGAAATGGATCAAGCATTTGGCATAGCATTAATTTCAATCCAGTTATCTTTCTGACCCGAACAGTGCATGAATCCAAATAAATACAGGAATAAACATCAGATTCTTACCAATTATAAATAAGCTTCTTATGACTAAGAAAGCTGCTGCTGTTGCTAACATAAACTATTCACTCAGTAGACATGAATACTAAAGCTGCAGAATCCTACAGAGATTAAAAACTTGTTCTCTTTTTTTTCCCTCTTCAAATTCACCCTTTACAGAATGCCCCATAATGCCCATCAAAAACCACTAGATTCTTGAATAGTGCTTGTGGGGGAGGTGGGGGAAATGCCAAGGATAGCAGGAGAAAGATACAATCAATTAAAAAATAGCAATACTTCCTTACTATTTTCATGTGAGCCAAAGTATGAAGTGCAGTGATATTCAGGATTTTTTTTTTAAAAAAAAGATGTTTGGTTTGCTATTTCAACCCTCCAAAAATTCCGATGAAGGGTAATAAAAGATTAATTTTAGCATAACTTGGAAGGCATTAGATGACAAACACCAAACCGATTCCATTGTGTTCCATGATCAATCAATCAGAATAGAGCTGGAAGGGACCTTGGAGGTCTTCTAGTCCAACCCCTTGCTGAAATAGGAAACCCTACACCATTTTACACAAATAGCCATCCAATCTCTTTTGAAGCACCCAACAACTTCTGAAGGCAAGCTGTTCCACTGGTTAATTGTTCTCACTGTCAGGAAGTTTCTCCTTAATTCCAGATTGCATTTCTCCTTGATTAATTTCCATCCATTGTTTCTTGTCTTGCCTTCTGGTGCTTCGATAGAGGGCCATGGCTAGTGGTGAACAAATGGAATGATCCAAAGGTGAAAGCAATTCTGGTTTTATTACTGCATTTTGAAGAGATTCATCTTAAGTAAAATACAATTGTTTTTATAAATTTTACCAAGTATTATAGATACTTGGAATTATAGATACTCGTTCAGCATTTCTTACAATTTTTAGGGGGAAAAAACCCTCACATGCTAATTTTTTTTTTTAATTTGATTTATATGCCGCCCTTCTCCGGAGACTCAGGGCGGCTTACAATGCGTTAAGCAATAGCCTTCATACTTTTGTATATTTATACAAAGTCAGCTTATTGCCCCCACAAACTGGGTCCTCAATTTACCCACCTTAGAAAGGATGGAAGGCTGAGTCGACCTTGAGCCTGGCTAGGATTGAACTCAGAGAAATTACAGGCAGCTGGTGTTAATTGCTGCCTTTAGTAGGAGGCATTAGCCCCCTACGCTACAAAGGCTCGCTTATAATGTAATTGAAAATGTACATTATAATTTTTTTTTATATAGCCACATCCAGGCTATGCTCCAAACTAAACTCTCTATTTGGGCTCTTGCAATGTGCTAGATGTTAGATCTATTTGACATTTGGGTTATTTTCCTTTTTCCTTTTTTTTGTGCAAAATAATTTTTTTCCCTCATTGTTAGCGTTGGATGTTTGTTTTTTCTGTTTTGTATTTTATTCTTGTTGATAACAGAAAATAAATATGTTTTTAAAAAACGTGTTTTTCCTGCGTGCCCAAGCTATACTCCAAACTAAACTCTCCATTTAGACCAGGGGTGTCAAACTTTAATTTCATTGATGGAAGCATCAGGGTTGTGTTTGACCTCAGGGGGCTGGGGTTGGTGTGGCCAGGGTGGGCATGGTGGCCAGCTCGACATCACTCATGTCAGGGGCGCCTCTGGTGGCCCGAGTGCTCTGCCAGCAAAAACGGGCTCCTGAGCTCCGTTTTCGGCTGCGACGGCCTCCTGCAATCCTCTGCCAGGAAAAATAAGGCTTGGGAGGGTCACATGGGGCTCTGTTTTCACTGTCAGAGACACTGCAGGATGGTCCTTTGCTGTTTCCAGGGTGGCTCCACGGGCTAGATCTAAGCATGCCATGGGCCAGATCTGGTCCGCAGGATTTACTTTCCTTAGAATTATAGAGTTGGAAGGGACCTTGGAGGTCTTCTAGTCCAACCCCCTGCCCAAGCAGGAAACCCTACACCACTTCAGACAAATGGTTATCCAACATCTTCTGCAGGCAAGTTGTTCCACTTACAAGTTGTTTGACACCCCTGATTTAGACTGTTGCAATGTACTCTATGTGGGGCTACCCTTGAAAAATATCCGGGCGCTTCAGTTGGTGCAGAATATGGCCGCACAGCAGTATAGGTTTCAAATTTTTTTACTCCCAGTTCTGTGGGTGTGGCTTGGTGGGCATGGCATGGCTTGGTGGGCGTAGCATGGCATGGGAAGGATACTGTAAAATCTCCATTCCCACCCAACTCCAGGGGAAGGTTACTGCAAAATCCCCATGTCAACCCAATCAGCTGAGACACGGGAGGCAGAGAATAGATGGGGGTGGGGCCAGTCAGAGGTGGTATTTACCGGTTCTCCGAAGTACTCAAAATTTCCACTACCGGTTCTCCAGAACTCATCAGAACCTGCTGAATACCACTTCTATCTAGAACTATAGTCCAGTAAAACAGATTCTCCCCCCAGATGCCTTCCTGGTGCCCTGGATTATAATACACGTAATTCCCAGCTAGCATGGCCATTAGTATATTCAAATACATCTAGAGGACATGTTTAGGAAGCCTGCCATCCAGTGCATACACTCACACTCACATTTACACACACATATTTATTGTGGTGAGTTTCCCACCACTATTTTCAAAGCAACAAAGTGATTAGCCTGACTAGGTGGCTCAGTGGTTAAGACACTGAGCTTGTCAATCAGAAAGGTCAGCAGTTCGGTGGTTCGAATCTCTAGTACAGGTCTCCTGTGTGAACAGGGGGTTGCACTAGATGACCTCCAAGGTCCCTTCCAACTCTGTTACTGTTAAAGTGGTCCAAACTGGTTTTTCAGGTGCAATCTATTGAAATGGGTCACATGGAGTTTCATATAAAACCAATTTTTGACATTTTAAATTTGCAAAAACATACGGTAGGTCCAATAAGCAATGAAAAAAAATGGACAAGGATGAGAGATGCTAGAAGAAGAAAAAGACACACCCCAAACATTGCAATGCGATGTACAATAAATCTTGTGACTCGAAGGGCGCTGAAGGTTAACGCATGCAAACATAAGGGAGATAGGGGATCTGTGCAAAAGCTGAAGAGGAACAGTGTTTTTATCTGTTGAATCATCAAAGATTAAAACCTTTAAAAAAGAAAAAAAAAGCAACATTGGTTGAGAATGCTTCCATGCAATCTCAACCGGAACTGCTTAGCTATACAGATGAAGAAAATGCAGAAGTATTTGGATGACTCAGTTGAGTCATTCCAATTCCCCCAACACCCACTCAAACAATTTTGCACATTTTAGATTTGCTTAGTCACTGAAAGGACTGCCAAAGGATTTTCTAGGCTAGCCTTTCTCCAAATTGACACCTTTGCATTACAATTCCCAGAAATCTCTCCTAAATATGTCCACCGTCATGAAGCTGGATTCCCAAATCCTTTGGTTCAACTGTCCATTCCCATTTTTCCCCAGCCTGAGGTTATCCATCTGTGCTAGCCTGACTCCTGCAATGGCCATTTATGACTTTCCCAGCTGGCTTCCAACAAGCAAAGTCCATGGGGAAAGCCAGGTTCCCATAACAACCACATGATTCACTTAACAATTGCAATGATTTGTAAGGAAGGTCATAAAACTGGGCACCACTCATTTAATAATCACCTTGCTTATCACCAGAAATGCTGTAGTCGTAAATTGAGGACCACCTGTAAAGCTACCCATTGTCATCATAAGTTGAGAGCCACCTATAAAGCTTCCACTATTCATGAGTGGTTCTGACTGCTTGTGCCCAAGAATACCACAGACATGAACTTTGGTTTACAGGTAACTTCTTTCTCAAAGTACTCTACAATTTGAGTCCCCCGTCCCTTGTCCGTCGGGGGTCCACAGCATGCCAGCAACCAGTCTGCACAAACAAGAACAGCCCCATCTGCGGGGCACAGGCAGCATGTGAAACCACACCCCATTTGGTCCACAGAAAACCTTTTTCCATGGAACTAGTCCCTGGTGCTCAAAAGGTTGGAGGCCGCTGCTCTAGAAAAATAATTCAGTAAAACAGATTGAGGGACTAGAAGTCTGCCAAATGGCAATTCACATGATTCTTTGAGGAAAGTCACAACTCTGAATATTTTTTTTAAAAAAATTACTCTCCCCAGTAAAAATAGCTATTTTTCTGAGAATGCTGTGAGCACCTTTTTACACATCTGGAAGGCATCCAGTTGGGGAAGGCTGGCGATACAAATGTAGGGCAAGGGAGTACACATTCAGGGTGGGGGTGGGGGAGTCCAACATTAATTAGTGTTCAACACCGGGTCTCTACAGACCTAGTTTAACGGTGCTGCTTGCTCTTTATTGCAATGTGAAAAATAGTGCAGGAAAAGGACGTTCAGATTCATAGGACACAAGATACAGGCCGTTTGGAGTTGTTTTTTTTTACTTTGCTCCACTAGCAAAAAGCCACCTCTGACAACAGCCATGAATCATCGGAAATGGAATACCTGAGGTAAGTTTTTAATTAAGAAAAAAATGTAGCTTCCCAATGTCTAACGGGTAGGTCAGGATCTGACTAAAGCTGGGCTATTGTCCGTGACTGACTACCATCGTGGATCTGTACAGCTGTCGGTTCCGAGCTTCTTTTTCCACTCCCTGAATTCACAATCTATGCTCACGCTCTCTATCTTCCTGCAAGACATGTTATGCTACAGTAGAATAAATGTCATTTTAAAAAATAGTGTCTAGACAGTTGTCTGTGCATGATCAGACAATGTGACCGAACAAAGAAGTCAATGGGAAAAAGGTTGTGAGCCACTGCAAGCTGCAAATACAAACTTCTCCATACTGTGGCTGATCTGTATGGTGAATGTTCCTGAGGAGCAGCCCTCTCCCTTCACACCGTCACCCACACCCCTGCCAAAAATGAACTCTCCATGGGAGGAGACTTTTATAACTTCTTCAGGTGTTGCCAGTATCAGCTATCCTGAAATGAGTTTACAGTCTCAAGAGAATGTTATCCGTGTGAAAATGTAGACTATGAGTCAGTTTGGTCTAGTGGTTAAAGCACCAGGTTAGAAACCTGGAGACTGTGAGTTATAGTTCCACCTTAGGTACCCTGTTTCCCCCAAAATAAGACATCCCCTGATAGTAAGACCAATCGGGCTTTTGAGTGCATGGCAATAAGGCCAAGCGCTTATTTCAGGGTTCAAAAAAATATAAGACAGGGTCTTATTTTCGGGGAAACACAGTATGAAAATGGCTGGGTGACTTTGGGCTAGTTCCTCTCTCTCAGCCTAATTCACCTCCCAGGGTCGTCGTTGTGGAGAAAATAGGAGAAGGAAGGTGCGTTCACCACCTTGAGTTATTTATACAATAATAAAGGGTGGAAAGGAAGGAAGGAAGGAAGGAAGGAAGGAAGGAAGGAAGGAAGAATTTTTTTCAGCACAAGGAAAAAACAGCCAATCACTGACCATCAACACACCACTAACACCAATAGGAAGGCACTCCATAAATACCATGCATTGAATAACCCAAAGCACATATTACAGTAGAGAGAAGTTTCCTGAAGATGGGCTCCAGTACAAGTCCCAAAGCTCGGACAATTAAACCTCTGGTCCAGGTGATCGACCCAGATTGGATTTTGAAAAAATAAGTATCGTAAAATACCATGCAGATACCTCCAGGAATATCCCAGAGAAGCCAGCACGAGAGAGCTTAGTCATGCTAATGGTGATGCCTTTTTATACCTGGTTCCAAAATTGGATCTGTATTCTCCAAATTCACTACCTTATATCATTTTTTTAAATACAGCTTTATAAATTGCAACAAACAAACCCCCAAACAGGCATCTACACAAATGGTAGAAGCAGAGAGAATTCACAACACAGTATTTTTCAGATCATCATTTATTAAGATCATCTCTTTCTATATGTATATTTTTCTTTCATCCTCCTTTCTGCTGCTGCTGTTTGCATGACAATTAGTAAAGGGAGATTGCGGAAAATCCTATTTTTCACAGGAGCAATGGCTGTGTTCACTTAACTTAACCGCTGCTTAGAGAATTCATTGAAAGGGAACTCTGGGTTTGCAAAATTCACTGAATCACAGCCTAGCCAACGGAGGCTGGATCTGCAAAACAGGACAGACTGAAATGCATCTGGCTCCTTTGCGGTTCAGTATGTTATGCGAACACAGCTTATAACTGGGAGAGTAAAGAAGGGAGTTAATGTGACTAATAAGCTCTGTGATTAATAAACGGAAAGAATAGGAAATAGCTCTAGGGCAGAACTCCATAGCATTTCATACAAAGAATCCCAGGCTCGACAGAAATCGTCTCTCTGAAAGCTTGGAATTTGGAAAACCATTCCCAGACAATTATATTCTTAGGCTAGAATGGACCTTCAGACTTACTCATTGACTCACTATAGCCAGTCTGGTCTAGTGGTTAAGGCGTTGACCTGGGAACCAACAGTTCACGAATTCCGGTTCCTCCTTAGGCAGGGTAGTTAGATGACTTTGGGCCAGTCACTCTTTCTCAGCCCAAGTCACCTCATAGGGCTGTTGTAGTGGGGAAATTAAGAGGAGGAAAGAGGACAGGTAGTTCCCCACAACAGTTCATTTAGTGACCATTTGAAGTTACAACAGCCCTCAAAAAAGTGACTTATGACCATTTTTCACATTTAGGACCCTTGCGGCTCATAATCAAAATCTGGAAACTTGACCACTGTCTCATATTTATGATAGCTAGAGTGTCCCCAGGGTCATGTGATTCGCTTTTGCGACCTTCTGACAAGCAAAGTTGATGGGGAAGCCAGATCCACTTAAGAACTTTGTTACTCACTTAACAACTGCAGTGATTCCCTTAACAACCGTGACAAGAAAAGTCGTAAAATGGGGCAAACTCACTTAACAAATGTTTCACTTAGCAACCTAAATTTTGGGCTCAACGGTGGTCCTAACTTGAGGACTACCTGTATTAGGTACATTCGAGATGAAAATCGAATAAACGAATGAAAGTAAAGGCTTGTTAAAAAGGAATAGAAAGGGAGAGAAGGAAAGGTAAACAGAACTTCGGTTGTTAACACTGGGAATTAACCAGGGAGACAATCTGCTAACTGATTCAGCTGTTCCAATTTATCAAGGGAAACATACTGGAGCAGGGAGAACAGCTGGTGTGACATATCTTTAATGCCTAAGTAGATATTAGAGAAACATTGCTAATCATTATTCAGAAGACTCCAAAGGACATTTAAACTCTTTGGGTTTTTTTTTTTACAGATCACACAGGAACTTGTCTACCATTCTTTGATGTCACTGCCTCTTCCATTTCAAATTCCTAATGACAGCTCCAAGACCCACACAGTTAATGGCAACGGTCCCCAACCTTTTTTGTGGTGGCAGTGGCGGTGGCCGGAGAGAGTGGATAGTTGCGTGCAACCTAATTCCGCACAGGCACAAATAAACCTTTGCGCACTCGCTCGCTGCTTGGGCAGCCCAGGGTTTGGGGACCCCTGGTCTATGGTATTCACCTATGTCACCACACTTCCTGTTTGGATTACGAGGATGACTTTCAGCAGAGCGAATGTCAGGCTTGTCCCAACTTGGACATTTAGGAAAGAAAGACCCTGGACTCCACTGTTGGAAGTGAAAGGTTCTTTTACTAAAGAACTCAAGCGATTACAGTAAAGGTGAAGCTGGATCTGAGTATTCCCATACTCAATTTACCCCTTTCCCTGCCCCCCCCCTTGACCAGCCCATCAGTGTCCAGTAGCATTCATTTTTGATGTTTTGGGAATGGCTTTGAGGTTTGGCGCCTCTTTGATGCAGTTTCGCATTCTGTTCTCAGGCTGCGTCCTTGGCCAGCCAGTTTATTCTGGATTGACACCTCTGGTTTCTGTCAGCCTGTCATCCTTCCCTTCCTTTATTACCATTCCTTACTTCCTCAATTGCCTCCTGCCCTCCCTTGCATTTTATGGCAGAATGCCAGCAAAGAGAAGTATGCGGAAGATGGCAGGCCTGACAGTGAGCACCACTCTGTCCCTGATTGGTGAATTAGCCAGTGCTGATTGGTCATATCCACAGGAACCTCCCACCAAAATCATCATGTTAAGATGCACTTCTACCTGCCAAAGGTGTGTCCACATCATGACTTTTCTAAACTTCAGTTTGTTCTTCACTGACCAGACTCCAGCTTCATGACATGAAAATAATTTCGTGCATTAAGGAAGAGGGATACAACACAATAGTTTTCTCCCCGTGAAATAAATGTTACCCACTGTGGGAACTTCTATCCATAAAACAATGCACTTGGGGGGCGGGGGGGGGGGGGCGGGAGAGAGAGAGGAATCCAAAACCAGAAGAAAATTAATCATACTGTTAAAGGGGGGGAGGGTTTACAACCACCTTCATTGATGCAAATGAAGCTAATTGGAATAAAACTTTCAAAGATTTATAGTGTTATTTTACCTTTAATTACAATGCAAACCCATACAAGAGCAGTAAATAAGCTAAAATGTAGTATAATTTAACCCAAGAAAGATGCATCAAGAAAATGTAGTGTAATTGAACCCAGGAAAAAGCCATCAAGAAAACACAGTATAATTTACTCGGTGAAAAATCAAGCTTTTGTGCTCAATGACAAATATGTAGCTTTTGCAGCTTCACAGTATACCATTCCAAATATTCTTCTCCAAATATTCGTTATCCGGGGTCTTCATTCTTTAATTGCTCTGCCATAAGCCACTCTAACTCTAACCGATCGTATAATCAAAAACTTAAAAATCACATCTTAAAAGCTACAAATAAATTAAAATATAACAACTACCGGAAGAATTAAAAATTGTTCTTGAAGTCCTTGGAATTAAATCATGCAATACTTATTATTCAGCTCTCCAGTTTTCTTCAACTGAATGAAACAAAAGATTTGGGATCTGAGGCTTAGGAGCTAATCTTCTCATGGATAGGCAAGAGCTGAAGGACAGAAAACAGCGTGAAGAAATAAAATGACCACTAAATTGTTACTTCTGGAAGTATCCATTACAATAATATTATATCATAGCAATGAATTCGTTAGAAAACAAGTGACTGCTGATATGTACAAAATATATAAACACTAGTAAATTAAATTAATTACCCTACCTTTTTTCTTCTTTCTTTTCTTTCTTAGTTTGTATTTTGGGTTTGTTTGAGGATGTCTCTTTTCTATTTTTTAAAAATAGATTAAATATTGTTAATTGCAAATGCATAGCATAATTCATTTTTTACAAAAATATTTCTCGAAGTAAAAGGATTTTCATGGTGCTGTTTTGTTTTGTTTTTAATCACAATTATCTTGATGCAGTTGAAACATTTCCAAGAATTGCTACAGTAGTTTGGGAGAAGACAGAAAATAAGGGAAACATAATTTCAAAATTAAAAGCAAACTTTTCCTGTCTTCTCTCGCCTCTTTCTTTGCCAAATAAAGAATGTGTTTCTCCCTCAAAAGAAGACATTGATTTTTTTAAAAAATAAAAATAATAAATATTTAGATCTTATGTCCAACGTTTCCTTCATAGATATATCTCCTGCTTTGTTCAGCTTCTGTGAATTCCATTTTGCATATATTTTAAAATCTCTTTTTTCCCAGGAATCATATTTTAGGGTTGTGGATAGGGGTGAGATCCCACATTTCATGTTGCACTGACTACTTACTGTAAATCAGTGCTATTAAAACTAGTACAGCTAAGGAAACTTAATCGGTTTCTCTTGCAGACAAGGGACAAAATTAGAGGTAGTCCTTGCATTATAATGGCGATTGGCACTGGAACTTCCATTGCTAAACGGTCTGGTCATAAAGCACAATGTGACATGACCTCGTTGCTTAGTGATGGCAGTCCTGGTTGCTGTCATAACTCAGAGACTGCACTGGTAATTAATAAAGGACCTAATGTGACCGGAGTCCTAGGCAAGCAGGCCAGCGGATGAAAGTTGCAGGCGGGAAGTTGAGTGCTGGGAGGGGGGGCTACTGAGCATGGGCAGGCTGGGGGGTGCTGCAGGTGGGTCCTACTTAGCTCAGGTTGACCAATGTGGGTTGCAGGCAGGCACTACTGATTGCAGTCAGGTCAGGAGCAATTTGTAACCTTCCCTGCCAGCTTCCCCATTTACTCTGCTTGCGGGAAACCCTCAAGAAAGATTGCAAAAGGTGATCATGTGTCCACAGCTCACTGTGGTATTGTAATAATGAGCTGGGCACCCAAACACTTGAATCGCAATGAATGACTGCAGGGATGATGCAATAGCTGCAACCTTGCAGATCGGTTATAAGTTCTCCTCATTTACCACGGTTGCAACTTTGCATGGTTACTGAACTCATGTTTGTAACCTGAGGACTATCTGTGAAGCCACACCATGGAGTTATGGTAGAAGACTTATTTTCTTATCTTCCAAAGCACCAGAGGGCAGGACAAGAAACAATGGATGGAAACTAAGGAAGGAAAGAAGCAACCTGGAATTAAGGAGAAACTTCCTAACAGTGAAGACAATTAACCAGTGGAACAGCTGGCCTTCAGAAATTGTGGGTGCTCGGTCACCGGTTTTTAAGAAGAGACTGGACAGCCCTTTGTCGGAAATGATATAAGATCTCCTGCTTGTGAAAGGGGTTGACTAGAAGATCTCCAAGGTCCCTTCCCATTCTATCCTGATTGATTGGAGATGTTGCCAGGGCATGTTCATGTTCTGAGAAAGACAGACTGAGGATTTATAAACTATATATATACCTAGATTAAATCAAAAGCCAAAGAATTGGAAAAAGCAATGCTTTGCTTTCTTTTAACCCGCTTGAAACAATCTGCTCAATCTTTCATAAAAAAAAAAAAAAAACCAGAACATTTAAATTACAGAAAGTCCTCAAATTAAATTAAATTAAGTCAAAATCTTCTCTTCTCTCTCTATACCAATGGCTGCATCTCAAATGATCCATCTCTTAAACTACTGAAGTTCACAGATGACACAACAGTGATCGGTCTCATTCGAGACAATGATGAAACCGCATACAGATGGGAGGTTGAACAACTAACCTCGTGGTGTGACCGGAACAACCTGGAACTGAACACACCCAAAACCTTAGAAATGGTGGAAGACTTTAAGAGAAACCTTTCCATACTTCCACCTCTCACAATACTAGACAACCAAGTATAAACAGTAGAGAACTTCAAATTTCTAGGTTCTACTATATCGCAAGATCTAAAATGGACAGATAACATCAAAAATGTCATCAAAAAAGCACAACAAAGAATGTTCTTTCTGTGCCAACTCAGAAGGTTCAAACTGCCCAAGGAGCTGCTGATACAGTTCTACAGAAGAATTATTGAGTCTGTCATCTGCACCTCTATAACTGTCTGGTTCAGTTCTGCAACCCAACGAGACAGAAACAAACTTTGTTCAGAGGATAATTAGAACTGCAGAAAAAAACAATTACCGGTACTACCAACCTGCTTTCCATTGAGGACCTGTATACTACACAAGTCAAAAAGAGGGCTGTAAAAATATTTACAGACCCCTCACATCCTGGACATAAACTGTTTCAACTCCTACCCTCAAAACAATGCTATAGAGCACTGCACACCAGAACAACTAGACACAAGAACAGTTTTTTCCCCAAACACTATCACTCTGCTAAACAAATAATTCCCTCAACACTGTCAAACTAGTTATTAAGTCTGCATTACTATTAATCTTCTCATCATTCCTATTACCCATCTCCTCCCATTTATGACTATATGACTGCAACCTTGTTGCTGGTATCCTTACGATTTATATTGACTGTTTCCTACTATGATTTGATTGCTTATTTGTACCCTATGACTATCATTAAGTGTTGTACCTTATGATTCTTGACTAATGTATCTTTTCTTTTATGTACACCAAGAGCGTATGCACCAAGACCAATTCCTTGTGTGTCCAATCACACTTGGCCAATAAAGAATTCTATTCTGTTCTATTCTATTCTATCTATTATGATCAGAATTGGGACCAGAATTTCCGTGCAAAGGAAGGCAGATAAGTGAGTCATGTTTGATTTTACCACATTTTTTGTCGCGGTTCTTAAGCGAATCACTGCAGTTGTTAAAGTAATCATGTGGTCATTAAAAGAATCCAGCTTCTGTCATTGACTTTGCTTGTTGGAAGCTTGCTGAAAAGGTTGCGAAGGATGATCCCATGACCCTTGGACACCGCAACCATCTTAAGTACATGCCGGTTGCCAAGCACCTGAATTTTGATCACGTGAAGGTGGGGATGCTGCGCAGTGCGAGGATCAATCTTAAAGTCACTTTCCCCCCCCCCCCCATTGTTCTTGTAATTTTGAAAGGTTGCTAAATTAACAGTTATAAGTCAAGGACTACTATATTACATCATCACAATCTACAAGCTCTCCACCTGGGCAATTTCTATTAATGTCTCTGAAGCTTTGGCATTATCTATGCTATAAACAGAAGAAGGGCCACAGAAGAAATTATCGAATTGTGAGGATATTTTTTTTCTGAATCAGGATAGACAGAAGCAGGGCCAATCTGCACACAGAACCCCTCTTTCTATCCTTCTCTTACTTCCATTTTCCCCAGAAAGACCCAGTAGAATATAATATGGCACCCAAGCAACTGGAATCAAGATTTAGTGAGAAAATGATTGAATTTCAACAGCTCAGTTTTGCCCCATTTATCAAGATTGGAGGACAGGCTTGGGAGATCTCTAGCTCCATTCCTGGCCTTAACACTCCTTCAAAAAGCTTAAAAATGGACCCAATGGCTACATCACTAGAGGGCCTCCTGCAATCCTTCAGAAGATCAGGAGGCTGTGTTGTGGCTATCAACCCTTCAAACTTTAGCTTAAGGAAAATATTTACAGTCTCAATACATGGGAAATTGTGAACAGCACTACCTTCTTTGGTATCAGAAATGTAAGAGGGAAGGGGTTTAAATAGTTTTGACAAATTTATTCCTTGGGTGGAATAACTGTGTCACAATAATTTCCCAAGCCAATCATTTATCATTAAGCATATTTAAGTTCGAACATAATTCTCAGCTACATACTTTATAATGAATGATTTCTAATTAAGAACACATAGCAATGGCCAAGCGGGAGACAGGCAGTTGAGTTCTGCTTTAGCCTTTCTGACAAGCTTTCTTTGAATATATTCTTACAGTTATTTTTGCAAAGAGTTGAGGTTGACCATTCTCCACTTGGCAGATGTTTCTCAAAAGGGGAGGAGGGAATCCACATATTCTCAAAAGTGCTCTAAATACCAAAAGTTTGGGATGCAAACCTAAAGTGGATTGATATGCAAGTTCAAAAGATGTTTGCATATATATGTATGCCCACATACATACCGTTAAGGGCAGGGGTAGGTTCTACTTACCTTTACTACCAGTTTGCAACGGGGCCTTGCACGCGTTCTTCTGCATATGCACAGAAGCGTTCTGATGACGCCAGGATTGGCGAGCAGAGTCTCCCGCCTCCCGCCGATTTTACTACCAGTTCTATAGAACCGGTACGAACCGGGGGCAACCCATCACTGGTTAAGGGTGTGTAGCAGGCCTTGAAATGCTTTGCTTATGCAAGTAAAAACCACAACAATAATTATTGGCTCTGTGTGTGTTCTCATAAGCTACTTGCTGGGTTTTCCTTGTTGTCTGGTGAAAGACTGAAATGAGGACATATTTTCTTGAGACGTTACTTAATAAATGTGATATCTGAGGCTTGTATTTTAATACTACACACAGCCCTCTCTCTCTTCCCCTCTTTTGAATGCTTACGTTTCAGAGCCCTATTTCTATTTCTCTCCAGCATGCATCTGTGTTTGTTATTTTTTTTTTGGCCTGCAAAGCTGACAATGCGCAACCCTATTTGTGTCTTCCAGAAAGAGAGCACAGTTTGTTTATCTGTCAGCTAGCTATATAGGTGCCAGCATGTAATGTGTACTGGGTGAAAGGAAAATAAATGGAGCTATTATATACCACATGTAGCCTTCCAATTCCATAACTCTGCATTTGTCTTTATAGCTGACCTAAATGTGGAGCTCCAGAGTAACATATTCTGCTGCAGCTCTTAATCAGTTGGCTTTTTGCCACTTCGGTAAATAGTATTTTTCAAGGTATTGAATCTGACTTCATTGGGACTTAATCCTGCTCTGATTCTTTTCATAGAAGCAGCCCTGGTCCTCAGGATAGCCAAAAACAAAAAGATAAAAAATATCCCAGAACAATCAAAAGAGAAATGCCATTCAAACTAATGGCACACCTGGTAAGAATGCAGTATTGCAGGCAAACTCTGCCCACAGCCTGGAATTCAATCCTGACCGGTTTAAGGTTGACTCAGCCTTCCATTCTTCCCAGGTCAGTATAATGAGGACCCAGATTGTTGGGGGCAATATGCAAATAATGCTTCTACTGTACATTGTAAACCACTCAGAGTATGCTGTAAAGCACTAGAAGAAGAGGACATGGTTGCACAAAGGTATCTCTAATAAACTGAAAGACAAAAAGGACAAGCACAAAAAATGGAAAGAGGGACACTTAACTAAGGCAGAGTGTCAGCAGATAGCTCGAATCTCCACAATTAGGAAAACAAAGGCTCAGGATGACCAAAGACTTGCAACAAAAGTCAAAGATAATTTTTAAAAAGTTTCTTTCAACATATAAATAAACAAAAAAAAGTAAAGAAAACAGTAGGTCCACTTAACAGATGGCAAGGAAGTAACAGGGAGCAGAGAGAAAGCAGAACTGCTTAATTCATTCTTTGCATCAGTTTTCACGCAACTATAGCCCAACCTACCAAAAACCTAAAAGACAGACTAGAAATAAAAATTAAAATAAGCAAGAAAATGGTTAGAGAACCATTCTGATCTTGATGACTATAAATCACCGGGACCTGATGGATTACATCCCAGAGTTCTGAAAGAACTAGCAGATGTTATCTCAAAACCAATGTGCAATATCTTTCAAAAATCCTGGAGCAATGGGAAATTACCCATTGTTCAGCAAGGCATTCGACAAAGTAGACCACAACCTACTTCTTGTTAAACTAGAAAAATGTGGGAAAGACAGCATCACCACCAGATGAATTTGTAACTGGCTGACAAACTGTATTCAAAGAGTAGTCCTTAACAGTATTACATCTACATGGAGAGAAGTAAGAATGGAATACCACAAGATTCTGTCTTAGGCCCAGTACTCCTCAATATCTTCATAAATGATGAGAGAATAGAAGGAGAACTCATCAAATGACACTTAGTGCAGATGACACTAAGATGGCAGGAATAGCCAGAAGACAAATTCAGGATCCAAAAAGATCTTGACAGACTTGAACAATGGGCCCTATCCAACAACATGATATTTAATGTGGCGAAAAGCAAGATTTTACACCTAAGCAAGAAAAACCAAAGGTACAAATACAGATTATGTGAAACCTGGCTCAAAAACTTGGAGTCCTCGTGGCCGATCACTTAAACATGAATCAGCAGTGTGCAACAGCAGTCAAAAAAGCTAATACAATCCTTGGTTGTCTAAACAGAGGCCTAGAATCAAAATCGTGTGAAGTACTAGTACCGCTTTATAAAGCCTTAGTAAGACCACACCTGGAATACTGTATCTAGTATTCATCACCATATTAAAAAAAGATGTTGAGTCTTTGGAAAAAGTGCAAAGAAGAGCAACTAAGATGATTAAAGGCCAGGAGACTAAAACATAAGAAGAACGGTTGCAGAATTTGGCTCTCGCTAGTCTAGAGAAAAAAAGAACTAGGGTGGGACATGATAGCAATATTCCAATATTTGAGAGGCTGCCATAAAGAGGAGAGGTTGCCATAAAGAGGAAGGGCCTGGTGGCTCAGCAGACTAATGCATTGTGATTAACTCCAGCTGTCTGCAATTACTGTAAGTTCGAATCTCCCAGGCTCAAGGTTGACTCAGCCTTCCATCCTTTCCATCCTGGTGGCTCAGCAGACTAATGCATTGTGATTAACTCCAGCTGTCTACAATTATTTTAAGTTCGAAACTCTGGAAACTAATCAAGGAGAGAAGCAACTCGGAGTTAAGGAGAAACTTCCTAACAGTGAGGACAATTAACTAGTGGAACAGCTTGCCTTCAGAAGTTGCAGGGGCTTCATTACTAGGGTTTTAAAGAAAAGACTGGACAGTCATCTATCTGAAATGGTATAAGGTTGCTTACTTGAATAGGGGGTTGGACTAGAAGACTTCTAAGATCCCTTCCAGCTCTATTTTGATTGATATAAGTCTAAATGCTATTGCTATTGCTATACACCTAGTCTTCGATTTATGAGCAGTCACTTAGTGACCGTCCGAAGATACAATGGACCACCTCAGAAGATACTTACAAGTCAGTTCTGAAGTTCCGATGGGAGACCCCTGGTCATATGATTACCTTTTGGGCACTAAGCAACCAGCATGCATTTATGGCTGTTAGCAGCACCCCAGTCACATGACTGCAGCTTATGATGTTTTTGATGAAAACCGGCATTTGCTTCTCATTTTGGCAAAAATGTTCTATAGCAAACAATGAGTTTGCTTAACAACCACAGCCTTTGCTTAACATCTGCTTTTAAAAAAAGGTGCAAAATCAAGTCAGTCATGAAATGACCTGCTTTACCACTGTCAAACTTACAACCATAATGGGCAGGCTCCATTAATGTCGTAAATTGAGAACTACCTGTATATCCCTTTCTCCTCAGGTAAAGCTATCATATTAGGGCTACAGAAATACAGATAAATAACTAGATTGCAATAAGAAGTAAGAGTATTGGCCTGGAAAAAAGTAGGTATCAATGATCTCAGCTGCTTATCCCTTTCTCATTCCCTACATTCACCTTGACTAGTACCAGCCATTTTCTACAGGCAATTTCAAAGATGGAGAAAAAAAATCCAGCCTGGGGCAAATCCATACTGAATTTGATACCTATCATTTCAGAGAGAATGTGAGACACGTAGAGAAATAAGTCAATAAAGTCAATATAACTCAAGAACTAGTCAATTGCTGTCTGATTTCTACTTATTAGCACAGCCTTTTCTTTCTCTGTTAAAGGCACTGGTTTATTTTGCTTGTTCTCGGGAATTAGCAGAGGATCTGATGGTTTGAACGCAATATGCACCCATTTAGGGCTCTGTTTTAAAGGCTGGCAATGCGAAGGAAGGTTGCAAACCTGACGAGGTAAATATGGGAGTGAAGGTATCATTAATGGCTGAAGAACAAACCCCAAGAGAAGTAAATCTCAATTGGTCTATGCAGGGCTGTTTAAAAAAACATCTGTCAAAATCTCTTCCCCACATCTGGCAAAGGCTAGTTGGATGTTCTCCTGTTTGTTTTTATAAAAAATTCCTTCTTTGAAAGACTTGGGAATTCACGTTCCGTGTGAAGAATATTTCATATTCTTAAAGCATTTCACACACAACACTCAGCAACCCTTATGAAAACCTTGAAAAGAAAATCAGCACTTTCATCAGGATACAGAGGGGAGAATATATTTCAAACACTAGGTCCAGCTCTAATGTTACATGTGTTTTCATTCAGTACAGTCTCACATATCAGTTTTGTTGAGTGTGAGCAAGATAACTGTATTTAACACTAAAATATGTTCTTGTTTCCTAGAAAATTCTGGAAATTCTTCTCTACTAAAGAGCATTAGGAATTATTTCGGACAGCCCACAGTGTCTTCACCGCACCATAATGCTCAGAATTATTTAGACAATAACTCTTTACAACAATTAAACTTGTGTAAAATTTAAATGTTTCATATTGCTACAACATTAGCTAAGTTGGTGGGAAAGGACAGCAGCCTTTATCAGATGTAATGTGGATATACAGCTGTTTTGTACTGCATTTTTATTTGGCCTAGCAGGTCCTAAAGTAGAATAAAATATGAGATCTAATCCTTTAGCCTGTGGCTCATTTTCTGACTTCTGATTATTCAAAGCCAAGGACTTCAAAGTGTGACCATATTTGCATAGCCTATGTTTTGCTTCCTTTCTTTTTTTCCTTTTTTTCAGTGAGCTGGGATTTTCTTCCAGACATGAATTTGCAGTGATGTCAAAGCCCCTGAATCCCACACTCAATAAAACACAACAGTGATAAAGTTTACAGAGGGCCAGTTTAGCCCTCTGTAAATTTGATAAACTCTTGAACAGGTCTTCCATTCCCCATCTCACTTTTATCTCTACGCAAAGGGAGAGAAATAAAGTAACGGCTTTTTACAAGTGGAAAAAAACAAAAACAAAACCCTGGTCAGCTCTGAGCTGTCTGCCCTGAGGACATAAGAATGTGTTGATGGCAGTGGTTAGTCAATAGCAATACTACCACAAAATAATAGGATATCATGAGTAGCAGGAAAGTCTCCTATGAAAATGTCCAGATTGGTAGACTCCAGTCCATGTGCAGTCTTGAAAATGTTCACTTGGGTAAAAAATGACTACAAATTATTGCAGAAAACGACAACATTGCTAAAAAAAGAAAGAAAAGAAAAGTGAGTAAAGAATGAATGTTCACCAGCAACTGGCAATTATTCTTGAAAGCATATCTCATTCTCATGCGACTTTTGGAAGCTGTGGAAGCCAGGTGAGAATGGGATGTGTTCTCGTGAAGCCTACAGACCCTCCAGAAGTTGTAAACCTATGGACTCTCCAAAAATGAGTTTGTTTTACTTGTACAGGTAATCCTTGACTTACAAAAATCACTGAAAAAAGTGATTTACGATCATTTTTCACAATTACAACCATTGGTACATCATGTATACAACCAATTTCTTTGTACACATGATGTACAATGACAATAAAGGCTATTGAATTGCAGCATCCCCATGGTCACGTCATCAAAATTTGGATACTTGGCAACTGACTCATACTTATGAAGGTTGCAGTGTCCTAGAGTCATCTGATCAACTTTTATGACCTTCTGACAAGCAAAGTCAATGGGGAAGTCAGTCACTTAACAATCGTGTTATTAACTTAACAACTGATTCACTTAACAACTGTAGCAAGAAAGGTTGTAAAATGGGGCAAAATTCACTTAACAAATGTTTCAGCAACAGAAATTGTGGGCTCAATAGAGGTCGTAAGTCAAGGACTACTTGTATTTCATTTTTGTAAGTTTTTGATGTTCCTTTATATAATACATAGCAATGCACACGATTGCATTGTATTTTTTAAAATAAATGAGTATGTAAACAATTGTTTCTCTTTTGTTTGGCTGGTGGCCTGGCATACAAATAGAATCAAATTAGGAATATTCCAAATTTTTGATGGGCTGAGCTCAAAAGGTTCACCATCACTAGTGCAGTGGTGGGTTCCTCCCAGTTCCACCCGGTTCCGCCGAGCTGGTAGTGGTGACAATATGAACCAGTTCTGTCCCCCCCACCCCCTGCATTATTCTTACCTTTTATTTGGCCCCACCCCGAATCTATTGCTGCCTCCTGAGTCCCAGCTGATGGGCTATAAGGAAAAAAACTGTTAAACTCTTGCCGGGGGGCTTCAAAGGGCCGCCCTACAGCTGATCAGTGGTAAAAGGCAGTTTGGTGGTAGACCGGTGCCTCCAAAAACAAATGAGTAGATCGGTGCCTGCAAAAATACATGAGTAGACCGGTACAGCTCTGCAAGTAGTTAAAAGCCTGGTAGACCAGTATCTCTGCTAAATCCTAAAGAATTGTCACTTGACCATCAAGCCATGCCCACAAAATAAGCCACGCCCACAGAACCGGTAGTAAAAAAATTTAGAACCCACCCCTGCACTAGTCTATACCACTAAAATATTTCTAGGCAGGTTATATGGAAAGCAGTGCAGAGCTCTCCACTCCCCACATCATTTGATACAAAATGAAATCCATAGTTACATTTGATAATCCAACACCTCTTATTCCCCACTGAATAACAAGAGAAATTCACCATTAGCTCTCCACTCACTTTATTTAACCAACTCTGGAAAAATACAAATGACCACTAGGGGGAGGCAAACATTCTGAGTTTTTTGTAGTGCTTTGCTGTGCCATCTTCTGGTTATCTGGAGTTTTGAAATACAGATCAAAAAATGGTAACCCCAGAATACAATGAATGTGTATAGAGATTCTCAATCATCCAGGTCATGGTTGTCCCAAAACGGGTGAAATCTAGCAGGTTCTGGAGAACTGGTAGCGGAAATATTGAGCAGTTGGGAGAACCGATAGCGGAAATTTTGAGTAGTTCGGAGAACCAGCAAACACCACCTCTGGCTGGCCCCAATGTGGGGTGGGAATGGAGATTTTGCAATATCCTTCCCCCAAGAGTGGGGAGGGAATGGGGATTTTGCACTATCCTTCCCCTGCCATGCCTACCAAGCCACATCACACCCACCAAGCCACATCCACAGAACCAATAGTAAAAAAAAATTGGATTTCACCATTGTCCCAAAGATACTTTTTCCAAAAGGCAACTGGGCTTTCTAGGGTTTTGTTTTTTTTAACTTTAGTAACATTTCACTTTTCATCCAAGAAGCTTCTTTAGAGTAGTGAAACATTTTCAAAAAAACAAACAAACCAAAAAGTCCAATTGCCTTTTGGAAAAAGCACCTTTGGGAGAATACAATGAAATTACAAATTCCCAAGGATGTAAAAGTGCCCAAATAAATATGACGAAGGAACTACCTGAAAAACAGTAGAAACCCTGGAATGCACGATCTGACTAGAATAGAGCAATAATAAATCCTAAATCTGATATAGTTCAGATATTTAAAAAAAACAACTTTCAACCACAGACAAGAGTTAAGGAGGGAAAGACAGAATAATAAATGAATCTTATCTTGTAGACCAAAGCCCCATAGCCACATGAGGTCCTTGATCAAATTGAAATAATGACAAACCCTTTCTCTGAAAATTGAAATTGAACATTGAACATTTTGATGTCCGCAGATATGGTCCCATCTATTCTGTATCACTGATCTGCCCAAAGTGGATCTTAAACCACCAGCCCTGAATGTTGGGCAACTCCCAAAGAGTGTTCTATGTTCTAGAATTAGGAGCAAGCTTTCAATAAATGGATTGGATTGGAAAATGAAAGTTTTTAGCCAAAGGGCAAAATAGTTGGAATAAGGGGACATGTCTAAAACAAGATCTGTTGGGAAGGAGGAGAAGTCAAGAAGATAACACCAACCACGAACACCTTCTTCCACAAACTTTTTTCAATATAGGTAGTCCTCGGCTGTTTGAAGTTACAATGGTACTGAAAAAAGTAACTTATGACCCTTTTTCACTCTTACAACTCTTGTAGCATCCCCATAGTCATGTGATCTAAATTCGGATGCTTGGCAACTGCTTCACATTTTTGACAATTGCCATGTTCCAGGATCATGTAGCAACCTTCTGACAAGCAAAGTCAATGGGGAAGCCAGATTCACTTAACAACTTGTGTTACTACCTTAAGTGCAGCATTTCACTTAACAACTGTGGCGTGAACGTTCGTTAAACGGGCAAAACTCAACTAATGTCTCACTTAGCAACAGAAATTTTGGACTCAATTGTGGTTGTAAGTTGAGGACTACCTGTAATTCCTGCTCAGACGAGATAGATAACACAAGCAGAAAATTGTAGGATCAACATTCCTTCCGTAAAGCATTATGACTGAAAAGTCCTAGTAGAATATAACATCTGACTGGAAGGCAAAAGGGCCAGTCATTTGTCTTCTCTTCGTCCTCTTCGCTTTCCATCGTGCTGTTTGCCTCCCCCCAGTTCTCCAAAGATCAAAACTTACATGAAATTCCAGAAAGACTCATTTATAGCCACTCTAATAGGCATGAGCGAGTGGGGATGGGTGGGATCTAAATATGACAAATAAATAAATGCCATTTTATCTCAGAGCACCACAGCATCTCTCTGAAGCAATGCATTCTGTCTCTGGAGTTTGGAAATAGGCTGAAAGCGATGCACTTCCCTTGTATTAACTGCTTTGGGGGAAGATACAATAGTCAACAACATGGAGAACGGGGGGATTCCATGAGTCTAAAGACAAACCTCATTACCAAATATCCTCAGGGCTAGCACTTTTCAGTATTGCTCTGTAACTTCAATGCTCTAATTAACTGCAGCTCAACAAATACAAAGCTTGTTTATGGCCAGGATGACTAGCAGCCAAAAAGACCCCAAAGAGGACAATAACAGTCAGATCTTAATCTACAAATTGGTTCTGAATTTCTATGCTATGTTGTACTGCGGCCATGGCATGAAGTGTAGCTTTTGCAATGACCTTAATTCTGAGTTTTAATTTTGAAGACAAATGTGGAAAAAAAGGAAACATGCAGGCGGCTGTCGGAGTACAAGAATTCAACAGGGCTTTCTGTTGTCGAGAGGAACTATAATGCATATACTCAAGAGTTTTATTTATCTTTATTGGTGATGAGAGAGCATTTTAACACTGGGGGATTCCTAGTGGTGTCACAAAGTTCTAACAATCCTAGTTATATTTCTGCTGTAGCTGTTGTTGATGTCAAATTATTCCAGTAATCAGACGTGTACTGTTTCTGAATTCTAAGGTTAATAAACCAATCATTCACCCTTTAGTAAACATGTTTTGCTATATTTCTATGAAGATTCTCAGTCATCCAGGTCATGGTTGTTCAAATGTGCTTTTTCAAAAGGCAACTGGACCTTGTCCAGTTGCCTTTTGAAAAAGCCAGTTGAAAAAGCAAGGTAACTGAACTTTTGGAAAAATCCAGTTGCCTTTTGAAAAAGCACCTTTGGGTTTTCCGATACACCGAATCACAGGGATACTATATTACACTTTATACTACACTATTTATACTGTAATATTTCGGACAAACATCATGTGATAGAACAAAGAAACAGGTAACATTCTATTAATGTAGTTGACAAAATATTATGGAAAGTAACGCCTCACTTGTTTTGCTTCTAGAACAATCTACGTTTAATATATAGGAACGTTTAAATATTATAGCAATGGAAAGAGTTACTATATATGTACAACCCAAAATGAGGAAGGATGATAATGGTTTGATAAATATTTTCCCTTTTTTTCTTTTTAGAAAATCCCGTGGCCATGAATATGGTTGAGAAATAGACATTAAAGGACATGATTTCCCGATATGAAGCACTTGCAACTAGTGAATTTTGACCTTATTGAACTACATTTGAAAATTATTTGGAGACTCTCTAGAAAATATTTTTACACATAGGCTGAAGCACCACTAATTTCATTGGAGTAAACTAACTTCTGCTGTATTAAATTTTCCATTTACAATCAGGAAGCAGCTCAGTAATTTACCAGAACTTTTGGATGAATTTGCTTCAACATTGGCAATATTGGAGTGTTGTGGCCCCGTCCTCTGAGCCTATCCCTTTGGAGGAAGGCAGCTCTGAGCAGGAGGAAGAGGAGCCAGCCAGATCTCCCAGCCCTCCCCCTCTGGCACCGGCTCAGGTGCCAGCTGAAAGAGAGCCAAGTAGTGTGGAAACAGGTGTCTCAGATGAGAGTGAGGGAGAGACGTCATTCCTGGACGCACGCCAAAGAAGGCGAGAGAAAAGGGTACTGCAGCTGCGGCGTATGAGGAAATCCTGAGTCATTGGATTGGAGTCACAGGATCAATGACTCACTGGACCACACCCAGAAACATATCTATATAAGACAGTACGGTGGGTCACGAAGTTCGTGACGAACAAAGCTAAACAAACGGAGCAACCTCGTAGTCTTGGAAGCTGGATGAACGGCAAAGCTACGTAGGTGATTTTCTTGTTTGTGTAAACCAATAAAGTCCTTGGCAGACGGTGTGCATATCGCTGCCAAGGTTGAGATAAGAACTGCGGAGTGTGCCAAGTGATTCTTAACCCTCGGCTGGCTGTGTTTTTGTGGGTCTCTGAAGGGGGGGGACAGATCATCTTGTTCGTCACCCAAAACTCCATCGTTAACCCACGATGGACCAACAGCTGCAGCAGCAGGTACAGCAGATGCTGGAGGCCAATCAACTTCTGCAACAGCAAGTAGCACAGCTAACTGCACAACTTGCTTTGGGAAATGCTCCTGTAGCAGCTCCACCTGCTCCCCTTCCCCGTCCAAGATGCCCAGAGAACATGCCAGATAAGTTTTCTGGACAGCAGGAAATGTTCCCGGCCTTCTTGGGACAGTGCCAGCTGTACATGGCAATGCGGCCGGAGGATTTTCCGGATGACCGGGTTCAGGTGGCTTTTTTTATCAGCTCCCTCTCTGGCACTGCCGCCCGATGGGCCACGCCCCTGTTGCTGCAAAACAGCCCCTTGCTTCTGGACTATCAGGGCTTTTTGCAACACCTGCGCACCATGTTTGAGGACCCCCTCCGGGTGCAGACGGCAGCGAGGCGCATCAAAGACCTCCGCCAAGGCAAGCGCCCCCTGCAGGACTATATTGCGGAGTTCCAATTGCTAGGCCAGGATTCGGCCTGGAATGAGGCGGCGCTGATGGATGCCTTCCAGGACGGCCTCTGCGATGAGATGCAGGACGAGCTGGTTCGGGTGGAGGCGCCACAGACCCTGGACGCGCTGGTGACCCAATGCCTGCGCATCGATGCCCGCCTACAACGGCGACAGCCCCATAGGGCTCTTCCGGAACCACCGACAGTGCCGGCACCCCCGCGTTTCATACCAACAGCGCCCCGGACCGTACCGCGTTTGGTGGCGACGGCTGAGGAGCCCATGGAGCTCGGAGCAGCCAGACCTCAACTGACGGCCCAGGAGCGGATGCGGAGACGCCAAGGGGGGTTGTGCCTCTATTGCGGCGAGGCTGGACATTTCGCCGCCTCGTGTCCCCGGAAGCGGAGTGGATCGCTCAAGCCTGTTCCGGAGCCTCGGCGTGACCAGCCGGGAAATGGGTCAGGCCTGGCTTAGGGGAAACTCTGGGTCAGGCAGGTGACCATGCCCCGCCGGAGGCGGCGGCTGTGGACTGTGAGCCCCCTCGGCACCTGATTTTGAACACCCAGGTGTTGTTGGCTAACCGGTCGGAGGGGCTCCAGGCACACGCGCTGGTGGACTCGGGGGCCACCACGAACTTTATGGACCAGGCCTTTGTGGCCCATTACAAGGTTCCCTTGGTTCCAGTGGACCCTCCGTTGAGGGTCGAAACTATTGATGGGCGGGAACTTGTGGCGGGGCCCATCAACTTCGCTACTCAGCCCTTGCGCCTTGCCATTGGGAACCATGAGGAGGCGATCCAGTTTTATGTGACGGCGGACCTGCACTTCCCCTTGGTCCTGGGGATGGCCTGGCTTCGGGCGCACGACCCTCAGGTGGCGTGGTCGAGAAATGCCATCTCGTTCCCCAGCCTGCAGTGTGTCGACCACCTTCGCCACACCTGTGCCGGCCAGGACGTCTCTGCCCCGAACGTCTCCTTGCCTCCGGAGCTGACATCCTTCGCCGACGTGTTCAGCGAGAAGGAGGCGGATCGCTTGCCCCCGCACCGACCCTATGACTGCGCGGTGGACTTGATGCCCAACGCGCCCCTGTCCTCGGGACGCCTGTACTCCATGTCGGAGCCCGAGCTGGCCGCCTTACGGGACTTTCTGGACAAGAACCTGGCCCGTGGGTTCATCCGGCCTTCGACCTCCCCGCTCTCGGCCCCAGTCCTCTTCGTGAAAAAGAAGACGGGGGACTTGCGCCTGTGTTGCGACTACTGGCGCTTGAATGCCATCACGGTATGGAATCGCTATCCCCTGCCGCTGATCCCGGAGCTGATGGAGAGGTTGCGGGAGGCCTCGATTTTCACCAAGCTCGACCTCCGGGGAGCCTACAACCTGGTGCGGATGCGAGAGGGGGACGAGTGGAAGACGGCATTTGGCACCCGATACGGACACTTTGAATATACCGTCATGCCGTTCGGGTTGACCAACGCCCCCGCGGTCTTCCAGCACTTGATGAACGACGTGTTCCGGGACATGCTGGATCGGTTCGTGGTGATCTACCTGGATGATATTTTGATCTATTCCCGGACCCCGGAGAGTCACCTCCAGCATGTCTGCCAGGTCCTGCAGCACCTGCGGGAGCACCAGCTCTATGCGAAGTTGGAGAAATGTTACTTCTTCCAGACTTCCATAGAGTTCCTCGGGCACATCATCACCCCCGAGGGCATCGCGATGGACCCACACAAGGTGGCGGCCTTGCGCAGTTGGGAACCCCCGCGTCGGGTGAAGGACGTCCAGCGTCTGTTGGGATTCGCCAACTACTACCGGACCTTCATCCCGGGCTTTGCCACCCTGACCGTGCCGTTGACCCAGGTTCCGTTCCAGTGGGGGCCCCCGCAGCAGCAGGCCTTCGAGGTTCTCAAGCAGGCCTTTGTCACGGAGCCGGTCCTGAGGCACCCCGATCCACACCGTCCGTTCGTGGTTGAGACAGACGCGTCCAACGTGGCGATTGGAGCGGTGCTGCTACAGGCTCCGGTGGATGGCGGCACTCTTTTTCCCTGCGCTTACTACTCCCGGAAACTCACTCCTTCCGAGCGCAACTACACCATCTGGGAAAAGGAGTTGCTGGCTATCAAGGCCGCGTTCGAGGCTTGGCGACATCACCTCGAGGGGGCCCGACACCAGGTGGAGGTGCAGACGGACCATCGGAACCTGGAGCACCTCACCACGGCCAGGAATTTGAACCAGCGGCAGATCCGGTGGTCGTTGTTTTTCGCCCGGTTCAACTTCCACGTCACATACATTCCGAGCCACCTCAACCAGAGGGCGGATGCGCTATCCCGTAAGCCGGAATACTTTTGCCCCAAGGACTCCCTTTCCCCCCGGACGGTGCTGCCAGCGGACTCCTTGGCCGCGGTCCAGGAACCGGTGGACCTGCGGACTCAAGTGCTGGAAGCGCAGCGACGGGACGACTGGTCGCAGCAGCGGAGAGCGGACGTCGGCTCCGCGTCCCCATGGACCATGGAGGAGGGCTTGCTCAGGCACCGGGGTCGGCTGTACGTGCCCACAAGTCCGCTCCGAGCCCTCGTCATGAACCAGTGCCATGACAACCCCGCGGCGGGGCACTTCGGCTTCTTTAAGACCTTGAATCTAGTGACGCGGACTTTTTGGTGGCCTCGGGTACGGCACGACGTGCACGCCTACGTGACGTCCTGTGTGCCATGCCGACAGGTCAAAGCCGCGTCCGGCCCCCCTCCTGGACTCCTCCAGCCGCTGCCGACACCGGAGAGACTGTGGGGAGCCATCTCCATGGACTTCCTGACTGACCTGCCCCTGTCCGCTACGTTCACGACCGTCCTCGTGGTGGTGGATGCGCTCACGAAGATGGCACATTTCATCCCGTGCCGCGGCCTGCCCTCAGCTCGTACCACGGCTCACCTGTTCCTGCAACACATCTTCCGCCTCCACGGCCTGCCGGACCGGGTGGTTTCGGATCGCGGGGCCCAGTTCACGGCCCGCTTCTGGAAAAGCCTGATGGCTGCACTGGAGGTGCAGGTGTGCCTGTCAACGTCACACCATCCGGAGACTGACGGGGGCACGGAGAAGGTCATTGGCATACTGGAGCAGTACCTCCGCTGTTTTGTCAACCAGCAGCAGGACAACTGGGCCGAGTACCTTCCCCTGGCGGAGTTCGCTTTTAACAACTCCCAACATACCTCCACCCAGATGACACCGTTCCATGCCAACGTCGGGTACCATCCACGGTTTTTTCCGTTGACCATCATGGACTCCCCTGTTCCTGAGACCCGGGACTTCCTCTCGGAGCTGCAGGCGGTGCAGCAACTGGTGCGGCAGCAGCTGATCCGGGCGAAAGAGGACTATAAACGGTTCGCCGATCGCGGCCGCCGGGCGACGCCACTGCTGGAAGTTGGAGATCGGGTGTGGCTGTCCACGAAACACCTCCCCACGGACCAGCCAGTGAGGAAACTGGCCCACCGCTTTATCGGTCCCTTCCCCATCGAGGCGGTCATCAACCCGGTGGCCTATCGGTTGACTCTACCCCGCTCCATGCGGCTCCACCCCGTTTTTCATCGGTCCCTCCTGGTCCCTGAGACTCCCACTAGCCGTCTCCGCCGCCCGCCGCCGCCTGCCCCCCCAGCCGCAGCCGACGAGGACGACGCCTCGACATATGAGGTGGACAGTATTCGGGACTCCCGTTGGCTGAAGGGGCGCTTCCAATATCTCATCGCTTGGAAAGGGTACGGGGCCGAGGATTTCACCTGGGTGGACGCATCTGCCGTTCAGGCCCCTGACCTGGTGCGGGCTTTCCACGAACAGTTCCCGTCCCGACCCCATCCCGACCGTCAGACCCGGGGGAAGGGCCCTGCGGTGGGGGATAGTGTTGTGGCCCCGTCCTCTGAGCCTATCCCTTTGGAGGAAGGCAGCTCTGAGCAGGAGGAAGAGGAGCCAGCCAGATCTCCCAGCCCAACCCTCGGCTGGCTGTGTTTTTGTGGGTCTCTGAAGGGGGGGACAGATCATGGAGGAGCTGAAATTTGTCAGGATTGTTGTGATGCTATGAAATGTCCATCTTTTTGTTTCCAAAACGGAAGAAATTACCTTCATGGCT
Organism: Masticophis lateralis; assembly: GCA_030761175.1. NCBI lineage: Eukaryota > Metazoa > Chordata > Lepidosauria > Squamata > Colubridae > Masticophis > Masticophis lateralis. The sequence goes on along the minus strand of JAUDYJ010000002.1, from coordinate 136,062,553 downwards.
TGAGTTAAATGAAGAGGTGGAGAGGACTGTCAGGAACCTGCTTGAAGAGACAAAACATTGGGTTCTTTCAGGAGAACTAAGATCTTTGTCCTTCATTGGCAGAAACGTATAACAAAGTGGTGGTGACTAGGCAGGGGAAAAAATACAGGTAATAAAAGAGCTCATTTCAAAGATTATTTCCCTATTTCCCACACGGACCAGAATTCCTTTTTGAGGGAGATGGACAGTTCAGAAATTTGAAATATGAATGAATGAATAAAAGAATGAATGAATGAATGAATGAATGAATGAATGAACGAATTTCCTTTATTAAAGTATCTGTAAGCAAAATCATACAGATAAAGGCATTACGTTTCATTCAGCCTGCATAATGTTCTGCCCTCTTTTTCAATTAGCTGCTACAAACCTCAAGAGTTGTCTATCTATTCCCCCCATGCTCCAGGCTTGCAAGATTTAGTAGAAAAGTGGAGTTTACTTAAAAAAAAAAAAAGGGTGAAACTGATGAACTGTGTATTTGCACAGTAACAGCAATTTTTTCCCTGCTCCGTGAATGTCACTTAATTCCAGTTCAACATGCAAAGCAATTTTCAAAGCCATTGGAATCATAGAACACAGTGACTTTTCCTATAAAGCTTGCAAATCAGCACAAACCCCTAATCTCCCTCCCACCCTCAATATAATGCCTAAAGGTAAAAGTAAAGGTACCCCTCGCACATATGTGCTAGCTATTTCCGACTCTAGGGGGCGGTGCTCATCTCCGTTTCAAAGCTAAAGAGCCAGCACTGTCCTAAGACGTCTCCATTGTCATGTGGCTGGCATGACTAAACGCCAAAGGTACACAGAATGCTGTTACCTTCCCACCAAAGGTGGTCCCTATTTTTCTACTTGCATTTTTTACGTGCTTTTGAACCGCTAAGTTGGCAGAAGCTGGGACAAGTAATGGGAGCTCACCCCATTACGCGACACTAGGGATTCGAACTGCTGAACGGCCAACCTTTTGATCGACAAGCTTAGCATCTTAGCCACTAAATCACCACGTCCCTTTTTAATATAATGCCTATAAAGCTTTTTTTCCTTTTTTTTTTTAGAATTACTGGTATGTAAAGTACTTTAAAATGTAACTATCTTGGGGGTTAGGAATGTTTATTTTAAATTTTCAGTTCAGCATCAATAAAGTTTCCACTGAAACATCCCCTCACACACACATAAGAGAGGCAATAGTAACATTATGGATGAAATTGGTGTTTCATCCTGTTTAATTTAATCCTTCTAAATCTCCCACTTATTGTAGCCCGTAAGCTCACTTTCTCCAAATGTTATATTTAGTACTGATTTACTACAGGTAGTTCTCAACTTACAACCATTTGTTTAGTGATCGTTCAAAATTACAACACCACTGAAAAAAGTGATTTATGACCAGTCCTTGCGCTTCTAAATGTCGCAGCATTCCCACTGTCACATGATCAAAATTTGGGCATCTAGCAACTGATATATATTAACAAGAATTTCAGCGTCCTGGGTTATGTGATCACTGTTTGCAAACTTTTCAGCCTGCATCTGACATGCCAAGTCAATGGGGGAAGTTGGATTCTCATAACTGTATGATTCACTTAACCAGCACAATGTTTTTGTTAACCACTGTGGCAAAAAACAGTGACAAAAAAATGGTGCGACTTGCTTAAAAATGGCCTTGCTTAGCAACTGAAAATCTGGTCTCACTTGTTTTTTTTTTTTTTTGGTTTTGTTTTTTAATTTGATTTATATGCCGCCCTTCTCCGGAGACTCAGGGCGGCTTACAATGCGTTAAGCAATAGCCTTCATACTTTTGTAAATTTATACAAAGTCAGCTTATTGCCCACACAAACTGGGTCCTCAATTTACCCACCTTAGAAAGGATGGAAGGCTGAGTCGACCTTGAGCCTGGCTAGGATTGAACTCAGAGAAATTACAGGCAGCTGGTGTTAATTGCTGCCTTTAGTAGGAGGCATTAGCCCTCTACGCTACACAGGCTTGTGGTTGTAAGTCGAGGGCTACCTGTACAACAGTTCATTTAGCGACAGTTCAAAGTTACAACAGGACTAAAACAAGTGACTTATGACCATTTTTCACACTTATGACCCTTGCAACATCCCTACGGTCAGGTGATTTACAGTTGGATGCTTGACAACTGACTCACATTTATGACGGTTGTAGTGTCCTGGAGTTATGCGATCCCCTTTTTGTGACTTTCGGACAAGCAAAGTTAATGGGGAAACCAGTTTAGCCTAACATCCATGTTACTAATTTAAGAACTGCAGTGGTTCACTTAACAAATATGGCGAGAAAAGTTGTAAAATGGGGCAAATTCACTTAACAAATTTCTCACTTAACCACATCAATTTTGGGCTCAAAATTGAGGGCTACCTGTACTCTAGAAATGGCTGACAGACAAGTGGCAGAGCTCTTTCAATTTCATTTTAAAACTATCTACTGCGCCTATCACGTTTCTCACTTCTAAACATGGCAGATTTTTTTTCCTTTTCCAGATAGCACTATTCTGGAACAGCACCATTTCAGTTGATGGCCAGCCTGTCTTTAAACACATAATGGGAAATCATAGCAAGAACTCCCTTCCCTCTCAGCCCTTCTCATGTTATGGACACAGGAGTCAGAAAGAAGATTCTATAGGTTGAAGCAGTGGTGGAATTCAGGCAATTTAACAACAGGTTCTCTGCCCTAATGATTTCTTCCAACAACCAGTGTGCCAAACTGCTCAGAAAGTTAACAGCCAGTTCTCCCAAAGTGGTGCAACCTGGCTGAATCCCATCACTGGGTTGAAGGAAGGTATTTGGCCACCCATATCTACTGTACATGAATTTTTTCTCCATATTGAACCTGTAAAGACAGCCCCAATCTCTTGCCTCCTATCTGAGACAGGACAGGGCTTGGTCACTGGGACAGTGCAATTTATACCAGCATACTTTTCTGCCGACTCAGGAGTTAGAGGAATGCACATTAACGTGTCTGGGAGGGGACAAAAACCCCAGATACTGCAGAAAATGTGCTTATAAGGAAAGGAAGCTCTCAGAGAGAGTATGTAGGAGGAGATACCAACCCTGTCAAAATCTGGGCGTCCTTCCTTCACAAAGATCAAATAACTTTGGACTAGGATAAGAGAACATTCATGTGGTATTTTGTGTGACATCAGCCACCTGAATCTTAGCTAGGTTTGTTTAAAGTAAACCCACAGGTAAAACGATAGACAATCAATATGAGGCTCACTTAACGTCTATCACATAGGCTGTTTCCCTTCCTTCTCAACAAAGCCTACCCACTTGCCGGTAGTAACCAGGAGATTAAAGACAATCCTGTCTACCTAGTTTCTCTTCAGATTGTATACATCTATTAAGAAGGAAAAAAATCAGTATTTTAGCTGGTTTTTACCCTAATGTGGTAGGCAAATCAATTTCACTTTTCCCTCAGAAATCAATATTAGGCAGTGGATGTAATGTCCTAAAAGGAAGAGGATTTAATTAAAACAACTGGATCCTAGATACTTGGAGAGCATTTTTCAATATCTTAACAAATCCATTGGAAAATCAGAATGCTGATGCAGTCTAGAGGAAGACATTATTTCTGGGTCCCCAAAGGAACGAGCCAACCCCATTTTAAAAAAGAAAAGTTTCCAGGTTATTTTCCTTATGAAAGTCTAATGCCCTTCTCTTCCGCTCTTGCTGAACATAATACATCCGGTGTGGTAAATAATTAATGGTGCCATCCATCAGAAGTCGCTTGCAAAGAGAGACTCCTGTTCTACGTCTATATCATGTCTGGTATAGCCGCTGCCCATTTGGTCCAATCAGTCAAACTGCCTCCATTCCCCCCAGCCCAGGGGCATACTAGGAAGTGAAGCAGGCAAAATCATCAATCTAAGGCAGAAAACGGAAAGAGCAGCTCTTCCTTCCCCTCTTTCTCCTCGTTGCACTGAGACCAATTACTATGAAGGTTTCCTCCTTTCACCATGACCGCAGGGCACAGAGGCTAATCTGGTTCAGAGAACAGCTCTACAGTTCTCATAAAGTGGTTGGCCACTCCAGTGCAACTGATTTATTTATTTATTTATTTATTATTAAAATTTATATGCCGCCCTTTATAGGACTCGGGGCAGCTCACACAATAAAAACAACACAATAAAAACAACAACAGTAAAATACTAAAAACAAGTCCAAATTTAAAATCCCCAAAGTTAAAACCCCATAATCGGTCAGGAAATTTGATGAAAAAGCCATGTCTTCAGGCCAGCGCGGAAAGTGATCATGATCATAGAGGAGATCCGTGGGAAATGGGGAAAGAGCAAGATGTGTTGCGGTGAACTTATTAATGTCTCAAATTTTAAAAACGCATTTATAGACTTATTTTCTCATCATTTAAGGTAGCAACTCAAAAATCGATTTGATATTGTTCTAGCAGGTGTCTGAAGTTAACATCCTGACAGGCCCGAACAACCAGACCCACACGTGTAGAATTCAAACTAGCTCCTTTATTGTTCTATGCCCATTTCACAGGAATCTTCCCAGACTGACAGCTTTTGTCTGGGAAAGACTAGATAAGGCTCAAGGACATTCTGAGAGCGGTCAGACCTTGCCCTCTTGTGTTTACAAAATGAGTCCAGGTTCATTCCCCACTTGACCCTGCCTACCAACAGGGATGCTCTCCAACACAACATTCTTTATTGATTTCTGTGACTTCTGACTGGATAGCATTAATATACCACTTCAAATACTTTGGCCCAGGGGTGAAATCCAGCAGGTTCTGACAGGTTCTGGAGAACCGGTAGTAGAAATTTTGAGTAGTTCGGAGAACCGGCAAAGGAGCCTGTGTAGCGTAGAGGGCTAATGCCTCCTACTAAAGGCAGCAATTAACACCAGCTGCCTGTAATTTCTCTGAGTTCAATCCTAGCCAGGCTCAAGGTCGACTCAGCCTTCCATCCTTTCTAAGGTGGGTAAATTGAGGACCCAGTTTGTGTGGGCAATAAGCTGACTTTGTATAAATATACAAAAGTATGAAGGCTATTGCTTAACGCATTGTAAGCCGCCCTGAGTCTCCGGAGAAGGGCGGCATATAAATCAAATTAAAAAAAAAATACCACCTCTGGCTGGCCCCAGGCTGGGGTGGGAATGGAGATTTTGCAAAATCCTTCCCCCAGGAGTGGAGAGGGAATGGGGATTTTGCAGTATCCTTCCCTTGTCATGCCCACCAAGCCATGCCCACCAAGCCATACCCACAGAACCAGTAGTAAAAAAAAATGGATTTCACCACTGCTTTGGCCGCCTAATGAGAAGGAAGGACTCACTGGAGAAGAGCCTAATGCTGGGAAAGATTGAGGGCAAAAGAAGAATGGGACAACAGGGAATGAGGTGGCTGGATGGAGTTACTGAAGCAGTAGGCATGAGCTTAAATGGACTCCAGAGGATGGTAGAGGACAGGAAAGCCTGGAGGAACATTGTCCATGGGGTCGTGAGGGGTCGGACACGACTTCGCAACTGACAACAACAATATACCACTGAATTTCGGTGTTCTGATAGAAGGAAGGATAAGTTCGCCATGTTGAGTTATTTGTAAAAATAATAAAAGTGGCATACAAATAAATGTAAATACTTTGTTTTGTTTTGTTTTGCATGTTCCCTTGGATCATCCAGAAACAGAAGCAAAGTCAGAAGGTAAGCAACAGCACTGAGATAAGGAAGGCAATCAATACACAATCAATAAAATATAAATTCTCCCCAGTCAAAATATTTTCTTCCTTCAATAAATGAGTAAATTCCCACTGTTAGTTTGAAGTCAAATTATTCAGTACTATACTAATTATGGTAGTTTCAATTATGGACCCGAGACATGTTAAGAGACATACAAAGAGCTGAAAAAAAAATTACCTATTCCTATGAATAAGAATAGGTAATTTCCTATAAAAAAATTACCTATTCATAAACATCATTTTAAAAAGGCATGTAGTTTGTTACATAAAATTTCTTTTAAAATGCTCCTATCAGGGGAACGGATTAGGTGAAACATCTTATAGCAGGGGTCTCCAAACCTGGTAACTTTAACTCCCAAAATTCCTCTGGCAGCATGAAGTCATGACTGGCTGAGGAATTCTGGGAGTTGAAGTCCAGAAGTCTTAAAAGTTGCCAAATTTGGAGACTCCTGTCCCCTAGTTTGAAAGATTGATAGATAGCTTAAGAATAAAGGTTATCTTCCCATTCTTTCTGGCGACCCTTCTGGATCAGAATCTTTCCATAGGTAGAAGGGAGGCTTCCAGACATGGAAGGCTTATATTGAATCCAATCCAGTTTCTATCTATTGATCCATATTATTTCAGTCCTATCCGTAAATTATAGATGCAAAGAGGTGAAGAAGATCCCACTGAAATTGAGTTTACAGAATACAGTAAATGTTTCAAATGTTTCAGATATAGTACAATGACCTAGATCAGAAGTTTTCAAACATTTTCGAGACATAGAATATTTCTCTCTCTCCTTCCCTCCAGAAATTGGATCAAAAGGGGGTGGGGCTTTTGAATGTCAGCTGACAAACCCCACCTTTGTAGCTTAGCTTAGTCAGCAAGGGACCCCTTTTATGAATACTCATGAATGAGTCCTCAACTTACAACCACAATTGAGCCCAAAATTTATGTAGCTAAGTGAGACATTTATTGTGACTTTTTCCTCATTCATTTTATGACTTTTCTTGCCATAATTAAGTGAATCATTGCAGTTTTTAAATTAATAACCCGGTTTTTAAGTGAATCTGGCTTCCCCATTGGCTTTGCTTGTCAGAAGTTCGCAAAAGGTGATTACATGACCCCAAAACACTGCAACTGTCATAAATATGAACCAGTTGCCAAGCATCTGAATTTTGATCCCATGATCATGGGGATGCTGCAATGGTTGTAGGTGTGAAAAACAATCATAAGTCACTTTTTTCAGTGCCCCTGTTACTTTGAACGGCCACTAAACAAACTGTTGCAAATTGAGGACTATCTGTAGTTTTCCCTTAATCTCCTGTGGGAAGGGGTTTTTCCCCGCCCCTTAAGTCCACAGAACACATTCAAGTCCTTTAAGCGCCCTAGGGTTCCATGGTACCCAGTGTAAAAAACCCTGATGCAGGCGTTTTTGAAAAACAAACCAAAGGATAATTCTGAAACTCTGTCAAATTAGCTTCACAAGCCACTTTCTTAAAAATGCCTACAAGGTCTTCTCATCAAAGATACTGCTGCAGTGTCTAAAAAAGAACGTATATTCCAGACAAGACTAGAATGTCTAAGTTCAAGGATCTGCAATGGTCTTTGTGGATGTTTAGACACCGCGCCGAAATATTAAGCCTTATTCAGACCCAATTTGTACTCAAATGTATCCAGGACTGGAGGCTAGATTGGGAATTTGAACAAAACATCCCAGGAAAATGCAACGATAGTCTTTTGACCTTAGTAAGCATTTACATTACAATGCAAATGATAAATGTGTTGTTGAGTGTTGCTAAGAGAACTACACTGATGTGTCTGTAAAGTCATCAGCAATCAAACTCAACTCGAAAGAAACTTTTCTTTTATTGCTGAAATATTGGTCAAGGTTAACATGACAAAAAAAAAAACCCAACCCCAACCATCTTTGCAATTTTCCTTTGAGAAATTGTAGGATTACAGTACAAGGACTTCACATATAATGTGTGGGAGGAACGGTGAGAACTAATGTTTGCTTTGTGGTTCACTAGAGTTAGTCAGTTCAATGTTCATTCTTTCCTAAATAAGATTGTCTCACAAAATCTACAATAGAGTTATCATGGCAGTAAGGTTGACAATAAAGGAGTCAGTTTGGTATTGTGATGAAAGGCAACAAACTAGAAACTAGGAGACCGGAAATTCTTTTCCTACCTAAGGTACAAAGCCACCTGGTTGATCTTAAGCTGGTCGTTCTCTCACAACCCCATGAAGCAAACAATGGCAAAACCACTTCCGAAATCTCGCCAAGAAAACTGCAGGTAGTAGTCACCACTGGCTCAAAGATACATGTGCACACACCCACACACAAAGCTGACTAACCAATTTTCTTCCTTCTTCAAGTTTCATGTCCCCTAACAATTCAATATCTAAATTTCAATTTCCCCAATTTTGTATCCTCAGAATACGTTGAACTATATAACGCAAAGAATTCCTATAAAAAATGGGCAGTGGCAATAGTCCACAACCATTCTAGGAGTTGTTAATATTGTTGTAATTGTTATTATTATAGGTTCATATCCTGCCTCTTTTTCTAAGAGCTCAAGTCAGCTTACATGGAGATCTTCTTCAACCACGTTCCGCTCACCCGCTTCATCCCAATTTAAATCCTACATCAACCTAACTCAGTCTTTCTCAACCTTGCCAGTTTGAAGATGTGAGGATTTCAACTCCCTGGATTCTCCAACCACCATAGCTGGCTGAGGAATTCTGGGAGTTGAAGTCCACACATCTTCAAATTGCCAAGGTTGACTAAGACTGTCACTGGTCCAACTGATGTAGGATTTAAATTGGGGTGAAGTGGGAGGTGGGTACAGGGAAGGTTGTTCAACATGGAGATGCTGAAGAACATCTCCATGTAAACTGACTTTATACCTTATAATAATATTTATTAGTCAGAAAGCATTTACCAAACTTCTGGGTTTTTTTTTATCACCACAGATTAATACAGCTGTTCTCCTACCTACAGTATTAAATAATTACATGAAACAGGTAGGGTGGAAAGAGTGACTGGCCCAAAGTTGCCAAGTCAGTTGTCACAGTTGAGGGTGCCCTTGAACCTGGATTCCCTGTGCTAGTTGAACACTTTATGCACTATAACACACTCCTGAATATTATCATCCAATCCAACCTGACTTTCCTTGTCGGGCTATATTATGTGAAGAGCAAGCTAGCTTTAATAGGTAAATCTGAGGGATTATATAAAATCATAATTTTATATCAATCAGCATGTTCACAAATACACTAAAGGCAGGAAACCTTGTTTTAACTTCTAATTTCAATGAAAATCCTAATTTTCATTGCTGTTATCAAAGAGGACTATTGCCATAGAAATTGGAAGTGGCCTAAACCATTAAAAGAATGTTTTTGTTTGTTTGCAAATGTATCATAATGCAAATTCTGCACAAATTCTGATGGATAATACACTGGTCCAACTGCCGCTTAGAAATAAAACAGGCCAGAATGACTAGAGGTTCATTTTTCAATCTCTACATGACCATTTGTGAGATGAGCAGAGACATTTTTTTCTTTCTGCTTAACACAGAGGATAATAAACGATGTGTCTTGTTTTATAAATACAATGTGATCTCATTGGCATGGAATTAACTGGATTTGGTTGATTCTGTGTAGCATTATGACAATCACTAAAAAGAGGGGGAATTGCTCTTTGGCATCTTGCCATTAATAATGCTAAAACCAAGATTATGTTCTCTAGGCATGAACCTTCATATTACTAGCGGATGCTAGATGGCTGCTCAATTGTACAGGCAGGTTCATCTATCAGGGCATTTAATTCTCTGCCAACGGAAACTGTTAGTCACAGGAGAAATATATTAGACTCATGCTTGTCCTAGCTCAGGCAATGGTCCCTTTTCCAAGAAATCTAGTTAAAGGAGGCTCTCAAATCTTTGAAGGCAGTTTTCATACTGTGCCTAAATTGGGAGCGTTTGCAATATTTCGGGCAATTGAGAAAGTTCAGAACACATTTCATAAATCACTTCTTGTTCCATAGCCATTTCTTCTATTGCTGTACTGTAGGGGAAATGATCATATTAAATTGTTGATGGAAATGTTCAAGTATCCCTAAATTATGTTAAAAAGAAACTGGCTTCTTTGATTCTTGGAATGGCTGTAACTTTTATTTACTGCTAGGAAATCCACGTAAAATGTGAGTCTTGGAACAAGCTGCATGTGACACGTGATTTCATGGTTCAGTTCCAACAAACTCCACTTGATTGGAAGAACAATGAAGAAAGTGCATCATTCTTTCTTTGCTAGCTATTGGTCCATATAATGACCTTCACTCATTTCTTACTTTTTCTCCTACACCAAAACAATATCTTTTGCCCCACAGATAGAAAAGCATTGTGGAGTGAGAGACTAATTGTACCAATAGCTTTTAGAAAAGGTGTGAAGTAATCATTCACTTCCAGCCTGCTGGTGATGTCATTAAACGTAAACTGAGCTGCCATACGCTAAATACATTAATTAAGCTAAGATAAGTTGAAAGGAAGACCAAGCATGACTTTTTGGTGATTCTTTAATCTAGAGGTGTCAAACTCAATTTCCTTGAGGGCTGCATCAGGGTTGTGTTTGACCTCGGGAGGCTGGTTTGGGCATGGCCAGGGTGGGCATGGCCAGCTCAATGTCACTCGTGTCTGGAGTGTCTGTGGTGGCCCAAGAGCTCTGCCAGCAAAAACAGGCTCCTGAGCTCCGTTTTCGGCTGCTACACTGTCCTGCAACCCTCTGCCAGTGAAACGGAGCTTGGGAGGGCCGCACCCAGCCCTCGCGAGCTCCATTTTCACTGTCAGAGGCACCACGGGTCAGTCATTTACTGTTTTCAGGGCAACCCAGTGGGCCAGAACTAAGCACCCCGTGGGCCGGATCCAGCCCCCGGGCCTTGAGTTTGACACCCCTGATTTAGTCATATCCATATTAGTTTGGGAGGGGTTGGGCAACAAAGTGGAAGTGGTTTGCCACTGTTTTATTTCAGAATGATAAACGGCTGCCAATATTGTTTGACCAAACATTTTAGCATATCACAATGGATGCCACTCGTCCCTTTAGTTGCTTTCCTGATCTAAAGTATCCCAGATGTTTGAAGCTGTAACTCCTTTAAGCCAACCTCAGACAATGGACAGAGTTCAAGGGATTTGAGCTCTAAAACAGCTGGAGCTGAGGAAGAATACTTTATTAGTCTTTTTAAGGAGCTTTTAATGGAAATGCAACTTGTGAGTCAGATCCCACGTAGCTAGCTTGATCTATTGGACAAAGCCTCAGCTCTCTTCAAATCATGGTGAGCTGCTCCTCCCAGCAATCTCTGGTGCTGTGCAAATAGATTTAAAATAACAGAGTTGGAAGGGACCTTGGAGATCTAGTCCAACCCCCTGCTTAGGCAGGAAACCCTACACCACTTCAGACAAATGGTTATCTAATATCTTCTTTAAAACTTCCAGTGTTGAAAGTTTGAATGAATGCAAATTGGGAGTTTGAGATTTGGTGTCGTCCTGGTTCACTTTCTTCCTATGTGGTTGCTGTCAGTCAGTATTGATAGGAAGTGAGAAGTCCTCCTCCATTGCTTTGTGAGTCTCCATAGGGCTCTGTAGTCTCTCCACTTCTATTTAACACCTACATGAAGCCGCTAGGTAAGATCATTGGTCACCATGTACTGAGATATCATCAATATGCTGATAACACTCAGATGTGTATCTTGGACCATGGTGAGTTAAGTGATGCCATGATCTCCCTCTCATAGTGCTTGGGCACTTTAAAGGCCTGGATGGGGCTGAAACTGAATCCTGGCAAGATCAAGTGGCTCTGGGTTTGGGATTCTTCGGTCCATGCAGAATTGCCACCATTGGTCATTGGTTGGGGTGGCACTGCCCCCAAACAGACCCAATGCATAATCTGGAGGTTCTCCTGGATTTATGACTCCAGTTCAAGGAATAAATGGCAATCATGGCCAGAAGGGCCTTTGTGCAACTGTGGATTGTGCACCAGTTATGCCCTTTCCTGGACCAACAATGCCTGCTCACAGTCACTCACATGCTAGTTACCTCCCGTCTTGACTATTGCAACGCACTCTACATGGGGCTGCCCTTGAAAAGCATTTGGAAGCTCCAATTGGTTCAAAATGCAGAAGCCCACATGGTTTTGTGTAAACCCAGTTATGCACATGTGTCACCTCTCCTGTGGGAGAGGTGCATTGGCTGCTAATCTGCTTCCAGGTGCAATTCAAGGTACTGAAAAGCCATTCATGGCTTGGGACCAGGTTATCTGAGGGATCATCTCTTCCTGGTTACGTCTCCTGACCTACTAGAACAAAGAGGCAACAAATAGTGTGGGTCCCATCTCCTAAGGAGGCATATCTTCCAGGATCCAGAAGAAAGACCTTCTCCATGGTCTCTCTCTCCATTTAGGATATCATTCCTGCAGAGATTAGACTGACCCCCACTTTGACACTGTATAGTAAGGCCCTGAATACCTAGTTCTGCCAATAGGCCTGGGGAACCCAGAGTTGGATGGAGCTCATCAAGTATGGCTTGTTTGAATATATGTTGTTGCCGGGAAGGGAGGTTATTGTTTGTTATTTTTTTATATTGGGTTTTTATTGTTTGTAAGTCATCCAGAGGCATTGAAAGTAAGCAGGCAGGCAGATGAGTCTTATAAATAAATAAATAAATGCATACACACATACATACAACCAGTTATTCAGTTGCCAGGTGGCCTGCTTGATCCACTGGACAAAGTCCCTGGTCTCTTCCACTCATGGTAAACTACTCCTACCAGAAACCTCTGGTGCTATGCAAATAGAATGCAAATGCAACCAGAACAGAAGTTTTGTTCTAGGCCTATGTCAATATTCTTTATTGCAGTTCAATATAATGCAACAATTACTGCAACAGCACCTGTTCATTGCTGTATCTTCCAGCATCAATCAAATAATAACCAATCAGGACTGCATCTTTCAACTGTGAGCCAAGGTAAGATATATGAGTTTCCACTGGCATATAAGAGCTCAGATTATTTATGGGGCCACCAGGTTAGACAGAGTGGGCTAAAGATCCCTTTCCTTAAACGAGCTGCCTTGTAAGACAGCCTTCCCCTTGAAATCCAGAGGATGTCCACCCTTTTATCTTTCTAGAAGGCCATGAAGACCTGGCTCTTCCCCCAAGCGTTGGATTAGGACAAATCGTTTGGTCAGAAATTCAGCAAATGCTGAACATGGCATTTGCTGGTGACTGTGATGGTGTTGTCCCACCGAACAAAAGAGAAATAATTCTCTATTTCTCCACCATCTAGTTCACTCTGAACAGTGGCACTTAGTGACAGCAGTAAGGCTAGGCCCAGGCCTGGACTTCAGCCCTAGCGCCGCCACCCCCCATGAAGGCTGTCTTGCACCATTCCTCAAGTCACGTGAGCCTTGGGCAACAGCACAATTGCCCCAGTGGCCCAACATTCCCCAGGATCTGCCACATGCCATTTACCTTCAGATGGTGTTTTCTTTCTCTTGACAGGTCTCTTATAGCCTATCTGAGGCTGCTCCAGTCGCACGTACCGTTCGTTCCTGAAACAGCTTCAGAGAATGCTCTTCCATGGCCTTTGTTGCTTCTGAAAACTGTGTGAAAGCACACACTGTTCTTGTGTGTTTTTCGGAGACTCAGGAGGTGGTGTGAGAGCATGGCCCTCTTGCACAATTTCTGGAAGGTCCGGGGGCTGCGTGAGAGCATACCCCATTTTCGCATGGGCTTTGCAGCCTCGGAATACCATGTGAGAATGGGGTATGGTTTCAAGAATAGTTGTCATCGGGTGTTGCTGAACACTGGTGCATCACCCAAAACTTTGTAAGGCGGGTGAGGGCCACACATGTACTTTCACCTTTAAAATATGCGTCATAGGTTCAGTATCAGTAGTTTGGGTGAGGTTGAAGCCCAGTACATGTATGATGCAACTGTATGGAAGAAGTGTTGTTTTGGGGGGCACAGTGAGATGTTGTGTAGTTTTGTTGCTAAGCGGTGTTGTTTTTACCTTTTCTCTTTTATAGTTTTTGCTACACATTGCCCAGGGTTATTATTATATATAAAATGGGTAACCGTACATTAATCCTTTTAAATAAATAAATAAAATAGGACTTCACTAAGAGTTATTTTGAATTTAGAGATTAGGTTCTACTTTTGTTTCTGTTGAAAATCTCTTCTTGAGGCCCTGTTGCTTGTTAATCTTAATAAACTCCATTATTGGCCCACAGCATATGTGTTGGCGGGAGACTGCTGTCTTAAAGTTCAAAGGGGGACCTATATTAATTAATTAAAATTTGGGAAGAGAGAGAGAGAGAGAGAGAGAGAGAGAGAGAGAGAGAGAGAGAGAGAGAGAAAATGAATCCGGGATTATTCTTCACCTTGCTGTGGTATCTAAAAATAAGAAACAAGCTGAAAACGGCTTGCAAATATCTACTGAATGAAGCCATCTGTCCATATTCCTCAGTGGCCTGGCCAGCAGACAGGAAAATGATTATCTGGGGTGGGGGAAAGAGATGGAGGGGTTATAAAATTCAGTTCTGTTTTCCTCCAGACGTAACTGGGGAAAGCAATTGATCATTATTCATGTCTGTATATAAGGCAGCAAAAAAAAAAAAAAGTAGCTGAGGCAGCCGCATTTTCCCTAAATAACTGCTTGAACAAACAGTGCTTTGCCTTCCTTTCACACCTTCTAAGAGTTCATTTGAGCTGAGTTACTGAGCTCTTTGAGCCCCCAGCACCCATTCCTGCAAAGGACTTTGTTTTAATACTGTCTCGCTCATAGTGGTTGTGGTTTCTCTTCGGTGCTGCAGCTTTGGTGGGAGCAAAATATTGATTTAATAGAGAGGAATGGACCCGACTCAACACTACCCTGTCAAACTTGAGTGAAGCCTCTCTATGTGTTTTCAAGAGTTGTCTGGATTTTCAATTTTTAAAAAATCCATAATCCATACATCAGAAGGAAGCTTTGCAAACCTGAAAGCCTGCAAATATTCGTAACCTTCCTCAGATCAATAAAGTTATTGCTCCAGTATAGATTGTGTATGTTTATATTACCTTTTAACAAAAACATTCCAGGGCCATTTGTAATACTCAGGGCTCACATCCACCAAAAATGAAGAAGTCTTCACCTTCCACTCCATGCACAGACGCTGACTGGACAAACAATGAAAATCTTCCTTCACTGTTGACTGTCAGCCTTGAAGCTGACCTGACCTAAGCCATCTTGGAGCTTCAGTGTTGCCACACTGGAGCTGAGGGATAGGGAGAGGGGATTAGAGATAGCTAGGTTTTTGTAGCCAGAGTAAAATACTTTCTCTTGGGAACCAAGGACATTCCTCGCCAGAGGAAGGGGGAGTGATGTCACCAGGCAACCAGACAGTGCCTTGATTGGACCATGTGACTGCTTGTTTGGGGTTGAGGGAAAACTAATTAGGTGAAAACCGTGGGAACCTTTAGAGTCGGTTTTGACCAGATCTGTGCCAATATGATATATTCAATAAAGCTATTCTTTGAGGAATCCATCTGCCTCCGAGTTTATTACTTGGAACCCTGATACTGACCTTCTATTATAGAGAAGGTATAGAGCAGTGATGACTAAGCTTTTTGTCGTCATGCGCCAAAAGCGTGTGTGCAAGCATGCCAACACTCATAATACAATGCACACGTGATACCCCCTGCATGCCCCACCCTCTCCCCGCTCCCCCATACATTTGCGTGTGACCCCCCCCATGCTCCTCCGCCCTCCTGCGCATGCACACGCAACCACCCAGAGCCCTGTTTTGGGCCTAGAGGCCTCCCTGCAGCCTCCTGGGCCCAAAAACAGGCCCAAAAACAGGCCCGGGGGGATGCGTCACACCCCCTGTGCGCCCTCCACTCCCTCCACATTCACACGCAACGCCCCACCCCCTGCGCATGTGTGTGCATTTCCTGCATGTGCCCTGCCCCCTGCGCATGCCGGGCAGAGATGTGTAGGGGGGGTGGGGGATCAAGAACTGGGGCGATGGCTCACGTGCCCACAGAGAGGGCTCTACGTGCCACCTGCGGCCCACGTGCCATAGGTTCGTCATCATGGGTATAGAGTATCTTCTATTATGTCTGAGGTCAGCAACTTAACTTCTGACATGCAATACAGACAACTGGTATATATAGCTCTATTATGCGGCCTTTGCCTCTGTTCCGTCTCTCTCCTTTTTAGCATTCCCCATATGGTACGAGGGTCCTGAGAGAAATTACAGGTACTCCTCGACTTACAACCACAATTGAGCCCAAAATGTCTGTTGCTAAGTGAGACAATTGTTAAGTGAATTTTGTCCCATTTTACAACCTTTCTTGCCCCACTTGTTAAGTGAATCAGTGCCGTCATTAAGTTCGTAACACAGTTGTTAAATGAATCTGGCTCCTCATTGACTTTGCTTGACAGAAGGTTGCGAAAGATGATCACATGACCCAGGGACACTGCAACCATCATAAATATGAGATAGTTGTCAAACGTCTGAATTTTGATCGTGTAACCATGGGGAGTCATAAGTGGGAAAAATGGTCATGTTACTTTTTTCAGTGCCATTGTAACCTCGAATGGTCATTAAATGGACTGTTGTAAGTCGAGGACTACCTGTACATATGTGCTATATAGGACCTTCTTTTTTGTGATGTCCTATCTTTGGAATCCTGAATATTCAAGAGCCTTGGTGACGCAGCAGGTTAAAGTGCTGTTAAGTAACACCAGCTGCCTGCAATTACTGCAAATTTGAATCTCACCAGGCTCAAGCCTTCCATCCTTTCAAGGTATGTAAAACAAGGACCTGGATTGTGGGGGCAATAAGGTGACTTTGTATAAAAAAGAACACTGCTTGGGGGGGCCAAAAGCCCTACTAAGCAGGTATATGCAAAAGTATGAAGGCTATTGCTTGACGTATTGTAAGCCGCTCTGAGTGAATCCTAGAATACTCTATCCTTTTGCCACCCATTTGATTCTGATCTGGAAAGGGTTGTTAGCCTACTCTGGTTCGTTTTTATGAAAATGGCTTCAATTGCTGCAGCTGGAGTGCAGGGACAGAGTAATAGGAAGCTCCAACTGATCAGCTTCTTGGTCATCTTTGCTTCTTTTGCTGAGCAAAGGGAAATGATTAGGTGAGATCAAGAAGCCATCATGACTCAGGATGACAGGCTAAGGCACTTGTGAAACATTGCAGTGGGCAGGAAATTCACCGGACCTAGAAAATTAAAACAATTTTCATCCAGTCGTAATTGCCAGAAATGAACATGTTATCTTTTATGTACACAAGCATTGCAGATGTTACTGAGCTCACAGTTTTATAGCTCTTACTACTTACTGCTTTACTATTTATTGGTTTCCCTGGATGTGGATCGTTGTTGGTGTTTCAGTGCTGCCATCCTTTATTCTTTTGGTCTTTTTAAAAGCAAGGTGTTCTGAGAAAAAAAAAACTCCAATAAGCAGCTGTTTCCCTTACATAATGCTTGTGGGATGTTAATGGGGCATTATTAGCGTGAAATGAATTATTTGCTTAAGTACAGTGTTGTAAATTATTTCATGTGCTGTTGAAGATCAGAGATACACTCAGTGGTGGGATTCAAATAATTTAACAACTGGTTCTCTGCCCTGATGATTTCTTCTAACAACCAGTTCATCAAACTGCTCAGAAAGTTAACAACCGGTTCTCCTGAAGTGGTGCGAAGTGGCTGAATCCCACCACTGGATACACTCAAGACTTTCTAAAAAACTTTTGACCGAGTTGTAGAGAAGCTCTTCTATGTTCCTATTTTTGAAAAAAAAGTTCAGAGTTGGAAAGCGGATCTCCATTCCAGACCTGATGAAAATATATTTCAAGTGGAAAAGTACACATAAGGTTCCCCTCGCACATATGTGCTAGTCGTTCTCGACTCTAGGGGGCAGTGCTCATCTTCGTTTCAAAGCCGAAGAGCCAGAGCTGTCTGAAGACATCTCTGTGGTCATGTGGCTGGCATGACTAAATGCCAAAGGCGCACAGAACACTGTTTCCTTCCCACCAAAGGTGGTTCCTATTTTTCTACTTGCATTTTTTACGTGCTTTCGAACTGCTAGGTTGGCAGAAGCTGGGACAAGTAACAGGAGCTCACCCCATTTCGTGGCACTAGGGATTCGAACCGCTGAACTGCTGACCTTTTGATCAACAAGCTCAGCATCTTAGCCACTGAGCCACCACATCTTTTGTAAATAAATGGCTAGACCCTTTGTCTTTCAAGTCTTAGCAGGTAGTATGGTAGTACTAGCCAGAGCTAAGAAGCTAAGAAGCTAAGCAGTTTGACTTGGTTAGTACCGGGATGGGAGGCTATCATAAAATCTATGAACTGTAGGTTAAACTGGGAAATTGAAAAATATATGAGAGGATGATGATAAATTACTGACATGCTGAGAAAATAAGTAAAGGAGATTTTCCCTGTATACTCCAGCTGGAGGAACAGCAGTATTGGAGTTTAGCAAGGTTCTTTGGAATTTGGGGGGGGGGGGGGGGGTTATGCATTCTATTTTTCCCTTGATTGAATTAGCTTGCATTATTGCCTTCTATCAATAGTATGTGAACTATCTTGTAATAATACCATCAAAATGTCAAAACAGAAATATCACAAAAATCCCAAGGAGCAGCTGATGTACCAAATTCTGCAGCATTCATTCTTGGAGTTTCCCTAAACTCGAAGCGATGGCATGTTTCAGACTTTATGTTCTGGAAATAAATGCTGGTAGAGGGCAGCATTTAGTATTTTTGCTAAATTTATTGAGGTTAGTCTATCTCCGGTCATAAATGCATTGCTAGCTATCTATAGTATATGAGATTCAGCAAGTAAAAAGGAAGAGAGGATTGCTAAAGTAATGGATGTCCAATGCTTGAATGCTCAACACTGTTGTTCACTTAACATTTTGCCCCTCCAAAGCAGAACTGGGGATGGGTTAGTTAGGGGTTTTTTGAAGGGGGGTGAGGCATGTACTCCCACTCCTTTAATAAAATCAGAAACTGATCTTTTGATACCAATCCCTACTGATAAAACTCCTGCCATGCAATAGTATCTAATGATTGGAGACTAAAACCCACAAAAAGAGACAATCACAGATAAATTGAGCCAATTCCAGAAGTTCAAGGAAAGCAACCTATAAGCCTAGGACTGCAGAGGGCCCCAAATCCTTTTCTTGATATCCTCCCCAATGACTTACAGTGTGCTGAAAGTCTTAAAATAATTCCAAAAATGTGTGTTTGTGTGTCAGGGAGGGAAGGAGGGAGAGACAGGGAGACAGGGAGTGAGCGAGTGGGGGGAAAGGGAGAGAGAGAAATGTCCCTTGCCCACTTGGTATCAGGTCTGCCTACTGCAGTTTGATGCTCTTGAAATGTAATCAAGTTCCTGACTGGTTCCTGTGGAAAGGAAAAAAAAAGCCTTCATCAAGACAGTGGGAGACTGGGGCGGGCGGTGGGGAGGAGAGAAGAGAGGCAGAAAAAGAGGGATGGGCTTGGTGATATAATAGAAAATATATAAGCTCAAGTAAAGATCCAAGTAAAGATCTCTGTCAAATGGTTGAATAAACAGATTGAAACAGTCCAGCTTTATCACCAACACAACTATCAGGATTACCCCAGCTGCTGAGCTACTACAGTTTCCATATTTTCGCTGAAATTGAACAGACTTGAAAATCAGAAGTGAGTCATCTGCAAAGCTGAACTGCCTTTTGCCCTTCTGTTAAGAAACTGGCTGATCGTTGAGGAGGAGGAGGGTAGTGGCGGTGGCGGCGGCCATGTTGATCTGGCAAAAGATATAAGTGAGATACTGGGGTCACTGTTGTCCAGTAAGGTGATTTTAAAGGAAAGTTGCATGAGGACCAGGAAGGGATTAAATAACGTTCTGCCTTGTCCTATTGTAGGTTGTGACGACCAGACTGAAACATTGTCTTCCTGAAAAAGGGAGAACAGGTAGAAATATCAAGCAACACTTGGGAGAAGAGCCAAGGAAAAAGAGCCTGTCAAATTGTTCACTCTTTCATTTTTCAGAAAAGCATTATATTATTCAGTGATGGATGGCATAATAAATGAATATGCATCATCTGAACTAGGCAAAGAGTGAAGCAATGCCAGCCCATCTGAAAAGAAAATGTGAATTGATCGTGTTAACGGAGGAAATGCATGTACCTACATATAAATATGGCTGTGTATCTGTACTAATAATAATAACACCATCCTTCCCTCAACCCTACCCTCCAGCCAAATGATAGGGGGGAAGTATATCCTGCTGAGTTGTCATGTTTTAAAAATACTTTTATACTTCAGTCTTCATATTCACTCAGGTGGATTCAGTGCTTAAATTCACAATGCCAATCAATGTTGGTATTACACATGGATGTAATGTTCCATCTGGACTGAAGATTTTTCTGCATTTCATCACTCTGTCTTTCCATCTCATCGGGGTCAATCTTCTGAGTTTATCCAACCACCAGAATGTCCTCTTTTTCCCTCAGCTCTTTTGTTGCCAGCCACGAGTACAACATGCCAAGCCTACTTGTGTTTCCATTTTACTGCTTCTATGATGATGTCTTTAAAGTTGGTCTTGTGACAAATTTATACATTTTGGATTCAATCTCTGCATAGGCTGAACAGCTCTCAATTCTCCATTGCACATTGTGTAACTTAAAAGTTTCTTGACTTCTGATTTTTGTAGGTTTTATGCTTCATAATGAAACAATGGATATAAAAAATTAGAATTCTATGTTAAGAAATAAATAGTATCAAAAATAAATATACAAACCCCTAGACAAAGAGAGGATAAAAATGGCCACTTAAATAACGGAAGTCATCTAAGCAAACCTCCAGTTCCCTAGGAGCTCCAGGCCTGATAATATAACCAGATCTTGAAGGATTTCCAAAATGACAAAAGGGGTGGAGTAGCAGTTACTTTTTGTGGGTTTTGCTATAGAAGCAGTTGAGATCAGTGATCAATTCAATTTTCTGCATGGATGGGCTCATATTATGGAATACAAGTCAAATATTCTAAATTAGACCTACATTAATTTTATGACTGGGTATTTATTCAGCATTTTCCAGAAAACCTTCATCAATAAATATATATTTTAAATATCTATTTTAAGAAGATATAAACAGATCGTGCTGTCTCAAACTTGCCAGTCACGCTCACAAAATCATCTTTCATCTTTATGAAAGAGGGGCTATTCCATAATCAGGATAATTTTGAAATAAAATCAATTAAATTACACCTTTTTTTAAAGAAACTGATTCACCATGACATTCTAGGAAGATTAGAAATTGTAAGAAAAGAAGACTGAGACATGGCAAGCGTAAGAAAATTTTAAAGGTAAAAGAAAGGGAGATAGGATGAAAGAGAAAATGCTGTGGCCATCTGTTACTTTTATAAAGTCAGTCAGAACCACTCCACTCTTCCTTATTTCCTTGTTTAAATATTTAGAGAAATTTTTACCAGTTATTTTCTTTTTTCTTTTCATTTTACTTCCACCCTACAAGATTGACCACCTGGCAAAAGGGAAAGGAGTGACAGACTTTGCAACCTTCGCCCCAAATATATTTAGTGTAGGTAGATTCTAATTTTAAAACAAATTCTTGGGAATCAGCCTCTGATCTTTCCTTAGTGCCAAGTAATGATGCTATGCTACCCACCCATCCTTGAGTTGGGCAAAAAGAATGACATGAAATTTGGTGTCCCGGGCCCATCTTTATCATGGCTCCATAGATTTTTGAAGTTCTTGTCTGAAGTTTTGAACTTCATGTCTGAAGTTCACATTCTTCTCCTCTCTTCTCCAGTGTAACCATGAGACTTTTGTCTCCAACTTTATTCCTTCCTCTTGTTTTATATAAATCAGGCAAACTTTGAAATTCTATACAGATTGGGACTGGCCATTAAGGAAATCTACTTTTCTTGATGAATTTTACTCACCTGGATTGGACAATTAGTGCCTGCTATATGTCCCTACCTACAGGAATTATAATAAGAGAGTCTTTATAAGGAATCTCCTTATTAAGTGAAGTCCTATTGGAACAGCTTACTCCCAAAGCAAGGATAGTCCCCACTTTCATGCCCTTCCAAAAACTTTAATGATCTGGTTCTTTTTGGAGGTTCTTTGAGAATTGCATCAACAATGGAATTAATTTTATTGTACTCTTACTCTTCGTTTTACATTGCATAATTTTATTATCTTGTATTTTATTTTGCGTAACACTTGTAGACTACATTTCATTGGGATTTCATTCTACATTTCATTCTATATTTCATATAGAATTGTAATTATCATTGTTATAATGATATATATACTACAATTTTTGCTTGTTATAATTTTCCACTTTTTTGTTAAAGAACTTTTTATGTGTTTCTTTTTGACAATGTATGCATCTCCATCACTATTATCTTTGTGTTTTGCTCTTTTCCTTTTTGTTGTCATTAATTAAAAAACAATAAAAATGAATTTTAAAAGTGATATTTTAATCTTGTATTCCACAATTATTTAAGGATGTCAGTGTGATATAATAGCAATAGCAATAAGCACTTTGACTTATATACCACTTCACAGCCCTCTCTAAGCAGTTTACAGAGTCAGCCTATTGCCCTCAACACTCTGGGTCCTCATTTTACCACCTCAGAAGGATGGAAGGTTGAATCAACCTTGAGCCTGGTACAATTCGAACTGCCAGATTGCAGGCAGCCGGCCGGCAGCAGAAGTAGCATGCAGTACTGCATTCTAACCATTGCACCACCACGGCTCTTGAAAAAGATATAACAGTAGATACAGTATATCTACATCCTGATTGTTACAGACTTATGATCTCCAAAAATTGTGCTCTCGATTAAACTCTGCTAATTCCATTTTGAAGAGAGACGCCAAAGTGCTTGGACAACATCTTTTGCCAATTCCTAGATCCATAGCTGAGATTTGTGTACTGCAAACATTTAGAAAAATTGCAGATTGTTTGTGCAACATTCAACTTTCCTTGTTAAGACTTAGTCAGTGTTCTCAAACTTTGTTTTCTCATTGTTTTCCTGAATCTCAAACCAGACATTTTTGAATTATTGATCCCTCTCGCATCCCTGACTACAGCTGTCGCTTAATTGTATTCCAAATGCTTTCTGGCTAAAAAGCAACGGATGTCCCATGCACTACATATGATCCAGTTCTTTGCACCACTCCCAACATCACATATTGCAAAGAACGCTGAGAGGGCGCTGTTCTTGCGCCAGCTTTAACACTACTTTGTTTATGCATTCTTAGACCTCATGATCTCTGTTTGTGCTTTTGGCCTGAAATTTGCTGATGCCTCTAAAGATAACTGAAAAGAAAAGAGAAAGAAGAAATCAGTATGTTTGCCAACTTTGTGTGCTCCATCGCAAGTCAGATATCATCAGATGATCCCAGGGTTCTTAAGGATGTTTAAAAGTTAACTGTTCCAAAATTATGTCAAAAGAGGAGAAGCTAAACCTTTTGATCTTTTGGGCATATTATATTTTAATTTAATTTTTGTGTTCTTGTTAACATATAAGTCGCCTGGGAAAGCCAAGGGAAATCATCAAAACCATAAAAAGGCAAAAGTTAGAATATTTTGGACATGTGATGCGACACACGGAAAAATATGACATACTTCACTCAATCCTCTAAGGAAAGACTGAAGGCAAACGAGGTCCAGGCAGAAGACCATCATGGCTTCAAAATCTAAAGAACTGATTTGGACAAAACTCAAAAGCACTTTTTCGTGCGGTTGTTAATAAAAATAGGATCGCCAACATGATTGCCAACATCCAAAGACAGATATGGCACAAGAAGAAGAAGTAACAACATATAATGCTTATATTCTCCTTAAAAGTAGCATTACTTATAAATTATTGCTCTTCTGCCTTATAAGAAAGCCAAGCTAGATTAAGTTAACAACAAAATCCTACACACACACAGTATAATCCTACACACACAAATGGTTCATTTGGATCTATGGGTTATCTCATTGCAGAGACTCAAGATGGATACCATAGGCCATTTGGGAAATCTGCACAAACACCATTAAAAATGGAAACGGTGAGAGACAGAAGTTTCTTGCAGTGGTAGACTTTGCACAAAGGCATTTTAAAAATCTTGTCAGGAGATCCTTCCCAGCACAAGAGCTATACTAACCAGAAAGCAGCAGAGTCTCTGTGTATTTTTTAAGATGCTGGGGCTGGAACGGGTCTTAAGAAATTGAGCCAATTTATTATTGGCCCAGCTCCTGCTCTAGAGGAAATGTTGCAAACAATTTTTTGTAGCATTGTCTCTGGAGCTGCAGAGCCAGCAGGTTTCCATCAGCAAAAATTCCCTACCATCTCTCAGGATTCTCCAACCTCCTTCCTTGTTCTTTGCCACTCATCTCCACCTTTCCCAGTTGCAGTGTTGAGGGCTTTTAGCCTTTTCCCCTTACTGGGAAAAACCACTACCATGAAGGCAGAAGGAGAGGGAAAGAGGGGCACTGGCTGGCTGCCACTTTTTGCCCTGGGAAGCTTCCTGTAGTTGTGCAATGGTAAACAGGGGCAAGGCCAGTGGAAAATGAAAGTCTCTCGTGATATAATTCTCTATATCTGTTTTTTCAGAAAGCAAGAGCTTTCCCCCGAGAACTATTCCCATTCCCCAGGGCTAAGCATCCCCACAGCAATTCCTATCCCAAGTGCTGTAATTAAGTCAAGACTACCTCTACTTTGAATCGGGTTTTAAGCCCAGCTGGATATCTTGACCACTGCAAGTTTTGCTTTCTGTTGCTTATTCTTTGCTTATATTGTTTTTACTATTCTTAGCTCTGATCTGGATGAAGGCTGAGTAATACCTTTTTTTTTAAATCACTGTATAAGTATAGCTGTTTTGTGGATATATATGCCAGGAAGCCTTGTCCTGCAAGAAGCAAGAAACTTGGCAGGGAATTAGGTGGGTGGAAGAGTGTTTAAGTACCCCTGAAATCATAAGTGTAGGTGGACGGCCAAGCTCCTGAATTTTGATCACATGACCATGGGACACCGCAACAGCTGTAACTTCAGGCACGGGTCATAAATCCCTTCATTCGGTGCCATCGTTATTTTGAACTATTGCTGAACGAATGGTTGTAAATTGAGAACTACCTATAATCCATTTCCTCAAGAGCACTCTGCAGTGGAGACATGCCACTCGCTTCCAAGTGATGGGTATATCGCCACAAGACCAGACATTGTGCCAGACCCTGCCACCAAGACACAGCAACTGAATATATGAAAGGAGAATCAAACATAAGGTCCAGCAGTTCAGGAATAGATTCTGCTAGGCAGCATCCGATCTGCATTCTTACATGGGAGTAAAAGCCACCAAAATATATTAATGAGACTTACTACCGAGAAAGCATGTGTGCCTTTGTTATGTTACCTGATATTTTCTTTTACACAAGCATAGAGAAAAAAAGGTTTGGTGCAATTATTTTAATCAATATTCATTCATTTTACTAATTCCTTTGGTTTGCCTCGGTCTTGCCCTTTCGTGGAGCATGGCCTCTATTTAGATGCACACTCAGATACAAATATGTCAGAGAGACATGTATCTGTTGAAAGAAAGAATATAATCTAAGTTTGATTTTAATGGGAATTGCAACTCTAACAGAAAAACTTAATACACTGGATTTTTTTTTTTAGTGTTTGTAATCTTAAATTCCAGGTCATGTTTATTTTGGATAAATTAGGCATGATAAATCATCATCATCATCTATTCAAAATATGTATTGCAATTTCATAAACTGTGTAGAGTCATAACACTGAAATTATGACCTACAAAAAATGCTAGGATTTTAAATCATGAATAAATGCCTAATTTTTAACTGTAAATAACTATTACATCAAGAAGTGGAACACTTCATTCACAGAGGAAGAACTGAATTATGGGAATAGTTTCTGCACAACTCAGACTCTGAGAGCTAAACCATGCACAGACCTAAACCACAGATTCTGAATAATGTATGTAACATTTTATAATAATATTCTAGTGAATTAAACTACCGGAGTCCAGGGAGAATAAAAAAAACATTAGACTAAGAAGCAAAGGACAGACTTTGCCTTTACAATGTATGTTTAAATATTAAACATCCCCCGTTACATAAGTGCAAATACTTCCTTCTCTCCATAAATTACCATCATAACTGTACACAGGTCAAACACAACTCCGGGAATAGCAAAAAAAAGTGTATTTATTGTAAATGTAGATTATTGTACCATTTTTCCTCTTCTAGAAAGCAGGAGACTTGACTGCATGCACTGCTTCTGTTGCCAGTGCGACCTGCAAGCTGGGTACAGGATACTTAATGAAATATTATCATTGCTTGCCAACAAAAAATGTAATTGTCCCTAAATCATATATTCTTTGTTGTCCTTGACATAAGGAACACAAATGGGTATTTGGTTTCCAAGGCAAGGTCTATGCAGTGTTCATTCAAGACAGATGTCTTCTACAGCTATGGGTTTAACAACCATAATTGGCAGCTTCCAAGGGAGACTGTGATTACCTATAGTTACAAGCCCATGGGAGTAATGATTGGGGATGGGTGAGTGGGTGCGGTGGGGGCTTTAAAAGAAGGCAGGGAGAGGAGTTTGGGAGAGGAGAGGGGGAGGAGAGGGCGAAGTCAATTTTGTTGCATTCCATTTTTCATTAGGAAATAGAAATGGGGCACGGATTGTATAATAGATTGTATAATAAGCAGCTACTGAGTGAGGGGTGCAAGAGTTCTAGAAATGAAAATGAAGAATGGAAGGAGCAGGTAAAAGAAGAGGAGGAAAATCAGTTCTCACACACAGAATCAAGGAGGACGTAACACGCTAACACAGAATTTCATACAAATACAATGGAAGTAATCATCGGGGGGGGGATAAAATAGATTTTATATATATATAAACTCTCTGAATACAGTTGGTCTTCATTTTGAGAAAGATCTTTTAGATAATCTTTCTAAAAAAATGAAAATAAACCAAATGCATACATAAGGTTATGCTTTCTAATTTTTTGCAAGGATGTGAGGCAAATTTAATAGGGGCTATTCCCAGCGCTGTGTTGAATGGCAATCTGTCTGTGCTACATTGGCATGAAGTCTGCTGTCCCTATTGATAATTTCTATCTTGCCTCTATTACCACTATTCCTAGTTACTGTAGTCAGTTAGCTTCCTTCCAAAACAACAGCCAGCCAGGTCCAAAATATTCTATTGATTCTGTGCCTGTTTCTGGATAGCTTTGAAATAAAAGATGTTGTGGGTTTTTTTTTTCAGAACCTGATTTTGCTTTGGAAGAGTTCGGAAGTGATTTGGTGTTGGAGAAGATTACCTTCGATCCATTGCTATGGATACCTCACTCTCTGATTGCCTTGTAGCTTGCTGGCACAACACCTGCTACAGACACCAGTGGGGAGACAGGATCTATTCAATCAACTTGCCCTTGGACCCAGTGGGATTCCAAAAAGAGCTTGGGGATTTCCTTTGGGATCTTGCGGGGAGGGGGAAACAGTTCAACCTAGGTTTTAATCAACAGGATCCAATCTGAGTCAGTCACCAGGACCAAGCTTTTGGATTCATGCTGGAACTCAGCCTCCAAAATGTCATTTTGAAGAGAGAAAAGTTCGCTGAGGATGGGTTCCAGCACAAGTCTGAAAGCTTGGAAGACTAAACCTGTGGTCCCGGTGACCGACTCAGATTGGACCCTGCAACATTATCCTGGAACATGTATATTTATCTTCATTTGTTTTTATCACAGCCTGAAATGGGCAGGGATCTTGGACTACATTCCCTTATATTGCTTCTTCCTGCCTGTTGATACAGATACAGATTAACAGAGTTGGAAGAGACCTTGTAGGTCATCTAGTCCAACCCCCCACCCAAGCAAGAGACCCTCCACCATTTTTGACAGATGGCAGTCCAGTCTCTTCTTGAAAGCTTCCAGTGATAAAGCTCCCACAACTTCTGAAAGCAAGCTATTCCCCTAGTTGATTGCTCTCACTGTCAGAAAATTTCTCCTTATTTCCAGTTGATCCCAGGGGACATCTTGGTTTGTTGAGTAGCTCCTGAAAACTGTATATTTTAAATTTTTTGCATTTGCTATTGCAATTGTTTTAAAGTTTATTTTAATGATCAGAGTCACTTATTGAAATGGGCAGCTATACAGACTAATTAAATAAATAAATGCCAAAAGGGATGCCTGGAGTACAGTTGGGAGGAAAAGGAAGAGCTGATTTTATCAAGCTGTAGCAAGAGGTCATATTCTGGATTACTTCTTGGCAATAATAAAGGCAGTGAAAGTCAGTATTTCTCCATTCTTATCATGCCTGCCAATGGACATCTGATGACTCTGTTTAAGATGACGCAGCCTACAGGGCCACTGTAAAGAATATTGTCAGATCTGGAAGCCATCTTTTTTATTAGGCCTTCAGGCCTGCCAAATATTCTGATAATTATCGGAAACATTTGTGTGGAGATTGACTGTGACTGGGCACATGCATTTGAGGAGCTTGGGTTCTTATGGGGTTATCTAGGATGAATCTTGTCTATGGCTCCTGATGGACAGGATCTTTCCAACTGTGAGTTCATTCAGGAATTGTGTTCTCTACAGAGTGTGCACCAAAGCCATCCCAAATTTCTCGCAAGAGTTCCTTTATCAGATTTATGTAAGAAGGGAAGCTTTTGGATTGAACTTAGCTTATTTTTTTTAAAAAAAAAGATAAGCAGAGTCAGATCTTATTCTTTTTTGGATGGCAGTCTACCAGAAAATCCCAGAACTGCAAGCCAGCATGGTGCTCCTTTCCTCTCCCCTCTTGTAAGAAAGCAAATTGTTTCCTTGTTTTTGCCAAAAATGTCTATGAAGCCATCCGAAAGCAAAGGACTTGAGGGATTCTACCTTTATATTATTAGAAAATTAAGACTCAGATATCTTTTATGATCTGCTATAAGTCATAGGAAGTCCCCATTTAATGACTGCTTTGCACAGTGACTGTTCACGGTTATGACGGTGATGAAAAAGTAACTTTGCAACCAATCCTCACACTTAACAATCTTTTCAGGTCTGTAAAACAAAGGAAAGCTGGAGTAAGCTTGTAGGCACTGTTGCTCTTTTATTTAGCAAATACTTCACCTAACGACGAAGGTGAATTGTGATTGTTAAATGAGAACTACTGTACTCTGAACTACTGTTCACTGTCCATCTTTCTTCTAACATGTACACATGTACATGTTTATGTTTTTTTTTTAAATTGGAGACATAAACTTAACTTTCTTACATGTACAACCAACATGCAAAGAAGCAATACTTTTTCCCATGCCTGGCCTCCAAATTTTGGTCACGTGACAATTAGGATACTGGCATAAGTGCAAAAAACAGTTACAATTCACTTTTTCAGTGCCGTTGTAACTTTGAACAGTCACTAAACAAATGGTTGTAAATCAAGGATTACCTGTAAGATTTAGTACAAGGAGATATCTGAATACAAGGGAATAGTTCAAGAATTAACAGAAGAAATATAAGTACAGAATCTCACTTCTACATATCTACTGAAATCATGGCAATAAACCTTCTCCAACCTGTTGCCCTCCCATGTATAATATTCTGCCAGTATGGCTACTGGTCATACTGTATTATCTAGGAGAGAGAAAAATTATATTGGACAGGTGGATGCTATAGACCAGGGGTTCCCAGCCCTCAGGCTGTGGCCCACTTCTGGACCATGGCCTATTTGCAACTGGGACATGTAAGTAGCAGGCCAGCGTACATGCACACGTGCTCAGCTCAACTTGTGCAAATTGAGCTGAGTGCATGTTCCGGCCCACCACTTGCATAAGTTGAGCTGCGCGCATGCACATAAGTGCACCAACCAGCTACTCGTGCAGCCCAGTTCCTCTCTCCCCCACCCACTGGGCTGCCAAACTACAAAGGTTAGGGACCACTGTTATATACAACTATGAAAAAAAAATTAAATGTGTAGTGCTACAGAGACAAAACTATATTTACAACTTGATTATTTAAATTGCATTTGCCATTTTGCCTGGCTTTTAATAAGTATGGCTAAAACAGAGGCCACTGAACGTCTTTCCATTGTTTTGTGGGTAGCATGAATGAGGAGCAGTAAATAATATTCCCTCCGGGTAAGATGAATTCTCTGTGACTAGGTGGTTCATCTGCCTAGATAAATGACACGCAACCTGCTATAAATGGGATTGCACTTCCAAACCAAGCAGATTTGCAACTTGGAGAATGCTCATCTATCGAATTGGGTCATTGGTGGGGCAAGTAATCTCAGCAGCAGTTGACCTTTTATCAGATCCAGCAGCTATGAATCTATTTGGATTAAAAAAACTGGTCATCAATAAACTGGCCGCAGGTACAAATACAATCAAGATATGAAAAAGATGCTAAAATATCTGGTTTTTATAAAGAGCCAACAGAAATGGACCAGATTCTAACAGGAACTGACAATAAATTAATTTTAAAAATTTATACTTACCTACTGTGTATTAGAGTGGAAGAAGAGCAAGTAAAGGAAACAATGATAATGTGGCCTAAAAACTTTGATTATTCTATAGAATTGGATAAATAGCAAAAGTTATGGGATCGAAATTATAATTGCATATAAAGAAATTTGTATTGCATACAAAGAAAACTTATATAAAATGTTTTACAGGTGGCACTTCCCACCAGAAAGATTAGCCAAAATGTTTAAAGATATGTCAGCTAAATGTTAGAAGTGTAATCAGATTCCGGGCTCCTACTACCATATGTGGTGGACGTGCCCAAAAGCAAAAGCATACTGGACAAAAATACATTCTTGAATAGAAAAAATGATAAAGGAGCATATGGATTTAAAACCAGAAATATTTCTGATGGGTGTCATACCAGAAAAATATAATGAAGGGGACTATGTATCTAATACTACATATGTTAACAGTGGCCAGAATTGTATTTGTAGAACATTGGAAAGGTATGGAGATCCCTACAGAATAGAAGATAATTTTTTTAAAAAAATACTAAAATGTGCAGAAAAGGATAGATTAACACTTGAAATTAAAGAAAAGGAAGATACGGAATATTTTGAAACATGGGATTCATTTTATCAATAGTTAACTAACAGAAACAGAAGTTAGAACATTTAAAATTATAAAAGAAGGATTAATTTTACTATGAGGATTTATTATGATATGTTTATTATTAATATGATTTAGTATTAATAATTAAGTATTAATATTATTTTGAGAAAAATACTGTTACTATATGACCACTACTAATGAACATTATTACTATTATGATGAATGACCATTGCTCAAATTAACTGTAACCAGACAACATAGTTTATATAGACATTGAAAATGTTGCTCTTTCTTTATATAGTAAAAATAAAAAAAATATTCAAAAACAACAACAACCTGGATTGTTATAATGCAGTAACTCAAGAATTCCAACTATATTACAGAAAGCATCTTTCAGAAGGCCCTACCAGGCCCTGTGTTGTCGCCAGGCTGGGGGGTTGGGGGGTTATTATTTTATTATTTTTTATTAGTTTTATTTCCTTTACTTTGTATGTCTATTTCCTGTATGCCACCTTGAGTCGCCCAGGAGTGAGCAATAAATAAATAAATCTGCAGTTATTTGGATACTTCCCCAGTTGTTTGCACAAAACAATGCCAATATTGTAATTTCAAATATTTTATTCTTTCACTTTGGTTGCAGTCCCAGAGAAAGTTTCGCAATGTACATTTTGGGAATGCTCAGTAATTTCTTCCATTTCCAAGCACTAGATATATTGTAGGTACACAGAGCCAGTTTTTCAGTTGGGGTTAACTGGCATAGATACCAGTCACATGTCTGAATCATAAATTCAGCATAAATGCTTTCTCTCTACTGCTATCTGGAACTGATAGCTGGGAACTTCTTTTTATTGGTCATTTGTCAGTTCAAGATTATATATCACAAGACTGTGCTGTATTAATGGGCCAGAAACCTGACATCTAAATCACTGGCCTTCTTTCATAGAAGCCATATGGAGGGAAGCCTTAATCTTTGCTCATGGTAAAAAGCTATGATGCTGCACACAATCATTTCCTTGTGGGGGGAGAAAGAAAGCACAAAATGCAGAAAGGCCCCGTGGTGTAGAAAGTAAGTAAAACATGCCTTGCAAAAAAAATATATAGCAGATAACTGATTTTCCAAAATGTAACACTTTTCTGCTTTAGACTAACCTCTGCCTCATTGCCGTAATCAGGAATGAGAAATCTGTGGTCCTCCACATCAGTAATCCAAGATGTGGGCTGCCACCTATAAAGGTCGACACCATCTCATCCTATTGGTTTGCTCATTTAATACCATTTGGAAGAGTGGGCTATCTTTGCATCCTTTGCTAAAAGCATGTCATCTGCACAGTCCCCTTTCTTGTGAACAATATCTTCCACCCCAAGATTAAATTACCTCCCTCCCTGTTAACATTTCAAAAAGCTCTCAAGATCTAGCGATCACAAAGAAGAGGGAATGGCGGTGGCCATTTTGTAGCAAGTGTCTGAGGTTTGATTATTCCGTTAGCATGCTCACTATAATTATTATAATTATTTTTGTATGCTTACTTTTGTCACATTGTTGTATTGCAATGCAATCAATTATTTATGGGTTACAGTAGCATTTAATTTCATAAATAAGCAAAGCAAACCAAAGCAAAGGGATATAGTTAGACTGCAACTCTCCCCATCTCTCACCACTGGTTGTACCATCTCAGGAGGAGCACTGTCCCTCATCTTAGCATTTCATGCATTAAATATTTATTTGAAACGTTTGCTATTTCAGAGAGAAACAACATTCCCCTGAAGTTCAGATGGTCATGGTCCCATCCTTTCTGTCTTTCCATGAGATCCTAAAAACCTCTTATCCCGGTCATTGGTCCAGAACAAGGGAAAACCCTGAGTAGAATGAAAGATCTTGAAAGAAGATTCCATTCCAGACATTTATTGTATTTCATTTTCTAGTTCCTTGTTTTGATGCTTCTACAAACTACAGTACCCATTGTCCAGAGTCACTTTCTGCAAACTGGGTACTATAAATCTAACAAATAACAATTTGAAAATAAATAACACATTCCACCTTTTTAACAGATTGAGCTTTAGAGTCATACTGATAGTACATATAAATTTTCCAATTCATCAGAGATGAGGAAAAATGGTGATGGCTTTATAGACCTCTTAGTTATGGATTTCTTTTTTTCTGAATTCCTTCACCTAAAGATATCAAAACAAAACAGCTTTATTTTTACATTAGAAAAAGGTTACCATTGTTCCCCCATTATTACAGAAAATGATTTATGTATGGAAGTCACTTTGAAAGACACAAGAAATCTTCCACATAAACAAGGGTTATAAAACAACCAGAGGACAGTTTTGTGTTGTTATCCCAGTAATGGATTTTTTGCTTGTGATACTTTTACATTTACATTCTTTCAAGCCTATCTTTTAGGGTAATGTCACACATACACATGTATTCTACACAATTAAAACAGAGCAATAAATCTTCTTTCCTGGGATTGTGATCAGTGAATTATCATATATAGTGATGCCCGACACTGTGCAATTTTGCCTGCCATGGGGATTTATCACACAGAGGGGGAAACCTTTATTGTTTAATAAATGTGGCCTGAATACTAGAAGGGTGGGGAGAGAGTGAGCACATTTTTTAATTGCAAATATAGCACATTTTCTAATGAACCTATTTTTAAAAAAATCAAGGATTTGAAAAGCAACTTCCTACTACTAATTGTAGATAAAGAGGGAGTGGGGAGAGAGGGAAAGGGAGGGAGGGCAAGAGGGAAGGAAGGAAAGAAGGAAGGAAGGCAGGCAGCAGGCAGGAAGAAGGAAGGAAGGAAGGAAGGAAGGAAGGAAGGAAGGAAGGAAAAGAGAGGAGAGGAGAGGAGAGGAGAGGAGAGGAGAGGAGAGGAGAGGAGAGGAAAGGAAAGGAAAGGAAAGGAAAGGAAAGGAAAGGAAAGGAAAGGAAAGGAAAGGAAAGGAAAGGAAGACTTCTTGGAGATAATGACACAGCGAGTCACCCTTTCTGTCCCTCAGCCCAATTCCCATTTGGCATGACTCTCCACCTGGGTCAACCTTCTGCCCTGCATCAGGAGGCTTGGCTCTGTTCACAGGGAAACTTGGCAGGAGGAAAGAAAACTGTATATCTTCAGACTAGGCCCACAAGGTTATTTTTGAATAAAGGCTGCTTTCTTGGGCCAAAAATTTTAACACTCCATCTATTTTGGTTTAAAGAAAGAAAAAAAAAGCCTAGCTGGCATCACTGCCACAACAACCGCATCCTTGAAAGTGAGAAGAATGAGGAGCAGGAGAAAAGGGCAGGGGGAGATGCTATCTCACAGCCATAATGAAAAACAAGATACACCTCTCCAGTTACAAAGCCATTCTTTATGAAATCCAGGGACAATTCATGCAAGAAAGTTACTGACATCATCATCATCTGGTTGGATGGCTTTTTAGACAGCAGAATCTCTGGTAGATGAGTCTTCTCGTGGTCTTGATGTGTGGTGTGTGTGTGTGTGTGTGTGTGAGAGAGAGAGAGAGAGAGAGAGAGAGAGAGAATGTCCTACACCTGTTATTGGCCTTGGAAACAAAGCTCCCATTGGTATCAATTGACACATTTCTTTCCCTGCAAATAGGAGATATAAGCCAGAATCCAATTCAGACCGGGACCATAAAGGCACAACAGGATTTCTTTCTTTTTATAGGTCGTTTGTTTGTTTAAAGCTTTGCCTTATTTATAGGTCAAGTCAAAAGGGTTGCAAGGGTAGCTTGCATGAGGAGAGAAGAGGGAAACGGCAAGTTCAAACAGCAATGCTTAAATCTAAATTGTAGCGTTTATACAAAAGCCAGAAAGAAGGCTAATCTTTAAGCTTCCCCATAAAAATGACCCTGCCTCTCTTTTCATCTTTTGCCACAACCTCTCAACTACTTTGTCAGTATTCACCCTGGATTGGATTCCCACGCCTGCTATTAACTTATCAATAGTCATTTGCATAATGTGTTAATTGAGAGAAAGGCACCTTATCTAGTTTGACCTTCAAACTGAGATAAATGCCCGGTATCCTAATGTACACGATATAAAATAAAGTTGATTTAAAACTGACCTCAGTTCTTGATGATTGCATGGGGTGTCACAAAGTAGTTTGCCATTGTTCTTCTTCTAGGATTATTTTGAATTTCTTCTCTAGTTAACAGACTTGGTATTCCCAGATGGACCTCAATATAAGTACTAAAATTGTGATAGGCCATGAACCTGTTTCCTCTTATAATGTTATCATTGTTCTTTGAAAACAATAGGCCAGTAAAGGGGCAGGGGGATAGAAATCTATATCATCATACCATTTTCCTTTGTAAGACAGCAACTTTGGTGTTGTAATTAAGGTACTGGCCTAGAAAGCGGGAGACTATGAATTTTAGTGTTACTTTACCTTACCTAGTCATAAAAGCTGTCTGGGTGACTTTGGGCCAGTCGCTCTTTTTCAGCCCAACTCACTTCACAGGAAAATAGGAGGAGGAAGGAGTAATAACTATATTCACCATCTTGAGTTGCTTAACAAAGTTATAAAGGAGGGATAAAAATCTAATAAAATCATCCCTTTCAACCACCTTGTACTCCTTTAATTCAGGATAAAGTCAGGGTGACTGGATGGAACTGAGCATTTACTAGCCAGATGCCCTTCCTGATGCCATATGGAGTTTGCAGTAGATATTGTTTCTTTGGAGAGAGAGAAATATCTGCCACTACCTAGGATTGAACTCTTAACCTTCCGAGTGGGAGGCGAACGTCCTCACCAGAAGGCCATCACACCGCTCAATTAATAAACCATCGTTTCTAATGATATTAAACCTCATTGTCCCAAGAGTCTAAATTGGTCACCTTCAGCTGCTGTAAATAACATCCCTCATTTTGGAATCTCTACAAAAGTGAATCCAGCAGCAGTTTACCCAACCATCTCCTATGCAGTCCCTTTACTTCTAAAGTTGTAGAAAAGAAAAACCTAACAGATTTATAGAGCGTTTATTGGAGGCAGGGGAATCAGGATAAAGATACTTTTTCAACATATCCACATCTGGGGACAAGAGAATCTGTTTTGGTGGTTAAGGCACCAGGCTAGAAACTGGGAGACTGGGAGTTCAGTCTCCAGCCTTAGGCAAGAAAGCCGGCTGGGTCTATTTGGACCAGTCCCTCTCTCTCAGCCCTAGGAAGCTGGCAAGTGCAAACCACTTCTAAAAATCCTTGCCAAAAAACTGCAGAGCATAGATTAAGCAGCCAGTAGGAGTTAAAATTGACTTGAAAGCTCCCATTCCCTCCCTCCACCCCAAAAATCTGGCAACAAAGTAAAGCTGGGGTAGGCAAGCCATGGGAACACAGCAAAAGGCAATGTTGCCAGCCACAGGTGGAAAAGGTCTATCCATGTGAACACTACATATACTGGAAATAAAAGGGTGACTCTGGGCCAATCTCTATTTCTCAGCCAGATTTATCTAACAGCGTTGTTTTTACAGGAATAAAGCTAGAATAGGGAGGGAAAAAAACGTAACAATAAATTTACTAAAACAGCAAATAATATTAATAACAGCTGAAGGAGATCAAGTTGCACAGTTTTCTATAGAAGGAAACGCACACGGCCTAGGTTTTCTTCACTTCATAATGTACAGTTTAAAAAGCAATTACTGTTGTTTTTTTAATTGAGGATACTGGAACAAAATGATGATGCTGGCTAACACGAAAAGGTCCATGCCAGCTTATTTAGCACAAATTTAGCATAATTTGCGGGAAGGGGCAAAATGGGAAACACTTTTTTGATAGGTCACATATTTTTGTTCTCAACAGAGATTTCTGCCCCCACCCCTTCCCACCCCATAACATATATGTCCCAAAAGATACCCACTCCCCCTCCTTAATATATTCTGTAAGCTTGTAATTGGGAAGGCTATTTACTAAATGTCTGAGTTATTATGGATCATTTGCAGCGTCAAGCTTTTTCTCCTGAGATCCACTTATCTTAAAGCCTCCCTTGTTGATTTTGCCAAAAGGAAAAAAGACTCTGCAGTTTCCCGTGATCATTCAGAGGATACTTATTTAAGGAAGAATTGAAGGTCCCAGAGCTACACTAGGCCCACAAAGCCCACTTCCTCTTCTATAGGTTGCCACTGAAATATTTATCAGAAAAGAAGAGGGAAATCAATAGATACACAAAGAATGATCATATTGCATTTAATTAATTTTATGTTAATGAGTTATGTTTAATGTTAATTAA
Organism: Masticophis lateralis; assembly: GCA_030761175.1. Lineage (NCBI taxonomy): Eukaryota > Metazoa > Chordata > Lepidosauria > Squamata > Colubridae > Masticophis > Masticophis lateralis. Next base: position 136,025,456 of record JAUDYJ010000002.1, on the reverse strand, counting down.
ATCAGGATTAATTTTTCTTTTGGCCCCACTTAATTTTTAATCTTGAGCCTTTCTATTTTTTCAACTGTGGTTTCTGGCATGCCAGTCAAAGATTTAATAAGGCCTGAAAAAAATGTGTGTTTTTACTTAAGGACAATATTTTCCAATCTTTTTTCTTTATACTTTTATCCCAAATACTTACTTTATGGAGGCTCAGTTTCCTCTGTTTTCAGCGTTACCAACCAGGAAGCAAGTCATTATTATTATTATTATTATTATTATTATTATTATTATTATTATTATTATTTAGATTTATATACCGCCCTTCTCCTGACGGACTCAGGGCGGTGAACAGCCAGCTAAAAAACCAATACAAAAAAGTTAAAATCGTACTAAAAACAAATATAAATTAGGCTGAGAATTTAAAACAGAATAAAACTCTAAAAATTTTAAAAAGTAGAAGGGATCAGGCAAGTCCGGCAAGTTGAAAGAGATAAGTCTTCAGAGCCCGACGAAAAGTCCGGAGGTCGGCAATTGTTCTCAGTTCTGGAGGAAGATCGTTCCAGAGGGTGGGGGCTACCACAGAGAATGCTCTCCCCCTGGGGGTCGCCAGCCGGCATTGTCTGGCTGACGGCACCCTGAGGAGGCCCTCTCTGTGGGAGCGAACCGGCCGGTGGGAGCAATTGGTGGCAGAAGGCGGTCCCGTAAGTACCCTGGTCCTAAGCCATGGAGCACTTTAAAGGTGATTACCAACACCTTGAAACGCACCCGGAAGTCAACCGGCAACCAATGCAGCTCACGCAGGAGAGGTGTCACGTGGGAGTGCCCCGTCGCTCCCATAATCCCCCGCGCGGCCGCATTCTGTACCAGCTGGAGCCTCCGGGTGCATCCCAAGGGGATCCCCATGTAGAGAGCATTGCAGTAGTCCAAGCGAGACGTGACGAGCGCCTGAGTGACTGTGCGTAGGGAGTCCCAATCTAGAAAGGCCGCAACTGGCGTATCAGGCGAACCTGATAGAAAGCCCCCCTGGCCACAGCTGTCGTATGATCCTCTAAAGACAGCCGTGGGTCCAGGAGGACGCCCAAGTTGCGCACCCTTTCCGTGGGGGCCAATGATTCGCCCCCAATAACCAACGATGGAGTCAGTTGGCTATATCGGGACGCCGACAGCCACAGCCACTCGGTCTTGGAGGGGTTGAGTCGAAGCCTGTTTCTCCCCATCCAGACCCGCACAGCTTCAAGGCACTGGGACATCACTTCCATGGCATCGTTGGGGTGGTCTGGGGTGGAGATGTACAGCTGAGTATCATCAGCGTACTGATGGAATTCCACCCCAAAACCACGGATGATCTCACCCAGGGGCTTTACATAAATGTTGAACAGAAGGGGCGAGAGGACCGACCCTTGTGGCACCCCACACACTAGGCGCCTCGGGGTCGACCGCTGCCCCCCTGTCAACACAGATTGCGACCGGTCGGAGAGGTAGGAGGAGAACCACCGTAAAACGGTGCCCCCCACCCCCAATCCCTCCAACCGGCACAACATGATACCATGGTCGATGGTATCAAAAGCCGCTGAGAGGTCTAACAACACCAGGATAGAGGAGTACCCCCTACCCCGGGCCCTCCAGAGATCATCCACCAACGCGACCAATGCCGTTTCAGTGCTGTAACCAGACCTGAAGCCGGACTGGAGTGGGTCTTAAATAGACAGCTTCATCCAGGTACCAGGGGAGCTGCCACACCACCACACTCTCAACAACCTTCGCTAGAAAGGGAAGGTTGGAGATTGGACGATAATTTGCCAAAACAGCTGGGTCCAGGGAGGGCTTCTTGAGGAGGGGCCTCACCACCGCCTCCTTCAAAGCTGTCGGTAGGGCACCCTCACTCAAAGAAGCGTTTATAATCTCCTGGAGCCAGCCTCGTGTAACCTCCCGGGAGGCCAGCACCAACCAGGAGGGACACGGGTCCAATAAACATGTGGTGGTGTTCAGTCTTCCCAGAATCCTGTCCATGTCCTCGGGAGCCACAGGATCGAACTCAGCCCAGATAACACTCTCAAGACCGGGCTCAGTCACCTCGCCTGAACTAACCCAGTCAGCGGCCAAATCATCCCGAATCTGAGTTATTTTATCATCCAGATATTGAACAAAGTCCTCAGCACGTCCCTGCAAGGGATCCTCCCGCGCTCCCAGATGGAGGAGGGAGCGGGTCACCCTAAACAGGGCGGCTGGGCGATTATCTGATGATGCGATAAGAGTGGCGAAATAGTTAGATTTCGCCGCTTTTATCGCCACTAAGTAAGTCTTAATATGAACTCTTACTAGTGTCAAGTCAGATTCAGAGCGACTGGCCCTCCAACCGCTCTCTAGGCGTCTTTTCCGGCGCTTCATCTCCCTCAGCTCCTCAGTAAACCAAGGAGATAAGTGAGTTCGGTGCCAGGTCAGAGACCGCAAAGGCACGACGCGGTCCAAGGCCCCACCGGCTCCCTGTCCCAGGCAGCCACCAGGTCCTCAGCCGAGTCGCGTGTCAGTGTCTCAGGAAATGGCCCAAGCTCCGTCTGGAACCTATCAGGATCCATCAGGCGCCTGGGGCGGAACCACCTGGTCGGTCAGAAAGTCGAGTCGAAGGAGCGAGTGGTCAGTCCATGACAAGGGTTCCACACCTATATCCCCAGTATCAAGACCACTCAACCACTGACCAGAGATGAAAACTAGATCCAGGGTGTGTCCACCAATGTGAGTCGGGCCCTGAATTACCTGGGTCAGGTCCATGGCCGTCATGGAAGCCATGAACTCCCGAGCCATCTCAGATGTTTCACCGATAGATGGCAGATTGAAATCCCCCATGACTATAAGCCTGCGGGTATCAACCGCCACCTTGGCTATAACATTGAGAAGCTTGGGCAGGGTCATTGCCACGTGGCAGGGAGCCAGGTACGTGACTAACAGACCCATCTGCCCACCAGGACCCCACCTCACAAAGATGGACTCACACCCGGCTATCTGAGGTAGAGTGGCCTTCCTCGGACCCAGACCTTCCTTAATAATGACCGCTACTCCCCCACCCCTGCCCTGGGCTCTCGGCTGGTGGAATGCAAGGAAACCTGGTGGGCACATCTCCACGAGGGGAACCCCCCCCCCTCGTGGCCCAGCCAGGTCTCGGTAATACCAGCCAGGTCCGCACCCCCCTCTTGAAGAAGGTCACATATGAGGGGGGCCTTATTTACAACGGACCTCGCATTGCATAACAACAGCCGGAGCCTCGGGTCCTGAGACTCTGAACAACCCGGGGAACGGGAGTAGCTCCGGGGACCAGGGCAAGCAATCGCTCGAAGGCAGCGAGTGCATGCCCCCACCACACGATATGGTCCCCTGCTCTCGCCATATCTGCCCCTCCCACATAGCGTATTTATCACACAACCCTCAACAGAGGGCTCATTATGAGCATCACTTCCGTCTGCATGTATAAATGGCTGAGCCATAATCTTCTTCTGTACTTATAAGTCAACATCATGGACCAATAATGGTCCAATTATGGAACTTTACTTTTTTTTTTTAATTACAAGAGGAGCAACACAATTAATAGATCTGGCAGCACTCATTATGTTTCAACTTTCTCTGCAATCTGAAGGGGAACATTTGAAGCCAGACACATCCCGAGGCATTTAACAGTGTAATATCCAGTTGAGAATCAAGTGAGATTCCTTGGTTTTGCTATCTTTTTATCCTTTCAAGGTACATAATTCATTGAATTGTTGATGATATAAATAAGCAGAATTGTTTAATTAATTGGCTTACACTAAGCCCATGAAAAAAAATGAAAGATAGCCATTACAAACTACCTACATCTTCATAAAGCCCTAAAAGCTGCCTGCTTCTCTTATTACTTCTTTATGTTCAATGTTTTGGCTAACTTTGGAAATATAGATCTGGAATCAAAATTATATATATACATGCAGTAACTGAAACAAAAAGCAAGGTAACAGAATAACAGAGTTGGAAGGGACCTTGGAGGTCTTCTAGACCAACCTCCTGCTCAAGCAGAAAACCGTACACCATTTCAGACACATGGTTGTCCAGTCCCTTCTTAAAAACTCTGAGTGATGGAGTACCCACAACTTCTGGAGGCTAGTTATATATTTTAGCCTGCAATCACTATTTTCTTAAGAATGTCCAAATTAACTTGGTGGCTTGTATATTGCTAAAATTAGACTATTAATTAACATTCTGGTGATTTTACATTTTATAGAAATATTGAGGGGGGGGGAAGGCTTCAGAACCTTCTAAACCAGTGTTTCTCAAACTTGACAACTAAAGATATGCAGATGTTAACACCCAGACTACAACCATGACTCTGTGCTTTTTTCTAAAAACCCATGATCTGTTGGCTATGTTGTTGAACTTCGTAACTCTTTATTTTACTGTTAGTTATTAATAATAACAGCTTAATTCCCACAAGGTCATTTCAACAGCGCAGTGGCATCCATTTTTTTCATGTGCATCCCTACAGTCATGTCAGCTTGTCATGTAATGATGGCCTCAGCTGAAATGGAAGGAATCTCCTTCAGTCAATGCAGACCCCATAATGTACTGACATGGTTTGCAGAGATGCAACACATACCCCTCAACGATATGTATACAATGTCACTGGCTAAAGGATTGTCTATTGTTTTTCTTTAATAATACACGAATATACTAATATAATAATAATAATGAGATTTCTCTCATTATTAGCACACTCGATTTGGTTTGCAAAAATATATATGACCATTGGATGATGACAAAGAGAGGAGTGGGGGGAAGTCCCCCCCTTAGCCATGGAAACTCAGTGGGTGGCTTTGGGTAATTCAGCAAAACCTACACTGTTGCTGCTGTAGACAAAAACAGGAGGAAAGGAAATTCTGTGTATGCCTTCTTGAACTCCAATACAGCAAATAGGAAGTGAGTCCAATAAATAAACTTTAATGCATTGCTTGCCTCCAGGAGTGATAACCGTGAAAAAGAATTTTGCAATCGAAATCCAATAGCCCTATTCTTGTATTAATAAACAAGGCCATCATTACTTTTATGTCCATTTCTTTTGGTGACTTTGGCTACTAGGTAGCCCAATGTTGGCACTTCTCTAGAAGCAACTAGTTCTATTCCAGTAGAAGAATCCGTTGAAGAGACACATAGTGGAAATGGCTGTCTCCAATAACTAACTTTACAGGGAGAAGACGAAATATAAATAGGTCATAACTGCTGTCAAGAAGATAGGAAGTTGCTTCTTTATCATCTTTCTTTTCTCAATAGGTACCGTGCAAGATACATCCTACAGGGGCTACAAGACTTTCTGACAATCTGTTTCTTGGGGGTTGGAGGGCAGGAAGGATATAAATGTCAGCTTCCCAAAGTCAATTTTGAAGGCAATAAACCTTATCTCCTCTTTTATATTACTGCCATAATTTTTTTGGATAAAGGAATAAACTTTTTAATAAACTTATTTTATCTCATTTGAAGGCCTCTTGCTCCTCCACTAGGCAAAACAAATAACAGGATCACTGTTATTCTGGATGACCAGCCTTTTTCCATCTCCCAAATGTTCCCCAAAACCAACTAAATAGATGTGGGCTGTTTAGTCTACCTGCAAACCAATTGGATATCAAGATTCTCTGAGCAAAATTGTATCTATATGCTTCAGTTTTTAGAGCCTCGTTAGCCAATCAAGTACTTGATCTTTGCTGAGACCAATCAGTGAATCAGTGCTCAATCGCTATCGTTTCAAGTTGGCCAACAACAGTGCATTCTTCTGCCCTCTAATCTCCCACCAGGTCAGTACTCAAGGAAGTACCCCTTCTCCTTCCCCACACAGATAAAGATAGTTTTATATCCCCCTCTTCTAAATGTACCTGTGACCAACTCTGCACTGCCCACATATTTGTGATTATTTCTCCACTACTTTGCAAAAAAAGTAGAGGCAGTTTTAGTATATGACAGAGAAGTTCGAGCCTTTTTTTTTAAAGAAACAAATGCATCAAAAGTCTTCAAAAGTTCCCAGCCATCACTGCAGCAAACCTCCACTGTTTTCCAAACCTCTAATGTCACTGCATTTGGGCTTTTCCGTCCATCTTTTTGTTATTGCATTGATGTATTCTCCTGTTCATTTCCAATGTTTATTTTATTGTTCTATTATTTTAACTTTGTTCTGATTACACTCATTTCATTCCTTCCTTTTTTTACTCTTGTAAGCTGCCTAGAGGAGCTCCATGGCAGTACAGGCAGCAAATAGATTTAACAAATAGATAAATAAATAATAAAGTACATGGTCATGTGATCCATGACCATTTCTTGAAGAAGCAACTGGTGGGCTGAGTTGCGTTTCCCCACTGAAAAATAAAAATAAAACCACATGGGCACGTGGATAAGTTACAACTTCATCTTTCCCCTATAACGAGCTCATGGGATTGAACATGGAGAATAAGCTGCCTGTTTATAGAAATATAAAAATACTGTCAGTGATCTGTCATTGCATCTAAATCAGGGCTGGGAACTGTACGGGAGCCAAAGGTTGGATCCTGCTCCAGCACCCCATACATTTTGTGACATTATTTGCTTCCTAGGAAGAGCCATATGAAACTCTCTGCAAGCCAGCCAGGGTTTACCTTTCCCTATTTATTCTGCAAGTGAAGGGATGTCAGAAAAAGCCCCCTTTCTGATCTCAAACAACCAAGCCAGCCAGACACTAATCGATATCAATGTTTTGGCAAAAAAGAGACAAGGACAGGAGCATGACTCAGCATGTCACCCCCAGAAGACTAGAATTGCTTCGTCGATCTGCTTTTCAAAAGCAGAGTAATAGAGTTAAAGTTAAATGGACACAAGCCTACCAGTCAGGAAGCTGTCATGTGTCAGAAAGTTATTAGTTTGAGCAATATATCAAATCTGGAGGAGGAAAAAAAACCTCTTTTATTGTCACTGATGTCCTGGGCTGCCCACTTTTACATTTATAGATTCTTTCATTTTTGCCTACTATAAAGAAACATGATAGCGTAATTTTTTTGCTGCCAGGTTCAGCAGAACCTTGTTAGTTGAGAAACAGGACTACTGCATTTCTCATGTGGGGATGTATGGGAACTTGGAACCTGCATAAAGCAATTTTTTAAGAACTTATATAGATTTTTGTGCGTCTCGGGATTCAAAGTGGCTATTCACACACATACACCCTCCCCAAAAAAATCAGCAAATGTAATCAAGATCGGTTCCAGGATCCTCCCTACTTCAAGGGCCAATGCAGCTCTAAAAATTTCAGGTTGTCCAGCTCATGTAGACTTGCCTTTCATTGAACATAAAGCCAATTGATGTTTCCAGAGCAGTTTTGATGTATCAGCTCAGTGATCCCGCCAGCATTTCATCCATGGGCACATTTAAAGCACTGGGAAGTTTAGAACAGACTGAGCAGCAAATTAAGGAAGAGATTTACTTCCCGGTCTCAGATTATTCAATGATTAGGAAATAAATCAATCCGATGTCCTATTTTCCTGATGTTCATGAATTTGATTGATCTTCTTTTGAAAGTGTGATTCAGAGGTTTTAGAAATTCATAAAGGAATTCCTGTCTACTCTGTTTTCAGGAGCTGCTATGGACGGTTTTGAAAAGCCGTTTCCAATTTCTACCACATACTTTTCAGTTACCACTCTTCACAAACTTTTATTTTTACATTTTGAAATGATGCGTGTGGAGATCTTATTCCACAGCCCTTTGGGATTATCAAAGCTTGTGTTTCACAATGCTCTGAGAAGCCTGACTTAAGCTGATGCACCTGAAATATATCAACACGGGAAGATTTTCATTGCTTTTAATGGGCTGGCACTCATCCACAAGTACAAAGCGGGATTCATGTCTAACTCCTTTCTCAATCAGCGCAACATGAATCTTTTCCCAGTTGCAATCTTTCTCAAGTTAACCTTAGTTAATACAATTGAATTAAACTGGTTCCATGACCTCTGGGGTTACATGCTGTGTGTCAACATGAGGCTGAGTCAAGTTTCTCTTTTTTTAAGCGCAGGCTTGGCAGCAAACCCCTTTTTCAAGATCAGAGACATATTTAATATGTAAAATATGCTTGTTGGGTAAGAAACTTCTCTCATTATTCTTTTCCCTTTTATCCTTTCAGATGGAGCAGCCGAAAGCCTTTCATTAACATGCTTCTCCACCACATAAAAGTGAGCCATTGTGTCAAAGACTTCAGCTGGTGAAAGTAGCAGATGAGGTAATAGCAGGCAGGCAGCAGATGCCTGCACACTCATCAAAGGGAATGTCAGATGTGCTGCAAGGAAGGTAGCAGAATTAAGATGGTGTCTATTTTCTTCTGCTTTTAGCTCCCTTCTGTGTTTTGGGAGGAATTCCCTTGATTCAAGATGATGTTTAAAAATAGTGAAAAAGGCTGGGACACTTCTGTCAGGGAGCCTGACAGAAATAATCATTTTTAATAGAATGTGTTGCAATCCCACTGACCCAGTCCCCAGTAACAATTTATGAAAAACAAGCCTTTACAAGACAGTGCGTTAAAGTGTAGCCATATCCATCGGTCTTGTTTCTTTACCTCTGTTGAAGGAGGAAGCACTGCAGCAGGACTGACTCAGTTGGACAGCAGATGAGAAATTCGGCTGCTGGTGTCTAGCCCTTGTTTAGGACAGTCAAAGATGGCAGCTTCCCAGAGTAGCAGTCCAGCACTGCGACACATAACAGCAAACACAGTGAGCCTTCAGAGAACCACTGGAACAATGCTGCCAGAAAAGGAAGTCAGTTCTGCAGGGTGCAAGACTTCTGCTCATGGAGGAATGCATCTCTGGATTTGTATCTTTGGATTGCAAGCCTCAGAGGTCTTTGAGCTTGTATCTACAACATGAGAGCCTTCTGGATGATTCCACAAGATAAGGGGATTGGGGAAGTGGGTTCCAAGCTTGATTGTAATTTGATGACCAGGATAAACCTATCAAGTAGCCACCACCCAATTAACTCTTACACTGAGCACCATTAAACAAACACACAAATACCCATCAACCCATACACATTCAGAACATGGTTTGTGGTGAGGGCTGTTAGGACCACAGGAGCACAACTAGTGCACCACCTGCACCCTCAGTTCTTGGGTGCAGGACAGTCATGGAAACCTCTTAAGAAGTGATACAGAGTTCTTTCCCAAGCATGACATTCATTGAATGAATTTGGGCTAAACTTTATCTTTTAACGCAGCCAACTCTAAAGGTCGTGGTCCTAAGAGTACATAAAAGGGAGTTCCCTGTATCTGCTATCTAGAAAGCCTAGTGCAGAAGTAAAATATAAATGTTCTGGTATTCCAGAGAGTCAAATTATCACTGCATTTTATCCTTGGGTATGAAAGCGTCATGTGTATAGGCAAAGAAGTAAAGTTTCAGTTGGATACAGATCTGTCTGTCTGTCTGTCTGTCTGTATACATCCGTCCATGCATCCTTCTGTCCGTCCATCCATCCATCTGTCTGTCTATCTATCGATCATAATACCCCACAAGGAAAAGAGATTCTGTACAGCATTCTGGCTAATCTTATCCAAAATCACTAAAGATTTCAAGTGGAAATAGCAAAATCTCATGAAGAGTTTACTCATTATTTTTTTACAAAATTAAATTAATTTTCATTTAACTTTAGAATCCCGTAAGTATCTTCTGAAGGAGGTTTCATAAAAAATTGAATAAGGAGGGCCACAGTGATTATCCTGGTTCTGTAAAGAACTTCAAAAGCTTTCTATGCTCTACTCAAAGGAAAAGGTTGGGAACTGCTACTCTCAGAGGGAGAAAGCACCCAAAATGTGAGTAGCATGGTACATGGTACTCACATGGTACATGCTACTTCTCTTTTTAGAGCCACGGTGAGTGGTATCTTCCTCTGCAACATCTGAAGGTATGTGCTTTACAAACTTGTTGGAAATTTTGCAGTTAACCCCATTTCAAGCTCTGATAAGCAAAGAGATCATTATGAACTGAGATTCCCAATTCCATAAAGGCTGGATTCCAGAACATCCTCATACAACCCAGTTGCTTCTAGCTGTAGTTGGCATCCCTTACAACACTTTCTTGGAAGTAGATTAAACATTTTGTTTCGGGTTTTTTTCCCATTGTGAACAGTGTACAATTCCATAGTTTGTTAATTAGAGAGGTTCTTTCTGCCAATTCATACCTCCAAGGAAGAGCATATTCTGATCTTGATCTAATACACAAAATGCCCCTTCTCTGTCTCGGTGGCAGAATCTTGGCAACTGTTGATTGAACTTAGTTGAATAAAGATTATTCTGGAGGAATGTAACCTCATATCCCTGGGCTTATTTCTGATTAGGATGAAGCATTGTTTTTGCTGGTAACTATGCTCCCCTGAATAAACAACACTGAATAGCTAGCTAGCTATAGTGGTCCAATGTTTTAAAAGTGTATGTTTTATAAATGAATCAATACTAGGTTGAACATATGATTTAAAACTCGGTCAGTCTCTACTGGCATAACTTTTTTCCAGACCAGATCCCTTTTCCATCCAAGAATACCAACTACAACTTTATAGACAGGTGCAAAGGGTTGGAACAGGAGATTGATGAATAGGAGGGCAGAAATCCAAACTCATTTCTAATTTTACTAGGGGGAGTGAGATGCCTGTAGATGGAATGATGATAAAGTTGTAGTACAACTGATAAACGGATTGCAGAACCATCTTTTTTTATATATTCTCACAGATTTCTAAAGGACAGCCAAGTTAATGAAAGTGGATTTCCATCTGCTAAAATGTGTACTTAACAATGATTTTTAAATATGCTATGTCAAGCAACTCAAGGATTGGCAAGGAAATTATACTGCTGTTTCTTCCAATAAAGTCAGCAGTGCTGATTGAATTGATTTGTCTCCATTTATTGAAAGCATTTCTAAGGTTGCCTTTCAAGGAAAAACAAAAGCTTCTCGGTGAAGTGTTATCTGTTTCGTCCCATCTAATTGTTTAAACATTTGTACTTCATATTTAAATATCAACAATTATGATTCGTATTTTAAAATCATGCTAAAGCTACACAAGTGTTCAGTACTGACCAGTCTATTTTCCCCAAAACATTTCAAAATTTTAAAAAATGATGAATGTGGATGATAGTGCAGAAATAAATAAGACTAAATAAAACTTCAACATGATTTGGTGAACAGGTTAATTTTACTAGGAATGTGTGTGTGTGTGCATATGTATATGTATATGTATATGTATATGTATATGTATATGTATATGTATGGGTGTATGTGTAGATGATAGATAGTTAGATAGATAGATGTATAATCAATCCATTTCAGGATGAAGACCTGTTCATGGAAAGTTGTGGATCATGGCTTATTCTACTGGTCCAATGCACATTTTTGATGTTTTTTGCATACCTAGTTTACAACTTAGAAAAAATGATAGCCCCAAAGTCATCCAGCTGGGTAGCTTCTGGAGCCTGCTTGTCCTTTACTGCCAAAGACCAACAGCAAGCAATATTCCTGCCAATTTCAGGCTTGCCTGTTCAGCTGTTCGAATGCCAACTGCATTATGTTCTAATATTAATGCAGGAAGGTGAGAAGGGGATTTTAGTATGCATCAGTTAGACAGTTAATGTATATATCACCCCCACCTCACAGAATTCTTAACATAATTAAGTTCTGTAGTTGCTGAATTTCCAGGGGTTAAACTAAGCCTTGGATTGCTCTGCAATGGGACTATTCACATTTTCATGTCACAAGAATTAAACCAGTTTCTAATTTTTTAAAAAAATGTTATTATCTTGCTTGTCTGCTCTTTTTTACCTGGCTCCAATCTATTCCTTATTTAATCCCACCCCCTTTTTCTTTCCCCCTCCCACTCCATTTTCAAGTACACCACACTGAGTGCACCTCTCAGCCCAAAACGCTTTCTCCCTTTTCATAAAACTCATTTAAAAAAAAAATCAAATAAAAAAATAACAGAGGTAAAAAAGGGCTGTGCATTATGGTATTGAGACTCCAACCACACACAATGCAGAATGCATCATTTGCATCTAACATTTGAGTATTCACCGTGCCCATTGTCATAGCATCAGATGAACTGCCTTAAAACTGGCAAGTGCACTTTATCTCATGATAAAGTGCAAGACTTCATAGTTACATGGCTACCCCTTGCGTGGCAAGATAAACACATGGTTTCTTAGTTCTGTAATTTAGGCTTGAGGCTGAAAGACCCAAAGCCCCTTCTGTTTAATCTTCCTACACCTAGGCTGAAGGGGAAAGTCTTGGGTAGGAGGGCTACATGCCAAGCAGATTAAAGGGTGCCAGAAGATTCTGCCTGAGTGATAGCAAGGTCTGTAATTATTTATTATTTGGGGAACCCTTGGAAGAAGGAGTCTGACATGGACTTTTTAAATTATTTCCCTACCAGTTTAGAACAGTATCACAGATAACCCACATTTCAGGTGCCGTACATGGAAGAGGCCCCATTTAAATATAATTTAAAATTATCTGGTGAGTTGGTATGGAAAAGCCAGTCAATGATACTAAGCAAGAAGCCCTGAAATGAGGGAATTTGGGGGGAAGGGCTGAACCAGTTTTTATTGTCTCGCTGCTTCTCCTAATTCCATTTAGCTCTGTTGCTGTGGGATTTCATAGAGCAACTAGGATAACTCTCGCACTCAGAGAGAAGGTCAAGAAGGATAAAGCATAACTGAATTCCAAAATGTAACATTTATGAATATATTGAGCATACCTCTTTTAGACTGAGATTTGATTGCTTTGGTTTTTTTTTTTTTTTTTTTTTTTGGGGAAATTCATACAAGCAAGATGTAGAGACAATATCATATTTTCTTTTTTTGAAAAATAACTTTGCAATGATCGTCATGAAGAACCTTATGGGGTTTTTTTTCTACCTTCTGGTACAATGCTGCTACATTGATCACTTTATAACCACAAAAAGAAAATAAATTATAAGTAGAACAATAAATCTCAACATCCGCTTGACCCTTCTACTATTGTCCAAGTAATTCAGCTTTCCTGATTAAACTGCCCAAAAGATGCTGAACTTCCTATAATCCTGCCAATATTTAACCGAGATGGCTGGTGACTGCAGAGATTCAGTCCAACTCTTTTTGATGGCATCATTGAAAAAGGTAGGTTTCAGTCTCTTTTGTGCAGATAACAGTTCCTCCAAGGTCATCTTCCTTCCTTTCTACAAGATCCTGCATTTGGACAGTAAAGGAATGTTGCAATGGTCTTCAAAGGCCATTGACTTTTCTTCACAGAAGAAACATTTAGCATTTGTATGGAGCAAACAATATCTTTGGGATTGGCTATTGCTGCTCAATTCTAGTGACTTATTCTCAGGAACTGACCCTAAATAGTGTTTCCAGTTGCTATTGACTTAATATGCTATAATATTCCCTCTTAAGCAGAGCTACTCTTATCTTTTTGGTTCATTTGGGAACTCAAATAACAGAACCCAGAAAAAGCGTTTTTAAAAGTTATGATCTGTAATGTGCCAAGTGTAAGATATGGATAGGGCAAACTCCTAGGCTAGAGCACTAGTTTTACACAGTTGTCTTGGAAGCAGCTGTAGCACTTTTCCTTCCTTTGGCGCAGAGGTAATGTGAGATATACCAGGCCCTATTAGAGAAGCCCAATCTGTGACTTTTTTCCATATCATTGTTGCCCTATTTTATGAACAAATGATGTTGGGTGAGGAATACAATGGTTCTCTGGATTTCTTTCTTGTGCCCAGGTTCTTCCATATATTTTCACACCATAGAGGGGGGAAAATGATTTTCAGATCTCCAGTCCAATGTAAAGATGGTAAGGTAAGTTTCTTTAATTAGTATCTACTGGTAATGCTGAGGAGGCAAAAGTAGAAATGTTGGAACTGAACATATTTGCAGGGTATTCTAAGATGGATGCCAGACTGAGGGCTGCATGAAAGACAAACAATTGTCTATTTTTTTCACTTGATCAATCTACATTACGTATACATAACGGATGGAAGTTTTCAAATTAAAGCAGGCCAAAGTTTACAGGTAACTAGAAACTTTTAGAAATCGTAAGAGAAAAGGAATTAAAACAGTGCTGAAATGTAGAGCCTAGGGTAGCCGGAGAAGCCTTTCAAATGTTGTTTAAGGCAATGGTTCAAAAAGAGGAATAGAAGCTAGTTGAAGAAAGAGGGCACAAGTAAAATCAATAAGTATAAATACACTACATGGATGTAATAATTATGCAACCAAAACCTACATATGAATGAAATAATGCTAGAATGATGCAAGCAATTTTTAGCATATTTGAAAGAAAAGAAACCCTGTACAATTGAACTGGTATTTGTCTCCACCTGCTGGTTTGGAGGAATACTATCATTGTTCATGTTATGCTGGTTTTTATTTAGTTTTTTTACAATTAATTTCAGACTATTTTTATCACACAAACTGATTCAGCAATTTTCCTTCTCTTGATGGAACTCGAATTCTCAAGGAAATCAAGGGATTGCTGGGAGTATTTGAGGTATATTCTGAAATTTAATCAGATCAGAGCCTGCTATAGGAAGTCCTCGACTTATGAATGTTATTGAGCCCAGATTTACCACTGTAAATCATTGCAGTCGAAAGTCCAGAGATTATATGACTGGATTTAGAATTAAAATAGTTTCTTTACAATGGTTATTAAAAGAATCCATTCTCCCCAATGGGCATTTTTGCTGGAAACCAGAAATAAATACCAGAAACCATAAAAAATAATTGCAAATCATGACCGCATGATCATGGGATGCTGCAAAAGGCCATAAAGATAAGCTGTTACCAATTACTCAAAATGTGATCATAAACATGGGTGTGTGTGCAGCCATTGTAATTATGAAAATGGGTTATAAGTAGTTTTGGGGAGGTCCATCATAACTTCAACCACTTAAGTGACTGATCATAAGTTGAGAGCTACCTGTATACATTTCAGGATAGTTAACAACAATTTTAGTCCTGAAAGTACAATTAAACTATGCTCCAACCCAATCACAGCCAAATTGTATTACTGAAATTCATGTGCACGTTCGTGGCTATTATGTAAATTGAGGTTGAGGGGAAAGCCAGAGCAGCCTTAAAACTGTGGTGGGTCTAGACTAAGATCTTGACAGAAAGGTCTTTCTTCTAAACCTACGATTTATATTTTCCATGTAAGTTCAACCGAAGGTTTACCAAAAATGCAAATAGCAGCTCCAGATAGAAGGTACAGTGGTACCTCAGTACCCATCGGTAATTCATTCCGGAAGACACAATGAATACTAAAACTGACATGTACTGAGAAAATCATGTCACTTACCACATGACTACCACCCCCATGAGCCACGATGGTGCAGTGGTTAGAGTGCAGTACTGCAGGCTACTTCTGTTGACTGCCTGCAATTTGGCAGTTCAAATCTCACTCGGCTCAAGGTTGACTCAGCCTTCCATCCTTCTGAGGTGGGTAAAATGAGGACCCAAATTGTTGGGGGCAATAGGCTGACTCTGTAAACTGCTTAGAGAGGGGTGTAAAGCAGTATGTAAGTCTAAGTGCTATTGCTAAGTGCTATTGCTATTGGCTGGAAGAAATAGAGACTCACAAGGCAGCTGAAGTCAGCAAGGTCTTCCTTGCGCATCGACTACCAGGCAAAAGACAAGTGCCAGGATAAGATTCCTGCTTCAAAATGTGTCAAATACAAAATTTGATGAGTTTTGAAGCACTCAGGTGCTGAGGTATGATTGTACTATCAGGAATATGGATAAATGAATGGCTTAACATCCCTTTCTTGCTCTCTCAATTGCATATGTTTTCCTATAGCTCAGATTTAAAATCCCAAACCATTTTTAAAAATGCACATCAAGTTATTCATGACCTTTTTCTTTCTATCTTCTCAGCCCTTTTGTCCAAGAAACAATTGGTATAAACTGCCGTTAGGTAAAAAAGAAAGTCACCTGTTGACTTAGGTACTTACCTGCTGAGGACAGCACAGCCACACAGAATGGGTGTCTGATCCTTTTCCAAACCCTATGCTGAATCAGATAAGGTTTTTCCAATTCCTGAGTGTTGAAACTTCACTTAGGCACGCAGGCAATATTAGCTTTATTTGTACAACTTGCCAAACATAAGCTTTGTGGTCTCATAAAATTGATAATTGAAGTATTAACATGCTGTAAAACTTTTCATTAGAATAAGTCTAAACTATTCCACTTTACAGATCCCAAGGCAGCAACTGCCGTTGCAAAATGACAAGTGGGGTGCGGGGAGAATCCAATAAAGCCAATTAAAAAAATAAAACCCTGGAAGATGTAAAAATTGCACTCAGTAAGAAACAAAACTCATGTAAATAGTTCTGCCTTAACTTGGTGCCAAAATAAATTCAATGCTGCTGCCAGCTAATCTGTCATAGTGAGGGAATTCCATAACTCAATGCCAAAGCTGAGAAGACCCCACTGTTGCATCCCCATGTAATGTGCAATGAAATATATTCCCTAAAATAGGCACATCATAGTAAAAGGAAGAAAACTCTCTACTCTCCCCTTCAAATCCAGCCCTGCTTATATGTGTGTCGTTTCCCCCCCCCCCCACAGTTCCCTAAAAAATATTAAGTGTGCCTCTTGGCTATCCAGAGCAGAAAGGAAATAAGCCAAAATTGGCTGAGTTTGCCCAACTTGTAAATCATGATTTACAAACCAGTGTCCAGGATCACATACCACCCCAAACCAATCACATTATGAATCCCGTCACTGGAGTCGGGGTGGGGAGGGAGAAAGATAGCTAGATAGAAACGCATATTCACACACATGCACAAACACAATATATTGCCCAAAATGTTGGCTGTCCTTCTTTATTCCTTTTTTTTCCCAAAAATGCAAAGTTACATTCCAAAGATAAATAATAAAAGACAAGCGAGTAGCAAGCCGTGGCAATGTTCCAACAGAAACAATCCTACTTTCTTCTAGGTGTTACTTTTTTCCTAGGTGGGGCAGAGGAGGGAGTTAACTTTTGCTTGTGCATAACGTTAAAAATTGTGTGAATCAAGCACATATGGTTCTCATCCACAGTCAATTCTGCACACTTCAGCACTTATTTATCTCTTTGCTAAGTCACAGGCAGCTGTGGATAATATTTTAGGGCAATTATTATGGCCAGAGCCATACCATATGAAAGAACAAAATCTGTACCTTAGCCTAAGAGAAAGAGAGCTTTTGCCCACAGATATTCTAATCCAGGGGTGGGATAGAGGGAAAGCGGGATTCATTTTTAAAAACTTTTGCAGCCCTTGCTTAAAAGAGTTCTGGCTTCAATTCTTTGAGACCATTTTCTGAATTTTAAGCTCAGCTACTGAGGTATTGTGCAATGCTGGGTCTATTTTATCATGTTTCTGAAGTCTTAAAAAAAAAGTCACACAGAAAGCCTAAGAAGAACTAGAAATAATGAAAATACTGTGAAAATACAACAAAATAAGCATGAAGTATTGTTATGATGCTAGATTTTGTCTAGGAAAGTTTCACCTGGATTAGAGAGGGATGGAACTGATAGCAATGGTGTGTGCGTACAAGTATGCTGCTGCGTAATACCTCAGGTATCAGCAGAGTGAAAGTGTTTACAGGCACAAAAGAATGTATTGGGAGATGAGAAACGATACACTTAGTTTCCCTTGTGCAGTTGCATATATAAATCCAACATGATTAAGAAGTGTAAATTCTGATTCACACATTACCTTTTTGCAGATCTGCCGAGAGGTAATGGATACCATCATCTGCTGTATCTTCCAAAATGGATTAAAATGTGTATCTTTTTTGTGTGTGTAAGAAAATAAGAGATGGGCTACAAATAAACAAAGAACACAAGAATGTAAAAGCTGGTGAATTAATAACCCTGAGACGTACTGAAGCTCACTGACTTAGATCATTCTTAGAAAATCAACCGTATGCAAAGAGCCAATGGAGAAATGACCAAATGTGTGTGACATACAGCTGTGAGAGAGCAAAAGGAAGATTTATGGAGGTGAGGTAGCATTCAGTGTAAAACCACTGGCAGAGAATAGGAGAGATCATCTTAGCATTTTATTATTATTAGTTCAATTTATAAGCCGCCTTTCTCCAAAGATTCAGGACAGCTTACAATGCATTTAAAAAACCATTATAAAAACATTTAAAAATTAAAACATTAAAATCCATTCACACCATTCATGGCCGGATCTCACAAGATTGCAACAGCGAGATCAACGGCCCTAGGCCTGCCGGAAAAGCCAGGTCTTCATCGCTTTTCGGAAGGCCAATAGGGTGGGAGTGGTCCGCACCTCAGGAGGTAACTGGTTCCAAAGAGCTGGGGCAGCCACAGAGAAGGCCCTCCCCTGTGGGCCCACCAGCCGGCATTGCTTAGCTGATGGGACCCGGAGGAGACCAAATCTCTGGGATCTTACCGGTCGCTGGGAGCTATGTGGTAGAAGGCGGTCTCGAAGATAACCTGGCCCTGAGCCATGTAGGGCTTTAAAGGTGGTAATAACCAACACCTTGAATAACCAACATCTTTAATTTCCCAGCCCTTGGGCAAGCAAAGCCCATTTTAACTTCATATTCATTGTCCACCATTTAGTTCTAGCTAAGAACTCTTTCAGACAAGGTTCCCATTCCCAAACCTTTCCAATTCCAATTTAATGTCTACACAATATTGTCCCAGAGTTCTTCAGATACCAGAGAAAGACAGGCTTACATGCTGGAAACAATCAGCATTTGGCCTTTTTGGTCGATAGCTAAGCACGGACACATGGCAGTTAGATGGTGTTCTGGGTTGTTGGCTAGAAACAGATTGCCTTGCCTTGTTTTACATTTATTTCCTTGCATAGTAAAAAATAAAAAAGAATATATTTACCCTGGTGTTATGGTATTTTCATTTCATGTCACAAAAGTAGAATTCGGACTCGTTTTCAATCCACCACACGGTAAGGTGAAATGACAGCATGGAAATGAAGCAAGCAAGGTGTCTCATCCAAATCACTCAAAGCAGCAAAATGTTTCCGCCTGCATAACAACATTGATTGCTACAAACTGATTTTCCCCCCATTTACAAAAGATCTTGACAAACTTGAACAATGGGCCCTATCCAACAAAATGAATTTTAATGTGGAGAAAAGCAAAGTTTTACATTTAGGCAGGAAAAATCAAAGGTACAAGCACAGATTAGGCGAGACCTGGCTCAAAAATAGTAACTGTGAGAGGGACTTTGGAATCCTAGTAGACGATCACTTGAAAGCTAATACAATCCTGGGTTGTATAAACTGAGGCATAGAATCAAGATTATGTGAAATATTAGTACCGCTTTATAAAACCCTAGTAAGACCACACCTGGTCACCATACTACAAAAAAGATGTTGAGACCTTGGAAAAAGTTCAGAGAAGAGCAACTAAGATGATCAAAGGCCTGGAGACTAAAACCTACGAAGAACGGCCTTTGGGTTTGGCTAGTCTAAAGAAAAGAAGAATTAGGGACAATATAGTAGCAGTATTCCAGTATTTGAGGGGCTGCCACAAAGAGGGGGTCAAATTATTCTACAAAGCATCAGAGGGCAAGACAAGAAACAATTGTTGGAAACTAACCAAAGAAAGAAGCAACCTGGAATTAAGGAGAAACTTCCTAACAGTGAGGACAATTAACCAATGGAACAGCTTGCTTTCAGAAATTGTGGGCGCTCCATCATTGGAAGTTTTTAAGAAGAGACTAGACTAGATACAATCTGAAATTGTATAGGTTTTCCTGCTTGAAGCAAGGGGCTGGACTAGAAGACCTCCAAGGTCCCTTCCAGCTCTGCTCTACTCTACTCTATTCTACTCTATTCTATTCTATTCTATTCTATTCTATTCTATTCTATTCTATTCTATTCTATTCTATTCTATTCTATTCTATTCTATTCTACAGGATAAGCAGACACTGATCCTGCATCTTGCTGCCAACACATGAACAGCAATAGCCCTGTGGGATGATTAGGGGCCATTTCAATCTGTGGTTGGATCTGTACTCCCTCACCCCCAAATTTAGGAAAGGCCCTAAGACTGGCAGTATGGATCCTATAAGGAGCACACAACCCTAAGGGAAATGCAATATTTCAGATTGAGGGATTAAAAGAAGTATTCAGATTGCTTTGGGGTACAAACATAGCACCTGTTTCCAACTCCTGAAACCTTGTACAACTTGTCCCGTGATCATGTAGCAACGGCAGAGGACAGCCACCCAATCCCAGGAACAGGTTTAAGGAGTTGTAGATAGAGACTCCATCCGTGCTCCTGCATACATTACAGTAACTTTTTACTTTAGATCTAAAAGCTTTAAAAAAAACTTAACTATTTACACACGTGACAGCTAAACAAGAGGCAATTTGGAGTATTTAAAAAGCCAAACAGCTCACAATGGCAGAAAGATTTGAACTAAGCCTACCATCACTTCTTCAACAAGCCAGGGTTGAAAGAAATAAAGGTTTGGTATAGTAACTGAAGTCAGAGAGAGTCTACCACCTGGTTACCTGACACTACAATACTTATTGTAGTTTGACATTTCCATATTGTTTAGTGAGACTCTGCTTCTGAATAAGTTTGTTTTCATATGTGTGGTCTTAATCTCTGGAGTTAGCATAGCAACAATGGTAACGAATATCAAATTATAACCACAAGGGAGGCAAAATGATGAATTTGAATAACTAGGAATTCTGCTAGTTGTCAACCACAGAAGTGAGGTTCAATGTCAGGTTTTTTGTTTTTTTTAACAGAGAGTTGTTTGGGCCTGCTGAAGCCTGTAACATCTGAAACTCTCCAGCACGAAGCTGCTCTGCAAATATAATTTTCCTATCAAGTTTGACAAAGAAAAATTGCTAAATGGTTCCCACTTCTGCCATCAGTGCTCTTCACAATGTTTTAACAGAAAAAGTGTTTTGAAATGTTTGCTTTATGCAAGTGATACAAATTGGCAGGAACCTATGGCAAGAGTTGCCAACAACAGTTGGTATAGTTAATTCCCAAGTCATAAAGTTAAAAAAATAATGGAAACATCTAGTTGTCCTGACCCCTGCGGGGGGGCTGGGGGAGGAGGAGGAGGGAGGAAAAATAATTTGTTCATGACCCTTTCTAATAATACTGCATGATTCGTCAAAAGAGTTGCATGGCACTGCAAGAGTTTTAAAAAGAGATTTTAAACAAAATAAAGGAGAGCTCAATTCCACACATGCTAACTTGGAATAGGTCCTACTGGATTAAAGTTAAATTACTACACAAGAAATCTGCATTGGATTACTGTGTTAAATTATGATTGGGTTCAAACAACCCACTAAGTCACAATGTTACTTATTTGACTGTGGTTTCGTATATTCTGCAAATTCAGCCAATTAGGGTTTATTCAATAAAACCATTGTTAAAAACTATGTCTGAAAGCAATATGCAAAATACAAAAACAGTCATAACTCAGAGACCTACAAACAGGAATAGTTCCAGAGTCACTCCATGTTTTCTCTTAAGAGGAATATTTACTGGCAATATTCTATCATCCTTGTCTTTTTTCTTCTATTTATGCCTCCTACTGTAACCTGGAGAATAGTGGAATGATATTTTTTTCCTCCATTACAATCCTGAAAACAACCCCTTCTTAGATATTGCTATACCTGTATCAGGAAATAAATTCTCCACCAACACCAACGATTTCTTCCTCCAAATCAAACATCAGCGACAGAAGAGGGAATTTTCTTCTGAACTATACTACAGGAGGAAACATTGTCTCCAACATTAACACTTTGAAAAACCCTGTACATGCTATATAAAATTCCTTCTAGCCCTTGAATTGGCTTAAGACTCCCAAGCTCCTCCCCGGTAGCTGCCCTTAGACGTAGCTGCTATATTCACAATAAAGTTGATTGAGAAATAAGCCAATCATATTCTCATCTAGGATGATGTGCAAGCCCAGCCTATAGTAATAGCATAATAGCAATAGCACTTTTATATACCGCTTCACAGCCCTCTCTAAACAGTTTGCAGAGTGAGGATATTTGCCCACAACAATCTGGGTCCTCACTTTACTGTCCTCGGAAGGATGGAAAGCTTGAGCTGGTGAGATTCGAACGGCTGAACTGCTGGCAATCGGGAGTTAGCAGGATTAGCCTGCAATACTGCTTTCAAGCCACTGCACCACCATGGTTCTTATAGTGTATGGGAAAGATTTTGGGAGACAGGAGGAAGAGCTGCAGTCTATACAACCTGTATGTAAAAGATCTCTCAGCTCCACAGAAGGGAGAATAGCATGAGAAACATTTCAAAAGGGACCCTTCCTTGTTTTCCAGAGAGTAAAAGGAAAGGAGGAGAGAAATAGTTTCAGTCTTGCACGATTCTGTTAATGTAACCTTGCAATAAAGATATATCTAGTAAGCTATGCTTCTTGTCTGAACTATCTCGCAAGTCTAAACTTTATGGTTTCATGTATCATATGAATCCAGGCACTGGAGTAACTGAGTAAATGGTTACATAAACCATGGGTATCTTTGTTTTGCAATGCTGATTGTTATAGGTAGTCCTCAACTTATGACTATTTGTTCAGTCACCATTTAAAGCAGTGGTGGGTTGCCCTCGGTTTGGACCAGTTCTATAGAACCGGTAGTAAAATCAGCTGGAGTCCCCGCCCACCAACCCCGACATCATCAGAACGCTTTTGTGCATGCTCAGAAGAGCACACGCACGGCCCTGTTGCAAACTGGTAGTAAAGGTAGGTAGAACCCACCCATTTGAAGTGATGATAGTGCTGAAAAAAATGGAGCGATGGCCCGTGTCTGAAATTATGACCAATACAGCACCCCTGTGGTCAAAATTCTGGGGCAACCGCAAAGGTACTTCAACTCCCTCCATATACTTATATCCCCCGTCCCCAGCTATGCCCTTTTGGCCATCTCTGAGGCTGCTTAAATAAATAAATTACAGCCAAGGGGAAGAAGAAAGAACTTCAGCTGTATCACTCATCCATAATAAAAGAAGCTCCTAGTCCGAAAGAAGAAAAGACTTGCCAGGATTTTTTTTTCTTCCTGCTTTCTGTTTTTGATGTGGTTTGTAATTTTCCTTCTGAAATGTTAGAGAAGATTAGCCGGGGCAGAAGCAACAAGAAATAAAGAAGAACAGTTACCAGCCAGCAACAACTTGGTACAGAACAGCTGTAGATCAGCAATGGAACATATGCTCTGCATGCAGAAATCCAAAGTTCGATCTGGGACAAATGCAAAATATGGTTCATGCTATATTCCTTTCAGGGCTGGGACATTGGGCAATCTGGAATGAGAAGGGTGGTATGCTCAGTAGGCATACTTTCAAGGCATGACCTAGTTTGTTTGTGTTCCCTGCTCCAGAGTTATAATGTCCACTTTTATAACATTAACTCAAGTACATAATCCAAGGGGTTTTAGGCCCATCTGATCTGCAATATCTTAGGGAGAAAAAAATATCTTGATTTGTAGCTATGCACCTGCTTGGAAAGCTATGCTAATGCTCGTTCAGATGGGTATTTCTAGATCTTCTTCCTGAAGCTTATCCAGTGCTATTTTAAAGCTGCATGAACTGCTGGGGCCACCTTCCTCCCATCCTTCTCAAATATCGATAGTGAGCTAATAATATTAACAGAGAAACTCTCTTTATTCTCGTTTGGCTTCGGCTCCCATTCCTGCAGGCTTGGCACTTCTGTCTTCAGCTCTGCTATCTAGGAATGTGTCCACCACCACTTCTTTGGATTCAAACACAGGCAGACACTGCCTCTTACCAACACTTTGCCAATATGCTTAACATCAGGTAATTAAAAAGAGACAACCCGAATCATAAAACATGTTGATCCTTCAGTTGCCAAATTCTAGCCAGTATGGACATCAGTAATGAATGCTGTGAACTCTAATTCGGCAGTATTTGGAGAGCCCTAGGTTCCCCCATCCCCCTCATGAAGCTTTACATGGATGTAACATAACAAAAATATTTAGCCAGTTTCCCCAAGCCGATGCATTTCAGATATGTTGGACTTCAAGACACATGAACACTTTCCAAAAGTGCTCTTCAGTAGGAACATGACAAATAAAAGGCAGCATCCACTGAGTTTAAGACATGAGCCTGAAGCACAACCAAAGCAAAATGTTATAGCTACAGGAGACGTAGGAGGTGTTGGAAATGTCAAACATTTTATGATCCATAACACTGCTTAAATCCAATCCAATATTTTTTTGGCAATTGCAAATAATGAAACCTTAAAAAGTGAATAATTATTATGTGCTTGTGCACTTTCAACCTTTTGTTCCTTCCCCAGTCATTTCCTCCCTGTTGGAGTCAAAGCAATTATATCTTTGATTGCCCTGATCAAGCTTTTTTTAAATTCCCTCTTAGCAATACGACACTCAAAGGAGATGCGAATTCCCCAGTCTCAGCGACATATGCAATCTCCATCTATCTATCTCTGTGACAGAAGCCATACATACCAAGATGTTATAATGTCCCTGGTTTCAAAACAGAAACTGTGATTATAACTCAAGTATGTAAGTACATTGGTATAACTAAGGAGAGAAATAGTTTCAGGATGACAAGTTGCAGAGTGCAACATGTGAATTAAGAGTAAGACAGATGCCAGTACACTTGGCTAAAATACTAGTATGAGTCTATCTCTGTCTCCACTTCCATATTCATATTCTACAGCAGATTACATCCAGATTTCACATGGAGAAAATAGTAAATAGTTGACCATGAATAAGGGCAATACTAAATGTCCTTATTTCCATCCTCCCTCCTCCACTGTGGTGTCCACCAGGTATGTGTTGAGTTGTAAGTCTCACATAGCAAGGTCAAGATTTACAGAGAAATTATAGTCCAACACATCTAAACGTCCCCCTTCTTACATCACTGATAAAGTCTAAAATCAATTGTCATGGAAGATTTAATCTAAAATAGAAGTGGACAGATTTTAATTAAACAAAATGAGTTCCGACCAGTGAAGGTGGCATTCAGACTAGCTTTGAAGACCAACTATGATGGAAGCCATCCAGTGGTGAAATGCTACCAGGTTGGAACCAGTTCGGTAGCATTTCACCGCTGGACAGCTTCCATCATAGCTTCCGATAGCAAAAAAAAGTTACCAGTATTTCTGACGATTAGCTGTGTCGTGTGATTTAAAATGCTAGAAAGCAGGAAATCCTGCTTTCTAGTGAATCTAAGAGGTCTATAAGGGGCATGCATAAGAGCACCAGCGTGCCTACCATCCCTGTCCTAATATGCCCTTTAATTGTATTCATTTTATGATTTCAATTCATGCTTATACTTATATATATTATCTAATATGTACTCGACAAAATAAATAAATTAAATTAAACAAATTAAATAAATAAATAAAGTGGGGGGAGGAGAGTTTGTCATTTTCCTTTAACTCAATTTGCCTGTTCTACAGGATCATTGCACCAAGATAATACTAGCTGTTCTTGTAGAGATATATTCAGTGTTCCTGAGAATTGTGCAAGCTATTGCTAAACTTCGCCCCCTACTGGCAAATGTGGGTCTTACTGAGGAACTGTATTCTAAAAGGACTTTCCTTCTGAAGATCAAAAAAATGTATGTTGTTCTTCACTGAAATAACACTTCCTCAAATAGCCTCAAAAATACTGATACTGGTCATATTCAGTTTTACATAGCAAACCTATAGAGCAGGGGTCTCCAATCTTGGCAACTTCAAACCTGGTGGACTTCAACTCCCAGAATTCCCCAGCCAGCAAAGCAAAGTTGAAGTCCTCCAGGCTTAAAGTTGCCAAGGTTGGAAACTCCTGCTATAGAGTATATACACTTTATGTGTTCATATGTGTTTGTGTGTTTGCCTGTGTAAAAGACAGAGAGAGAGAGAGAAACAGGAAAAAAAAATATATAAGCACCAAGAGTTTAAAAAATAAAAACCAGCAGAATCAGAGAAGCTTGATGTTCTGCCAGTTCCCATATCAATGGACCCAATCTGTACCCAGAAAGAAGTTAATCATCAGATTTTGCACTTCCCCCAATTTTGTGCTAGAGTGCTCAGCTCTATCCCCAATGTATAAATGCACAGTAAGCTCTGCAAACGAGGATATGTATTTAGAATATGCAATATGTATAGACATTTGCATTTAATGAGGAAATACACTGAAAATAGACTGTAAAAAGTACTTACAGTATGTGTTAATTTTTAGTAGATATTTTGACAAATTATGAATTAATGCAGAAATAAAACAGATTTAAGAATAAACAACTGTGAAACTGATTAAAAAAACCTACAATAGCTATTCAACGATATCTTGAATTTTAAGTGGGGTTTTCACAATTAACAGTTTTTATCTGTTGTACGTAAATGTTATTAATGCATCTGTTATTTGGACATTTAATAAGACTATTAATAAGAATCAGGGAAAGGGAGCCATTACTCAATCCAATATTCTCTCATCAGGGTAAGTTTTAATAGGAACTGCACCCAAATCTAACTCCCTGAAGGCTTTTTTACTGAACAAAAGAACTTTTCTCAAGGCTCCTTAGACTCTCTTTGTGATGATATTGAACACACTTTACTTTTTAAAAGAAATGCTGCTGGTGCTGTTTGGATCTGTTATGTATCTGTCCTCCGCAATCTCGAAGAATACACAACTTGCTTCATGAACTGAGGAAGCCCCCTGAGGCCTGTGTGAAGTTCTTTCCCTACGTCTTCACTTTCAGTCTAATGGAAACACAGGAAGACTGGGAAGACCTTAGGAGCCCTGACTGAATAATTAAAAACAGGATATTCATTCACATAACATGCTACACGAACATCTGACAAGTTTTTGATTATCTCACTAGTAAAGCCAGCGCCCCACATTTCATACGTGATCATTTTTTTCCCAGAGCAATCAGAACCAGCCCTGTTTCAATTTGAAATGGAGATGTAATATTCAAACAGGATAAGGTTCATTTCCATTTGAGTTTATACTTCCACATTCAAAGCAATCCAATGAGATTTGAACCAGTTAAAGATTTGACTAGGGGGGAAAAAGATGTATCCGAAGATACAAAAGAAAACATCTGGAGATGCTTTATTTTTAGACAGAATGGAAGGAAAATAGCAGGGAGGACAGATCTTTTAGAGAACATTAAATTGGTTTTTTTAGTCAGATACTACAAAATTTTCATTATAATAATGTGTTACTTCTCTTAATTCAAAGACAGGAGGACCTCAGAGAAACTTCAAAATTATTCAGCAGAGACCAAATTATTTTTAGCAAGACAGCGCAGAAAGTATACAATATAAAAATAGAGCTCTTAAAAACTAGAGTTATGCTAACTCGCTATATTTAAATGTTGTTATAATTATGAGGTATAGTTATTCCTATTACTATCTTCTATCATCTGGAATTTTTAGATTAGGAGGTATAAATATTATTTATATAAATAGATAAACACTTATTTTCCCGTTTAAAGGCTTTATTTATTTAAAGAATGAATGCCTATTCACTTCCTATGTGTGCGGCTTAATTTAATTTCATGTAGTTTAGTTCAGCTTAATTTAATTTAATTTGTTCAATTTAGATACCAACCGATTCCAGGCTGACTCTAAGTGGCTCACAATAAAGCCAAACAAGGTAGAATATACCATATAAAATGAATAGAGTAATAATAAAGAACAAGATGAGGAGTCTGGCCAAAAATTCCCACACATGCAAACATACCAAGCAAGAGCCCCAATCTACCATACCCTACAGCTTGGGAAAACAGCCAAGTCTTTTAGGCTTTCCAGAATGTCAACAGAGTGGGAGTCAGATGGATATCGGGGGAACTTCATCCCAGAAGGCATGCACTGCCACAGAGGAGGCACACTTCCTGAGGTTCAGTAGATGACGCTGTTGCTTTGAAGAAATTTGGAACCTGCCAACCCTGCTGGCTTATACTGGCTGGGCAGACATCATAGGAAATAACCTGTCCCTCGGATAACCTGGCTCTGTGCCATGTAAAGGCTTTTACAGGTGATGACTAGTACCTTGAATTTCACTTTGAAGCATACTGGCAGCTAGTACGGCTTGCAAAGCAGGAAGGTCTCGAGTGGGGGGGGGGCGGTGGATACCAAGACCCATCCATAACTCCCCAGGCTGCTGCATTCTGGGCTATTTGACACTTGAAGGAGTCTTCAAAGGCAGCCACATGTAGAGCACCTTGCAAAGCTGAGACGTAAGGTGATTAGGGTATGATCGGAAGGGCCTCCTGATCCAGGAAAAGTCACAACTGGCCTTCTAGATGGAATTGTGCAAAAGCCTTCTTTGGCTGCTGGCTTTTGATATGTGTCAGGCCAGTGATATCTGAGATAAGTTCATGGTTGCTATGAGAGGCACAAACTTCCAGGCTACTCCAGACACAATAGCACAAAGTGACAAATTTACATCTCCTTGCGCCAGCAGCTTTAGGGTATCCCAACATCAGCCCAGATCAGGCAGAGAAGTCACTGGGTAGCACAGAGGGCAGTACTTCTGTAGCAAACACAACTTCAACCAGAGTATCTCACATCCAGCTATCTGTGGAGCAGAACCTCCAAAAGCCTTCAAAGAGTAATGGATGACAACATCCTCTCCGCTCCAGCACCAGGTCTCAATTGAGGAAAGACTTAAAACTTGCTTTGTTGCTTTGATTATTATATTTTGAAGGGCTTGTAATGGAAGTTGAGGTATTCTCTGTATATGTAAGCATTCCTGAGAGGGAATCTGATCTAAACAATTCATCAGCAGCAGCATAATCATCATCGTTAGGACTTAAACTGTTACATTTTTACCAGTCCCAGACTGTGAATCGAATTGAAGATTAAATCTTTACTAATAATAAAAGAGAAAGAATTGGAGAAGAAACAAAATACAAAGACCTACAAATTGAAATAGAATGACTGTGGCAAAAGCATGCAAGGATACTACCAATAGTAATAGGTGCCTTGGGTGCAATCCCAAAACAACTGGAGCATCACTTGAACGCCATCAGCATTGACAAATTCAGTCAATTGCAAAAGGCAGGGACAGCTTCCATCCTGCGACAATGTCTGTAACACCATCAAACATCCAGATCTGCCTATCCCAGGTCCTTGGTAAGGACTCAATAGGTAGACAAAAATGCCAAACCCAGTCTGAATATCTGGCTGACTGTGCGATTCTATAATAATAATAATGACAGAAAGATTACAAGAACTAAATTATAGGAATAAGTAAAGGATAGCATTTGGCTATTACATTCAGATAATAGGCATACATAAATGGAGCATATAAGAAGTCTGGCCCATTTTCAGAAGGAACAGTCACCGTTTTGTTCCATACAGAGCCTCAGATAGCTCAACAGGCTAAGTATCCTGTTATTAACATTCAGCTGTCTGCAGTTATTGCAAGTTCGAGGCTCAAGGTTGACTCAGCCTTCCATCCTTTCTAAGGTAGGTAAATTGAGGACCCAGTTTGTAGGGGCAATAAGCTGACTTTGTATAAAAAATATACAAAAGTATGAAGGCTATTGCTTAACGCATTGTAAGCCGCCCTGAGTCTTCGGAGAAGGGCGGCATATAAATCTAATTTAAAAAAAAAATACAGTATCAACCTTGTGAACTCTCAAGATTCCTCTTTCCGCGATATATTCAAGTTAGACAGTGATTAATATTTATATGTATTTATATGTTAGGGTGTAGGTATATAGCATATGTATGTATGTAGCCCTTCTATATGTGTGTTATATATGTCTACACTTTTGAGAGCAGGTAACAGAATTTCATTTTTAATGTGTGCCGGTGTCCCCACATTAAAAAAATGACAATAAAGGTTATCTTATCTTATCTATCTTATCTAACCTCATTAGTAGTTTTAACGGGGTGTGCAGTTTGAGTAGGACACCTTAGCAAAGTTTGGTATATTTGATGCAGGATGTGACTATGACAGAGTTAAGGCTTAATGACAATACTCTTATGTGCTATCCCTCATGTGCATTCTCCTAGTTCTCAAGTTGGCCAACACAAATTATCTTGTGTTTCATTCTGCCCTCAGTAACGAGGACAGCAATCCTGCCAAATTTAATGTGGGCCGAGTTCTGGAAAGGGATTAGGGGATTCCAGCAGTGCTTAGTGCTTGAAACGGCAGCTTAAGGCACCTTTCAAGTTGTGGAATGACAGGCCGCAGGCATGGGGAGAGAAGGAAGATGAACCAGGAGGAATTATCCTGGTGCAACAGGGATGCTTCCTGTCACTCACGCAGCACTTCTCTGTGAGTGTGACCTGTTGGTCAGGCTATTTCTAAACACCTGTTAAATGCTCTTCTAAAGGTGACAAATCTCAGTGGTCTGCTACTCACATTAATGTCGGAGAGTCTATCACTTCTCTTAACTCCCAACCAAGTCTTCTAATATTGCAACATTGCACAATTCCAGGGGGAAAAAAAACAAAAAGTTGGGAATTCTGCAAAGTGCTTTGCTGTCATCAAATTGAATCCACTGTGTTAAAGTATGTATCTGCTGCCATTTATGAATGCTTCAGTGCAGTGATTTGACTGAAACTTGATTGAACCAAAGCATCTCTTCAAAGCTTCACACTTCACTTCACTTCTATTCTATTATTCTATGCCAGTGATGGCTAACCTTTTTCCCATCGCGTGCCAAAAGCGGGTGGAGTGCAGTGGGGTCACACGCACGCATGCCCACATCCATAATTCTATGTGGCCCACTCCCCTGTGCTCCACCCACTTTTGGCATGTGATGGCCTGGTGGGTCCGGTAGGCCCGTTTTTTGCTCTCCCCAGGCTCCAGAGCCTTTCTAGGAGCCTGGGGACGGCAAAAACAGCCTTCCCCACCACCCCAGAGGCCCTCCGGAGGCCGGAAACAGTGTGTTTCCTGACTTCTAGTGGGCCCAGAAGGCTCGAAAATCAGCTGGCTGGCACACACATGCGTGCTGGAGCTGAGCTCGCGTGTCCACCGATATGGCTCGGCATGCCACCTGTGGCACTCATGCCATAGGTTCGCCATCCTGGTTCTATGCTATGCTATGCTATGCTATGCTATGCCATGCCATGCCATGCCATGCCATGCCATGCCATGCCATTCAGCTGAATGTCTTAAGAAACATGGACTTAAGAAACAGGGCTTTGGTGCTGCATTGATTTTAACAGAAGGCATTGCTCACATTTCATAGGTTCCCACTTAATCTATTCCCAGACCTTGCACATATCTTATCCATTCTCCCTCTCTAGATTCTCTCCTTCATATGAGATGATCCCACTCCAACTATCACTTCCACAGTTTTTCTGTTCCAACTGCACAGTAGCCAACCTCTATTGAAGTGGGCTCTGTGCAGGGGCCTCTTTCACACAGAAAGGAGAGCCTGCTGCAAACAATTCAATTTCTCCCACTCAGCACCGAGTCTACTGCGATTTTCTGGTACATTTCTATGTCTACTGGACACAAAATAAGAAACACATCATTTCTGGAAGGGAGGAAAAGATGAGAGGGATGAGGAAAATAACAAAGATCAGGCTAAATTTACTACTGGGCTTTTCTCCAGAAAGATCACTGGGATTATTGAAGAGGTGGGAACTGTTGTTCATTAAAATAAAACCTCAAGCAGCAAGTTGCCAAATGCTAGTGTTAGCTGCAAGCAATGGCACGGTTTAGCTTGCAACAGCATCCTCAAGTTGCACAAGGAGCTGCTGAATCAAAGCCGCAATGGTCTTACTTTAAGCAACTTTAAGCTGTAAACTGACTTTATTCAATTCACAAATGCTACGTACAGTGTTTTTGTGTGGATGGCCTGTGGTAGGATTCCTTTTACTGACTAAAGAGCAACCGTGTGTTATGAAGCCCTACATCAGAAATCCTCAATGTGGTGCACATGAGCCTGAAGATATCAATTTTGCCACTTTGTAATTCAGATCCCATCTGGCATGAAACTAGCCAGACCACCCTAGGAGAATGTGATTTTGGGAATGGATCGACTCTACCTCCCCAGAACCTACAACATGCTCTCACCTTCTGAATGAATCCATTGATCAAATAACCTTTTATCTACCTATACTAATGAAAGAAGCCCTCTGAACGATGAACTATCTGAGTGCTTAACCCTCTCTCTGCCAGCCTTCTTAAACCCATGCAGATTTCTTTAATTGCAAATTTACGCTGACAGAAACCTCCAACCGGAAAATAACTGGATGATAAAAGAGCTACAGCAACTTTGACCAATTTAGCCAACTTTCCTGCTGCCTAGGAATTCTGAAAGTTGCAATTTCCAACCTTAGGAAAGCTAGACTAAACAGACATATAAACCTGACCTTTTCAAAAACTGTAATTTATTTTTCATAGACAGGACCCCATGACATACATTCACATTTACTGTATAAATCCCTTGGTTAACCTCTTTGCTGAATGTAATTAAGAACAAAATGAATCACCATAATGCTTTATTCTGGATATCAGCACTTAGCACAAGCTTTATTTTATGGGCCTAAATATCCCTTTCCAAATCTATGACAAAGATATCTGTTTGTCTCTATGAATCTGCACAATAAAGAATGGGAGGATGATGCTAGAATTCAGATGATATTATTGGATGATTTACAGCCATTATATCTGGAGAAGGCTCTAATGTTGGGAAAGGTGGAAGGAAAGAGAAGAGGATGACCAATAGCAAGGTGCACGAACTCATTTGCAGTGGTGATAAGTTCACCTTTAGAAGACCAGAAATATCAGATTTGGAGCAAATTGTCACGAAGAAAATCTATGCGATCACCAAGACTCACCCAGGACTTGATGGCACATAATCAATCAATTAATCAATCTTGTTATGAGCTGGAGGCTATTTAGATGCTGAAAGTTGGAACCTGAAGGACAATCAATAATACTTTCTCAACCTGGCTTCCAGTATCTGTACCAGTCCTAGCCAATCCTGAGGCTTTATACTGTCTACAAATCACAGAGGCTGATTTTTGGGGCCAGCATTCCATCCTGCATCTGAAAAGAGGGTTGGGACTTGAACACGTGCAAACACAGCTAGTTTCCTAGCTAACTCCAGGCTGCCAACTACACATTTTTCGTTCAGGCTCCCCAGAGTATTTTGCAAACAGTATTTTTTCTTAGACATACAGAGTGCTGGAACTTATCATCCTCCTCAATCTAGTGACCTCTGAGACTCTGGGATTTAGCCTGGAAACTCCAGGCACAGCAGATGGTTCAGAGAGCTGCTGTGCTCAGCATTTTCTTCCGTCTCTGAAATTATTGACATGCCCTATTTTACAGCTAGAGATGCAGATAGCCACTGAGACATTTGCAAGTTAAGCAGACTCATGATGTAACTAACAGCAGACAATAACAAAACTACTACTTCTGCTTCTTTGGAGGGGGAGGAAATTAAATTGAAACAGATGCCTAGCGTAATTATCTCTGGTCATTAAGGGCATTTTTAGATGGATGACTGCTAACCTTAACTGGTCAAAAGACATGGTGCAGCAATTCAGGTTTCTTTATTCTGTAATAAATGGAAAATTAAGAATAGAAAAAAATGGAAGGGTTTCAAGTAGTGAGTGTTGGCCTCCAAGGCCTCTCATAAAATTCAGTGAATCAGGCAGGGCAATAGTGCAATAAACACCTTATTTAGAAGCACTCTAAGCATTTAATCTTATTAACAAAAAGCACAAATAGCACATTGACTGAAAGGTTGTGAGTTTAAAAACCAGTAGAGGAAAAGCCAAGGCTGAGGAATGATTCCATGCTCTCCGCATTACTAGTCTGGGGAAAGGTGAGAAAACATGTGCCAGCAGGATAGTTTTTTTAAAAAACTATTGCACATCAATGATTATGTAGAAAGCTTATCGGCCTGACTTCAGTCCCAGTTTCCCATAAAGAATATCCCTTTGATGACCTTCTGTGGGATGCGGACAAAGATCTCACTGATCTTCCTGGACTTCCCAGTTAGTTTTACATCCTTCAGGACCAGGATTTTAGGGACAGGAATGAAAGCATCCTTTCCCCACAAATTCTTATCTGCATAACAGGTTCTAGAAAAGGATGTCTTGGGGACTTCAGCTCTATGGATGTTGACTCATATTTATCTCTTCAAGGTGGAGCCCTGCCATACAATGAGTTTTTCGGGTATTTTGAACATGTAACTTTCATGGCTCAAGACATTACCAGCTGACCTCTGGCAAACTTTCAAATTATCTGCTTCCTCTTCTTCCTCCTCCTCCTTGCAAAAGGAAGGTTTTCCCCTCCCTTCACCCTACTTCAGGAATAGATGGCAACATTTCATTGGCTCCTGTTTCCAAAGATGTGGATGCTCCCACCAGAGAAAATGCCATTTATTTTCCTGGCCTCTTGGCAGTGAACCACCATGCTTGACTTGGTGCTGGAAAAATTGCTTTTCTAGCATGAAACTCTTCCTGGGTTGGTTACAATTTGTAATGTAGCCCACCAGCAGAGCTGATGTGACATTACATAGAGAAGGCTTTCCGGGCTACTCCATGGATTTTCTTGATTGCTTTAAAAAAAACCATTTTCACCTCAGGAGGTGATTTGTGCCAATTATCAGCCTAATATACTCATGCACACACAGTGATAAATTCATGAGTAATGTACGTGAAGGAGAGGATGCTGGACACTGTGAAGGGAGGGGGAAAGGTGGTTGCGTATTTTTGAAGATTTAAAACTTGAAATGAGGGCAGGAGATATTATAATCTACACCTGGCAAGCTAGACAGCCTGAATGCTGACGTCCTTACATTCTACATTCAACTACCGGGTAGCTTCTGTAAAAAGGTTGATGGCTGATGGGAAGGGACCTTTGCAGGATCAAGTTTTGCAACCATTCAAGGATTTTCGTTGTATGGTTTTAATGTTATCTTGATTGTTTAATGTGTATATTTTTACATGTTTTTGTTTTAGTTTAAGAGGAAGAGGCTAGTTTACTGTATATATTTCTACCTGCATTGAGGAAAGTCTGAAGTCATTCCCTTTTTTTGGTCATTTTTTTCATTTCTTGCTTTTTTTGATCTCATCTCCTTCCCAATTTTTCCCTTTTGTTATTTGTTATTTTGTATTTTATATATTTTTTGAAATGTAATAAAGTTTTTTAAAGTATTCAGGCAACCCCTTTTTTGTTCTCTAGGTGATCAGCCCCTTCTTAAGAGAATGGGCAGTCTAGAAAAGCAAGCAAGCAAGTATAAAGTGGGGGGGGGAGTAAAGTAGCAAAAATCCTACACAATTCTGAATATTTCCTTGCTAGAGATTTACTGTGACTTATAGCATTACCCTGCCATTGCTGTGGCAACAAATCACTAATGAAGACAGGCTTTATATCATCACAGCATGGCTAGGTGACACTACACTATAAATCATTACCCAGGAAATGATCTCTTGTAATAATGGTATATAAATAAGGCAAAGAAATTAAAACAACCCAGTGTGATCCTCCAGATGTTGGACTGGAGTAGACACTTTCCTTTATTGAGGAATGGGTAAATTGCCTCACAAGGCGAGCTCCCTGTCTCTTACCCTCTAATCATGCACCTTAGAGGGACTTCTAGACTTAGTTGTGCACCAAAGCTTCGTTTTTCATCTTGCTAACCTTGTTTCACAATCTTGATATAAGATTATTTCAGTGGTCTAGGTAGGGCTGCCTTTCAAGATGGTTTGCAAACAAAAATTAATTCAAAACTACTGTGTTTTTCAGAGGATAAGACATACCTTAGTTTTGGGGGAGGAAAATAGGGGGAAAAAAATTCTGCCTACCAGGTATTCATCTGGTTAGTCCTTAGTCTGATCAGCTTCAGCACACTAGTTCGCTCGCTGGTTTTGAGGTTGGGGCTGATTGAGGCTAAAACAACAGCTTCTAAAGCACAACTGATCTTCGGAGGGAGCTCCAGTGACTAAAGCAGGCCAAGCACGGAAGGGGTAAGAGAAGGCAGCAGCTGTCCCGGGTAGCCATTTTGGGCACCACGCATGGAGTTACATTCAGAGTATAAGACGCACCCAAATTTTCAACCACTTTTAGGAGGGAAAAAAGTGGTTGAAAATTACCACAAAAAACACAGTGGTTTTGCATTGATGCAACATGAACTGATGCAACATGAACTGTTCTTCTTTGGTATGTTCATCATATAAAATTTAGGAAATATTTTCTATAACTCCTTTTGGCCTGCTGAATATGTAATATTGGCTATGTAAAAATCTATGCTTGGAAATTGAATATTACTATATAACACTATTCCCCAACCTGATGTCATTCAGAAGCTTGGATTATGATTCCCATTATTCATAGCTAGCAGGATAGGCATGTTGGCTGCAGACAATTACTGTCCAAAAATTGGGAAACACTTTTATACCGAATGGAATATGCTACTGTTAATTAGAAAACATCCATGCAAAAAATTATATTTTTACCCATGCCCTAGCTTCCAACCCATTTCTAATTGCAATTTAAAAGTGCCAGCTCTACTCTTTATATTTTTAAAAAGGTAGGCCTACGTTCTCCTTCCCAAAAATGAAAATAAAAAATCTTACTATGTCATTTGAAAAAAAACTGCTTGTTTCAGAGCCAAGGATTCCTGTCACTCTAAATCTTGCTGTCCCTATATAGCATGCTTTTGCCATGCATCTCAAGTGGGACTGTTGTGCCATTGTTCCTTCAGCTATACTACACAATGCTGAAAGAACAACATTGTCGCATTCCCCTGGCTGAAATTCAGATGTCACCAACTGCAGGAAAAGCCACTACCAACTGCCACACTGAATATGTCAGAGCTATTTGTATTGTCTGGGCACTCTATTCAATATCCTTTTTTATATTCCCCCTTCCTCAACCTATTGACCTAATGAACACTAGATGGCCAGAAAGGGTTTACATATTTTGACTTCAACCTAATATGAAAAGCCATGCGAATCTGTGGAGTGTTCTTGTGTATCCACATTTTTCAAATGTTTTATTAGTTGACTTGTTGACCACAAGATGGCACCAAAACATTGGTCTTTGCATCACTTTACTACCATCTAGTGATCACTTGCGCAGCTGCTGGGTAAAGTGCTGAGGAGTTTACAATAGTTATCAAAGGAGTTTTTTTCCTATTTTTCATACCAATGCCTAGTATTTTAAGTATTACTTTTTATTGTTGTAGCTGTATTTTTAAATAAAATTACTATTAAAAGAAATCAAACCATCTCTTCCTTTGTGGTACACAATCTGCTTGGAATGTCCTGTGCCAAGATATTCACTCTGAAACTAAAGAATCTTTGGACAGCCTTGGTAGCAGGCTGAAGATGAGACAGAAGCAACGTTGTGAGGACACATCCTTTGGCAGTCTGAGAAGCAACTCCACACCAGGACAAAGAGGCTGAATGCCAGGATAAAAAAAATAAATAAATACTGTGTACATGTGTCTATGTGTATATTGTATTTGTGTGTTTATACACATACAGATTGCTTAAATAATTTATAATATACACATACACATATAAATTGATACACACACATACACAAACAGATATACATACACACTTGACTTTTATACAGAAGTTTATGAAGATAAGCTTGAAAGAACTGATTGACTCAGTCACCGAGTTTCTCCAAAGTCTAATATTTCAACCATTACATTGTAGAGTATTGCTTTTCTCTATATAATTATGTTAATTGTGGGGATTTCTGCATTATGTGTTTATCATCTTGTTTTTTAAAAGTTGTTTTTTGTTTCAAGTTGAAAGGGGGTCTCATAAATATTTTAAATAAATTCCCCACAACTGTGTAATTTAGTATTAAGCAATGATTTTATTACTACCACCAACTTTAAAATTCATGGAGGATAAGGCAATCATTTTCATTACTCCTAATGCCTTACGCTACTTCCAAGAAACTTACCTGTCACTAATTATTGAGAAAATATGTATGTTTGCACGTTATCCTACATCTTGTGTACTGGCTTTATTGGACCACTTTGAAAAAATACTATACAAGTAAGCCTTTACCGTGATCCAAGAGAAGCAACGAATTATGCAGGTTTTTGTATAGTATAGCAGGTGCAATTAGAATATAATAAAACAAAGAAAGGGAAACTGAGGTACAAGGTTCAGTCTGCTTCCTAATTTCCAACTAGTTAATTTTGAGCTATTAGAAGAATAAAAATATAACCTGCACCTGGGCCCATGGGATTGTGCAAACAAGGAAATTCAACATTTGTTTCGAAGCTAATGCAAACTGACCTTAAATTTTTTACTTTTAATCCTTGGAGGTGGACAAAACATACCTCTTTCAAAAGCATATATTTTATATATTTAGCTGAACAAGGCCTCATTTCATCTCAACATTTTAGCAGAAGCTTTTGCCCTTTGAGTACATCACTTTTGCACAGGCACTTTTGGAAAAAATAAGGCACAAATTTACTATGGCCTGGATGACTGCTGCCCTCTATAGGTCTTACTGCATAGACTGCAACAGTGAAAATCTAAAATAATACAAAAAGCGGAAGTCTGCCTATGTATGCACATATACAATATATGTTTTGAAAGACTGAATAACAAATACCAAAAATTTTATGAACGGATGCAGATTGCTAAACACATAGTAGAGGGAAACATTCAGTAGCCTAAATTGGTATCTAAATGTGTATACAGGTAGTCCTTGATTTACAACTACAATTGGGACCAGAATTTTCATTGCTAAGCAAAGAAGTTAAGTAAGTCATGCCCAATTTTATGACCTGTTGGACAAAGAGGAATCTTACACAATAGATATCATATTCCCCATCCAAAACAGCACAGTTGCATAAAACATGGGGTGGGCAAATATATCCATCTGGGAAAAAATAAAGGAAAAATTAATACCTTGTTTCCTCCAAATTAAGACATCCCCTGATAAGCCCAATCGGGCTTTTGAGAGCATGGCAATAAGGCCAAGCGCTTATTTCAGGGTTCAAAAAAATATAAGGCAGGGAAACACGGTACTAGTATAACATACTAGTTACTAATTTTTTTTCTAGATTTTTAGAATAATATTTTATATTAGTATTAGGACATTGGTGGACCCATTACAGTAAAAATAACCAAAAACTTTATAAATATGTACAGTAATCCTTGCAGAATTCAGAGTAAAATACACAAATTTACTTCACACTTCAATCACAATCTCTTAACTCAAACATCAGCTAGCAGGGTGAGGTCGAACTTTGAGAGGTATGTTAACCTCATTTCAGAGATGTCAGTCCTGTCAATACTGCTATTGAAAAAGAACAAAAGGGGGAGAGGGGAACTAGAAGCCCTGAGTGTGGTCTCTGTCAGCCAAGACAAAATAGCCATAAGACAGAGCCTAGCCATCAGCAAAAGAGACAGAGACAGCAGAATTAGGTGGCCAATTAGAGCTGGACAGACCTCTGATTCTATTATTCTCATTCCCATGCCCATTGTAGATGGGTTTTATGGCAAGACTTGGGCCAGGGAAAAAATAAACACCATTTTAACAATGGATGATTTCAAGCTGCTTCAGGTTACCAAGTGGATATGTTAGCAAGGTATCTTTGGATAGCAATCCATAGAACATGAGGACAAACCCATAGTCTCTTAGTAGGGAAAAGTAGATGGAATCTGTTTAAGTGTGTCATGGCTAGGAGGCAGTAGGTGCATTATTTACCCCATCTTACAAAATCAAGTAAACAATACTTGGGTTTATCTGAATATTTTGGTTTGGTAATTTCTTATGCCAAAATACACCATTTTTAAAGTATAAAATTATAACTAACTGTAATCATAAAGAGCAATTCAAGGCTCTTCATAGCATTCCAAAAAAATCCAACCTTTTACTGGTCTCTTCTGGGGCTTTTTATAAAACAAAATATTTCTCTGCCTTTGCAAGCAACAAGAAAAATTCTTCAGAGCAGCTGAAAGGCATGTCTACATTCCTTCAACTTTGAGGTCATGAGGCATGGCAAGAATGCTGCAGGGGCAGTAGATCTTGTAGCTCATCAACCTCACCCATCTCACTATATACTTTGGCACACCCTCTTCCAAAAAAGAGAACTTCCTATCTTGGGAAGCACCAACCTGGGTACTTGACATAGAGTTATGGCACGCATGCCAGAGGTGGCACACAGAGCCCTGTGGGTATGCATGCCATCGCCAACTGCTCTTTTGGTTTCTGGTACGCACATGCACGCTGGCTAGCTGGTCTTTGCGTTTCCAGTGCTCCGGCACATGCAAAGACAAGCTGGCCAGTGTGCCTACGTGTGCCAGAAACCCAAAGATCAGCTGGCCGGTGCACACAAGCACACTGGCCAACTGGTCTTTGGGTTTCCAGCACTCCAGCCCGCACGTTTGCACGCACGAACATACACATACATTCCAGTTTGGGCACTTGGTGCCGAAACGGTTCGCCATCACTGACATAGAGGCAGGAGGGAGATTCCTTGCCCTCCCCAAGTTCCCAACTGAGGCTTTGTGGACTTGTAGAGTAGAACCAAATAATCTAGTTCCTAGATGCTATTCTAGGGTCTAAAAGATTAAGCTTATAGCGTTTCTGGAATTTTATCATACATGTATCTTGCATATTCAGAGTATGTATGTATGTATGTATGTATGTATGTATCTATCTATCTATCTATCTACCTACCTACCTACCTACCTACCTACCTACCTACCTACCTACCTACCTATCCATTCAAATCCAATGAAATTTTCTACAGTGAAGACAGTCTAAACAATTATAGTTCTAAACTGTCCTCACTTTATTAGGATAGTGTAGAAAATTTCATTGGATTTAGGATGGATGCCAGTCTTTATTTATATATCCATATAGCCACTATCAATTAAATATCTATTAAGTTTGCTTAAATAAATCATATATGAATTTATACAGTAAAATTATACAGTGAAAATGGATTATACAGTGAAAATGGATTCTCCGTGCCCCTATTATATCTAAAAGACCTATATTGCAACATTGGGAAGATAAATGTATAGCCACATTCACTCAATGGATTGAAGACTTGATTACACTTGTTACCTGTGAGAGGACTGCCTACAGATATAGACTTCATGTGAACAAATATAAGGAAATATGAAATTCGTTTATACAAAGTACAGAATGTTAAAAAAAAGCATAATAGTCATATAAGTGTTTTAGAAACACACACACACTTAGATACCATTTGCATTAGATAATTATATTTAGAATTGTAACTGCATTTATTCTAATATATTAAAATCTTTTTTCTCTCTTATATCTTATTTCACTTATTTTTAAGGAGGATAATGTATTTTTGATTTCTTTTTGTGTTTATTCTTTTTCCTTTTTGTTATTATTTTACAAACAATATTTTTAAAAAATAAATCAGCAGATGTGGACATAATTATTCAGACCCTAGCCAAACAGTATATTCTATCAGCGCATGTTTATTATGTTAAATAAAGCACATACATATGCTGTACAAAATGAAATAGCCTGTATTCCTGAAGAATAATCTTGTTATTATCCATCCCACCAGCATCCCAATGACCTCCAACATACCAAAACGTAGAACTATAGATTCAGAAACTCCTGCTGAGTGTCAAGAGATGGAAATAAATGTCATTTCAGTGAAGGCTTGCAAGACAAACCCAAAATTAAAACTGAGATAACACAAAATAGTTAACAGCACTTTAACAGCAATAGCCACTTCACAAATTAAACCTAAATCATTCCAAGTTCGTTTAAACCAAAAGGTGATACAAAGCTGCATCCATCCAGTCCCTAATATTTCAGTACTCTAGATTCTTATAATGCATCCGGTCATTTCCATTTTGTGCAGTTGAACGGAGAAATCTGATTTAGAACTTAGTGTTTTTGTCCCATTGCTGGGAATGTTTCAGTCAACAGCATCTTCAAATTGGCCGTCCTCTATCACAGCTTTTAAGTGAATCAAAGTCAACGGTGCTACGTGGTGTAAGCTTGGGTCATAGAGAGGTTCTTCTTGAACAGAATAGGATGCCTGTCCATTGCCATTCCAAAAACTTCCACAGTAGATAATATCGTCTAAATCTAAAGAGGCAATTTGGGAACAATGTAAAAATGCACTATATATATATATTGTTGTACAATGCTGAAGTTAATATATATGTAGATTGCAAAATCATCAAAGCTAAGGTACTATTAACTTCTGAAGAAATGCTTTATTATAAATATTACTATGCTCATTTATATTCAGTCCTTCCTCCAAGGAGCTTAAGCTAATGGTGCTGGGAACATGCTATATTCTTCTTTGTTAAAAGAAAGAGTAAACAAAATGTGTTCTTCGACCAATATGATTAGAAAGCTCAGTTAACACACAGAAGTAAATATTATAGCAGCTATAAACAAAACTTATTATTCTAGGATTCAATTATCCACTTTATCCAGTTAAACCAGGAACAGAAGTCATAAAATC
Source organism: Masticophis lateralis (assembly GCA_030761175.1). Classification (NCBI taxonomy): domain Eukaryota; kingdom Metazoa; phylum Chordata; class Lepidosauria; order Squamata; family Colubridae; genus Masticophis; species Masticophis lateralis. The sequence continues at coordinate 135,983,058 of JAUDYJ010000002.1, read as the reverse complement.
TTCATGTTACAGAAAAATGTAACTAAATTAACTTTACAAAAAAATTGTTTTCAATTTCAATATAAACACTACACATGCTTTTAATTTATAGGCCATATTTTATGAAGGACTACTAATCGACACACTGTGAAATCTCAGTAACTCATTTCCTTTCCTTCTCCAATTCATACTTGCTGCTAAAAAATTTCAGCAAGTTCTCATAAGAAAAAAAAGGATCTATGTTTGCTAGCATAAGAAAAATAATGCTAGAAACAAGAAAAATGTGGAATCCTTAAATGGTAATATGCAATTCTTCTCCACATCACACCAGTAGTTTAACATTTTACAGAAATGAATAAAAACATTCCTTCACATTAAAAGAAGAAAAATCTTTACCATTTAGAAAAAATATGTATTTCATCCTTGTTACATTACCTTCTGATAATTACATTAAATTCTGATTAAATTTCAGACCTCTACAGAATTATTGAAAACAGAGGCTTGTTCTTTAAAACACTAAGAAATAAGACAAATCAAGATCAAAGGAACACAAAAATAATAATAAAAGTATCTGAGACAGTTTGTTCTTTTGCTAATTGAGCCAAAGGATAAAAATGGCACTACACGTGCCAATGAACCACTTGTTCATTGTCCATTCAAAGTAAATGATGACGCTAAACAAGTGGTACTAACAACAGGCCTCAAAGCAAAAGCCATCTCACCACTCCCAGGGTCATGTGATCACAATCTAAGTATTTGACAACTGTTTTGAAATAATATGTGCCTTATGCCTATCGGTGTGTAATGTTTAGAATGGTACCCTCTCTGATCACACAATCAAGGGCTTTTCCCAAGACCATTGGAAAGCTGGAAGATGGCAGCAAGTGGCAGTCATGCATGTCAATAAGTAAAGCAAAATGGTTGAAAATACAATTTTCTTGCAGGCGAACTCTCCAGCCCATTTTTTCTATTTGATATTTGAAAATTTCTATTGATATTTTTTTTTATTACTGAACAGTCCAGTAGAACAGCATCCCATTTTTAATGGCAGTTGCATTTTTTATGTTTTTGAGTCAACCAGACAAATAGGTAGCCCTATAAACTGAATAAATGCATAAACTATCTCATATCTACAGAAAATAAATATGTGATGTCACCACAGGCACGTTTAAAATAATACGCAGAATTATTGTTATTATGATTTTTATATTGTTGGCTTTTTATATTGCAAATTTTTGAATTTGTATGTTAGCTGCCAGGAATCACTATTGCAAGATTGGTAGCCCTATAAATATATTAAATTAATTAATAAGTCTATAATACCATAGTTTTACATGTCTTTAATTAGTTGACATAACCATTAAATAATAGACAGAACAGATGGTTAATGAACTATTACAGTTGTCTTCAAAAAAGAGGCAGAGTCATTACTCTATATTTCTTATAGAGCACTATATTTCTTACCTGGGGTAGAACACAGAATAAGTTACTGGAAGTGTTATATTTTTGAACATATCCTTTTAAACAAATATTGGATCACCTATTTTCCTTAATTTAACATTTGACAGTAACAGAGTTGGAAAGGACCTTAGAGGTCATCCAGTCCAACCCCCTGCTCACACAGGAGACCTGTACTAGGGATTTGAACCACCGACCTTTCAGATCGACAATCTCAGTGTCTTAGCCACTGAGCCACCTAAAGAACTTAAAACAGAATGCCTACCACACATTCCTATTTGGAAAAGTGGGACCTTTTGTTTCTATCATGACAAGACAGTTAAGAGTAAGAATTAGCATTCACTAGGATATAGCCCAATGATAACTGTATTACAGAAATATTGGGATCCTAAATTTAGCAGATTATTGGATATAATAATCTGCTAAACACTTGATGTTATCTTTTTATAAAGCTAGATCAGAAACATAAACACTAAGAGCGTATCTTTAGAAACCCTGTATATTTTTCACTATCAAATGCTATTCTTCCACTTCAAAGAATAAGTTAGTATATTATTATCCTAACATTATTGTAGGTATTGTATTTATATTACTTGATTAACAGAAAGAAGGATGGTTTGTATCTTGACTAAATGATTTTTTAATTCAAAACAATTATAAAACTAAGGCTACAGCTCTGGTTAGAAAGAACTTGTGTTTTCAAATAGGGTTTTACAGAGAACTGTGTTCGTCATTGTGTTAACTGTGTTCACACAACTGTTCTAAACTTAGCCAACTCTGTATATTTAAGAGAAAATTACTGAAGGATTACTATGGAACCATTATCAATAATTAAAATGGCAATGAAATTAATCTATCAGGGGGACAAGTATTTGTAAAATATGCAAAGGAAAGAAACTAAGGAAGCAGTATAAATATTGGAAAAAAATCCTTCACAATTTATGAAAAATCTCAAAGGTAATAAATAAAAAAAAAGAGATGTAGCTGCTATTCCAGTTATTTACTAGCAAATGACTAGGCCTTTCTACTTAGGAGTTTCTATTATTTAATCTCAGGCCAGAGTACAATTTTAAGAATTAATATATTTATATTCTGATAATACAGCTTCTGTCAAATTAACAATAGTGGAAGTGCTTAGTTGCAAAGAGCCAGCTTGAATAAAACTATAGGCCTTATTTGTATCAGAGATCAATAACATTCTAGTAATTAGATACAGCCTAGAACCACACTCCTGAAACATGACAGATACAACTGTGTTCTCCATTTTCTTATACGAAGTACCAAGAAATTCATGTATCAGTGCTTTAATTTGTCCAGTGAGGAGTCTGACAAATACATGATGTATTTTCCCCAGTCATTAAGTTTCATAACATGTTTGAAAAAAATCATAAATAAGCATTCCCTTACCATAAGAGTTTTTATTGTTTTCAGAGTCTTCCATCTCCTTATCCCAGTCCTCTTCTTCATATTGGGTAACTGTTGTCATTTCAGGAAAAACAGTTTGGGTAGGTACATCGCAATCGTCATCATCTGATTTCCAGTCTTCATTCTCTGATTGGAAGTCTTCAAAATCATCAGAGTCCCCAAGATTACTTATTTTTGCCTCCACTTTTTCTGTTAGCCCTACAAAGAAAGTAGCCAGTATTTAAAATATAGAAAAAATAAACAATCATAAGGATGATCTTATATACCAGTATTGGCGCGCGGGGGTGGGGGGGCGCAGAGATAAAGTATAATCAATGTTAGGCTGGCTCCATGCAATTTATTTAATATGACAGTTGCATTTATAGCTGGGTTTTGACAAGACAGCAATTACCTCCATTTATTAACCCTTGCCCATTTCACCAAGCAACATCAGAAGAAAGGATGGCAGTTACGGAGCCTGAATTAGCCACATGAACTGCAAAGCATGGACAACGAATACATTTTGCATTACCCTCAGATTTGCTGGATCAATTTCAGGAACACCTGCTAACGATTTCAAGTCCAGCAAAGGCCCAAGCCATGTATAAACATCTTAGACATCTTATCTTTCAGCCACTTTTAATTAATGCTAATGCAACATGCTAGGAGAACATTTGCCTGCACCGCTCAGAAACCCAGGTATGATATACTGTATATGATAATGCAGATTTAGTAACAGTTTTTAAAATCTACAGTGAGCAATTAATTAATCAATTAACTGCTCCGAAAAAGCTTTAGAAAAAATTAACTGAAAGGAAAAAAAAACCCCAAGCCTTTGCCCAACAAATGTGATTTTTTTTTCAGGCTGTGGAAAAGAATACTTCCCTATTTTGGAAGCTAATTGTTTGTTTGATATATAAGGGGAACCAATATTTGAAAGTTAGGATTTCAGATGCTAGATGGAAAGTGATTGTAGTAAGCTACTTAGCCTTTTCTCTTCTAAATACCACATATTTCTTCACTTCACCTCTACTACTGTTTTTCCATTTAGATTCTTAAACAAATTGACCAATTGTAAAGCAGGAGAGCCCCCAGCAGTGATCTAATATCAGCTATGCTGCTAAAGGGAAATGCTGCTTTATAGGTCCCTTTAATTGTTTAAATACATCAATAAAACACTTCAAACATTTGATGACTGGAGTTCTGTAACCATTCTCCTTCTCTAAAATGGCAAAAATGGAAATCCTTCAGTTAGCCTACAAAATGTGCTTAAAACACGATATGTCCATTTCCTCATTATAAATTTTCAGATTGAGTTTATCAAGATAAATTTCTAGCAGAATAGTGAGTCAGTGTGCCAATTTACAATTTCTAACAGAAAAATATAAATGTGAGCAAAGTCACCCTTTATACATAGTCTTTATTTAAAACAATTCTTCAGTTTTATTTCAAGGGACAGACTCTAATGAAAAATGTCTCTCCCATTCATTGATCAGTAGCCACTCACTCTAATAACGATATAGTATGAACACACAATCTCCAAGTCAGATGAGAATAGAACTATCTCACTGCAGATGTTCTAATCCATTGGATTGAGGCACAAAATAGGCTTGCATTCCAGCACCCTGTGGTTCAATATTTATGTGGACCTCAGTGGTAGTTGCTCCAAACATCCTAAATTCCATCTAAATTCAGTGACAGACATTTGATAATGCCACTATATGCCAATGAACCAACTATTCTTTTGCTTCCTAGGTGGTCCTTAAAAGAAGCTTAAGTACTTAAGCTTAATAATAACAGCAGGTTATAAAATAAATAAATATTGTAAAAAGGGAGGTCTTATAAGCCTCCCAAAACCAGGATTTAATCTTCCTGAGAAAGAAAGTCCCTTCAGATATCTATGGCAAATAGGAAATAATAAAACTGAACATGTTTTAAATACCTTGGCATAATTTTTTAAGCTTCCAGAAGTTGAAGGGAACAAATTAGATCCATTGCTGCCAAAGCTAACAACAGTGCCAAGGCAATTCAGGGCTTTTTCCATTCTAAAGAGAATAGTTCAATAATTGCTACCATCAAGCTTTTAAAAGCTAAAATTATATTTTATAACTTGTCTAGTCCACAGGTATGTACCTACAATGATCAAATGCCTTTAAGTACCATTTAATCCACAATAGTGATGATATCTGCATTTACTGATTAATAAGGGCAGAATATTAAGAGGAGAACCATGTTATATAATTTTGAATGGGAAAAATGGTTTTAAATATGTTTATATCTGATGTGAAGAAAATCAGACGTTGCTTCCTTAAACTATATTCTTGTTTTCTTTTGCTATTTGTCCTAATATTGAAGCAGAGACATTTTGAATATTTTTTCTGTTCTATTTTTATTTGCTATGTTCTATTCTATTTCAGTTTATCTTATTTAAGGTTTCTTTTTAATTCCAATTTTTTAAGTTTCTTGTGACTAATTCACTGCTTCTATTTTATGTGTGGTTATTTCTTCTGTGCTTCATCTTGCCAGTAAAAGGCTTAAATTAAGAACAAAATTTAGAAAATCCAACAGTAAGCCTAAATAGTTTGGTAAAATAAGCCATGTTGCTGGATTTTGGTTCATTGAATTAAACCATAATAATGACAGATTGCATTTCACACGGGAGCTTAGACATGCCTAAAAAGGCTGCCAGCAACAGTCAGTCACACTATATTTATGTAGACTATCTCTCACTAACTTGTTCAGTAACAACTCAGTTACTAAGAGCAATAGCATTTAAACTTACATACAGCTTCATAGTGCTTTACAGCCCTAAGCGGTTTACAGAATCAACACATTGTCCCCAACCATCTAGGTCCTCATTTTCCTCATGCATTGCACTGCACAACAACTGAACAAGGCCTATGATTTACTCCAACATGCAAATCCACTTACGTAGTATATGTATTCTACAACTGAGCTACTGTTTCCTCTTCTAGAAATGCAGTTACTTTTCTCTAAGTACCTTTCCCAGGTCTCCAAATGAATGCCTTTGCCTTCTTTACTTCAACTTCCTCCTGTTCAGTAATGGAGGATCCATTAACTTCAATCTGCAAGGCAGAAATGCTTATTTTAAAAAATATGATCCCTATCTCCTATTGTTTTCATATAAATGCTCCTGAAATTGCTGGATAACAAATACAGCTCTTGAAAGTTGGATTAAATCTCTCTTTGTGAGAAAGGTTGGTCTTAAGTTCCCTGTTACTAAAATATGGAATTGTAAATTTTAATGTTAACTTCATAGTGAGAATATTAAACTTTTAACTTGTTATTTGATGACTTCAAATATCTTGTTGAAAAATAAATCTTGTGAAGCTTGTAAGACCAATCATTTTATTTGTCATAAAGAAGCAGGGGCAGTTGCCATAAGAATACTGTTTCCTCAGTTCAGAATTGCAAATAATGTAATCATGAATTCTGAAACAGAAATTCTGCTTTTAATGTATAATGTATGCTCCCCAGACCTGGATAAATAACTTAATAGTGGGTAAAAGTGGGGTTTTTGGGGGATAATAACCACTACATCAGGGGTGTCAAACTCGATTTCATTGAGGGACACATCAGGGTTGTCTTTGACCTGAGGAGTGGGGTGTGTGGCCAGAGTGGGCATGGCCAGCTTGACATCATTCATGTTGGGGCTGCCTGTGGTGGCCTGAGTGCTTTGCCAATGAAAAGGGGCTGCTGAGCTCCATTTTTGACTGTGATGGCCTCCTGCAGTCGTCTGCTAGCTCTGTTTTCGTTGATAGAGGCACTGTGGGCCAGTCCTTCAATATTTCCAGGGCAGACCGTGGGCCAGATCTAAGCATCCTGTGAGCCAGATCCATCCCCCGGCCCCTGAGTTTGACAGCCCTGCAGTACACAATCACAACAGATATATTTAAATACTTTCTCATAAATAATTTTGGATAATGAAGAAAATGGTTGGGAAGCACTGAAGAAAAAAAGAAAAATAAACACTTTTCTACCCAGATAGTTTGAAACTGACCAAGTGACAATGCTGTCTAATTTTTAGGAATAACACTGAAAAATCAATGCAATTAAATGCAAATATTTGATTAAATGCAAATATTTTTTCAAGGAATAAAAATATCTACAGAAAATAGATGATTTCTCCAGATCAGGCATAGGCAACTTTTTGGACTGCCTGGCACGTTTTAGAATTTTAAAAGGGTATAATGTCCATTTACAAAATGGTGGCCATCAATGGATTTGCCTCTTCACAAAATAGTTGTCGCATACATGTAGCTAGTCACAAAACCTATATCTATCAGAAAAAAAACAGATTTCTCTGTTATACTATAACCAAAGGATACTCTCTATGAATTCAGAGTGGCTTTCTCTTTTTTTTCTAGATAGAACAGCACTGAGCTACACCATGCTGGCTTTCTAAAATGCTCATGGTGCTGATGATACACAGTCCACAAGCATTCATGTAAACAAATTTGATCTGGAAATTAAGTCTTTGCCATGTGGGCATCTCCCATGTATTTATTTAAAATTAAAAATAAAGTTAAGAAAAGAGAGCATGGCTAAAAGAGGTACCATTTCCTACTATTCGCCAAAATATGAATGCCCATATAAAGGAATTGTGTCTGTTTAATTCAATACAGTGTCTACTTGTTGGTTATAGTTCTCCAAAATCCAATCTCCAAAAACATTAATGTGTTAAGAATCATGATAAGACCAGAATTTTTATCTCTAAAAGTACTATCACATTGGAGTGTTCATGTACACAATCTAAAACATTAAACAGAAGGCACAGATTTAAAAAATATTTTGTTAAATATAAGACAGCTAACCTGTAGAACATGAAGAACAGAATTTAATTAAATTGCTGCCAGGGATAAAAACTGTACTCAGGAATAAAAACATTTTAATTATATAGCATGTCCAAATAATTTCTGAAGGATGGCAGTTTGATTTTCACTGGGTTGCTCCCACTAGCATCTAGAATTCAAAAATTGACAGTAATAATCCCTGATGTCCATCTGATTTCTTTAAAAAACTACTGACAATTTTCAGTAAAGGTTCTTTTCCTAGCAATTTCCAAAGGAATTACTTGCTTGTAAACATACTTGAGTTTCCACACTATAAGATTTCACCTGACTGCATTTTCGTATTTCATTTGATGGGCATGGGGTGGGGGGGAATGATGACATGACACAATGCCATGACTTAAGCAACCCTATCAGGGTTTGTAATGCAACTACATTATATTTTACAGTAGCACTGTCTGTCATGAAGATATTATTGTAGTTTGTTACAAACACCATTTTCTCCAACCTAGTACCCTTTGTACATTTTTTGAGTTTTCAGCAAATCTTAAAACTGCTTGCCTAAGCAGATTAGAGAAGTTCTTAAAGGAGCAATATCAGCAGGAAGCTTACAGCCTAGGAAAAAGCTGGTTATATCAACTCAAACTACTATATAAAGTGCATGTTCTTTGTTTCTTAGGCCTTGCTGTCCTTATTTGTTACCAATTAATTGTGCTACAACAATTGAAGTCACAATTAGCAAAATTGTCTGTAAATCTAGATTTAAAACCCAGAATCTTTTAAACCTGTAACATTCAATTATTCTGTTAACTGTTACTCCTTTTATTTCCCCTTACATCTTTTTTTTTCAACATATCACCATCATGTTATTTCCTGGGAACCATAGTTTTATCCTACCCTATTACAGGTAGTCCTAGACTAGACAGATCATTTAGTGACTATTCGAAGTTACAACAGCACTGAAAACAGTGACTTATGACTTTTTTACACTTACAATATTACAGTATCATGGTTATATGATGAAAATTCAGATGCTTGGTAACACATTCATATTAATGATGGTTGCAGTATCCAAGGATCATGTGATCCCCTTTTGTGATCCTCTGACAAAGTCAATGGGAAAGCCAAATTCACTTAACTGTGTAACTAAACAATTGCAGTGATTCACTTAACAACTATGGCAATAAAGGTCATAAGATGGGACAAAATTCACTTAAATGTTTCACTTAGCAACAGACATTTGGGGATCAATTGTGGTTGTAAATCAAGGACTACCTGTACTTTCATCTCTTACCTTCCCTTGCATATATTCTTAAGCTTAGTATTATTTCTTTAGAAACATTTAGTTTATGTATTTATTTATATTTCATATTTCTAAACCACCCTTCTCCTTCAAAGATAAATGAAACTGCTATTTAAACATCTCCTTGTCTATTCTCACATCTTTCTCCCTCAGGATACTATTACTAAACCTTCTTCCACTCATCCAACTTTTTGATTCTCTATCTTTCTGTACCTATGACCTTTGCTCAGTCCTTTCAATAAATCCAATTCTATTGCTAGGGTCCATGAAAGGTTTAATTACATACTAAAATTATTTTTTAAAAAAAAATCTGGGCTGTAAGTATTCTGACAACTCTGCTTTTCCAAGAATTTTAAATCTTACACACACTGCCTACCATTATTGTTCTTCAGTCAATCTGTGTTTGATGCTTCATCACACAGGGACTCTTCGCACTGCAGAAAAATATGATGCACCAAATAAATGCTGAAACTGTTCAAACAGATATCAAACTGGAAGTTAGATGCAATGTTAAATAGGTCACTAGGAAGCCTATCAACATGTGTGTTTTATATGTCAGAATTTTAAATTAACAGTAATGAGGCAGGAATCTTTTTAGCTAATTGGAATGCATGAGATAATTTCCAGATATGGCAACTCTGAGGCACAAATGGTTAAATATCCCTTCTTTGGTGCTTGCTAATAATTAATAGATTGGATTTTTAACCAGCCAGTTTCATGTCTTACTATAGCCATATGATCAAAAAAAGTATCAGAATGAATTTAAATATATCTAAAGAAACTGTAAAAGAGTAAAGTATGAAGAAAAACCATCCTTGACCTCCAAACTAATTTGATACAAAGATCAGCTGATCTTCATGGCCATATGATTAAGAATATGATGCCATACAAGGTATGGCACTGTTTCTTCAGCCACTGCTTGGAAGATGGGATGATCTGATCCCTTAATGCAGGGGTCTCCAAATTTGGCAACTTTAAGACCTGTGGACTTCAACCCCCAGAATTCCTCAGCCAACAAAGCTGAGGAAAGAGTTGAAGTCCACAGGTCTTAAAGTTGCCAAGTTTGGAGACCCCTGCCTTAATGTATATTTTTCAACCCGATGCCTTCCTTATGAGAGTTGTAGTCCAACATAGGCAGAGATTTACAGTACAGAATGGGGAATGCTTTTCTACCTTTTTTTTTTAACCTCAGGAAAGATTATGGCTGCCTAATCTTATTCAATTAAATTCACTCAGCGCTTCCACTGCATTTAAAAAACAACCTCCTAGTGAAATTAGCGTTCTTCAAATTTAATTAACTCTACTCGTCACGGATAGCGTTAAACGGTCGCCTCAAACACCCACCCAGGAACGCTCTATTTTAATTTCAAACGTTGTACTTCGTTTCCTAGCAAAAAGTGGGAATATATAACGCATATTCCAGAGTTTGACGACGACCTGCGTGATTCTTTTTTTTTTCTTTTAACGTCGTCACTACAGAAACATCAACTCGAAAGCACGAGTTTGAAATGCCACCTCGGGCCGCCAGACCGATTCTCGAGACTCGTGGGTAATAATATCTGTATTATCTTACGCAGCTTCCCAGTCAATGGCACGTATAAACGGCCTCGCCGTTATCCATTGAAGAATAAGCATTTCATTGAACCGGTTTCTAAAAACGTGTTTCTTACTCTTGGGAAGCAAAGCGCTTCCCTCCCCATGGGCGGCTAAATGTTCCCTCTTGGCTTGCAACTCCGCTGATCGGCTGCCGTCGAGAAATCCTTCGGCCCGCTTGGCCGTGCCCCGTCCCGTTCCACACACAAATACACACCCCGCCATGCGGGCTCCCGCCTCACCCTGCAATCTAGGCTTCGCCCCTGAGGAGCAGCCGTCTCCATGCCCGGCCGACGGGGCTGTCTCGATTCCCGCCCCCGTCAGTTGACCCAAGCCGACTCTCCTCCTCCTCCCTTCCCACAAGAAAACCCGGCAAAGGCGCGGCTCACCTGGCCAGCCCAAGCTCTTTGCACCCCGTCCGTCGGCCGGGTCTATTTGACTTGGCGCCTGCTGCAGTTTATTTATTTATTTATTTTAATCCCGCCTTTCCCCCCCTTTTTTTCATACACAACACAAAGACGGCCAACGCGCACTACCAATAAAAGAACTCCTCGACCACAATTGAGCCAGAATTTATGTGGCTAAGTGAGAAATTGGCTTGAGTTGCCTCCCGATTTTTTTTTTTACAACTTTCTGCTGCCAGTTGTTAAAATGGCAACACAGGTTGTTAAGTGAATCTGGTTTCCCATATTGACTTTTGCTTGTCAAGGTCGTAAAAGGTGGTCACATGATCCTGGGACACTGCAACCAGGGGTGAAATCCAGCAGGTTCTGACAGGTTTCGGAGAACCGGTAGCGGAAATTTTGAGTAGTTCAGAGAACCGGCAAATACCACCTCTGGCAGGCCCCGAGTGGGGTGGGAATGGAGATATTGCAATATCCTTCCTCCAGGAGTGGGGAGGGAATGGGGATTTTGCAGTATCCTTCCCCTGCCCCACCCACCAAGCCATGCCCACCTAGCCACATCATGCCCATCAAGCCACGCCCACAGAACCGGTAGTAAAAAAAATTGGATGTCACCACTGATTGCAGCCATTGTAAATATGAACCAGTTGTCTGAATGTAAAGTCTGTGACCATTGAGATACTGCAACGGTCCTACATGTGAAAAATGGCTGTAGGTCATTTTTTTTTCAGTGCTGTTGTAACTTTGAGCAGTCAGTAAACAAACTGTTGTAAGTCAAAGACTACCTGTAGTCCTTCCTGCTCCTATTTCCCCCACAATCTTGTCAGCTGTTTTGAGCTGAGAGAGAGAGTGCCAGTTCTGGGTGTTGAACTCTCTTTATCTTAAAGTTGCCAAAGTAGAACAATCATGATCTATGGATGCATTCAAAAACTTAATGGTCTAGAGGATTTCAGGAGGAAAAGCATTTGTTAATTGAAACCCCCTCTTCTAAACAACGAATATCATCCCCTGAATTTGGATGGCTGGTCATGACAACATTGAAAACCTGCCTTTTAAAATTGCCAATATTGGAAAGCTATGGGAATATGCGTGTGAAAGCTAAGCCAGATTTGTGCTTTTGGAGAAAAGCAGAAAAGTGAATTGAACTTCATTTTATGCAACACCACCTTTCCATTACTTATGGAAGAATACCTTGGTTAAAGAGAAAATATTAGTTTTGATGAAAATCCCAGTTCCTTGGTGTTACTTATAAGATAAAGATCCTTCCAGGGGTCTTTGATTTCAAAGAGAAACATGTCCAATAAAACCTGGTGCCAGCTGTGCTTCCTTAAATATGACAACAAAAATATGCCTTTTTATGTACTCTTGGGTGCTAGGCTAGGGCAATTGGATCTTTGCTGGGTGTCTGATATTTGATTCATCTGTGGACCAGATTCATCTTTTGCTTGCTGTTTATGTGAATGTTATTTTTATATTTCCTTGTAAGCTGCCTAAAGTCAGTCAGTTCAGTGGCACTAAGTTGAATAAATTATTTAATACTCAGAAATGCTCATTTTTCAAAGGTGAACCCTGACATTGAAAACAAGTTTCTGACGTTAACATTCTGAAGTTTTCCCCCATGTAAAAATCTACATTTTCAGAACTTCCTGGCCCAAATCCTCGTCCTGTTAGCCATTTACCTCACAAACAGACATCTCAGTTTAACAATCTTGATTACTTATTTCAAATCTTTTCACAAATAATTGATCAGAGGTAGAAATCAAAAGTGGGAAAATAATTCAATGAGCTACACATCAAGAGATTCAGAAATTTTAGGCAAGAATTGCCTTTATTTCTTAGTAATAATGCATATTCTTATATAGGTATCTTTGACTAGATTGATATATGACCTCAGTCAATTACAGTTTATAAATCAGGTCACAAAATATCAGAGTATAAACCCAACTGCTTCTAAGGGCCATTTGACTTCTCGATCAAGGTTATTTATTTATTTATTTTTGTGATTTATATACCGCCATTCTCCCTGAGGACTCAGGGCGGCTTATATACAACAATCGCCAATACAAATCACAATAAACATAATTAAAATAAATTAAAATCCACAATAAAAACCATTCTAAATTGTAAAACTATACAGCCCCACGATCAGATAATTGTTGGAACAGCCACAGCTTTAGTCTGCAGCGAAAGGAGAGGAGGCTGGGGGCCGTCCTGAGGTCGGTGGGCAAACTATTCCAGAGGGTCAGGGCTCTGACAGAGAAAGCCCTCTCCCTGGGGGTCGCCAGCCGACATTGTTTGGCTGACGGCACCCAGAGGAGGCCCGCTCTGTGGGAGCGCACCGGACGATGGGAAGAAAGAGATGGTCCTGTAAGTACCCCAGGCCTAAGCCATGTAGGGCTTTATAGGTAAGCACCAGCACCTTGAAACGGACCTGGAGAACAACTGGTAGCCAGTGCAGCCCACGCAGGAGAGGTGTAACATGGGAGTAACAAGGTTATATACTACTATAAGTCTATCCCAAAAGAAACTACCTGCAGCTCTTTCAAATGCACAAAAGAGGTTACAGTATAACTTGAATTCATCCATCATGCTAAAGTAAAAGGTGTTTTTTGGTGTTATTTCAGAAATTAGTTATTTTGGGAGGATTTTACACTTCAAGTTTAGCCAAAGTATGAACTCAGCCGCTAACATACAAACTGGATCAAGCCACAATGGATTTGATTCTTGCTTTGTGATATGTGAATCCAGTTAAATAAAACTCTATAGGTTTGATAATCTATATCAGGTGTGTCAAACTCTTGGGCCGGGGGCCGGATGCGTCACATGCTGGCTCCGCCCCGCCTGTTTTAGCGAAGGGAAAAAAAGTCCCGATACATTACATGATGCCACGAGTTTGACACCCCTGATCTATATACTACTCAAGTTCTTGTCATGACCTTTAACTGGATGAAACAGTGCATAATAAGGCAACAATTTTTGAACCAAAGTATTTCAAATGGGCTAATTTATAGAATGTATCCAAAATCTGAGACTCATAACTCTTAAGAGAATGAAATTTGGGGAAGCTATGACTGCTTCAATGCTACTGACTGTTGCTGCGCTGCTGCTGTGATCACTTGATCTCCATTTTCCGTTAATAGTTTCCCAGCCAGTCTTGCAATCCCTTGCTCACTCCCCCACCCAGAGCAGCCACTTTACCTGCCTGCTGGGAAGGTAAGGAAAGAATGCCCCCTGCCTGATTCCCACAAAGAAATTTGGTGAGGAAGTCACACCAGCTGCCATTGCTTTTTTGCCTACTCTTGTGTCATTCTGTTTCTGTTTGGTTAAGGAAATATCTCTGAAACAAGGATGCAATGGGGCATGTGTTTTCTAGTACTGATCATTCAGCAATTGCCTGATGACAACAACTTGTAAAGATTGCTCATTCATTTTTTAAAAAAAGCGCTTAAATCATTTTGATTCTGCTGTAAAGGAAAAAGAAACATTGGAACCAGCTTGTTCTTTATGTTATCAGTTGGAAGAAGACATCTCTTAAATTTCACATTTCTAATATCAGCCAGAAGGAATATCTGAGTGTTCACATTATATGAATGTATATGAAATGGATGTTTAAATGGATGACTTTAATGGTTACCACTTCTCCGTATTTCTTTCAGGTTACTATTTAGTAAATTCACTCCAGATCTTAGTCACAGCAATTGGACTGCGTTCAGATGATGATCTCTTTTAGTTCTAAGTAGGTTCTGAATATTTAAGAGAGATATCCAGGAGACCCACTTTTTAGTCATCCTTTATAGCAGGGATGCCAAACATGCATGTGATGGCGGCATCACATGATGTATTGGGACTTTTTCCCCCTTTGCTAAACAGGGGAGGGGGAGCCAGCACGTGACGCATCCAGCCCACGGGCCGCAAGTTTGACATCCCTGCTTTATAGCATCTCCTTACTAAGTATTTTCTACAGATAGCTCTAGGCAATTTTTTCCCATTCTCTCTTGCAGAATTCTTCATACTTGCATGCCTTTGAGACCTCCCTTCAGTCTTGAAATAATAATTAAGTCTGGCAAGCATGGAAGATCATTCCAGAACCGTTATATTTATTTTTTATAAGGCTTTGCTGTTTGTTTTGGAAAAGTTTCAGATTGTTATATGGCCGAAATATCCAACCTAGAAGAAGAGATGATGTCCACACTTTTACACTTGAGATACTCACATTTTTATTTTGAATCTGTACATAATGAATATGCATTCATTTTTTTAAAGCAAATAAATGTGCCTAACTTTAGTAAGGCTTTTTTTGCTGTTGTTCTATTTCCCTCTCTCCCAATGCACCAAAATACTTGTCTAAAACAACTATATTTCAGTTTACATCTAGACCAAGCATGCGTATTTTGCTTTCTACACAAACCACCCAAAACTAACTGTTCCTGGAACAACCTATATGTGATCGTTTACATTTGTTTGGCAGACAACTAATTTCTATTCACTAGCCAGAATGAAATCCAGTTGTATCACAATAATATAAAATATAAACAGGTCCTATCACAAAACAGTAGCAAAATAAACTCAAAATTAAGTTTGTTCTTCCACTTTCCTTGAAAGTATATTTATATGTATATTAATTAAAATCTAAAACTTACATTTCTGTTAACTCCAGTAATGTGGAGGGAGTATGGATGTTAGGCAATTATTTAGTAGCAAGTAATTTATCCAGGGAACATTTATTATACACTTGACTCAACTAAAAGCCAAGAGTTTCCATTGTTGTTAGATTAACAAACAGGATAATTTGCCATTAGAATAAAAAATAATTTCTCACAGGTGCCCAGCTTGCAGCAATGTATACTTTGAAATAAACGTTTCCACTTGTTCTCCCTGCAATATTTTCATAGCTCTCCAGTGAATACTGCCACAATTCTCTGGTTTGCCTTGAGAATGATTCAGCTCTTCTTTGATATAATCCAGCCAAAGATCTTCAATAAAAAGAAATCATAGTTACGACTGTAATAATGGAAATGCTACAAAAGAGGCGATTTCCCAGTGCAAAAAACACATTGCCTATGTATTTGATTGGAATGTTGCAACTACACTGTATTCTGTGGAATGATCCTGGATGGATCAGAGAAAAGGACTGTGGTGACTTATGGTAGATCAGAAGCTGATGTGGACTTTCTGCATATGAATTACAATAAGAGACTGTTAATAGAGAGTTATGAAATTTGGCTGCTGGTTTTATCTGTTAACTATGTTTCCATATAGTAGATAGATGTCAGGCCAAGTGGGTTGTAAATTGTAGACATTTATAAATGGTGTGTCTGCTTCACAAAGGAGGAGGAGTATATATTTCTCTGAAATATATTTATCAATATTCAATGGGGGGACAATTTATGTATATGTATTGTTTTTTCATGCACATTAATGTCTTGTTTTGCTTTGCTTTTGTATTTTTTTTTCTTTTTGGAATTTGTATTTTAATGTTTTGAATAGAATAAATGTTTTAAAATGATGGAATGTTTCAACTACACAGTATTCTGTAGAATTCCAAGACAGACAGAAAGGAAAATCAGCAACTGTCACAATAAGCTTTGCTTGGTACATTTGGGAGCAGTAGTGGGTTTCAAAACCCGTCGCTACCAGTTTGCTCGTGGGTGCGCACGCTTGCACTTGACGCTTCTGCGCACCATCGCCGCTACCAGTTCGCTCGATCTGGGGCAAAACGGTAGCAACCCACCACTGATTGGGAGACTTGGTATAATTTAGCAGAAAGAATCAGGTGATTGCCACAGTTATAACAGAAAGACAACTGAGAGTAATCTTAGAAACCAACAAGTAAAAATTCTTACCAGGTTCTGTAGCACCAAATTCTCTCAAGGCACGTTCATAATATTCTCGGATGTTAAATATTTTACTGGATTCCTTTAAAAAATGGTGGGCGGTTAGCATGCTGAACTTAACACACAATGATAAAATGACTTGAATAAAACACATTTGTCATGCAATCTCAATCATCTTCTGAAACTTTAGGCAGCCTTGATACATAAATCTTTTGGGGGCATTCCTTCCCACTTTTCTGGAGCAGGTTGTATGCAAACAATCCAGGCACAAGAACAGACTCCTGGCAAGTGAGAGAGGAACAGTTCTGACTTTGACAAGATTTCTGTCTGTAGGAGAGGAACAATAACAACAACTGTTTATAAATAATTCTGCATGTTTTTCTTGGTTTTGGAACCTGATAGCTGCAGCATCAGGACCAAAAGGAACCTCCCTCTCCTTTTTTTCCCACCCACCCCCAACTATTACAGTCAGGGTAGGAGTTTCAGCTTCTCTCCTTTGAGGAGAGTATTATATTAAGCTCCAGGGCGCTCCCTCCCTCAAAAGACACACTTACATAATGCAAAGACATTAATTGTCCACCCAAGACAACCACTATAACCAGTGTGTATGAAACATACAACATTTAATGTCTTTATTTTATAGCATTAAGACATTTAATGCTTTAAAACAAAGATGAGAAACTTATGGTCTTTCCAATGTTGCTGATCTACAATTCCTAGCAGTAACAGCCGGCACTGGACTTCTTAATTGCAGTTTGGGAATATCTAGAGAATCTAGAAGTTCACCTCACCATTTCCATTAATAAATTTAAGAACACCAACGATGGCCAGGATAATTCAAGAAACTGTAACATTAAGGATTACTATTTCCAGGTGGCTTTTAAAATCAGTTCAAGTATTTTACTGTGGCCCAGTCCTAGCAGAGCATGCTTTACAAAAGAAAAAAATGCCAATTCCATTAGAAACCTCACACTGGTAAATTCTTCTACAAATATTGCACACAATTTATTCATTAATTTGTTCTATCAAACAATTGGTAAATATTTCCACAAATATCACTGTTATTCATGCATTTGATTTGTTTAGGTACGCCTCTCAAGTGAGACTGGGTGGTAAACAAATTTAAAATAAAAATGCAACCATATAAAAATTAAAACACATGGTACCTGAGAAAACAATATATTTCATAATGACTAACCCTACCAAGAAATGGATCCCTGCACTTGTTTATAATACTTCTTTACTTACTTGTTCCTTTTCAATCTGAATCATTTTTTTGAAAAACTGGAGTGAAAATGGGCGGCATTCCTGCAGCCTAAGAGAGAAGTAATGGGGTAAAGCACCTGATTTTAATAACAAATGAGGATGAAGGAGTATAGAAAAAAGTGTTTGAATAATGCTTTCAAAAGGAGATGTCCTAACCTGGTGAAGACTTGCTTTGCTTTCTTATAGCCACCGGTCCTATGAGCCCATTCAAGGTACTTTTCCTTCAAGGCTATGGAGTCAGCAGGAAGTGTGGCAAGGAAAGATCTCTGCAGGTTAAATGTAAATGATTGTGAGGTCCATTAAATGACACAAAGCTTTTAAGCTTACACAGTGGACTTTGAAACTAAAGTCAAGAAGATCGGTTACTTTGTTACCCACACTAAATTGACTAGGCTAGAGGATATACATAGACTGGCAATCTCCTATTCGTATTTTTCAGAGTATAAGATGCACCTTTCCCCCCCCCCCCAAAAGGGGGCGAAAAATTTAGGTGCGTCTTATATACTAAATGTAGCCCCGCCCGCCCACTGGCCTCTGCCTCTGGCCTCTGCCTCCTTGCAAGCAATCAGCAAGAAAAAAACAGCTCCTTTCAGCTTCAGCACAGCCTAATTAACACAAGTTGATTGGATCAGCCTCCCTTTGCTCTCAGCTGTTTTGCACAGGGCTCTGCTGCTTGCTGCAAAGAGGTAAATTGCTGGAGCAGATTTCCACCCACTTTGGGGGGGGGGAGTGCATCTTATAGACTGAAAAATACGGTAACTCAAGCATATTATTCCTAATACTCCTTCATCCTCCTAGTTTCTCCACAACAACTACAACAAAAATCATGTGAGGGAGCCACTGGCCCAAAGTCACTCAGCCACTTCTCGTGCCTAAGGTGGGACTAGAACTCACAGTCTCCTGGTTTCTAGCCTGATGCCTTAAATACTACACCAAACTGGTGTATTTCATCCTCTTCCCAAATTTCTACTTCGTTAATGAAGCCAGTGTTTCTATTTCTGAACTACATACAGATAGTCCTTGACTTAAAACCACAATTGAGCCCAAAATATCCATTGTTAAGCAAGCCAATTGTTAAGTGACAATTGTTAATTGGCTTGTTCTACCACCTTTGTTACCACAGTTGTTAAGTGAATCACTGCTAAGTTAGTAACAGAGTTGTTAAGTGAATCTGGCTTCCCATTGACTTTGCTTGTCAGAAGGTTGCAAAAAGTGATCATATGACCCCAGGACACTGCAACCATCATAAATACATACCAGTTGCCCAGCGTCTGAAATTTGATTACCATGAGCATGCTGCAAGGGTCGAAAGGTTGAAGAACAATCATAACCATATTTTTCGGATTGTGAGACACACCAGAGTATAAGTGGCACCTACCTTTTTTGGTGAGGAGAAGAAAAAGAAATCTCCCTCTGCCTCTTAGCAATTTTGCCTCGTTGCAGCAAACACCAAACAGACTACTTTACTTTCATTTTTGTTTTCAGCATAGCTTGATCAACACAAGGAAAAAAAATTTGCTCCAGCAATTTACCTCTTTGCAGCAAGCAACAGATCCCTGTGCAAAACAGCTGAGAGCAAATCAGCTGAGAGTCGGGAGGCCAATCCAATCAACTTGCGCTAATTAGCCTGTCTGAAGCTGAAAGGAGCTGGTTTTTCTTGCTGTTTGCTTGCAAGGAGGTAACTGCTGCGAGGCAGAGGCCAAAGGGTGGGGGCCAGTGGTGGGGGAGGCTACATTTGGTGTATAAGACGCATCTAAATTTTCACCCCCTTTTAGGAAGGAAAAAGGTGCATCTTATACTCCAAAAAATACGGCAAGTCATTTTTTTTCAGTGCTGTTGTGACTTCTAATGGTCACTAAACAAATGGTTGTAAGTTAAGACCTACCTGTATATATTTTTAGCAAAACATTTTCAGAATTACAACAATCTCATTAACTACAGATATAGCTTTATATCCTGTAATATATTTATTTTTAATGCACAGGACAAAGTTAGTTCTAAAATTAATTTTTGAAATAATGGTGGAACCATTCTTACTCTCTTTCCCAAATTAATCTCACAGTATGATTCATTTTTTAATGGAAAATATGATACCTGATAGAGAGCTTCAGTCTCTGCTTTGCTACTTGCACCTTCACTCCATTCTAGCCATAAAGTCCATAGTGGCAAGGTGTCCTTCAAGGAGGAATAATAAAAAAATAGGAGAAGAAAATATTGGATATGAGTTGTATAAAATACCTGTAATAATGTAAGACTGGAGAATGCCTGGCAAATTTTGTGGCTGGCAAATTAAAAGGCACCTGAAAATTCTTGAAGTACAGGTAGTCCTTAAATTATGACTACAATTGAGCCCAAAATTTATGTTGGTAAGTGAAACATTTGTTAAGTGAGTTTTGACCCATTTTATGACTTTCCGTGCCACAGTCGTTAAGTGAATCATTGCAGTTGATAACTTAGTAATACGGTTGTTATGTGAATCTGGCTTCCCAATTGACTTTGCTTGTCAGAAGGTCACAAAAAACATGACTGTGGGACCCTGCAACCACCATAAATATGGGACAGTTGCCAAGCACCTGAATTTTGATCATGTGACCATGGAGGTGTTACAATTGTTGTAAGCATGGAAAACAGTCATAAGTCACATTTTTCAGTGCCGCTGTAACTTTGAAAGATCACAAAATGAACTGTTGTAAGATGAGGGCTACCTGTAGTCTAGCAGAAAATATACTGATGAAATTAAGGAGCCTCTCCTATCTTCACTTCACTATGTAAGTGAAGTCCTCCATTTCACAGGCTATGCAAAAAGCTTTCAAAGGAACAATAGGGGAACTCAGAAAATAAGCTATGTTATTAGCTTATTTTCATGGTTTGTCTCTGGGATCTTTATAGATAAGGGGTGTGGAGAATGCAATTGTAATAGTGCTGGAAGGTGTTACCACTATGGAATGCCATGGCCTTGATGACAAGTGCTCATCATCCTATGGACAAGCATAAGCAGGTACCCATACAGGCCTACTAGGGACAGTGGGACAGCCCACTTGTTAAGTGCAAGAAGCAAATCAAAAAAGGTCTTTCATTGCCTTTACCAGGAGCACTGCCAATTCATCTTTCCCTAGAAGATAATAAAATGTGACTTTTTGACAATGCCACTGTCAAAAGTTAATCTTATGAATGAAGAGAGCATTTCAGATCACTCAGCAGATTCTGCAATCGTGCTAGTTACTTCATTTTAGACCAGGGGTCACCAACCTTTCGTACCTCAGGGACCACTAAATTCATAATTTTAAATCCCACAGACCACTAATATGTATTTTTAAAAAAGATAAACAGTACTTAATGCAATATAAAAAATGCAAATAATTTTTCTACGGACCACCAAAATTTTCTCACGGACCACCAGTGTCCACGACAACCAGTTGGTGACCGGTTTTAAACAATACAGACAATCCTTGTTTATGGACCACAATTGGGAGTGGCAACTCTATCACCAAGCACAGGAAATCATATGACCATGATGTCTTATGATCTGACTTCCCATTTGGTCTTTATGCAAATCGCACAGGTCATTGAGATATCACATGATCACCACTTGCAATTTCACTTCCACCTTCTCCATTAATTTTTCTGGTTGGAAGCCAGTTACAAAATGCCTGAATGGCAATCACGTAACAGCAGGATACTAAAGATGTGTGGATTAGTTGATTATCTTTTTTCTCCCCAACTACCATATTTTTGAACAATCACTAAATGAGGCAGTCCATAAGCAAGGACTATTTGCATGCATTTTTACTTCATAGAGTAGAATTTTAGAATGGGGTCACCAACCCTTCGGACCTCAGGGACCACTAACTTCATAATTTTAAATCCCGTGGACAACTAATATGATCTGCCTAATGACCGGCTGGATGGGCATGGCTAGGTGGACATGTGACTGGGTGGGCATGGCCAATTCCTTGCCACGACGAGAAAGAGTTGGTGAAACAGCTCAGTTCAAATTGGATCTGACCAATAAGGAGGCTCAGCAGAAGCACCTCACTGAGGACTAGGAGCATAGGTTTTCCAAATAGATGGAAGACCTATGGGAGTGCAAGGCCAGGAACCAGCGCCTGGAGGCTCAGCAGGCTGATATGGTCAGTCAGTTCCAGGCCATGATGCAGTCCCACTGGAACAAGGTCCTCCGGCTCTTTGCCACCAGCAGCACTTCCCTCCAGCCTTCGCCCAGAGCCCCTCACCAGGAGGCCAAAGCAGACCCCAAGTCGGAATTTCTGCCCCCTTCCGACCCACACAAAAAGACCTTGAAGAGGGAGACTCTCTGCAGTAACACAAACATTCACTGCACGTATCTGTCCAAGGGGCCGTAGTTTGAGGACTCTGGATTTAGTGCAATATTAAAAATGCAAATAATTTTTCTGCGGACCACCAAAATTTTCTCATGGACCACCAGTGGTCCATGGACCATCAGTTGGTGACCACTGCTTTAGAATTGCACAGTTTATTACTAGACATTATTTTAGCAACTTGTGCTGCACTTTTATTAATAAGACTCTTTGTTATGATGGTATTCTATCTCATCCACCTACCAAATTTTGTATATTTGATAAACTTTGCTGGTCAATGACTCAATAAATGTTACTGTTACGACTAGTTTCAGATGACTTTCATTTGTGAGAGAGAACTCCCAGGCTCCAAGTAGTCCTTCATGCAACTCAAGTGCAGAAGAGAGCTCCTACCTTCGCTTTAACCGTTTTGAAAGCCTCCTGGGCACAAGCAGCCACTTCACTGCTCTTCAGTTTCAGCAGCAACTGCAGCCTCATTTCCCACATATCCACCAATTGGCTGAAACGGTTTGTGGCTGCCGCAGCCACCTCTTTGGCCTTGTCTTCATGACTGAGTTCCAGCAGGAGCTGAATCTGAAAAGACGCCACACCAAAATAAGCACCGAATGGTTGCTTGCAGGAATGGATTTCTAAGCTCCAAATCCACCCTTTGCGGTTTATGTGAGTAGGAGCTTTTCAAGGGCAAGGACCACATCCTTCCTTACCCACTGTTTATAGAGAGAAGCTGGCAGCAATTGTGATTCATGAGCTCGGCTGAAAACACTCTGTACCCTTTCCAATCTCTGAAACAAGATGGAAGGAATAAAAACACTTTTACTGCAGTACAAATGAGTCTTCATAAAATATCACAGAGCTTTTGAAGTCATGATGCTGAGTACTCATGGCTAAATTTTTCAGAACTGTGTGTAGTCAAAATGATATTATTTATGGCACCAAAAGAAAAAGCGATGGGTTTGGGAGAATTTCAAGAACTGGACAAATACCAACAAAACGTTTTTAAAATTTAAGGGAAAAAATCTTCCATCCACCAGGCTAATCAAATCAGTGTCCTTAGGGAACAATGAATTTTGAACTGACTTGATGGGAAGAGAAGGGGAAAACAGAAAGATCCTGAAAACTGTCTTATCTGGCTGCTGCTCAAACACTACAGAGCACACCATATCGTAAAATTTTGCTGCAGGTGCCACATAGCCCACAATATTTCACTTGCCAAGAAGCGCTCTTCTGCAGCCCTCTGCTGTGTCTTCTCAATGCAAATTCTCTTCCTCGCTATCGCAGCCCTTGCCTCCTCTCCATACTCCCTTGAACTTGAGAAGTAGAGGTGCAGTTCTGAGCATGAATCTGTGGCCAGATTAATAGCCATCTACAGTATTTATTATTATATGCGGCCCTCAGGACTAAAAGACTGTTCAGCCTTTCTGCAAATCAGCCAACAACTGAATACTTAGATGTTACATCTATGATTGCATCACAAGCTGAACTAAAAACAGGAAAATCCAAGTCTACTTTTAATATTCTTGCATCATTTTTTAAAGTTCCCAGCACTTGTAAAATGTTATAATGAATAATTTTAAATATTATTTGTTTCATCTGTATCCTGCCTTTACCTTTTGCCGTAATTCTTCACTGTTGGTCTTCCGGTTACATCTTTCCAAGGTAAAAGTTACATAACACTTCCACATTTCCTCTGTGGAATTCAAAATACTTGTTATTTCTTCTGAAAACCAAAGACAAATTTACTTGCATCTATGAAGCAGTGTCTAACTTCTGAATAATCTGTTTCAAGTCAGCATCAGTTCTGCTAATTCATCACAAGCCTCTTTTCCTCCTTCAGAAGATGTGGTATTACCACATTAAGCCTCAAGAGAGCGCTGTGGTGCTCTGCATCTTCCTCATAAATCAGCATACAAAGCCCACTTAGCTTCCTTGTAGAAATCACATGCAGTTGACTTACAGAGACAACACCAAAGTGTGACAAGGAAACTGTTAAGGGCGCAAACTGCCATATAGCAATAGCACTTAGACTTATACATCGCTTCATAGTGCTTTACAGCCCTCTCTCTAAGCAGTTTACAGAATCAGCATATTGCCTCCAACAATCTGGGTCCTCATTTTATGGACCTCGGAAGGATGGAAGGCTGAGTCAACCTTCAGCCTGGTGAGATTCAATTTGCTGAACTGCTGGCAGCCAGTGATCAGCAGAAGTAATCTGCAGTACTGCACTCTAACCACTGCGCCACCATAACCTTCTCACGTTCCTTCTCATTTCACTGCAAGAGTACATTAGAAATGGGTACTAGAAGATTTGAATATGTGGACTTTAGGAAGAAAAAAAGGTGGGGGCCTTTGCTGGATAGGCTCTATTAGTACAAAACTGAAATAAAGCAATTTGCAGGCTTAATAAAAATAAAGGGAGGGGAGAGGTGTTTTCAGATGTGCAGGATTCTGTTACCTAAGCCTTACAATAAAGCTGGTGTTTGTACTCATAGTTTGTGCTTCTTCTCTGGTCTACCTCAAAGGACTCACAGAAGGAAATCCAGATAAACATTTTGTGGACACACAAAGACATGGATGAAAAGTGCTTATCCACAGTCCTTCTTAGATAAGTGCCAACAGGTGTTAATATCTGCTGAAATTCCAACTAAGTTCCCATATAGACAGTGGAGGGGGCATGAAATCATTTTGCACTACAGGTAGTCCTTGATTTATGACCACAATTGTGCCCAAAATGTCTAATGCTTAGTGAGACCGTTCTTAAGTGAGTTTTGCCCCACTACATGGTATGGCCTTCCTTGTCATAGTTGTTAAGTGAATCGCTGCAGTTGTTAAGTTAGTAAAACAGTTGCTAAGTGAATCTGGCTTCCCCCGTTGTCTTTGCTTGTCAGAAGGCTACAAAAGGGAATCCCACGACTCTAGGACACTGCCGCTGTCATAAATGTGAGTCAGTTGCCAAGTGTCTGAATGTAAATCATGTGACCATGGGGATGCTGCAACACTCATAAGTGTGAAAAATGGTCATAAGTCACTTTTTAGTGCCACTGTACCTTTGAACGGTCACTAAATGAACCGTTGTAAGTCAAGGACTACCTGTATTTGCTGTTCTCAAGTCCATAGCTTCAGAATGAAGCCAGAAACTCAGTTATAAGAATTTGGGGGGGGGGGGGGGGCAAGCAAGTTTTAATATCCAGGGGTAAAAAAAAAAAGCCTAACCAGTGGGAAGGTGTGTGATTGCCTCTTCAAATACAACGCAACACCGTTCTTCTTTGAGGGCAACCTCTAAAGCCTTGGACTGTTTCGACTTGGGTTGTTCTGAAGGAGGCGGGGATTCCATCTCCAGTTCCCGCCGTGCCATGAAATCCCACACAAGAGGATCGTTGTCATACGTTGTCTGCAAGCTAAAAGAAAAATTGCATTATGCTATTAGCTATGAGTGACGCCCTTCCTATAAAGCTCTGGCATAATTGCAAGTGCTTTTGTTCCATAAAAGGTAAGCAACCATAAGCGGAAACCTTTTACTTATGCTAACAGAACTCACACAGTGTGCACAAAAACAAGAATAGAAGTACTTCAGCTTCAGCTATAAATACTTTGGATATTCCGAAGACTGGCAAACTACTACGAGCTCTACACAAGCCAAGCCGAGTGATCTCGGAAGGACGTGTTCCTGCTTCTGTGTTCTACATTAGAATTATACCCCTTCAGGCGGTAGCAGTCCCATTGACATGCTCATTGTGTTAAATACGCATATACCTCCTACACCAAGGATGATGGCCCCTTTATGACTTGTGAACTTCAACTCTGAGGATTGATGGCTGGCTCAGGAATTCTGGGAGTTGAAATCCACAGGCTGTAAAGAGGCCATAGCTGCCCATCCATCCTAGAAAATGGGAAACTTGGCACAGCAAGAAATGGGTTAGATAACACATTTTCTTTTCCCATGCTAGAAGCCTTAAGGGAATTTGTACACACCGGTGCTAAAAAACGGTTATCTCCTAACCAAAGCCTCTGCAGACGCAACATAGTTATGAAGATCAAGGGCATCTTTTTTAGTGCAAGGGTGATACATACCATCAATCCAAACAGATTTATGCTTATCAGTTGTTTATACTCAATTGTACTCACAGCTAAGATGATGGACCCAGAATGAAATGACTCGGGAGGCCCATCTGACCACAGAACTCATTTGATAATTTTATCTACTTTCTGTCTCAGCACAATAAATGTCACCATTGTACTGTTGTAAGAATAAACAAAGTGAGCTACAGCACATTGAGTTACCAGGTGAAAGTCAGGATGCCATAAAAAATAAATACAAATAGATAAAAAGGCTCTTTTCTGAACTGCAGCTCCTAAATTATGTTGTTCCTTACTATTATTTTTATTTTAAATCACATAATTCACGCAGACAGATAAGGCAAATCCAGACAATTAAATCGGCAAATAAATATTTTCGCACAGTTGATCGTGGCCTGAAGATTTTGCTGTTTGTGGATATAAATGGCAGATGCTATCCAAGATGGGCAATATATATGTATGTACAAAAATAAATAAAACAAATTACATCGGCTGTTAGATATCTGTTTAAAAGCAAGGCTGTGCTAATAAATGCTGAGACTTGAAGAAATTTTCCTCTTTTTTATGGTATGCTAAACCTGTCTTCCTTTCCAAGGATTTGAAAGCAGCTTATATTTAAAAAGCTGCATTAGAAAATATTCACAATAATCAATATCAACATATATTCACCAGAATATCAGAGTTAAAAACAACTGAGCACCATGACTGGGAACAGATATTTCAAAGCAGTCACTTTTAACCCATTTTCCCCAGAAGGGAGCAAGGTTGATGCTGCAGTTCTCACCTGGCTGAGCTTTCCAGGGAAAAAGGGAATTTGAAAAATGGCTACAGCCTAAGAAATGAAAATCTGCCCAAATGTAAGCCACTGCCAAGTACTCAAAAATTTTACTTTTTAAATACATATTAAAATCTTATAAATTAAAAATGGAGCCAAGATGATAACAACACTTGCATTTTTGCGCTGGAGCATCTTAGTTGAAGAGAAACAGGATTTGTTTTTGCTAGAGCCAAATCAAAAATGAGACCAGGTTATGCAAGTAATCTAATCCTAACTTCTGGAATATGGTGAAATAATTCTAAGCCTTAAACATGCAGGGTCTTTTGGAGTAGACTAACACATGATAGAATAATGTCTGCTGAATGCTAAGAGGGCGCAAACCACACCCAGAACTTACTTTTCAAGAATTTCTTTCTGAAGATCTTGTGTAAAATCAAAACGTTTTGCAATTGACAAAAGCGATAGTGCAAACTCTGCACCTATAATGAAGAAGGATATATTAAATCAGGGTACTCTAAGCATCATAATCAGAACTGCAGCTCCCCTAATTGTACCCCTACTTCCTTTGGCATTCCCAGGCTCCTTGCTCCATCTAACATAAATAGGGTGCTGGCATGTTGCAAAATAAACTCCCTGTGCCGTACTGTCAAGAAAATATTCGGGCCCTGTGATTTTTATCTAGGGTATATTTGCTGTGTACATTTTGTCCAGGTACATTGGTATTTTTCTTTTACTTGTATGCAAATCAAGTGTCAGTAACTAGATTTTCTTTGAAATGAATATTCTGTTGCAATTTGTGACATCAAGTATGCAAATTATTATCCTCAGACTCTGTCTGTTTCTCCTATTCATTTTCTTAGCCAAATACTTGTTTCCAAGTCTCATCAGCATTAGCTACGTTGTTAATCAATCAATGACACATGCTTAAAATTCCAGATATGCTTATTGACCCATAGAACATCGTTTTAAAAAAATTAAAGCACGTCTACCCCAAACCCACAAAAGGAAGTAAGAGCATTTTTACCCTAGACTAATATTGCATAGAGAAAAGGTATCTCCCCAATGCTTGAAGAAAATACAGGTAGTCCTCAAGTTATGACCACAATTGAGCCCAAAATGTCTGTTGCTAAGTGAGACAGATGTTAAATGAGCTTTGCCCCATTTTATGGCTTTTCTTGCCTCAGTTGTTAAGTGAATCACTGCAGTTGTTAAGTGAGCAATCCAGTTGTTAAACGAATCTGGCTTTTCCATTGCTTTTCCTTGTCAGAAGGTGATAAAAGGAGTTCACATGACCCTGGGACATTTTCCATTGTCATAAATATGAGTCCGTTGCCAAGCGTCTGAATTTTAATCATGACCGTGGGGAACTGCAAGTGTGAAAAATGGTCATAAGTCACTTTTTTCAGTGATGTTTGTAACTTTGAACAGTCACTAAATGAACTGTTGCAAGTTGAAGACTATCTGTATTTGCTCACTAATGAATTTCTGCATTTTTAGGACTCGTAGATAGCTGACTAGCTAATTCATCTAACCAAC
Organism: Masticophis lateralis; assembly: GCA_030761175.1. NCBI lineage: Eukaryota > Metazoa > Chordata > Lepidosauria > Squamata > Colubridae > Masticophis > Masticophis lateralis. The sequence goes on along the minus strand of JAUDYJ010000002.1, from coordinate 135,954,281 downwards.
CATTCTGATGCATCAGGAAGGCACCATTGAGCTGTTTGGTGTAGTGGTTAAAGCACTGGGTTAAAAACTGGGAGACTGAGTTCCAGTCCCGCCTTTGACAGAAACCCAGCTAGGTAATTTTGGGCCAGTCACTCCCTCTTAGCCTTAGGGAGAAGGCAATGACAAACCACTTCTGAAATCTTACTAAGGAAACTGCAGGGATCAATCCAGAAAGTTGAAAATGACTTGAAGCGACCAAATATTTTAAAAATTGAGATGAACTATACTCATTTTCAAAAGTAAAAGAACAACAAAACAATGTACAAGTGGGTATGATTACAAGTTAAAGAGTAATAGGTTACCTTTGATTTTTTCAATTGCATTTCTGTAGACAATTCTAGCCAGTTCAGCATTAAGGATGTCCTCAGAAAAACTGAACTCACCCTACAAATCAAGAGAAAATGGTTCTTTTATGATTAACATTTTATTTCTTGGATTTTTACAGCAACTGGCCAAGGCTTCAGCAGCGACACTCTGGAGGGCCGTAATGTTTGCATAAAACAGGGAGGCCAGATATCTCCCAATGTCAGGATAACATCGCATGTGCATGTTATTTCTATGCTTCCAGTATTCAAAGACTTTGTGAGCTTTACCACCACAAAACCCATACAAATAAAAGCAGTGATAATAATAATAAAAAAAAACACTTCACCATTGTCTGTAAACATGAACACAATCGTCCTACAGGTAACCCACAAATGTAAGGCAACTTCAGGTTTCAAAAACCCTCAGCATCTTCTGGAATGAGGCCAGAATGGTTGCTGGGAGAAAACTATCCCAAAGGATTAGGGGTTGGGGTGGGGGGAGGTAACACAACTGAAAAGCAGTATCCCAGGCCCCCACTAATCTCAACTTCTTGGGTCATGGGACCAACGTTCCCATCTAGGATGAGCATATACACAGACCAGTTCTACTGGAGAAAGCAATCTTGAATGGACCTCAAGGCCAAGCCATTTAGAGTTCTGTAAGTGTCAAACCCAACATTTTGGATGATGCCTATATAACCCTAGTGACAATTCCTGCAGTGGAATTTGGGGGGAACTGCTCTTATCTATCAGTAGGCCAGCCATTGCATTCTGTACCAGCTGTGGCTTCTGAGTAGTTATTTTCATACCAAACGTTCTTTGCTGTGGAAAAGATATCAGTCCCTTCTGGAATGGAACTCTGCACAGAACAGAACTGCATTCTCTCTCTCTCTCTCTCTCTCTCTCTCTCTCCCCTCCCTCCCCCCTCCCTCTCCCTCCCTCCCTCTCTTTCTCCCCCCTCTCCCTCCCTCCTCTCTTTCCCCCCTCCCTCCCCCTCCCTCTTTCCCTCCCTCTTCCTCTCTCTCCCCTCCCTCTCTCTCTCTCGAGAAGGCCATCATAGAAATCAGTTAACTGAGCTGAGAACTGAAGAGAAATTCCAGACTGACTACATATGTTGAAAATTGGCACAGCCATTTTCTTTCCTTTGTCTTTTTTTTAAAATAAAGGTGATTTGGCAGAATTAAACCATACGTCATAATCCACCAAAGGAATAATCTTTAGTAGAAAGCCTTATGGCATTCTGATCTTTCTATCATACTCTGTCAAACTTCACCTATCATTCCTAATAAAAAGCAAATGGTGGTACAGAATCTTGAACGCTAATATTCAAGTACGTCCTAATCAATTCCATCTTTCGGTGAGATTCAAATCAAGGCATCATATTCTTCTTTCCCTGATATTAATTAGCATTGCCTTATATACCTCAAAAATCATGCCTGGAATTATGGGGGGATTCCAATGTTTCCATGTGGAATCAATTGCAATTGATTGGTGGGGCATTGACTGCAAATGGAAATAAATTTGCAATTGATTGGTGGGGGCATTGTTAAGAAAAACGAGTATCTCTTCTTTAAACAATATCTCTAACGTGGCCCAACAACAGCATTACCACATCTAATTGTAAGTCATGGTTTACCTTTCTGGTGCAGCTGCTTTCAATGAGCAACTGAAGGGTAGGAGAAAGGCTTTAAAAACAAAGGCCTGTCACAAAACTCCAATAACTTGCTAAGGATCAGACCCATACATCTTTTACAAACAATGTAAAACATTTTCTCCTCATTGGTTTTTGGTGCTTAGGTATTGGGAAGGCCATATTGTTTACCTGCTACAAAATCTTGGAATTGGATGGGTTCTAATTCAATGAAAGAAGAATCTAAAATAGATTTTTTAAAAAAAACCTGGTACATGTTTATACAAGTTATGACCTCTAGACGTGTATATGGAAGCAATGAAATGTGATCTCATTTGCATCCCACCTTTGATAACAACCACTGCCTACTAATAAAATCCTTCCACTGTTTATCTGCTGTGTTTTCACATTCCTGATTTAGCAATGAAAGGACATCAAAATTAGGCAAGTGAAGAATGTGAGAGAGTTTCTTCTTAGTCAGGCAATCTGCTTTGAAGCCCAGGTGTGCATGACCGATAGGCATTGTTGGATTCATTTATTAAACTATAGCAAGTGCAGGAAAGCACAGCACAAATATGCAATAATTATTCTCACCACAAACCGACACTTTAAATGTTTCCACTTGACAATTTAAATTAAATAAGTACCATGGAAAGAGAGAGAAATATTTTCGATAACAAACATAATGATTTCTTACTAAATCTATCTTTGCTTGCTCAAATTCTTTCTTCTCTTTCCTTTGCTTTTCTGCATGCATCAGCTCCATTCTAAAATACTAGGAAAAGGAAAGGGAAAGGGGAAAGGAAAAGAAAACGGGGAAGGGGAAGAGAATTAATAATGTATCAAGGCATTCAGCAATTACAAAGAACATTATCATAGCTTCCTGGATAAAAAGCAGTCCTTGTTAATACTGTGCTTAAAGCACTGTTAACTCAAATAGTCACATTCTTTAAGAATGATTGCAAGGACTCAAAATTATATATGCACCCCAACAACACTTTTGTCTTGATTAATTATGTCACTTTTGTGGACTGGCTCTTTCTCCAACTAACTGTCATTTAACCAGAAAAAGGCTTCAGAAAAAAATAACATAATTGAAAGACAGGAATACATCATTGTAATTTACCACTGCCAATAGCCTGCCATACATAGACAGTGTACATGGCGTTTGAATGTTAAGAGCATGAAGACAACCTTGAGGCATAACTCCAAATGGAATTGTTTTTTTGGCTGGTGGGATTTTTTAAAAAACCTAACATTTCTTCTGCATTTCCATTAGGCAAAGAAAAACATGGTTTTCTTATTTTTGCTAAAAAATATATTTTTCCATTATACGTATAGCAGCTACTAGCACTACCTAACCGTTACTGAGGCAATATAATGTGTGTATCTCTATTGGTACTATAGTGGAAGAACAATGATTGGATAATTGTCAAAAATACTCTTAAGCTGCTGTTAAGAATGGCACCGAAGACCATCTGGGTGACTTTGGGCCAATCACTCTCTCTCAACCCAACTCACAGCACAGATTTGTTGTTGTGGGGAAAATAGGAGAAGGAAGGTGGGCTGTTATGTTTGCCACCTTGAGTTGTATGTGAAAAAAAAGGTGGGATAAAAATCTTTTTAAAAAAAAATCTGTCTCACGTGACCACAGTCATGAATGTGAGACAATAAAGTTCCTTTTTCAGTGCTGTGGTAACTTTGAACAGTTACTAAATAAGGCAGTTAAGCAAGGTCTACTTGTACACCCAAGAATACCTTATAATCTATAACTCAAAAGATAAAATTTCCCAGCAAAGATGGACAACCCTGATGATATTTTATTCTTCGTGACCAGGAACAGATCATCTGTGTTTGTCCAATACGCTACTGCAGAAAGAGAAGAGAGGGAGAATCAGCTGCCTACCTCTTGATAAAGTTTAGGAGATTCAGGATGGAAACGCAATGCACGAAGGAACAACTGCCGAGCACTTTCTGATGACAGGCGGTCTTCCATCTCCCATTTTGCAGCCATGATCCACAAAGCTGATTAAGGAGACAGAAAAGATTATTTAAGACAGCCAATACAGTATGGGGCATCGAGCTAGAGGTCAACCCAAAAAGAAATGCTTAACCTTTGCTGTTTACCACAGCCAAGCAAGCATAGCCAAGAGGGAAGTTGTAACTCAGCAATGTGGGAAAGTCAGAGATTCCTATTCCATGCTAGATAACGTTACTATGATTCCTAGACAAAATGATGCATTGTATACCAGGGGTGGGTTCTAATTTCTTTTACTACCGGTTCTGTGAGCGTGGCTTATTTTGTGGGTGTGGCTTGTTGGTCATGTGACAATTCTTTAGGATTTAGCAGAGGTACTGATCTACCAGGCTTTTAACTGCTTGCAGAGCTGTACCGATCTACCCATTTATTTTTGCAGGCACTGATCTACTCATGTATTTTTGCAGGCACCGGTCTACTCATGTATTTTTGCAGGCACTGGTCTACTCATTTGTTTTCTTTTACCATTGATCAGCTGTAGGGTGGCCCTTTGAAGCTCCATGGCAAGAGTTTAAACAGGTTTTTTTCCCTCTAGCCATCAGCTGGGACTCAGGAGGCAGCAATAGATTGGGGGTGGGGCCAAATAAAAGGTAAGAATAATGCGGGGGGTGGGGGGCATGGGGGGAGGGCAGAATCGGTTCGGTGACGTTATACCGTCACTGCTACCGGCTTGGGAGAACCGGGCTGAACCAGGAGGAGCCCACCACTGTTGTATACCCAATTTCATATTTCAGCATGGGTCATGTATGTTTCATTTCTGTAACACCTTTAGAATAGAATAACAGAGTTTGGAAGGGACCTTGGAGGTCTTTTAGTCCAACCCCCTGCTTAGGCAGGAAACCGTACACCACTTCAGACAAACGGTTATCCAACATCTTCTTAAACAGTTCCAGTGTTGTAGCATTCACAACTTCTGGAGGAAAGTTGTTCCACCGATTAATTGTTGTAACTGACAGGAAATTCCTCCTTAACTCTAGGTTCTTTTTCTCCTTGATTGCTTCTTGTCCTACCCTCAGGTGCTTTGGAGAATAGCTTCGCTCCCTCTTCTTTGTGGCAGCCCCTGAAATATTGGAAAACTGCTATCATGGCTCCTCTAGTCCTTCTTTTCATCAAACTAGACATACCCAGTTCCTGCAACCATTCTTCATATGTTTTAGCCTCCAGTCCCCTAATCATCTTTGTTGCTCTTCTCTGCACTCTTTCTAGAATCTCAATGTCGTTTTTACATCCTGGCAGCCAAAACTGGATGCAGTATCGCATGTGTGGCCTTACCAAGGCATTACAAAATGGTATTAACGCTTCACGTGATCTTGATTCTATCCCTCTGTTTATGCAGAGGGATAGAACCCTTCTTGAAATACATTCATTCAAACCAGTTCTGCAAAAGCCAGAATTATCAAAAATTCTCATTGTGTGTGTGTAAAAAATGTGAAATTAAACCACATTTAAAACAATACAGGTAGTCCTTATTTATTTATTGGATTTATATGCCACCCTTATGGCTGGTCACTTAGCAACCGTTAAAAGTTACAAAGGACCACCCCAAAAGATACTTACAATCCAGTTCCAAAGTTCACATGGCTATAATCTACCGCAGATTTGCCAAAAGCTGGCGTTTACTTCCAGTTTGCAGCAAAAGAAGCCCCATGGTGAACAATACATTTTGCTTAATGACCACAGCATTCATTTAATAGAACCACCAAACATTATACATTATAACATTGGGTCTAGTTCCATAATCTGCTTTATGACTATCACAACCATAGGCTTCATTATAGTCACGAGTTGAGGCCTACCTGTAATTAAAAACATATCAGAAAAACCTCTCTCACCCCAGATATCCTCAACTTCATCAGCCAAATTCTGTTTGTATGTCCTAGGACTAGCAATTAAAAAGGTTCATGCTTCTTGCAAGAAGAATTATGGACATGGAGATAACCCATGTACCTGGTTTGTTGGGGTGAAGGGCTAACATGGAAGAAAACACCTTGCTCAGCTGTATTTTCTTGTTCTGTAAGGAAACAGAAAACATGATTGTAGTTAAGCATTTTAATATGAAACTAAATCATTTTCACTGCAGAGGATCTGAATTTTCTTGATCTAAGAGGAGTAGAGACAGATGCAAGCCTTCAATGGATTGAAGCAAGAATTGAACTCATTGTATCTACATTTCCCATAATTAAAATTGGGAATGATTGGGAACAATTAAATAGCACTAAATTTAGAAAGGAGAAGTAAAAGAAACAATATCCCTAACCATCCAGAAATGTACATATTCTCTTACTTCTTGGCAGATTGTATGAGTTAATTGACTTAGCTTAATTAACAAACAAACCAATTTTGACTCTACAATTTTCATATAGCAAAGACTCTCCAGCAATACTTTTGATGTAATTTCCAGAAGAGAAAAAGGAATACTTTACTAACAGCCTAAGTCCCACAAACGGAGTATCAAAATTAAGCATCTTGTCTTGAATGTCTATTTGGCCCACAACTGATGGTTTTGCTTCCTGCCCTTAACTAATTCCTTTGGAGACACAAAGCATTTTATACTGCAAATGCTATATTCAAGCTGCATATTCCAGTAAATGAGAACAGTGCACTGCTGTATAAAAATTAAAAGGAGGAAGCTCAGTTCAAACAATAAAGTACAAATTGATTACAAGAAAATTATATCCACTCACCCATTCCTTGCAAAATGCAATATGAGACAGCCACAGCTGAAGGTCATCCTGTTGAAGTGAGACAAAGGGAAAAGATATCAGCTGAGAACTCATGACAACTCGTTCATTCCAATGTTCTCTAGATCATCAGGAATTGGGAGGAAAAGAAAGAGGGAGGAAAAGGAACAAATAAAGCAAGCATTTTGAAATTGGAGATGCCTATACAGATACAAGTAGTCCTCAGCTTACCTACATTCGTTGAGTGACTATTCAAAATTACAGTGGTGCTGAAAAAATGAACGCTTCAAATAATATTTAAAGCTCCAGCCCCTGCTATCATACAATCACGATTCAGGCATTATAGCACCCTGCTTGTGATTATAACATCACAGGGAACTGTGTGATCACCATTTGCAACCTTCCCTGCCAACTTCTGATAAGGAAAGTCATTGGGGAAGCCTCCGGAAAGGTCACAAATTGCTCTGGTAAGTCACTCCTGCCTGTGTGACCTGCAGTGGATCTCCCCAACCCTTCCCCAGCCTCCCTTAACTCACAGGCAGCCTATGCTGGGCTTCTCCAGTCCTTCTCCAATATCCCTTGACTCATGTGTTGCCTGTGCTAGGCCTCCCAAACTCACTCCACCTTTCCGCAATTCTTACCTGGGACTCCTGCCACTTTTTTTCTTTGCACCCTAGGAGAGAAACATCTGCCCCTACCTAAGATTGAACTCTTAACCTTCAAAATGGGAGGCAAGAGACTTCGCCATTAGGCCACTACACCGCTCATGGAAAATGTCTAACAATGTTTAGAATCTATATAGAAATTGCTGTACTTTAAGGCTTCCCTTCCATGCTTCACCCAGGTCTTGCTGGAAGGCAATCAATGCCATGTAACACTCCACAAAATAACAAAATGAAATTAAACTGCAATTCTCATCGCTCCTGTCATTCTGGGGAGGGAGGGTATTTACAGGTAGTCCTTGGGTTATGATGGCAATTGGGACTGGGATTGACGATACTAAGTGATGTAATCCAGGAAGTCCCAGTTGCCTTCGTAACCCCAAGACATACAGGTGTTAAATGGAAAGCAGTGGGAGTCCCAGGTAAGGAGCATGGGAATGTCCCCCCAGGTGGGGGAGGTCCTTTGTTGGTTTCATGTAAATTGGGGAAGGATATGCTATAGTGCTACGCAAACACAGGGAGGCCAAGGGAAGACATGTGAGATCTGCACTAGTGCAGGGAGGCCAAGGGAAAGAGGGCATAGCAGAATGCGCAGGAAAGCAAAAGCGGAATTACCAGAGCAACTTGCAAATTTCTCTTGTCCACTTCCCCATTGATTTTGCTTGTGGGAAACTGGCAGGGAAGGTTGCAAATGGTGATTGTGTGACTATAGGACACTGCAACTATTGTAAACATGATTTGATTGAAAACACCTGAATCATGATCATGTGACTGCAGGGATGCTGCAATGGCCAGAACTCTAAGGACCAGTCGCAAGTACCATTTGTTCATTCACAACTTTAAACAGGCATTGAATGAGTGACTTGTAAGCAAGGACTACCTATATACCTGTATTATCCTGTGTCATATATTTTATAATGAAAAACAGGAAATTCAATACCAAAAACTAGATACAGCCACTCCTCATTTAGCAGCTACCATGTTTAGCAATTGTTCAAAACTACAATGGTAATAATTAAAAATAATCATTTTTCTGACCAATGAGCTTATTTACTTCCCAGCCAAATTTCATGTGCCTGCCAATAACACACACTGGTGAGCTGTACAAGAAAACTTTATCTAAATGAGACCTCATGAACCAGCCTTTGCATCCTCTCTTTTTCTCTGCAACATATTTGCTTTACAACAATTTTGCTTCTGAGATAAGAAATAAACAAACATGGAGAGAATGCACATGCTAATTTTTGATGTAGGTATCTGATTCACACATAAAGATGATTCTATTTGTTTATTTTAATAGTATCCAAAAATTAGAAAAAAGCAATTTCTGTAATAACAATAGGTTTACCTTCCATTTTGTTGTAGCACGCTTGAAAACGCCATGGATTCTTTGCACAATGGAATATTCAATCTCTTCTTTCTTAAATGAATATCCAATGCGCTAAAAGGAAAGAACAGATCTGTCACTGGTACAGATTTAAAAATCTCCATACGCTTTTTCAAATGATCAGTCCCTGGGTAACTTACCAGTCTTCGTGTTTTAATCAGTTCCAAGAGGTTGATTTCATACTGCGAGAAAAAAGATCAACAATAATTCAAGGATTACCATGCTGAATAGATTGTCACTGTCAAGTTTTACATTTTTAGCATTTCTAGAACGTATAACAGCTACAAGTGAAGCACGCTGCCAATAACACAAGCAATAAATCAAGAATTACTCTAATCCCCCAATCCAATAAATTAATAGCAGTCATTTTTGAATGCTGATTCTTAGGCAGCCAAGTACTATGCATACTAATGAAGGTATTTGAAAGATAGAGAGAAGCCCAAGATTTAGTGTCTTGGTCTTTCCTGGCAAGTACTAATACCACTTGGGAAACCCCAAAGTTTGCAGAAGGCTAAGAAGTAAATGGAATGAGGGGATCAACCAGCAGTCTCAAAAGATACTATGTGATCAACAGCCTGATCAAAAGTACAGGTAGTCCTCAACTTACAACAGTTCATTTAGTGACCTTTCGAAGTTACAACGGCACTGAAACAAGTGACTTATGATCATTTTTCACACTTATGACCGTTGCAGCAGTCCCCATGGTCACATGCTTTACACTGGGATGCTTGGCAACTGGTTCATATTTATGATGGTCGCAGTGTCCTGGGGTCATGTGAACACTTTTTGCAACCTTCTGACAATCAGAGACAATGGGGAAGCCAGATTCACTTAACAACCACGTTACGGTACTAATTTAACAACTGCAGTGATTCACTTAACGAATGTGGCAAGAAAAGTCGTAAAATGGGGCAAAGCTCACTTAACAAATTTCTCACTTAACATAAATTTTGGGCTCAATTGTGATCATAAATTGAGGACCACCTGTAATTCACACTGTAAGATGTAGTTGTTACCCCCATTTATAACCATTCGGAATTCTAAAATAAAGAAATGTTATCAATTCAGCTTTTATTGAAATGTATTGTTCAGGTTACTCATCTGCTTAGATCCCCATGCTTTGCTTGTTTTATTAAATTTATATACTGTCCATGTCCCCAAGAGATTCTCTACTTAACTGCTTCCCCAAAGGGGAAGCAGGGGAGAAGATAACAAGGTCTACCCATCATTCCCTTGCAGGGAAGCTTTGTTCCGCTTTCCTCAATCTACTTCCATCAGTCTGCAGCGTGGCTCATTTCTATGAATGAATGTACATTTTCTGTATCCCTCTCCTAATAAACATATTTAATGTAATATCATTTTTCCCAATTAATAATCTATTAGGCCTGCCACATCCCAAATAATCTATTTTTATAAGGAAGGATCATAGCTGAGTGACAAGTAATCTCTTCATAAGCTCCCAGTGAAATACCTCTAGGTAGGACTGAAAGCCTGGGGAATAGTAACGCTAAGCAATATTCAGCAAAGTGGGTCAATGGCAGGTTTCTTACATTTTTAACACACCTACAGATCTTGCTGAATTCCAAACAGTCCTAGCAAACATGGAATCAGAATCAAAGTCAACAACAATCTGATCGGTCACACATTACCCACTCCAATATAGCTGCTTTCTCCTATCTCCTATCTTCATGCATGTATAGACAGTCCTCACAATCACAACTGAGCCAAAAATTAATGTTGTGACACATTTGTTAAGTGAGTTTGGCCCAGAGGTGAAATGTAAAATTTGTTACTACCGGTTCTGTCGGCGTGGCTTGGTGTGGGGGGGTAATGTGACTGGGTGAGCATGGCCAACTTTTTTTTTTAACTTTTCAAAGCATTTTTTCTAATGCTTTGAAAAGCCTCTGCTGATCAGGCAACTCAGCTGGAATCGTCAGAGAGGCTTTTTAAAAAATGCCTCTCTGCTGATCAGGCAACTCAACTGGGATTGTCAGAGACTTTTCAAAGCATTTTTTTTACCACCTCTTCGGCCAAGAGCTTGCAGACAAAAAATGCTTTGAAAAGCCTCTGATGAACCCAGCTGAGCCATGTGATCATCAGAGGCTTTTTATTTTTTACTTTTAAAAGCATTTTTTTGTCAGAAGAGATTGTAGAAAAAAATGCTTTTAAAAGTTAAAAAAAAAAGCCTCTGATGATCGTGCAGCTCAGCTGGGCGGGTGTGTGTGTGTGTCATGCAGGGATTTTTGCTACCAGTTCTCCGAACTACCTGCCGTCATCGCTACTGGATCGAGTGATCTGGTCCGAACTGGCAGCATTTCACCCCTGATTTGGCCCCATTTTACAATCTTTCTTGCCACAATTGTTAAGTGACACACTGCAGTTGCTAAATTAGCAACAGGGTTGTTAAGCGAATCTGGCTTCCCAATTGACTGCTTGTCAGTAGGTTGCAAAAGGTGATCACGTGACCTTGGGACACAGCAACGGACTTAAGCAGGAACCAGTTGCCAAGCATCTGAGTTTCGATCACATGACCATGGGGATGCTGCAACGGTCATAAGTGTGAAAATGGTCATAAGTGATTATGAGCCCTGGTGACGCAGTGGTTAGAATGCAATACTGCAGGCTACTTCTGCTGACTGACTGCAATTTGGCAGTTTGAATCTCACAAGGCTCAAGATTGACTCAGCCTTCCATTCTTCCAAGGTCGGTAAAATGAGGACCCAGATTGTTGGGGGCATTGTGCTGACACTGTAAACTGTTTAGAGAGGGCTATAAAGCACCGTGAAGCAGTATATAAGCCTAAGTGCTATTGCTAAGTCACTTTTTTCAGTGCCATTGTATCTTCAAATAGTCACTAAGTGAACTACTGTAAGTCAAGAACTACCTGTATAGACCCTTCATCAATTATTAACAAAATTTGCTTTTAGAGCAACAGGAGGCAACATTCCTTCAAATTTCTGACAAACCAAGCATTTGTGCACAAATCAATGAACAAGCTGCAAATATAGGCAATAGAAAAATGTTGAAATGTTTACATACAATAGAGAAGCTGGAAAATGGATCAGTATGTCACATACACACTTGAAAGTTGTGCCTTCAAGTCATTTTGGACTGAACCCATGCAACCTGCTCCCTGCACTTTTCTTGGCAGAAGTTTTCAAAAGTGACCTGCCAGTTTCTTCTTTTTAACATGAGAAGTGACTGGCCCAAGGTCACCTGCTGGCTTTGTGGCTAAGGAAGGACAAGACCTCCTAGTTTCTAACCTGATGTTTTAACTACTGCAGCAAAGTAGATCCATATGCTTACTGATTATACTATGAACCTGCTAGCCACTGATACTTGCAATCAATATTCTGTAAGCATTTTAAATTCTTCTTTTTTTTGCAATTTGAAATTATGATGGAAGAGAAATAAAAAGAAAGAAAAGTGTTATGTAAAAAAGCATTGAGATAGACCCTTCTTTCATTTTTTCTCATGCTTCCTTTCCTTTTCTAGATGCATTCTGAATTTAATTCAACTTATTAAACCTGTTTTGGAGGAAGGAGGAAAATTAAACCTTGGCAGGGGAGTGCTCCTTTCTGAGCTGGAGGCTCTGAAAGCCAGGGCCAGTCAGCTATCACTTCAAAGGTAAGGAAGGATTGCTGCCTGCCTTCTGTCCCAAGCTTTCCCAGGTATAAATTAGCTGCTTTGGCTTAAGTCAGCAGTGATGCTTGCTTGGTGCTACTGCAGCACAGACTGAATCCCTGCTCAGTCCCTGGCAGTACCAAACAACCCGCACAGATATCTTAAGATGAGGCAATAAGTTGTACAGGACTCGTTGCAAGTTCAGAGTTTTACATGCCTAATTATTATCATTCTTCAAATGTAATGTTGTGTGCCCTCCACTTTTACTATGTATATGTGTTTCCTTAGTATGCATGGACATGCATGCACACCTTGGAGGGAACAAAGCTGGTGGTGATGAATATTATGAGAATAAAGTTCAAAACATTCTGGCGGGGGGGGGGGGTTTGGGAAATTATTTTACTGCTGCACTGAAGATATAGAACAGTGATGGCTAACCTTTTTGCCATCGCGTGCCAAAAGCGGGGGGAGCACGAAGGGGTTGCGCGGACATGTGCCCACACCCATAATTCAATGCGCCCCGCTCCTGCGGATGTGACCCCACCACGCTCCCCCACTTTTGGCATGTAATGGCCCAGTGGGCTTGGTAGGCCCATTTTTTGCCCTCCCCAGGCTCCATAGGCTTTCTTGGAGCCTGGGGAGGACGAAAACGGTCTTCCCCACGCCCCTGGAGGCTGGAAACAGCCTATTTCCCGCGCCCCCAGAAGGTCTGAAAATCAGCTGACTGGCATGTATGCATGCTGGAGCTGAGCTAGGGCAACACTCGCGTGCCCACCGATATGGCTCCGCGTGCCACCTGTGGCACGCATGGCATAGGTTTGCCATCACGGATATAGAACTTTGTTGCAGCCAAGATCAGCAAAGTTATGAATACCGCAAAATTTGCGATTGGAGTCATTTGCCTTAACAAGACAGGATGCAATAGAGTTCTGAAATAGGTCAGAACCTACAGATATTGCAGATTATGCAAGAAAAAAATTTAGAGCTGAGAATATAGGATATAGGGTCTCCTGCCTGAGCAGGTGGTTGGATTAGAAAACCTCCAAAGTCCCTTCCATCTCCGTTATTCTGTTATCAATATAGGTAGTCCTCAACTTACAACCATTTGTTTAATGACCAGTTATTACAATGACCAGTTAATGACCAAAGTTACAATGGCAGTGCAAAAAGTGCAATTTTTACACTTACAACTGTTGCAGCATTCCCATGTTCACATGATCAACATTCGGGTGCCTGGCAACTGGCATGTATTTATAACAGTTGCACAGGTCATGTGATCAACATTAATCTTCCCAGCCAGCTTCTGACAAGCAAAATCAATGGGGAAAGCCAGATTCACTTAATGACCACATGATTCTCTTAACAACTGTAGTGATTTGCTTAACAATTGTGACAAAAAAATTGTAAAATGGGGCACAACTTACTTAACAACTGCCTTGCTTAGGAAAAGAAATGTTGGGCTCAATTGTGGTCATAAACTGAGGATTACCTGTATGCATTCTCCCTACTGATCTCCAAATTTCTAAAAAAAAAGTCATGCAAAATAGCCCGAATTTTCAATGGTTCCTCATTTTCCTAAAACCTCATGAAATGTAATTTATTTCAATTATGTTTTATATTTTCAAAAATTTAAATGTTTTGGGAGGTTCCTGTGACATCATCTGAACTAATGGAAAGACTGTTTACCTTTCCCCCTAAGTAACATTTTATCGCATCCCATTGCAGGTTCACTTTAAAAAAGAAACAATTTGAAGTAGTTAGAGGCAGAATAAACAATGTATCATAAATGTATTCATATCAACAGATAAAAATACACAGAAAAAGATCTGTGTGAGAAAACTACCTGTATATAACTAATGAAGTCCTTCTTATGAAGTGCTCTCCGCTGTATCTTATATTCAAGAGCTGAGACCTTCTTAATGACAGCCCTGCAAAAATGAAGGCAGAATTCTTTCGTAAATTATGATTCATATTAATAGTAGTTTTAACTGTTCGGTCGTGTCCGATTTTTGGCAACTTTATAGGCAAATGCTCTCCATGCTACCCTGTCAAGCACAGCTTCTTTCAATTGTTGGAGCTGATGCAATTTTTTTTTATGCAGCCAATTCCCCTGGACAAGTTGTAGCGTAACATAGATGGAAGATGGAACGGTACCCACATATAAACACAAGTAGTCCTCGACTTATAGCAATTCATTTTGTGACCGTTCAAAGTTACAATAGCACTGAAAAAAGTTACGTGACTGTTCACACATACAACTATTGCATCATCCCCATAGTCATGTGATTCAAGTGCTTGACAGATGGTTCACATTTATGACAGTTTCAGTGTCGGGTGGGGGTGTGATTATCTTTTGCAACTTTCTGACAAGCTAAGTCCCTGGGAAACCCAGATTCACTGAACAACTGTGTTAATAACTTAACAACTGCCGTGACTCCATTAACAACTGTGGCAAGCAAGTTCGTAAAATGGGGCAAAACTCCCTTAAGCGTCTCACTTATCAACAGACATTTGGGGCTCAATTGTGGCCATAAGTTGAGGACCATGTGTATATATAGGACTTTTAGGATGTCCAGCAAGAAGCCTTTAAGAAGCCTCCCTTAAAGTGGTCTTATGCATTTGTATTGGGACTAAAAGAAATGCCAATCCACCTGGAAGACACAAGATTGGAGAAGGGGGCATAAAGCCACCCTTGCGATGGTTTATTCTTAATCAGAAAGGTGTCACGGCAATGTCCACAGGAAAAAAATTGATTACAGAATGATAGATGTCAACTGGTGCCAAGTTTTTGGAGATATCTGTAACAATTTTTGGAAAAATACATTTACACACATACTTACCGGCTCTCCACTCATGTAAATTAGGGAGTGACCCTAACGGTTTGAGATCATGTATTTTCATAACAGGGATGTTATTATTGTCAGTATTAATATTAATATTTTAATATTATTAATAATAACATTAATATTAATATTATTATTGTCAGTATTATTTTTAATTTATTGTATGTCTATTGCTGGTCGATGACCGTGATAAAGTTTATATTCTACTCTTAATCAGAAAGATAATGCTGCAAGTAGAAGCGTCTAGGGTCTCCTTCTAGCTTCCCCCCCTTCCCCACTCCCCCCAAATCATGCTTTCGTTTCTTCCCACCCTTCCCTAGTTATTGTGAACGCCCCGCTTCCAGACCTCCGCTTTTTACCTGACTTCCTTACGAGTGAACAGCCCGACTCTCTCCAACTGCTCTAGCTCCGGAATTCGGTCCTCGATGCGTTCTTCAATCCTCTCAGCCATAACCAGCAAAAAGCGAGAAGCTTAGCAATAAGCCGAACCGAAACCCACGTGGACCGCTCGCCCTCCGCTTCCTGTAGTGACCAGCCAGCTACCTCGAAGGGCTGGGCCGCTCCTTTCCCTTCCGTCTAAAGCGGCGCGGGATTCCCGATGCTTCCACCTTGCGGCTCCTGGAATAATTGCAGCCTTTCTGGTTTCGGACAGGGGGAAAAGAAATAACAGGGATACGCCGTCTGTGCTGCATGTTGGCTATAAGTTATTAGGAAGAAGAAAAATACTTGTTTCAAAGAATGGCAGTAAAATTCGAAATGGGAACAACCCAGCTCTACCTTCCAGGGTAGTTATCTGTTTGGGATCGAGGAGATTTTTGTGGTCCCACCAGGGCTTGGATTTGGGACTTTCTGTGTACTATTAACAGAATTGAGTGTGTGTGAGGGAATCGATCATTAATGCTTTGCTTTAGAAAACTCGCTTTCTTAACAGGAAGAAAATGGCATACCAGTGAGATGTTTTCCACTTCCAGCTTTGTGTTTCTGGGTGTCAAAACCCCGTTTGGTTTATGCACTGCTGCAGTTGTAAGCTAGGAGCAAACGTTGCAGTCATTGTAGTCAATTTATCTCATGATAGAGAGAACCAGAAGGAACCCATGCCAGGTAAAGCAGAATAAAATCCATGTTGGTTGTCTGAACCTGTTTGAGGAAGATAAGCAAGAGGCCTTCTGATCATATAAAACACAGTATGAGAAAGTACTTGGACAAACCAATAGCCACAGAATTTTAATACAGGTAGCCAGCGATTTATACCACAACTGAATCCAAAATTTCCATTGCTAAGCCAGTCAATTGTCAAGTGAATTTTGCCTCATTTTATGACCTTTCTTGCCACAGTTGTTAAGTGAATCACTGCAACTGTTAAATTAGTAACACAGCTGAAAATTCAGCACCTGAATTTTGATCACAGGGATGCTGCAACAGTCGTAAGTATGGAAAAAGTCATAGGTCACTTTTTTCAGTGCTGTTGTAACTTCAAACAGTCACTAAATGAATGGTTTAGTGGTCAAGGACTATCTATGTATTTTCCTGCTGTTTCGCTGTTTCACTGATTCAAGTGGCCACATTACTTCCACAATAATAAATTATCCATAATTAATATGATTAACAACTATCCCAATTCAATAAACATTTTTTCCATTATTTATTTACTCATAAGTTTTTGTAATGCCAGATATGTATATGTTTTCTGTGTAATATTATGCAACATGCTTCACTAAATTTGTTTAATGGTTTATATTCATATGTTTTCTGTATTATAATACACCGCAATGCCAGCCAACTGGCCACTAAAACCATGTGTAAAAACTTGTCAGAATTTTAACAATTCCACAAAGGAGGTATAGTTTTCATCATAGCAAAGTTGAAACCATTCTATATGATCCATAATTGTTAGAAAGAAAGCAATACAGGCAGAACAACATAATCTTAAAAGTGTTCCATTCTCAAAGTTCATAAAAGCAAATTGCTGAAACAGAGACAATGAGCAACAACCAAGAAATTGAAAATGCTGGGACAAATATATGAATGATGTTATATAATATCTAAATATACCTGAGAACTGAGAAGAATATTCTGCTTCTAGATATCTTAACACAATTAACATTATGGACTGTCAAAAGTATTCAGACCTGAGTAACAAATGCAGTGTATGTAGCAGGCAAGAAAGAACTTGATTTGTAAGAACCCTGCTCAGTAGATTTGGAATGCAAACTAAAATGCAACTTGACATGTCTTTTGTTCCTGCCTTCTTCAGAAAATCTCCTATAAATGTTTCCCATGTGCCCTTAAGTTCACCATTTGAACATATAACAAAAAATTAATAGGGTGAAGGATCCTTTTTTTTAAAGTAGCAGAGACTAAGGTCTTAGACAAAAAGGAATAATGAGTAGATGGCAGTAGCTGTTCTTCATTCATTATTGTTATTACACTGTTTTAACCACATATTAATTTTAGAATAGTTTTTTTTATCTTGGGCAAATGTATCAAGACCTATATGATATTTACAGTACAAATTCTTGTAAAGTACATCTGTCTGCTGCTCTAAACTTCAACCAAAATATGGTCCACAGTCAAATAAATATGAATTATCTGTATCAATCTGCATCAGAATGATCAGTTTAACCCATTTGAATGTAATATAAACTATTTCAAGACATCGTATTTTATATTAAGAGAAATAAAAAGTTAACTATTTTTCCAGTACAAGAATTAGTGGCCCAATATCCCTAAATAATCACATAAACAGAGTTCTGTTATTGCCTAGTATCTTCTTTATAAAATCTCCTTGTGCTTCAAGAAGAAACATCAGGCAATCTCTAGTCAAAACATGCTTCACTACCAACAGCAGTTTCAAAGAGGCAATACTAAAATACTCTAAAGCAGTAAATGTATGGAAAAAAATATTCTAGAAAATGATGTGTCTTATTTAGTTAAACTAGCAAGCTTTGTGTTTATATCAGCAGCAATTTATAACACAAGTTTTTGAATTTTTATCCTGACAAATAGCTAGGTCCAAAAATTGAGGGATTTTTCTCCTTTTGAAGAGACTAAATTTCAGATCTTTCATAATATACTACTATATATTAACAACTTGAGCATGATTTTTTATGAGTCATCTTTCTTATTATTCATTCAGACCCAAAATTAACTGTGCCTTGGTTCCATCTGGAGGACAACTATGTAGGCGAATCATTTTCTATAGGTTATGACGTCAATTTTCCCTTAAATACCAATCAAATATCATTCATGTATTAACTGCTGAAATACAGGATGCAATCTTATAGCTATTTAAATGAGTGCAGTTTTCACTGAATTCAGTAAAATGTACTTGTAAGATTTTATCTCTCATATTAGCTACAAATGAATTAAGCCAGAGACCTGTAATTTTAACTATTCATTAATATTAATTTATATTAGAAAATTTCATGTTGTTAATCTACATGGAAACAGTAATTTTTCCCTCTTGCTCCTAAACCTTTAACTTAAATACTAAGTTGCCAATTCTATCCTTTTCACTATAATTCCCACTTAAGTATCTAAAATTAATCTTCCAATTCCAATACCAATAAAAGACCTGTTATGTAATTGAAATAATGAATGTTTGGAACTTTCCCAACGTCTGGGAATTTCCATGGAAAACAAATTTTTAGTATCAATACGTAAGTTAGTTGATTAGTTTTTTTTACATTGGAGAAAATGGAAATTTTTGAGTTAGACTCTCACAATATCAAGTCAAGACAGCTGGTTTGCTGTAGTGTGGGGGTTAAGACAACAGGATAAAAACAAGCATACAAAGCCAGCTGGATGACCTTGAGCAGTTCTTTCTCGGCCCTGGGAAGCAGATAAGGACTTCCCATGTCTGAAAAATCTTGGCATGAAAACTAGTCCAGGAATTAAAAACTGTCTCAAAGGAACACACATTAAAAAAGAAAAAAAAACCTCATTGGTTTCTAAAATGGATGGTAAAAAGGTGCCGAATCAGGCAGATGGCATATTTATTTCTTGGAAATCTATCCCACCTTCCTCCAAGAGCTCAAAGTGACACACACTGCACCTCCTACACTAATTTTTTTTAACAAGTCAATGAGGTAAATTAGGCTGAAACAAATTGTCTGAAGACTCAGCGATTCCCTCAGGCAAGTATGGACTGTAGTCCAGCCTCTTAAAAACTAGACAATGATAGGTGACATTTATTGTATTACAAGCTTGATCAAAACTGTTTGCTGCTTTTATTTCTTATCATGTATTAACTGCAGTCACTCTAGGTAAGAGGTCCATTGAACACAACAAATTTATTAAGGAGCACAGTAAAAACATCTGAATGTTTATTATGCGGGTATCCAAAAGCTCAACCCTGTTGACAATTTAATTTCATAAACATAGTGAGCAATGCATCCATCGCTTCCATAGAATTTCACTACGATAAACTCAAAGCATAGCCTGCATTTGTTTTTTATTTACTTTTTATTTAATCTTCCAATGTGTTTGTTTCATACTCTAAAAAGAACAGTTACTTTATGGTAGTTTGATCATTATCAATAGTTCCCTCGCACAAGACAGAAATTACATCCTTTTAACAATTTTGTGACATGTAGTTGTTTTATTTAAATTTGCATTTGGGTTGTGTCTCGGAGATCTTGTGAGGAGAAACATTTTGCACCTTTCAAGCTTCGTAGCATCAATGTTAAGGAATAACCTTTACATATAATGTCCATCACTTTTGAAGGTTAGAAAGGGCTCAAAAGATTATTTTTTTCCCCCGCTCAGCGTATTTTTGTTTTCACCAGACAGTGAAAGGAAAGACGCATTAAACGCTATCCTGCAACTAGAATATGTTCGCAACAGGGAGTGGAGGGAGAAAAAAAGACGATCATCGATCGTTCCCAACGAGACATTAATTTCTACTGGTAGAATTTGACCAAGAGGTAAGATCTCAAAGATGGCACCCCAAACTACCCTCCCGCAGCACGTGTAGGACCAGCTCTACTAGCGCGTGATCGCTTTTCCGCGCGCTCAGATTTTCAAAACCGTTCCGCGAGACACGGACGGACTTTCCACGCCGCCGTTGCCGCCGCTTCTCTTAGCAATCCGACACGCGTCGCTGGTTCAAAGAAGAGCAAACCCAGACCTCCAAGTCGCGTTCTTTCCCATCATGCACTCCGGGACCGGGGCCGGGGGGGGGAGGAGGAAGGAAGAGACGAAGCAGCAACAGCTTCGTTTTCCCGCGAATTCAGTTCAAAGGAAGAGCGAGGGGGAGGGGAAAAGGGAAGCTCCCGGCGGTGAAGCGCGCGGTCCAACCAAACTCTTGCAGAATCATTCTGCCGTCATGGCTGGGCGGGATCTCCGTCGGCCAATAAAGCGGGACGGCGCCATCGCGGGAGCCAGTAGGAAGGCGGCGGAGGGGGCGGGAGCGGCGGTGGCGGCGCCGTCGGGTTTGGCTGGGCGGAGAGGGCGCTTGAGGAGAAACCGAGTGGGGCTACTCCGAAAGAGTTGAAGCGCTTCCACTTCCTCCTCGCCACCTCACCTTCGCGAGCGCTCCTGCGCCCTTTTCCCCTCTCGCGGTCGGTCCGCACCTGCCGTCCAGCTCCCGCCCCGCAGGAAAAAGGCCTCATGGCTCCTCAAAAGCACGGCGGTGGCGGCGGCGGCGGAGGAGGAGGCGGCGGGGGCAACGCGGGGCCCAGCTCAGGTGCTCCGAGCGGAGGGGGAGGCGCCGCCGCTGCTGCCACCGCCACGGGCGGAGGCGCCGGCGGGAGTTTCGGCGGCTTCACCTCAGCCGCAGCGCCGGGCGGCAAATCCGGCGGTGCTGTTGGAGGAGGAGGAGGAGGCGGCGGTGGTGGAGGCGGCGGCGGCGGCAGTTATTCCGGCGGCGGCGGGGGTTCGTCGGCATCTTCCGCGGCGGCCGGTTCGGCGGCGGCCCTGCCCCCGGTGAAAAAACCGAAGATGGAGCAGATCCAGGCTGACCACGAGCTCTTCCTTCAGGCCTTCGAGAGTGAGCGTGGGCTCTGGTGGGGGTGGGAGGGAATGAAGGACCACGGCAACCGCCGCTTTCTCCCCCACCCCGCCGCCCCAAGTCGCGCCGCAGGAGCGGGGGCAAGGCGAGCTAGATGGCAGCCACGGCGTTTGGCTCCCCGCGACCAATCGGGCGGGAGTCGCCGAGGTGCTTTTCCAAAAGAGGCAACTGGACTTTCTTGCCTTTTGGAGAAGCACCTTGGAGGAAAACGGCGACCTGGATGTTTGGAGACTCTTCGCGGACCTTTGGGCGGGAGGTAGTTGCTGGAGGAAAAAACTGCTGCGGCTTCTGTGTCTGGTTTGTCAGTTCGGGAGGACTCTTTAGGGGAAACTCATGCCTTGCTAATCATTTTCGTTAATGAGCCAGCGGCACGCAAGCACGCCCACTCCGGGAGCCTTTCGGGAGCCGTGGGATTCCGCACCGCGGTGTAGAGTTGCGCTTGGGGTCCCCCTCTTTCTCTCTCAAAGGGATGGAGCAGAGCGGGGTGTTGTGTGGGCGATACTTGTGTTGTTTCCAGTATCGTCTTCCTACCCCCGAGAATCCTTTAAGAAATAGAAATATAGGTGTTTTTTGTACAGTAAAGCGATTTAATGTACTGAATGCGGCCTTAACAGTTCGTTTGTAAGGTGTTGTAATTAAGGTTATAGTCCGGTGCATGAGAAGTGGATTGTAGAGGTTGATCCACACTCCTGAACTAAACAAAAAAAAAAGAGTAACTTGTTAAAAGAGCATTGTAGCATGTTAAATAGATGGGTGAGTATCCAGTGTATGATACCTTATAACATTGACATATAGTAGCCAAAATATGGGAAGATTGGTTTTTTTAGTTGACTAGTTTTTAGACCTAAACAACTCCAACTATTAGAACAATTAACAACTTTGATTGTTAATCAAAGTTGTTAATTGTTAACAGTTTAGTTTGTAAATAATATATTAGGTGATTTGTGCAAACTAGGCTACCATGCTGCTATGCATAATGTGATCTATAAACCCAGCTTGGGTTTTGAAAAGTTTAAAATACTTAAAATTGTTGTCAGAATCTTTGTTTTCCTCCTTATGTTCATTACTTGGCTCCTCTAGCTGTTGTACCACAGGTTCCAATACACATGCTCTTATTTCCATATAAATGTTACTAGTGTATGTTAAGGTCCCTGATTGTCTGCTGTACAGTAGGATAGTTACCAACTGTGGTACCTTTCTGTGACTTCAAAATGCAACTGGATTTTCTTGGTGGATGTTCTTTTTAAAAAAATATTTCACTTCTCATCCCAGAATTTAGAATTGAAGAAACTTCTTGGATAAGAAGCGAAACTTTAAAAAAAAGCAACCCAAGGAAATCCAGTTGCCTCTTGGAAAAATAAAACCACCTTTGGGACAACCATGACACTGGATGTTTGAGAATCTCCACAGACTTTCTGTGATCTCTGCAACAAAGTGATATTGATATTTATTAGGTACCATTTGAAAACACTTATCTCATATTTGAAATATATATGAACACAGGTTTGATATGAGTGAGAATGTTTTATGAATGAGTTTGTAGTGCTTATACAAAAGCTAGTGAAGTCTCAGATTAGCAGCTTTGAGTAAAGAATATTTCATTTTTTTCCTCACAGAACCAACACAAATATATAGATTTCTACGTACCCGCAATCTTATAGCTGTGAGTAACTATTCATCTTTGTCTAACTTTGTAGATTCTCTCATGTCAGCATTGAATTGATTTTTTTTTCCGTTTTCTGTTGCAGCCAATATTCTTGCATAGAACTCTCACTTATATGTCTCACAGAAACTCCCGAACGAATATTAAAAGGTAACTTAAGCAGTAATTAAAACAAGGGCTTTGTTTTCCAATAAGTGACAAAATAGTATATGGGTCTTGTCAATAACTGTCATTGAAGCTGAAACTAAAATTTTTCTGATCTACATAATGAGATGGACTTGATAGAGGCATTTATCCAAAGGAAATTTTACATGTATTGCTTGTTTGATGTGCCATATTTTATGTGATAGTTTTGGGAATTTTGTCTAAGTGATTTATTTATAAATTAACACAATTCCAGTAATCAAGACAGGTAATTCAAAGTGCTTGCTGAATAACAAAAATGTTGTGCATTAATTATTTTTTGCATATTTATAACAGTAGTTTTCTGTTTCATTGTGGCTAATTTTTAAACATTTTAAAAGTTTATCTGGCTATTTTAAAGTAAGCATTTCTAACTATTTTTTAATGAGTTTAATGTATTTTAGTGGGTTTAATTTTCTTTAGATTCTTTGCAGTATGGTATTAGTAAAAGGCTGTAGATATTTTGTAATTTACATGGGATTAACGATGCAGTTCCATTTAAATAAATAAGGTAACATGTTCGGCAATGATGAAAAACATATAGAGATTATAATATCAGAAGACACTGAAGTAATGGGATATATTTAGTAGGGAAAAGGCTACAGTGTGAATTCAAACGTAATAGACAGGTGTCTGATTAAAACTATTTCTGGCAATTTAAAATTAAGACTTTCACACTGTTGTGACTGGACAAAATTATGTAGACACATTCGAGCGTGACTTAATGGCTGCTGGTGCAAGGTAGTACACAAAGTTTTAACTATGAATAATTCTGATCTATTTTTTGGATTAATTTCTAATATTCAGTGTAACTGAAACTTTATTAGTGACTGCTGTGGTTGGATTGTAATAGAAGGAAAATATGTGACTTTAATTTTTTTTTCCTGAATCTTTGTTTTCATACTTGGAGACTAATATCTTGGAATATTTTTCCCAATATTGAGACTGAGTCCATTTATTTTATTGAGCCATAATTTTTTGTTTTTAATTTGTGCCATATGTGATGTATAGATTAATATAATTATCACTCTTGAAAGTTTTGAAGGTATTTTAAAAAACATTATTCATGAGTGTTGATATACATTAAAGTATTATCCAGCTTGTAGTGCTGTAACACAATTATTTCACTCTGCTTCAAAAGTGCTTCATGATTAATATACCTCTCCTTCTATTGTGTGGTATACTCTGAAAGTATTTGTTAGGGAGAATCATAAATTATTTCAATCCAAGGGTCTCTACTCTGGTTTAAAATATATTTTTAAGTAATTATTTGACTTGCAAGCAATCAAATCAAAGATGCTAGATAGTGAAGCTATTATAAATTTAATAACATTTTATTAGATTGTTTTTAACAGAATAAAAGGCAAATGAAAATAAAAAGAAGTGCAGGAACAAAAGAAGGAAAATAAATAAAGGAATATATAAACTTCTTTATATAAACTTCTACAAATCATCTTTTCAAAAGATAGTTACAATATTGTCTCTTCCCCCTTTTAGATGATATACAAATCTCTTCAGCTCTTCATTTTATCCAAGTCCACTTTAATCTTCAAATCCATGAATCATCATTTCATTTCTTCTTCTTTCAACAAAAAGTTCATATAAGGTTTCCAATCTTTCAAAAAAGTTTTTTCCCTTTGATCAAACACATCAGCTTTGCCATTTCTGTGAATTCTGACATTTTCACAATGTCTTTCTCTACTTTGAGATTTCATTATTTTTCCATTGTTCTTCATATAATAACCTTGCTGCAGTTATCATATACAGAATCTGTCTACTTTAAGTCTTCTCTAATTCATTGTCTATAAATCCCGATAAAAAGTCTTGTTTTATACATCAGAAAAATTGATACCATAGGTATCCTGCTGAATTTTTGAAAGCTATTTATTGACATACTTTTTTAAAGTGTTTTTAAATAGTTATGGGAGATACAACACAAAATAATGCAATAAACATCTGTATTGAAAATGATTAGTTTAACTAGCCATGTTCTTTAAAATATTCATAAATGATTTTTATCCTGTAAATTATTTTTATTCTGTGAAGTAAGTGTAAGATGATACTTCATAATTAATGAATTAATACAAGGTAGTTATTACCAAAATAAAATTAAAAGACCCTCACTGAAATAAAACTTCCTTTGTAAATGACAAATTGGAAATGAACTATTCCTATATATTCCTCTATAGGGAAGTATTATAAATTTTGAACACTGTGGTTAGAAGATCAATTCAACTTACCTTAAATAGCAGAGAAACAGAATGCCTTGACTAATAGAATGGGTTTTAATAAGATTTCAGTGCTTTTTGGTTCTACATTTTAGGATTTAAGTCAGCACCTTTTAACCTAAAAGTTGGCAAGTACTGTATAACAGATGAAAAAGAGATGATCTCTTAGCTTCTGCTAGAATGTACCATTCTAGTTTTTGGAGTGATTGCACAATAGCCTATTATAGTGACCTAACCTGATCATGATCAAAATATGTCAGGTGACTGTATGACTCGTACCATAGCTCGCTTATCATTATATTTGTGAAAGAATCCTTACCTCTGCTTTTTCCCCGAGTTCTTGATGTAGAGCCCATTTCCAAGTTATAAATGTTTAGCTGAAATATATTCACATGCAGAATAAATTATTTCCAGATTCCTTGACCAAAATTCTACCTTATGTGAAATATACTTTAATTTATTTTCAGTTATTCCCAAGCATTAGTTTTGCCTTCCACTATTATGCTGGGATCAAAGAATGGTACATGAAATATATTCAGGTATTCAAATAATTGTGGTACCTGATCTAGCTATTAGAATTATCTCATCCAGGAATTTGTTCTTAATTATTAACAGTATAGGATACCAAATTGCATCACATATGTCAAAGCCTGCCTTTAAAAATATACTACATCTGTTGCAAAGTAGTACATTCTACATCTACCTCTGACCCAGATAATAGCAGGCTTGGTGTTTTTCCAAGTCAGTTGATTTTTGATATGAACAAAATTGAGTAAGATGTTTTCGAAAGATATTTCCAACAGTTTTAATGCTATCAGAATATCAGTCAGTCTCAAATACAAATTTTCCACTGTAACTTAATTTGAGTGGTTTTATAATCCAGTATGCAAAAAGAAATATATGTGATATTCTGCCATAAAACTGTACATTCATTGTTAGATTGTACACGTTTACTCTGGATTCTCTTCAAATAATATAAATCTTTCATCTTTTAAAATGTTTAGATGTATTTGTAGGGGGAAAAACAAAATGTTAGTGTTACTCAAGACCAGCTGTAAAATGTGTGCTATTCAAAGTGGATGTGAACAATTGTACTAATGAACTAGACACAGAATCCTCTATCCAATTTATTTTCCTTTTGGGTAGGCTGTAAGCAGCCTTTAAATAGCTAGAATGTGATCAAAGTAAAACTACCCTGTTTCCCCCAAAATAAGACATCTCCTGATAATAAGCCCAATCAGGCTTTTGAGCACATGGCAATAAGGCCAAGCACTTATTTCAGGGTTCAGAAAAAATATAAGGTGGTCTTATTTTCAGGAAAACACGGTAATTCCCAGACCTTAATCAGGACATAGATCGGAAACCATAATTTGTCAGTAGTCTGATTCAGGCAGTCTCCCACCGTTTGACTATACAAAACTAAGGTAACTAAGCTTGGTTGCTAAGTTTGGCTACTGATAGAGAGGATTGTTTCTACATGCTATAGAAAGCTGAAAGCTCTTCCCATGCTAGGATTCCTAAAAATTAATCATGTTCTTGAGTAAATTTCTCAGAGGATCTCTGCAGTTCAGAGGCAAGACTATATTCCTAGTTTTCACACTATGCAGGACAGTTGCTTGAAGGGACTGTCAAAGGAACCACTACTTAATTCTAGCATTTCTAAATCAAACTCTTCCTACCCAAAACATAAAGCCAGTTTTAACTATCCTGTACACATAAATGTAGTGATGAATTCTTCAGCAGCATCTGACATGCATCATTCAAATTCCTCAAGACAAAGTAAGGTAGATTGACCTCCATGAGCCAGAAGAGAAGAAGGATGATTAATCTTACTTGGCTTTTCTCTTTGTTTTGTAATCTATGGTTTCTATTTTTATGTGTGTTAAAAGAATTGCAAGCTGTGTTGTGAGGGCATTATATCATGAAAAGGCGGTTGCTGTTTTTCAATAATAAAGCCTATTCTCCATTTTCTCAGATACTAATGACCTATCATCTCTCTTCATGAAACACATTCAGAACTAGCAACCAAAAAGCAGTTTACAGATCTATAGCATAAAAAGAGAGTGACTAAGAAAGGCTAAAATTTCCCAAGTGTTTAAAAAATGCCAGTAAGCTCAGATATAATTTTATAAATATCAAGTTAATATGTAAGTATTTTTAAAAAGATGTAAGTAATAACATAACAGTGGCTCTATGTGAAACTCTTATAACATTCAGCAGCAAAGCTATATAAACTTTAAGAGGCAAATAATTTTTCACAACTGCATTTCAAAACAGTGGCCACAGTATGATATATTAGTTTTTTTAATATCCTGTACATGATAATGAAGAATATTTTAGAAGGGTGAAAAATCCCTGATTTAATGTCATCCATTCTGATAAAGATGTGAAATATTGCCACTTTGTTGCTGGGAATTTCCTGAATATAAGGAGGCTATTTGGAGCATTTTCTACTCCTTTTCAATATTGTCTTGTGTGAGTGTTTTCAAACTCAAATATTTCTTTTTATCGGTTTTCAAATTCAGCTTGATTATATCATTTATAGAACAAGGATAATAGAAATAGTAAAACCAGAAAGGACGTTACAGCGTTGCTTTCTATGTTGGTTCTTTGTTTTATAGATGAGCCAATGTTTCTCAGTTTTTGGTGACTCGCCATTGGCATCAGTCTCCCAAATAATGTAGCATGGTTTCCAAATTTTTCCTGTGGTAATTAATGCTATGATTAATGGATTATGTTGCTTACTTAAGGAAATATAGTTATCTGCAGTTATTCATAGCTACTTCAAAAAAATTGGGGGGGGGGCTGTTGGGTATATCCAAAATGGGGGGATTGGTAGATAACTTAATGATGTAAAATGATGTAAAGGCATCAATGCAAAATTGAATTTCAGTTGTAGCTGTAGCTATGTTCAGAGATCTCTCTAATTTTGGATTAAAACCTTGTAAATGTTTTGTACTCGTAGTGATATTTTAATTGCATTCAACAAATAATATATAAAAAATCTAAAATAACAGGAATTGCTGGGATGCTCCTCGTAAATTCAGTATAATTTTGGGGAAAAAATGCCCGAGACTTAGTTCCTGAAGGATAATGTTTTTTGGGGAGAATTTTTTTATGCAACAAAATTGTACTACATAATGGAAATCAGTGCAATTTCAAAAGCCAACTTTTATTGCAGGAAAACTTTCAGAGTAGACGGTATGCTGACGAAAGTAGAGAAAACAAAGGGAGAACACGACTTGCAAAGGTAATATTTGTTTTATCAACCAATGTGTTTCAGTAGCAATGTTTCAACTGCGATGAATACATGATAGATTAAATAATGTGTCAATAAAATTTATGCAGAAACGGAAGTGAAATGTGATATAGATGAAGATAATTTGCATCGGCTTCTCCCATAATGAAATATAAATTACTTCTGTTAAAGAGATGTGTTTTGTACTTTGATAGTTGTCCCGGTTAACATTAAATGTTATATAATGTTGCATCTGCAGAAGGAGACTTCTGAAGATATTTATTTTTGGGTAGTTATAGGCTGGATCCACTGATTGATTTTTTTGAAATTTCATTGATTTCCATTATGTAGTCCAATTTCCATTTACTCTGCACTGCAGTGTGGATTGGGATCCGTGTTATGTATGTTATATTGCAAATGAGGATGCACTTCTCCATTTTTTTGCTGCAGATCAATTGCTACAACACCTTACTGGAGCCAATAAATAGGCCAAAATACTAGAAAGTTTTCTGAAATTGACCATACATTGGCTAGCATGTGGTTTTGTGGCAAATCGGTTTTCTTTTTATGTAGGCTGTTTGTTAAACTTAATGTAAAGCCCCAAACTCACTTAAATTTTAATTCCAACTATTACTATTCTTTCTGCATTATCCTTAAATTGTGAGTTAATTTGTGAGAAGGCTGCTAAATCAAAAAGTAAATCAATTGTGTCTGCTCTTGATTATTAGTCCCATTTATGGAGGCTACATTGTTTTTCTAAAAATGTGTATTTTAATCATACCTTTCGAGGAAATAGAACTCTCCTGCTAAAACTAACATTGTCCATAGATGCCTAGGTGATAACAATTATAGCTATAGTCACTTTTGTTTAACTTATGTTTATCTCACACTATTTGTATCTGTTCCCCAAAAAAGACAAACCTGTGAATGATAATATCAAGTCTCAGTTACATCACACCTGCATGTCTGCTATGCACTCTTTGGCTGCCTTTAAATGTTCAGAAATATTGGGACATTGCAGATAAAACGTTCAGCAGCATATTACATCGTTCTGAAATAGCTATATTAGCTGACCTGGGGCCAGTTCAAAGTGCTACTTTATTACCATCAGTACATTGACATAGTTTTGGACTTCCATATTTCAAAAAGGTTTTGGATGTGATCCTGCTGAAATAATACAGTATTTGAAAAACTCTTATAAAATTAGAAATTCAGTTTATTGGAACTGGAGAAGGAATCTATTGAGTGGCCTATTTATCTTTCAGAAATTGGTCTGACTTCTCTTTGGGTTTTTGGCACAGCATGAATTATTTTTTTAGGAAGGCAATATATTTTTGTGATTGAGATTGATAGGTATACACTGCTATGAAGTTTGCTGTTTCTTTTAAGGAATTTTATTTCCTTCAATAATGTCTTCATACATTTTTTAACTTGGGTATCTCAGCTTTTTTAGGAGGAAAAAACAGATAAAGTTAGTTCTTGCTTAATGATGCTAATGGGATTGGAAAGTTGTTATTCAGCAATATTGTCATAAGTCAAAAAAAAAATGTGACTGCTGCTTAGCTACGGCAGTTCCAGCAGCCCAGTTGCCATTGTTAAGCAAGGACCTCATGTAACTACAACTTTTGACTTCCTGCCGGCTTCCCCATTTATTTTGCGGCAAAATGGTCACTGAAGAAGCGGTTGTGAAATAAACACCACCTGTTGTATACATTTTTATTAGCTTTTATTGAATTGTTTTTAGAAATGTGAATTTAATTCAAAAGAACTTATAATTTTTTATGTAATGAAAAAATATGGCAAATGAAAGATAGGCTATCATGGATGTACAAAACTATAATAATGATGAAAATTGCTTCTATTCTGGGAAATTTCTTTCCCAAGAATGCCTAAATCACTGCTTTTTAGGGAGTACAAAAAATGCAGGAATGATCCCTGTACTTTTACGCACAGAATATGTTTTCAAACTTTGTTTATATGCAGATTAGATTACATTGAAGCTCAGCAGTAGTGTTTTGAATTCTAAGACAAAAAAATACTCCATTATATGCAGAGGTGCAAACAAAGACTTGTCTTTAATTTTTCAAGCTAAATACATCTTTTCTTGGGGTTGTAAATTGTTTTTCTAATGAAATACTCAATTTTATTTTTCAATTTCTATGAATCCGCTGCCAGTTCAGTTTTCTTGGATGACATAGGCTCATAACATACACATAATAATGTAAAATAAAATCCTTCAAGTGAAGAATTGCTTAAATAACTTATGATCCTAATGGCTTTTCTTGATGAGTTTATTTGTTTTTAGGAACTGATGTTAAGTTTCCTATTTGTCTTTCTGAAATAAAATTTTCAACCATTTTCCTTCAAAGGAAATTACAGATAGTTATATGTTTTAAAGTGTAAACATACTTTAAAATATTAAAGTACTAAGATGTTAAATTTGTAAGTTTTAGATGTCAGTGATTAAATTTCATTGAACAAGATATTTATCAGATTTGTTAAAATGGTTCTTGACAGTGGTTTATCCTGAGATCACCAACATTGGTGTTATAGTACATGTGAAATGGTCAAGCTTTGATGAGTAATGTAAAGAAAGAAAAACTAATCATTGTGTAGTAAATGCCTACAATGCTTTTCTCCCAGTTTATCCTAATTCAGTAAACAAGGCTTTCAATCATTAATACTTCATATCTAGGAAGTATTATAGCATACCTCTTTTAGAAAGAAATCAAAGCAAACTTAATAAATCATATAATTACCAGCCAATTTAAAACTCTGCATTAAAATTTATTTGCAGTGCATTCTTATTAGTATACAACATAGTCATTTTAATGCTAGGGTAAGATTACTTCCACCATATAACTTTCATGTAATTACTGCTCAACTTGTCACCTGTTTTTACAAGGTGTACCATCTCATGGAATGCCTTGAAGTTGACTCCCCTCTGGTGGTTTTGTACTTATTAAGGGTCATTTGATTTCAGCAGGCTGTTGAAACTAATGTTTTGACTAGGATACTGTTGATTCTGTCTCCTTATTCAGTAAGTTTACTATTGTATGGCCTTTACAAAACTGAATTTTAAAACATTGTGAGATACCTTCAGTGGTGATTCACATAACTAGAATTGTTTATAAATATTTTAACAAAATAAATTTATGACATTGTTCTTTCAAATCGACTCTATTCAAAATCTAAACAATTTAGGCATATAATGAAGGGAACAAGAGGTTCAGAAATTTTGACTTAAATTTTTTGGAGCAGCCTGCTCAACTAATGACTTCAGATATATTGCATTGTAACTCCAGTCATCCCCATCCTATTATTATATTGCCAGCTTGGTGAGTGAATCTTCCAGGTTTTGTCTTGTCTGGTAGAGAGGCCTCTAAATATTAAAACGAGCACTTTGAATTGGACCCAGAATACTTTTGGCACATATGAAGTAAATATGGGTTATAATTAGTAAAGTACACTTTCAAGCATGAGAAATTCTTAATTTAAGCATTCTAATATAGGATACAATATTAATCCAGGCAATTAGGGAATTAATGCTAGGTCAGTTTGTGTAATGTAAGGAAGTACCGACTGCAGCTAACCAAGCATATCTGAAACGGTAATTAAAACTAGATTCTAGAAGAAAAGTGCAGTCTCATTCAGAACTATCTGTACATCTAATGTCAGCTACTTGAAATGCCCAGTGAATAATATATGTGTTATATTAGCAAAGGAGCTGAAATGATTACTTACAATACTTGCTGTGTTTCATATAAGTAGTTGTATAGTGGTGCATGTGTTATTTGTGAATGCAGTGTTTTAATGGATAAAATACAAAATGTTCATGTTTGCGTAAGCTATTTAAATAAAGACTTTTAAAAATGTCACATCTTCAGATCAGTAAATTTTTATTTTCTTAATTTAGCTTGTCTGCTCATCTACACCTCACCTTTACCGGTTTCTTCCATAAAAATGGTAAGTAGTTTTTCTTTTTTCCCCTTATGGTGCTTTTCTCTCAATTGACAAATGTCATTTGTTATAGAATGGGGGAATAAAACTAAGACAACAAAAAATACTTTTAAAAATTTACTAATACAACACTATTGTGTTCTGCAAAATATGGGTTATATCCAGTCTGTCAGACAAATTAATTGGCTTTAAAGCTTGAAGGTTAATGGCAATCTTAATTATTTTATTTCTATATATTAGTGTGGAGTACTAAACATTTGTTATAGTCCTCGTCTTACAACCATCCATTTAGTGACCATTTGGAGTTACAACGGCACTGTGAAAGGTGACTTATGACCTATTTTTACACTTATGACTATTGCAGCATCCCCGTGGTCACATGATCAAAATTCAGGTGCTTGACAATTGGCATGTATTTATGACGGTTGCAGCATCTGGAGTCGTGTGATCACCATTTGTAACCTTCCCAGCTGGCTTCCGACAATTAAAGTAAAGTGGGGGGAAGCGAAATACACTTAACAAACACAGTTGCTTAACAACTGAAGTGATTCATTTAACAACTGTGGCAAAAAAGGTTATGAAATGTAGCAGAACTCATTTACTGTCTTGTTTAGCAATGGGAATTTGGGGCCCTATTGTGTTAAGTTAAGACCTACCTGTACCCAGGATTGAAATTGAGCTTCAAGAAGAATGTTGTGTGCTATGGGTATTCCCCTAAATCTAAAGCTCCTGGGCCTTTGTGTTTCAATTGTATTTAGTTGGTGAATATTGTAGATTTCATTGGACTTTGTTTCAGTATTTTAAAATATAAATTTTTGTATCATTTCTGAGTGATGGAAAACAACTGCAGCTCTATTTACAGGTAATAAATGGACGTTTTTGAATTTGAGAAAGGTCTGGCTTTGCAACTAAGACGGTTAAAAATAATATGCTTTTTTGTCAAGCTTAAATATAGAATGTATGCCAATGGACATCACTAGACAACTGCTTTTCTGCCTAATTCTGCATTTTTTTAACAATGTGTCTTGAGAAATCCCTCTGCAAAAAAATGGCAGTTACATTAGGCAATTCCTACTTACATGAGAGCCTTCTGTTAGGGATGAGTGGGCATTTCTAAGGCATCCAGCAAAATATCTTATTGTAAATATATCTGGCCATGCAGAATTAATCTTTTCAGGATTTTAAATCTTTCTCTTTCTATATTGACTGTCTAGATAAGCCATTGCAAAATTCAGAAAATGAACAAAGTTCTGTAACTCTGGAAGTACTGCTCGTAAAAGTTTGCCACAAAAAACGAAAAGTAAGTACTAGAAAGCAAATGTTAAAATAACAGAAAAAATAGAAAAGATAATTATGTGTGCAAAAGTTATAGTTGGTAAAGGAAGAGTGTGTTACTAACACTAGGCTGTTTCTTATGAAAAGCTGTAAATTATCCAAATAAGCCATTTGTTTGCTTTGTCAAGTTTCTCTTTCACTGTTCTTTTATTCACATCTCATTTAAGGACTGGGTTTTCTCATGTTTTACTGCAGATAAAATAGTAAGTTCTAATTAGGTCTTACTTTCTTCAGTTTGAATTCTAAGAAGAGAGAGCGTTTTGCCTCAAACTCTTGAGTTTAATTTACAATATAAAGACTTAATTTAAAAACTTTGAGCTTAATATTTTCAATGGATGCCCTTTTCTCTTTGTTGATTTTTTTAAAATATAGCTTAAGAGTTTTTATAATTTTTTTAAAAGCTGCTTGCTTTGCAAGTTGAATGATGAGTCTTAAAAAGTGCCAATGATTTAACATTTTTAAAGAAGTTGTTTGAACAAAAGACCAAGAATGAGAGAAAGGCCAAAACCTCCTTGTTAGTCCTTGTGGCTCTTTAGACCCCTTGACACATTAGAAAAGGGTTGTTAAAAACTGCCACCTAATTTTTTTTTAAAAAAAAATATTTTTTTAAAACATAAACATAAAACATATTTTTTCAAAACAAAGCTTTTGATCCGGTCACAAATTAATACAAATCACTAACAAATCTTAATTTTCAGTTAACACAATTTAATATTTTATTCAGTTATTTCCCTCAATTTTATCTATTTAACTATGCCATTATCCCCAAAAACCCATTACGTAAATCTTAAATCCTAATCAATTATAATTCCATCATTTGCTTAGATGGATATATTTTAACAATATAAATCCTCACAATTATTATAAATATTCATAAAGTAATGAATTCTAACAATCATTTTATTTTTCCTAATGAACTCAATATTTATAGTCTTTATTTCTGTTATTAAACCTAACTTATTCATTTCATTTTAACTATTAATCTCAACATACTCCTCATTTGGCTATCCCACCTCATTTTATTTTGCTATAAAACCCAACATCTTTATCTTCATCTTTGTTGTTAAACCAATCATTTTTATTTCCTGGCTGTTAAACACAGCATATCCATTTTTATTTTGGCTGTTACACAGCATATCCGTTTTATTTGGCTGTTAAACACAGCATAGTCATAGTTGATTTAACTACCCCTACTTAATCCTTTCCTTGTTGTTTCCATCCATCTAAACATTGCTTAGTTTAGATGGATGGAAACAGTTTTCAGTTAATCATATTTATCTTTATCCTTTTTCATAACATTTAACATTGAGACATGGTTCTTGCTTAAAATATGCCTTTAAATATATTTATAAATTCCTTTTAACATTTTAAATTAACCATATTTATCTTTATCCTTTTTCATACCAATTTAACATTAACACATAATTCTTGCTTCTAACATACCTTTAAGTATGTTTCTAAATCCCTTTTAACATCCCTTTCTGTAAAAACCTCCTTTTTATTACTACAATCCACTTGTACATTGTTTTATTTTTAATTACATTGTTTCAATCTTCCTTTTTCTTTTTCCAGTCGTGTTTATCTTATTTATTCATCTCCTCGCCTGCAAACATATATTTCCTTCCATTTTCAAAGTTTTCAATTTTGTCCTCCTTAAGTCATATTATATCTTTTTGTTATTTTTATTTCGGATATAATGTATCAAATCTTCTCTTGGGCCTGCGCTTATTCCTTCTTTTATTCCTGCACCAATTTTTTAAGTTATTTTATATATATATATATATATATATATATATATATATATATATATATATATACACACACATACATACATACATACATACATACATACATACATACATACATATATATGTAGGTCTTTGGTTATTCGGGTCTTCTCCTGCGTAGAATTGGAAGTATCTTGGCGACGTTTCGACGAAGTCTCATCAGCAATGTGAGATTGCTCCTGGAAGAACGAAGCCGAGAACACCAGCCTGAAGATGACGAATGAGACTTCGTCGAAACGTCGCCAAGATACTTCCAATTCTACGCGGGAGAAGACCCGAATAACCAAAGACCTACATACAAACACCCGCGAAAACCTCAGAAAACAAAAGAAACCTGCTCCGCAAGATCTCACGACTTTTATCTGTAGAACTCAAAATTTCCCATAGCAGCAAGGAGTCACAAAGTTCCTTTTTGAACCAGATGGTGTCCCTCTACAATCCACATTTTCCATTAGTCATGCGAGTATCCATTTTGTGCTATTATGTAACAATCCAGTTTATTTCTTTTTCTTTTAATTTTAAAAGTATCCAATCTTTTTTTTAAAAAAAAATCCAATTCAAATTTAAAATATTCAGTGCTTGTCCCATATCTCAATATTTAATTCCTTTAGTTCAAAGCTTAGTTGTTTATCGGGTCTTTGTTTCTTTAAGGTAACATTTTAAACTTTCAGCCCCTTTGTTATTCAGCCGCTATTTTATAGCTAGGGGACTTATAGATGTTAATTTTGCTCTAAGTGTTGTTGTAGCCTGGATTGGTTGCCACTCATCCAGCTTCAAAGAGCTCCGTTTCTATCCACTTTCCTCCAGCACATTTCTTGTCCGGT
This sequence comes from Masticophis lateralis, assembly GCA_030761175.1. Lineage (NCBI taxonomy): Eukaryota > Metazoa > Chordata > Lepidosauria > Squamata > Colubridae > Masticophis > Masticophis lateralis. Next base: position 135,917,844 of record JAUDYJ010000002.1, on the reverse strand, counting down.
TGTCCCAGCTTCGTGGCAGCCGCCATGGCTGCCACCCCCCCACCACTGACTCACAGAGGGTTCCCTCTGACCTCCGAGGAACTTGCCTGTTGGTCGTCCAAGGTGCCCCTCCTTTCCCCCCGTTCCTACAGGACAGTTCCGGTCCGAAGACCCATCGGCAGTGGTTCGGCAGCAGGGGTTTTTATTATTATTATTATTATTTATTGGATTTATATACCGCCCTTCTCCTTGCGGACTCAGGGCGGTGAACAGCCAGATAAAAATACAGTATACAAAAGTTAAAAATCTTAAAACCCATATAAACTTTGGCTGACAATTAAAAACAGTTTAGATATTAAAATACAACAACCCTAAAACACTAAAAATATTAAAATTCAACGGGGATCAGGCTAGACCGGCAAGCTGGAAAAGATACGTTTTCAGGGCCCGACGAAACGTCCGGAGGTCGGGGATCGTTCTCAGTTCTGGAGGAAGATCATTCCAGAGGGTCGGGGCTGCCACAGAGAAGGCTCTCCCCCTGGGGGTCACCAGCCGGCATTGTCTGGCTGACGGCACCCTGAGAAGGCCCTCTCTGTGGGAGCGAACCGGCCGGTGGGAGGCAATTGGCGACAGAAGGCGGTCCCGTAAGTACCCTGGTCCTAAGCCATGGAGCGCTTTAAAGGTGATCATCAACACCTTGAAACGCACCCGGAAGTCCACCGGCAACCAATGCAGCTCGCGCAGGAGAGGAATCACATGGGAGCGCCCCGTCCCTCCCATAATCCCCCGCGCGGCCGCATTCTGCACCAGTTGGAGCCTCCGGGTGCACCCCAAGGGGAGCCCCATGTAGAGAGCATTACAGTAATCCAGATGAGAAGTGACAAGCGCCTGAGTGACTGTGCGTAGGGAGTCCCGATCTAGAAAGGGCCACAACTGGCGTATCAAGCGAACCTGATAAAAAGCCCCCCTGGCCACAGCTGTCGTGTGATCCTCTAAGGACAGCCGTGGATCCAGGAGGACGCCCAAGTTGCAAACCCTTTCCGTGGGGGCCAAAGATTCACCCCCAATAACCAGCGATGGTGTCAGCTGGCTATATCGGGACGCTGGCAGCCACAGCCACTCGGTCTTGGAGGGGTTGAGTCGAAGCCTGTTTCTCCCCATCCAGACCCGCACGGCTTCAAGGCACTGGGACATCACTTCCACGGCATCGTTGGGGTGGTCTGGGGTGGAGATGTACAGCTGAGTATCATCAGCGTACTGATGGAACACCACCTCAAAACCACGGATGATCTCACCCAGCAGCTTTACATAAATGTTGAACAGGAGGGGCGAGAGGACCGATCCCTGCGGCACCCCACACATTAGGCGCCTCGGGGTCGACCGCTGCTCCCCTGTCAACACGGATTGCGACCGGTCGGAGAGATAGGAGAACCACCGCAAAACGGTGCCCCCCACACCAATCCCTCCAACCGGCGCAACATGATACCATGGTCGATGGTATCAAAAGCCGCTGAGAGGTCTAACAGCACCAGGATAGAGGAGTACCCCCTACCCCGGGCCCTCCAGAGATCATCCACCAATGCGACCAATGCCGTTTCGGTGCTGTATCCAGACCTGAAGCCGGACTGGAGCGGGTCTAAATAGACAGCTTCATCCAGGTACCGAGGGAGCTGCCACGCAACCACACTCTCAACAACCTTCGCTAGAAAGGGAAGGTTGGAGACTGGACGATAATTAGCCAAAATAGCCGGGTCCAGGGAGGGCTTCTTGAGGAGGGGCCTCACCACCGCCTCCTTCAAGGCGACCGGTAGGGCACCCTCACTCAAAGAAGCATTTATAATTTCCTGGAGCCAGCCTCGTGTAACCTCCCGGGAGGCCAGCACCAACCAGGAGGGACACGGGTCCAATAAACATGTGGTTGCGTTCAGTCTTCCCAAGGTCCCGTCCACGTCCTCGGGAGCCACAGGATCGAACTCAGCCAAGATAACACTCTCAAGACCTGCCTCAGTCACCCCGCCCGAACTCACCCTGTCAGCGGCCAAGTCATCCCGAATCTGAGTTATTTTATCATCCAGATATTGAACAAAATCCTCAGCACGACCCTGCAAGGGATCCTCCCGCGCTCCCAGATGGAGGAGGGAGCGGGTCACCCTAAACAGGGCGGCTGGGCGATTATCTGATGATGCGATAAGAGCGGTAAAATAATTAAATTTCGCCGCTTTTATCGCCACTAAGTAAGTCTTAATATGAGCTCTTACCAGTTTCAAGTCAGATTCAGAGCGACTGGCCCTCCAACCGCTCTCTAGGCGTCTTCTCCGGCGTTTCATCTCCCTCAGCTCCTCGGTAAACCAAGGAGATAAGTGAGTTCGGCGCCGGGTCAGAGGCCGCAAAGGCACGACGCGGTCCAAGGCCCCACTGGCCGCCCTATCCCAGGCCGCCACCAGGTCCTCGGCCGAGTCGCGTGTTAGTGTCTCAGGAAATGGCCCAAGCTCCGTCTGGAACCTATCAGGATCCATCAGGCGCCTGGGGCGGAACCACCTGGTCGGTTCTGCCTCCCTGCGGTGAGGTGTAGCGGTCTGAAAGTCGAGTCGAAGGAGCGAGTGGTCAGTCCATGACAGGGGTTCAACACCTATATCCCCAATATCAAGACCACTCAACCACTGACCAGAGACAAAAACTAAATCCAGGGTGTGTCCACCAATGTGGGTCGGGCCCTGAATTACTTGGGTCAGGTCCATGGCCGTCATGGAAGCCATGACTCCCGAGCTATCTCAGATGTTTCACCATGACCATAAGCCCAGGGGTCTCAACCGCCACCTCTGCTACAACATTGAGAAGCTCGGGCAGGGTCGTTGCCACGTGGCAGGGAGCCAGGTACGTGACTAACAGACCCATCTGCCCACCACGACCCCACCTCACAAAGATGGACTCACACCCGGCTATCTGAGGTACAGTGGTCTCCCTCGGACCCAGACCTTCTTTAATAATGACCGCCACTCCCCCACCCCTACCCTGGGCTCTCGGCTGGTGGAATGCAAGAAAACCTGGTGGGCACAACCCCCCCCCCTCGTGGCCCAACCAGGTCTCAGTTATACTGGCCAGGTCCGCACCCCCCTCTTGAAGAAGATCACATATGAGGGGGGCCTTATTGACAACGGACCTCGCATTGCATAACAGCAGCCGGAGCCTCGGGTCCTGAGACTCTAAACAACCCGGGGAACGGGAATGGCTCGGGGGACCGGGGCATGCAATCGCTCGAAGACAGCGAGTGCCTGCCCCCACCACCTGATATGGTCCCCTGCTCACACCATATCTGCCCCTCCCACACAGCGTATTAATAACGCAACCCTCGACAGAGGACTCAGTGAGAGCCCTCTTACCTCCAGAATCTAGACCCCCCGCGGCCCCAGAAACAGCCGGACCTAACCCTCCCCCCGTGGGTTCTCCCCCAAACCCACCCCCACCCCTGAACCCCTTAAAAATTTACTTTAAAAAGACCTTAAAAAACCCCTCAAGCCCCGTTTAGCAACATGCCACTTCTCGGGGTCCCAAAACCCGTCATTAAGGTGGGCCCTCGATAACATAGAGGGCCAAGCCTGCGAGAGGGGGGAATCTCGCAGGGCAAGAAGGCTGGACCTCGAGTACATAGTTCATTTGCCAAGTACATCTGCCATCAAAGGGAGGTAATGATCCATGGCCACTAGTCAGGGGGTCAACTTCGATGTTATAAAAAGTTCGAAGGAGCATGATGCTGGATTTCGATGACAATCCTGAGGCCCCATTGCCCTCTCACGGCAAGGGTGGGAGTAAACGTTGTTTTGATCCGGTGCGGGTGGTCCAGCCCTCTCTCACAGCAGCTGACCAGCCTAGATCATCCAAAAAACCGGATTTGAGACAACAGCAGTGGATCAACCTCATCACGACTTGCAACCCCAGGTGTAACTCTCCCATCAATTAAGGGAGAAAGAGGAGACAAGTCAGTTCTCATGGTCCGGAATCAAAGTTCAGAATTCAGCCCGCAGAGATCATAAACACCTTATGTCCAGGGAGATCAGGATGAAATTTGATCAGAAGATATTGTCCAACCAGCAGGAGCAGCATGGCACAGCCCCTAGGCTGTCTCCAAAAATGCCTTAAACAGGCTTTGGGGAAATGGGGAATGGGAGGAGAAGAGCTGAGGCAATAAAGTGCCATATAGAAAAAACCTTCAGTCATGGTCCGGCTCTCTCCAAACGCCCCCCCCCAAGGTCTTTTTAAAGTCCATACTGCTCCCTTCGCCCAACCTCCATAAATCTTTATAGGGGTCTCTGGGACAACCGAGGGCCAAACAACACCCCCCCCCCCTGTCGCCCAGGAGGTCCAATAGTTCGGCGAGCTGCTGTCGTTCAGCATCTCCGGTGCTCCCAACCACACCAAAATTCCAGTGGCTTCCTCCTTGTCTCGGCAGCCGCCCTTTCAACACCCCAGCTCCGCCGTTGCCGCCGCCAGACTCCTCATCCTCACCTCGCCCAGCTTCCGCCCCTATACACGTCCAGGGTGATTTAGGGCTGGCGAGGATCCCAACGAGGGTGCTGTGCTGCCGCTAACCATTACGGTACCCCGCCATCGTCCAGGCATAGCCGCCTCCGCTGAGGAAAATACCGGTCACCGCCCTCTCTTCCTTCAGGACGCTCTCACCGTCCTGCCTTCTTATTGATCGCCACGGGCCTCTGAGGGGTCTCATAAAGCCAGAGACCCCTCAGGGAAACACACAGTTGCTCCTCCATCCGGGCCATGGCAGCACCGATGAAATTCGGCCCTCCAAAGGCCCCCCGAAGCCATAATCTTCCCCCCCCCCAAGATCGCAGATCACCAGGAGGTCGCCATCTTGGGCATGCGCATTATAGCAGCCAACTATTTCCCTGACTGTCTTGCCGCAACGCCAAACCGAAACTCTGCCCACTTAATTTTTAACACTTGAAGAATGATGAGACTTGATGAGGAAATAAGTGATGATCTTCACCAGATTCTCTATCTTTGGTCTTGGAAGGAATGTGAAAAAGCCTACATTTTGACTAATCTGAAAGAACATGATATTCTACTTTTTAAACTTAATTAGAATTTCAGCAAGATGATTGTGTGGCAGAATAGCTGGCATAGCGTTACAACTTTAGATTTAAAATGAAAGGTATGAAAGGTATTATTAAGTTAGGAAAATGTTTTATTAAAAATTTTAGTTAAAGCTAAATTATAAAATGTGCGAACTTAATAACTTTATATTGGTCATTGATATTTTGTAAATGATGCAAAACCTGTCAATGAATTATAGCTCAACCTGAGGTGCTGTTTTATAAATCAGCAGTTTCTTTTCTTCTTTCTTTCTCCTTTTTATCTTGAATATTGTGAATACACTGCCGGTGTGTTATTTCATCCCTGTACTGCTTAGAAACATGAAATGTTAATATAGTTCAAGGCCAGAATGCCAAAAAAAAAAAAAAATCTAGATGGCAGGAGTCTGTTTTTAGCTAAAATGGAAATATATTTTCTGATAGTGTAAAAGATGGGGCTGTATTGCTGATTAGTGCTTGACATAATGTAGATCTAGTCCTCAGGCTTCCATATAAAACTTGTATATTTGATTGTCTATTACAATGTATTTTAGATGGAATATCTCTAATACTAATCTTCTGAATCTGTTGGAAAAGTTGCAAACATGAGCTAGCTTAAATTAGGTGATGTAAAAATAATGATTTTTAACGTCTGTAAAAATATTTTCATTTTTGTAATTGACCTGACCTATGTTAACCACAAAAAATATTGTCCAAAGTATGATTCTTCCTGCCTGGTTCAAATGTTTAGAGACAGAAGAGAAGGAAAATGTAAGCCTTTTTGATAATAGACTCCACTCTCTGGAATTCACTGCCACTGGAGGTACTATCTAGTATCCCCTATCCTTCTCTCCTTTTGGAGGGTCCTGAAAAACCATCTTTCTTTGGCCAATAGTGGGTTGTTCTAAAACACCATCTAGTTATTGCTTTGTTTTAATGTGGGTTGGAGGTGCTGTGCACCACTCAGATTATTTATTGAGGTAATAGATAAAATCCTGTAAAATAAATAAAGGGGTAGCCTTGGGTTTTGCTCTGTTGTGTTCAGCAAATCATCTTATCTTTGTTTGCAGGATGTTAGCTGTCCCATAAGACAAGTACCTACAGGGAAAAAGCAGGTACCTTTGAATCCAGACACCAACCAAATAAAGCCAGGCAACTTTCCATCATTGGCCGTTTCCAGCAATGAGTTTGAACCCAGTAACAGCCACATGGTGAAGTCTTATTCATTATTATTCAGAGTAACTCGTCCAGGAAGAAGAGAATTTAATGGGATGATAAATGGTGAAACAAATGAAAATATTGGTAAGAATATAGTCTATTTTGTTTTCACTTGAAAAAAAAAGATGTAGCCATTCTTGAATGTGTAGGAATTCATTGTATAAGATTTCATGCATACCTTTTATCTGTCTAGGTTCAGTTTTGGCTCAGCCCCATGTGTCCTTGAGTAAGGTTTTCTTTTTCAGAAAGGATTGTAAAAGATTCTCACATCACTGTTTATTCCTATCTTTCATTCTCCAAAGGAGCCTAAATTCATTGCTATAGCTGTCCAATAGAATATGAACATATTTTTAAAAACCTAATACTTACATAACTTTGCTTTTTGGCCTTGGCCTTGTGTATTATAAATCTAAACAGGAGAGAACAGCAACTTGGAAAAAGACATAAATGGAGAATAATCCACTTCCTGAGGGCAAGGTTTTCAGTTCTTGATGCAATCATTTTATTGCAGGTAGTTTGAGAAAGTTTAACACATTGCTATAATAAATACAATTCAGTTAAGTAGTTTGGTGTTTCCATATTGACTAGAATCTGTTTTGCCCTAGAAAATGATTACATATAGCATATGTAAATCAGACATTTTGAAACAGGAATAATGAAAGTACTTTGGCTAGTATCTGAGAAATGATACACCTTGAATAAAAGAAAGATCAGCCCTGAACAATATTACACATTTACAAATTCCATTGTCTTTTAACATAGTTTGAAGTTGGATTTCCTGTCAGCAGCATCCAAAGAGCCTATGTTAGCAGAATGCAAATTGAATTTACTTTTATGGTACTTTAGTACTCTTTATCTAGAGCACATGCAATTGAGAACAGTGAATTGTTTTATAAAATCTTCTTGTTCGTATTAAAACTTTGCTACCTAGAAAGGATTTCTATACCAAAGAAGGGCTATGGTTTTAGGTTTTTTTAATTGCTTTCTATTTTTACTATTTATCTGCAAACAGCTGTTTATGAGCAAACTCAAATAATAAACCTCAACTGCACGAGTAGTGAATTATTTTAGTTAATATGTATGTTTATATAGTAACTGTATTTAATTACAGATGTTAATGAAGAGCTTCCAGCTCGAAGAAAACGAAATTCTTCCAACCGTGAAGATGGGGAAAAGACTTTTGTAGCACAAATGACTGTATTTGATAAAAATAGGTAATGTGTTCTTAAAAGAGTTTTTTTTCCTGGCATATGTTTCTATTAGCCTTTTAAATGTGGGTTTTATTTTAGCCTGAGGGTTCCCTATGAAATTTAATTTTAATACCTTTAAAATAGGGTCCTTTATTGGACTTCAAGGATTATCTTTTTGCCAGAATTCTGTTAACCACAATTAACAGTGGTAGCTATCGCAACTAAATAGACTGAAAAGTAGTTATATCTGTGAAAGATATGTTAAACAGTGTGTGTTATTTGAGGACCACACAAAACATTTGTACAATATATTTTGAAATGCCACATTTTTTCTGTTTTTTAAACAATAGAATTCATCCAAATGGACCAAACATGAGAAGTAAATCTATGGTTATAAGGGTGGGAAGAAACAAGAAAAGGCTGAACATGGGTGGGTGGCTGTGTATGTCAATCATCTGGGAACAAATTTAAAGAGCAGACAAAGCTTGATAGAAAAGAGAATAGAAGCAGTAATATTATATATAGATGGTCATCAATTTACAACCATTTAGTGACTGTTCTAAGTTACAATGGTACTGAAAAAAATTCCCCATTGACTTTGCTTCCAACAAAGCGAAGTAAATGGGGCAAGCCAGATTCGCTTAATGATTGTAACTTAACAACTGCAGTGATTAGCTTAACAACTGTGGCAAAAAGGTTGTAAAATGGGCCAAAACTTACTTAACAACTGTCCTGGCCTCAGTTGTGGTCATAAGTTGAAGACTATCTGTATTTGCCAATCCTAAAATAGATGAAGAATCCTTTACACTATTGGGATCCAGCCTCTTTTTATTAAGTCAAGTGATAAGTCAGTCCAGAATACATAATTAACACAGCAGAGATGAGGGTACTAAAGAATCAGCATTTTTTCCTTCTGAAATAGAAGGTCATTTTATATAAATCACCTTCACAGACAAAGGGCATATAGCATACAGTTAACATTTCTAGCACTAAATCTTTAAAAAAAAATGATTATGATATTTCTGATACAGGAATTCTGCCAGTCTAAAAAAGACTAAACACTTGGATATGAAAAGTAACAATAGGCCAACTAACATTTCAGTATATTACATTTCTTCCAAATAACATAGAAACATGATTAACAGTTGAATTAAAATATAATGTATTATAATCTATGAATTCCTTTAACAGGTTTTAGTTTTGGAAATAGTATTTAATCCTTTACCCTAATATGTATGTCTTGACATTTTACTTTTCTTATCCTTTTCTTGTTCCAATTATATTTTTATTACCTTTCCACATTAAAAAAATTGTATTTATTTGACAGTAATATGGGTAATTTAGAGATAATGAAGAAAACCCATAAACTTCATAAATATTAAATCAAGCTGTGTGGCCATAATTAAATATTGAATAATAACATTTTTTGTAACAGACGGTTGCAACTTCTTGATGGAGAATATGAAGTAGCCATGCAAGAAATGGAAGAATGTCCCATCAGCAAGAAAAGAGCAACATGGGAAACAATACTTGATGGAAAGGTAAGAATCACTAGTGCCACCAGAACTCCTCCCAAAAGTTGCATGAAGTTGATGAATTCCTTATGTCCTGATGTTAATGACTTGAAATTTTATTAATAGGGCAAGTGACTAGTAGGGAAAAGAATAGTTTAGTTCTGTAATACAGCAATGCTCCAAATGAAATATTTTGAAATAAATACTTCTTCTTTAGAGGATTATACTACATCAGGCTTGTTGTTCAGATGACTGGCCATTACTGATGTGTTGGGATCACATTTGAAATGTCTTGATGGCTGAGACTGAGCAGTTAAAGGGGAAATAAAATTTACAAATTTTTACATGAGAATATAATTAGATGTAAAGTATGGTATGTTCTCACTATAAATCTTTGCAGTACACAAGCCATTCCACCATCCCACTATTGCAGTGAAGGTTATTTCATTGTTAAACAACAGTTTAACAATGATCTTTTCTCAGTATTTTTTATGGATGATTTGTTTAATTTCACTTTATGAAACTCTCCTTTGGAAAATTCTTTAAAAATATTCTTTTTGTTTTATTTCAGAGACTTCCACCATTTGAAACATTTTCTCAGGGACCAACACTTCAGTTTACACTTCGATGGACAGGAGAAACAAATGATAAACCTGCCACTCCTATAGCTAAGCCCCTTTCAACACGGAATTCAGAGAGTCTCCCTCAAGAAAATAAGTCAAGTTCTGTTAAACCTACACAAACTATAGGTAGGTGAATCTTTGAAACAGAAATACTAGTTAAGTTGTGCTGCTTGCTTGCCAAAGTAATTTTTAAAACTGTCTTTTATTTCAAGTAAATTTAAAATATTACATGAGTCATATTGAGATTAAACTAAAAGAAAAGTGATAAGTAAATAGAAAATAAATTAAAAAGAAAAATATAAAGAAATGGTTTCTGATCTTTACAGCAGTTTTAAATATAGTACATTTATGTTATCCCTCTCTGTAAGGTTATGTAATTACTGTCTTCCACATTATACCCTTTCTAACCATAAAACTCGGAAATCACACAAGTTTATCTTTATTTGTTCATTTTCAGCAAAAAGTCCATACAGTTTCCAATCATTATCAAATGTAGACTTTTCCCTAATAAACAAGTCAATTTTGTCATCTCTGCAAATTCTATCGTCTATCATTCTACCAAATTCACCAACCATTCCCCCATTGTAGGTATTCCAGATGTTTTTTACTTCCAGTCTAGCTGGAATCATGCCACTAAAATACTGACCAGGATGAACCCTCCTTAGATTCATAGCCTAAAGAAAATCAGCCAGGTGCTGATATTTGTTGTTTTAGTTAAAGCATCTCTTTGTGAAATAAAAATTTAAATCACTCAATTACTGATTGCTGTAATTGGCATATGTAGCAAAAATGGCCTTCAAAAGACTTCAGTACATTGTATTAAGACTTTATATAGTCATTGACTATTCACATTCTATTTCAGCTGTGAAGGAATCTTTGCCATCAGATCTACAAACAAGAAAAGAGAGAGATGTTACAAATGAGCCTCGCCAGAAACTGAGAATATTTTATCAGGTATTGACTATCTAATATTTCTGTTTGTTATGGGTCATTGTTTTATTTTATCTCTCTGTCTGTTAGAGTTTTATTCTACCTTTGTTACTTTATAAGTAACCATACTTATAAAGTAGTTACAAGTACTTTGTAAGTATAAAGTTAAAGCTTGGTGTTTTAACCACTAGGCAAAACTGGTATGTAATCATTTCCCCCTGTTTTTTATGAAAGAAGGAGCTAGCTATCACTTCTTGGTTTTCAGTAGAAATATTCACTGATTCATAAAATGCATACTAGAAAGAAAATGAATTGCAATGTAGGTTTTTTCCTAAACAAACTTATGGTAACATAATCTTTTTTTTTTAGTTTCTTTATAATAACAACACAAGGCAACAAACTGAAGCTAGAGATGACTTGCATTGCCCATGGTGCACATTGAACTGTCGCAAGCTTTACAGCTTACTTAAGCATCTCAAGCTTTGTCACAGCCGATTTATTTTCAATTATGTGGTAAGTATTTTAGTAAAATCACTTTGAGTTTAATATTTTATTTCCACTGGTGTTGTCTTAGTGGAAGAGTATTCTATTATAGAAAGCTACATTGTAAATTTTTAGATGGAGCCCAGCAGGTAAGTGAACAAATTTAATACTTTTTATTCAATACTACTCAGTAATAGTAGCTACAACAGTGAAAAATCTACATTAAGTGCTGTCATCCTTCTTAATGTACCCAGTAACTCAGAATAAACAAATAGTGGCTAAACGTTGGTTTGGAATCTTTGTGCAGCAAGATTTAGAAAACTCATTCTTTTATTTATTGCAGTATCATCCAAAAGGTGCTAGGATAGATGTTTCTATCAATGAGTGTTATGATGGCTCCTATGCAGGAAACCCTCAGGATATTCATCGTCAGCCTGGGTTTGCCTTCAGTCGTAACGGACCAGTCAAGCGAACTCCAATAACACATATCCTTGTATGCAGGTCAGTAGAAAATGGAGTTCGTCTGCAGATGTATACGAGTAAAAATCACATCTGTGATGCTCTCGTCACATTAGAGAAAGTAACTGTGATATTATGAGAGCTTACTGTTTTGATATGTTGGTGTTTTTAAATAAAGTTTACAAGAATAATTGATAATCTGGATATATTGCTGCCAGGAAACAACTACTGGTAGGTTTCTAGGCTTTAGTCCTCAGGTGATCTTTGTAGGGTTGCAGTGCTGTTCAAATGTTTAAATACCTGGTGGAAAACATTAACACTTCATTTTTTAGACCAAAGCGTACAAAAGCCAGCATGTCGGAATTTCTTGAATCTGAAGATGGAGAAGTAGAACAGCAAAGAACATACAGCAGTGGCCATAATCGATTATACTTTCACAGTGATACTTGTCTACCTCTACGCCCACAAGAAATGGAAGTTGATAGTGAAGATGAAAAAGATCCCGAATGGCTACGGGAGAAAACTATAACGGTAACTTTGACTGTATCACAGCAGACTGTGATACCCTCTCTTAATCTGCTAATATTATTAAGTGGAAGTGGTACAATTGCTGGTGTAAATAGCAAGGAGCTGGATTATGTATAGAACAGGAAATTATTATTGTCAGTCAGATTCTGAAATGTTTCTTCTATATTAATTTAATTACTATGGAAGAAAAAAAATGTAATGTAGGGAAGAGAACCTTTTACATTTAGATTGGATGTTGGTCATAAAATTTCCATATTTTACAACTAAAGGCTCATAGATGGCAAATATAATCAGGTATTCAATACAAAATGAGGCCATACATTTATTTTTCCAATGTTGCAATATCAGGGTTTTTTGCCATAGCAAGGGCCCAGAGAATCCATTTATATTGTCCAATTTATATCCATTTATATTGCCCAATTGTCCAAATATATAGGTGTATATTTCAAGAGAATGTTATCCTTTGAAATTTTTAGCTTTTGTCGCACTGTCATGTTTATGTAGTCCACTATTTTCTCCCAAAACTTGTTATGTGTAGGACACTGTAAAAGCATGTGTTTTAAAGAAACATTTTTATTACATCACCAACCAAATGCTGTCTTAAACCATTCTTTTTTGTACAAACGTAAATGGGAGTCCAATAAATTCTAAATATTTTTTGTTGCATGAATCAGGGGTCCCCAACACCCAGTCCGTGGATTAGCACCAGTCTACGGCATGCCAGAAACAGGTCCATATAAACATGTTAATCCCATTCCTGGGATGCAGGCAGCACATGAAATTGGTCTCCAGTCCATAGAAAAACCTCTCCACAGAACTTGTCCTTGAATCCCAAAAGGCTGCTGGCTTAAGTCATAATCTGAGGTCCACTGACCCTCTTGCTATAGAAGTTAAGTCACACCTTCATTTATCTAGGCAATGTAGGAACCCAATAATTATTTATTCCACTTGTTTCTTAGCATCTGCATATCTCACTGATTTATTGATAACAAATACCTATAAAAACCAATACCTGTAGTTGTATTTTATTTTATTTTTATTTATTTTATTTTTATTTTTATTTTAAAGGATTTAACTGATGGTTCTAGTATCTCAAGCCGAAAATGCTACTGGTTCAAATAGTGTTGTTAAAAATGTTGTAACTAAATATTGCTATTGGATCACATCTGATAGATGCTATTTATCTTTTAACACAGCATATATTAAAAATTCATCTTGATCAATTGGTCATCTCTCAATTGATCCAGAGTCAAAATATCTCCACTTCCATCCAATTTTTTCTATATTACATCTTTCCCCCCAATTTTTAGTTGGGTTTCCCCATAAAATCAATTTAGCATGAGGAAAAGGGTCTTTTTTATTAGATATTACATTCTATAACTTTCTGATGTATTTGTTTCCAGAGATGCTAGAGTTCTTAGTACTTAGACCCCAATATTGCCCATCCAACCAAGTGTTGTGGCATTCTTATAATTATTATTTCCTTTGCTTTAACTAACTTCCAACTGTTGTCTCACTGCAGCAAATTGAAGAGTTTTCTGATGTTAATGAAGGAGAAAAAGAAGTCATGAAATTATGGAATCTACATGTTATGAAACATGGGTATGTGTTCTATTTTTAGTCTAAAATGGGCAAGAACAACAGAAATATGGCTGAAAAATTATTCAGATTTTCAATTCAAAATTTAAAAAATATTAAATATTTTGCTGTCCTTAATGTACTGAGATTTTTTAAAATTTTAAAAAGTTGGAAATTGTGGCAATATGGGCAAGAATGGTATGTCTAAGCAAGATTCTTTTAAAACTTGCATCTTTTGAGAATCAATCCAAATTTTGTTTTTTCAGCAGTGACTCTGAGCCCAACTAAATAGTAATAATTTGTTTTATGTTTTAATGTTAACAGATTTATTGCTGACAATCAAATGAATCATGCCTGTATGCTGTTCGTAGAAAATTATGGACACAAAATTATTAAGAAGAACTTGTGTCGGAATTTTATGCTTCATCTAGTCAGCATGCACGACTTTAATCTTATAAGCATTATGTCAATAGACAAAGCCGTTACTAAGCTCCGAGAAATGCAACAGAAATTAGAAAAAGGAGAGTCCATTACAGCCACATCATCTGAGGAGTTTACAGAAGAACAGACGGGTGCAACTAATGGCTATAGCGATGCTAATTCTAGGGAACGGTCTTCAGAAATAGATAATACATCTTGTATGACAAAACAGAATAGAAAACAGAAGATCTGAAAAGACCAGCCGACAAAAAAAATGAAGTGATATTCTAAGATGCATGAACTCTATAAGGAATTTAATAAGATACACAGATTTTTAACAGGCACTGCTGGAAACAAAGGATTTCATCACAGATAGTGTTGATATGGTTCCTATTGAAATAATTACGCAAGTGCAACATGTATATCAGTTCTAGTGATGTAATGACAATACTCAAAGTTTGAGCATGAAGAGCAATACAATTTTTGGAAATTTTAATTATGAGATGTACTGAATTTACATAACTTAAGTATATGTAAACCAGTTTTTATATAAAGATTTTTGCATCAGTAATGGTTGACTTTCCTACCACGGAGTTAAAAATGAGAAGAGATCGGAACAGTTTATAATTTGTACTTTAAAATTCTGTTTCCTTTTTGTAGAAAATAATGTATCATTTAAATTTGATCCTTTGTTTTTATTCTATCAAATTAGAAGACTGCAGTTTTTAAATACATTTTTAAACATTCAAGTGTAATATTGCACTTCTATAATGTCCATTTAGGGGGAAAATTGCTTTATCTATTGCAAACACAGGGATATACTATATTAATTGTGCCAGTAGCCTAAAATAATTTGTTGGTATCATCTGGTATATGAGATCAGACTGTTTAGGGTGGATGAAGATGACAATATGCTGCTTTAACACCTTCAGGTGATGATGGGCATTTCTGCCTATATTTGCATGTATACAGACTGCAGAATCAAAGCACAGTTAACCTGGGACTTTTAGATGCTACTTTTAAGGGGGAAAATACACTGTAAAATTGGTCCAGAAAATGTGTTGCACTTCTTTTGCAAGTATTCTGTGATGTATTGCATTCAATACAGATGCTAACTAAAAGTCTGGTGCAGTCTTGCACTGCTCTTAACACATTAAAGCATATGTTTACAGATTTTCTTTTTTTCCAATGGAAAGTAGCTTCACTACTGGTACAGTATCAGCACCAAGGGTTTGTTCCAGCAAGCACTGTGGTTGAGTGACATCACCTCATTTTTTTAAAAAAAATTCTTAAATAGTTCATTTTTCATATTCCTTATTTATAAAGGATCAGTTATGTAAATACAATTTACATTTGTTTTTATTTCATTCCATCATCGTAAGGAGGCAGTTCCCTGTTTTGGATTTTGGATTTGGAATGGGTGGGGAAGAAGCTTCCTAATGGAGATTTTCAAAACTTTATAAAAACTGTAAATACTGACTTTGGTCCCTAAAGGTGTGTTTAACTGTGAGACTATTTAACTAATGGTGTGGATGTGATTTGTCATCCAGTATTAAATTCTTAGTCACAGATTTGTGTCAATAGCAAAGAGGAAGACTACAGTTTTCATTAGATGTCTTTTGTCTGCTCTGAGTTGTAGCAAACTCTAATTACACCTTTGAATAGCCGGCAAGCATTTCTCTTGGGCTTTAATTTGCTAAAGCTGTGCACATATGTAAAGAAATATTTTAGGAGAGACATAGATGTAGAGTTATTGCTTATGTCACTTAAGCAGTCGCGCTCTCAATGCTTAAAAGGAGGCTAGCATTCTTTGCACAAAAAGTTAATGACCCCCAAAAATAGTAATCAAATTACTTCTGTCAAGTAAACTTTGTATGTCATGTCCATTTATAATAAAAGCTGAGAATCCCTTTGTTTCTATTTATAATAAAGATGGATTTTCTATATGTACTCTTAATGAGACTTCGAAGAAATCATGTAAACTGGATGAACATTTGAATGGTACAGTAGATAAAGACAATTGTTTAATGAACCTTTTGTTTTTACATTAAATGTTTATTTGAAATTGAATTTTGTACATAAAGTTCAATATGTAAAATCTGCCAATGTGTCATGTTGAATCTTTTCATATATATGCCAAAATGAATTCAGAACCAGGGAAATTTAGTTGGGAGGGTGGGGGGAACGCTTGCATTTGGACTAATTGTGATCTGTGATAGGACTTGAAATGGATGGGCTTTTTCTGCCTGCCTGCATTCTGGATATAATACTTCTTTAAAAGCCCCCCCCCTTTTTTTTTTTGACTTGCAGTTAAAATAAGTGTAATCAAGATAAAACATACCAATATATCTCAAAGATAAAGTCTAATGCCATGATTGTCCATGCAGGAATCAGAAATGGTCAACCTTCAGATAGGTAACAAAGATTTTTTTTTCTTTTTCTGTCTGCCAATCAGTAAAACACAAAAGCAAAATTATTTTTCACAACATTAACATCAAGTAGAAATGTTTTGGAAAATTAAGATGGTAAAAACACTTCCAAATGTATGTCTCTGATCTACCCAAATTCAACCAGGGCCATAAGTGCAACCTTTCTGAAATCAGAGTAATAGGTAGTCTTCAATGTAGGGCACAATAGGGACCCAAACTTCCCTTGCTAAGCAATGCTGTCATTGAATCACTTTTTTTTTTGACATTTTTTTACCAAGATCATTAAGTGAATCCAGCTTCCTCCATTGACTTTGCTTGCCAGGCGTTCCTAGGAAGATTCAAATGGCAATCATGTGACTGGGTCACTGCAACTGTATGTGTGTGTGTGTGTGTGTACCAATATATATATATATATATATATATTGGTTGACAAATGCCCAAATTTTGATCAGGTGACCATAGGGACACTGGAGTAATTTTAAATGTGAGGATCGTCACAAATCACTTTTTTCCAGCACCATTTTACTTTTGAACAGTTGTTAAATGGTTTTAAGTCGAGGACCACCTGTTTCGCAATTTTTTCTAATGGGAATTCAGCAAATGGTTCTAGCACTTTAGTTCAGCTGCTATTAGTAATGTGCTGAATTCAAAGCATAAAATACAATTGCTTTAAAACTTCTTGATATTGGTCTACTACATAGAAATAATGCCCTTTCATCATTTACCTATTAAGTTGTTCATAGTGAAAATCAATTGCAGTGATAATGTTGGCAGGAGCCGGAGTGAGGACGGGAGCTCACCCCCATTGTCTGGTGCTCAGGTCTCGAACTTGAGCTGCCGGCTTTCCAGCTGACAAGATCAGCATCTTAACCGCTGAACCACCACACTGCCCTACTTTAAGGAGGGGTGATCAGTTATTTCGAAGAGCAATTTTTCTGTCTTAGATATAAATTGGCAGCTATAGGTATACCTCTGTTCATACATTTACTAAACTCTTTATGTTCCATTATGAGCTGATGCAATGTTCAGCACGAAGTTTCTAGGGAATAAAACTGCTAAGCCCTTAAGGCATATCCTGTGTATTGTTACTCTGATACCTTGTTTTGGTACTAAAGGTAATGAACATTTTCAAAATTGAGCTAAGTTGCTTCCCAAAAGCAACTTCTTCAGTATTCAAACTTTGAATAAAATAAGTAAATAATTCTGATTATTTAAATTTCTTTGCTATTTTTAAACTTTTAGAAGGATGTCTACCTAGCTTCCATTGAAAGCAAGACTAATAGTTTTGAAAAATGGCTCCTAATTTTCTGTATCTGAAGTTTCAATCAGACACTTCCAAAGAATTTGGGTCCTAGTATAACAGAAACAAAAAACTCATTTTTTTCTGCTGCTGCAATTACCAAAAATATTAAAAACATAGCTGATTTACTCTGTATCCCATCTTACAACTTTTGAATCTCGCCTTTATTCATGTGTACAACTACTTGAAAAATCCTGGCTATGAGGGCAATGACATGATCACTACTTCTAAAGGAATGTAGGCTTTCGAAAACAATAAATTTAGAACCAAATTTTCTTGCAAAAAAACCCTCCTTTCCTTAGCTTTCTACAGCGTATTTTAAGCAACTGTTTTGCCTTCATCTCCTGATATATCTCTGAAGATCAACAGAGAAAAGACCCAAAGGTCTTTTTTATTTTAAAAGCAGCTGTTGCCTTTAAAATAAAAGCACCTCTGGAGCAACCATGACCTGGATGAATGAGAACCTTCAGAGAAAAGATTTCACCACGACTGGATAGGGTACAATAAAGTAAAATCTTTATTAAAAAGTCATGATACAAAGTATCGCGAGGTAAATACATACAAGTGCATACAAAACATAATTCCATGCTAACTTTGCCTCCAAGTATTGCCACCTCATATGAATACTGTCTGAACAAAGAATCCAATTTTTCAGAATTCTTATGGCTCTAAAATACTGATTCGATTTCTTTTGAACATTTTTGCTGCTCATATCAAGTGAAAGGTAGCTTTCCTGTTTCATAGCTTTTTTTTTTTTTCAAAACCAGCCTTTACCCTCTCAAGAGATAAAATCTCTCTATTTCCTCTTTCTCTTCCATCTCCAGCTGCAGAAAGTCAGCCTTTGCTGGGGGAACAAATTTCTATGGCTAGAGTGGAAAAGCTTTTACAAAAGTTTAAGAAATGGGAAAAAAATCCCTTATTAGCTCAGCATCTACATGCCTTCCTCATATAAGACAGAGGTCTGTGGTAAATGAAGATCTTACTCTATCCAAGGGATGGATAAGAACTACAACCCAGACATCTGGATAATATCCAGCTGTTTTAAATTTTGATTTACATTTTTTGGTCTTCTAAAAGTAGAACATTTGGATTATGACCTCCATTCCATCTGTCACTAATGTAAAAAAAAGTTACTTATTTTAGAACATTGTAAAGGCATTTTGTATGGTATACAGTACATGAGATTGCAAATGTCCTGTGGCAATCCTTCAAGAAGAGGAAATTGCATACATACGTGTCTGAATACCTTTGCAAATCCCGATTTATGTGTAGCATTCTAAAAAGAAGGGGGAACTTCCAACCTACCATCATATAATGAACATACAAAGCTAAAGGTGAACTAAAGTATCTCATTCCATTTTTTGGGGGGTACCAGTTTTGTTTTATGCTCAGATACATTTTCACAGAGATCAATAATAAAAGAGAAAAAGTATATGGATGATCTGGTTTGCATTTGATGTTCCTAAAAAAGGAACGTTAATACATTAATATCCTTTCCCAGTCTATATTCTCATGAACATAAGGCAAGGTGGTGATTTATCTGAGCATAAGAGAAGAATTTTGGTATGGCTTGATTTTAAACTGGGGAGGGGCAGAGGTAGGATTCTAACATCCTTAAATTCCAGCTTCTTACAGGATAACTTGAGATGGGGGGGAGGGGCGCTAACCATTTTTATTTAGATTCTGCTCCAGAGTATTCCATTAGCTTTCCTCAAAATTCTGCTTCCAGATATATTGGGACTTCAACCCCATAATTTTAATAACCAACAGGAAATGAAGTGAAATATATCTAGAAAACATCAGATTGCAATAGACGAGATAAGGTTACATATTCCTTATGTTATGTATTCCTGAACCAAAAGACCTGCTACCCATTAATCAGATATTATTAATGCAACAACTTTTACTTAGTGCTGAAACCAGAGTAACTTCTAGCTGGGAATCCCATCATATAAGAAGGGAAGGGAGGAATTTTGCTCTCCTTTTTATCAACAAGTTTTTTTTCTTTGCTTACTTATCAGATGGGGTAACAGCTAAGGACTGCAGCCTGGGATCGAAGACTTAAAGTTTAAAAAAGAAACTGGTTGAAAACCTTACTTAATGGGATACCCTTATTGCAAGGAAACAGCTGCAGTCTCCCAAAATGGGTTCCCTCGTTTTGGGAGATGGGCATGCCAGCAATTTAATCATACAAAGGAGATCCCAAAAAGAGGAAATTCACTTGCCCATGTCAAAACAGCAAATGGTGATTAACTGCAGAGGCTGAGAGCAAGAATGCTTTAGCTGTTACTCTCTGCTTAAAGTTAGTACCTGGCTTGTCTGCTAACTTGGTTATGTCAACCGAAGTCTAAAAAGCATGATAAGACAGCTCTACAATGCGTTCTTTTCTATATGGTACCTCCTCATTTGCAAGTTGGCTTGCATACCCTGTTGGCCTGACCCCTGTTTCTATAAAATTTATCTGAATGCAATAACTTGCGTTATTGAACACAAGTCTAGGTAAAGATGGGTGCGGCGAACATAACATACTTGCTACACAAAACTCTAGGCTCCGTACAAGTTGTTCAGGAAAGGTCTAAAACATTTGCGCCTTAAATATTTCCTGGGACTGTGTTGATATCATCTTGAAAAAGGCACAAGCTGTAGAAGGCACTGCAATGAGCACAGAGGAGCGGGGAAAATGCTGCTTAAGTGACAAATGCCATGAATGAAATTTTCTCTTTCACGTGTGCAATATTGTTCAACAGGAGCATCAAACTAAGGCACGTCGGTATCATACGCTCGCCAAAAAAAAAATGTTTTGGCTCAGATTTCTTCTGCAGTAAATAGCAAGGCACTGAAGGAAAAGGATAATGTAGAGGCCAAAAGGTCTTATTGCCCAGTGGACAGAAAGCTTTTGGTAAGAGCAGGTTGGGGTACAGCATTTCAGTACCGAACTCTGATGAATAGGAAAACATACATAGAGTTTTGGTCCATTAACCCTGAGCCAAAGAATAACACTAGGCAAACTTAGTAAAACATATTGATAGCAGGACCACAGTAACAGAATCATCTCTACCTTTTTCTTCCAAGACCACACTCTCTCTTGGTGATCTCCAGAGGTGGACTACAACTCCTATAATCCCCCTTTCACTAAGTCCTTGACTAGGGATTGTGGAAGATCATGTCCAGGCCCTCTGGAGAACATCCAAATGGAGAGAGATGTTTAAAAAAAAAAAGAATACTCAAAATGCATGATGTCAATAGCAAACACAACAGCTTACATAACTTTTCCAGGTTACTCAGTGTTTCACCAATATTTCAGGTGAATCCAGAGAAGACAGAGTTCAAGTAATGTTTATCTCTCAGAAAAGTGGCATCAAGCAGCTCACTGAACCAAGAGTAGTATACCAAAGACACACAGATTTAACAGCCTGGATGAGCAAATAATTGTGTCATTGGAGTCCAAACCCTTTGAATGACACCAATGAAAGACAACGACTACTTCTCAGTCTAAGAGTTAGAATACCAAAACTTTCCAGCCGGGATAGGAGAAGGAGCATCCAAAATACAGAGAGCCACAGCATTCATCAAGTACCCAGTCAAAGACCACTTCCCTGTTGTTGGAACTAATTGTCACTCTGAGTTTGACGTTCCCCCCATTATTATTATTGCAAGGACCTAAATTCACAGTTTCCATGTCGAAAGTTACAGCTGATCCTGAAGTCACTGCAGGCAACTGGTTGGTCATCTCTTTTCCATTGACAAAAACAGCTCCTGTAATAGATAAGAAATGCTAGTGAGTCAACCGGTCACATAACAGAGTTTTCAATTTCCCATGGAAATCAAGTAACTTCTGAGCTTTCAGAATTCACCCTTCTGTAATGACTTGCAACACACTTCATGGACACCTTGTTGAATTACATTCTTGTCACTAAAGACAGTAAACTGGCTTGCTTGCAAAACAAAAGTGGTATTCCAATTTCATTATTCCCAAATATGCCTCTTCTCTTTCATATCCAACTCCCCAAATCAAAAGTGAATGGTGGAAACCATCCCAGGGAACTAAATACAGTCGCAGAACGTTCTCATTAGTTGGTCTCCTGACCAATACAGTTATTAATAGTTAAACCTCCCAAGAAAGACCATTTTATAAGAGTGCCATTGCCCCAAAAATAGTTAGGACCAGTGGTGGGATTCAGCCAGTTCGCACCACTTCGGGAGAACCAGTTGTTAACTTTCTGAACCGTTTGGTGAACTGGTTGTTGGAAGAAATCATTAGGGTAGAGAACCCTAAGGTTGTTAAATTATTTGAATCCCACCACTGGTTAGGACTTCCACACTATTCCACATAGTGTCTGACACACACATCAGTAGTACTCATTTACCATACTGGCAGCAAAAAAAGAGGAAAAATTATTTTCTCAGTTCATAATTCTTATTTAAAAGTGGTATGGCAAATCTTAAAAAACATTGTTGTAAAGGGTTGCCTAATTGTTTGGGGTCAAGGGCTACATTCTCCGTACAGAAGCTTAATGACATAAAACTTAGGATTTACTGATCTTCATGTATTTATAATTTTCCTCCTGCCAAATGAAAAGGAGGGTGTGTTATGATGATGTTAAGAGGAAACCAGGCCATCAAAGAACCCGATGGCTGGACACCAGCCACAGCATAGAAAAACTCCCAATAAATAGTGCAAGATCGGAAGATATGGAGATACTTGCGAAGAGTCAGACATGACTGAATGGATAACATCATCATCATCGTGATAAGTATTGAAGGGTTAGACGTGTAGTCATTTTGAAAATTAGAAGCCTGCTAGGATATGGACATCTATGTCTTGACATGCCTCTTTCCCAAGATACTGCTTTTTTGCACACCTTCCTTGGCCATCTTGGGAAACCACCACATTTATTATTTTCCATCACCTATTTAGGATTCCTCCATGTCATAATACAGTCATTCTATATACAGTAGGTCTTAAAATAACAATACATCAGAACACCGTGGAGATTGCAGGTCAGAAGGTTGGCCAAATCAGATCTTTTTACAACTCACCATTGGTACTAATGCACACAGCTCTATCCCGTTGCAAAGAATCATAGCCATTCAGCTGCTCAACACAAACGCCAATACTATCTTTCCTGTCTGGCTGGCCAACTGTTTCAATTCTATGAAGAGAAAGGAGGAGGAAAAAGCAGCTATATTTAGAAAAAATGTTAATATAAACCACGTCCTTGATTTAATGCACCCTCTTTTAAATCTCACAGTTTAGGAATCTGCAAATTCAGCACTCTCCCATCTGGTGTTCCTCACATATACTGAAATCCAAATCCTACCATCCCAACATATGTCGGTATTCAACGCTCACAACACTTACCAGCTTTGGGAAAGCTACTCTAGTCGATGAGATCGTTTCAATTTGCCTCAATTCATCTTTCTTAAAGATGGAAAATTTCTAGGATTGGGAAAACCAACCACCCTTATGTTTTGCATAAGGGAAGGCCTTCATTGGATCAATAGCCTCTTTAGCTAAAATGGTACAATAGCAAATGATAATGAAAATCTCTGCCAGTTATGTTGGAGAACCATGGCTAATGCTCTGAACAATAAAGCTAGATGAACAATCTAACCTATTATCTAGCTATTTGCCATACAGTTACTTCTTCCTATCATATTGGGAGAAGTAACATTCTGTCTGCCAGCATTAATTAATAAGATGTTTGCTACAGGGGTGAAATTCAGCAGGTTCTGACAGGTTCTGGAGAACCAGTAGCGGAAATTTTGAGTATTTCAGAGAACTAGCAAATACTACCTCTAGCTGGCTCAAGAGTGTGGTGGGAATGGAGATTTTGCAGTATCCTTCTCCTGGAGTGGGGAGGGAATGGAGATTTTGCAGTATCCTTCTCCTGGAGTGGGGTGGAAATGGAGATTTTGCAGTGTCCTTCCCCTGCCACGCCCACCAAGCCATACCACACCCACCAAGCCATGCCCACAGAACCGGTAGTAAAAAAAATTGAATTTCACCACCAGTTTGCTATCATGTCACAGTTTGTTGCTTTTCCTCCTCAATAGAACTAATTATTTATCTTTAAACCATTCCTTTGGGAAATTGTTCAGTTTTCTCTACAGGGTACCACTTTCAGACTAAACACTCCTCCATTTATTTATTTATGAACAGATGTCCCACTTTTTCATTATTTAAACAAGCTCAAAGTAGCTTTCATTTAGCAACCAAATAAGCATTTAATGTCAGAATTTCCGAAACAGATAATGTGTTCAAATGCTATATTAATAATGGTAGCAGTCGGAAGTACCATATTGTGCAGAAACCTGCTAAGTGAGAAGAAATTTCAAACAAGCTGATGGCATGGCATGGCCTGAACAGCAGAATATACATACCTTAACACAAGGGAAAACAATAAAAGTTATCTTTCAGGTTTCATTTCACCATTTGGAATCTATGGTTATGACTCTGAGGAAACCCTGAGACATAGTCCTTGATTTATGGTCACAATTGAGCCCAAAATGTCTACTGCTGAGCAAGAGAGTTGTTAAGTGAGTTTTGCCCCATTTTACGATCTTTCTTGCCACCATTGTTAAGTGAATCACAGCAGTTGTTAAGTTAGTATCACCCCATATTAATCTCCCCATATTAAAACATTCTTTATTCTTAATATTTAAAAGAGGCAGGATAGAATATTTCCCCTAAAGGAGAAGAGGAGAAAACTCTTAACAAAGGCAGAAAGCAGCCCCAGTCTTCCTGCCATAGGAAAACAGCCTCAAGCAGAAGAGGCTAATCTTTAGGAATTGAGATTTTGTATCCATTCAGAAAGACTCAGCTAATCTGTTGATAAGCAAAGAGACTCCAAATAAGCAACACAATTAGGCAACCAAAGCAGACAAGATTAGCTCAGACAAACACCTAGGATTTGCATTTCCCCTTTTGCCTGTAGAGCCAGCCATGACCGCTACATGACCCCAAAGGAATTTGGCAACAGCCATTAAAATACTGAAGGATATATTCTTGCACAGGAACAAGCATCTCAATCACAGGGCCCCAAAGCATGTATCTACTCTCAAGTCCATTTTGTCAGCCACACCAGAAACATACTGCTGTCACTGAAGTTTCTGGCTACCAAATAAACAAACACCTTTTTTGCAGCCTGCCCCCATTTAATTTCCAGCGTCTTTCTCCCGGACCAGATGTTTCTTCCAAGATAAGGAGGGGAAATCTAGGTTTATTTTAGAAGACATCGCATTTATATAACAGTTTGTGTTTAAAATGAAGCAGATACAGTACATGTGCCAGCAAAAATTTAAGCACAATTATTTCAGACATAGAGAAATGTTAAAAAAACTCCCCATGTTTTTAAGGGGTACAGTTCAGGCAGCAATGAGTTAATCCTTCCCCTCGATTTTGAGTAGACCTCAAAACAGGAACCATATTGTCCTGCTAATATTTTAGCCAGTCTTCCTTTTCTTCAGGAAGAGACTCAGCTGAAGGCTAATGTTACAAAATGGGGGAGAGGGAGGAGGAATCTTTTACATCTGGAAGCAATCCATAAGAGGAGGTTACTTGTAAAAAAAAAAAACTGAGATTTTTACAATCGTCAGTTGTTTCATCTTTAATTATACATTGCTAGCTGATACATTTTTCAAAAAGGCTGTTTTTAAGTTTAGCTCTTTTAACCATGGACTTCAATATATTTTGGTGTGGAAATTTTGCATTAAGCTTGACATGTTCCCCTTTGATGCTACATTTAGTTCTTATTACAACTCTAGCTGGTAAGAACATAAGAAGTCCATTGTGAGGGAAAAAAACCCTCTAGGCTAGTGTTTCATGTCCAAAAGGAGCTGATTAGATGTCTCTGGGAGGTATCCAAGCAGAGCATGAAACTAATGGTTACCAACTGTGACCCTGGCATCTTTATTAGATGGATGACTGCAGTTCCTGGAAATGCCATTTGGTTATATGGATTAATTTATGCTCTGATCCAGCAATTTCTTGAAGATACAGAAGTTCAAAATGGAATGTTTTGCAAATTTACAAGAAAGCACAAACCCTGGATAAAACAGCAACCTAGAAGTAAACCATGTACCTGTATGTATACGTGTATTTATTTATTGAAGTTAGATATTGCTTGATTCCCAGTAACATGGATAGCTTACACGGTATTCAGGAGGAGGAAGGGAACTCCAGACCTGTGCGAAGTTGAATCACAACTGAATATACTCTCTGCAATACGGAATAGGACACCCTATACAAGACTGAGTTTGAACAGGACACATAGACTGAGAATGTCACAATCCTCTATTCGATGCTGTCCAGATATGCAGGCAAGGACTATCACAGCCTTTTTTAGGGGGGCATGAAGACACTAAAATGCCAACTCCTATTGGGCTGATCAAGTACATTATAAAAGTTGGCCTAGACTTCAGCTGCACAGCACTGCACAGAAGGTATGCAGCTGTCATTTGGGGATGGTTGCATAGCCATTCCTTTTATACATCAGCAAGTGTTAATAATTCCCACCTGAGTGTGCCTTGCCTCCTTCCCGCCTCCCAGCAGGAAGTCAGAGCCAATCAGCAAGCAAAGCATGACCTCCACACAACACGCAGCCGTCTGCAACCTCCGCTTACCCATCAACTCCTTCACAGAATATGTGGCAACAGCTACGGGCAGTTGTGGCCCACTAAATCAGCCATTAAACATTTCTTTCTTATTGAAATGTCAAAGCAATTACAAGTTGCTTCATCGTTTTGCTTATTTACTGAGCCGTGCTACAGAATATTCCTCCCCTTTTCAAAGTTTAGAATTATTTTCAATGATTTGTGTGAACTTTCTTAATCAAAAAAAGAAATTATACTACTAGAAATTAAAAAAAAAACATATATCAGACTCCATCAAGCTTGTACATCTTTCTTTTGGTAATTTGCATTTATAGGATATCCATGATGTACTTCAAAAAATTAAGTAAAATCTCTTCCACACCCCCACATCTATTGTGCAGTACAAATAACCACAGCTACACATGCAGAATTCAAGCAAACTATTCTATTGTATTCTGCCGTAATATAGGAATCTCCCCAGAGATTGCCTTCTCTTGGGAACAGATAGATAAGGTTTAATAGAGCATGGAATAGGGCAGTCCTGGATCTCTTGTGGCTGCAAAATGATTCAAGGCTAACTCCTCACTTGATTCCGCCTCCTTTTGCCTGGCTGGGCATTTTCCAATATCTATCCAGAAAAGCTTGTTGATCTCTTGCAGAAACAAAGTATAGAAACCAATCAAAAATAAATCATCCAATACTAGTAAACCCAATAGTTAAACATAACCCTTCTAATCCTAACCCAAGCTTTGAAAGACAAAACCTTAGGTTAAAAGGTTGGGAGGAGGCCTGTTTAAAGTGTTTCCCAGTTTCCAAAAGCAATTCTATCATTACAAAGGAGGTCCAATTCATTGATCGTTCTCTTCCAATAAGACCCACAAAAGACCAAAATGTCTGTCTCTATTCCTGCTACATGCTTAGGTTGTGACAAAATCTCTCTTGCCATTTTCCACAACTCTCTCGCATTTTCCTTTGATAATCCCCACCCCCCTCAATTTGGAAACGAAATCTGATCTCGTTGGTTTCCCTAGAGACTTTCCTCCTTCAGTTGAGTATTGACCTCATTGTTTCTCTGCAGTTTGGCAAAGGCCATTGCTTCCCTCCTTTTCATCCACACATCTTGTCAACCCCAGCACAAAAGAGGAGCAGAGCAGCCCTTGAGGAGAAAGATAATCAAGTCCACAGGGACGAGGAGGAGGAGGAAAAAGCCTGGCCAAGGAAATCTAGCGAATTCAAGGACAGACATTCCTCTTCGCTGGAAAACAAAGTTTGGAGTGGGCGCAAGCCCAAGGCCAAGTAACAGAGAAAGCCAAAATTGAAGACCAAAGGATGGATCAGCTTGGAACAATCTGTCTCCCTAAACCTAAATGTCCAGTAACCGAAGCCTACCTTTCTTCCACAAAGAAACAGGAAATGCACTTTATTTGAACTAGGAACGTTTTGATTTCAAGTTGATTAAAGGCTCCCCAACAGTAGAAGAACCCACCTAGGAAGGTAGAAACTGGTCACCTTCCAGATGTTGCTGGACTCCCAGTGGCTGCTGGGTGGCTGCTAGACTTGTCATTCATCCGAAGCTGGAAATGCTCCGGTTTCCCACTCTACTTTGAATGATTGGAGACCAATTCAGAGGCATGATTCAGAAAGCCAGCTTACTTTCTCCAAAGAAAGAGAAAGCTTTACTGCATCGGAGTGATCAAACAATTCACTCAAAGAGTGCAGCTGAGGCATATTCATAACTAGTCAGTTGGATAACCATGCTTCACTACAGAGCTATGTGATCGGGCTTGATAAATTGACAGTTAAAGCTTGAACATTAATAAGTAGTTACGATCGGCCTTTCCTCTCCCCTTCTCTCCCTCAGGCTTGCCCCACAGAAGCCTCTTCTTTCCTCTCCCCTTCTCTCCCACAGGCTAGCCCCACTGATCTTCTCCTATCCCCTTCTCTCCCTCAGGCTTGCCCCACAGAGGCCTCTACTATCTATCCCCTTCTCTCCCTCAGGCTGGCCCCATTGATCCTCTCCAAACTCCTAGCCCGCAGGCCGGATGAGTCACGCGCTGGCCATGCCCATGCCTAGGTGAAGTTGGAACAGAGTTCTTTTCAGGTGGGGAGGGGGAGTAGAACGTCTAATCAGAATATAGGAAATACTAATGCTCTGATGATTGATTGATCCACCTTTTCTTACCGGAATGTCAGCGTCTGACCACAACAATAAGTTGGAGCCTTGGAATACAGCACTCCACCTGCTTGCGAATCGTTTCGAAGGGCTATATTCCTTCGGCTGCTCAAGCTGTAGCCCTCAATACCTGGAGTCCATTCTAAGGAAAGAAGAACCAACAGTAAATGCAGGGACCAATCCTAGTTTGGATGAACTACGAAATGTAACATAATATTCTTAGTTCGCTGGCACCACAGGCGCAGCCTTTTCAGAAAATATTTTGTGCTTTGCTTCAGTTTTTAGTTATGGTTTTGTACACATTCCAAGATAGGAAAGCGCACAAAGAAAAATGTACAAGTAGACTTCGATTTACAACCATTTATTTAGTGACCACTCAAAGTTAGAAGGGCCCTGAAAAAAGTGACTTCTGACCATTTTTCACACTTATGACCTTTGCAGCATCCCTGTGGTTATGTGATTTACATTCAGATGATTTGTTGTATTTATTTATTTATTGGTTCAATTTATATGCCTGCCTTTTCTGGAGACTCAGGGCGGCTTACAATGCATTAAGCAATAGCCTTCATAATACTTTTGTATATACCTGCTTAGTAGGGCTTTCAGCCCCCCCTAAGTGGTGTTCTTTTTTATATAAAGTTTATTGCCCCCACAATCCGGGTCCTGATTTCACCTACTTTGAAAGGATGGAAGGTTGAGTCAACCTTGAGCCTGGTGAGATTCGAACTCGCAGTAATTGCAGGCAGCTGGTGCTACTTAACAGCACTTTAGTCTGCTGCGCCCCCAAGGCTCTTATTGTCAGATTGACAACCGATTCACATTTATGAGGGTTGCAGTTTCCCGGAGTCATGTGTGATCTCCTTTGCAACCTTCTGACAAGCAGGTCAATGGGGGAAGTCAATGAGGGAAGGCAGATTCACTTAACAACCGTGTTACTAATTGAAGAACTTCAGTGATTCACTTCAAAAACGAGGTGAGAAAAGTCGTAATATGGAGCAAACTCACTTAACAAATTTCTCACTTAACAACATACATTTTAGCCTCAATTGTGATAGTTGAGGACTACCTGTACACAGTAGTCCTCGACTTAAAATTATTCGTTTAGTGACCAAAGTTACAAGGGCACTGAAAAAAGTGACTTATGACCGTTTTTTACACTTATGAGCATTGCAGCATCCCCATGGTCACATGATCAAAATTCGGACACTTGAAAGCAGGCATATATTTATGACGGTTGCATTATCCCAGAGTCATGTGATCATCACCTTCCCAGCCAGCTTCCAACAAGCAAAGTCAATGGGGCAAGCCAGATTTGTTTAATGACTGGATGGTTCACTTAACAACTGCAGATATTCACTTAACAACTGTGGCAAGAAAGGTCACAAAATGGGGCATATTAACTATCTTGCATAGTGATTGAAATTTTGGCCTCAACTGTGGTCATAAGTTTGAGGACGAACTGTAATTCAAAAACAGTCTGATCCCATACAAACCTACTGGATAAAAGACAAGCCTTGTTAGGATCTTAAGTTAACACTTAAGTTTTCAAAGGAGAACTCAGAGTTACAATGTTGCTTGAAACCCAGTTTAATTGATTTCATATGATCTGCATTTGAAAATGCAGCAATATTCCATAAAGTTAAATGTTTGTGTAATAAATGGCCATAGCATCAAACAAGAATACCTGAATATGAAAAGTTATCATACAGAGCAAACTATATGATAGCAATAGGCTAGATTTACAGGTCAGGGAAAGAAGATGAAGCAAGACCAAAATATTTTTTATTGCAGAATAAACTGACGAAATACATACCATGAGGCACCAATGTGGAACAGCCGGTCTGAGAAACACTCCACGGGCTCCATTCCTGACGGCCGTCTCCACGCGCACAAACCTTGAACTGATAATCGACATTGGGATCGATGTGCAACACCGTGAATTCTGTGTCAGAACCAACATACACATCTTCAAAATGGCAAGTGGTACTCTTGCGATATTGAAGTCTGTAGTCTTGTGGGATGAAGTCCTCATCAACCTAAGCAAAGATAAATTACATTATGGCATATCTTAAAGGGGACGCGGTGGCTCACTGGCATAGACGCTGAGCTTGTTGATCGTAAGGTCGGCAATTCAGCGGTTTGAATCCCTAGTGCCGCGTAATGGGCTGAGCTCCCGTTACTTGTCCCAGCTTCTGCCAACCTAGCAGTTTGAAAGCACGTAAAAAAGGCAAGTATAAAAACAGGGGCCACCTTTGGTGGGAAGGTAAAAGCGTTCTGTGTGCCTTTGGCATTTAGTCATGCCAGCCACATGACCACGGAGATGTCTTCGGACAGTGTGGCTCTTCGGCTTTGAGATGAGCACCACCCCCTAGAGTAGGGAACGACTAGCACATATGTGTGAGGGGAACCTTTACTTTTACCTTATATCTTAAAACTCTTCCTTCTTTAAGCATTTGTTTTAACTAACTTGTTCTCTAAAAGGCGAAGGCTTGAAGCTCCTTGGTATTTTTTGGGATCAGAAGCACAATGGGCATTATCAGGAAGTGATAGTAATAGTAATCAAGAATTACTATTGTGGGGTGAGTGGTTAGACACAAAATATATTTCTCAGTCTTATGCCAGCCAGATAGGCCGGAATCCTGAGAATTCCAGTCCCAACGTATCTGGAAAAGTGATATAAATATTAAGAGGCAGGAACAATCACATGGAATCCATTTCACAATGTGCCAGTTATCAGACAGCTATTAAATTAGTTACAATTTAAAAAGAGATTTCTATCTCAAATAGAAATCAATAACCCACATAATAGCCACTATTTGTTGTATTAACCACTATCCACATGCTATTCTCAAGGAAGAGATTTTCATGTGATGGGGAATATCCCAAATCTCTACCGCATATAGTTAGTCCTCAATTTACAACAGTTCATTTAGTGATGGTTTGAGGTTACAACGGCACTGAAAAAAGTGACTTATGACCATTTGCACACTTACAATTGTTGCACCATCCCCCACTGTCATGCGATCAAAATTCAAACGCTTGGCAACTGGTTCATATTTATGACGGTTGCAGTGTCCCAGGGTCATGTGATCACATTTTGCGACCTTCTGACAAGCATAATCTACGAGGAAGCCAGATTCACTTAACAACTATGTTGCTGATTTAACAACTGCAGTGATTTGCTTAAAATATCAGAAATTTTGGGCTGAAATGTGGTCGTAAGTAGAGGACTACCTGTAATGTGTTTCTGCCCATTGCAAAATCACCACTAGGCTGTTGGGTTAAAAGCACAACACAAAAGAAAAAGCCTTGGTGGTATCTGATCCTGAAAAGGCTGTTAACTCACTTTGCACCATCGTACTAAGATGCCTCCAGGCTTCTCGATCAGTTCTTCTATTTGTATCGGAGGTCGAGATGCTACTGTTCCATGGCTGAAGACGTAGCTTTTCATTATTGTAAAAAAGGAGTCATCCCATTGAGCAGATAAGCTGGCCACATCAACCAGTGATGGCACTTCAGGTAAACTAAAGAAAGAAAACATAATCAATATACATAGCAGGCAAGGAACTGTTTTCATTCAGAACCTTTAACAATGTTTGAAACTCTTGATTTGATATTTTTAAGAAAATTGTTTTCAATTAATTTCTCTAGCCACTCCAGTCCATATTTTATGTTCTTTATTTTTATCATAAAAAGAAGCACATCAAAAAAGGTATAAAATGTTAGGCTATAGATTTCTATTCACCAACCCTACCTCCATAAGTTTGAAGGCAGGGTTCTAGCATCACTTCCTCTGTCCCCACCGCTGTGCACCTGGTGTTTCCCAAATAGAAAAATATAAATTTGAAAGGTGGTGAAGATGGAATGAAAGAAACTTTGGACTGATTAAGTTTCTCGCCAAGGAAATATTCAGAAAATGCATTGGGCTTGTTTAATTAATGTCTATCCCACCACGAAGACAATTTTCTCCCTTAAAATAATAATTTTGAAATTCTCAAATTTACACAGGTAGTCCTTCATTTACGGCCACTCACTTAACGAACATTCAAAGTTACAACACCACCCCACCTCCCCCCCCCCCACAAAACCTACTTAAAGTTCCAATAGGCACACACACCCATGGTCATGTGATAGCATTTGGAGTGCTTGGAAACCAGTTCATATTTACCGCCATCTGCAATTTGCAATTGTTTTGCTGGCAAAAAAAATCTTTAAAAAAATGCCCATTGAGGATAAATTCTCTTAACAAACTCCACAAAAAATGTTAAGTGATGCCTTGATTTATGACCATAATTCCAGGCTCAATTATAGTCATAAGTCAAGGACAACTTGTACATTTTTTCAGCTTTTCTGAGATTTTTTTTTTAAAAAAACCTATCCTTTTCCACTGGAATAGTTCTTCACGTGATTGATAAATTTGTTAGATTTATAATAATCTCACTATCCAAAGCAACTCTAGTTGAAGATTAGTTTACTTGGTTAGCCTTTTCAAAGGAAAGCTGTTCAATGTAAGTCAATCGCCTTTTGAACAGTTGTCAAATAATGCTATCTGAAGGTTAGACGATTAGATTATAAGCATCAATCCTGCTATCTGAATAGATCAAGTAGTCTAAACTGTACCTTAGAAATGGCAATTCTGTGTCATTCACATAAACTACCCTAATTGGAAAAAGAGCCTCTACGACCCAAGGATATTTCTGTCAGCCACCGACTCTGAAAATCCAGCCCCAATTTGTGGCTGTTACCTGTCCAGCTGAATATGCAAAGCCTTTTTTGTAAAACTGCACAGCTTGTCACTGTTGTCCCTTGTAATTCCACAAATGGCATTTTCACCTGTAATGCAATAACAGGAGATTACTACTAAGAACAGAATCACAGCCAAGGACAACTATTCCCCAGGTTTCTGTGGCATTCACTTCTTCTTTGCAGACATTCATCCAACGTGTATATTTATGGCCATTTTAACAGTATGTGAGGTCCAAATGCAATGGATCGTTAAATTCTGACCACAGTGGAGAAATTTCCTGACAATCAACTAGTGCAGGTGTGTCAAACTCGATTTCACTGAGGGCCACATCAGGGTTGTGTTTGACCTCAGGAGACTGGGGTGGGCGTGGCCAGCTTGACATCACTCGTGTTGGGGGGTGCTTGTGGTGGCCTGAACATTCTGCCAGGGAAAACGGGCTTCCAATCTCCGGCTGGGACGGCCTCTTGCAACCCTCTGCCAGCAAAAATGGAGCTCCTCTTTCACTGGCAAAGGTACTGCAGGGAGGTCCTTCACTTTTCTAGGGCAGCTGCGTGGGCCAGATCTAAGCACCCCGCGGGTTGGATCTGGCCCACGGGCCTTGAGTTTGACGCCCCTGAACTAGTGGAACACCTTGTCTTTAGAAGTGGGTGTGCTGGAGGCTTTTAAGAAGACCGTGGACAGCCATTTGTCCAGAATGGTGTAGGGCAGTGGTTCCCAACATGGGGCCCACACCCCACAGAGGGGCAATTTGATTTTTAATGGGGGCAATTTGAACCTTGTTTAAACCAAGTCAATGGCTTTTTAGGCTTCTTCCATGTGAGTAGAGTTCACTTTTTGAGTAAAGTAAGAATTATATGTCGGGGGAGTGGGGAGGGCATCGGGATTCTAGAGATGCTTGGGTAGGGCATGGACAAAAAATGGTTGGGACCCACTGCTTGAGCAGTGGGTTGGATTAGAAGGTTCTAAGGACCCTTCCAACTCTGTTAATCTGTTATCATTCTGCTTTACTGGCAGCTGGTTCTTAGGACTTTTGAAGAACTTTTTTGGAAGGTTATAATTCAATGATTCAATGGGCTCATATGGGTGGTTATCAATTTCTTCCCCACTACAAAACCTGGGTTTATGTTTTGCTCCTACATCTCTCTCTACACTGCTTGACGTAGCTGAAGGGAAGGAAAAGAAAGCACATGCCGGTGTCTTCCTAGGTCCTCTGCCTTTTTTTAAATTATTATTTATTTGATTTATATGCTGAGTCTCCTTCTCCGGAGACTCAGGGCGGCTTACAATGCATTAAGCAATAGCCTTCATACTTTTATATATTTATACAAAGTCAGCTTATTGCCCCCACAAACTGGGTCCTCATTTTACCTACCTTAGAAAGGATGGAAGGCTGAGTCAACCTTGAGCCTGATGAGATTCGAACTTACAGTAATTGCAGACAGCTGGTGTTAATCACAATGCTTTAGTCTGCTGAGCCACCAGACCTTGCCATAAAAAGCAGGGTGATGCAGTTTCTCTGACCCAATGATCCACAATTTTCAGTTAAGACTGTCAAGCACAGGAAGCTGCTGCTCAACATTCAACAACCAGAAGCTTATCGATCACTTTTTTCATTCCTCCCTTCTATCTTCTGCCATCATTTTCCAAACAATTTAGAAAGATTGGAGAATGGAGAAGAACTTAGGGTATGTAATAATGATATCTCGGCATTAGACAAAATACAAATGCCTGCACATTCTCCACTGGAACCAGCATTAAATTAGGAATTTTCCACTTCCTTTAAATAGGGGAAATGATGGCGACTAGTTTGGAAGAAAAAAAAAACACCAGTAAATTCACTTCAAACTATAGGCAGTCCTTGACTTACAACAATTCACCTAGTGTCTGTTCAAAGTTACAATGGCATTGAAGAAAGTGACTTACGACTGCTTTTCACACTTACGACCGTTACAGCATCCCCATGGTCATGTGATCAGAATTTAGACGGTTGGCACCTTGTATTTATGACAACTGCAGCATCCTGAGGTCACATGATTCACTTAATAATTGTGACATGAAATGTCATAAAATGGGGCAAAACTCATTTAACAAATGCTTTGCTTAGCAATAAAAATTTGAGGCTCAACTGTGCTCATAAGTCGATGACTACTGTATTGTTTTGATAGACTGGCTTATCCAAAAGTTGGATAAGCCAGTCTATGCCTATGTCTATGCCTAATTCAGCTAAGGAAACCATATGCCTATGGTTTCCTTGGCTGAATTAAAGTGAGAACTATGGTTAATGAAAGGTTGCCTGGTTGTCTGGATTACACTGTGGAAAAAAAAGGAAATGGTTTTGAAAGCAAAGCAAAAAACCAAAAAAACCAAAATCCTTTTGTTCCGAGTATGGATTTTTAAATAAAGCTGTAACAATTCAACTGTAGCCGCACATACACTGACAAATCTATTTAAAAGGGGAAGAAAGGTTCCCTTTAGCCTCTGATGTGTGTGAGTTCCTACAGAAAAGGCAGGGTATAAATCTAATAAATCCTCTTCCTGCTCCTCTGTTTTACTCTCAACTTCCTTTGGTATTTGGAAGGCTTTCGTGGCACATGTGGCATGTGTGGTAAGGAGAGCCTCAAAGGATAACATCACTGATATAACGGGTTGAAAACAATCCATTTTAAATCAATCAATCAATCAATCAATCAAATTATCTTTTCTTTCACAGAAAATGGAATTTAAGAAGGATGGCTGTTATGTTTTAGATTTCATAATGGTTTAATAGCTGCAAATCAGCTGAAGTATTCAGACAAAAAGAGAGGTGAGGCATAAGTCAATAAATGAACACAATGGGTAAAATAGGTTTTCTAATAGAAAATAATATATAAAATTCAAGGTTGAACTATGGAGTCCTTGGAACTGTGGAGTCCTGAGAGCACCAATGACTTCACAAAATCAGTTTTTTTTGCCAAATGATAACTTCCAGTGTTTATTTGATCATCTAGGACCAGACAGCAACCGCTAAGCTTCACTGAGTTCATTCTTAGACAAGGAGATTCTACTTACAGAAAGAAGCAAATGTTTAGAAGGTTTGATATTGTCTTTCTAATTCTAAATATCATCAATCAAATCATTTCACCACTACCAAATTGCAAGATTGAAGGGAAAGCAACATGCTGGTTCTCAGCTCTGCAATAGCATTGCTATGCAAGATATGTGACACATCTCCTTATGCTTAATATTCCCCACCCTTCATCCCTGAGATTGGGTGAAGGAAGAAATGAACAAGAAAATGCTGACTAGGATGACATCACAACTTGCTTAATTAAGTATTATTATGGTCTTGCAGAAGGCGGCCCAGGAGCAGCTATGACAAGCAGTTACAAAACTGCTGACAGCTCTGAGTTACATAATCCATCCTTGTCCCAGTTTTGTCAGTTGAGGTTCTTGCAATCTTATTCAATAGCCAAAACAATTCAACAGTCATCTTTAATTTGTTTTTTGGATTAAGATATCCCAGCTCCGAATTCTAAGTATATTGATAGCTGTGATAATTTCCTGCACATCTAACAAATTGTTCTGAAACTTATCTCACTGAATTAAAATGAACCTGTTGATAGAAAAGTAGGGTTCACCCATTATGTGAAGCCATAATAGCAATAGCATCTAGACTTATATATTGCTTCGCAGTACTTTACAGCACTCTCTGAGCAGTTTACAATGTCAGCATATTGCCCCCAACAATCTGGGTCCTCATTTTACTGACCTTGGAAGGATGAGTCAACCTTGAGCCCCATTAGGATCAAACTCCTGTCTGTGGGCAGAGTTAGCTTGCAATATGGCATTCTAACCACTGCACCAACACAGTTCAGTAACATGCTTTATTAAGATTTTATTTATATAAACCAAGATACTATGGCCTGTAAAACCTCTTGATATGTATACGTATTCTCAGATATTACATTTTTACAACAAACCACAGTATGTAGACCAGCCAACGTGTATATACATGGGAAAAGAAAAGACAGGGAGATGCATCAAGAGTCCCTTCCTCTTGATAAACATTAAACATATCATCTGCAATTTATTTCTGTTCAATGGTTCACTAATTTGCTTTATATGCATGTTCATTCTATGCATAATTATCATTTGTTTGATTTATGCCCTGCTTTTCCTCAGAAGCTCAAACTGGCAAACACAGTATTCTATGCTTGATTCTTCTCCCCACCCCCCACCCCACAACAATAATGAAGAGGGATTGGTTAAATTATACCAGCTGGATCAATTTTACCAACCAAGCCTTTACACCTCAAGGGTAGACCTGAACAGGGATTCAGCCGGAAGCATCGCGGCGAAACAGTCGGGGATTAGCTTTCTCTAATGAGCTCCACAAAATCCCAGGCTGACGAACCGCTGCAGAGGGGTCTTTGGACCAGATCTGTCCTGTAGGGACAGAGAAGAAAGAGAGGCACCTCGGAAGACCAAGAGGAACAGGCAAGTTCCTCAGAGGTCAGAGGAAATTCTGATTCTGCAGCAGGGGGCGGCGGCCATTACGATCGCCGGTAAGCTGGGGCAACCGGACTAAGCACTGTGCAGGAGAGGAGAATTGAGCGGAATATTGATGCCGGGTGAATGACATCTACCTCATAGGCAGAAAGGGGAAAAAAAGAGGATTTTCAAAATAATTGTAAAAGTCCTAGCACTATAACAGTGGCTAATAGGCTTGGGAAAGGACAGAAGAAGATAATTAAAGCGGAAGTTACAAAACCCGATCAGAAAATTGTTTTTTTGAACCTAAGTATTTGGAGAACTTTAAAAGTATAAATTAGAAGAATTAATAACCCAAAAAGATCCTTCTTTAAATCTGGGAACTTTAAAGGGAGGACAATTAAAGAATGAAGAAAAACTTGTAATAGAAAGGACTAGTTAATGACTCTAAATTGAAACTAAACTGGAAGGTAAGGTGGAATTTGGACTATGCAAATCTGGACTGAATGTTAAATTGATTTGGTGTATATAAAGGTGGAAAAGAAGAAGAAGAAAATTGAAATAAGCAAAATCTATTTAAAGCAGACTGTAAACAAAATGGATACTTTCAAGCTTGTTGATTGTAATAGTGGATTATAGAGAGCCATCTTCAGGAGAAAGAAAATTATTACAACACTGAATCTTTGTTTTGGAAAAAAAAAACCTTGGACTTTGAAAGGGATAACAACATGTGAGAATTTTTAAGGAAACTTTGTTCACAAGTGTTTTGGCTTTGAAGAAAAAACAAAAGAGGATTACAACGTAACTTCAATTGGAATAATATTAACCTAGAAAGAACAAAATGGTGCAGGAACTTAAGGAAATGATGAAAACGATCTACTTATCATTGAAAATGGAAATAAGGGAAATGGCTACAATATTGCATGGAGAATTGAAACCTGATGACCAAAAAATTGACTTAGGATGCATTCAAACTGACAAAGAAATAACTAACGAGAAGCAAGAAAAAGAGATTGACAATAAAGAAGAAGACAAAGACAAGGAGATTAATTATGGAAAATTAAATGATTGTGTGGGTAGTAATAATAAAAAGGAGAACTTTAAAAATTACATTGGGATTAACAATGGAAGAAACAGAAAAAGTGGAAAGAAACAAAGAAAGAAAAGAGGGTGGACCAGAAAGAATATAAGAAACTTAAATGATTACACTGGGATTATCAGTGAGAACATAAGAAAAAGGCATACAACAAAATAGAAGAGTATATGATCTTAAAAAACAAAATGATTATATTGGAATTAACAGTGGAAAGATAAGAAAAAGGGAAAAGAAAGTTTAAGATTTTAAAATACAAAAGAAAGGAAGGGGAAAGAAAAATAAAATAAAATATAAAGATAGAAAGGTAGAAAGAAATGGAACTGGAATATGGGCTAAATGAAATGAATACTAGAGAAAAGATGAAATTGTATTTTTAATGAAGTGATTTTAAACTATATGGATGTATGATGAATGTAATAATTGGAATATTTTTGATCACGGAAGGGGACTGTAATAACTGGAATATTCTCAATTACATATTTGGAATTTAATTAAATAAGAAAAGAAAGCTGAAATGATACTGGATTATGAATTAATTAGATATAATTAACTGTTTTTTATAAAAAATTGAACGTGTACTATCTGGAACAGTTGATAAAGAAAAATTATTTGAGATTGGAACAAGAGACTCTAAGAAAATAATTAGGAATTGTATTATGTTGTATGAATTAAAATATAAGGGTACTGGAGTAAGCTTGATACTTAATTGATTTTTTAAAATATGTTTAACTAATTAGTGAAATTATGATAAATGAATTACTTTTAAAATAAGAGCTAAGAATATAAATAATTGCTGAAGTAACAGAATGGTAATAATGAATTATTTAAGTCAGTATGAAGAAATGACAAAATGTAGGGATGTTTAAGAACTGAAAATAAGATCCAGAAATAAGAAGTTTAATACATGAAATTGTAGTAGTCAGAACATTTGGGTTAAGATATATATCTAAATGGTTTCTACTAATATGTTGAATTGTAATATTTGGAATAGTTGATAAAAGAATCATTAATGATTAGAATAAGAGAATTTAGGGAAATAATTGGGGATCATACTAGGTTATGTGAATTTAAATTTAGGGGTTCAAATTTTAAGGAGGGGAAAGAAAAATTGAACTATAATATGATGAGAAGTTAAGATGAAGGGTAATATTGTTTTTTTCAAAAATTAGAAAAAAATGATATGAGAAAAATTGAATATATAAAATTGTTTTAAAGATGAACAAAAATCTGTATAAGTTTAAGACCGGGCCAATATTCTGTTCAGAAAAGATGTATTGTATGTTTGCTTGTGTGTGTTCAAAAATTTAAAAAAAAACTTTACAAAAAAAAAGGGGTGGACCTGAACCTGGGTCTTCTCAGTCTTCTCTAACATCTTATTTGTTCAAAGTATAAGCTATCTTGTTGTCCAAGCAAATCTTAATATACCTCTTCACATGTAGAAGCATTATGCAGAATAGATTAATTTAGACCTCTAGACACACATGAAGTATCTTTGGCAGATAGGTGGAACTATTAAATACAATAGTTCCAGTGACCATTAGGTTGATAGAAATCCTCTATGGTTCCCTCCCTCCCCAAAAAAATGTTTTAAAAGCAGATTCTCCTACCTTCCTGGACAAGTTCATTGGCTGTCCCAACTCCTTGTTCTATGAGCTTCTGGCATTCATCCAAGGGCTTGATACTTTCCTGTTCTATGTTGTCTACTTCCTGGAGCAAGGAGGCCAATCTTTCATCCAGCAACTTCTTCAAGGTGCCTTTTAAGTCACTGAAATGTTGTTCCAGCACTTCCCGGGTTTGTGCAGCACTGTTTTTGATCTGAAGGGAGACAAAGAAATCTGTAAGGCCCTGAAGGAGAATGGCTCAAAGAAGACTCTTACCACACTGAAGAAGCCTGTTTGGTCTTATCAACCACTGCATGTCAGGTGAATTAAAATGTATCTTGGACTGAATGAGTTTGCTTCAGCAAACCATAGCCCCATAAAGTAACTGAAGAAAATCAGAGCCTTCCAAAAATTCAGCAACCCCACAAAAGTCTGAATTCTTTTTGCGGTTTCCTCCAACTGCCTGCTTGTTTATCACATACGAACATTCACGATGATAGCAGTAAGCTTTCCACAGGAAATCTCTAACAGCCTTGCTGTAAGCCACCATTTTCAAGTAATAAAGGTCGGATTCACATTTTAAGCTAGAACCAAATGAACCACTTTTGGGGTTTGCATGATGTGTGAATTCAGCCATAAAATTAAGGTCCTTTGAATGTATGCAACTTGCTCTAGCCAAAATATATTTAGGACTGCCAAGTATGCAAGATTTTAATCTGCAGAGTTTTAATATTTTAGTAACTTTTTATCTTTTTATAGCTGTAAACCATCCAGAGTTGCTTCATAGGGGAGATGGGCAGCATAAAAATTTAATAAATAAAATCTCTCAAATTTGAAACAGAATAAACACAAAGGAAGAAATAGTTGGGCACGATACATTCTCATCCACTAAACAAAGGACCAACTGCACCCCCAAAATTTTCTCTGCTAGAATCACATGTCGTGTCAGGCCATGGTTTACTGAAACAAGCTACAGAACTTATACAACCTAGGTCTGGAATTAGGCAATTTTAGCATTCGAGATGATGTTGAATTGCGACTCCCAACATCCCTCACTACTGGCTAGGGTTGTTCTAAGATGCAGTTTAACAACTTTTGCAGTGCCATGCTTTAAGACAGGAGTCTCCAAACATGG
Organism: Masticophis lateralis; assembly: GCA_030761175.1. Lineage (NCBI taxonomy): Eukaryota > Metazoa > Chordata > Lepidosauria > Squamata > Colubridae > Masticophis > Masticophis lateralis. Next base: position 135,876,289 of record JAUDYJ010000002.1, on the reverse strand, counting down.
CAATTTCAAGATTTAGCAACATCAACTCCCAGAATTCCCCAGCCAGCAAGTTTTAAAATTGCCAAGTTTGGATATCTCTGCTTTAAGCTATAAATCATGGTTTATATATCACAACAGCTGTTACTTGCATCGCAAAGCCCCTTCCAAATAAATCACATTTTAGCTTAGCATGATGCCCGATTCCAGATGTTTCTCGTCTCAATATTAACTCAAGAAGAAAACAGATAATGCAGATTAAGAAACAGCAGGAAATGAATTCCAAGAAGAATACTTTAATTTCAAAACAGGTATTTTGAAGCAATTTCTCACTGTTGTTTGGAAAACATCTTCCAGAAAGAATGTTTACTCTGAAGTCAGTTCCAGGTTCCCACACGCTCCTTTATATCCAGTCTAGCAAGGCCATGTTCTCATGACATATAAACCACATGAACAAGTTATTATGCGTATCTCATTGACCAGAGTTAGCCTTGAACTCAGTACAGCTGCAATTTCAAATGAAATCAGAACTGAAACCTCCAAGAAAGCAATGCTTCAAAGTCCAACTTCTGCAAATCCAAAAAAGGAGCCATTTTAAAAGTCATGTTAACCTCCAAGTCTAATTAATGGACCACACTTGGCTGGGAAAGGGGAGGGAAAAATGGTGGCCCAAGTATCGGCCTTCACTCTTTTCTGTGGTGTAGCATCTGATGCCAAAACAAAGTAAAGAAAAAGAGTTCATAGTGGGAGACCAGGTTGAAGCTGCCATGTGCAGACATATAAGCAGAGTGTACACCAGGAATCAATAGTAGGTAAGAAGCAGATATGAAGGAACAAATCCATTAAGGAAACAAAGGAAAAATATCACCTGAACCAGACAAAAGAAACTGGGCCTCAGCATGATGGGAAACCCACTCCCCAAATCCTATCAACAGCTACCAGACTTGAAAATCAAGACAAGTGGAGATGCCAATCTTGAGAATCAACAATGTGAGAATTTGGGGGGATAAAAGGCATCCTGAAGCCAGCTCACTCTTTGAGTCATCTTTGGATCCCAGCTTGGTGACTTCCATCCTTCTGGCTAATACCTAGTTGAGAAAGACACAGTTAAGTGTGCATCTCAGAAAGAGGAAATGTACATTGCAACCAGTAAAGTTTTGAAGTTATTTTAAATTCACTAGATTGCCTTGTAGTCCGAAAAAAATGGGTTGTGCCCAGGGTTAGGTTGAAAGTGATTTGAGTGTGGCTGCTGACCCTGTGAATGTGTGAGTGAGTGACCATAAACCAAAACTAGGAATACGTGTAACAATAACACGTATATCTGAAAATGGGTCAGTTTTAATTCCTTTTTTTTTCAGCCATTTATCTATGGACCTGATATAACAGTGCAAAAAGGCCTCAATGCAGAAAGAATACAGATTAAGATGCTTTTCTTACCATTTGGAACTTCAGCAGCATGTTGTGTTGCTATCACAAAATGCCTGCAAGGATGAATGATTGTAACCGCAAAGTTTTCTCCCCCCTTGACTGTTTGGATACATTAACTAGAATGTTCTACATCTACAGCATCTCAATTTATAGTTGTCATTTTATCTGAGCAGTCTTTCATCTTTGCCCCCAAACTCAAAGAATGCCTAGAGTAGGAATGTCCAACCTTGGCAACTTTAAAACTTGTGGACTTCAACTCCCAGAATTCTTCAGCCAGCTATCCTATTGTGGCTGAGAAATTCTGGGATTTGAAGTCCACAGGTCTTAAAGTAGCCAAGGTTGGGGACACCCTTGGCCTAAGAGGATCTATGTGGGGCTCTGGATAAAAGAAAAAATAAACATACTGGAGTGTACTTAAGTGTTCTGCAAACTGAAAAGTTTTCATGTATCTATTTTTTTTTAGTTGAAGGAACCTAAAACAAAATCAGAGAGTATACAGAAGTGCAAAGGCAGGGTATGTCGGCACCATAAAGTTTAGTCCAATTTTTAAAATTCTGATTAGGAAGGGAATAGTCATGAACAGTTACAAGCAGGAAAAGGCTTATCATAATGAAAAGCTGAGCAAAACCAGCCAGAAATAGCTCCTTGATCTCTTTAAGTACTAACAAACAACCCAGGATACATTACATTGGTCAGGTTATGCAAAACTGACTTCCTTTTTATGTCACACTTGTAGGATTTTGTAGTCCCTCTGCAGTTACTTTTATTATTTCAAGTCTCCATGACTCAAAGAAGGAAGTATATGCCTCTGTACGTTAACAAAAAAAAAAAAAAAAAAAAAAACCAAACCCACAGAAGTGGCAGGAAAGATGAAATAATTATGTTCTCATTTTTTTAAAAAAAAGTTCTTTTAAATCTTGAACATGAGACTATGAAATGGGTGCTGGGAAGGGTGGACATTAGAACCCTGAAGAACTCACTGGTGACTTAGATCTGGATTACATGAATGTGATTCTTCATACTGTGGTGGATAAACAGAGCATCACATAACAAAAGTTATAGTGGTATGACCATCCATGACAACAGCATTCTGTAGGAGGACGACGGGAAAGTACAGCTACGTTTCCTTATTGCTATCAATCCCTGTCCCATTGCTGCAAAAGATCAAAAGAAGACATTAGAGTAGGAGCAAGTTGTGATTGGAGCAAGTATGAGGTTGCAGGAATTACTGCATTTTTCGGACTATAAGGTGCACTTTTTTGTCTCCCAAAAGGGGGTGAAAATGTCTTTGCATCTTATAGGCCAAATATTACTGAAGCCCTGCCCACCCACTGGCCATTTTTTTTTTTGCCTCCGCCCGCCCCATTTTCAGGCCTTTTCTTGGCCTTTTTCATGCCTTTTTCGGCCCATTTTTCAGCCTTTTTTCAGCCTATTTTCTAGGCTTTTTTTTTTTGGCCCTTTTTGGCTTTTTTTTTTTTTCTTTTGGCCTGTTTTCAAGGCTTTTTTGGGCCTAATTTCAAGGTTTCTTTCGGCCCGTTTTTGAGTCTTATTTTTTTGGCCAATTTTTTTGGAAAAAATGGCCTGAAAAAAGTTTCAAAAATGGACTGTAAAAAGCCTCAAAAACAGGCCAAAAAAAGTCTAGAAAATGGCCCAAAAAAAGGCTGGAAGTCCGAAAAAGTCCGAAAAATACGGTACTTGCAATGAACTGGACTACAATGCAGAGATAGGGCTAAAGTTAATGGAGGAAGAACAACCAAAGCTATGCTAGTAACTGATCAGGATCTTATTGATCTACTCAACATTATCATCTGAAAACACATGTATGTATTCAGGTACATAGTCTTCATAGGGGGCATGGTGGCCTGTAGGTTAAGACACTATTCTTGTCAACCAGAAGTTTGGCAGTTCGAGACCTGAGGGTTGCGCAACAGAGTGAGCTGCCGTTACTTGCCGCCACTCTTGCCAACCTAGCAGTTCGAAAGCATGCAAGTGTAAGTAGGAGCCTGAGTAGCGTAGGGGAGTAATGCCTCCTACAAAGGCAGCATTTAAGATCCAGCTGCTGCAATTACTGGCGAGTTCAATTCCAGGCAGGCTTAAGGTCGACTCAGCCTTCCATCCTTTATAAGGTGGGTAAATTGAGGACCCAGTTTGTTGGGGGCAATAAGCTGACTTTGTATAAATATAAATATAAATTTACAAAAATATGAAGGCTATTGCTTAACACATTGTAAGCCGCCCTGAGTCTCCGGAGAAGGGCGGCATATAAATCAAATTAAAAAAAAAAAAAAAGTAGATGAATAGATACCACTTCAGTGGGAAGATAACAGCATCCCTTGTGCCTTGGCATGTAGTCATGTCGGCCACATGACCACAGAAGCATTTTTGGACAATGTCGTTTCCCTTGACTAGGAAACAAAGGTGAGTACCGCCCCCTAGAGTCAGACATAACTAGGCCGGGGAAACCTTTACCTTTACTATTACTCTTCGTAGATGGCAAGTTAATGATTAAGAACAGGATGCTAATAGGCATCACGGAAGAAATTCTTTGTAAGTAGCCGGAATTGAGACAGGTCACATTTATAAACATTCTAACATCCCCAAATTCACTGATTTTTTCACCTTCTGCTTATTGCAAGTGATTGGCACTTAATTACAAAATTTTAAAAAGTGCCCTGACATGTCACACAATTAAAACTATTCTTAATTAATAATGGAGGCTAAACTTGAAGTACCAGTGGGTTTTCTGTGTTTTTGCATTTAATGCTAAGACAAAATATATGTGCAATCTTTAAACTGAAAATCCAGAATTTCAACTGCCCTTAACTCCAAACTTGATCAATCAGTTGGTAAAATTATAAAAGATAAAAGTCCTATGATTCAAGACTGACTCCTGGTGATTTCATAAACGCATCCATCTAATTTTCTGGCAGCAGTACAGAAATTATTTGTTTCCAATGTCCTCTCTGATTTTATTTAACCTTCTGGCCTATCTGTAGCCTTGAAATTCCTCAGTGGTTTTCCATCCAAATATAAACCAGTCTGATAGAAAATAATGGTTCTCTAGTTTTTTTTCTGTAGATTGATTTGCTCAAATTGGAAGGATATGTTCACACCATACTTCAAAATGCAAACAGACCCTTATTATTGAAACATAGACATAGATATGTAGATAACTGTCAGAAGGTCACAAAAGGTGATCATATGACCGTGGGACATTGCAACCATCATAAATATGACTCTGTTGCCAAGCATCTGAATTTTGATCACATGACCATGGGGATGCTCCAATGATTGTAAGTGAAAAGCAGATGTAAGTAACTTTTTTCAGTGTCCTTGTAACTTCGAATGGTACTAAATGAGCTGCTGTAAGTCAAGGACTATTTGTAAATGATTATAAGAAACGTTTACAGTGACTGGAAGTAGATGGGGAATGCCAGAAAGGTTAAGGCTATTTGCAGGCACAGTATGCATTCTGATACTGATCTTGAAATAAAAGTAACTGTCCTTCTATAATGTTCTATAGCACAAAACAGAATGGGCTCATTAGCCAGGGATGAGACATTGAAATTCATTTATTAAATCAGACTGCCTCAGTCTGGCGTCCTCAGTATGTACTGGGGCTACAACTGTCAGCAAGCATGGCCAATCTCTTCTCTAAAAAATTAAGGCAAAATTAAGCCAATTTTTTTTTTTACTAAGAAGTTGACACTGCCTTCCTTCCCCTTAAGAAAAATCATCATGGAAGCACATAGCAATAATGAAATTATATGAAAAACGGACCGTATCATTGCCCTCTTCTAGATCAGAACATCTTTATATATCACTGAACACAAACTTTCTGTTTTATTCACCGTGCAGATCACAAAGGCTATCAGAAGTGCAATCTGCATTGAAGTTCATGCTACAACACTATTTACTACAAAGAATACGAGAAGCCCTGTCAATACGCTGGGTGGGGTCAATCAGTGCGTTCTGAATTTTGAAAAAGTATGATGGGTACAACCACAAAATGAGTGTAGTGGAGAAGTGGGCACAACTAATCATAAAATGGTTGCTGTTGGAAATGGTGCAGCCAACCAGAAAGATTCCACTTGTTAACCTCTGCTTTGCACACAGAAAAATCAGGCAGACAGACAAAGGAAAAAACCCATCTGGTTTACATATTTACTTACTGTTATGGTTACAATCTGAACTGGGATGGGGAAACTCAGATTCAAGTCCACCCAAGCTACGGAAGTTTTTGCTCCAATCTTGTCTCTTAGACCAACCTTATTGGTTGTTGTAGGTTACCTACTAAGGGATAAGATACCCATACACGCTATCTGAGTTTCTGGAGAAATGGGCAGGATACAGATCTAACAAAATAATATTTATAGCATATAAATAAATTAAATTAAAATGACATGTAATTGAAAGAAATGTAAGTCTTGCACTTTAGACATTAAAAATGTATATATATGTGTGTGCATGGGTGTGTGTGTGTGTGTGAGAGAGAGAGAGAGAGAGAGAGAGAGATTCCCAGACAACCAATATGCAATTTGGGCTTTTAGTTGAATACAAACTAAATATGAGTCAGCAATATGATGCAGTTATTTTTTTAAAAAGCATTTAGTAGTCCTAGAAGCACTGGTTGAGAAAATAATAATTCCACTGTATTCCCTGTTAATTAGGCTGCATTTAGAACACTGGGCACAACATTTAAGGACAGCAAGAGCTGGAATGCATTCAAAGTAAAGCCATCAGGATGCTGAGTGTCTGGAAAAGCTCTAAGAGAAACAATGGAAACAGCTAAATATATTTATTTCATAAAATGAGAAGATGATGGGGGAATGTTGTAGCAATTTATAAATATCTGAAGAATATCACAGAAGACAGAGCCAAGTCAAAAAAATTATAGGAAAGCAGATTTCAGTTCTCTCAAAGAAGAGGTCAACCTATTTTCCAAAGCACTCAAAGGCAAGAGAAGAAACAACAGATGGAAAGTAATCAGAGAGGTCCAACCTGGTCCCTTCCAACTCTGAAGCCCCCTGTGGCCTATTCTATCCTCTTCCTCTTACCTATTCCATTATAAATTCTTTAGAGGGAAAAAAACCTAACAGTAAGAACCTTAGGCAGAACAGATTACCCTAAGAGCTAATCAACTCTGTTTCATTGGAGTGAATTAAGATGAAACTGAGCAGCCTGACAAGAATACTCAGAAGCATCAGTCACACTGGAGATACTTTAGGTAGCAGAACTTTGGACTAGACTAATTTTGAGGCTCTTCCAACTCCATCACACAGAGCAGGAGAGAAGAAAATGCTCATTTCTCTTGAGATACCAGCCACCTTTTAGCTACTTATCTTCCCTCTCCAAATAGGCAGACATCCATTGTGTTATATGAAATAACCCATCTACCTGGTCTTCATAAGAACCCATCTACCTGATCTTCATAAGAACTGTAAGAACTGTAAATATGGGTGTCTGGGGACGATGTTTCCCTCCCACCTCCGCATATAATTTTTAATGTTGTTTAGTTGGTATTATCAAAATATGGAGACTGGCATCTTACATGGATATTTGATCAAAGAATGGAGTAAACAGACTTTAGTATTATACAAATTTTCATGGTTCAAAACCAAAAATAGACTAACACAAGAATATAGGATGCCCCTTGACTGTTTAATGAATGTCTTAAATAACATGTAAGGAATGTTTGTGATTAAAGCTATCTTGGCTAGGAGTATGAATATGTATGTAGCTTTGAACATGACTATGCCATTTTATTATTGACTGAGAACTTGAATGATTACAGCAAATGTTAAATTCATGAATCATAGAGTCAGATCTGTAATATATGAATCTTAGCAATAATACGGAAGACTGAAGATGTTTGTGTCTGACGGTGAAAACAGAATGAACTACTGAAGTTATAGACAGTGTTATAAACTCAAAAACATACAAAAACATACAGAGTCAAAAATCTGTCCAGGTTTCTGTATGGAAACATGGAAATTTTGGTAGAAAGGCAGTGGTATGTATGTGATCTGTTCTATGGCATAAATGTTAAAGAAGCAAAAGTGGCTTTTATATGCTTCTCTAAGTTCTGTTTTATGATAGGAAGAATTGGTTATCAGGGTAAACGTAAAAGTAAATTGGAAGCAGCGGGGATGGCTTGCTTAACACATCTGCCCTAAAACAAGAAGTAAGGGTAAGACTGAATGATAGGGTGCTGAATGAATGTGGATTGAATACCACATGAAAAAGCACCTTAAGATATTTCATCAGACAAAAGGAATGAAAATCAAATTGTAAGACAAATATATGAGGGAAATGAAAACTTGTGAGTAAGGGAGACACTGAGAACCTCTTGACTAATGTGAGCACTTTCAAAAACTTTGAAAATATGTTGTCTGATGTTTGTGTACCTATACATAAAGTGAAAGTATTCATACAGTATTTTGTAATACGAGTTAATCCTAATAAAGAAATCATCTTAATACAAACTATAGAAATTTTAATCAATTTGCATTTTGCTCTTCATAACAATCATATCTGGAAATAACATTGCAATAAAAACTAATATACAGGTAGGCCTTAATACTACAAAATTGAGCCCAAAAGTTCCATTCAAGTCAATTGTTAAGCGCGGGTTGCTCCATTTTACAACCTTTCTTGCCACAGTTGTTAACCTTTCTTGCCACATTAGTGCAGTTAAATTAGTAACACGGTTGTTAAGTGAATCTGACTTCTTCATTGACTTTGTCAGAAGATTGCATAAAGTGATCATATGATCCCAGGACACTATAACCCTCATAAATATGAGCCAGTTGCCAAGAGTCCAAATTTGGATCATGTGACCGGAGATACTGTAACTGTAGTGTGAAAAACTATCATAAGTCACTTTTTTCAGTGCCGTTAACTAAACAGTCACTAAACAAATGGTTTTAAGTCGAGGGCTACCTGTATAAGTAATTTATTTCAAAATATAAAAATAAATCTAAACTAATTACAGAGAACGATACTGGAGAACTGGAGCTTTTTACTTCATTTAATATTATCCTTCCACATCATTCATTCTGCATTACTCCTTCTCACAAACTTACCTAAAAGACTTGCAGTCCTAGCAAGTCTCAGCCCACAAATAAAAACCAAGGGTATATTGCCATTTTAGAGATGAGGCCAGGGAAATAGGAGCTAAGAGTTCCTTTTGGTGCTGTTATTTCTTGCCAGCATCATAGCAATACTTAATCTATTATGAGTTAACCCTTTTAAATTCCCAGCCCACTTCCTTTGGACCCAAGCATGCTTCAAATTATACCAGACTGCACTCCAACTTTCTGGAATTATACTGAACTTCCCTTCAGGCTGGAAGCAGCCACTACTAACTGTACACGGCGAAAAGAAACAACGCTTGGGCTCCCAAGGAAAGTTCTCCCTGCAAAGTAGCCCGTAAGAAGCAGAACGGAAGGGGCAAGGCAATCGATGCTTTAGATACTTCGCTAAAAGGGGTGAACGCCGTGCCATTCTGGCAACCTTTTTGCAGGGGGAGTCTAAAGCTGCCCCTCCGGTGGACTAAAATGCCGCAGCGCTTTGCAAAACTCAAACCAGGGAGCCCGCTATTTCCAGGTTAGTGGAGACCAATGCATCGTAACGAAGAGCGTACATTCCTCAGGTTCCCCCGCACATCCGCTCTCCACACACCCATCGCCGCAAGACAAAGCTCTCCAGGCGGACGCCGGCTGCATCACGCCCCGGCATCGTTACCTGCTGGCGAGCCAGGTGCAGCCCTTTGAGGCGTTGCTGCAACTCACGGCGGTAGGTACGCGCCGCCTCGATGCTCTCGTGCGCTTCCTGCAACAACGTCTCCGTCTCCATTTCCCCCCCGATGATAACCCACCGCCAGTCGGCAGCGAGAGCGGCAGGCCCTCTGCTCAGCCAAGCCCACTATTGGCAGTAGCTTCACAACCGGAAGCGAAGAACATCCGGGCATTTCAATCGTGCAAGAGACAGGAACAGGGGCGGAGTCTTCGAAGTTCTCCGCTCGTGCTATGAATCCCGTATTTTAATGCTTTTATTTTCCGAATTATCACCGATTCCAATTGCCTGACTTTGAAGAATGAATGAAGATTATAAATCCGGAGCTGTTTTCTTGACAGATTTTAACTGAAGCGACGTGGTTAATTACATCAAAAAGGACTTTTTTAAAAAAAAAAAAAACACGCAAATTACGGTAGACGGGCAGATACGTCTTAAAAAGAATAAAGTCGTCATTCCGAGAAGTTATTTCATGAGTCAGTTATTTAACTTGATAGTTGTTCTTTTTCACTCGGGACTTGCACCATCCATCAACCCATAGAGAAGGGTGCTAGGGACAATATAGATTACTAGCTTTCAATAACGACTGCAAAGTAATTAGTATAAATACAAATCTATGAATAGCTTTTTCAGCTAGCCAAGATGATTCCAAAATGATAAATTGTGTGATGCGAGGTCATAATCTAAACTATGCTGTTCCATACTTGTGTTACATGCTGTTGTACAAATGAAACAATGTTAAAAAGTTATGATATTTATGTAGTTACCGGTAGTTACAAACCACATCTGAATTACATTAAAGCAACATATCTTTACAATCCTCAAGGCATGTCACAACTTTTGAGTATCCCAAATGTTTGGAAATTGAAAGGTGAAAAAAATCGACATGCCCAGAGGTAGTCCTTGACTTACAACCACAATGGAGCCCAAAATTTCTATTGTTCAGTGAGATATTTGTTAAGTGATGTTTGCTCCATTTAATGACCTTCCTTGCCACAGTCATTAAGTGAATCACTGCAGCTTTTAGGTTAAGAAAACAGTTAAGTGAATCTGGCTTTCCCATTGACTTTGCTTGCCAGAGGGTTGCAAAAGATAATCACATGATACTGGGATACTACTACCATCATAAATGAGTCAGTTGTGAAGCATCCAAATTTTGATCATAACCATGGGGATGTGGCAACAGTCGTAAGTGTGAAAACCTATCATAAGTCACTTTTTTCAGTGTTGTTGTAACTTTGAACAGTCACTAAACAAACTGTTGTAAATCAAGGACTACCAGAATGCAGGTATGTAAGGAAAGAGTTTGGGTTAGAATGCTGCAACACACATTTCAGTATTCTAGAACTAGAGTATCTAAAATTACATGCTTCGTTGAGGCTCTGCATATGTATGGGTAAGGAAATTTCACTTAATATGAAATTTTTATTTCTATGTTAATGTGCCATATTGAACCACAAGCCTTTGTCAGAATATTATCTGATTCCCACTCCTGTAGGAACAGTTGATGATGTGATTTTTATCTGGAATAAAGCAGGTAACTAAGGGAAGGGAGGTAAGGAAAAGTACTAGGAAGATGAGAATGGACGGGTTGGTACACAAGCCATGGGGAGGAGGGCAGAGATGGGTGACATGCTCCAGCCTTGTACTACTCAACCCCTAAAAACTATTCCAGAATCCTTTTTGAGAAAGGTTAAAGAGCACTGAAATAAAAAGCAAACAAACCATGACCCTGACGCAGTGATGGGTTTCAAATTTTTTTACTACCTGTTCTGTGGGTGTGGCTTGGTAGGCGTGGCTTGGTGGGCATGGCAGGGGAAGGATACTATAAAATCTCCATTCCCACTCCAGGGGAAAGTTACTGCAAAATTCCCATTTCCTCCTGATCAGCTGGGACTCAGGAGGCAGAGAATAAATGGGGGAGGGGCCAGTCAGAATTTTTACTACCAGTTCTCCAAACCACTCAAAATTTCCGCTACCGGTTCTCCAGAACTGGTCAGAACCTGCTGAAACCCACCTCTGCCCTGACGGGAGAAGAGACATGTGTCCCAAAACAACCAAAACAGTTCAGGTTTTGTTTCTATTGAACTGCAGCCATTCCAAATGAAAGAATATATGAAGGATAGTGCAGTAGATGCAGTGAATCTAGTAAACTGGCCTACTGAAAACCTTCATCATATACTAACTTCACTGTTTCTACTTCACTATCCTTCAGATATTCTTCCAATGCCCTTTCTTCTTCTTCCACTATCTGGTGTACTTGTAATATTCCATGCCCACCTATGTTCCTTGGTAAGTAGAATCTGTCAATATTGCTGTGTAGATGAAGAATAGAAAAGAGAAATGTCAAAGGCTAAGTGCAGGAAAGTTGAAGAAAGAGACAGAAGGGCTAATTCTGGTTGCACAAGACTAAGCCTTAAGAACAAATGCATATATATTCATTGAGAAGACAGCAACAACCAGCATATGCCATCTTTGCAAAACACTGAAGAAACAGTGGACAACAAGTTAGCCGTTACAAGAAGATGGCACAGATTACAAACAATGGCATAACATAGTAGCAGCAACGGTACTGTTGGAAAGAAAATCCATTTGGTTCAGTTCTGTTGGAAGAAATGTTCATCTGGGTTCCAAGTGAGGAGGAAGAGACTGGAAACATGGAGGCTGTTTATATTTATATCCTCTCTTGGGCTCCGTTTTGGAGCTTCCTGTTCCTGTGTAAGAAATGTATTCTGGTTGGTTGTCAGACTCCCAAGGGGCCATGCAGGGGTAACTTTGTAGGTTGTCTTGAGTCCCAAGTTTGGTTGAATCTTGCTGGGTGATGTAAGGAAGGGGCTTTCCATCTGTCAATTACAAAAGGCTATACAAGTTGAATCTATGTATCTATTATGCTGATACTAAATACTTCCTGGGAATAACTTGACACGTATGAAGGCCACCACCAGCTAAAAAACAGGCAGCTGTGATTCAATGTTGTGTATATAATAATAATTGAAACAAATTCACCATCAGTCAATAGCAAAAGGCAGCTTTATTTGGAACAGTTTATGTCCTGCGATGACACTCCTAACACCATCAAACATCCATTTCTGCCTATCCCAAGTCTTTGGGAAAGATTAGATAGGTGGATAAAAAAATCCAATTTGAACATCTGGCTGACTGTGCAATGAACCATAATAACGGTCCCTCCTCCAATTCTTCTACATAACTGATATATTATGGTCTGAAGTCACTTCGTTACTGTGGCTGAGGGTAAACTTGAACCTGTCTCCAATCCTATTATGGTATGCTGGTTTTAATGCATGCCTGTATTAAATTCAGTGAAATTTCACTACAATTTCACTACAAATTTCTGGGGGCCATACCCAAGGCTCTGGAAACTTTTCAGACACATCTACAAGATTTTACATTAGTTTTTTACATAATGTAAACATGGCTTTCTCTCTAAAAATTTATCCTAATTGAAAACAATGAATTAGAATTAGAATTTTTAGAATTCTTTATTGGCCAAGTGCGATTAGACCCGAAGAATTTGTCATTTCTGTGCGTAAGCTCTCAGTGTACATACAATAGTGATAGATCATTATCGTAGTCATTGTAAAAATACATTCATCATAAAATATAAGATACAACACTTAGTGATAATAATGGAACTAAATAAGCAATCAACATAAATCTTATTAGGATACTAAGTAAACGTAAATTTACTTAGTATCCTAGTATGATTTATGTTTGAATTGAATGAAATAAAACAATGATTTAAAAGCAACATCCCAGAAGAACACAGGGCAACGCACCCACTTCCAATATTGTTAGTTGAAAGAATGAACCAGACGGCCACCAGGAGCCGAATTCAGCTCAAAACAGCCTTTTAACCACTTTGTGCCTTGAAAACAAAGCAAAACCTCCTCCCTGCGCCCCACGCCCCGCCGCGAGGAGGCTTCCTCTAATTGGAGTAGAGGTTCACGTGACATAGAACACGGCAATGAGCGAGGCTTGGCCCAGCTCTCCTGTCACGTGCTTCCCGAGAGCACACGCACGCACGCCCCTCCCTTCCAGTGTCGCGGCGCTCCAAATCCCTCCCACTTGCCCCGCCTCTCGCGCGGTCTTTTCTGGTTTGCCCGATTGTATTTCTCGCGCGGGAATTTCCGATTCGGTTCCTCTTCCCGCTGAATGGCGGATAGGAGCCGGCGGGGACGGCTATCTTGTAGGGAAGATGGCCGTGTTCGCGGCCGCTACTGCTTCGCCGACTGACGGAGCTGCTCAGGTAAGCGTTAAGAAAAGAGGAGGACACTCTTCGATCTCCCTGCTTTTGCTCGCCCGAGCGCGGAGGGGAAAGCGGTTGGGATGCCGAGATCTCTTTGTATAGGCGCCGGTAATCGGGTTTAATTTTTTGACACCTTCTTGCCTCCCCTCTTAATAGATACATGCAACATCTTTATATTAATCTGGATTTTAAGCGGGGAAGAAATTGTCTTTTTGCCTGCATTAGCCTGTTGATTTCATGTGTCTCCTTGCACTCTTGGTTTTGCGATCTCTTCCAAAACTGAGGATCCTTGGCAGCTGATCCTTGGACTGCAAAGTCCAGGGTTAGAAAGGAGGTGTCAAACTCTGCAGTTTTTTGCTAGCTTTCTAAGGAACTCTTTCTGCCTACTGTCTATGGAGATTCTCAGTCATCCAGGTCATGGTTGTCCCAAAGGTGCTTTTTACAAGAGGCAACTGGACTTTCTGGTTTTTCGGCATACTGTCATTCCCAACCAGGAGGACTTAAGAAAGGCCATCGGTGGTGGCTCTGTGAAATTCAAAGATTGTAGTCCCTCTTTTTAGGATTTTAGTGTCAGACAAAAATACCCTAGATTGAAAGTTAAACTGATTACAGTTGTCAAGATTTCTTCACAAAGTATCAAAGTTGCATTAATCCAATGCCTGGTAAAGGTTCTAGTAGAACCTTGTATTTCCTATTTAAGAGCATTTTCTTATCCTTGGCCTCTTTGATTGGTATTATTTTGTTTAAGTCAACCCTGGCCATCAATGTGGTGATAGTGTAGCTGTCAGATCGCTCTCACAAACACACTTGTTTAATCCAATGCCTGGTAAAGGTTCTATTTTTGTTTAAATAGGCATGGCTACTTTGTTCTGCTTGACTCATGAAAAAGAAATTAGGAAAGCAATCTGCTGTAATACAAAAGATAAGTACAGGTAGTCCTTGACTTACAATGATAATTGATATCAGGTTTCCTATTGCTAAACAGGGCAGTTGTTAAGTGATTCGTGCTCGATTTTATGATCTTTTTTGCCATGATTGTTGAATTGTAGTTCAATTCAACAATCTGTAGTTGTTACGGGAATCCGGCTTCTCCCACTGGATTTGCTTGTTGGACACCAGCTGGGAAGGTCACAAATGATGACCACATGAGCAGGAGATGCTGCAACCAGTGTAAACACATGCCAAGTGTCAAATACCCACATTTTGATCACATGACTGGGGATGCTGTGACAGTAGGGGACCATGTTGTGGTCAATGCTGTGAGGACCAGTTGTAAATGACTTTTTTTAGTGCTGTTACAACTTTGGGTCGCTAAACAAAAGCCAGGGATTACCTATACTATATGTCTGTTCAGCTTTTTCTTCATTTTTGTGTACTGGCATTAATAATTCAGCTGGAAGTTGGTCTAGGTTCTCTGAATTAAAGCCTGAATTTGTTGTCCCTTAACAAGAAGACATGTCTGAAATAAAGTGTGCTTTAAGTTGCAGAAAGATGTTATGTTTGCAGTCCCCAAATGTTTTAAAACATATTTTGGGTAGTGAATCCAAACCACTGCGCAACACTTAAAAATAATGCCATGCGTCTGTGAGTGATATGCTGAAAATCTTTAAAAATAATTCCAAAGTGAATATCAACTTGATAAGATATTGCGTTTGCATTTTATTGTATTTATTTCTGTGCTCTTTCTTCACAGTCATGTACTAAACGGAAGGAAGGCAGTCTTTCTATTAAAGCAATTACCAGTTATTTTTCTCCTTTGGGGAAAAATGTTGAGAGCGGATTGTCACCACCAAAGTCTAATAATATAATGGATTATTTAAAAAAACCTCCTATAAATGAGAATGCTCCTTCACCTCTACTGGAGCAAGAAAGCAACGCAAACTCAATATCACTGGAAAATTCTTCAAAGCCTCCATCAAAACCTAAGTGGAGAGGAAAGCGGAATAACTTAAATAATAAATTAAAAACTGATAAAACACTTGAGCCTGAGCCTTTGGTAGAAGTGAATAAGGATAATGATAAAGAGACAGCCAATCCACAAGAAGAGAACCGTAAGGCTAGTTTCATGAATCACAATGATATTGCGTTGATTAGCCTCACAAATGGAGAACAGACATTAAATGTTTGTAGTGAAGGCTATATCAATAAAGTTAGCTATAAGAATGAGGAAAGAAAAACTAAAAAAGAAGGAAATGTAGTAAAAAGCAATGCCAAAAAATTAAAAAGAAGGAAGCTTAAGAATGACATGGATTTGTTTGAAAATTCTACCTGTGAGAGACAGACAAAGGATTCATGTAAAGAAACTAATAAACAAATTGTGTCTGTCACTGAATCAGAAAATAAAACTGTTGTGCTTACTCTGGATCCTGAGGCTAGAGCACAGATAATACCATACAATACTGTCACTGTATCATTTGAAGACTTCTTAAAAAGCCAAGGAGAAGACTTTGAACAGATTCCAAGAAAAGAAACACCTGATGATTTTGTTGCCTCTGATAAAACAGACATTGATCAAGATACTCAAGATTTGCCACTTAAGAAAGTGACTGTCCTCGCCCAAATTCATTCTATCCCTCCAAAATCTCTCCGGTCCCAGAAAATTGCCTCTATTTTTGTAAACCAAAAAAGCAAAGCCAAAGTAAAAAAGAGTCCAGCTTCCTCAGAAATGGAGTATATTGAAAAGGTGACTCAAAAAATAAAGTCAAACGTGGTGATTGCAGAAGAGGAGTTAGAACTGGCAGTATTAGAAAGTCCAGGTTCAGAGACTGTGAAATCGAAATGCACTGCTGAAGAACGATACCAATTTATGAAAGCTTTTAGACAGCCAGGAGCAGATGTAGTAAAAAATGGAGCTAAAAGGGGACCTAGTAAGCAGAAAGAAGTTGAAGAAAAACCATCAAGCCATGAGCTAGAAGGGGAAGAATGCGAGGATGACTCTAACCAAAAAACTGCAAACAATGCATTGATAGCTTATGGTAGTGGCACTGCCCATGACATTACCGAAAAATGTGATAGCACCAGAGTAAGAAATAAATCCAAAAAGCGGAAGGGCATAGTGGAAGCAAAAGAGAAGGATTTCAATATTAATGATAACCAGAACAATAATGCTCATGGTCCAATTAAAAGGACAACACCAACTGAGAAAGAAAGAGAATTTTCTCAAAAAAGTAAGAGATTGAGAAGACATTGTCAGCAAGAGGGAAGCCAGAGTACACCGGAAAAAGCCATGGTTCCACAGGCTGTTACTGAAAATCCCCCAGATGCTTACCCTCTGCAGACCTCTACTCCTAAAACAAACCGATCTTTTAAAAATGACTTGTATACGGCTGAAGTGATAACTGAGCCCTTTGATTCAAACAGCCCAATAAGGTAATGTTATTTTGACATATTTTGAGAGTAAAAGTAATGATTGTTACATAATTTTGTCTGGAAATAGAAATTTATCAGGGTTTCAAAACATACTGAAGTTGCATTTTTTAAAAAGTTTAATATTATGGAGTGGGTTTTTTTTTGTTTTTGTTTATACAGGATGAAGTTCACCCGAATTATTAATACCTCAGACAGATTTATGCAGCAGAATGTAAAGGTATGATAAATCTGAATGAAAGTAACCCTTGAGGCATCATTGTAAAAATTAAGGTTAGATAGCTGGATTTAAAGTGTGAAAATGGTCTTTGAATGATGTATGAAAATTAAGCCTCTTAAAGCCTTGAAAAATATAAGGTTTGCACAGGTCTATTTTCACACTTCATGAAAAATATTTACACTGAAGCTAGGGTTGCCATTCTTATGATCATGTAACTTACCAGTAAATTTTCAATTACCTGCATTATCTTGTGGTCAAATAATATATTTAGAGAATGAATGGGCAGAGTAATGAAAGCAAATTTGAGGCATTTACTGATCTTGTTGCACTCAGAGAGTTTGCAAATGAGTATATTGGCTCATACTGGCACCTTCAGTAGAATGCTTGGGAATTTATATGTGTATATATGTACAATGTATATATTTGTTATAACTAATTATTTTCCTGTTTTACACCATATCAGAGGTCTACTTAATATGTGGCATTAATACTGTTCATTATATTAGAGGTATTTTATAGGAAAGAAAAATACAGTTTGGAAAGGTGCATGTATTTCAGCTCACAGCTGTTAATTATTTTTCATTTTTGTGGTAGATGAATTCAACTTCTAGAAATATTTTCAAAGCAAAGAAATTGGTTGAGAAAGCAAAGGCTGTACAGCATAATCGAATATCAAGAACCATGGAAGAAGCGTTCCATGTATCTTTAAGACGCTCTTCTAGACAACGGGCTCTTGCTGAAAAGAAACATTTAGAAAAAATAGAAGTAAGCATGTTGAGATCACTGATTTATTTAATCATAATTTTGCTGTTGAAATTAACTGAAGCGTTTCCTGTTGAGTTTGAAATAACTTAATAAACTTGCTTTGTTTCACATGTTTTGTTTTACGTTCATTTAAAGTTTAATTATAGCAACAAATGCAATAGAAACTTTACAACCAGGCCAAGTTATAAAGGGTAAATTTGGACAGCACAATAACATGAAAGCAGGCCATATATTCTTTTTTTCTTTATTATTGTGTTACTGTAAATCCTGATAGAAATTATTATTTCAGTGCAGTATTCTTACATTCCTAATATTCTATTATTTAAGTACCTGAGAGAATTGAACATAGAGAAGAAGAAAGAAAAACTAGATATCCTATCAATATTAGTTACAGCTTAGGACATTAATGTTACCAGCATTATGATTATTTAGCTTTTTCATTCAAAATTAAATATAACATTGGAAATAAGGAGAAGAAGGAAGAGCACACTTTAAGATACTCGCTCTGTAAGAAAGGTTTCGATTTTAAGCTTATTCTTGGATGTTTGCTCTTACTTAGTGGCTTCTTTTCCTAAGTGGCAGTTAGAAAGCAGCTGTCCATTGTTTGTTTTGGGCTTACTGTGTCATCTGCAGGGGTCTTCTTTTTTTCTTCTAACCAGAGAGCATCCCTTTCACTTATTGTAGATTTGTTATGTGGATAGCATCTGTTACTTACGTCTAGAAGTGCTTGAAGAGGACATGATAAAACTGAGCCACATTAAGGAAGGAAGGATGTGTGCTGATATGTTCATGATAAACCATGCTTGTAATGATTTGCCACATTTATTTATATATGCCAGGGTGGCACAGTGGTTAGAATGCAGTATTGTAGGTTAATTCAGTTCACTGCCAGGGGTTGGATCTTGGCGGGGCTCAAGGTTGACTCAGCCTTCCATCCTTCCAAGATTGGTAAAATGAGGATCCAGATTGTTGGGGGAAATATTCTGACTCTGTAAACCACTTAGAGATGGCTGTAAAGAACTGTGAAGCGGTATATTGGCCATGGAGCTATTACGAGCTCCATAGACTTACTAACATTGCATGAAATATAAAGGCATATTAATTTACCAGAAAATTTATACAGTAAAGATTAGGAAATTTCAACATTATTGGGGGGAAAACAAGGGAGCAAAAGGATGAAGTATGCACCTACACATCACCAACAGGCAATCAAAGATTCGTCCAGTCTTTGAGTAGTAATAATAATTTGTTAATATTTATTTGTTTTTATGCAGAATTCCCAGGCTCTGGATTCAGGCACTGTTTCAGACCACATAGAAAATCCCAAAAAACTCCAAAGTGTAAATGATGTATTGGGGAAAAAGACCAAATTTGTGAAAGCAACTAAGAAGTCAAATGGTAATTAAATGTTACTTATTTACAGTATGTTCAGTGGCTACAATAGAGACAAACTGAGATCTGGGATCATAAACCCTGTCCCTTTGTAATTGTGTAAATAACAGCCATGCATTTTCTGGCTAGGATAGGAACAACAACCATGAAGGGCAGGAAAGAGCTTTTGATAAACAATGTTTTGTCAATTTAGCCTGATTCAGTGGAAGCTAATACGTAATACATAATACATAATAAATGACCTCTTTATCACTAATATTTCTCACTTTTAAACATAGAAGTTAACTTGTCAAAAATTGTGGTGAAAAGAAAATACAAAGGCGGTAATGAATCACCAAATTTTTTTTTAAAAATTGGGCCATATTGAAAAAGAGAAAAAATAGAGGAGCCTTTGTCATTGTGTAAGATTGTATAATAGTGCCTGGAAAAGATTCATAAAAATGAATGATTCGTGAAGAGATTTTTATTTCTCTTATGTTGTTTTATTACTAGAGTAAGATTAAAGTGCTGCCTATATATAATTGAATACTAATTTAGCAATATGTTTTCTTTAAAGGGAAGGAGAAAATGTCTTTGGCAATTAGGAAAAAAAATAAAAAATCTGCAGACAAAGCAGTTATTTTTATCAAATCCAGGTCAGTCCATTATCACTTCATGGAATAATGATATAACTATGGGAGTTACTCTATTTCTAAATTAAATTGAAAATTGCATTTTGCTAGTATTTGGTGCTTCTTGATTCAAATTTTGTAGCTTCAGTTACGGCTCAGACAGACATTTGATAGAAGCGTGTTTGCAAATCATGTTTAACTTGGAAAAAGGATGTGTTCGTATGTATGTATACACTGATGGTGTTACCTAGTTGGGTAATGAAACATCTGCAAGCAAACAACCAAGTTCAGAGAGTACAAAGAACTCCATGATTCAACCTCCCAAATTGCATATATTCTCTTCTTTCTTTAGTTCTTTCATCATCCAGAGGTCCTTAGTAAACCAAGATGCCCCTTGGGAGCAACTATTACTGAGATGCCATTCAGGCAATCTTATTCAAAAATCTTTGTACTCTGTATATTAAAGAATTGAATAAGGTGCACAGTAAATTGCCCACCTCCATTCATCTCTGAAACAGCCTGTAATCTTTTCAAAAAGGATTGCTGTAACCAGTTGCTGTATACTGAAGTTATTTTTGGTTGTCATTTTCATTAGCGAAGATGAGTCTGAAAACTCGCAAGATGACACAGAGTTCAAAGCAAAACGTGAATTTTTAATGAGCGGTTTGCCAGAATCTTTAAAGAAAAAGATTGCAAAAAAAGCAGTGGTGTTGGAAGCATATTCTGCAGTTAATTTCTGTTTTCAGAAAGTGATCCATGTTCAGCAGAAGAACGATGGTGAGTGCTGATCTTTTGAAGTTTCTGTAATAAGTATTAAGTTATTGAATGTTTTCACTTTAAGGGTGGTTTATTGACACATTTAGTACATTAAATGTTCTTATTTGATTAAGTAGCTATTTTGTGTTTATGGAAGTTTTTACATCAGAATCTTAGTACTTTGGAGGAATAAGACACCAGATATTAAGGAAAGATAGCCAACAAAGAGACTAGAAATATAAAAATAGGTTGTATAGGAGTGAAAACTACTAAATGTGTAGTAATGTTGCATCTGTGTTATTGGGCAAATCAACCAATCAGTTTTTGCTTAGAGAACTTAATAGTCAGGTGTTTATTTTGTGCTTAAGTTCATTTCATTAGAGTGAATCTTTTTATACAGTATTGATTTCTGCTGTACTTTGTCTAGCTTTTTCCCAAGACACTTGTTAATTATCAACAAGTATATTGCAGATGAATGAATATTGTCCCGTCATTTGATTTTCTTATAATTTCTATTCAAGAATAGCTTTCTAAAAGTTGTTAATTGAATTTTTATTTTTTTGTAGAATGCTTGATGTGGAGATCAGCACCACCGTCTTGTTCCTTCTTAACTAGACTTAAGGACGTGAATTCTGAAGTAACTGATGTTGCAAAACTTACTCTTTCACTGGGTGAACTCTCAGTTTTAACCACACAACTTAATAGCAATGATTCTGTAGTGGTGGTTAGTATTTTATAATCATTTTTATGACCATTTTGAGTAAACATTGTGACACTTAAACGCAAAATAGAGAACCAGAATTCTCACTGTTGTTTGCAAATTACATGCTAGTGCAGCTGCCTGATTGCTCCTACTTCGTTTCTCCCAGTGGTGAGAACAGTTTTCATAGCCATAGAAATTCAGCAAGAAAGTTTAATGAGTTTTGATTTACCTTTTCTTATAAGCCAGGAATTATAAATTGAGTTAGTCCCTGTCTTTAGATTCTTACTTGATATAAATTATTGTGTATTTTACATTTTAGAAATGTCTTACTAGGGTTTAGGGGAGTTTTCGTAGCATTATATATGTGATTTTTCTAACATACGAATATTATATGGAATGGTATACTAATTTATTTAATTAAGGTAAAATAACCTTCATTGTCATTTATCTGTATACAGAACAGCACATATTAAAATGAAATTCCCAATGCCCCACTCTCAAAAGAAGGAACGCCACCCACTGAACAATGTCACCATCCCAAGGATACCAACAATAATATTATAACAGCAGTAGCACCAAAAATTAAATGTATATGTTGCCTAATTCGTAATGACTGTTGGGCAGTTTACAATTGCTAAAACATTTAAAAACAAAGAACAGTGTAAAAAAAGACAAAAACAGCATAAGATCGAAGATGAAAAGAAAATACGGAGGGAGGGAAGGAAGGAAGGAAAATATTGTCATTCCCTCCAAAGGATTACATTTAACCAAGAATGATGAATCAAAACTCACAGGATCATGACTTAAAATTGTATATGAATAATGAATGTGAACAAATTTTATGTGGCAATTTTAATTATTGAAGTGACTTTTATTACAACATATTTTAACTACATAGTCTCTAGAGAATATTGTGTCCTTATCAAACAATTGTTAATTACCAGAAATATTCAGTATGCAAGCAATATGTTTTTTATTTGCAGCCATCTGGATGGCGACCGGTATTTTCCAAAATGCAGAGGGATGTTTTGTTGGAAGAGATTCAATCTTTCAATGCTCAGTTTCCAGTGAAACTATTTTTTGATCTACTTTTGAAAAAACAATCTCCTTCTGAAACCAGTAAACAAGGTTAGCAGTATGTGTAACTAAAGTTATTGTGTAGATAATGCAAAATATATGGATTTGCTGAGAAGTAAAATCTTTAACTGAGGGAAATATATTCTCCAGAAAAATTGATATTAGTCTGTCCTGGAGGATTTATTTATTTTATTTATTTATTGGTTCGATTTATATGTCGCCCTTCTCCGCAGACTCAGGGCGGCTTACAGTGCGTTAACCAATAGCCTTCATACTTTTGTATATACCTGCTTAGTAGGGCTTTCGCCCCCCAGAAGCAGTGTCCTTTTTATACAAAGTCAGCTTATTGCCCCCACAATAATCTGGGCTCTCATTTTACCTACCTTGAAAGGAGGGAAGGCTGATTCACTTAATTCTGAATAGATTTATTTTGAGACCACAGATAGCTGAAAGAGAATGTTAAAGAATGCTAAAATATGAACAGAACTATACAGTATTTAAGACTACATTCCTATTATCTTTTGGATATATTAAATATTGATGCTAGAAATTCACAGAGATATGGCATCTTGCTTTTTTCTCCCTAAAACCAGTAAATAAATGTGAATCCATTAATTCTGAAACAATCACAGCTGAAGTGCAGAAAGAAGGCAAAAGGAAACGAAAAACTGAGGATCGTAAATGCAAAAGAAAGAACCGGAAGGAAAAATCAGAGCTTGAATTATCAAACAGCCCTTCCCAGATACCAGGTACGAAACCAGTTGGAGCAGAAAATAGCCTCCTAATAGATATGGATAAGGCGAAAGAATCTGGGATGAAGATAACAGAAGATTCTCAGTCTGGATCAAAAATCACCTGTCTTTCTGGTAACTGTCTTTATTCTGAATGTTTTAGAACAGAGGTGTCGAACTCAAGGCCTGCAGGCTGCATTCAGCCTGCAGGTTGCTTAGATCTGGTCCACAGGGCTGCCCTGGAAACAGCAAAGGACCGGCCCATGATGCCTCTGCCAGCAAAAATGGACCTCACTCCCCTCCCCCTGGTTCCATTTTCAGCTGCAGCCCCCCTAGCTCCATTTTCGCTGGCAGAGGGCTGCAGGAAGCCGTTGTGACCGAAAACGGCCCCGGCATACCAGAGGGCTAGCAAAACAAACTAAAAGCAAAACAAAACAAAAGAAGAAATGTTTCCCCTTTTGCATTTGAGCACCCAAGAAAGGACATGGAAAGAGGAAAGACAAAGAAAAAGAAGGAAAGAAGAAAATGAAAAGGGAAGGAAAAAGAATGGAAGGGAGTAGGGAGGGAGGAAGGAAGGAGATTATAATGAGAGGGAGGGTCTGAGGGAAGTCCTGACTTAGCACTTGGCCAACACAGGTGCCCCTGAGACAAGTGATGTCGAGCTGGCCACGCCCCCCACCCCAAGGTCAAACACAACCCCAAAGAAATCAAGTTTAACACCCCTTTAGAAGATAGTTATAAAGCTAGAACTTGTTTTTTTTTCCAGCAAGGAGAATATTACAGGTAGTCTTTGACTTAGGGCCATAATTGAGCCCAAAATTTCCATTGCTGAACAAGACAGCTTTTAAGTGAATGTTGCCCCTTTTTATGACCTTTCTTGCCACAGTTGTTAAGTAAATAGCTGCAGTTGTGAAGTTAGTAACACGATTGTTAAGTGAATCTAGCTTCCTCATTGACTTTGTCAGAGGTGATCATGTGACCCTGGGACACTGCAACCATCATAAATACATGCCAGTTGCCAAGTGTCTGAATTTTGATCACGTGACCATGGGGATGCTGCAGTGGTCATAAGGGTAAAAAACAGTCATAAGTCACTTTTTTCAGTGCCTTTGTAACTTTGAATGGCCACTAAACGAATGGTTGTAAGTCGAGGACTACCAGTATAGAAAGCTTCATTATTGAACAGATTGATGAGACCTAAATTGGCTAATGCACTGCATGCTCTAGAGAATTGTAATGGGAAAGTATAAATTGAACAGCAAACTACAAAGATAATTAACAATCAATTCCCAGACATTCCTTCTGCTACAGCAGTATAATGTTGAATCCATGCTGCTGCTGCCATTTTAATTACTTATTTATTTATGCCATTTTATTTACTTATAAACCTTAAGCAATTTTAAATTGTGGTATCTCAGTTAATCTATACTTTCAATAATTTATGAATTTAGATCAATTGAACTTGTACCTTTCTCTTAAAAGCTCTTGCTAATTTTCAGTATTCTCTTATTGAAAGAAGCAAATTGCTATCCGTATCATGAATCTGGTTTATTTAAAGTGATAACTAAAATTAATTGCAGTTTTGGATTCAGATATTAAACTTAGATTAATTGAAGACAGAATGAAACTTCAAGCAGTGTCGCTTGGTATAATGTCAGAATGCAGTGCACTTGTTAGAGCAACATTATATTAGCTTTAATTATTAGAATTCAAACCTTTATTTGACCTAGATAACTGCTCGGTTTTAATGTAATAAACACATGAGGCATCTTTAAACGAATAACTTTATTTTCACACCTACAGATTTTGCAAGTGAAGATACTCTTTGGACCGAAAAATACCAGCCACAAAACTCGAGTGAACTTATAGGCAACATCGAAGCAATTAAAAAGTTACATAGGTCAGAAATAACTTTTTTTAAAAATATAAATGATTGTTGGCCCTTCGAGGTGGTCCAGACAAGAAACCAATACCACGAGTACTAACACTAGCTTTACTTTCTGTTTGCCATAACACACTCTTGCAAGTCTGACAGCCCATCTCTCCCCACTTGCTTTTCGTTTTCATAGGGGGTGGTGTCCCTCTTGAGAGGTTTGCCACTCTTCCATTCCTTCTGTTGACAGAAGTTGCTATTCAGAGCATTGTCCTGGCTATGGTTCTTTCTCCTCCTGCCTCAAGGATATTTCCCCAAGCAATTATACAATAGTTGTTAAACCTGGTTCTCTCACTGTATTATCTATCTATCAGTATCCATCCATCCATACACTCTTTTAGAAATGTAGAGGATAGGGATAAAATGCTTCCAGTTTGGACCGGATCACTCGATCAGGTAGCGATGGTGGCAGGTGGTTTGGAGAACCGGTACCAAAAATCCCTCTCCCCCCGCTCATGCCCAGCTGAGCCATGCGATCATCAGAGGCTTTTTAATTTTATTTTTTAAAGCATTTTATCTACAACCTCTTCTGCTGAAAAAATGCTTTTAAAAGTGGGGAGGGGAGCCTCTGATGATCACGCAGCTCAGCTGGGATCGTCAGAGGCTTTTGAAAGCATTTTTTCTGCAACCTCTTCGGCTGAAGAGGTTGTAGAAAAAATGCTTTCAAAAGCCTCTGACGATCCCAGCTGAGTTGCCTGATTGTCAGAGACTTTTAAAAGCTTTTTTTTTTTAACAACCTCTTCGACAGAAGAGGTTGTAGAAAAAATGCTTTTAAAAGCCTTTGACGATCAGGCAACTCAGCTGGGATCTTCAGAGGCTTTTAAAAGCATTTTTTTACAACTTCTTTCGAAGAAGTTGTAGAAAAAATGGTTTTAAAAGTAAAAGTAAAAGTAAAAAAAAAAGTTGGCCACACCCACTCAGTCACATTATACACACACACCCCACCAAACCACGCCCATAGAACCGTAGTATTTGTTACCGGTAGTAACGGATTTTACATTTCACCACTGCTAAAGGGTTTGACATGAATATATACGTTGTCCTCAACTTATGACCACAATTATGACCACAAAAGCCGAGCTGAGGTGGCACAGTGGTTAGAGTGCTGTACTGCAGCTACTCCAGCTGACTGCTAGCTCAGCAGATCAGCAGATCAGATCTCACTGGCTCAAGGTTGACTCAGCCTTCCATCCTTCCAAGGTGGGTAAAATGAGGACCCAGATTGTTGGGGGCAATAGGCTGACTCTGTAAGCTGCTTAGAGAGAAAGCTGTAAAGCACTATGAAGCGGTATATAAGTCTAAGTGCTATTGCTATTTGCTAAGTGAAAAATTTGTGAACTGAGTTTTGCTCCATTTTATGATTTTTCTTGCCACATTTGTTAAGTGAATCACTGCAGTTGTTCAGTTAATAACACGGTGGTTAAGTGAATCTGGTTTCCCCATTGACTTTGCTTGTCAGAATGACCCCGGGACGCTGCAACCGTCATCAATAGGAGTCAGTTGCCCAAGGGTCTGAATTTCGATCACTTGAACACGGGGATGCTGCAGTGGTCATAAGTGTCATAAGTCACTTTTTTCAGTGCCATTGTAATTTTGAACAGTTACTAAACGAACTGCCATACGTCGAGGACTACCTGTATTGCTGCTGGTGATAATGTGGCATTCTCTTTATTTTTATTAGGTGGCTGTGTGAATGGAAAAGAAAAGCCAGTTGGGAAGAAAACAGAACACAAAAAGAGAAGAAGAATGGCAGCAAAGATGGTATATATTGGACTCTTTCCCCCTTCTTTAAAATAAAATGTATCAGGCTTATTATAATTGTTAATGTGAGCTATATCAAGAGCCTAGTAGGGATAAACGGTTTGTGTAAAAGATTAATGATTAATTTGATCTGGGTAGGGAGGGTTTCTCCTATATTTTGTTATTCTCATGGAACACCATTATCCATATTCATTTCATTTTGAATATGGATAATGAATCCAAGAATTAAAAATCGGTCGCGGTTTATGTGCTCAAGTTAAAGGCTGATTTTATTATCTGTGCCATTCTGTAACTGAACAGATTCCTCGGAGCATTTGGACTTCATAGACGACACATCAGTCAGCGATGAAGAGAATGTTTTGTGCAACACCATGTTGCTTATTGGACCCCCGGGGATAGGGAAGACGGCAGCGGTCTACGCTTGTGCACAGGAGCTTGGCTTCAAGGTTTGTGCTAGTGGTAAATAGAGTGGAGGTGAAGTCGTTGTGTTACAAACTTACCTGTTCTTTACAATTACCTTGCAGATATTTGAAGTGAATGCTTCTTGCCAGCGCAGCGGAAGGCAGATTCTCTCACAATTAAAAGAAGCTACTCAGTCTCACCAGGTGAACAAACAAGGTGTACATGCTCATAAGCCATGCTTCTTTAACCATTACAGCAGCACTAAGTCACCAAGTAAGATATTTCTCCTTTTTTTTCCCTTTTTTTTTTTTTTGCCCAGTCATAAAAAAGAAAGGATGGAGCAATGACAATTGTTATTTGACATAAAATAACTTTATTATAGCTGTATATTTACAGAGGGACAATTTCAGTCTTACCTGGTCAATTACCATTTATATCTCTGTTGCACTACACAGTCTATCAGCATCTAAAGAGCACTGCCTGAACTTTCCTTGTAATCATAATCTATCAGCACTTTATGGTTGACAGTAAGGGTGTTTCCTTTACCTGCCTGGGCTTGATCTATATTGTGTCTACAGTAACAGTAATACCGCTGACAGGGATTATAAAATATCTTTCCCAACATCATTTAACTCAGTGTTTCTCAACCTTAACAACTTTAAGAGGCGTGAACTTAACTCCCAGAATTCCAAGAGCTGAAATCCACATCTCTTAAAGTTGCCAAGGTTGAGAAACACTGATTTAGCCACAAGTTAATGGCAGAAGAGGATAGAGAATTTCTGGTTATTATTATTTATCAATAACTCAAGACAGTAAATATACCTCTACCCCTTCCTCCTCCAACAACAACAAACCCGTGAGGTGAGGTGAGAGAGAGGGATTGCCCCAAATCACCCAGCTAGCTTTCGTGCCTAAGGCAAGACTACAACTTACAACCTCCTGGTTTCTAGCCCGATGCCTTAATCACTAGATCACTCTGCTATCAACACATGTAGAGTCATGCTAAATATCATTGAAGTGAACAGAGAGCCAGTTTGGTGTGGTGGTTACAGGCACTAGTGTCAGTTAGAAACCAGGAGTTCTAATTCTGTTTTAATGATGGAACCAGCTGAATGATTCTTAGCCTTAGAAAGGAGAAGGCACTGGCAAAATAGTTCTGAAAATCTTGCCAAAAAACCTGCAGGCACTTATGCAGGCAGTTGCCAGGAATCAACCCTGACTTGAAAGCACAACCTCTCTTCTCCCCCACACCCCAAACAAAAAAAAACCCCTAACAACACCATCCCTGACCTACATTTGATTTTAACGATAATTAAAACTAATTCATCTTAGCCCCGTGTACCTCTTAGGATGTGGCTCTCAGCATGTTTCCCAAAGGCCAAATGCAGCCTGTTTAGAGCCTGTTTAATTCCTTTGGAAATAGCAGATTTATATTAAGGAAAAGAGTTCTCTTTGTAATATAAAAGCTAATGTTTTCCTGTTGTAAATTTATGTATAAATTTACTTTTGTAGAGAAACAGTCTCCCAGAAAAGAGTGGTCCCCAAGGAAGTTTTCAGTTTCACCCAGGAAAGTTGGATTAAAACAAGGCTTAATGCCCAAAACGCTAGACAACTATTTTAAATTAGGTTCTTCCAAACTGAAGAACCAAGAAGAAAAAGTACCAAGGAGCAATAAAGGTAAACTTTACCATATGATAAAATGTGTATATTCTTTAGAAATAAAGTACTGAGAGTGCTAATTTGTCTTGTAAAAATTGAATCCATGGTGTGATTAGGTACAATGAGTGATCTTTTAGCTTCTATAGATGTTGAGAGCTTGTAGCATGTGATCTTTGGGAATGAGGGAAATATGAGCTCTTTGTCATTTTTTTTAAACAAAAGCAAAACCTGTATTTGAAGCCTTGTAGATATTGTGTATAATTTGCTGTGTAGGGGGCTGCACTTAAAAATCAGCCAAGAAACTGCTCTACTTCTCTTAGGTTGGCAACAGAAAATTCCTGACATCCCTACTTGGTGCACAAAAAGCATCCAGACTGAATTTACAAATATATTTTTTTAAAATTATGGCTAAAATCGTAGGTGATTCCAGTATTCTCACCTGATATAGCAAGATCTCAGTGAGAGTGCAAGATTGGCAGCCTTCATATCTCAGGTGAAATCCCAACCTTCTTTTTTTAACTCAATGCCAATGTCCATGCAAGATTTCATACTGCTGTGTCTGCCTCCTCTCTTTGATTGAACAATCCCATTTAGAGGGATCCAGAAAGCAGACTCTCTCTGTCACAGTCCCTGTCTTCTGGAACAATACTCCCCAGAGATCCCTTTGATCATATCCCCGTAGTGTTCTGGAAGTTATAATCTTTGGGATAGTATATTTGTAGAATGTTGATAGCTGTCTGGATACGCAGATTTTTTTTTTTTTGGTATTGCTGTTCCATTTTTAATTGTAAGCTGCTCAGAGTCAGGCTGGAGTCAAGCCTCCCCTGAAACTACCGTATTTTTCAGACTATAAGACGCACCAGACTATAAGACGCACCTTTTTGGGGGAGGAAAACAAGAAAAAAAAATATGCCTCTGCCTCCCAGCATCTATGTAGTATTCATCTGGCCAGTTTGCTGCCATCCATGCGCTGCCGTCCATTCATCGCCACGGCCTGTTTGGTGCCACCGCGGCCCATTCGGCGTGCCCATTTGCCACTGCCACAGCCCAACACCCCTCCCACCCCCACCACAACATTTGCTGTATAAGATGCACCAAAATTTTCACTCACTTTTAGGGGATAAAAAAGTGTGTCTTATACTCTGAAAAATACAGTAATTAAATGAATAAACATTTGTGTTGCCTTATGAGTTACATTTCCTGCTGTTGACCTGTATGAGGTGGAACATGCCAAATATCCCTGCTGCCATTTGTTTCCTTCAGCTGCTATATGTCATCAGTTTCTGTATAGATAGTCCTCAACGTATGACGACAATTAAGCCCAAAATTTCTGTGCCTAAATGGAACATATTTTAAGTGAGTTTTGTCCCATTTTACCACTTTTCTTATCACAGGTGTTAAAATGAATTAGCACAGTTGTTAAATTAGTAACATGGTTGTTAAGTGAATTTAGCTTCCCCATTGATTTTGCTTGTCAAAATGTTGCCAAAGGTTGATCACATGACCCTGGGACACTGCAAATGTCATAAATATGAGTCAATTGCCAAATTTCAGAATTCTGATCATGTAACCATGGAGATGCTGAATGGTCATAGGTGTGAAAAATGGTCCTAAGTCACTTTTCTCTATTGTAACTTTGAATGGTCACTAAACGAATTGTTGTAAGTCAAGGACTACCTGCATTTTATTTTCAGCTAATTTAACTATCCACAATTGTATTATATGTCATTGTAAAATTAAGCTTTAAATGCAAGGGAGCCTGCATTTAATTTTAAGGAAGTTTTACATCCCAGTATTGCAATACTTTTTTTCCTTTCTGATACAAACCCGATTGTACTTTTTTCTTCATACAGAAAATAGGAAAAGCTTAAAAACTGAAAAAAAGCCAGAGTTAAAATCAGGAGAAAGAAGAAACAAGGAAGAAGAATCCAGTAATAAATGTGCAACTTCTCTTATTCTGTTTGAAGAGGTAATGCAGATCCTATTTTCTCTGCTACTGTCCGGAATAAAGGGAAAAGAACAAATTCTGTCTCAATTTTTAAAAATTAATTAATTAATTGCTAAATATATGGCCACCCAACTCTCACATGGTGACTTTGGGTGGCTTATAACAGATTTAGATATTAATATAATGATTAATATAATTTTATATTTATTAATTCAGAATGTAGATTCAACTCAACTTTTGTTATTTCCAATAAATAGAATCCTAGTGATTCTAAATAATACGCTGTTCGATTTACCATTGCACTTAAGTTACTTTTCAGATCCTATATTTAATTGAAAAAACTAATTTTGTTTACTCCCAAATTACAGTAGGTACTTTTCAAATCAACCCAGATCCATAAAATCTTGTATAAAACTAAGATAATACAGGTAGTACTTCACTTACGATCACAACTGAGCCCAAAATTTATGTTGCTAAGTGAGACATTTGTTAAGCGAATTTTGGCCCATTTTACCACCTTTCTTTCCGCAGTTGTTAAGTGAACCACTGCAGTTACTAAGTGAATAACCTGGTTGTTAAGTGAATCTGGCTTCCCTACTGACATTTGTTTCAAGGTTAGAAAAGGTGATCACATGAGCCCAGGACACTGCAACTGTTATAAATTTATTAGTCAGTTGCCAAGCATCTGAATTTTGATCACATGACCATGTGGATGATACAATGGTTATAACTGTGAAAATGGTCATAAATCACTTTTTTCAGTGCCGTTGTTACTTTGAACGGTCCCTTAATAAACTGTTGCAAGTTGAGGGCTGCCTGTATACAACAATTAGAAACATGTTTCACTTCTCCTAGGTTGACATAATATTTGATGAAGATATTGGATTTCTAAATGCAGTGAAGACCTTCATGAGTACTACCAAGAGACCTGTCATTCTAACCACCAATGGTAGGCACATGTTATTTCTGTAATTCTTCAGCTGCTTTAATCTTACATTAAATATCCATTTTGAAGGAACTGTTATAAGATGTAATTAATATTATTGTTTGAAATCTTTTAAGTTCAGGAGGACAGTTCCAAAAATAAACTGCCCAGCTACTGTTTTGTGCGTTAAAAGAATATTATGGTTCCTTAGGGCAACAGTTTCTTTCATCGATACATTTTGAGGCCTAGTGCATAAATTAAGTAATCAGCCGTGAGGTGACTGTGGGTGCCAGAGCATAAACTTGTCCTTCTCCCATAGCAGTTTTCAGGGTCCCAGAATTAAGTTTAAAAAATAATTATAGCATTTGCAAAATGTTATCTCATGTTGGACTTTCCTCATGAGATGTTTTGAGATTTTGGACAAGAGTGCCAGAATCCCATCAGATTGGATGATCTTTGCAGCTTTTGCCCATTTATCTGTTTGGGTTTTTTTTTTTCTTTGTATATTTTTATTTAGGCTCCAAAGGAAACTTAGAAGAAGAGATTTTCCGTTAGGCACCATAGTTTTTATGGACATTAACTTCTAAGTTAAAGAATTAATTCACTTCCCTTATTTATTTAGGACTCCACTAGCTTCCTCCTAGCAAAGTGAACCTTTATTAATCAACCGGATATCTTCTCACACAATTTGGCTTAAGAAAAATCAAGAGTTGTTGGAAGTAAGACTTGTCACTGTGACACAAATGTTTTGCAATTGCAAAATGAAATTTAACTTTCTAATATATTGTTTATTGTCCAGAGAAATAGTTTGTAAGTGCTATTTTTAAAAACAAAAGTCAATGCAGACTTAGGGAGACCACATATTTGCCCTGAATATATCCCTGTGTTGACCCTAATAATGTATTCACAGGGTATGTGTGAGAACCAGTGACAAACATTCTGTCCTCTTTGTTGAAGGGTCTTCAGTCCCCCAGATGGTTTTATCAAGTATTTCCCCCTCAAAAATAGTACAAAATTCTGAGAGTGCATTACTAGGTACAGCTCTAGGGGACTTAATCAGGACCAAAAGAGAAATTTTAATGTTCTTGAAGGCTAGTTCAGGGAAATAAGCAATTTGTTGTAAGGGTAAATTGATTGTTCAATATTTTCTAATCCATTTTAACTTTATCAGCAAGTTGATTTCCTCCTCTATATCATGAGTCTAAATGGTACTGTACCCTAAATGGTACTGTATGGCCATATAGATAAGAATGGGTAAAGATGGGCATTTTCTTTTTGTATGTATGTCCAAGTAAGGAAAATTTGAGTGAAAAGATTATATATAGAAAACATATTTATTCTGGTAAGTGTGCACTCAAAAGGCCTGAGATTTCTATGTATCCTATGTTACTGTAGGATACCCAATAGCACTTAGGTTTATATACCGTTTCACAGTGCTTTCCAGCCCTCTCTAAGCAGTTTACAGAGTCAGCATATCTCCCCCAACAATCTGGGTCCTCATTTTAATGACCTCAGAAGGATGGAAGGCTGAGTCAACCTTGAGCCAATCAAGATCATGGTTCACATGACATAGGCAAATAGCTATTATGTTATTAACCGGTTATGGCAGTGAGTCTTATGCTTTTTCCATGTACTGGGTGCCTGTATTCTTATTAGTAATAAATTTAAGTGTTCTCAGACGTGCTGTATATTTCTACATAACCACTGTAAAGGGGATATTTTAATACTAGCTTTCAATTTTTTTCCTATTTGTCTCCTGAAAACAAAAATAATTCTGTATGACAAAATGGTAAAAGCCTTTATTATGAATCTTTTGCGTAGATCCATTGTTCAGTGAAACATTTGATGGCTGCTTTGAGCAAATCACTTTCAGAGTACCTTCTTTGGTAAGCTTTTCAATTCTGGAATTCTAGAAATGTTGATTATAGCTTCTTAGTATGATAAACCTGTATCAGGTAAAACTGTAATTACAATTTAACGTAACAATTTTATGACAGTACCCAGAAAATGTCATCTATTCAATTAATGTGCAGCAAGGCATTATAGATTATTTTCGCAAATAGTCCTTGATTTACGACAATTGACCCCAAAATTTCTATTGTTAAGCAAGACAGTTTTGTCCCATTTTATGACCTTTTTTGCCACAGTTATTAAATGAATCACTGCAGTTTTCAGTTACTGACTTGATTGTTAAGTGAATCTGGTTTCCCCATTGACTTTGCTCGTCAGAAGGTCACAAAAGGTGATCACATGACCCCAGGACACTGCAACTGTCATGAATACATGCCAGTTACCAAGCGTCCAAATTTTGGTCACAATAGGAGGTTGCAACAGTAGTAGGTATAAAAAACGGCACTTTCAGTGCTATTATTAACTTCAATTGGTCACTAAACAAATGGTTATCAGTTGAGGACTACCTGTATATGAGAATTTCTGTATTACTAAGGCATACCTCTCCTAAGAAATCTAAATTCTCTAAAGTAGGATAGAATAATAGCTTTAAAATAGAAAAGTCAAAGGTACAGTTATCAAATCCTCTGTCTTTTCCTATGCCATACCCGACAAGACTCTTCCCATCACTATATGATTGGCGCCAATTATATTTTCCTCAGAAGATTTCTCTCTCTACTGTGCGTTGGCTTTCTCATATCATATCCTTTCATATTTTCTGTTGTATTTTCCTCTGATGTTTCTTCATTTTTGGGACAGAGAGCTCTTTTTCCACACAGCTAGGGTTTATTTTTAAAGTTGGTACTACAGAATTGCACAATAATCTAATCCAATAGATATAAAATAAAGGCAGAGATTACATTACAGAAGATATTTATAGGTGGCCATCAATTTACTGGTAACTTGTATGGCTTTCAAGGCAAAAAGCCCTAATACTCCACTGCTTTAAAAGTCTTTTTGGGCTGGTTTTCCAGATGAAAGGCAGTTTTTGTGCTATGAAATTAGTTTTTATTGATCTGCATTGTAATGTTCAGCACTCTACATATCATAAATGTTCAAATTTTTCATTATAATGTACAATATATGCTATCACATAATAAGGACAAGATTCTAACATCACACTTGCTGATTGACTTACTACCTATTTTTAACAACACTAGCAAATAAATATAATTTGTACTTTTGCGATAGAGCATTCTTTGATATGTTTACTAAAGGCAAGTGTTGTCAATCTTTTCATCTGTTTGTATTTAGATGAATGTGGCTAGCTATCTCCAAGTTCTGTGTTTGGCTGAGAATTTAAGAACTGATATCAGAGACTTTGCTGCCTTGTTAACTGTGAATAACTGTGACATCAGGCAAAGTATTCTATACTTACAGTTTTGGGTCCAGAGCGGTGGTGGTTACTTGAAAGAAAAAGGTATGGCAGTCTATCATAATTACAACTCATTTAAAACTGAATGAAATTTAAGTACGCCTTTTGCTTTGCCCTGGCCAGTTTAAGCGTAGAGGAATTGTCTTGGGCTGCATATGAAATATATACTATAGTTAAAGTGCATAAGCTTTTAACATTATTATATGATTATTTATTTATTTATTTATGTATTTATTTATTAGTTTAATTTATATGCCACCCTCCTCCGGAGACTCAGGGCAGCTTACAATGCACATAGCAATAGCTTTCATTCTTTTGTATATACCTGTTTATTAGGGCTTTTGGCCCCCCATAAGCGGTGTTTCTACAAAGTCAGCTTATTGCCCCCACAATCCAGGTCCTCAATTTACCTACCTCGGAAGGATGGAAGGCTGAGTCAACCTTGAGCCTGGTGAGATTTGAACTCACACTAATTGCAGGCAGCTGGCATCTTGGTGGGGGCCACAATACTAACTGTCCAGGGCCTCATGCGGCCCTTGGGCCATGGGATGGACACTCCTGATTTAGGCTTTTATGTTTAAACATGTTTATAGTACCAAATACCAATACAAAGTGGTGGCGCAGTGGTTAGAATGCAGTATTGCAGGCTAATTCTGCTGACTGCCAGCAATTCGATCCTGATTGGCTCAAGGTTGACTCAGCCTTCTATTCTTCCGAGGTGGGTAAAATGAGGACCCAGGTTATTGGGGGGTAATATGCTGACTCTTTAAACTACTTAGAGAAGGCTGTAGAAGCACTGTGAAGCAGTATATAAGTCTAAATGCCATTGCTACATGTAAGACACAAGTTACTGTGTTGGTCTCTAAATAGATTATGAGAAGAGAAAAAGCAGAGATCAGGGAATAGAATGAGGTTTGCAGAAATGTGACAGTGTAAATATGAGATAGAATTACTGATATATTACCAAAGTGGAAGGGTAGAATTCTAGCCAACGTTATTGACAGTAATGAATCCAAGGGCCAGATTATTCCTTGTGTGCGTTGGTTGAATGTACCTGACTATGTGATTACAGGTCTAGTAGTAATTTGGTAGTATAGATAGAACCATATTTGTAGTCATCCCATAAAGCCTGCAAACCATCCAGCCCCCTCCACTTACTTTGAAGTAATTCCTTCAGGATCTGTTCCCAGAAAGTTTTCCAAAATCAGGAGGTCAAAACTGTTATATCAAATAACATCGGTTATTTGATATACTCTGATATACTGATATACGATGGCATAGTTAAGTGAGGTCAGATATACCAGTCTGTCTAGAATTTGAACTAAATTACGCTCTCATAGAGAGGGGCTCCTCCAGGTGCCATTAGCCAAACAATGTCGACTGGCAGCCCACAGGGGGAGAGCTTTCTCTGTGGGGGCACCTACTATCTGGAATGAGCTCCCCCCGGAGATTCGGAGGATCCCGGATCTGCGCACCTTCCGCCACGCTCTTAAGACCTTTTTATTCCACCAGGTGGGCCTGGCCTAACTTTTCTTCCTCTTTTAATATTTAAATTTTAATCTGTTTTAAATTGATGGGGGTGTCTTAATTTGTCTGGGCCAAACTATTTAATTCGATTTTATCTGGTTTTTTAAATTTTGTATATATGTATTTTTACTGTTGGCTGTTCACCGCTCTGAGTCCTTCGGTAGTAGGGCGGTATATAAATCAAATAAATCAAATAAATAATAAATAAATTGATGGTCTTTTGCTGCGCTCAATATTGAGGTACACAACTCTTTTGTACAGGGACCAGGACAGAGATCAATGTACAACAGAACGTTTCCATCGAAGAATCAACGAGCTCGAATTCAAAGCAACCTATTCTTGAGACTATTCCAAAATGTAGTACTGGTTGCACTGAGAATTTTCTTGGACTTAAGAACATATTTTTGCCTTCAGAAGATTTGTTCTCATTTCTTAAGGTACATTTACTAAAATGTTTAACAAGAAATGATCCTTCAACCAAATGTTGCAACATTGATGTTACTAGGCCCATCCATTTGGTCTCCCTTTTCCTTGGATTTATTTTCCCTCAGCTGTATTACACGGTCAGTGAACAAGAGAGCCTCATTGGATTTAGGTTAAAAAAAGTGCTATATATCCACCCAGGCTTTAATACAAGTAGTCCTCAACTTATGATTACAATTGAACCCAAAATTTCCATTGCAAAGGAGGACAGTTGCTAAGTCAATATTTTCCTCCATCTTACAACCTTTCTTGCCACCGTTGTTAAGTGAGTTGCTGCAGTTGTTAAGTTAGTAAAATGATTCTTAAGTGAACCTGGCTTCTTCATTGACTTTGCTTGTCAGAAGGTCACAAAAGTGGGTTATATGACCCCGGGACACTGCAATCGTCATAAATGTGAGTCAATTGCCAAGGGTCCTAATTTTGATCACGTGACCATGGAGATCCTGCAACAATGGTTGTTAAATGTGGTCATAAGTCACTTTTTTCAGCACTGTTGTAACTTTGAACGGTCACCAAATAGTTGTAAGATGAGGAATGCTTGTTCTTTTGCTGGTCTGCTGATCAGCTCCTTCTGCTTACAGGGGAGAGTGGTTTGAGTCAGGGCTTCACTTGTAAAAGACAATTCCTATTCTAATTCATTGCCTTTCTTTCATCCCCACCCAATCTCACAAATCCAAAACAGAATTTTTATGCATTTACAGGATGACATAACTTCTTCAGTAAAAATTATACCTTTAACAAAACACCCTTGCAGAAACTTGAAGGTTAAAAAAATGTGTACAATGAACGGTTACAGTCTTAAATCAAGCCTAGAACAATGTCCCTTTTTCAAACCATTGGACTTTCCAGAATTAGTTCTAATCAAAGTAGACAAAATAGGTAGCAGTAGAACATTTGTACAAGTAGTCCTTAACAACCGCAATTAAGACTGGAATTGCCATCGCTAAGTGATAACAGTCATTGAGTCACACCTGAATTTACGACCTTTTGCTGTAGTCATTAAGTGAACTTAACAGTTACTAAACAAATCTGGCTTGCTCCATTGACTTTTGTTGGTGGGAGCCCCCCAGGAAGGTCACAAATTGTGATCACACGACCCTGGGACACTGCAACAGTCATAAATGTGAGGACTGGTTATAAGTCATTTTTCAGCACGGTTGCAACTTCAAAGGTGTTTAAATGAATGGATGTAAGTCCATGGCTACCTGTATGAATAAAAAACTAATTTAAAAGACAGAAATTATAACAAACTTAATTCTACAGAGTTAAGTAACCACATTTGGAAATTACGTTTTAAAAACACAAAATGTCCTTTTCCAACAGATTTCGTGTATCTGATTTTATTAACTATTTCTGGCATGATCAAGGACAGCCTTTAAAATCAAGTAGGCTCCAAATCTCCTTTTTGTTGATAATGAACTAATGATTTCTCTACAGCATGAAATCGGAACAAAAGAAGATTGGAATAGACTGATACATCTGCTCACAGAATTCCAGATGAGGAATACAGACTTTACTTATAGCAACCTTGAACTCATCTCATCGTTGCCTCTTAATATAATTCCAGAAGCAATTGAAATAGCCAGTCCTGCGTGTAGCTTTATTGCAGAAAAGGCTTCAAGTAGTACGTGCATTGAGATTGACTACTTAGAGGGAGCCCCTCCTGTGAAAAAGGCTAAACGATCAAAATGTCCGAAAAAAATGGCTATATTGGACGATAGTGATTTATTTGAACGTGGATTAAATTATTCTGGCTTTGTTACACTGTCACCTGACACAAGCACTTCATGCTTAGAAGAAACAGGCCTAGCGGAACCTATGAATGTTGGCACGGTGGCACTGAAGGATGGGACATCTGTCAGTGCAAAAGATTCTGTATTGGTATCCCAGTGTTTAAGTTCCCTAACTGAATACCTGGACAATATGTCTTTCTTGGATTGTTGTTTCACTGAACCCACCCAAGCATCAAAACAGGCCGGTAAATATGGAGATTTTATTTGGACTAAGGGGAAGATAAAGAATGGTCTCTCTGACGAATTTAGTGTGGAGCACACTGACTGGTGGAGTTCTCAAAGCTCTAGTGAACTAAAAGCAACAATGGAGGCATTAAATTTTAACAAATGCTCTAAGAGCATTTCAAAAATCATGGAAAGTTGTTTGAACTGTAATAAAACTCTCGGGAAGAATGAACTTGAAGAACTCACTCTCTGTGTTTCAAAAGAACAAGCTGATTTATATTTCGGCCGGTCAGCAGCTAATTCCAGGTAAAGTCAACACTTTTTCTTAGGTTTGACAGTATGAAATGGGAAAAAGAGTGTCCTTAGCTATAATGTAAAGCAGAAGCCCTAAAGAGAACAAAGCTTATATTATTTTGATTAAGGCCTGGATATTAATTTCTCTTGCTGACTTTGAAACTGAAGACAACAAAGGCAGAGACCGTCACATCAATTTATAAGGTGGAAGAGAACAGTTTTATCAACAAATTATTTTAGAAGTAAACTTCTTTAATATGGAAAAAAAAATTACACTTATCCAAGCTGCTGCTTTTTATACTATGTCTCATCTAACTTAGGGGTTTAGAAGTAGTAAAATGAAAATGGAAGATTTAGCGTTTGAATTTTGTATGTCTTTTACATTTAATATCCAGTCTTAATCTCTGCTTATTACATGATTCCTAAGACTTTCATTTTTTAAAAAGGATACTTCAGCTTTCTTATAGAGTACAAGGAAAAAAATAGGAAACAAGATATTAATTCAGCAATCTGCTGTAAATATTCACTTCTAAAAATATATTATATTCTTTCTTTTTTACAGTGTTCATTATAATGCACAGAAGAGGATAGAATTAATTAAAAATGTGTTTTCCAGTACATCTTTAAATCTTAATAGCAGACAAGCCAGTGTAATGGAATATCTGCCGATTCTTCGCAACATCTGTAAATCTGAGAAACAGAAACAACAGGGGAAGACAAAGAGGAGGTAAGTTATCTAAAGTTGCACAATTCTGGACAGACTTCTATAGAAGTAAATCATTGAATTCAAAAGGATTTACTTTCTGGTGTGTTGGAATACCATGTATGCATGTATCTGAGTTACAGACAAAAGACAAAATTATAAAGTAATCTGGTTCAAAATGATCAAGATGTTTTCATCTTGATACTGAGTCTAAACTATTATTTCTTTCCCCTCCCTCAAACAGGTTTCTCCACTATCTGGAAGGGATTCATCTTCCCAAAGAAATTTTGAACAGCCTGGCAGCTGACTTTCCTTAAAACAGTGGCCAAGAATAACATTGTAAATAGAAATGTATATTCAAAAGACAATTATATTTTTAATCTTTATTTATAAAGGATGCAGATATACCAACTAGTTACTTCCAGGTCAGCTTTTAATTTGTATAACAATAGATCAATTCAAATAGACGCTTTTAAAAAACAGCTTTAAGCTTATCAATATAATCAGGTGATTGACTTGAAAATGATGTGGCTTTCTAATGTTAGTAAACATCTTAACACCAGAAAGCCACATTTTTTTCAAGTCAATCAGTTAATATAGTAATAAACTTTTAAAAAAGCATCTATTTGAATTGATCTAACAATAGATCCAGATTAATAAATTGTTAAGGGGTGACACTTGGCAATTACCCTACTTTAGATTGAAGTGGTTGGTGTGTTGCATGCATCTGCAAACATGCAGACCTGTATATTTGTCCCTAGCAGGCAAAGTCTATAAGGGAAAACAGTGAATTTTGTAAATCCCTTTGTTACATTAACAGCTCTTTGCGACTGTTTAACTGCATTTCTGTACATCTTTTTATACTATTTTATTATTGTACCAACACTTTTTTTTAAAGTTTCTATCCCTGCAATAAAGTAAAATATCTGGAAGGAAAGGCGTAACTTTTTATACAGTGATTTTGTGATATAAAAATCACAAATTCACAAATTTGGGGCTCCCCTACTCATTTCTCCCTAAACAATTCCCATGTTCCTTGTACTACTTTCAGCCCTAATAATGAAAGTTGTTTAGATTAGAATAAAAGAAAGTATTTCCATACTTGGTAATTCCTGAAGTCTATTTCATGTCAGTTGGCCAAGTTGAAAAATAATCATTAAAACCATTCTTATGTTTTTTTTAAAAAAACCGGTTAAGCACTTAGCATCTTCTACCAGACATACAGTATGTTTTTGAAACATTTGACAGGTTGCTTATTTATTACCTGTCATTGATCCAAAACATGTTATATAATTCTTTAATTTTGAATGTGTTTGTTATCTAACGTTAAAGAGTGTTAAGATAGATTCCTGAGGACAGGAAATAATTTTGATACTAACACCTGAAGATTATTTCAACTTTTGTAATGTTACATCAAATGTCACAGAACTATTGTACAATCCAGAAGTCGCACAATCATGAATTTATTTGATTCTTAAGACATTTCAAAAGTGTCCAATACCAGAAGCTCATAAAAAGCTATTGCCTGCAACAATGAATCACATAGTTCCTCCTCTCTTTTCCATGTATTACCTGACACTATATGCATATGCCTGGCAACTACATTCTTTGCAAAGCTCACACGGGATGTTTGTGTAGCAGAGTCCAACAGAAACTGTTTTACAAGGTCCACTCCACTAATTCGTGCTTCTCCCAACATCAACCCAAAATATTTGCCTACAGCATTCCGGGCGATGCTCAGCACTTGGGGTTCTCCATCCTTTCCAAAACTTTTTTGCAATAATGCATAAAGTACAGCTTCCATTATACGAAGATGTAACGTTACTGGAAACAAAGCAGCATTTGTAGGAGGAAGTCCAACTTTTTCCAAAACATAAAAGTCTGCTTCTGGAATCTTGGATATTATAGTAGATACCTGAAACAAACAAGTATAAGTCAGTTTTATCGAACTGGAAGAATGCAGCACCACAAATCCTAAAGCATGCATTGGTTACATTAATCTACTAGAAATGTATATACTGCGATGAAATTATTTTGAACTGTACCTTAAAGGCAGTTTTGAATGAGTAAGTATACAACACATTATTTAACTTGGTACAGAATGGATTGGGTTCATCAAAAACTTTCTCTAGATCAGGGGTGTCAAACTCGTGACCCATGGGCCGGATGCATCACGCGCTGGCCACACCCATGCCTGGTTTAGCGAAGAGGGAATATTGTGATATATCAGATGACGCCACAAGTTTGTCACCCCTGCTCTAGATGGGAATCATGAGGTAACTGGACTTTCTGGTTTTTCTTTGAAGATATTTCACTTCTCATCCAAAAAACTTCTTCAACTCTGAGAAGAAACTTCCTAATCCAAGAGCTGAAGAAGCTTCTTTGATGAGAAGTGAAATGTCTTCAAAAAAAGAAAAACCAGAAAGTCCAGTTGCCTCTTGAAAAAGCACCACCAGGACAACCATGATCTGGATGACTGAGAATCTCCATAGATATCCAGAGGACAATATTCTACTCAAAAACGGGCTACAAATCTGGCAGATTTATGCTAGCTGAACACATTGGATGCTATTTTTGTGCATGTCCCTGGGAAAAAATAAGGTGCACTCTAGAACAGGTTCCCAATCCCTAGGCCGCACTCCAGTACCAGGCTATGCAAGTGGCAGGCAAGTGGGCAAGTACGCAACCACACAACGCTCCATTTGCACAAGCAGCAGGTGTGCGTGCAAAACAATCCCCACTCCCTTGCCACTGTCACTGCCGGTTTGTGGAGCCAAAAAGATCGGGGACCGCTACTCTAGAACAAAGGTGGGTGATAAAGGGAGAAAAAAACACCTTGGCAAAATAGTCACATATGTATAATCGTGCTCATGGAGTTATTAGTCCTCGACATGCAACCACAATGGAGCCCAGGTTTTTTGTTACTAAGCAAGATTATTGTTAAGTGAGTTTTGCTCCATTTTCCAACCTTTCTTGCCACAGTTATTAAATGAACCATTGCAGTTAAGTTAGGAACGGTTGTTAAATGAATCTGGCTTCCCCACTGACTTGATTGTCAGAAAGCTGCAAAAGGTGATCACATGACTAGGCGAACGCCATTAATCCATGCCAGTTGCCAAGCATCTGAACTTTGATCACGTGTCCATGGGGATGCTATAATGGTCATAAGTATGAAAAATGGTCATAATTTTTCAGTGCCATTTTAACCTTGAATGGTCAATAAATGGATGGTTGTACATTGAGGATTACCTGTGTTTGGGATTAACTCCATTTTTTCCTGTTTTATTAGCATTTACATTGAAATCAAGGGATGAAGTATAGCTAAGTAACTGTTTTATTATACAGGGCAGTCCTCCAGAAAGCTGGCCTTTAGACTTCTTTATTGATTGATTTTATTTTATTTTGCTCTTGAATTTTCCTTCGCAAAGCAAAATTATCAATGTTACATTTTTTGTTTAATCCTTATGAACCTCTTCGGACTTTTTCCCCTATTACAGGTTTCACTTTTGATAGTTTTCCAAGAAAATACGTCATGGTACAGATAGTCCTCAACTTGCAAGTATTCATTTAGTGACCAAGGTTATAACAGTACTGAAAAAAGGGCATGATGCTGTGATGGTTCTAAGGGCAAGGCCTTATGACCAGTCCTTGCACTTACAATCATCACAGATCCCCCTGGTCACAAGATCAAAACTTGAGCGCTTGGCAACCAGCGTGTGTTAATGACAGTTGGAGCATCCCAGGGTCATGTGATTACCATTTCCGGCCTTTCCAACCTGCTTTCACAAGCAAAGTCAGTGAGGAAGCCAGATTTGTTTAACAACTATGATTCACTTAACAACTGCAGGGATTCATTTAACAACCATGGCAAAAAGTTGTAAAATTAGGGATAACTCCACAACCACCTTGCTTAACAATGCAGATTTTGGATTCAGTTGCAGATGTTAAATTGAGGAGTACCTGCAGAGCAACAATGAAACGCCTATGATGCTAACTCAAGTGCTGAAACAACATGGTTTGAATCATTTGAGTTTGAAGATTGACACTCAAAAAATCTTTTGAGTTCCCTGCATTTCTCAATCATAACCATGAAACACTTTTATCTATTTCAGGCATATTCAGCCCCTGCAGATGGGCCATATGCGGTCCTGGGCAGCTAGTAATGTAGCCCTACAAGATAATATAATAAAGTTTGTTATTTATATAAATTAGCTATATAATGTATATGCTTCCCAAGACAATTCCTCTTCACTCTGTGTGGCCCAGCCATGCCAAAAGGTTAGACAACCATGATCTATAAATTACAAAACTTCCCTCAAGGCAAGAGGCTGTCTACTCCAAAAGTTATTCACTAGCTAGGAAACAGTCTGGGAAGCTCTAGGTAACCAGATTAGGCTATCCAAATCCCAGGGCCTCAACTAAATCTTTGTCTGCCTGTCTACTATCTATTTAACATTTGTTACAGCTGGAGAAGGATTGTTGTAAAACAAGGGAGAAGAAATGGTAGAAGAGCAACCCCGAATATATTTAAATTTTTTCTTAGGATGAAGAATGAATTAATATGAAAGTGTAAAGACTATATGTTTGATTAACAATGGATAAGAAACTGTACATTTATAATATGTTTATGAGAAATGAAGTAAACTTTTTATTTGTTATAGCTGCTCAACTCCCAATAAATTCTGAGTACAACATTTTTAA
Organism: Masticophis lateralis; assembly: GCA_030761175.1. Taxonomy (NCBI): domain Eukaryota; kingdom Metazoa; phylum Chordata; class Lepidosauria; order Squamata; family Colubridae; genus Masticophis; species Masticophis lateralis. The sequence continues at coordinate 135,831,581 of JAUDYJ010000002.1, read as the reverse complement.
AAATCCATAAAAAAATAAAACAGAGACAGCCTGGACTAAAACCATTTCAGAAGCAACATAAATCAAACAAAACTAACAGCCCCTTTCCCATCCTGCCACACAATACAATAAATTAACTCCAGCCACCTATTCCACCTGCCTGTTCTGTTCTGAATCTTATCTCAATTGAGGGCCATGCTACCAAGTGCTTGAGCTGGAAGGCCTGCCCACCCACTCGGTCTTGGCGGCACCATTGAAAACCCAATGGTGCCTGAGGCTGATCAGCACAAGGTGAGACGGGCAAGTTAATCCCCCTTTAACCCTCAACAGATTATTCTTTTCCCTGTAAAATGAAACCGCAAGGGAATCAGCCTTTCCAACTTCACCCTGGACAAACATGGGAATACATCCTGCAGTTTTCAATCGTGTTTCCAGACTCTTCTTCATTTTTAAAATCTTTCCAGCATTCCCTGCGTATGGTAGCAGACTAGTATCATTGTCAGTGTTCCAGAAGACCCCCCCTCTTAAAGTAAAGACTCTGAAGCGAGCATTTTCAAAGTTCTATTTACTAGAATAGGTAAACTGGCACATCTGAGAAAACCCGAATCTGAGAGGTCCGGGTTTTCCCTCAGTAAATCAAAACCCCCAAAACCATCCCCTCAATCCTCAAGTCGATCATATGCTCCAATCAACCACCGTCCCATCTCGAGACATCACTCCGACCACTCCTTCTCCAGATGCAGGATCGCCCTGACCTTGACCGACAGGAAGAACGCTATTATGTCTAAAGACAATCCCTCTACTAAATCCCCCCTCCTACTTTCCCATAAGAAAGTAGGAGGGATGAGAAGGTGGCAGCATGGAAGCTTCTGGCCTAATATGGCTTCCAAAGCTGACAATCATGATATAGCGCTTCACAAAAGTCCTTCACCCATGATACTGTTTATTTATCGGAGGTCAATTCTATAAGACTGGGTGGCTATAATTATGAATTCGCATGTGTGACATACGGACTTTGCAGCTGCTGTAAAAAGGTAACACTTCAAGAATGAAAAAGGGTATCCCACCAAGGCAACATAAAATGGCTTACTGTATCAAGGTACATTGCTGGTGTGAATGTTTCGTCCTTATGTCTGTAGTTTTCCAAATGCCAGTTCTGCACAACCAAACCTCTGTTAACATGAGCCCATGAAATTTTATGCACGCCAAAAACAATAGATACAATATTGTTAGCAGTCTGAAGGGGAAAATGGAAAAAAAGAGTTATCAGCATTTAAATATTTACAGCCACCAGGTTTTCTGATGCAAGTAAAAATACAAGTAGTCCTCGACATACGGCCACAACTGAGCCCAAAATTTCTGTTGCTAAGCAAGACTGTTGGTTAAGCAAGATTTGCCCATTTTACAACCTTTCTTGCCACAGGTGTTAAGTGAATCACTGCAGTTGTTAAATTAGCAACACTACTATAAAGCGAGTCTGGCTACCCCATTGTCTTTGTTTATCAAAAGGTCACATAAGGTGATCACATGACCCTTGGACACTGCAGCCGTCATAAATACATGCCAAGTGTCCAAATTTTGATCACATGACCATGGGGATGTTGCAACAGTCATAAACGTGAAAAACATTCGTAAGCCCCTTTTAGCTGCCATTGTAACTTTGAACAGTCATTAAAGGAAAGGTAAGTCAAGGACTACCTGTATTCCTTTTCCTCCACTTACTAGGGAACATGGAATTGCTATAGAAGAACATAGGTACAAAATTCTTGGAACAGCATACATTTATTTGGATTTTTAAAAAATACAAAGCAAAGACAGAATGATTATTAATCTTCAAGGCATATGAATCCTAAAGATGTTCATCAATCCTAAACTGAGGTGGTTGAGAACTTCCATGCATTAAAATCAAGTGTTATTTATTTAGCCATACTACTTGGCACACCATTTTTGATGTAGCACCCGCTAACCCTGTACACTCCCAAAGTATCACTCCTACAATTCCCAACCTGAAGGACTAGCTGTGAATCAGGACACAGAATCTAAGATTCTGTACTGTGCATTTGAGGAACTTTTGCTAATAGCTGGCCTATATATCGAATAAGCTATTTCTGGAACTGAAATTTGTGTTATTGCTTAACACATTGTAAGCTGCCCTGAGTCTTCAGAGAAGGGCGGCATATAAATCAAATTTTAAAAAAATTAAATATTTGTTAAGGCAGAAGGATCTACTGAAAAGGCCTAAAAACAGCAGTCATATTTTTGTAAGCGATCCAGAGTCACTGAGAGCGAGCGGCCTAAAAATTCTCTAAATAAATAAAAAATAAAAATTAAAGTAGTCTCAATTCTTCTAGAATGGCTCTTTGTGTTCCTATCATTTCATATAACTTTGCCAATCACTCTTAAGATGCAAAAAGCCATATTCAGGTAAGGATGGCAGAGGAACTTCTAACCTAGATTTTTTTTCTTAAACCTCATACACTTAATTGAAGACTACTGTAAAACTGGTATGCATCCTGGTGATTATTGATTTACAATCTCAAGTATTTAGCAGTGTTAGGAGTTATTTTACAAGCAGGCAAGAAAAACAAAGTGTTAAGCAGAACTTGCTAAAAAGAACACTTGAGAATCCTGCTTGCAAAAGAATTGCTTTCAGTTTTCAGCATCTGTCAAGGAATTTAAAGCTTTCTTAATAAGCACTTCTACCCTGGCATTTTTTTAAAAGGCTGCTTACTCACCACTGTGAATTACAGAGCTTTACTTATCTTGCCCAACCCCTTCTCAGTTACCAACCTACCTCAAAATGCAAAATAATTCACAAGTGATTTTTGTAACACTCAAGTCTGTTTGAGTCTCCACTGTTCTCTCTCCTGGAACTAAGTCACACTACCACAAAGTTTAATATTCAATTAATAAACTTTGGAAAGCCAGCTACATTGAAAGAGCAGCTCTCAATTACACAAAGATAAACTCTACATTAGGATGTGGGGGAAAACACTGAGACCTGCTGAAAATCCTACCTTCAACCTGTTTTTTTTAATTGGAGGACTGATGCATTTCCTGGCAGACATAGGATTGCATGTTTTTTTCTCTTCTTTTTCTAGAGGGTTGAGAATAAAGTTGCATACTTTAACCGCTGTTTTATACCGAAAAGAAGGCACTTGCAGTAAACTTTGTAATTCCTGAAATGGCCCATGGTTGTTTCTATACTCCATTACATTAAGAGACTTTTTCCCTTGCAATAGTTTAACTGCAGAAAGTTCTTCTTCGGATGCTGAATTGAGGAACTGCAAAATAACAGATTGCTGTTCAGAAGAAAACAAGGTGTCTATTGCATCTTTTGCTTCAGTTCTTGATGGAGAAATCTGTTTCTTGGCACATGTAGATTTCTTACAATACCAAAGACCTTGAGATGAAGGAAGCAGAACCTGAAGGAAGTATCTCCTTCCTGAAAATGAAAGGTAGATTTCAATCATTCCACTAGCATCAGTAACAACATTAGTTCAAGCATTTACTGATGAAGCCAGGTTCATCATAGTTAGAGCTACTAGAAATGCTAAGACACTTTTCTCAGTTCATATGTGAATACTTCAAAGTATTACTCACATATTCTAAAGATTCTACCAAAGCTAAACCATTTGATCCAATTTTTTTTCTTCAATTAACTTTATGAGAACAGATCTGCATTTTTTCAGCACTATTGTATTTAGAGCTCTACTAAGTCCTTACTCATCCTCTTTTACTATAACCACCCCAAATGTTATTTCCTTGGGAGCATGGGGAAAGGGAAAGTGATCGTCTTTCTACATTCAGGAAAGCTTTTATACACTACCACTGAAATTGATCTACTGTAGACATGCTTTATTAATAATCAACAATTATCCAGACTCATATAAAATACTAAATAATAAACGGAATTCAGAAATTGATTTCCTATTAGTAAAAAGCCTAGTTTTTTGCCTGAAGATTAGCCTCTAATATTCAACGGAGCAAATTAGCAATTTTCAAATCCATTGAAATCAGTTGTATTTGGATTAATGATAGCAAATTTTGGGTTTTAATCTTGTTAATGCTTTTAAGGCTTTTGTATTTATGCTTTTATGCCACTGTAAGCCACCCACTCACTCTGTGAGACAGGTGGCATGTAAATTTAATAAACTTTCCTTAAAATTATCAGTCTGACTTATTATTTACTTGAATGGATCCTCTGTAAAACAGAAAGAAAAATATCAGCAAGAGGAAATTCAAGATTTGGAAATCTTTAAATTAAAAATCCCTGGTTAAATAGGGTAAAATGTTAACTTACCTGTTGTATGAGTCCAGCTGCTGTTTCTTTAGGCTGTATATGTCAGTGTTATATGTCCCCATTTTTTTAACTCACAATGCTGTGTGAACTCAAAACAGGCCTTATTTAAGGTTTCTAGTTACCCAATTTTGGTTGCAAATCTCAATTGCAGAATAATTTTGCAATTGAGGGACTCAATAAATTACAAAGTGCAAACAGAAAATGTTGAGATATGTTTAGTACATTTACCATGCTTTTTAGTAATCACATCAGGCAAACGCAACAAAACATAATTTATTGAATAACTACAGTTCAACAAACCACTTATTGTAAAATGTATGGCTATGAGATACTTTGTCTCTTACCCCAGATATTTGATAAATGCTTCTAGGTCAACAGATGACAACAGTTACTCATTTGCTTGCATAGTTCAGCTTAATTTTATTCAAATGATAAAGCTGTGATAATAGAAAGTGATTTAATCTGGTCAACTAAATCTTAAAAGGTGCCAATTTAAAAAATGAAAAAAGGGATATTTTACAAAATGAGTCAAGGTTTGCTTCATCTCTGTTCATACTGAGAACTGTCCAAATCCAGGTAAATCTCAACACCACATGCAAAAGAATACAAATTATATCTGTGCAAATTTCTGAATTGAAAATTAAAACATGATTGTCAGAAACAGCTTAAAATAGGTGCATCTTTTCCCTGGGCTCTTAAAACTGCCCTTTGCAGCTGATATATGCTCCCAGGTAATGAATGTATTTGGTTTGAGAGATTCACAAAACATGCTATGTGCACATGTGTTCCAAATCATATTTTGCCCTTTGATTTACAGTCAGGTCCAGAAATATGTGGGAGGCACATATGCAAACTGCTGTAAGTCCTACACCGTTCACCTGAGTTGGATGTACATACCCTCAAATTAAAGCTGACAGTCTGCAGTTAAAGCACTTTGTGTTTGTTTCATTCCAACTCCATTGTGGTGGTGTATAGAGCCAAAGATGTTAGAATTGTGACAATGTCCCAATATTTCTGGACCTGACTGTAGATCTCTGCCCAGCTCTATACTCAAACACATAAAAATCCATGCAATAGTAAAAGTGAACAGTGTAAGTGTTCAGGATGATTTGGGGGGACTGTTTATCCATCATTACTGATCCTATGAAGGAACAAGATTTTTACAAGCCCCTAGCTTCTTCACAGCAGACCGAAAGTACCAGAGAAAACTGTACTCAAGCAATTTTCTCATTGCTAAATTTAAAAAAAATCCTGACCTACTGCCTAACTTCTGGTTGGAGATAGTTCATGAAGACATGCTGCCAATATACCTGCAGGCCTCACCAACTATATGAATAGAATAGGACTAGGACTAGAGTAGAGTAGAATGGAATAGGAATAGTTTATTGTCACTTTGAATGTACACTATTCGGCATACATTAAAGTGAAATTTCATCGCACATAGCTCTCAAAGGGTTACCACCTCGGGTATTCACTACATAATCTAACAGAATAAATATGCATTTCTTGCCTCCCTTTAGCATCAAAGAGTATTTATTTTTATCCCGCCTTTATTCTTTTTAGAAATAACTCAAGGCAGCAAATATACCTAATACTCCTATTTTTTTCTCCACAACAACAATCCTGTGAAGTGAGTAGGATTGAGAGATGAAACTGGCCCAAGGTCACCCAGCAGGGCTTTCATGCCTAAGGAGACCAGCACTCCCAACTTTCTAGCCTGGTGCCTCAACCACTAGACCAAATACGTTGACGAGCTTTCTCCAAAAGTGTCCTCCAGTGGTGATGGATTACAAATTGCCCCAGGCGTTAAATTGAAAAGAAAAAAAAAAAGAACCTGGCAGATCTTCATTTGTTTCCTGGGATCGCTGTAATATCTTACAAGAGTGCAATTAACAGAGCAGATTTCCTGCATGCAAATGCATGACCGGTGTCACCACCGCTCTTGTCCATCTAACCAACATTATTTAGAATTCCAGGGTTGCAGCAAAGGGACAAAATGTTATTTTTCTGATCGGTCCAGCTCGGCGACACTCGCTTTCCCGCTTTCAAAGGCGAAGCCCTCTGCAAATTCTCTCGTCCCTCCGCCAGCAAAGCCTGCAAAATGCCGCCTCCCCAATGCCGCCTCCTTACCGCCCCAGAAGAGCCCGGGAAGGCGCTTCAGACTCATCCTCGCCTTCTTCTAACCGGCGCCACGCTTTTTTTCCTCCTCTCCCCCGTATCCTGTTTGCTCGGTTCCCCAAAAGCAAAGTACCGGCTGCATTGAAAGTTCACGTGGATAGTTCCGGCCCCAGTAAGAAAAAGCCCCGGAGGTTTCGCAATCTCTCTCTCTCTCTCTCTCTCTCTGCCAGATTGTTTTGAGGAAGGGACAACGCAAATCCCTCGAAAAGGGATTCGGAGCAAAGGCTCTACGGAAAGCAACTCTCCCCCCCCCACACGTTCCCCAGTCGTTAAATCGCTGGGAAACGAGGCGAGACGGCCCGGAGTCACTTGAGAAGCCTGGCTAAAGACACGGTTCCTTGGACAATGTAACAAAAGGACCTGTTCTTGGGTCCTTCCACACTTTATCTCATGTTTCTGAGGAGTGGGACTCGTCTACTCCTAATAGAAGCTTTTTGGATGAGAAGGGAAATGCCTTCAAAGAAAGGAAAACCAGAAAGCCCAGTTTCCTCTTGAGAAACCACCTTTGGGACTTTCCAGGAAAATTGCAGGGATCGTCAGACCAGGAGGTTGTCAGGAGTCAAAAACTGGCCAGAAAGAAGACAGGCATGCACGGAAGGTCCTTGTCTTCTATCTAGGCGACAACAATAGTTTTACGCGGTATTAAATGGACACGCAAAACAGCATGGCAAGAGGGAGAAGAATAACGCGAGTCGCGTCCTTTCGGTTCTGTTTCGAGCCAGCCCGGGTGACTTCAGCCTGAGCCGCCGGTTTTTGTTTTGTTTCTCGCACCGCTCCGCCCTCCGGGAAAAGCGGGCGGGGCCAACACGGAATGAGTAAACTCCGTGGCCCCGGGGCGCCGTCGGCGGAATACATAGCCATGGCTTCTGCTTTCCAGGAGCCGCCGATGCCCGTGTGGCTGACGACGGAGGAACTGCAGTGCTCCATCTGCCTGCACCTGCTCAGCAACCCGGTCACAGTGGAGTGCGGCCACAGCTTCTGCCTGGACTGCATCCGAGATTGGCTGAAGGGCCAGCACGGAAACTGCGAATGTCCCAACTGCAAGTGCCCTGTGAGGCGCAAGTTGCCCAAGCGCACCGTCTTGCTGAACTCAATCTTGGAAAAGTATAACTGCCTAGCTTCCAGCGACCCGCTTCCCACGGGGACCTCGCGTCTGGCGGAGCCGGCCTTCCCAGACGGGGCGAGATGCAAGCGGGACTTCTCCCTTGCCAGGCAAGGTTTTCAGGTGAGAAGGAACGGTCTCTTGGCGTGTCTAAGATCGGGGTCTAGCCGTGATTCTTCGGGGGGTTGACCAGCTGGGTGGCTTTCGGTCTCTGTCCTGTCAGTGTTATTCTGAGCTTCTAGACAAGCCAGTTTCTCCCTTCTATCTGCAGTATGAAATGCAGATTTAGATTGGTTGGGAAAGAATTATTAGGTCTGCAATACATTTTAAATTTCTCAGTGGATGTATACGCCTGTATATGTAAAAGTATACACAGGTGCACTCTAAGGAAACAGTTTGCCTAATAGGATGGGCATTTTTGAATAAAGGAAGGTTAACTCCAATACTCTAATACAGGGGTCTCCAAACTTGGCAACTTTAAGACTTGTGGGCTTCAACTCCCAGAATTGAACTGAGGAATTCTGAGAGTTGAAGTCCACAGGTCTTAAAGTTGCCAAGTAGAGATCCCTGCTTTAAAAGGTTTGTTGCATTAGCCAGTGTGAGCCTTGGAACCTTAGTACTGTCTAACTCTAAAGCTTAAACCTATGTGTAAGTAGCCTTTCCTAGCCTTTATCTTTCAGGATGGAAAACTGCTTCCATCCTCTCCAGCTATCCCACTTCTGGAAAGAGTCAGTTTCTTAGGTGTGATCTAGAGGCAAACATACAATACAACTCCCCAGGGACTGCTCTGAATATCCAATTCAGAGCTTAAATTTGAACCTGTGATCTTCTGCATTGATGACCTCTGAAGTATGTTTGAAAGTCTTCTTCCTTGGTAAACAAATAATCAAAAAGCAAATAACTGGTTTCTCCCATCTATCTTCTGCTCATCAACCAGCTACTTGCTTCTAGCTTTTTTTCAATTGTTTATGTCTTCTTTCATGGCTTTGAAGTATCAGCTGTCAAAACTGTATTTGATTTGGGCCCTTTTAAGAAGACTTATTTATGATGCAATAAAGTATTTAGCTCCGAGGGATTCAAATACGCTGGATATATGTGTGAAAATTGTGTGCCATGTTTTCTTAAAAGTTATATTTGATCTAAGGACCCAGAATCAGTAGAACATTTTCAGCATTTTTGCCATAAGTCCTTACATTCTGCAACATTTGTGCAACCATTTCTGTAGTGTTTGTACTATAATAGAATGCAAATTATTCTTTATGAGACAGTGGATCACCACATGATGTGTTATAATCAAGAGTTAGGTTTAGTGGCAGAGGGTCAGTGGCACAAAACCCTCCATCAGGTGTAGAGTAGGTGTGATAAATTGTTTCTCACTGTGTCAGGGCTGTGGATATGTAAACGAGATGGTCAAGGCCTGGCAAAAAAGCAAAGGATTTTTCAGGTTGAGTTCCGCCGTCTGGTTGCAATTGATCCACTCTGAACTTTCCAATTAGAGACATTTTAGGATTAGGTATATCCATCTGCAGCCTGGTGAATATGGATCACTACATTGACCAGCTGTTGGCTGAAATGATAATATGGGACATCTTGGATGAGCCCCGCCCCCCCCCTTCCAGGAGCAATCAAGCTACTATTTATTTATTTAGCATATGGCAAATACATGGACATTTAGTAGTTCAAATGTTAATATCAGACATTGGGCCGGTATAAGCTCTTGATGGACATTTGGACACAATGTGGTGGATATTTTGTGGAGAAGCACGAAAGTCACACTGAGGGGAAGAGACAAGACCCCACTTTGGTCGATGAATACAGCTGCGGTTATTAAGCCTTGCTGGAAACCAGCTTCGATATGCCCTTTTATCAGTTTTGTTTATCCGTTGCCATGTATTACAAAGATGTCTGGCTGCCAACTGTTGTTAACTGCCAATTCTTCAATGTAGTCTAGCTGCCAGTTATTATTAGTCGTTTGGTTCACATTACCATGCTATCCAGGGTGCACCACAAGGAAGCGAACTAGCATCACACCCCATCAAGCTACTGCTTCTGAGGAAATACTGGCCTTCTGCTCCTCCACGTATGAAGAAGGAGAGGAGAAGGAAGGCCATTCAAGAAGTGTTTGACTCACAATCCCACCCCTACCCCCCAAACCCAGGAGTATTGGAAGGAGATCTTGGATCTGTTCAGTCTGGAACAAAAACAAAAGAAGACAAGCAAGCTTGTCTTCAGGCATTTGCAATGGGTAATAGGGAACTACCTGTGGGGTTAGCAGATGGATGTCTATCAAAGCCACTCATTCAATGTAGACCAGTGGTTCCCAACATGGGGCCCATGCCCCACAGGGGGGCAATTTGATTTTTAATGGGGGCAATTAAAAAATGAGCTATTAACTGTATTTTTGAAAGACCGCTAATTGTTCTTCCATATTTGTGATGAAACAGCTGTTTCATTTACCTTTTGTTGTCTTTGTTAAAGTGCATTTCCTAGGGCCTGGTTTGAAAAAGATATCCCAACTGGGGGGAGGAGGGAGCAACTGCCAGCCTATCACATGTGTTCCCACTAAGGATCATGGGACTGGCAGAGTCTCTCTCTCTCTCTCTCTCTCTCTCTTTCCTGTGGACTTTGCTGCTGGGTGGTTGCAGGGAGAGCTGCTCTGTGGGGAGACAGAGTGGATGACTGCTGGGTGAAGCCCAGCAGTTAGGATACAGAACCAGGACCCAAGTTTAAGTAAGAAATTGTTAGATTTACAATTATTTTTAGTCTGTTTTCCCAGGCCTTGTTTTATAAGACTTTTCGTCTCAGACTAATCTGGGGCTGGGCCACACATGCGTAGGCCTCGCCAGGCCTGTGTGATTCACCTCCACCTACTGAACTACCAAGCTGCAGGTTCAAACCGAGTGGGCGAGTAGGGGGGCCATAAGTTACAATCCCCCTTTCATTCATCACAAAGGTGACTAAATTGGAGCCTAATATAAAATCTCTCTGCAGCAGGCATCACGCACAAGGATCTCATTAACTTAAGTAGACTAAATTTATTTGTTTATTTATTTGATTTATTTGATTTATATGCCGCCCTTCTCCGGAGACTCAGGGCATCTTACAATGCGTTAAGCAATAGCCTTCATACTTTTGTATATTTGTACAAAGTCAGCTTATTGCCCCCACAAACTGGGTCCTTATTTTACCTACCTTAGAAAGGATGGAAGGCTGAGTCAACCTTGAGCCTGGTGAGATTCAAATTAATTGCAGACAGCTGGTGTTAATCACAATGCTTTAGTCTGCTGAGCCACCAGGCAATCCTACAACATTTTCCCAGGAGTAAGCCCCATTGAAGAAATTGGTACTGTCACGGGGGGGAGGAGGGGGATCAGGATTTTAGAGATGCTTAGTTAGTTTAGTTAGTTAGTTTATTGCATTTCTATACCGCCCTTCTCCCGGGGGACTCAGGGTGGTTCACAGCCATATTAGAACAATCAGACACAAAAATTAAAACTACTAAAATAAGTTAAAGCTATTTGGCCGTAAATTTAAAACCCCTTACTAAAACCCCTTTAAAACCAATTTAGGTGGGGCATGGCCAAAAAAAAAAAAAAGGTTGGAAACCCAAGAACAGTTAGTTGGCTTGAAGGGTGTGTATTCCCAGATCTACCAGAAATTCACAAAAGAAGTGCAGGCTCTAAGAGGAGTCAAGTTCCAGCTGACACTATAGGTTGCCCTCCAGAAAAACAGCCCTGATGGCACTGAGGAATTACTCAGATCCTGTGTTTCATCACAAGCGGGAAGCTGTCCTGCAGAACAGTGAGATCAATGTGGCATTCGACAAGGCATTCCCTTCACTATTCAGGAGATGCTTGAGAAATGGACCAGTGCGTTTCAAAATTTTTTAGTACTGGTTCTGTGGGTGTGGCTTGGTGGGTGGGTGTGGCATGGCTTGGTGGGCATGACTAGGTGGGTGTGGCAGGGGAAGGATACTGTAAAATCCCCATTTCCTACCCCACTCCAGGGGAAGGTTGCTGCAAAATCCTCATTTCCTACCGATCAGCTGGGACTTGGGAGGCAGAGAATAGATGACGGTGGGGCTAGTCAGAAGTGCTGTTTACCACTACTGGTTCTCCAGAACTGGTCAGAACCTGCTGAAACCCACCTCTGAAATGGACCCAGAGACACTTGGGCTAGTAGTTGAAAGAATGCAGACACTCTGGCTGGACATTGCTCAGTATTTATTTCTGTTTCTCTTTCTGTTACTAGTTTCTTCCTTTTGGCATTCCCTGAACTGCTTTTTCTGCATTTCCTGGAAGAACAGTCATTAAAAGAAAAGAGACAGTTGTGAGCCGGCTAGTTTCACTTTTCAGAACCAACATAGAAGGAGACAGAGATGCCAGCTGAAGCCACCTACTGCTCTTGGCTGATCTCAGAAAACTCAACAGGGGCTGGGTCTAGTTAGTATATGGGTAGGAAACTGTCGTAACAGACTAAGAATTGAAACCATTTCTGGAGGAAGGGTGTACCCAGAAACTACATAGATGCAATTGTGAAGTCAGCAAGAGCTGAGTTTGAGTCAAACTTGGGAGTTTGATCCAAAAAGAGTACTATTTTTAAGCAGTAATGGGAATGCTGGATTGTGAGAGGAGTTGGTTTAGCTCTCAAACTGTTGAAGCTCTTTGTTGGAATTGTAAAGGGAAAAAAATAAATGTTGAAAACGTTCAGATTTCTGTATAGAGGTCTTTCATCAGCAATAGTCTCTTTTCTGATTTTAGGAGTACATGTTTCAAACCAGAAGCTCTATTTCAGAAGCCTTCCGTTTTATGAAAAAGTGCATTTGTGATCAAGAGGAAATGGTGCTAAGGATCATTGAAGAAGAATGGAAAGTGGCTCGACAAATCAAAGACTCCACTGACAAGCAGCTCAATGGAAAAATTCACAACAATTTGGATTTGCAAAATAAATTTGAAGAAGTGATGATGGTAAATCATTGCATTAATGGTGCCATAAAGATCTATTTTATTTATTAAATGTATCTTATTTACATGGCCGCTCATCTTACAAAACTGTGTAAACATATTTAAAATATTGAAAGTCCTAGAACTATTTCTAAACAAACAAGAGTAGGAGTGGGATGCTAATGTGCTTTGGTGGACCTTCCATTGAAGAATAGGTTGATTTTCAGTTATTTAATTTGGTGATCCTGAAAATATAATTTGGAAGGCATTCTGACTGCTATTAATGGACAGACATGTCATGATTTCAAACAATAGATACCTGTATGTATCATTGGTGAAATGCAAAATTTGTTACTACCAGTTCTGTGGGTGTGGCTTGGTGAGGGGGGTAATGTGACTGGGTGGGCATGGCCAATTTTTTTTTTGTTTACCTTTTTTTTTATTGAAAAAGTTTTACACATACAAATTTTTCATTTTTCTCTCCCCCCAATTTCCACCCCCACTCCTAACCCCATATCCCCCCCCATCCCCCCCTTGGCTTCCCTTGCATAAAATATTGTTTTTAGACAGTCTGCATATATTAAACTAGCAAAATACAGTGAAATCCGGAAGATAACATAACAAATAGACCTATAAATAATCCTAAAATTAACATCCAAATAGTAATAGTGTTTGCCTCATTTATCAACCATCGATATTCATTTATCAATCAGTACAACTCTTATCTAATAATATAATATTTAAATCCAAGTAAAAGTTATCAAGCATTTCTCTAATCTAATAATAATTATTATTTACCTACTTTTAAAAGTAAAAAAGTTTAAAAGAAAAAAGTAATGTTTTCTACAACCACTTCAAAAAGGTTGTAAATAAAAATGCTTTTAAAAGGCTCTAGTGATCCCAGCTGAATTGCCTGATCGTCAAACACTTTTGTTTTCTTTTAAAAGCATTTTATTTTTGCTTTTAAAAGAAAAAAAAGCCTCTGACGATCAGGCAACTCAGCTGGGATCATCAGAGCCTTTTAAAAGCATTTTTTCTACAACCTCTTCGGCCAAAGAGGTTGTAGAAAAACTGCTTTTAAAAGCCTCTGACAATCCCAGCTGAGCTGTGCGATCATCAGAGGCTTTTTCTTTTTACTTTTAAAAACATTTTTTCAGCTGAAGAAAATATGCTTTTAAAAGTAAAAAAAAAAAGCCTCTCATCATTGCATGGCTCAGCTGGGCATAGGAGGTGGGCAGGAATTTTTGCTACTGGTTCTCCGAACCACCCGTCATCACTACCAGATCGGGTGATCCGGTCCGAACCAGGAGCATTTCACCCCTGGTATCTATAGTAGTATATAGTTCTACTACAGTATTGAGTTGACTCCTCATGGGTTGACTCCTCAGTATAGTATTCTAGAGGTGTTTTTTTTTCCCTCCAGCCCTACCCAGAGTTCTGAATACTCTGTACTATAGATCACAGACTGTTACCAGTGCTGCTTCTCCTCTTTTCTTTTCTTTTTTTGCTTACTTCTGAGTATATGCAACAAATACACTATTAAAATCTCCTTTTCTCCATGATGCAAGTATTAACTTGCATCATGGCAATTCAGACAGTCCCAATTGCTATCTTTAGGTGAATCCCATGTGGTCATTAGGTGTGATGTTATGCGATCACATTTTTGACCTTCTGCTGGCTTCCCCATTGACTTGTTAGAAGCCAGCAATGAAGGTTAGAAATGACAATTAGGTGATTGAAGGGTGCTGTAACATCATAATTGCTAGTAGTTGCCAAGGCCCAAATTGCTGGTATGTGAGAATAAATTTGGGAGATTTGTACTATCAAACTTCAAGACTGATGTCAGCCTTCCCAGATACAGTAGATCAGAAAAAGAAGTATGATCAGGTGATCTAGTTCAACTTTATTTTGACTACTTTAGCAGACATTTTTAGGGATAGCTCCATAATAAAGCCCACAGAAGTGATCAAGATCAGTTCGAACTGTCACTAAGTCCAACTAACTGAGGGAGTTGATACATTACTTGCCAAAGGTTTACAACACTCATAATCTGCAAATCCAACTAGCAGGTGTGATGTTCCAGGAGTATTCCCAAACCTCAAAGCTGCTCTCACTAGAGGAGTGCAACTCCATCCAAAACATGGTTAACTTGAAACTCAAAATCCAACCCTTTTCTTGTCTACAGAACCTCCATCTTCTCAAGAAATAATTTCATTTTTTTTCTCCCTCATCTGCTCTATTATTAGTTGGTTAGTCTAGTGGTTAAAGCATCAAGTTAGAAACCAGGAAACTGCGTTTTGGGTTCAACATTGACTGGGTGACTTGGGCCAGTCACACTCACTCAGACCACAACGTTGGATTCTGGTGACAAGCCAGTTGGTCAGTTCCTGTCACAACCAATCGATCAACACTTGATCCAAACAAAAACAAAAACCCAACCAGCAGGCTGCTTGCAAGGAAACACTGGGAAGAAAAATAGTTCTATTATTCAGATTTTAATTACAGAATTGAGAGAAATGCTTACTGAAATCTTGCTGGTGCCTTGTTTAATTCTTGATTTATTTTTTAATTGTTAGAAAACTTCATCAGGACAAGAAGCTTGTGTTGACGATCCCATTCAGAAGATCAGCAATATTGCCAGTGCTGTGGAAGAGTTAAGGAGAGAGCTGGAAGCAGTAGTTTTGAGGAATTTCTCAGCGCAGCCATCTCAGAGTTGGTGGAATTTTCATTCCCCTCTTACATTAAGAGTAAACATGTTCTGAGTTATTACAAAGCTTTGAATATCACTAGGGAAATAAAACCACTATGGTCTGGCATAGTTATTCTAATCTGATGATAAACTTGAGAAAGATGGCATCATTGGATCAAATCTTATCATGACTGGTGTTCTGTAGCTACCAAATTCTCCTGTGTAGTGAATAAGTAGGGTGTGATGGAAATAAAATCATAGGGCTGGAAGGGACCCTTAGAGGTCTTTGCTTTTGGTTATTGAATCTTATTTTGTTCCTTCCTCTGATCCTTTATATCCATGGTTATTACCTTTTAGCAGACCTTACCCATTAGCATCGCTAAAGTATGTTCTTTGTCTGTTGTTTGGCAGGCTCTTTTTCTAGCTGTTGTTTGGCAGGCTCTTTTACTAGCTTTGTCATGTTGAACTCACTGGCAATATGGACATGGAATCTCTTTGATAGAGTTTTGCTTCTCTTTATGGTCAAGTCGATTATTACAGTAGATGTCCATGGAGATTCTCAGTCATCCAGGTTATGGTTGTCCCAAAGGTGCTTTTTCAAAAGGCAACTGGACTTTCTTTTTCTTTGAAGATGTTTCGCTTCTCATCCAAGAAGCTTCTTCAGCTCTGACTGGACGGTGGGGAATGGAAGGATTTATACTCCTTACACACAGCTGGTCATTTGCATCCTTTTAGTGAGTCGTTAAGGTCAGAAACGGCTTCAAAGAAAAATCAGAAAGTCCAGTTGCCTCTTGAAAAAGCACCTTTGGGACATTATTACTGTAGGTACTAGAAACTTTATAAATAAAAGAACTTTGCTGTTTAGCAATGTCTATTATGATACACAAGCCTTTTTTAAAAATCTTATATTTTAAAGAAATATATCCTATGAGAAAAATGTATTTAAATTTCACTTGGTCAGTGAGAGGTCAGCACAGGTTTGATCCAATTGCCAGCTGTAGACTTTATACTCAGGATATGGAGGTCCTGGCCTATACAGTATACTCAGTTTGAGGAATTCCAGTGAGACAAATCATCATTTCATGATGCCTTCTTTTTTGCTGAATGGTTTCAATAGCTTATCCTTGCCATAGGAATTAGCAGCTGCCAAGTTTAGACGTGAATTTGTCTCCTTAAGCAATAGTAGCATATCTCCAAAACGCTTTCTTTTTTTAGATAGAATAAGTGGCTGTGGATGCTATTGAACCACAAGTCTCCTTAAGCAATAGTAGCCATATCTCTCAAAATAGAGCCTTGGTGGCGCAGCAGACTAAAGTGCTGTTAAATAGCACCAGCTGCCTGCAAATACTGCAAGCAGGCTCAAGATTGACTCAGCCTTCCATCCTTTTGAGGTAGGTAAAATAAGGACCCGGATTGTGGGGGCAATAAACTGACTTTGTATAAAAAAGAACACCGCTTGGGGGTGGGAGGGAGCCCTACTAAGCAGGTATATACAAAAGTATGAAGGCTATTGCTTAACGCATTGTAAGCCGCCCTGAGTCTCCGGAGAAGGGCGGCATATAAATTGAACCAATAAATAAATAAATAAGTCCCCTCATTCCTTGCCACTGGATGTGGATAACAGGTGTTGTTCTTATGCAATCTGTGGACAGCCATTAGCTCCCTCATTCAGTTTGAATCAAAAACATATGGGTGGTCCCATTTCCTGTGAAAATGGCCTTTCTCTGAAATGAAATGCTGATCAAAGTGATATGGGAATCTCCTAAAATGGATCAGGAAGAATTTCTTAAACTGAGATTGAAGCTGAAACATAACCAATAGCATTTAGACTTATATACCACTTTACAGTGCTTTACAGCCCTCTCTAAGCAGTTTACAGAGTCAGCCTATTGCACCCAACAATCTGGGTCCTCATTTTACCAACCTTGGAAGGATGAAAGGCTGAGTCAACCTTGAGCCTGGTGAGATTTAATCTGCCAAATTGCAGTTAGCTGGCAGTCAGCAGAAGTAGCCTGCAATACTGCACTCTAACCATTGTGCCACCGCGGCTCTTAAAAGCAGCTACTTGTGTTCTGCCATGCCAATTTCTAGTCTCAGTGTCTTAACAGCCTGGATTTTTTTTGTTTGTTTGTTTACTGTAGAGCCTTCTCCAGGAACCAACAATAGTGAAGCTGCAGCTGATGGAGCAGAAGAAATATTCCTTTCCAATGATTCCTGTAGGTAGTTTATTAACTTTAACTGATTTTTGGGGAGATTTTAGGGGAGATAGTCATCATTCTATTACGGAATCATTTTCCACATTCCGCTGCTTATCCATGTTGTTCTGATGATGTGACATTCCTGGTTTGATTGAGCAAAACAAAAACACTTGCTAGCTCTTTTTTTAGGGGTACAAATTGTTACAGGTTAAAGCACAAATTTGTGCAGTTTTGCATATTACTTAACTCAAATCACAATTACAGGAATAACATGGGATTAATATACAGGAATCAAAATGCTTAGCATAAGTATGGTGGAGTAAAAATAATAAGAGTAGTCTTAATCATTTATTTGTCTGGTCATCTCCTGATCGCTACATCGTTTATATGAGATGGAGAAATATTGTGAGTACTTGTGGCTGCCCTAGGAGAATTGTGCTTATACCGATCCAGGGCTCTTACCATATCTGTTTGACTGGCTCTGTCACTAATCACTCTAAACAATCCTTTAGAGATTTCTCCAGTTATGATACCCTGGAATCTATCATCGGGTTCCCTGGTTGGGACCTGCAGAACTGGTCTCCCAATTGGCATGGATGAAAAAACATCATTTAGATCAGTGATGTCAAACCTATGATACTGATGTCACAGGTGACACGCCATGTCATTTATGTTAACAAGGGGTGTCGAACTGACGGCCCGTGGGCCAGATGTGTCACTCGCAGGTCATGCCCACCCCAGCTCCACGAAGGCAAAAAATGTCACAATATGAAGTTACATCATGTAACTTCAACATGGTGAGTTTGACACCTGTGCTCTGGACCCTCTGAAAGTTGCATTAGAAGACTTTACTCTTGCGCAGCCCCTGAGGCATCTGAAAACTGCACGATCATTCTCGGCAAAATTTTCGGAGGCTCCAGAAAATGCATGTCTTCCAGAGAGTCTAGAGAAGAGAGTCCACAGGAGAGGAGGTCCAGAGAGGCCTCTTTTATCCAGGATGATGTGTGTGTGTATGTGTGACATGCCACCAGAGTCAAGGTAGGCATTTTCTGAATTTTTGGATACACCAAATCCAAAAGGTTCACCATCACTGATCTAGATTATTCCTGCTCATGAAAAGGCAAAAAAGTGTTATTGTTGGTTTTGTATTTTGTTTTTAAGGCTGCCTGTAGGATCCATGTGATACTGAGTGCTGTTTTGGGAAATTAAAATGATACTAGAGACTGACACTTGGCAGGATGCCAGTTTCTCATTTAATTTTATTGTGATTAAAATAGAGAATTGTCACCGACGCCAAGGGCAGTGACCATGGCTAGCATGTTGTCTGCTTCTATTTAAGTTAATATGAGTTGCAAAACATTGCAAAAAAATTTAATATTTTTTACAGTCCCAAGGAATGATTCCATCCAGGAAGCAAACAGCTCTTCATCAGCGCCATCTCCTAGGGACAGAGAATTGCCGATGATTTCAAGTAGATTTTCTCAGTGTAAGTATGTTCATTGCTGCACAGACATGAGTGATGTTGAGATCTATAGATGAAGCACACAAACTTTCCCTTTCAAAAATAATTTGAAAACCAGCTGTTGAGTTGATATTTCAAACTATTTTTTTTCTGGAACAAGATAATTTATATTCCCTTAAAGAGCGCAGCATTTTCTTTTTTCTTTCTTTCTTTTTTTCTTTTTTTCTTTTTTTCTTTTTTTCTTTCTTTAGAAAAAACACTTTATAGTATCTATTAAATAAATGTACTAGTGTTAATGAAACAAAATGAGGTTAGCTTTCAGAGCTCTTGGGCAATAATTTATTTGGTTATGTAGCACATGGCAGTGGCAGGTTTTTCAAAATTGTGTGGACTTTTATAACAATTTTTTTGTGCTGGAGAAATATCAGATGGGGATCTTGATAACATACCCTTTTCTAATCTAGAATCATTCCCAGAACTATCACCCTATAGATTTGGACAAATGTATTGGTTCAACCTCCACTTTTTCCCATGAAACTGACACCCGTAAATGGCATCCCTTATCCGTTATTCCATAGTCCATGGCAGTATTTCTCACCCATAGCAACTTTAAGATATGTGGACTCCCAGAATTCTGCAACCGGCATGAATTGAAGTCCGTATATGTTAAACACTGGTCTGCAGAGCAGGCTCTTTGCTTTTGATATATGACTTCACATACTCTTGTAAATTATAAAACAAATGAAAATGGTATGGACAAATAACAGTACCGTTAACCCAGCCATGTATTCAGTGTTTTATTCCTTATTGATTCTCATTCTACTTATGTATTTATTTATTTTACTGAAAACAAAACCACAGTATTTCAACTAACGCTCTGTTTCTTTTAATATACTGACCCAAATAGATGATTTGTCTGCTACATCCTTTAATGATCCTAATTGTAATCCAAAAGCATACTCTCCTCCACCTCATCAGATCAAAAGGGAAAACTTAAACCTTAATGAATTACCAAAGAAGACCTAGGCAATGGCCCCCCAGCAAAATATTCAACTCAGTGGTGTGAGGAGCCATGGAGATGATCTTAGAAAAATTATTTAGAAGTCACTAAAACAGCAGATCCAGAAGCAAGTGTTGCGCCCAGGGAGTCAGGAAGCACTACAGGTAGTCTTCAATTTATGGCCACAATTGAGTCCAAAATTTCTGTTACTACGTAAGATAGCAGTAATTTTTCCCCATTTTATGACATTTCTTGCCAGTCGTTAAGTGAATCACTGCTGTTAGTTAAGTTAGTAACACGGCTGTTAAGTGAATCTGGCTTTTCCCATTGACTTTGCTTGTCAGGTCTCAAAAGGGGATCACGTGACCCTGGGACACTGCAAATGTCATGAGTCAGTTGCCCAAGGGTCTGAATTTTGATCATATGATGATGGGCATGCTGCAATGATTGTAAGTGTGAAAAATGGTCATAAGTCATTTTTTTCAGTGCCATTGTAACTTGGTCGCTAAATGAACTGCTGTAAATCGAGGACTACCTGTAGTCTTCCTATGGAGCCCATTTCCTGATCTGGTCTTCCCTATATGGCTGACCTCAGTCCTAGGGAAGTGGGGAGTATTAGACTGAGACTGGTTCTTCCTGGCTCCCTGGGGATATGAGAGAGGGATGGGAAAACACAGACTTGCACCTGGCTTCTAGAGTTTTAATGACGTCTGGTTTGTTCCTTCAGGGTCATCCCCATGGCACCCTACACAATGCTCATGGAGACTGTGTAATTTGGGAAGCTGAAGTCCACACATTTTGAAAGACCCTGGGTTAGGAAAGACTAGAATGTTTGTTAAGTACCATCCATTTCTTCTAATGCCCATAAGAGCTGTGGTGGTGCAGTGGTTAGAATGCAGTATTGCAGGCTACTTCTGCTGACTGCCAGCTGACTGCAATTTGGCAGTTCAAATCTCACCAGGCTCAAGGTTGATTCAGCCTTCCATCCTTCCAAGGTTGGTAAAATGAGGATCCAGATTGTTGGGGGCCATATGCTGACTCTGTAAACTGCTTAGAGAAGGCTGTAAAGTACTGTGAAGTGGTATATAAGACTAAGTGCTATGCTGTTTTCTCAAGAAAAAAATAAAAAATACAAATGGGCCGACAGGGATAATTAAATATATACCAAGCTATTCACAAAACTTGTGTTGGATATAACAGTTGTGCTTCACCGGCATATTATATTAGGAGCCTGGTGGAGCAGTGGACTAAAGCACTGTTAAATAGCACTTAGCTGCCAGCTGCCTGCAATTACTGCAAGTTCGAATCTTACCAGGCTCAAGGTTGACTCAGCCTTCCATCCTTCCGAGGTAGGTAAAATGAGGACCCGGATTGTGGGGGCAATAAACTGACTTTGTATAAAAAAGAACACCGCTTGGGGGTGGGAGGGAGCCCTACTAAGCAGGTATATACAAAAGTATGAAGGCTATTGCTTAACGCATTGTAAGCCGCTCTGAATCTCCGGAGAAGGGCGGCATATAAATCGAACCAATAAATAAATAAATAAATAAATATATCCAATATAAGTCAGTTTTAATCTCCTATAAACTAGTTGAATGCATGTTATTAATTTATGTACTTGGCCCAATTTGGTCAATGAATCAATCAACCAATAAATGAAGAAATTTCAACTCACTGGTCAAAGTAAGCTGCATTATCCAGACTCATTGGCAATTAAGGCAAAAAGGTTGCAAGTAGAGAAGATGGGTTTTGAACTGTGAGCATATTTCCTTCATTTAAGGCTCCTAGAGATCTGTATGTTTTTAATTTTATTTCACTTAGGGATGTCCATCATTACATTTGATGATGAAAGTGTTGGTTGCAGCCTTGAGCTCACAGGGAATAAAAGGAAAGTGAGAGTGTCTTCTGGTCGCAAAGAATATGAACGTTCCATGAAGAGATTCCGCAGCAGTCAGGTGCTGGGTTCTCCGGGTTTCTCTGAAGGCTGCCATTATTGGGAAATAAACACCGAGGAATCTTCTCAATGGGCCATTGGTGTTGCCAGTGGCGACATTGGCAGAAGCGACCGACTAGGGAGAAATGAATTATCCTGGTGCATAGAATGCAATAGTCAACGTATCTCAGCATGGCACAACGGTCAAGAAACCAACATTGACGAAGATAGGCCTTTGCGGGTTGGAGTTTTCCTTGACTTTCCAACAAAAAGTTTGTCTTTTTATTCTCTCACTGATAAAGAAACGTGCTTACACAAGTTTGAAATCAATGCAGCAAATCCAGTTTACCCTGCTTTTTGGATTTATGGTTTAAAGGTTGGTGAGAGTTTAACTATAAATGATATTAATAGGAATTAACTTTACGGCACAATTGTATATTGTCTTAATAAGCATTTGCCCTTTAAAGACTCTTTAAGATTCTGATGTTTTGCTGTTTGAATTATGAAGTGCGTCATCTTTTCCTGCTTTCTGAATGGAAATGAGTCTTACACAGGGTGTGCATGTTGGAAACTTGCACTGTCATTGGATGGAGGTTAGAAGATGCAGAGTTTCAAAAGAAGCTTTGGGATGCATAAATATTGTCGTCTATCATACTCCCTGCATAGCCAGTTACAGATTGCCCTTGACATACAATAGTTCATTCAGCATCCAGATCATGATCTGGGCACTTGGCAATCCATTTGAGCTAATGACCACTTGCCAAACATCCTGTGATTATGTGCTTGCTATATGCAACCTTCCCTGCCAGCTTCCCCACAAAGTCAATGGGGAAACCAGCAGGGAATGTTAGAAGTCATTGGGGCAAGTCTCCCCATCCATGCTTCCTCTCCACCCTGTCTGCGCTTGTGCCATTTGGGCCACTTGCATATCTCCATGAAGCCTTCCTGACCTACCTCCACCTCCACCTCCATGCGCTCTCTTTGACCCATATGGCACTTCTTGCACATCCATGCATCTTTCCAACCCATGTCGTACCACTATGCACTAGTAGTGAAATTCAATTTTTTTCACTGGCCTGGCTTGGTTGATGTGGCAGGGGAAGGATACTGCAAAATCTCCATTGCCACCCCACTCCTGGGGAAGGATATTGCAAAATCCCCATTCCCACCCCACTCTGGGGCCAGCCAGAGGTGGTATTTGCCGGTTCTCTGAACTACTCAAAATTTCCACTACCAGTTCTCTAGAACCTGTCAAAACCTGCTGGATTTCATCCCTGTTATGCACCGTCCCCAACCTACACAACCTGCACACCCTTCCTGACTGACACTGCATTCCATATCCTTTCTGACCCTCACCACCATGCATCACTCCCCAATCTACCTGCCTCTTATGTACCTACCCATCCTATATTGTACCCCATACATCCTCTTTCGCCTACCCTGCAATTTTGACACACTCTCTCCATCCTTCTTGAGTCATATTGTAAGCCCGCACATCCTACCTGATAAGCACCCTCACATTCTTCCCAACCAGCATCGGACCTCCATGAACGTTCCCCGTAGTGCCTCATACATCCCTGCTCAGCTGACTCTCACTGTACCCCTGCATGCTATTCAGTACCCTTCTCCCCTCACACATTTTCCCACGCACCCTCTCCAACCTGCACAGCACCCCTCATATGCTCCCTTCTTCCCTCATCCAGAAAAAAACCTAGTTATTTTCCTGCTGGGACTTGCAACTTCCTGTTGGATTCCCTACTGACTTTGGTTGTAGGAAGCCAGCAAGAAGTTGCCTCACCTAACAATCGTGGGGTACAGTTAACAACAGCAACCAGGACTACAGGGGTGGTGTTGCCTTTATTGACTGCATTGCTTAGTGATGAAAATTCAGATCCCAATTGTTATCATAAGTGGAGGACTACCAAATGTACATTCGAATGACTTTATCCTTGTAGTACTATTATCATGGTTGACAATGGGGCTTACTTGGTGGTAAACAGTTATATATGAAAATGAGTGGAAAAAACAGACAGTTCGATGTCACCTAAATTTTACACCTAATATGTATGTGGTATTACTACTAGATCTGTACTATGTAGTATGCAGTATAGTCTAGATTTTAATATTTTACAATCTTACACTTCCAGTAATTTATGAAATGTCACCAATTTTCTCAAATTACTTTCAGTGCTGTATTCAGTACAGTTTCCTGTCTTTTTGTAACCATCCCTATTGTTACAGAGGGCCAGCAGGTAATCCAATAATTAAAGTTCTCCAGCTATCAGTTCTAGATTTAATCACAACTTACTTGAGAATCCATAAAACATAGTTTTGAAGGTAATAAAATAGTAGAGAGACTAAGGATCTCCTCTAATCGTGAGGTTCAGAGACTAATTTTTCCTATTATTTATATTCAACCCAGGTATTGTTTAGGATTGAGAGGGGTTCTACATGTGCCATCTGATGAAAATCAGAATAGAAGCATTATGATAAAAAACAATGTCGGGGATATTGAGCAGATGTAGCACTATATATTTGCAAATGAATATATTTCAGAGTCAATTATTTCAGAGTATATGAAGAGTTTTAAAATAAATGGACCCATAACTTGATCAATGGCAAAAGGAAAAATTAGAAAAGTAAAAATAACAAATTTCTGAAAGAACCCTCACATGGGGTACTTTGTACAGTCCTGTAACTCATAGATCAAGAAATTCAGTAAGAACTTTTAGAGGAATAGAGATGGATGTGAGTCGGGGGCGGGTTTCAAAACCTGTCGCTACCATTTGGCTCGTGGGCGCGCATGGTCTCCTGCACATGCGCAGAAGGTCTGAGCGGGTGGGTGGAGCCTCCCACCGATGCTGCTACCGGTTCACCTGATCCAGGGTGAACTGGTAGCAACCCACCAAGGTGAATAAATAAAATAATACTGTGTCCCTTGTTTTATTTAATTTCATCCTGCTTTCTCTGCATAGTATATTTCAAAGTAGCCATCTTACAAATATATTTTTGCTTGATCAGTAAAGTTATTTAGTTATAATTTATTTGTAATGTTTTTACAAATATATGTTTAATAACCACTTTCCAGCAATAAAACCTGGATTCCTTATACTGCACTGTGTGATAATGTGGTTTGTTTTATTTTGGCTTAATTAAGGTACACGAATTTACTGTGGTTTGTAAATCATAATTTAGTATTTTACTGTGTTTTCTAAAACCAACCCTTGGGGGCTTATTCAACAAACGGGGCTTAGCAATACCGGTATGTATGATTTGGAAATTGAACCAGATGTCATATGTGATGAATGTGACAGCTATTAGTTACCTATTTGAGAAAAGCAAGTTTAAATTATTCATTTTTAAAGACCTGCACTGAAGATATAAGGTGGTCATTGGTTGGTTGGGGTCCACTATTGCCCCTAAATGGAAGTTAAGTCCAAAATATAAAACAATATCAGGGATTTAAAAAGATTGCTCTTCATAGTTTGATGGCAGCTTAAGAACATAAAATGATGAAGAATATAAAAATAATGGAATCCTTCAAATAGAGAAAGTCCCCTTTAAATCCTTGATAAAAATTATCATTTTTATGAGAAAGGAATCCCATTCATAAGAAAAAGTCTCAAATAATGTTTTCAACACCAACTCATCCAGGCATTGATAAAATTGTGTAGAAACATTAGAACTGATTAAATTACCCACCAGACTGTCTTAAGTTCCTCTTCTCTTTGTCAGCTTCCTTGCGAAACTGAGAAACTACAGACAAGCAGCAGCAGCAAACTCTTGACAATAATAGGATTGGGAAAATATCACTATCTTCTACATTACAGCAAATGTAATCTTATACCAAACAGAACAAATGTAATCAACCAAATATAAACACTAACCTTGTGAAAGAAATAATGTATAATGACACATTTTAAAATAACAGAGAAACATTTTGTATAAAGATCTGAGCTAGGTTTTTCTTGGAACTTGGCTTGATTTAGACTCCTGTCCCAAGTATGAGGTTCACTACTTCTGCAGACATATTCTGCTGAAAGTTGCCTTCCTTGCTTCAGCATGACTTATTTGTCATTAATGATGGGAAAACAGAACCCAGCTGAGGCTTAGGCTAACATCCCAAAGCCCAATATTGCAAGATCTCTGGTATTTTTGCATTTAATCTTAATTGTTTTAATGGCTTAAAATGATTTAATGGTTTAAAAGAGTTTTAAAAAAAACATTTTGATGCCTGCAACAAAATATGAACTCACTCAGGGATGCTCCCTGCTTAAGAGTTATTGAACAAGCATAAGCAAAGTTTAAAAAAAACCATAAAGTTCTGTAACAGAAGGAATGAAAAAAACCCTATTCGTCTACTTTTAGATAGCTATTTTGAAAGCAAGACACCTAATAATCAGTGAAAGGACCTGGTTTTAATGCTCTTCTATCCTAGAAGCTGATTCCCCCTTTTTTGGGCATCCATCAGTCTCCTTTGATTTTTTTTTAACTGAAACTTTTTTTAAATTAAAGTCATCTTGGATGGGTTCCCAGCAGGCCAGAGGATAAGTCTCTATGGACAATATATTGCTCCCTGCTTTAAATTTCATCTGAAATGGACAATATGTCCATAAAAAGTTATTGCTTTTTTTTTTTTTGCTAAACTTGAAACTGAACACGACTTGGTGTTCAGTATGCTGTGCTAATCTGTGTTGATGTTAATCCTGAGATCTGGCCATGTTTTGGCATCCTGATAGTTTGAGATTAGGATGAAGCTGCCATACCTAAATATTAAGCAGGCACTTAATAAGCATGACAAAAGCCAAGAAGAAAATCCCTTCAAGAGATAGATAAGATCCCATCAACCACTACCAGAATTATCAATGAAGATTCTCATTCATCCAGATAAAGTTGTCTGGAAGTTGAATCATAGCACCTGGACTTCTTTTCTTTCCCTGTTGGCTTGAAACATTTTGCTGTTCATCCAAGTAGCTTATTCAGCGGATGACCTTTAGTGGCAGTTTGACTACTATCCAAGCTAATAGCAATTGATTCCCACAATTTCCATGAATTGGCCCAACACATGAATTGGCCCAATTGGCTTGGAAATCAGCCAAATTGGTAGCCAGCACCACACCTTGTGGTACTGAATCCCAAAACTGAATTACAGATAATTCTCAATTTATGATCATACTGGAGCCTGCCCATTGTAGTTGTAAGCCATAATGGTCGTACAGTGGGTCATAATTTGACCCAATTTTGCAACCTTTTTTTTTTTTTGCAATATTTTGTTAAACAAATGCCACAGTTGTTAAATGCACCAGTTTTGCTGAAAACCGGGAGTAAATTTCTGAGATTCACTTGGCTATTCCACTAGTCATGCCTAATTCCAGATAATTTATAAATACTTAAAGTGAGAATAGAAGGGGGGGGGGCGATCATAGTGAGAAATGTCTATTTACACCTACTGTTTTATTTTTTAGTCAATTGTTTTTCCACAAGAAGATCTGTCATTTTATTCTATGACTGTTGAAGTTACTGAGAAGTCTTTGATAAGGGACTTTATGAAAGGCCTTTTGAAAATCCAAGTAGTTGATTTCTACTGCCATCCACATTTTTATTAACATTCTCAAAACACCTACAGTTACTGAAACTATGATGAATATCCTTCAATAAGGCCTCTGACATTTTATCTTTAATAGCACTTCACTATTTTAACAGATGTTAATCTTACAGGCATATAATTTCCAAGATCTTCTCATGAGTTCTTAAAAACTGGAGTTTATCCTCTCCATATAACCAAATTTCAAAACACTGTAAATAGGTAAGTCCAAATTGGTAAATTTAGGGGATGTTATTTATAATGGACATTCTTCCATTAAATGATCTGACTTTTACCAAGAATTCATTCAAGACCTACAGATCTGCCATCAGGATTGCAATATGATTAATATGATCAAAGGCAGACCAAAAGAAGAAAGAGCATCATCTGCTTAAACACATAATTTTGCAGAGTTATAAATTGAGATTTTGTCCAAATTAGTTTTGGGATAATGTACTAGGCAAATACATATTTCCATCTTTCAACACCTTGTTTTGAGATAGATAATTGAAAGAACAAGACTATTTGGATACTTTGAGAAATCGAAGTGATCTTACTTGAAAGCTGTAATGGATTTTACAGGAAAACTCCCTATTTTGGAAGCTAAAATAAATAGCACCCAGGTTCTTGTTCTTTTTTTGCACCAATGAGTTTCATGCACCAATGAATTTATGTCTGCTTATTTTGGTGGCTTTGTGCTAGTTTTTCTCCATCAAAGGGGTTAGGACTTTCAGTCAATGATTAACAGTTACCTGGTTGACTTTTATGTACCCATGCCATAATCACAATAAAGATATCAAACCAATAAACTACATCTCCGGTAGATAAAAACTTTTTGGACATAAGATTTTAACAGTAGTGGAGTTAACAAAAGCCAGAGATGCTTTTCCTTGGGATTTATGTTGTACAATAATCGCAGTAGTTGTAACTCTTAGAAAATTTGATTCTTTTTTTTATATATAATTTTTTTAATTTTCTTTTAATACAAAGCATTCCATCATTCACTAAACAGTGTTTCATCTGGGTACAATTTTTTTTGTGTCATAACAGTTAAAGCTTACCACCATATTCATTATTTATATCTACTCTTAGTTTAATATTAATACTTAATATTTTACATATCTATTATAACATTTCTCTTAAACTTTACTATCCATTACTTTCATATTTATTCTCTAATGATTGATAAAATATATCCCATATATTATAATAATCAGATTCTTTCCCTCTAATTGCAAGTGTTAATCTATTCATTTCTGCACATTGCAGTATTTTCTTAATCCCACAAGAAAACTGGATTCTATAGGGCAGCATAGACATTTCAAAACCAGATGAAATTAAAATGAATGTTCAACACACATCTCTTACACCATGCAACAAATAACTCTAGCGATACAAAGTATAAATCTATCGCCAGCTCTCCAGCAACCCATTTCTCCCAATCAGTTGAATATATCAGGTGTATATTGTAGCCCTAAATACTTGCATGTTACTTTCATATTATTTTCTAAATTAAATTAAATTACAATTACAGAAGGAGAAGAAGAAGGAGAAGAAGAAGAAACAACCAAGGCGCTTCTGTGCTCCTGAAGGCATGTTTTTTTTTTTAAAACAAATAAACTCTAGAATGTGCATGGGTTACACTTCCGGTTTGCTCCCCATCGGACTGCCTTTCCGATTCGTACGATCAGGAAACGCCGCTGGGCTCCTGCCGAGCGCTCATAGGGCAACCTGGAAGAGAGAGAGGGAGGGAGAGAAAGAGAGCAGGCTTTCCCTGCCGTTGAAGGGCTGAGAATTTAGCTCCGGAAGTTCAAAGCCGCCCGTCCTTTCTAGCCTCCCATCTATGGTCGGCGGAGGGAAAGGTTGCGAACGGTCGCTCGGAGGGGCGGCCGCGCGAGGGAGCAAGTAAGCGCGCGCCGGTTGTTGGAGGCGGGACGGCACGAGCGGGTCGAGCGTAGTAGGCCGTGGCTCTTCCCCCCTCCCTCTCCCTCCCTCCCCCCCGCACACACAAACCGCCTTGGCCGAAGCACTGATGTGAGCCGGATCGCCGGACCCAGAAGGCGGAGGCAGAGCACGATGAAGAAGGACGTGAGGATCCTGCTGGTGGGAGAACGTGAGTGAGGGAAGGGAAGGGAAGGGAAAGGGAAGGAGCGGCTGGGAAGGTCAGCATTGAAGAGGGGATGGGGGAAGGGGATTGGGCCGGAGAGACGGGAAGCCGGCTCGCCCCGCTGAATGAGCCAGGTGAGGACGGAGGGTGTTTGGCTGCCTCTGAGCTTCAAGGGGAGGACAGGAAGAGTCGATATTTGCGAAAGGTAAGATCACACGTGGGTCTTGTTTTAACGCCTTCCTTTTTACTGGAACGGACGGAGGAGTGTGCGCGGGTTTCGGGTGGACTTGGCCGAAAGGTGGCTGGGGAGAAGGAGAAAGTGTTGGGGCGGAGAACCAGGTGCGGGGATTTAGGCGAAAGTAGGAGAGGCAAAGGACAGCCGGGTATTAGAAAGCAAGAAGAAAACAGAGGATTAAGGGTGCAGTAATGGGATTTTATAGGACCTTGGGTGGGGTGGGAGAGAGAAACAGGCTGAAGAAGAGGGAGAAACTAGTTTTAGGGGATGCAGAAATTTGACAAGGGGGTGTATTGGCAGAGCAAAACTGAAGGGATAAAGGTATATTCTGCAAATGTATTTTTATCTCCGTGGAAAACGGAACTCTTTGGGTATAAATTTGCTCTAAAATACACTTATTAGGACACCTGCTGAGGAGAGCATAGGCTAGGTAATCTCATCCAAACTCTATTTTGATGGGCCCTCAGAGTCTAGTTTCATATGGGGTTAGGTTTATTTTAATTTTGGGGCTTGCCTAGTCCTTGGAGGATAGTTGAAGATATAGAAATGTGCAAGTTAATTTAATCTTTTCACCTGGGAAAGGTGCTTTTCTTTCCTTTCCATCTTTTGTCAGGGCCAGCTCATCTTCTGCTTTTATATTTTGGATCAAAGCTGGGTTTTTTTTTTTTACAGTAGCAAGTTGCTGTCACAAGGGCACCAGCTGTCCTTCCTCAAAATAAGACTCACAAAGTTTTCTCTGCCCCCCCTCCCCCTCACACACACACACAAAAACCCAGCTGCTCTTACTCTTGCTAGTTTTTCATTGATTATTTAAACATGACCTTACTGGAGATCTGGGCCTAGGGCTTTTTGACTCATCTTGGTTCTAAATATGGATTTCAAAACAGGGTTTTGGACAAGTATGTGCAAACTACTGTATGCTCCTTCAGCAGATGTCCTAATAATGTATTTTACAGCAAAATGATTATACACAGAGTTCTATTTTCCACTGAGAAAATATATTTGCTGAAAGTATGCTCTTACGTAAGTAAACTGAGATGACAGGGCATCTCAGAAATATATTAGATTCCAGATCTTTTGTCTTATAAATTGTTCAATCCCTGAATACTGGTCATTCTGTTTGGGCCTTATTGAAGTTATAGAGAAAGATATCTGGTGCTCACATGGCTACAGTTAATTCAGATCTAGCTACTTACTTAACTACTCCATCTCTCTGATAATCTGTCCTCTGGCATGCACATTATGCTTGGCTATTAAGTGTTCTGTACTGTATATGGAATACAGACTATTAGGTCCGTAATTTAAATATGTGGCATGCTACTTATAGGCTGAAGTCTTTGTGAATGCATATTCATTACAGAATGAGCAGCAACCTAATTTGTGTAACAAGTTGGGGAAGATTTATTTTCTGATGAGTGTGTCATTAAATGTGCTTTTTTGGGTTGTATATTAACGAAGAATGATGTGTGAATAGTGTCAGAAAATAGATGACTGGCTGCTACCGTAATACTGTGTAAAGTTACCAAGATTGCTCTGAATGTTAATGACTCTGATGTCTTGTGAATCCAGCAATTATGAATTATTGTTGAAATTTGATTGAGGGATTAATTAAAATAGTTTTGATTGATTTGCTATATTTAGAATAGTTCAAGAATTGAGAGTTTGGACTTTACCTTAAAGCTCTGTTAGTGCCTTGATGACATTTTGGGTGGGAATTGAAAATAATTCTGTTGTGCTTATTTTCTCTTTTGACCCTATCATTTTTTCTTTTAAATTTCTTAGAAGATGTATCTGCCAGATACTGTGAAATATTTATATTTCTCCAAACCAATGTTTTCTTCTCAGGATAGCAACCTGATGCATTCCAGAGATTTTGATCTCGTACAATTATATTTTTTGCTACTAGCCACTATAGGGAGACTGATGGGAGATAAAGTCCAAAACCTCCAGAGGGCATTAGGTCATTTATTTGGGTATACAGGGTGACATAGTCTTGTACTGAGAATTTACACATATTTAACTATTAGTTCATTTGTGTTTAGTTTGAATTTCCAGGTCAGTGGTGTTAAAAATAATCTCTGAGAATTCAGCCATGGAGAGAGTGTTTTATCTTCTTGGAAGACTTAAATAAAGAATGATTTGTTTAAGACAGAGGTCTTCAAACTTGGCAGCTTTAAGACTTGTGGACTTCAACTCCCATAGCTAGCTGGAGAATTCTGGGAGTTGAAGTTCACAAGTCTTAAAGCTGCCAGGTTTGGGGACCCCTAGTTTAAGAGATTATTATCCTGTCTCCTGACTTGTTGGTTGGTTGTGTGACCTTGAAAAATGTTTCCTAAAAGCAAGGATTGGGATTTTCATTGTAAAAGCCATAGATAGGGTGGCATTCTGAACTACTTGACTATTCATTTTATGCAGATTGTAAACAACTTTTAAAATCAGAAAAGCTGGTCATGGGCAACCTGCTGACAATAAAGTACAATTTGAGACGAAGTGTGTTGTCCTCTAATCAAATCCAAATACATATCTTCTCCTACAGTTCTGTTGATTAGACAATAGACTACATTGCTATCTGACTAGGCATGAAGAACCTGAATTTAAAACCATCTGAATGTAGGCTGCAAATGGCATTCTCAAGGACTCTGTGGGTGTGTTTGTGTTTGTATGTGCTTGCCTTAGAGTCAGTGTTGACTCCTGGTGATTGTCTGGACAGATTCCTGCAGTTTTCTTGGCAAGATTGCAGAAATAGTTTGCTATTGCTTTCTTCCTAGGGTTGAAATAGAATGACTGGCTCAAGACCACCCAGCTGATTTTGTATCTAAATCGGGACTAGAATTCATGTTCTCCTGGGTCCTGTCCCAGTGACTTAACCACAACACCAAATTGGTTCTCTCAGAGGGAGTTTTAGCTGCTGGGAACGGTACTGTCAGAAATGCTTCATGTTAGTACATGTGGTTCATACATGTGACAAGACTTTTGCTGCTCAGAAGATTGGTCTGAGACCAAAATCTTCAAGCTGTCCTTTAGCTGTGCTGTGATTTATCTAGTGACTGTTGAAATTGGGAGCCTAAATTTAGAAAATAGAATTCTTATTTAGGGAAATGTTGTTTGCCAGGAAAAAAAACCCCTAAGACATTCTTTGTCAGGAGTAGGGTCATACATACTTATCTTTAGAATATATTATTTAATTTTTAGCATATAGTCTGAAAATAATATTTTTTAAGAACTTGCATTCTGACATTGTTATAGAACTGTATCCTCTTAGAGCCAAATTGGTTTCATAACTTTCCATAGCATAGTTTGATTCTAGAAAAACGGATTTGCTTCACTGCAATTGACAGATATAAATGTTGATGTAATTTTTTTTATAATTCCCATAATATGTAGTACACAATTCCTCTCTTCCCAAGTCCTTTCATATCAGCATCAGTTTTTTATTTAGGAGACTGATAATTCTGGAAATATTTTGAGCTGAAATTGCTTTGGAATGTTTCCAGAATGATCAGAACTGTATTGGAATGTATAGAGGATCTTTTTTTTATTTGAAATACTTTGCACATCACTAATTTAAATGTTCCTGAGTACATTCTTTGTCATATTCCATAAGTTCAGTATAAAATTGAAACATAGCAGTGAAGGATCACACATTGAGAGATACAGAGGGTAGTCTGGTAATATACAGATAGTCCTTGATTTACAACAGTTCATTTAGTGACCGTTCAAAGTTACAATGACACTGAAAAAAATGACTTATGATCATTTTTCACACTTATGACTGTTGCAGCATCCCCATGGTCATGTGATCAAAACTCAGACGCTTGGCAACTGACTCATATTTATGACTGTTGCTGTGTCCCAAGGTCATATGACCAACTTTTGCAACCTTTTGACAAGCAAAATCAGTGGGGAAGCCAGATTTACTTAACAACCATATTTCTAATTTGTCAACTGCAGGGAGTCACTTAACAAATGTGGCAAGAAAAATAATAAGTGGCAGAAAAGCTTGTAAAATGGGGTAAAACTCACTTAACAAATATCTCACTTAACAACAGAAATGTGGGACTCAATTGTGGTTGTAGGCTGAGGACTACCTGTAATTGTCAATGTTTTAAGATTCAGGCATGAAAAGATACTAGAAATTTACCAATTGTTAAACTGTATTTTTAGTTTTGTGCTATGACGCATTTGAAGTTTACTTGTGTGGGCAACTCACGTTTTTTGAAAACAGAATTAGGACATGAGCTACTTTCTGCAAATACTGTGCTTCAATTGCAGCAACATTACAGCCATTTAACATTTTGGAAAGCTAAAACATCTCACTGTAAACTTTTGCATAACAGAGCCTTTGGACAATTTTTAATAATTTTTATTAAAGCTGTGAAGTGTGGAAAGCTAAATCGCACCCTTTCTGGGTACTTGGCTTGAATCTGAACAAGTGCCTTACTACCATAGAAAAATACTGTTTGATGATATCAAAGTCCTTTCGATTGATATGTGGTGGTAATTACCCATGTCTACAGATGTATACATTAATGTGTCTCTAAATTTACATTTCTAAAGCAATTGTACAATTTTCATTTGGTGAAAATTCTCAACAGAACTTTACAAATCCATAATTTTTAAAATAAAGCAAGATTGTGCCCATTTATGTTTGTTGATTACAAATAAATTTACTGTGTAAATTTAAAGCAAAAGAATGATGTGTCTGGTGATAGCAGAACAAATGTTAATGGAAGATTGACTACTCCTTCTGCAGTTGCCTCAAATTTGGGATTGTTTTCATGTATGGGCTTACATGTACACCACATCAAAGATGTGTCTTTATATGCAGTAAATAGGAACTAAAATTCTGCTTTTCCACAAAGCAGTTTCCATGATGTGTTTCTTTTATGCCACAAAAAGTCATTAATAAGATGAACATTACAATAGACACGTCTACTTACTGGGTTTTTATTGGTTGATTTGTCCAGGCTGATATATGAACAGAAAATAAAGGATTTTTTTTAAAAAAGAAAGGAAAATTATTCTAATCCAGTCTTTTCAGGCAAAAAGACATGCTCCTTTTCTGTTATGATTTTGGATAGTAAAAAGTAAGCTTGCATTGCCAAGCTCAGTCAAGATATTATCATTATTAATTTTTATGCCAATTGTATACAAATCAAACATGAAAAAAGATGTCCATATCTCCTAGGGAACTATATGCCCATCTGCAAGAAGATTCAGTGCTCTACCAGTTTTAAGAGTATTAATAGCACTTTTATTTCTGATAGCAAGATTCAACAAGACCTAACTTTAGGAAACTCACAGTTATTTGAATATCCTGTTTGGCCAACAGTCATTTTGCATGAACTCATTATGCTCATTCAGTTCTTCCTGTCAGACAAAGGCTTTAAAAGGCTTTTTTTAAAAAATCTTTCAAAGCTGCAGCATCAAAAGTTTTCTTGGCTCAGAAAGAAGTAAATTAGCTTTCTCCTATTCTTTCTTACTTAATTGACATAGAATATGTATGTCATTCTGTTACATTGAAATGACAGTTGTTGGTTTAAATGACAATGTCACATGATATCTACCAGTTGTTTCATAGTTAAAAACAGATAGTCCTTGACTTACAACTACGATTGAGCTCAAAATTTCTGTTGCTAAACGAAACATTTATTAAGTGAGTTTTGCCCCATTTTACAACTTTTCTTGACACAATTGTTAAGTGAATCATTGCAGTTGTTAAGTTAGTAATTGTTAAGTGAATCTAGTTTCCCCATTGATTTTGCTTGTTGGAAGTTTGCAAAAGGTGATCACATGACCCTGGGACACTGCAGTCACCATAAAAATGAGTCAGTTGCCAAGCATCTGAATTTTGATCATGTGACTATGGGGATGCTGCAATGGTCATAAATGTGAAAAATGATAAGTCACTTTTTTCAATGCCGTTGTAACTTCAAACAGTCATTAAACGAATGGTTGTAAATCAGGGACTACTTGTAGTGAGAATTCTGGGCCATTATTAGTGGTGTTTCTTCCAACACTTCTTAATTTATTCTCAGTCTAAGTTATATAGTAAATACAATTTACTTTTCATTCAAAAATAATGCTGATATAACTCTAAGCCTGTTTACGCAACACACGTAACCTGTCCAGCCACTAAACTAGTCAGATTTCATTAAAAATGAGAGTAGAGCATAATCACAAAAATGGGCAAAAGTTTCCATTTTGGAATTACATGTGACCCGGATCCCTTTTCCATCAATTCCATGAGCCTTGAACTGATTCCTAGCTTTTTCCTGATGGAGCTGCCAGCAGCAAGCATTGTTGGGCTACTACAGCAAGCTAATATTATTCATTTGTGTGTATTTATATCACAACTAATTAGATGTAATTAATTTGACTCGGTGCAACACTAGGTATAATTTCCAGCTATGTTTGACCACCTGGAGTTTAGTTGAGTAGATCAGTTGATCTGGTTATGATGTTTCCCAGATATTCTAACCAATCCACAACTGACCTAGTTAAGCGTGTTGTAGAAAGAAAATCACGATCAATTGCTATCCTGGTATGCAGCAATTCAGTAGTCTTCAAAAGCGTTGATTAGTACAGTAATTTGACGAAGTCTCGTTTGTTAAATTGAACCCCAGAATTCTTTATTATGAGGTTGTTGTAATTTTAATCTTGTTTGGAAAGGAGTTATTGTATATCAGGAGTCCCCAACCCTCCAGACCATGGACCAGTACCAGTCTGTGTCCTGTTAGGAACTGGGCTGCACAAGTGAGTGAAGCTTCATCAATGCACATGAGGGATCTAGGTAGTGTGCAAAACCATTTCTTCCTCCCACACCAGTCAGTGGAAAAATTGTTTTTCACAGAACCGGTCCCTGGTATGAAAAAGGTTGGGGACCGCTGCTGTATATTCATGCAAATATATTTTTGTCCTATTAGCTGACCTATATTAAGATTTTCTTTTTAAAAAATGAGAAAGTTTGTAGAACTCACCTATTGATTGTACTTGCCTTACTTTTATTTTTGTCATTCCAAAGAACCATGGCTTTCTTTTTTTAGAAGGGTTTGCCTACAGTTTTATTGCTGGTACTAACTCTGACACCATCCCTCACCCCACCCCCACCCCGGCCAAGAATTACCTATGGAAATCCTTCAGGAATGTTCATCTTCTCAATTTCACAGCCAGAGTTGGGAAGACATCACTTATCATGTCTCTTGTCAGTGAAGAATTTCCTGAAGAGGTAAGTTTTCATGACACTTGATTTTTAAAAAATCCTTGTGAAATTAAATTTCAATTTGCTGGACTTTGATGTAATAGATTACACATACAGTGGACAGCATTATGCTGTGAGTTACATTTGCTAATGATGTTTGATGCAAATTACAGTACATCATTACAGCCATCATCTGTAAAGGGTATCTTTAGATAAATTGTATATTATATAATTGTAAATTATATAAAATCACAATAATTGCATACTTGTCAATATGTGTCCCCTGGTTAATCTGTTCATATTTCACTATACTTTTAAAGCCCTTAATAGAAATACAAAAACGCCAAAAGCATAAGCTTAGAGTCTAATATAAGTATTTGCTTCTAAAAGTATGTATTTTATGCTCTTTTTTCTAGATACACAAAAGAGTGATTTCTTTATAAGCTTTCAAAAATTTGTGAAATTATGTAAAGAAATTTGCAAGTTTAACATGTACAAGTTATTTAACAGTTTAACCATTAGGATATATTGCTGCCGTTTCTATTCATAGTTGATATTATGAATAACAAAGTTTCCCACGTATAACAATATATTTCTGTTCATTAGCATGCAAGATTTTATTGCCATAATTTCCATTAGGCTAAAATATGCCAGTATATGAGACTGACTACTGTGATGAATGACTTGATAAAAATCATTGAACATCTGAGAATAGAATGGAGAGCTGTAAGAGTTCCATTGTTATCCATTATGTTCTGTGAAAAAAAATCAATAATAAGGAATATAGTGTTCTAGCTGTTTGCTATCATTTCATATCAAACCATGTTAGTCATGGGATTCATTGATTAGAAAGTTGTGTAGCAGAAGTACCTGGAATTGTTAGAAATAGCAATTTATGTAGCAATCGTGAAATGAGTTTGGAACAAACTAGATTTTTTTATGGTAAGAAATGTGCAATGTTGAATTTCCGTAATGGAGACTGGCAAAATCAAATAAGGTGGCAAATGGTAAAAGCTTGTATTACTTAACTGGGTTTGTAGTTTCCTGCTTAAAGGGGGGGGGGATTATCATAGATAATTGCTCAGTTTCTTTTATTACAGGTTACAAACTTTGCAATTTATGTAATAATTGAGCATTTAACTAAGATTTCTGCTTTTCATACACCAAGGTTCCTCCACGAGCTGAAGAAATCACTATCCCGGCTGATGTTACCCCAGAAAGAGTGCCAACCCATATAGTGGATTATTCAGGTAACGCCTCTGTTTTTATGAATTAAAAAATGGATATACATTATGGTTTGGCTGCTCTGGGAATGGAGGCATCGAAGAACAATTCCCTGCTTAGGCAGGAAACCCTACACCACTTCAGACAAATGGTTATCCAGCATCTTAAAAACTTCAAGTGTTGGAGCATTCACAACTTCTGGAGGCAGGTTGTTCCACTGATTGTTCTACTGTCAGGAAATTTCTCCTTAGCTCTAGGTTGCTTCTGTCCTTGATTAGCTTTCACCCATTGCTTCCTGTCCTGCCCTCAGGTGCTTTGGAGACTAACTTGACTTCCTGTTCTTTGCGGCAGCCTCTGAGATACTGGAACACTGCTATCATGTTTCCCCTAGTCCTTTTCATTAAACTAAACATACCCAGTTCCTGCAACCGTTTTTCATGTTTTAGCCTCCAGTCCCCTAATCATCTTTATTGCTCTTCTCTGTACTCTTTCTAGAGTCTCATCATCTTTTTTACATTGTGGCGACCAAAACTGGATGCAGTATTCCAAGTGTGGCCTTACCAAGGCATTATAAAGTGGTATTAACACTTCATGTGATCTTGATTCTATCCCTCTGTTTATGCAGCCTAGAACTGTGTTGGCTTTTTTGGCAGCTGCTGCACATTGCTGGCTCATATTTAAATGGTTGTCCACTAGGACTCCAAGATCCCTCTCACAGTTACTACCATTGAGCAAGGTACCACATAACTGTACCTGTGCATTTTGTTTTTCTTGCCTAAATGTAGAACCTTACTTTTTTCACCATTGAATTTCATTTTGTTAAATAGCGTCCAATGTTCAAGTCTGTCAAGATCCTTCTGTATCTTAAGCCTATCCTCTAGAGCGTTGACTATTCCTGCCAGATTGGTGTCATCTGCAAATTTGATGAGTTCCCCATCTATCCCCTCATCCAAATAATTGATGAAGATGTTGAAGAGTACATGTATTTATGACAGTTGAACTGTCCTGGGGTCATGTGATCACCATTTGTAACCATCCCAGTCGTCTTCCGACAAGCAAAGTCAATGGGAGAAGCTGGAAAAGTCAATGAGGTGTGGGGGAGCACTACTTTACCAAACATCACTTTCTTAGAAGTGACCTTGTAATTTTTTTTCTATTATAAGATGTAGTAAATGCAGAAAGTCCCCATTTATCAAATTATTTTTAAGATTAGAGGCAAGAAAATAACTTGGTGGAAGTTCATTTGTTATCCTCACTCTGATAATTCTTTATTGCGACACTTTGTTATAAAACCTTGGTTTTACAGCACTTGATTTAACAGATTTTACATTTAGCACACAACATTTTAATCCAGACTTCACCCCAATTTAGCAGTAAGTCTAACCTCATTTAGTGGATAAGTCTCCTAGATCTGAATTCAGTGCAGATTTTGTTTGTTATGTCACGTTATGTTATGTTATGTTATGTTATGTTGTGTAAGTGATACACATTGAAATATAAAGGACATTCACATTTAACAAATACTACCTCCTCCTCCTCAAGTGTTTACTGTATTTCTTATTCTCTTTTTTATTATGTCTCATTTTATCTAACTTTACTTGAGAGACTGGAAAATAAATAATTGATCAAGGGCTATCTTATGTTGCACAATCAAAATAATAACTTATGACATTATTTTTCCAATACATTGAACCTTCATGTTTAAATTCTCTGGCTCTAGAATGCCAGTGTTTGTGTAGTCAAAATGAGATCAGCCAAAGACAAGGACTAGCTGGCTTTTAAATAGGTTGATAGAAAGTACAAGTAGAATAGCAGATCACATGGCTTGGGAATGTGCTTGGTGACAGAAAGTTAGAATAGTATGTGGAAATTTATTTATTTTATATCCCAACTTGTGTGCAAATGCTTAGGGCAATGTGTAATGGAGCATGTTGAAAATCAATTGTTAACGATGAATATAGCATTCCAAATTGCAATATTTTATTGCAGATTTAATGTGATTTTAATCTATGGCAACATGTCTGTGGTTTTAGGTATATTCAGAGCTATTTTCAAAATCAATTGCCAAGTGAGTGACCAAACACTGTTGCAAATTTCTTTGCAGTTCTGGGGAGCTTCTACTTACAGTTGATACAATACACTATAAACTGTAGAATATTTTTTTTAGCAAATGAGGGTGCAGAAATTGCTAAAAACATTAAAATACGTGTTTGAAGAGAGAAAAGGCACACTTTAATGCTGTAGTGAACAAATACATTTTGTTGTATTCTAGTTTTACTTCTTTGCGAATGCTACAAAGTGCAAAATAAAAAAGAATTTGTGCTTGAACTAATGCCTTTTCAACCAAAAGTCTGATTAAGAGTGTCAAACGTTTTGTCTCTTACTATTTAAGTGTACTTACTGGCCATTCTTTGATCGTTTAGATCAATAATAATTGTGACATTCTATTCAATGCAGAATATGAGCAAAGCGATGAACAGCTCCATCATGAAATATCTCAGGTGAGTGGAATGTGTCTTCTGTCCTGAAATAGTTGTGATTTACCTGTTTTGTGTAACTTGGTTCCCAGGTGAATTTCTTTCCACAAGAAAAGCCAGAATCATTCTGATTATTATGAAATGATTGTGTGATAAAAAGTACCTCCTCTCCTTACACATGTGAGCTGGGTTCACTACCAAACCTACCCGTTGCCCACCTCATCCATCCTTATATGTGAACTAATTAAAGTACCCTTAGAGTGAAATATTTCCAACAAGCAGGATTGACCCTGAGTGCTGACAGGAAAAAAATCAGACAGGAACCAGAGGCCCAATAAACCAAATGGTTTATATTTACCTCATCTCAACTTTAGTGTAGCTGACATGCTACCTAGTAAGACAGGATAAATAAGGAGAAGACCTTCCAGATGGGATTTTCAAAAGCATTCCAGTATCATGCTGTAATTTACACTGGGTCTGCCTTTTTCTTTGTCTTGTCTTTGAAATATAGTAGTTCAAAGATATATAAGCTCTGATTCTGTTTGTGCCCAAGGCTACTTTGTAAGCTGCAAGTGCTGTGCTGGAAGCCCAGTGTATGCAGGTTTTTTTTGTTTGTTTGTAGACTTAATACATTTATGTTGCAGCTTCAAAGTGCTTTGGTTGCTTTAAAGGAGCCAGGTTTTCGACACCTGGCAAATCCTCATTTAAAAGACATGATTTATCTGAGTCCTGTTGTAGGAATGAGGAAAGCCTGTACCATGATGAATTTATCCTCGGGCTATAAAACATCCTCACTCTCCAGTCTTCCCATTAGACTGTCAGTTGAAATGTCTTAACTGAAGTGGATGGTTAGTAAAGTATATCCTTGCAGCTGTGTAGTTGTCAAGAACAGGTCCAGGTTTTCAAAGTCCTGCATGCCAAAACGGTGAGGGGGGAAAAACTTAAGCAAAAACATTTTCTATAAATTTGTTTAGAAATTTTTGCACGGCCATCAATTTTAAATACCTAACCCTGGGTTTCTAATAACAATTCACCAAAAATATACAATAAAACCTCAAAACACAAATACAACCTAAGTTAAAAATAACCATTATACCATAGCCTGAACAAACTCACAATGCAGCTGTATCTACGATGGGCGCAACTAACGTCCCAGCAACTCAGGGAAGACCCAGGTCTTTATGACCTTCCAGAACACCTGGAATGTTGGGATATTTCTGATTTTGAGGAAATTGCTTTATGCATTGCTTAACGCATTGTAAGTCGCCCTGAGTCTCTGGAGAAGGGCGGCATATAAATTGAATTTAAAAAAAAAATTATTATGCATGACAGGCACTACAACAGAATGGGCACATCTCCTAGGTCCCATCAGATGTCCCATCAGATGTCCCATCAGATGTCCCATCAGATGTTTAATAGGTGGGACCTGGAGCATGGCCACTTTATCAGATCGGGTTGGAAAACTGAAACCTTTGGGGAGGTGCAATTCCACAAGTCCTTTAATTCTGTGCCATGCAAGGCTTTGAAGGAAATAGCTACCTTATTTTCCGGACTATAAGACACACCAGTGTATAAGACACACCAAGATTTCGAAGAGGTAAGGAAGAAAAAAAAGTTTTTGCCCTCCCTGGCCCTTGGGAGCACTTTGCAGGCCTCCCAAACCCTCTACGCGCCCCGTTTTTGCAAAAAATGGGCCCGTTTTTCACCCATTTTTTGCAAATATAGCATTTTTGCCCTCCCCAGCCCACAGGAGCACTCTGCAGGCCTCCCAAAGCCTCTGCGTGCCCCGTTTTTGCGAAAAATGGGCCAGTTTTTCGCAAAAACAGGATGCGCAGGGCAGGGCTTTGGGAGGCCAAAAATGGCTGTATTCAGTGTATAAGATGCATCAACATTTCTACCCTCTTTTAGGAGGGAAAAAAGTTGTCTTATACTCCGAAAAGTATGGTACATTGAATTATATCCAGAATTGTACCAGGGCCCAGTGTAGCACCCACAATAGGAGGGAAGCACAGGAATAATACAAACTCCATCCAATGCGCTCAAAATTGGATATGCTGCTGCATATGGATCAGTTGAAGCTTCTGGACATTTTTCAAGGATATCACTGTAGAATATATTGCAGCAACCCAATTGGGAAGTGACTAAGGCATGAGTGATCACTGGCAGCCTTTCTTGGACTAGAATGGGCGTACAAAATGATTTAAAAATAAACCAATGGATCTTTGTCTTGATTTGATGAATAATGAGCAGGCTTCCTCTTATGGACTGAAATTTTTCAATCTAACCTCCGAACACTCATCCCATGAAACAACGAAAGAATAAGATAGGGAAAAGATGGAGAAGAAATGCCCTTTACACAAGCAGAAGAGTTTCTGTTGAAATAATAGGCTGCTTTTTTCAGATGCTGAAACTTTTACTGATAAATTTTGATGGGAAAGTCAGTGAATTTGTTTGTGAGTATAGTTCTCTTTGAAGCATATAATTCCACATCCTCGCAAACACCAAACTTGATTCACCAAATTACATTCAAGTTTCAATTTTTAAAAATA
This sequence comes from Masticophis lateralis, assembly GCA_030761175.1. NCBI lineage: Eukaryota > Metazoa > Chordata > Lepidosauria > Squamata > Colubridae > Masticophis > Masticophis lateralis. The sequence goes on along the minus strand of JAUDYJ010000002.1, from coordinate 135,788,417 downwards.
GATGTATGTATTTGTATTTGTATCCTTTAGGCCCACAGTACAAAACCTAACAGCAAATTGCTGGTTCGCAATTATAATATCTCATATTTATTGAATATCAGAAGAAACTATCAAATAGCTTTTCATAATGTCTTTTAAAGATATTTGCTAGGAAAATCTTACAGTTATAAACCATTTGCTTCTTCTTTGTCCCAGGCAAATGTAATTTGCATAGTATATGCAGTTAACAACAAGAATTCAATCGATAAGGTATGAGGAAAGCACTTTTTATTTTGTCCAGATATTAATATAACATATTTCTTGACCTTGAATATGTTTGCTTTGCCATTTTGAAAGATATGAATTTATCTTTTCTTAATTTTCTATCAATGGATCAGTGGATCTTTTCTTATTTAGTCCTAAAAGGTGTGGCAGAATTGCTTTGTTTTCTTGATAGACAAAGTGTGGCCCTTTCACTTGCAATCATCTAATGAAAGGGCATACTTTGCTGTTTTTTAAATTTAACATATTGAATGATCCAGTTGAAAAAACTAGGGATCACATCTTTAAAAGAATTTAAATAAAGATTAAATGCCATGGAATACAATTTTTTTAGTTTGAGTAGAACAGACTATATCATATGTAGTTTATGACTGAATTGTGGAGTCCTTGATGCTCTCTGAGTTTGGTTATTTGTTTCCAGATGTTTCATTACCCTATTAGGTAACATCATCAATGCTAACATCAAGGCCAGTGTGATGTTTGGTCCCTGTATACACACAGTAATTTGCCCTGCCAGTGTTGATGGTGACATAGTTCTTTGATTAGACATTGTTTTCTGCATGATTGTCTGAGTATTTTGATTAATCCCTGCTTATCTGGATATTGGCTGTTGGAGCGTAATATGTCCTGTTTTTTTGGTCTCCTTAGCTTTTTGTTGTCTCTTTTAAAAGGTGTGCAAATATGGTTTATTTCTACGTGCCTATTAATGGCTGATTGTCTGAATTCCCTAGCATTTTTGAATTTGGCTGAACACCAAGCAAACCAGAGAAACAAGAAAACACTGAAGGAACTACTAAGGAGAAAACTACATTCCCACCAATATTGGCAGAGCAAACTAATGTATATAAACAGGGAGCAAATCCCACACTCGCATGATGATGTTACCTAGTTGGGTAATGAAACATCTGCAGCAAACAGTGAATCTTACAGAGCACCAAGAACTCCAGAGCGTTTTTAGTTTCTCTGATGCAATCATCTGATATTTCTTTTAGAATAACTTACCTATATTATTAGTGTTGATACATTAATATTTAGGCATGGAATGAAAAAGTAGTTTGAATTCAGTGGATGTTGCATGAGGTAATTATGTTAGAATCTGAAAAAGATCCAATTATTTAGAAAGTTGCACTCACTTTGGGGTGGGGGAAAAATGATTGTAGTATTAGTGGATATCAGTGAGGACAGTGTGCAGTTCCTACATAGCAGATTATGCATTTTCTGGGCATTTAGTTATGCTGAATGGTGTTTTTGTTCTATTTTTACTCTCTTCATTTGACACTAAAATTTATCACTTCACAATTATTAGTGAAGGAAAGCAAACTTAATTTTTGTAACTGCCATAAGGATTATAGCAAACAGCCTATTTGTTCAAAGCTGTTGCACTTTCACTCTTCTTCAAATGAACTTAAACATTCAGAAAACTAATAGCAAAATAGAAATATATACTGGAATGGACAAAGTAGCTTAACTTTTAAAAGTGAATATTGTTTTATTGCTTTAGGTAACAAGCCGATGGATCCCGCTCATCAATGAAAGAACAGACAAAGACAGCAGGTGCACATTAAGATCTGTTTTAAGCTCAAATAGTGAAATATTAAATATTATTGAGATTGAGACTCCAATTATAATTACATTTTAGAGGAAGATTATTGATAAGCTCAAGGTACATTTCCTGAGCTTTTCATTAGCTTACTTGCTACTGCACTGTTGGGAATTGCTTAGTTTTCTAGATTTGAAATTTAAAAAATAATTGTATTTATTTTATGTTAGATTTGTATCTAGCTTTTCACCCAGGAGTTCAGAGTAGTGTACCTAGCATTCTCCTGTAATTTTCCTCGCAACCATAAGACTGTGAAATTGATTGGGCTGAGAAAGAATGACCCAGAGTTATCCACTGAGCTTCCATTACTATGGGAGGACTTTAATTCAGCTGTGCAGTCTAGTCCAATGGCACTAATAATCATTATGTTCCACTGGCTGTGATAGTTTGCACATGGTTTGAAAACAGTAAGGGAATTTGGGTAATTCAGTGAATATATATATATACATATATATATATATATATATATATATATATATGTTTTCTGAGGTTTTCGCGGGTGTTTGTATGTAGGTCTTTGGTTATTCGGGTCTTCTCCCACGTAAAACTGGAAGAATCTTGGCGACGTTTCGACGAAGTCTCATTCGTCATCTTCAGGTTGGTGTTCTCAGCTTCGTGCTTCCAGGAGCTCCTGGAAGCACGAAGCTGAGAACACCAGCCTGAAGATGACGAATGAGACTTCGTCGAAACATCGCCAAGATACTTCCAATTTTACGCGGGAGAAGACCCGAATAACCAAAGACCTACATATACACACACACACACACATATATATATATATATATATACATACATACATACATACATACATACATATATAATTTTATTTTCATAGGTCTTTATGTGTATATTTCTTTATGCCAGGGATTTTCCTATGTATATCAAGATGTTTCATAGCCTAATTTTCAGTGAAATCTCAATTCACCAGCTTTTAGGCCTTCCCAAACACCACAGCAGCCATTCTGCTATCTGTTTGAATTTATGAGGGAGACTGGAATAGATCTATTTCTACCTCTTTAGGTTTCATCAGCCAGCCATGCCCCCTTTTCTTAATTCTGCCCTGTAACAGTCAAAGAATATATATATACATTCTAATCCAGGTGATAATCTTAAACTTAAATAAATTTAAACTACCAGTACTAGATGCTAAAGTTACATTTGAAACATAATTGAAATGCTGTGTGGCATTCTTTTATATGGTATAAGGTATTTACATTCATAGACACTGCCTAGCCCTTCAAGGAAGCCAGAATTAGTTATTGTATTGAACTGTGATTTTCATGTAAGGGAAAACCACTCCTCATATTTTAATGAACAAATGTATTGTGCATAATTAACTTAGATTAACATAATTTTTATCCTAGCCATGTTTGTTTATCGGAATTTATTCCTTGCTGTGGTAGTGAAAGATTCAAACCAGCCATGTAACCAATTTGTTAGTTAAAACTATTGTGTTTTATAGCCAAAGAAACCAGAATTTTCAATTTCACATATTTATTTATTTATTGGCTGTCCATCTTATCACAGGGTAACTTTGGGCCGCTTACGGTATTAAAAGGATAAAACTTGGTTGATTTGAGAGATATTCCTTTTACTTCAGAAATTATCTTCCCTTACTATGGTATAATATTGGGGCTAGAATTTGAATACCAATTTGAACAGCAAATAATAGTTTTTCTTGCTGTATGCTTATGAGCTATCTAATATTTTTCAGTGTGAGAACTTCTAATTTTTTTTCAGGCTTCCACTTATATTGGTTGGAAACAAGTCAGACCTGGTTGAGTACAGTAGCATGGAAACCATCCTTCCCATCATGAACCAGTACACGGAGATTGAAACTTGTGTAGAGGTATTAAAAAATATGTTTGTTGGTATTCATAGTTATTTCATGGAAATCAGAATTTAGTTTTAAATAAATCCAGGATTGCAATGATAGAGGGAAGCACCTGCTGTATCAGCTGGGAGAATAAGGGATTGTTGGGAGGTTGTGTCTCTCCTGTCCTAGAAAATACCAAGAGAACAGCTTGGCTTTGGCTACAGGTAGTCCTCGATTTACAACAGTTCATTTAGTGACAGTGCAAATTCATGATGATACTGAAAAAAGGGACTTAATGCCCATTTTTCACAGTTATGACCTTTGCAGCATCCTGATGATCATATGATCAAAATTCAGATGCTTGGCAATTGGTTCATACTTACGACAGTTACAGTGTCCCAAGTCATGCGATCCCCTTTTGCAACCTTCTGACAAGCAAAGTCAATGGGAAAGCCAGATTCATTTCACAACTAATCAACTGCAGTGATTCACTTAACAGGTGTGGTGAGAAAGGTTTTAAAATGGGGCAACACTCACTTAACAAATGTCTCACTTAACTACATAAATTTTGGGCTCAGTTGTGATCGTAAGTCGAGGACTACCTGTATTGATTAGAAAAAGGGGCAGATACAGGGAGCTCCTTTTTCCCAGAATGAGTACTGCTTTGGCTAGTAGTTTTTTCATGGAGTATTGAATTATGGAGAAGGACATTCTGTTTCTTGTACAAATGAGTTGAATTGAGTTTTAGTTTTTTTATCACTAGCAACAGCAAAAAAGAAATTATTCACAACTGAATACAAATGCCATTTTTACTGACGGTTCTTGTTTTTTTAAAAAAAAATCTTTCTAGATTGTAAATCAGCAGGGTTTTTTTTAAACGTAAGCTGCTTTGGGAAAGAGTATTTATTTGGAAATTAGATTAAAATATAATTAAAGGAAATATTAATGTAACTGTTTTTACTGCCCAGGTATTCTGAAATCATTTTCCATTTTAATTAATTTCAAGGATTTGCATCTAAAAATAAAATTAAAGCAGCTAAAAATAAAAATACAACTTGCATATGGCAAAATGAGATCAAGATAACAGTAGGCTTCAGAACTAAAACTTTAAACACTAAATGAGATTTAAAAAATGCAATTTAATATTGTACAAAAAATCACTATTCCATAAGCAGAATATGCAAATGTTTGGATGAATAGACTTTCAATTCAAAAGCTATATATTAAGCCTTTTTCTTCCATATTATGGTAAAGGTTTCAAAACTCTTCTCAATTTTTTTTCTAGTGCTCAGCAAAGAATTTGAAGAACATATCTGAATTGTTTTATTATGCACAGAAAGCAGTTTTACACCCCACAGGGCCCCTCTATTGTCCAGAGGAAAAAGAGGTATTATTGATACTTTTCTGCTATAAAATCCATCTCTGTCAATAACTCCCAGTCTTAAAAAAAGAGACACTCAGTATATTTGGAAGTGATCTTTCAGCATACGGGTCTCAGTGTTTTGCCATTTTCTGCTTTATTATCTGCAGATTTTTTTGAAGAAAAAAAATCCAAGGTGGAAACGGGAATGCTGTTTATGGTAGAGAGGTATAGTGGTTGGAATCAGATATACCATTTTAAGAAGATAGAAATACCTTCACCTTTCCATTCTTCTTCTCCAAGTCAGAACGTTCCAAATTGATGTGTCACCTATCTTCTTATTTTTAATAATTTCTTCTACTCTCTGGTAGTCTCCTTTCCCAAGTAGACCAAAATGTTATTGAAAATTACAAACTGATATTCTACAAACCTTCATTATGATGTTGAGCCTCTCTTCTTCACTATTCCTAAGGATTGCATAATAGGTCAATCTCTTGATCTGAAAATCAAACAAGTACAATCAATTCGCTTTATAGAGTTTAATATTAAGTGGACATCCCTGTCGCTTCACAAATGAAGGATCACATAAAATACATGATTTCCTGACAGCTCTTGACTAGTTCTCTTTGGTCTTATCTAGCAATACTGGTTGTTCCCTAAAACAAGGAAAAGATCCAAAAGATTGACATAGTAGCTGAGGTACCGATCCATCATACCGATCGATTATATATTTGGTGCTGGTTTAGCACAATGTACATACTTAGCTAATTGTGGTTTATTGAACCATAATTTAGCACATTGACAAAGATTTCTGTCTCTCCAACTTGTAAAAGCTTATCTAACTTTCTGATTTTCTACAAAATGGGAATAATGATGTGACAGGATTGATGGCTTTTACTGTAGTAGAGAAAAAATTATGACAAGCTTGACCATGAGTTAGAAGTTGTTTTGGAGTCTACTTAACAAAGAGATTTGCTAGCATTGTGACCACACAGTAGCAATATGTGTTACCTTCAAGGGTGGGTTCTACTTACCTTTACTACCAGTTCGCAATGGGATCGCTTCTGCGCATGCACAGATCGCCAATGATGATATCCGGGCGGAGAGTGGAGCCTCCCGCCAATTTTACTACTGGTTCTTGTGAACCGGTCCAAACTAGGGGCAACCCATCACTGGTTGCCTGAGTGGTGAAGACATACAGGCTCCTTGTGAAGAGGGAAGTGGAAAACATCCAATATTCCAACATGCTCACTTTACAAATAATTGTGGATAAAAACCTGAAGAATTGATTGTGTCCTGGATTCCACATTGATTATAGATCATTGTAATGAACATTCCTACGACTCCACTTTTTCCCTGTCAATGTAAATACTTTTCAGCTTGGGCAGCCTAAGTACATTGCATTGGCAGACTGTTTAGAAAGAGTGAGGCCTACTGCTTGCTCACTGGACATTTGCCTGATCTCAAATCATCTTCGGGACGATAGTAGTCAGAAAGAAGTAGTGGGTAGGATCCTGCCATGAGAGTTGATGATGCTTGCACATTTCAATTACAATCATTTCAATTATTCTCAGTCTTAGATCATAATATCTGAGTGATCAATTCCAGGTGATTCTGGATCTAATTGATGCAGCTTCCATTCTTCCAGATTTTTGGTCTTGTTTTTGACTGAAATTGTTGCTGCAATGTTTGACGTATAGCAGTTTATCAGGATCATATGCCTATTTGGTGTGGGTTTTTGTTTTTTTTTACTTTTTTGCAGCTTTAGTGTTCTGCTCAGATGCTACCTGGAGATGCCTTTTTGTATTAGCTTTGTATTTTGGAGACTATTGCCCAATTTTGTTCACTGAAATTAGTACTTGGGAACAATGAAGGACTAAATGTTGGCTAACATACAAATTTAATTTGGAAGGATTCGGTGTATTTATGTCTGAGCTTCAATTGGATTTAAATGTTTGACTTCAAAAGGCATGTAGAAGGAATTATATTTTGATTTGAGAATGCTCCAGGATCCAGATCTGCTGTAACAAAGATGGTTAAGAGCTGTGGTGGGTTTCAAATTTTTTAACTTCCAGTTTTGTGAGTGTGGCTTGGTGGGCATGGCATTGCTTGGTGGGTGTGGCAGGGGAAGGATACTGTAAACTCTCCATTCCCACCCCATTCCAGGGGAAGGTTACTGCAAAATCCCCATTTCCTCAGCTGGGACTCAAGAGGCAGAGAATAGATGAGGGCGGTTCTCCAAACTACTCAAACTTTCTGCTACCGGTTCTCCAGAACTGGTCAGAACCTGCTGAAACCCAACTCTGGTTAAGCGTAGTTTTCATACTCTGGTGCTGATTTAAAAAAAGGGGAGGGGGTAAAGAGTCCCTGCGAATTTTACTCCATTAGTCATTGCCAACTATAGGGGTAGTGCTCATCTCCATCTCAAGGCCACTGAGCCAGTGCTGTCCGAAGACATTTTCACAGTCATGTGGCCAGCATGACATCACAAAGTATTTTCCCACCAAAGTGGTACCTATTTATCTACTCACATTTGCATGTTTTTGAACTGCTATGTTGGTAGAAACTGGGTCAAGGACTCGAACATGGCGCTGAGGACTCGAACTTTGACTGCCGGATTTCCAGCCAATAAACCCAGCGTCTTAACCACTGAGCCACCGTGCTGCCAATGTTGATAAAACAATAAAATGTCATTGGGATATATATCAGCATAATTTACTAGAATCCAAGTTGGCTATTATAACACACTGTAGGTATGGCTGTTTTATTGAAGACTGGAAACTTCAATTTTTTTTGCAATCTATGGAAGTGAGGAATCTAACTGAAGCCTACAATTGGAATTTGTAACATCAATATTGTATCAGTTGAATTACCTCCACATTTGCCTCCTGGCCCATTTCAGATTAATTTTTAAACCTTCACTGGTTTTCTATGTGAGTTTCCTTCCCTCACAAGTCAGTCATTTCCTCGGGTGCAGAGAATTTGCACTGTGTCTAAGAATAAAAAGAGTGTGCGGGGCATTTTGACAATTGCATCTAGGCTCTAAAAGTTCACTTCCCATTTAAGGAGGAAGAATTATCTGATTTAACAAGCATTTAGGGTTCAGGCATTTTTTTCAATCCATTGTGCTTTTATTTTCTCCCTATCTTATTTATTTCTTTTGGCAGGTTTTTTTTAAACTCGTTTTCTTTTTCTTTCCTTTTTTTGTATTTTAGGAAAAACCATTTTAGATCATTTTGAATAAATAAAAGTTATACAAACATCAAAACAAAATGTACCTATGTCAAACCTATGTCAATATTTATTAACCTGACACTCTGGACCACAGAGTGTTCCTGTATAATTCGACAGTTTAATGAATTCTTTTCTGTTTATCTTTTCTGTCAACTGTGAATTAAGAATACCCTTAAATGAAAGCAATGGGCTAATTTGGAACTGATTGCTTAATAGATCTCTCACATAATGGTTACCTCTTGTGTTGTGATACTTTAAGCTTGCAGACCTGAGGGATGAATTAATATTGATTCTCATGCTTTAAAGACTCGATGGATGAAATGTAGCTCTAATAATTAGCCAAGAAATGTTATTTGCAAAAGAGGCTGAATTCAGGTATCTTATTCCTGCATGCTAAATTATGAGTGACATTATGAGGCCAGTTTGGGAAAACCTCCATACAAAAAAAATCAAAAAATCAAAACCACCTTAAACTAAATGTAACCTAGAAAATGTCACTTTTGAATTTTATTTCAGGATAGGTAAAATATTACAGGGACAATGGGGAGTGGAGGACTCATTTCAGAATTGAAATCCAAAGCCTTGTACAATTTTAATATTACAAGCATGAAATTTTGATTGTGAAACCTGAGCTGTTATTCTTATTGAAACTTATTTTTATTGTACGTGCATACTTCCCTTTCTTTCCACTCACACAACTTTTTGCGAATCTGGATTGGGATTTCGTCAGCCACCCAGTAGTATGGAATACCTTTAACCCAACCTTTTCTGTGTTTGTCCGTATTGTGACCTTTTTAGCCAATCCAGTACATTAGCAGATTGAACCCATAAGTGATCTATTCAGCAAAATTATTAACAGGCTTGACCCCAGATTGGATTACAAGATCCTCTGTATTTGCTCTATCAAATGCACTGCCAGATTGGCACCTAAGATACCCTAGCTATTCATTTCAATCACAGGTTTCATTGTCCCAGCCATGGTCAGTATACAAACTTCTAGGAGTAAAGATTAAGAATCGGATCAGCTTTGCTTTATACTTTTTTTCCCTTTAAAACTTGTCAGTAGATTGCGTAATATTGTTTTTACCACCTGATACTCAGCAGATCTGTCTGCAATTGTGGGAATCATTTGTCAACACTTCGGAAAAATAATCAAATTTAGGAGGATCATGTAAACAAAAATGTCTATGGGTGTTTTGGAAGAGATGGGAAGGTAGCATGTGTGAGAATATTGGTTGATTGTGTCTTCTAAAAACTGGAAAGTTTTTAGATTGCAACAAAATATGGCAGAGAAATAAAAGGCAGTAATCCCCATTCCTTGGTTCACCTAAATCCGTAGATGAAACCTGCCTGTATAAAAGCCTTAACTCGGATCTTCCGAATTTCTGATCAAGATAATGATGGCACCCTGAATGATGCAGAACTCAACTTCTTTCAGGTATTTCCTCATTTTCTGTTGTGTTTCATCCTGAACTGTTCATTAAATCTCAAGAGAAATACCTCAGTTGAAATCACTGCTGATATTTTAATGTTTTGGCCATGAAGGGTTACTATGCTCACTGTAGAGGACTTTAACTGTAGTGGTAAAGTGGGGGGGAGGGACTGCAGAAACAGCCGAACCAATTTTTAAGGCTCTTCCAGAAATCCAGGAAGATGGGGGCTGACCTCACCTCCAGTGGGAGAATATACCAAAGGGCGGGGACATTTATGGCTGGACTTCTTTTTTCAGTTCTTCCTAAAGAAAAGCAGGGGAAAATAGTACTGCTCTAAAGATTCACTCCACCATCTCCATTTTTTGTGCAGAGAGATAAAAGAATAAGATGCCAGAATATAGCCACTCTATATTACCAACAGTGCTGTGGATTCTATATTCAGAACTCTCTTGCAAAAAAGTGGTGATGTATCTTCTGAGTTAGACAGATGCAACTGGCTTCTGCTTGACCACATGGCTGGCTAAGAAGCTGCAACATGCTTCTTCTGCACATCTAACTGCAGGGCTAGTAGCTTACTCTGCTACTTGTATGAAACTGGGAGTCTAACATGAGACATGGAAGCTGTTAACAGCGCACTGGATCTTTGTCAATGAATATTGATTTCAAATATTTCTACTCTCTTTAGAGAATTTGCTTTAACACACCACTGGCATCTCAAGCATTGGAAGATGTAAAGAATGTAGTAAGGAAAAATCTAAGTGATGGAGTTGTTGACAATGGATTAACATTGAAGGGTGAGGACTACATTCTTTTCCATTATTATATGAAATATGGGAAGGGGATCTGCTAATAAATCTGGAAACTAGCAAAAGTCACGACTTGATCTCGATTTATGAATTTGGAAGCCGACAGAACTGCATGGATTTAAATGTGCTAGGCTTGTACTTTGGCCTTTCTGTGTTGACCAATAGTTTGGGTATGGAATTGGTTAGGCAACTTATTAACTCATTTTATGTGTAAATCGGACTCCGTAAGTTCTAGATGCATATTTGTTAAGCTCGAAACAATTGGGTCTGTTGTTTTGCCTGCATCTGGAAGCAGGCTGGAGGGGTAGTGGTAATTCCTTTTCCACGAGAGAGAGGGCTGCTGATACTTTCGCACTGAAAATATAATCTGGATTGTGCAGTTTTCCAGATTCACAAGGAAAAAAAGATGTGGAGTGTGCTTATGTCTGCCATCAGTAATACTTGTTAGTATCTCTTAAAAACACATTTTCTTGGGTTCACATGCAGATTCTTAAGGAGATGTTTACAGAAATGATAGCTGGGCCCACATGCTTTGAATCACCCTTTTTCTAGAGGGCTGCTCAGCCCTCCTGAGAGTGGTCAGCCAGTTTTAAGGAAGCATGATGCTTTCATAGCATTTGGTAGGATCTTATTTAAAAGATAAATTTGCATACCTGGAGCATCTTTGTTGTGTTTTCAATTCTAACCTCTCTCCCTGGCCTGTGTTCTAGATTGCCAATTAAACAACTGTCTTTTCAGGCTTTCTTTTTCTCCATACACTATTCATCCAGCGAGGGAGGCACGAAACAACTTGGACAGTATTGCGGCGCTTTGGATATGATGATGACCTAGAGCTCACACCAGAGTATTTATTTCCCCTGTATGTATCGGTCAATTTTTAAAACTTGGTTTAAATTGTGTTGGTATTATTGACATTTGGTTTAAATTGTATTGGTATTATTTACATTTATATAAAATGTAAAATCTCTGTTTCACTGCAGAAAATCAAGGACTTTCCAGAACATGAAGGTCTATTGACTTGACCAGTAGTGGGTTTCAAATCCCGTCGCTACCGGTTCACTCGTGGACGTGTGTTCATGCACATGCGCAAGACTTCTGCACATGCGCAGAAGCTTCTGCGCATGTGCAGAGACATCCAGGTGGGTGGGCAGAGCTTCCCGCCACCACTACTTGTTTGCCCGATCCGGGGTGAACCGGTAGCAACCCACCACTGGACTTGAGCAAGTAATACAACAGTAACAGTGTTGTTTTCCATTGTGTCTAACCGTTGTAGTTTTGGACTATTTCTACCCAATATAGCGACACATATAATGCTGAATAGGATCTATTTTTAAGAATATTGCTCATAGCATGAAATTATTCCAATCTAGCTCATCAAGAGGAAATCTTTAGTTAGTTGGCGTCTAACATTTTGAAACCAGTATGTGATGATTAGAAGGTTATTGGGCAATCACGGTAGTTCTGGAGAATTGGAAGTAAATTTGAATACCTATATAGCACTGGATTTTAAAGAAACTATGATAGCAAAATTCTTGCAAGGTATGATCATTAGATGCCTTTTCAGTCATGAGACTCTTTGGGCTTAATTTTTGTCATCAAAGCAAACTGGATTTCAAACTGTTTGGATTTTTCTAGCTACCTTCCGTATATGCACCCAGCATTATAGAATAAGCCTCCAATGATGAGTGCAGGTTATTATGTGGGGCATATGAGTAGTTCCTAACTTATCACCATTTGTTTACTGACTTTTCGAGATTACAATGGCACTGAAAAAAGTTACAACAGATTCTCACACTTAACGATTATCATAACATTCCCACAGGCGTGTGATCAAAATTTGGGTGTTGACAAACAGCATACATTTGCAACAGTTGCAATATCCTGGGGTCATGTGACTGCAAATTAAGGCCTTCCCAGCTGGCTTTCAACAAGCAAAGTCAGCGGGGGAAGCTGGATTCATGTAACAACTGTGATTTACTGAACGACTGTGTGATTCACTTAACCTTGGTAAAAAAAAAAAAAAAGATTGTAAAATCGAGTCCAACTCTGTTAACCACTGCCTTACTTAGCAGCAGCAGAAATTCTGCTCCCAGTTGCGGTCGTAAGTTCAGAACTACCTATACTACATTCAGAATTTGAATATCGGACTTCTCAATATTAACTCTTAGAGAACAGCTGCAGAAAGAGTAGCTGTGCTCCTCTCTTGCTTATGGGCTTCGTAGGGTCATCTGATTAGCCACTGGAGATAGGGAATAGTGGGCTTCATAAGTCTCTGGTCGGTCTGTCGGTCTGTATGCATGTATGTATTTATTCAACATATGCTACCCTTCTTACCTGGAAGTGACTGCAAGTGGCCTACAGTCATTAAAAACCCCCCACATGTTAAAACATTAGTGCAGTAAATAGTAATATATAATTAGTTTAAAATGGACAAAGGGGAGAAAGAAAGCAAGATGCACAATGGGAGGTGGGGTTTTTACCTTGCAAGACTCACTCTGTTCTTTTTATGTTCGGTCAGCATACGTCTTTTTCAAAGATATTACTTTCTCTCCAATCAGGTTAAAAATACCTTCTGACTGCACGACAGAGTTAAACCATCATGCGTACTTGTTCCTTCAAAGCATATTTGATAAGCATGATTTGGTAAGCTTTTAATTTGATTTTGGGATTGTTTTAAGATGAACACATGATTGATTGATTGAGTGATTGGATAGTTTTTTTGTAACCAACCTCAAGACTGAACATTCCTGGCAATGTACAACAAAGCAAGCATTAAAAAAATAAAATATTACAACTATTCAATACACTCTCAAAATGAATGCCCATAAACAATTAAATAGAGTTGAAAGCACCGGTGGAGTATAGTTGTTTTAACTGCTTTATGAAACACCTGGAGAAACAGTGCTTCATCAGTGTCTGAGAATAGTGAATTTCAAAATATGGAAGCCATACTAGGAGAGGCTTGCCATCTAGCCCCCCACCCCAGTTACTTTCTGAATATATTTTTCAAACATTATCTTTCCTATTGAAGGCACTTAAAATATGTTAAATATTTAATTCGTTTTGTTGCATAGTGTATTTTAGGATTTGCCAACCAAGTGACTCTGTTACATAAAAAATAAGGTTTTGTGGGGTCCTTGATTCTCTCTGAGCCTGGTTATTTTCTTGCAGACGATCCATTACCCAGCTAGGTAACATCATCAGTGTTAGAAGGGAGTGGGATTTGCTCTCTGTTTATTGTTCTGTTTCCCAGAAGTTCTTAATCAAAGCCGTCTGAGGCACAACTAAATGAAGCATAGAAAAACAAGCTATGTCATTTGACTTACTAAACAAAGCTAACTGGCTATAAATAAATATAAATCTGTTTTCAGGACCGAGACTGTGCTTTGTCTCCTGAAGAACTCAAGGATTTGTTCAAAATCTTCCCTTACATGCCATGGGGACCAGATGTCAACAGCACTGTTTGTACAAATGAAAGGGGTTGGATAACATATCAGGGATTTCTTTCTCAGTGGACGTAAGTATAGCATATAAATTAGAGATTGCCCACAACTTGTTTAGAAACAGCTATTTTTTTAATGGTAGAAAGTGAAAAATGAACTGCTTTCAAAGACAGTTTATGTGATTGGTACTATGTGGTTGTTTATTTGGATATGGCTATTTCTTGTTGCAAATACATTATTATATTATTGAAAACTCCCAGCACTCTTAGGAACAAGCACGTTTGAAAAAGAAATGAAGCCAAAATGCCCTTTCTCATATACTATGATTTAATCAGGAAGGAAATGCAATAATCATACGATTGTAACCCAGGCAGGTTTCACAAGTTAATTCTGCATTGAATTAAAAGCCAATTGCTCTCTCTGAAATTTCATTAAGACCTGCTTAATAAAGATTGCCATCCTTGTTTCACACAAGCAGGTTGCCCAAGAGAACTATTACTATGACTAGAAATAGACTACATGGTCTTCCTTTCTACTATCCATTCCGCTATCTTGCCTTTTTAATACATGACATGCAAACTGATAAATGTAAAACGTACCTTAACATTATCAAATCTTGAGCTGTAATCCAATATTGTTTAATTGCATACTAATTATTTATGTGGTATGAGAGAAGTAGTATATAAGCACTGATACAAATATTACTAATTTTGCTTCCTGCTGCCTTCAATAGCTTAAAAATCTTTCTCAGGGTTTCCAAAAAGGGAAGATGCAAATTCCAATGCATGAGTACATATATAAAATAGTCCTGGATTTTACTGATAGATTTGTACTGCAAAGTGCCCTTAAGGCAGGGGTCCCCAACTCCCGAGCTTTGGCCATTACCAGGTTGCAGCCCGTGCCAAACTGGGCCACGTAAGCGGTGGGCAAGTGTGCGTGTGTGCATAGCTCCACTTGCACAAGCGGGAGGTGCTTGTGCACGAAACTCAGCACGAAGCTTCGTTTGTGCATGTGGCAGGCATGTGTTCCTACCACTTGAGCAAAGGGAATTACGCATGTTTACGTGCATGCCTGCCGCTTGCTCCGGAACTCCCCTACTACTTACCCCACCCAGTTGCCAAGCTGGAAAAGTTGGGGACCGCTGCCTTAAGGCTACAACAGATGCCGAGAACTTGGGAAACATAGTTATTTTTTCTTATAGACTAACTACATACTTGGATGTACAGCGTTGCCTCGAATATCTGGGCTATTTAGGATATTCAATATTGACTGAACAGGAATCCCAGGCCTCAGCAATTACAGGTATTGGCTTTCACTTTTCCCAACTTATCCTGGGAAGAATTTGGATACTTGCAGGGTAAAGTAATTGAAGAAAACATTGGGTAATTAAAGCAAAGCATTGGGATTTTAGGGAACATGTCTCACTGTGTGTTCATTTTTGTTTTAAAGTAACCAGAGACAAAAAGATTGACCTTCAAAAAAGGCAGACTCAGAGGAATGTGTTCAGATGTAATCTAATTGGGTTGAACGGTTGTGGGAAAACTGGAGTTCTCCATGCACTGCTTGGAAGAAATCTCCTGGTAAGACTCTTCTGTTTTTCTCTAAAACTATGTGTTAAGTGTTGGGACAGAATTGCCTGTTGACAGCCCTTGGTTACGGCTTTTACAGTATATTCTTAAAATGGTTCTTTTCATCCACTGTTTATTTTTATTTGTGATCCAGCAACTTTGAGGCAGGACAGCTGCACAACCAATTAGTTATCGGTCCTTTGGGGCCCAAAAGAAATGTACTGCTAAGTTAGTCATGAACCAGCATTTAATGTTCTGGCAATACTGCTGTGCTATACAGATCCAGAGTGCAGTATTTGCTTATCATACTTCTACATTGCTCATCTCCCCTAAGTGACTCTGGGCAGTTTACAATGCTATACCGTAGTTAAAAACTCTGGTAAAAACAAAGTTTAAAAGTTAAGAGTTAACAGGTTAAAAAAAATTTTAAAGATAGAGGGAGTGCCCTCAAGCCACCAGTCACACCCAAGGTTGTATGTTACTCTTGGACCCCCATACCAGTTGGCAAAACCAGGCATTGATGGTTTTCCAGAAGGCTGGGATATAATGAGAGCCTACCTCACCTCTGGAGGAAAGATGTTTCATGGGACAGGGGCAAAAGCAGAAAAGGCCCTTTTCCTAGACCCCAAAATTCTTTAGTTGACGAGATCTACAACAACCCCTCCCTGATTGATTGAGTAGGACAGATTGATGAAATAGGGATAGGATGTTTTCTCAGGTGGCTCGGTCTCATGCCATGACAGGCTTTAAAGGTGATAACCAACACTCTGAATAGACCTGGAAGCAGACCAATACCCAAAGCAGCTTACATAGCAGAGGTTCTACATGCACCCCCTCCCAGGATGCCCCAGGATGCTTGTGCCGCCACAGTCTGTACCACCTGATTCTACCTGGCTATCTTCAGAAACGGCCTCTCAACCAGCAACATGGCATTAAATAACAGCCAAAAGCCCAGCCCTGTTGTAAATCAGAGGTCCAAGCTTTTGCTCTGTTCCAAGATGTCTCTTTCGCTTTCGCAGAGAGTTTTATTTTTATAGAGTTTTTCATACAGAGATAAAAGACAGGATAGTAACAGTGTTCTAATTGGTAGAAATAATTCACCCCCCTCTCAAAATGTCATCCTCTCTAGGTAAAATGAGATAATCCAGATCAGAGCCAAAAATCAGTTCATAGAAGCAGGAAAGACCTACAGCGCATGAGCTAAGGCAGTGTGCTGCTCGAAGCTTGGCACCGTGACGTTTGACCTACCTCTACACAGCCATCTGTCTGTTAATCCAGGCCTGGGTTTGAGTACACAGGAGTCAGAACACAACAGCGGTACCAAACACCAGGGACATCTTTTGCGGGAGCAGCCTGCTCTCTGTCTCCCATCAAAATGCCCATCACTTACCTGAATGACTTAGTCTGCCCCAAGCTCCCCAAAGTCATTCCCCCTTCAACCTGCTGGCTCTCCTGACTAGGGATCCCTCTAGTCACTCTGGCGCTATGGACCTTCAAGGATAGTTATGTGCTTCAAACCTCACTCTTGGCACTGTTGAGAACCCTGACAGCCAATATATTATATTGGTATATACCAAAATACCAGTATATTTGTATTCTTTTTTAATGTAGTACAGTGTGCTTCCATAAGCACAGTTGGCAAGTCTGCAGGTCAAGCAGTATAGTGGACAGCCCCAATCTGTAAGCAAGGAGCTTGCTAAAAGACCACTGGTGCCCCATCTCAGTAGAAGTTCAGGCCTGGAAATCATCTACCCATTCATTCTTAGCCTGTGGGCTGTATACTGTAAAAACAGGTGGTAGGTTGGATTTGGTCTGCGGGCCATATTTTGCCAATCCTTATGCTACACTTTGAACAACCAACATGGTCAGTGAGGAAAGAGATTGTGATTGTTTTGATCCAAAACATTTGAGAGGCACAGCATTGCCTAATTCAATATTATAGTCTTGGAAATAGTCTAAATAGAGTATGAAATACACTTCATTAGAAAACTGTGTGTTTTCTTACATTTTTCTTCCTTTGTGCTTTCAGAGGCAGAAACATATACATCCAGAGCATAAATCCTACTATGCAATTAATACCGTTTATGTATATGGGCAAGAGAAATATTTATTGGTAAGTTACCCTTATAATAACATTTAAATTTGACTTTTTTCCTTTTTTGAGGACGATTGACATTGTATTTTAATGGTATACATGGCCCCTTTCCCCAGTTTTCCATTGTTAACCTTTAAAAGCATCCTTGGGATGCACAATTAAATATTGTGAACCTTGCTACAATCTGAGATTATTACAAACAGCTGTCTCTCATAGTAAGGCATCTTCTTTGTTTAATGAAGAGTTTAGCAGATTTCTAGTATTATTTACTGTAAAAATACACATCCTGTTCATGACAAGATTTTTCTAGGGCTTTTCATGACAGTCTAAGCTTTAATTTTTTTAAAAAAAATCACTGAAATACAATATGTAAATATTAAAAATGTAGAGCAGGGTAGTAAATATTCATAAAAATGGATCTGTATTGTAATAAAGATACATAATTTGAAATATTAGATTGGGGGGGCCTAGTATACACATATCATCTGAACTCATTTTTGTGCTTGCCAGATCATTTCTGCCTGCTGTAACTCGAGGTTGGAACTGGCACATCCTTGCTCTTTTTGTCTGAGTTAATCGTATGCCTTTGGAGACTATTAAATGAACAGTACATTGCTTGAACAGTGCATGTACTGGCAATAAAATGTTGAGAAGCCTGTACCTGTGCAATATTCTGCATTATGGCAGACACAGATATAACCAATGAAAAAAAAATGTAATACCAGTTTAGGTCTTTAGATTTTTTAATAAAGCACCTATTATGTCCAACAGAATAAATTGGAAAAAGTTAACAGGCTGCAATGAGTACAAAAAAGGAAATTTGTTACAGTGTTTGTAACTGTACAGTGTTTGACATTGCCTTTCTTTTTCTTTTCAGTTACATAATGTTTGTGAATCTGATTTCTTATGTGATGCTGAAATCATGTGTGATGTAGTCTGCCTAGTATATGATATCAGCAATCCCAAATCATTTGAATATTGTGCCAAAATATTCAAGGTTTGTATCCACATAGAAAATAATTGTGTCATAGAATCGTTGATTTCGGGGAGGCTGTATAGGCTATTGAATTCACCCCGGTCAGTATGAGAATTCACATTAAATTACATTAAGGCATCCATGACAAGTGGATTTATTTATTAGATCCAAGGATTTTTGAAAGGCAACTGATCTTTCTGAGAAATGATAGTGAAAGTTGTGTAGATCTTTTAAACTCTGGGAAAAAAATGGATATATCTGCAGAGAAAACCAGCAACTTACTTAACTCCATTTGGCTTTAAGGTAGTTGACTTTATTAGGACATGACTATTTCTATTTGCTCAGAATTTTAATATTAATATTATTTTTATTTATTAATCAAATGTACCCGGCTGCCCATCTCACAAGAAGTTTTAGTCCACATGGGATGGTACCTAAAACAAATGAAGGTGAATATGCATGTTCCAGGATAATGTTTCAGGATCCAATCTGGGTCAGTCACCAAGACCAGAGGTTTTGTCTTCCGAGTTTTCGGATTTGTGTTGGAGCCCATCCTCAGGGAACTTCTCTTTAGCAGAGTATGTTAGCTGCATTAGCTTTTGCTTAATGACTTTCAGTTAAAGAAGGAAACTTAATTCCAGAGCCTGGATAGCTCTGCAGACTAAGCATTGTAATTAAACACCAGATGTCTGCAATTACTGCTTGTTCGAATCTTGCCAGGCTCAAGGTTGACTCAGCCTTCCATCCTTTCTAAGGTAGGTAAATTGAGGACCCAGTTTGTGGGGGCAATAAACTGACTTTGTATAAATATACAAAAGTATGAAGGCGATTGCTTAACACATTGTAAGCTGCCCTGAGCCTTCGGAGAAGGGCGGCATATAAATCAATTTTTTTAAAAAAATTGCTATGGATTAAGGAGGAGCTACTTTCTGCTATGCATGTTCTATTAGGCTTCCATTTCTAACCTATTCTGCTAGAGAGAAGTTCCCAGAGGATAGGTTCCATCACGAGTCCAAAAACTTGGAAGACAAAACTTCATTAATGATGTTCATCATTAAACCATGGGAGTGTTAAATTCCATATCGGGCTAATTTATCACCAAGCCAAATCTTTTTCACACTCTGGGTTACTTACTTCACAAAATGGCTGTCAATCTATAGTAGGAAAAAAACATGACAGCCATATGGGGTATACGTGAACTTTATGAAAGAAGGATGGCATGTACATTTTAAAACTAGATTGCACCCTGCCCTCTGAAGGTTATGGCAGACTGCTGAATTCACTAATCACAGCTCTGCAGATTTTAAACCTATGTATTTTATTCAAGCTGGTAGTTAACTTTTATTTCCTTTTTATTTTAAATGCCTAGCAACACTTCATGGACAGCAGGATACCTTGCTTGGTGATAGCTGCCAAGTCAGACCTACATGAAGTTCGACAGGAATACAGCAGTTCTCCAGCTGACTTCTGCAAAAAACACAAAATGCCTCCACCCCAAGCCTTTACTTGTAACACCGTGGATGCACCAAGTAAAGATATCTTTGTTAAACTGACAACAATGGCCATGTATCCGTATGTATCCAAAACATCCTTCTATTCATACTGTATGGATCATGACAGTGTTGCATGCTATGGTTGCCATAAGAATGGAACTCTGTGCCCCAGTGAAATTGTGTTTAGCAACAGAGGGAGATGTTAGTGATGGATATAAATAAATATAAATGAAGGAAAATGACTCCAAATTGGCAGAGAAGTATAAGTACCTGCTTAATTTTTTTTTAATTCTTATGCACAAGATTTGGCACATAATCTTTTGACAGAATCTTTGAAGACTAGGACGAATTAGATTTAGTTTAAAGAACATGGGGTTCGATTCTCTCCATATATGCATGTATTGCATTGCTCGTTACCATTACTCATCCATTAATGCAGAATTGTGAGTCTGTCCCAAAAAGATTGGCTCCTCATATGCTGAAACAAAATATACATACAGTTTTGTCTAGTCTTTTTTTAAAAAAGGCATCAGCACTAAAATGTTTTATCTTCCTAAATGGATAAGAAATGAATTTTCAGGTATATGTATAAATTAGGATCATTTTGTTCTCATTGGCTTATTTCTCAGCATGCTTTATTATTCAATCTGTGCCCATTTCCTTGTAAGCCTGTTTTACATAAGATCCAGGATCCAAAGGAACAGGGAATTAGTTCTATATGTCCTCTGGGTCTTTGGTTTGAGGAGTAGCTCTCTCCTCAGATGTCGAAGTAGGGGAATGTGCAAGATGTTTCATTTCAGAGTGTTCTGACCTTAGAACAGGCCCATGTTGGAGATAGACCACATCTGGACCATTTGTAGAAGAACTTGTTTTAAGGTTGGAACATTGCATGATGGAACATTTTGCAGATCCTAATGGCAAAGCGCTTCCATATATAACATTGTTTGCTGTTGTTTTGAAAATGTGGCATTATGGTCTGCTATTCTAAGCAAAATAACAAAAACAAAATCCGAAAAATTGTCCATCAGCTGGTTACGTTTTGTAATAGGGATGATGAACGATAGCAGCGTGATTCTAGGGGACAAATCTTATTTGAATTGTAAATTTCCCCTGGAGACAATTAATCAGCATTCTCTTTCATCTCAGGGAGTTATAGCAAGGATTGCTTCCACTTTGAATGATTCTGCTTGCTTTTCTGAACTTCAGGCCCTAACAGACTACAAGGAAAAATAACTCCTCCAAAGTGCATGTGAATTTAGCATTCTTTTAAAATTGTTGAAAGGTACAAATATTCTAATTAAAAGACTTGCTGCCTTGAACTTCAGAACAAGGTAGAATAAGTAAACTATGTGTTACTTCATTAGAGATTTTTAGCAACCAACTTTATAGATACCTTTCAGTGCACTTAGTTACGAAAAGCTGTATAAAATAAGGACGTTTACGTTATAGTCTAGGTGTTTAAAGGTATCTTATAATTTACTAAAAATCAGAGGAGGGAAAGATCCTTTTTTCCCCAAGCTGTCTTTATCTTAAAGCAAACTGACATGTATCAATGCTAAAATGGAAAGCTTTCATTTTCCTTTGAAATATGTACCTCTCCTTTCTTTCTAGTCACACAGAGAAGAACCGCTAGACGATAGTCTCTTGCTTATTTCTCTCTCTCAAAAATACATGGCTGCTGGTAAAATTTTGATCAGTCGGTGTTTCGTGCATTGTAGAGAATTGTCAAGCTCGAGACGTATGATCTGAAAAGGTTGCTATTACTCACTCAGCATCTCACTCTGTTGCCAAGCAAGGCCACTCTGCACTCTCTGCATTTGACAGGACAAATCTTTCCTGCAGGATTCGATTTAGATGTCCTTCAGATGGCAGATTTAGAACGGTGCCATAGCCGATATTAAGTGCATCCTAAGGCTCCACAGTGTATATATTCTCGGTATCTATGGCTCTGCTGGAATATAGGCTTCCTAGTCGTTTCTGCAAAGGCAATGCATGGCAACCTCTATTCCAGGCCTAAAACAAAAAAACAAAATCCACATGGCAAGAGTTTGCTCTTATAGCCAGGAATTGGAAATACGCTGCCTTTGAATATTGGCTTTCTATTTGTAGCACTCATAAATAGCTATTGACCTAAATTCTCCTTTAAAAAAAAAAAGAAAGAAACACGGCCATCTTTCTGTACCCAATTAGACCACAGGGAAGCATCTTGAAGGTGCAAGGATCAGTGCTGCTGGGTGGGAGGCTTTTAGTTGTTCAGTGAAGGTAAAGTTGCTTCTTCTATTCCTTGGAGTGTCCAGTTTTGGAGGGAAGGAGGGGAAAGACATCTAAATTCAAGAAATTCTGCTCTTCTTAATTTCTGTTTGGCAACCTGGGATATTTAAATATTTGGAGAAATCTAAGCAATAGCGTATTTGACCTTCTTCCCTTGATTCTCTTAAGCATGTGTGTGTCAGTTGGGATGCCAGAGGTAAGGGTAGCTGTTGCTTAACGACTTTCCGTTAAATAAGGAAACTGAATTCCAATTTTGCTGGGGATTAAGGAGGAGCTGCTTTCTGCTTGGCATATTCTGTTAGGCTTCCGTTTCTAAGCCCAATGTGGGTGGAAAACGGATTGGTTTTTTTCCTTACGGGGATGCCGGCGTATCAGCACAGTCCCTTAAAATACAGTACGCTCCTCCTGAAAATCTGCCCAGCTTGACTCTACCCTTGCCTCGCTTCCTGACCCCCCCAAATGTTCCCAATTCCTATTTCTCTTGGATTTGGCTCAGATTTCTCATGGTTTCTGCCCAGGGTCTCAACTCCTGTCCTTCTGTGTGTTTTCGCAGCCATGCCCGGTTACGCTGTATGTGCACCTGCAACAGGTGTACATTTTGCATCTGTCAGAACCTCCTCAACTCAGACTTGCTGCAATCTGTAAAGAACAAACTCTTCACCGCAGTTCTTAACAGGTCTTTGATTTTATTTACTAGGTACCAGCTGTGCTTGGAAATTACATGAATGAAACCCATTGCTGAACTTTATAAACCGACAGACCTGCCACACCATATCCATTAAGCAGCCAAATGTCCTGCCAGTTATTGATTTATTTGTTACAGATGCTGTGTGACTTATGGATAGCACAAAAAAAAATTTAAAAAAAGAAAGGAAAAAAAATAACCAAACCTCAGTAATAGTAGCTATTAACACATCAAGGAAAATATCCAAGCACTAATAATTGCCTACCGCAGGAAAGAACTGCTATATCACCCAGCCCTAAAGGCTTTCCAAATTAACCAGGTCCACTTCTCTGACCACCAACAATGTTGGTGCTGGCTTGGGCTTGGTTGGAACATCTTCCAAAGCAGATGGGCACCAACAGAAAAAGTGGATCCTTGCTCTCAAGGACTTCAAGGGGGTCTTCCTTATTAGAAGCTACTGGGTGGACAGAGATGGCTGGGAGAAGACACTCCCTTTGTAAATAATATTTTTTCTGTTCTCTTCAAGGTAGCAAATCTTGAAGTACCTCAGTCTGACTACTTGGCATCAGTTAAGTAGTTGAGTTGAGTTGGCTTGTGAATGCAAAACTCTTTCTAGTCATTCAGAAGTAATTACCAGGAGAGTCTTCATCAACTTATAGTTTTCTTACTGACTCTGAGAAAGGAGTCAAATCTCATTTCTCCATCCTTAAAATCAACTTGTCAGTGAGTCAACACTTATCTCTGAAACCATGGTTTTGCCTTTAACTAGACAATAAGAAAAATTAGTTGATTTTTTGGGGGGAAGATACACACACACGCACAATGGCACAAACATCCTGGATATTAGTTACATTTACTTCCAGCTTTCAGAATATATACATTTGGTCCTTATAAATGGATATGGTGTGATAAGATCTGTGGCATTTTAACAACTAAATCAACCCTTTTTAACAAAATGCTACTTATATATTTTTTTTTCATTTTAAGAATGCACAAATGATTCTCTGCTCAGGATATTCCACTGTATTGGAAAGATAAAGAAATATCTAGTAAAAAATATTCCTTGTCGCAAACAGTACTGCATCTCACTAATACTACATTGCAAATTATTTAAATGTTTTCATACAAACAAAATGGGTCTAACAGACTCTCTATTAAATGCATGGTCGCATTTGAGGCAAATTGGCCCAGGAATGAATGAGTTAAAATCAGATTACTTTTTAGTGATACTGCAGTTTCTTCTATGCCAGCATTATTATTTTATGTCCTTTGATTATGCATTTTGAAATATAAAGGTGGAATACATGAATGCCCGCTCCACTCTTTCAGTGTGTGGAGGAATATAAAAGCATTCAAGTAAGCTTCCACTATGCAGTTTGTTCATTCCACCAGTGGCTGGCAATTTGGGAATTATATTATGGGATTCTATTAGTTTGTTTAAGGGCAAGGGCCAACCATTTAGTCTCCCCTATAAATTAGGCAGACTGATAAGGAGATCACATTGATCCCTATACTGTGCGTGATAAAATGGTAGACATAGCATTATATTGTGATAGAAAGAAGTCCTCAGATCTTGGCCATCCTACCATTCTTTATGGTAGGCTCTCAGAAGATCCACAAGAACAGAAAGTGAGGAAAGATGAACCCAGAGCCAGATAAGTAGAAACTGAACTTTGAAGAAAAGCTGCTGCCCATCAATCTCCTCGTAACTTTCTGCCTGCATCCTGAGAGAGAGGTGGCTATTAGGAAAACATTTATCTTCCATTTTCCCCCCAGCAAAGCAGCTGCATGCACACAGCTGGGAATAGCGTTCAGCACAGCTGTATGGCCCTAGAGAAAGATGCAGCTGCTTTAATTAAGTATGAAGAAGCTGTTTGGTGCTTTTCCACTATTCTGAATCTCCCCCCACCCTTTTTAAGTGAGTCGTAATATACCCCTGAAATAAGAAATATGCAAGAAAATATATAATCATAGGTAAAATGGCTGAAAGGGATTATATCATACTGCTAAAAATCCCTTTCTGCCCATCTTCACTGGAATAGAATTATGGTAAAAAGAAGAGTGTTTTAAAAACTATCTGCCCTTGAAGATGATACCCCACTCATTATTTTGAATGTGACCTAAAATAGTAATTTAATATCTATTTTACAGCATGTGGGTCAGTCAAAAGTTAACCTTATCCAAACATTTATATCTTTTAGTAGCCAACCAGCTACTTCTGGAATGCTTGCAAGCATCATAGAGTAACAATATCTTCCATAGTTGGTCCCCTGCAGCTGGTGTTTGTACGCATGCTCCCCATAATCTGATGTTAGCCCTCAGGAACTCCATCCTCCATTAATCTATTCATTCTCTTTTAAAGCCATCCAAGTTAGTGAGCATTCATCACTATGGGCTATGGGAAGGAATACTTCTTTATGTCTCTCCTAAATATTCCAGTCAGTTTTGCAGATGACCTCTGATCTTGGTGTCCTAAGAGGGAGAAAAAGTACAGTCTACTGTCTTTATGCTATATGTGATTTTATACACCTTGATCACATACTTGGTTGTCATTTTTATAAGCTGAAAGAACTCCAAATATTTTACTCTTTTCTCATAAGGAAGGTGGTGTAGCCTGCTGATCATTTTGGTTTGCTTCTTTTGCATCCCCCCCCCCCCCGCTTATATCTTCTTTAAAATATGGCAAGCGGAAACATTCAGAGTTTACCAGATGTTAACGTGCCTTAGATTTATTTTAGGACTCAGTGTTGATGGTTTTATTTTCATTCCCTTTCTTAATGATCCCTCACATGTACTTTGCATTTTTCATAGCTGAAACATATTAAGTCAGCAACTTCTTTGAAATATCCCTTATAACCTTCAGTTCTTCTTCCTAATATATTAAAGCCCCAGTGTTGTGTTGCCATACGCATTTTCGCTTACTTAAAGTTGCCCTGTGTTTGCCATTTAATTGACCATTCAATCACTTCAGTTTCTTTTTCTGATCCAATTTTGAGAAGCTGCAATAGTACCTGTCCAAATGATTTAAGTGATTTTTTTATGTTAAATAAATTCTCACAAAGTCTTCTGAGATAAATCAGACAGTTTAGCCCTAAGCTCCTCGTCTTTCAATTGAATTTAGGGCCAACAATATTTGGGGGAAGAGAGATCACTTTCGTCTTCTCAGTGTCAAATCAGATTAAGTGAAATATCCAAATATCTATTCCAATCATCTCTAAACCAAATAGAATAGATACAAAGGGCTGATTTAATAGTGTAAGGCACTCAACCAACCAAATAAAAGAAGTCACTGGGAGATCTTACTCTTGACCATCCTTTCAGATGCCTTTTTTGGGGGAGCATTGCCTTCCAAAAACATGAAATCCAGTAAATTGGTACAACCTGATTCTTAGCTTTGGGTCCCCTTGTAGTGGTAGAAATTATCTTTATTTAAAATGTCTTGCAGAAGTCTGCAGCTATAGGTGAAATAATATCATGGTTAGCCATCAGCCTATTCTGTTGGGTCACAGAAGCATTTCCTTCCTCTGCTATCTCTAAAATATTTGCTGCCTGGTCCTTTTAAAAGCAAATGAAAGTTCGTGCTAACTTATGAATTTCTGATTTAGAAGGAAGACACACCTGGTCATATGATCTGTAATATTCCATCAAAGGAAGGATGAGATCTATTCCATTTTTCTCCCCATCCATTGGCATTATCCTGTAATATGATTGATCTCTCTCTTTCTTTCTTTCCCCTGAACCCTGAGTTCTCAGAATTTTTAAAAATAATTTTACGATTATTTTGATTTTAAAAATAATATTTCATCAGAAATGTTGCTGAATGCTGCATCTCATTTAATTTGAAGATGGTTGTTAGCAGAGAGCTTTGTAAGTTCTCTTGTATGGTGACTGAGAAAGAAATTATTTCTTCTCTTCCCTGAGACATTTACCCAACCAAGCTTAGAGGAGTGCCTTTTTTCCAGGTTCACTACCAGCAATTAAGAAAAACAAAACTGTTAGCCATCTCAGTAGGGTATATTCAATCTTGATCCATTAGAACAACTTTATACTGCTTGAAAGATGCAGCCCCTATTTTTTCCACATGTGATATCCTACTTTTGCACACAACTGAATGGATTATGGATGGATGGAGGAGAAGGTCACACAGTCAAAAATACAGTATGTTATCAATCTCTTAGGAACTGAACTAGCCAAAACCTGAATTTCTTTTGACACATTACCTTCCAGATTGCCCACATTTCAGTGGGTAGCACGATTCTTATTAGGCATTTTTTGCACAGCTGTGGTGGAGGCTGGAGGGTTGTGTTAATTTCACTAACACAATGTAGTTATATACATCTCTTCTCAGAAGTCCCTATAAGAATAGGAAAGCCCAGTTTTACTTTGAATGTCATAGAATTGAAGCTTAAATGAGTGAGAATCATTTATATTTCAAAAATGCATTCCACTAGTTGTAGCCTTATTTTAAAAAGGGATTTATAGACCTTTAGTCTAGAAATGTAATCCAATGTTACACTCATTAGAAACAGAAAATGATAAGAGAGTATTAGTAAATTTCTTGTCATTGTGAGAAAATTAAAGATAAAAAATAGAACTTTTAACAAGGGCTTTAGCTCCACAGCTCTTCCAGTTGAGGCAGGGAGATCTATCATTATAAAGTTAGGATTTCATTTATTGTGAAAGTGACTCCATTGAGAGATACAAATTGTTGATTTGAACTGCCCAGGATTTCTTCCTCTACAGGTTTCAAAAGAAGTGGGGTTGTATGTAAAGCAATATATACCGCATATAGTTTAGGAAAAGAAAACATTTGACCATGCTAGATTATTTTGATTTAATTTGTTTTTTCCTCTAGGTCTTCGTTTTCATTTCTCTGGCTGGCACTTACACTCCTCTTGCTGCATTCCTGTGCATCTTTTTAAAAATATTACATTTCTAAGTATATTTTCTAATTCATTGTGTGCTTTCAAACCATTGTCTTGGCGTTTGCTTTTTTCTATTTGCATGTGCCACAAATGGTAAAGACTGATTTACTATTTCTGCCTCAGCCTCATCATCTTAAAAAACAAAAAGAAAGGAAGAAAGGTTGTACCTATCATAGAGTTTTCAAAAAATTAACGAGAATATCCCAAAGGTGGAGCCTTGGTGGGGCAGCAGACTAAAGTGCTGTTTAAGTAGCACTAAGCTGCCAGCTGCCTGCAATTACTGTGAGTTCAAATCTCACCAGGCTCAAGGTTGACTCAGCCTTCCATCCTTCCGAGGTAGGTAAAATGAGGACCCGAATTGTGGGGGCAATAAGCTGACTTTGTATAAAAAAGAACACCGCTTGGGGGGGCCAAAAGCCCTACTAAGTAGGTATATACAAAAGTATGAAGGCTATTGCTTAACGCATTGTAAGCCACCCTGAGTCTCCGGAGAAGGGCGGCATATAAATTGAACCAACCAACCAATCAATCAATCAATAAAGGTGCTTTTTGAAAGGGTAACTGGACTTTCTTTGTTTTTCCTTGAAGATGTTTCGCTTCTCATCCAAAAAGCTTCTTCAGTTCTTGGATGAGAAGAGAAATGTCTTCCAGGAAAAACCAAGGAAGTCCAGTTGCCTTTTGAAAAAGCACCTTTGGGACAACCATAACCTGGATGACTGAGAATCCCCCATTAGACATTTAATGCATATACTTTAATGTTGAAGTCCCTAAATATTTGAGCCAGCTGGAGTCAAGAGTTTGAGAACATGTCATGGGCATGCTCACAAAGTCATTATTTGTTATCTTGGCTTTTGGGGGGGGTGGGAGTCAAGGGGCATATATAATAATTTCCTATTTTTCCACATCCCAAAGTGATGAGTGAGGGTAGATTTAAAGCTGGGTCTTACTAATGACAGCCCAATACTATTGCACCAACATTAAGTCTCCTAACTGCCCTAGAGGGCATAATGAGGTCCACAGCACACATTATTTTTTTCTAGGCGGTCTGACCCTCTTCCAAAAAAAATAAATAAATGGTGGATGCAGCTATCCACCATTTTTAACTTCTATGAAGAATTTTGGTGCCTGTATGAAACCCAGCGTTTCTCTCTTGGAAATAAAAATGGCGGCTGAAATAAAAATGGCGGCTGCTTGTTGAAGTATGCTTGCTTCCATTTAATTTTTAAAAATTAAAATAATATTTAAAATCTAAGATATAGTCATGGGAAAAGAGTCTGAGAGGTCTTTGGGTAAACATCACCCTGCAAGGTTAGGAACCCAGACCTTAGTGAGTTATGTTGTTGGATTAGTTCAAAAAAGGGAATCTCCATTGGAAAGTATCCTGAGCATCTGAAATTGTCTTATTCAAAATACATTTTTTGTAAACAAAATACAAGTTTTGGTGAGAGGATTTAATTTGAGTTCATGGAAATGAATCCGATAAATAATTGAAAGAGACTTACTATAAATAATTGAGAGGGAGAAACAACTAATTACACAATATTGGGATTACAGACACGCAGATACACACACAGAGACACTATGCTGGAAAAGAGCTTTATCCGTACTGGATTTTTCTCTACACAGGATTTTTCCCATTTGTCCTGTGTAGTTTTGTAGAGAATTCTTCCAACATCAGGGGCATTCCAGTCCTTTGGCTTCTTGATCCACAAGTGCCTTGTCATTGTTGTGTGCCACCATATCTTTCCCACCATGTTCCTGATGTTTCTTTGATGTCCCCTTAATAGGATTAGCCTTTATGTGCTACTTACTCTGCTGGGCTCCAGATTAGGTGTATCTTTCTGTTTGTAGGGGAAGCCAAAAGCAAATGAGTGGGAGGCAATAAAACTATTCTACCTGTATTTGAAATAGCATATGTAAGCCAACATGTACCCAGTCATCATAGGGGGTGGGGTTTGACCAAAAAGGATCTACCAGTATGTATAAATTCCTGTTAATTCAATAGTAAAGTTTGCAAATGCAGAGACATTTTTTTTAAAAAAAAGCATTGCCTAAATACAGTTTCAGCACTGATTAGCCAGTATTTAAAACACATTACTTTATGGTTGGTACTATCAGATAAGATGCCAACATATTTTCATTTTAAGTGAATGAAAGATAAAATGTAGGACTATCATTCCACTGCAGCTTATTATACTGGGAGGTTGGTGACACTGATTTTGACATTTGATGGCAGATCTTTTAATATTTAGAATTCTCCAGTGCAGGGATTCAGGAGTCCAGTTTCAACTTTTGCTAATTTCAAATTTGTGACAATGGAATAAGAATTCAACACTATACCAAACAAACAGTTGTCTGGCTCCTATGTGATCTTTTTTTTCCCCTCTAGGAGCAAATTTAATAGTTCTTCTCTGTTAATTTTTTGAACCAATATGGAATTGGGTTATATCTTGACAATTTCTGCTTTTGAGCCCAGTGACTATAATGTTAAAATAATAGATAGCTAAAAATTAATGTGATGAAAAGAGAGGCAGCAAATACCGTTTTTGCTTGTGGAGCCAATTCAAATAAGGTTTTCTTCTTGATTATGTGTGTGTGTTTTATATTTTAGCACACACACACACTCTATCGTTTTCTCTAGACGAATTGCATTCCCAGCAATCTCTTCACACATTAATTTTGAAAAATGGTTCTGAAATAAAGAACTTTATTTAAGAAAGAGTATTTATTGGCCCATAGTGAATTTTAATTTATTTTCTGTACTTCATATATAAATATATGAAGATGACTATCCAAAGTGTGAAGAGATCCACAGAATTTGGGCATCATGCTAAGCTCTGGCTGAGGCAAATATAAAAGGACTGGTCTTTCCTGGGGTTCCCTTTCTTCTGCATGTTAGAGAAGAAGCGCTTAGAAATGCCAGCTTTTGCTTTGGTTGATCATCCAGGCTGACAAACAGAGTTTAATTGCAAGCAAATATTTAAGTTGTGGCTTGCTTTTTTTTTTTTTTTTTTTAAATGGGCTTGTTCAAAATGGGTCATTGTTTATTTTAACCACAGTTTTGGAGTTCTGACGGTTTGGTAAATTACAGTTAAATTATGAGTGGAGGGCAACCTTTCAACATTTTAACCTCTTGCAGGAAGAGAAAAAAAATGAGAACAACAGGATCTGGAAGTGGGGTAGCTTTTTGGTGTCTCTAAATCACAAGTATGAGAATATCTTTTTGAGCTTGAAATGATTACTTCCCAGCTAATAGCAACCCTGAACATAATTAATTTATAGGGCACACATAGTCATTTTTTACTTTAGTCTGTGAACTTGACTATAAAAAGTAGTTAGGATTCTCCTCCTACTCCCAGCATGGGATATTGGAGAGAAATACCTCTGCTTCTTTTAGTAATGTGAGGCGAGAACTTTGTTAACCCCTAGCCAGATCCCAGATTGTTTTTGTGAGGAATTGCCTTGTTTTGGATCCAGGAATGGTCAAACACTCCAATCAGAATACCCCTTTCCCATAGGTTTTTGCATTAATCAGCTGTTGTGCAGGAATTTGCTACTAATATAACATTGTACTTGCCACTATCCAGCGTTGCGATACACCTGTTCTTCAAAATTGCATGTCTACAAAAATGTAATTCAAAAACAAAGCAAAGTAGGAGAAGAAGAATTCTGGAAAGAAGGGGGTTTCTCTCACTTGGGATAGAAACAGGAGAAACTTTGATGAACGATTTACATTTCCTTGGGACTTGTCACTAATTTCCATGCTACTTTATTAACCTAAATCTTACGGCCAAGACTTTCTGATTAAAAATGGATATTGAAACTGATTGTAAGCCATGTTGATATGTAGCTTCCTGTTCTGAGCCATGCTGTGAACTTGCCATCTGTGTGCATGTGTGTAAAAAGGTTGAGAGCCCACATAGATGAGTTGGGTGCCTTGCTGTTGTCAGATGAGGAGAGCAGTATTGTTCACCAAGTACATGCCGTCAGCTCAATAGAGGATTCCATCTTCATGGAGTCATCCCTTGATCCACAGTTATTGGAAGACAGGTAACTCTTTATAGAGAAGAAATCCAGTAAATGTCTTGCTGTGAGAGATTGGAAAGAACTAACCTATCAGCATCTATTGCCTGATGATCTGTTTCAGATCACAACCCTTAAGAACCAAACTTTGAAATTAACTGCAGATAGTTTTGTACCTGCCGGCTTCGCTGATTACTAGCAATAAACAAGGCCGTTGAATATGCAAAATGCTAAATGTGTTGTTGCCTGGATGTCTGAAAAGGAACCCATTTTGGTCTGATAAACTGGACTATGCCATTTGTTCCAGATTTTCTCCCATGATGGTTTTGTCCCAGTCTTGTTTGAAGCCCAAAAGACTTCATGCTGCCCCCTGAATACCCAGTTCAGATGATAGGAAAAGAATTAGAGGCAAATAATCTGCAAAGATTAGCAAATGAAACCTTGGTATGAAGGAATTGCTTTACCCCAGCCGCTGTCTACAACATGAACTTTTCTCTATGATGAAGTCCTTGTGGACAACAATCTTGGAGTGGAGCAGAAGGTGCTGGCTTGCTCACTGCTTGGCAAAGAGAGGCCAGATGGTGCTACTATCCCAGTTAGGCCTGCACAAAGCAGTCTGACCTTCCTGAACCATAAAGGCTGGGGGACTGCTTGGTGAATAAAACTGGATTAGACCAATGTGCTGGAGTGAAAAGAAACAATAATTCTGGTTCTTCCTATATGTGCTGCCATTTTGTGAATGGCTGATTCAGTAATTTTCAGCCCTCTTAAGTGGATGGTAGATATTTTCAAAATCTTTGGTAATAATATATTACAGTAGTTCTTTAAATTATACTTTGGAATCTGCTCTTATGAAGGTAATGGTGTATACTTTTGTAAGTTTCCCATTATTTCTGATTTAGTTTTAAAAATGCCTAGGGCAGGGAATTCTTTCTCGTGTTCTATTCTGTAATGCAGTCCTATATCAATTCTGTAATACTCAATTGAGAATCACTGTGCCTTGAACTAAGGTCATTGCAAAAACTCCTTGCTGATAGCTTTTTATCTGTTGCATTATGGTCGGCTGTGTTTTTCATGAAAGCTAACTGAGCATGCTCACAAACTGGCATGCTGGCAGGCTTGGATCATTGGTTTTTGGTTAATTTTTGCTACTCTGATCTTAAATTTATAGTTTTCTTTCATCCTCCATACTGTTTTGTTGCATTTTGGTTTCACCTGTTTAATATCTGTGTTTTATTAACTATTTGGTGTGCCTAACAGTTTTATTGTGTGCTGGTGTTCAAGATTACTTTCTGTGCTTAGGCCCTCTGCCTTTGGTTAGAAACACCACAGCAAAGAAGCTAGTACATACACTTGGGTAGTTAATCTGAAGGGACAACTTTGCTGAAAATGCTGACTAGTAAGCAACACAGCGTATATTAGCATTTCCTTTTTAAATCATCTATATTTAGATGATTCTAGAATATCGGCCCCCAACCTTTTGGCACCAGAGACTGGTTCTGTGGAGAAAGGTTTTTCCACAGACCAGAGAGGGTGCTGTTTTGCATGCTACCTGCATCCCATGGATGGGGCTTCACTTGTTTGCATGGCCCGGTTGCTGGCAGCCACGGACTGGTGCTGGTCCACAGACCAAGGGTTCTAGAATAATCATTCCTTGATTAGATTGTTAGTCTTTTTACAACTACAAGTTAAGCTATGCACTGCCCAATTCCCATTCAGAACAGCATAAAAGCAATTGGCTTAATTTAGGATAAGCCTAAATGTGATCTATTTACTTTACCTTGCTGTGAACAGCTAATGGAATTATAGATCGGTCAAATTGACCTGTTAGCTGAATTGAAATATAACCCTTCTTTTCTGCATAGACAGAGCAGAACATTCACTTCCCTACATTGCATCAAAAACATTTCGTTCACAAATGCCTTAAAAGAGGACATACTAGATCTCTGAAAGCGAGCTTACACATTTTGATGCTTGTATAGATCTCAATATTTGTTTATTTTTTTAAAAAAAATATTCTTTGTATTTCAGGCACGTGACCCAGGCAGACCTGAAGAGCTCTACCTTTTGGCTTCGAGCAAGTTTTGGTGCTACAGTCTTTGCTGTTTTGGGCTTCGCCATGTACAGAGCATTATTGAAACAGCGGTGATCTGGAGGAAAGCATGGTTTTTGGGGGGAGGGGCTTATTCAAAGTGAGGGGGGAATCTTTTATGTACATTCTAAAATCTGCTAGAAATATTTATATATGCAAAGTACTTTATTATTTGTAATTCATGGATAAGATTATTTTAAATAATAGTTCTAAACTTGCAGTATTGCATAGGGTGTGGAAAAGAGGATTTGCATTACAGTGGCTACTCTTGGCTACACTTGTAAAAGCCAAAAGGGAATTATTGTAAAATAATTTGTATATATATACATATATATATATATATTCAGTAAGGGAGGCTTAATGTCCCCAGAGGTTATTAGAAATTTCATTCGTAAATGTTTCTAATAGAGTGAAAGAATTGCAAGTAGGATTTCTTTTCGGCAGTATAAGTTCAGAATCAGCGTTCATGTGTTTATTTATTTCACTGGTATCAAAAGTTCTTGCTGGATATACCAGGTTTGAAGACTGACTTTTTAAAAAAAAATCCCTTTAATAACTCAACTTTTCCTGTAGCCACTGGTCATATGTTACAGGGGTGTTCTTCTGTGGCAGATTTGATTGGCCCTGAGCTGATTATTCCTTGTGCAGCTAATTGTGCCTCAGTTCAAGGAAAGAGAGAGAAAGACGGTATTCCCTTGGTTAAATGAAAATGAAGTATCATCAATGAAACGCATCATCATCTGACACCATGTGCCATTCTGCGCATCTCTTATCTTCCACTTGACGTTTTATAGCCTTTTCCAGTCCCATGGGCAATGTATTATAATTGTTTATAATTCACCAGAAGTCTGTGTTTCATTCCCTTAAGTTTGGAAAGTCATTATCTGACAAGCTCTGTGCGGGGGTGGAACTGAAGTAGAAACACCCCATACTTTACCCTTCTTGGTCATAAATGAATTGCATGGTTTGTACTGCATCTTGTATTTGGCTGGAGTGACCTGTAGGTGGCATTTTTAAATCTACCAAGAAGGTTTACTAAATGGAAGTTCCTCCTGTCCAACCGATTTTCCCCATCAATGGCCTTTTCTGGTATTTCAATAAATAACTGTACCGTGCTATGTTTCCAATGCTTGTTCTTGTAATATTGATCTGTATTTGTCCTTGATTCCCAGCCTAGAACTGTTTTGCCTCTTGATTTAGATTTCTGCTCAGTTATTAATGTCAATAGGAGAGCCTTAGCTAGCCACTTTCCATACTTCAATGGATGTCAGCTTAAAAGGGGAAGTTTTTTTTTTTAAATCACAAAAGGGAGGAGGAGGAGAGATACTTTGACAAGGTAGGATAGACAATAAAGTTTACTTACAGAATTCCTACTGAAGAAATTACACAAACTAAAGATGAAGTTTTGGTCCCACTGTATCAATTGGAAAATAGAGTTATAAGAGCAGAGTGAGCGATTAGCACTGTATGACATTTGGAACATAAGAAGAACCCTACTGAATCAGATCATCAGCATTCTGGGCCCTACAATGACCTTCCATGACATAAATACAAAGAAGGACCTGCCGAAATGAAGAAGAGTGAGGAAAACTCTACTGGCTATGTCCTGTAGGCAAGAATACAAAGATGCAGGGGGAAAAGGGCATAAAACAAGTTAAATCTATAAAGTTCTGTTCTCACTCTGTGTGTTTCTGTGTTAACAAGTGCTTTCTTCCAACATCTAGCCAACTATTGTCTACTTCACAGATGATAGCAGGTATCATTGTTGTCTTTGTAGTAGCAGAGTCTGATCCACATTTTGCCACCTGTGTTTTTTAACGTGAGATACTGAAGACAGTGTTTAGTATTGGGTGGCATTTATTTATTGATGAACTGAACATCTCAAGCTCAAATAAAATTTGAGACGAGGGTCATTCAATTCCCTAGTAAACCTGCTACATGTATTATGTTCTTTGAGGATTTTACTGATTTTTTTTTCACAAAATGCTTCTATATTCGCCTCAGTTGCTATGTTACAAAGGGCAAAATCCAATATTGCGCAACTAGGCTTCTACTTGCATAATTTAATGTTGTCTTTCTCTTTTCCTTCCTCCATTTCACTTGGCTCTGTAATGTCTCCCACCCTTCAATATCTAAGCTTCAGAAAATCAGAAGCTGTTTCGTTAATGGAAAACTGGCATTAGAACCATCTCTCTTGGTCCCTTTTCTTCCTTTACTTAGAGGCCAATTGCCTCTTGCATTACATCACTGTTTCCATGGAAATATTCTGTAATATGTATTGTCCATGAAACAGACAAGAGAAGAATATTGGACATTGCCCCAAATAATGAGACAATTCAAAAGTGGAGGCTTGGTTTAGGAAACCTTGCTAAATATCTTTTTTGGAAACCTGGGAGAAGGACAGTGGTCTATAGAGAGATGTGAACTCTTTTCCAATCACATTTTCTATTTCTTCTTTTAAAAAACCAGCTATCATCCTGCCTCTCTGCTTAACACATTTCTACTATCCCGTATGCTACCTGATTTCACTCTCAGCAAGAAATAAGAAAAGATGTAGATATTGCCATGGTAATGTATGAAAATAGCTTTTTCCAAACGACGGATTGCTAAATCTGGCACTGGCAGATGGGTATGTAGTAGCTGATCAGTACTTAAGAAGGGAAGTATGAAGACATTGGTTGAAATGTATTAAAGATATTTCTGTTTTCTCCTATGAGATAACATTGATATTCAAAGATCTGATTTGCTGGAGCTCTGCAGAATCTTCCTTGATTGATTTGACATACAAAATCCAGAAAATTAAAGGAGCAAAATGGAAAATGGATGGACCAGAATTTGAACTACACAAAAAGACAGATCTTAAATAATATCTCATGTCTTGTCCCATCAACTTTTTGTATCTCCAGTCCCATCAATTTCTCTCAAAGAGTTTGACTCCCACTATGAGGGACAAAGTCATTTTTCCTAAAGAACCATGTTTAATGTTTACAGATATCCTGTTGTTATATGTATCATTTACTGTAACCTTAAGGACTTAAGATTTTAATATCTTGTCTTCTTTCCCAACTAGATTGCTATATCCCATTGGGTAATTACCTGTAGCTCTCAATACAAGTTGTTTGTTCGCACATTCCAACAAAAAGTTATCTGGATAAAGTTGGGGAAAGTGTCCCATGATTCATGTCCTGTTACTGTACTTGCTGAGAAAGTAGATGGGGATATGTCTTCCCCAGGTGCCCAAATCTTATTGGCTATTATATTGTTGTGGGCTAGACTCCAATTAGCGTTTTGAGCCCTTATTTCTGCTTCGAATTGGGTTAGATTGTTGTGCTGTTGCCTTCATGAAGCTTCTCTTAATAGCAATTGAGTAACTTTAGTTGTGGTGATGGTGGGAAAAAGTGACCTAACTTGCACTGGTTACACACCTTATGGGCCCAAGAGATGTGCTTTGGATGTATTAGGTGGACCTCAACCATTCTAGAACATAATCTCTCTTTATAAGCGTGGCCTTTAATCGTTATCAAGAATTTTTTTTTCTGTCATTTTGTCTGCCAAATTCAGAGAGCTGCCATACTCCCTTTCATTGAGGGAACAACTGTTATGTTTGTGGACAGGAATTATGAGACATTCTGCTTGGGATTGATGTTACACAGCCAGGATTAGAAACAGCTATGTCATAGCTTTATGTCTATATAAATAACTATATTCTGAGGAGTTGCTGCATAATTGACACATCTTATCCATCATCTCTTCCCCAGAATATCAAGATTCTGGCTCTTTGCCCAGACACTGCATAGAGTGATAGCCTGTGGATACTTGTTGAGACATCCTAGAAGAACAACTGAAACCCTGGTTGTTTTGTTTTTGTTTTATGGATTTTTATGGTTTTCTAGTTTCAAGTTGTGAACCACCCAGAGCTGTTCTGTTTTAAAAATAAAGAAACGGGTAATCATTGAGTGACTCCAGATGCTTTGGACTAGGACTCTTACATACATTTCTGGCTGTGCTAGCTGGGAATACTGGGGACAGAAATCCCAGCCAACCAGCTCTCTCTTACCCCAACTCTGCGATTAGCTAAATATTTATGGTTACTGTGAGAGAAACAGATGGAGAAAATGTTTTTGTGTGTTCTGTCACATATAACCAGTCCTTCTTTGGCAGGCAAGAGGAGAGGATACATATCCCCTGGCTTCTAGTCAAAGTTGAGAATATTCAAGCCCATAGCTGACTAGAAGAATGGCACTTCTTTGATCGCCACTGACAGGCACCCACGACAGCCAGCGTGAAAAAGGAAGGTTGCCAGCAGTTTTAAGAAAAGAAAAGAAAAGAAATGTAGTAGCGACCAGCTGCCAGCTGAGGGCAGCCTGGTTTCAAAAGCCTCACTGTTGCTTTCAGTTTCTGCCTACTTGTTTCTCCTTTCATGATGCTAATTTAAGAGCCACTCTTGTATCAAGGGCATAAAGGTGGACATAGTAGAAGATGGTGATTTGCTTGTTTCTGAACAGTCTTTGATTGCACAAAGCAGCATTGAACCTCTAATTTGTTCCCCATCCTGGTCCAAAGTTCATCTCCTTGGAACACACTGGCCCGATTGCATCACAGCTTGAACTTAAATGTCACTCATGAGCCATTCCTGCATTCTTCCGTCTTGCTTCTTTCTGTTAGGTCTATTCAGAGCACACACAGAGTGCCCTGCTGATTTTTTTTTTTAGATGATTTTTGCAAGAGTGTCAAGTTACCTGTATGCACAATTCAGTGCAAGTGTATGATTGACTATTTATATATTTATGTGACTCTATTTACAGATTGTATTTGAATATATCCAATCATGTAAAGGCTGAAATCTCCATTACGGTGTGTCCTAAATTGGGACTCTACCAATTCTGCTTTTTTCCCCCCTGATTGTTACTTGCTGGAATTTTCTCAGCTCTTAACAAATGTTCAGTTCTAATGGAATAGAAAAACCTGCAACAGGCACCAAGGTCCTAATGTTCGGATCGACAGCTTATTCTGCTACATTTAAATTGCTGCAGAAGGGAGGGAGGGTCTTTGACTAAAGCAATCCGTTGTGACATCCTCATTCACATCCTACCAATCCGTGGGCAGAACAGTATTAAAGTATTAATCTCATGCTGCATTAGATCGTTGGTTGCTGTTTCTTTTTTCTTTTTAGTTGTGCTGCATCAGTTTTTCCCCCTCCATTTTTGCAGCTGCTTTTGCAATTAATGAGGTTATGGAGGAGGAGAGAGGGTTGATAATGGGAAATAAGTTTTGAAATGTAATAGAAACAGTGAGTGAGCAAGGGAAAACAGTTCTTAATAACAAGTTGCCCTTCACAAGGAGAAAAGGCGACTGACAAACTAATCATTCCACGGGTTCATTAGGAACAAAAGGAAAGAAAGTCAATCAAGATCTGCGTCCCATGCAATACTAGGCTGGGTCTGCTAAAATAGCCTAAAATCAAACAGGTTTTTTTGGGGGGTTTTTTTTTGCTTTTCACCATGATGTGACACAAATAATAAAAGGGAGAAAAAGTGGAAATAACCAGATTTTTTAGTATGGATCATTCTGAAGATGAAACAGAAGATTGAGGATTTTGCCAGCTCACTTAACTTAGAGCAGGGATCCCCAAAACTTTGGGGCCAATGGACATATTTGGAGCATTGAGAGTTGGCCTGTCCCAAAACAGCTGCAATTTCTGTCAATTTCCTGGAACGAATGAGTGAGGCTAAAGGAGGATCATCTGATTCAAGGCCCTTTACTATTAGGAGCACTGAATTCCAGATGACTTTTCAGGAATCTTTTTTCTTTTTTTGACAGCGCACTTGATCCAGAAAGTAAAAAAGAAATTGTAAAGATTTGAAACACCCCCCACCCCAAACCAAATTGCATATTTCCCATCACAGAAAGCAATAAAAAGGTCCTTCCACAAGACTGGAGGGCTCAGAAAATACATGCCAAATTTTATGACCTTTTTTTGTCAGGGTTGCTAAGTGAATTGATGCAGGTAAGTGCATCGGGTGGGCGTTAAGCAAATCTGGCTTGCTCCATGAACTGCTTGCCAGAAACTGGTTGGGAAGGTCGTAAATTGTGATCACATGACTCCAGGATGCTGCAACTATTATAAATATATGCTAGTGTCAAGCGCCCGAGTTTTGATTTTGTGACTGGGGATGCTGCAACATTAGGTGCAAGATACTTAAAGTAACCGATAAGTGTTCAGTGCGGTTGTAACTTCAAATGGTTGCTAAATAAATCATTATTTAAGGACTATCTGCATATTCAATCAATAACTGAAACTTGCTACAGATTCAATAAATGAATAGTCCAAACGTGCTTCAGGTTTGATCAATATGTACATAAATAGCTAGCTGGCTAGCATCATCTCAGACTGATGTTCCTGCTTTATTAGTATCTTTCTACAATTCCATTATTTGCCTCACATGGGCTTAGTTCATCCTAGTTTCTAGGGTCCCCAATGATACAGGTCTTTATTGTTTTATTAAGAGACCATAATGTGTTCCTTCACCCCAGAGTAATTTGGTGTAGCCTATGACTTTTTTTTTCTTTTTTTGCACTGGGCTGCCTTCAACCAAGCAAGTCAGCAGGCCATCTTAAATCTATTGCAGACTATCCTTTTTGTCATATTTTTTCCTCTTTTCCTAATGTCCAACCTGCAGGTGGATCACAACTCAAAGCCAAGATCAGGTGGAGCCAATCAAATAGCACATTTTGGAACAGAAGCAATTCTAATGTGCCAAATGAACTAGGAGGGTGAGAATTGTCTACATAAGAACAAACATTAAAAAATGGTTTCAATATTAGCAGAAATATGTATTTTTTTCTGGAGAATCTGCTTTCAGGACTTCACAGAATAAGTTTACCCCTCTGTTTTGAACAGCAGTTGGATTTGCAAAGATTAGCAAATGAAACTTTGGTATGAAGGAATTGCTTTTCCCCAGCCACTGTCTACAACATGAACTTTTCTCTACAATGAAGAAATCCTTGAGGACAACAATCTTGGAGTGGAGCAAAAGGTGCTGGCTTGCTCACTGCTTGGCAAAGAGAGGCCAGATGGTGTTACTGTCCCAGTTAGGCCTACACAAAGCAGTCTGACCTCCCTGAACCATAAAGGCTGGGGGACTGCTTGGTGAATAAAACTGGATTAGACCGATGTGCTGGAGTGAAAAGGAACAATCATCAATAGTGAAGCCATCTCTCTTAGGTTTTCAAATCTATTTCAAGGATGAAGGGAAGGAAGAAAAAAATGAGAAAATAAGAAAGCTCTTATGAAAACTATTGGCAACAATTCAGGTGGAAGCTGGAGCTGAGACAAAGAATAGTTTTTTTTTTTTTTTTTTTTTTTTTTTTTTGGTGCTCTGCATCTTGGTGAGTCGAGCGTGGTCCTTCAGCTTTTGAGATGCTCTCCTGTGCTATAAGCCATCATGACAAACATTTGCCCAGGCTGTTTTTATTAGGGAAACATCCTTTACCCTGAGCTCTTGTTCTGTTGCCACTTCAATGCAAATACAATAGATTAGTTTTGTTTGGGGGGGGGGGGTTGCCTGAATTTTTGGCATTCCAGAATAAATAAAATTGAGGGAATTCCCATGTACAGCCAACTTCTTGGTTAGCATTTGCTGACGCTGGATGTTCCCTAATATTGAAAAAGTTAAAAAAAAAATTAGGAGAGATGGCAGGGCTGTGTAATCAAGTACTCCCAGCTGAAGATCTCTTCCCAAGTCAGAACTCTTTTCACATCACTCTTAATTATTTCCCATTGCTTGCCAGAGAAAAAACACAGAAAGAGAAATGAACATGGTTTCTTGCTCTCCTGGTTTGGCTGCCCACGTTCTCTCATGAACATCCATTACTTCTGCTGACCTCTGTGGCCATCCGGTTAATCATTCTTGTCTCCAAGCCCTTCTGCAATACTTGACCCTGGCTAGCTCATTGTTCTGCTTGTCATTCCGTTGTGCAGGCAAAAGAATTCCAAATCAGTTGCTCCTTTGGTTATAGGATTCGCCTTGGAGGCGCCTCTCTCTCTCTCTCTCTCTCTGTGACTTCCAGCTACCTCATAAACAGCAAGACACAGTGGCTAATTTCTCCATTACGTGAGGGCTGTTTACATTTATTTAACGCTGCAAACAGTTCTCAAATGGAAATGTGGGGAGAAGATGCCTTGGTGACATTTATGTTTTCTACTGGAGGACCCTTGATTTCGGGATAGGGGGTGTTCCTCCAAATTCCCTTTCAGAATTCAACATAACCCAAGCCTTGAAGAAACAGCTGGTGTAGAGTTAAAAACAACAGGCTACCAACCCAGGAGAAGCAGATTTATGCCTTAGGCATAAGCTGGGTAGCTGATCACTCTCTTTCAGTCTTAAGAAGGTCCTGACAAGCCACTTCTGGAAAGTGCCTTTGAGAAAACTATTTGAATTTCACCCTGTGGTCACCAGGAGTCAGGATTCCCTGAAGGACGCTAATGAAGGCAACCCAGAGGTGAAATGTAAAATGTACTACTGGTTCTGTGGGTGTGGCTTGGTGGGAGGGAGTTATGTGATGGTGGGCATGGCCAACTTTTTTTTTTTTAACTTTTGAAAGCATTTTTTCTAATGCTTTGAAAAGCCTCTGGCGATCAGGCAACTCAACTGGGATCATCAAAGACTTTTCAAAGCATTTTTTTTACCATCTCTTTGGCCAAGCGGTTGCAGAAAAAAATGCTTTGAAAAGCCTCTGAGGATCCTAGCTGAGCCGTGCGATCATCAGAGGCTTTTTTTTTTAACTTTTAAAAGCATTTTTTCATCAGAAGAGGTTGTAGAAAAAATGCTTTTAAAAGTAAAAATAAAACAAAGCCTCTGATAATCATGCGACTCAGCTGAGCATGGTGGGGGAGGGGCACAGAGATTTTTGCTACTGGTTCTCCGAACCACCACCCACCATCGCTACTGGATCAAGTGATCCAGTCCGAACCGGGAGCATTTCACCCCTAGGGCAACCCTATGATATCCAAATTTTCTCATATGTAATAAGTATCTGTCAGTATTGTGCCTTCACACAGAAATAAATACCTCAGATCCAGAACTACCGTAAATCCCAACAAATCCCCTTAGAACATCCCTTTGCTGCAGGTGTCTTCATGCAGTAATTAGCTTAGACTTTGTTGATTTGAATGTAATCAGAGTAGATGTTTGAAGTTGTCATATGTACACAGATTGGGAAATGGTGCTGTTCTTCACAAACACTACATAAGTTTACCATAACAGATATGTTGGTGGGCCTGACAATTCTGAGGATCCCCAGCCATGTTGTAATCCTAATACACCTGGAGGATATCTGGTTGGAAAAGTTGTGTTCCATTATGTGAAGCCTTCCCTCTCTGCCACATAGCTGATGAGGCAACAGCGGGTTTTTATGAGAGCTTCATGAACTATCCACATGAAAATTGATGACTGTCCAGGTTAATAAATCTCTTATGTCCATGACGCAGCCGGAAATGCCAAGGTGGTGAGATAAATCCTGGCCTCAGAAAGGCAAATAATGACTAAAGAGGCCAATGGGGAGAGAGGAACCAGCATGGCCTCCAAACCCACGTTATGCCAATGGGAATTGTTCTGTGCTAATGGGAGGTGCCCTCATTGGTTTCCCTCAGCAAGGGCTCTCAAAGTTAGGCATCCCTCTGAACTGGCACAGGAAGAGTCATCCATTCCAAGGGATGGATAAAATGTTTGCATCATGAAGCAGATGAGCTCAGAATGGGTTTCAGACTGTGGTTCAGATGGCCACACTGAAC
Organism: Masticophis lateralis; assembly: GCA_030761175.1. Classification (NCBI taxonomy): domain Eukaryota; kingdom Metazoa; phylum Chordata; class Lepidosauria; order Squamata; family Colubridae; genus Masticophis; species Masticophis lateralis. The sequence goes on along the minus strand of JAUDYJ010000002.1, from coordinate 135,744,543 downwards.
ACACATCCAATAGAGCACATGCCTTGCTCTATTGGATTACTATAAAGCTTGCTACATGATGCTGGCCTTGAAGGCCATCTGGAAGCTATCGTCATTCCAGGATCCAACGGTGCAGACAGTATTTGAAGTGTCATATGCTTATGGGACCCCACTGTTCTGCAAGCTGCAAAGGTTATCAGCAATTTAAGGGCTAGTTATCACCTTTAAATAACCTCTTCATGACATAGGGCCTGGCTATCTGACAGACTGCCTCTCTCCAGTTATTTTTGTCCCATCTGGTGAGCTGAGTGGGTACACTCTGGGTCCTATTGATTAAACAGTACTGCTTTATGATCTTTCTCTGTTTTGCCACCTGCCCTCTGAAATCACATTTCCCCAAAGATTCATGTAGCTTCCATTTATGTGATACTTAGGAAACTATTAAAAATGTGATTGTTTTCCTAGGTCTTATGATAGGGTAGTCGAGCGGCCATGTTTTGTTATGTGTGCTGAATGGGTGGGAGTATTGTTATTCCAGGCAGCCAGAGTCACTTGTTATTCATATCTCTATAGGCTGTTCTTTATTTGTAAGCCACCCAGGGTCATTAAGGAGTCAGGAAGGGAGGGAGGGAGGGAGAGAAAGGAAGGAAGAGAAAAAGAGAGAGAAAAAGAAAGAAAGAGAAAAGGAAAGAAAGAAAAAGCAAGCAAGGAAAGAAAGAAAGAAAGAAAAAGAAGAGAGAAAGAAAAGAAAAAGAGAAAGAAAGAAAGAAAGAAAGAAAGAAAGAAAGAAAGAAAGAAAGAAAGAAAGAAAGAAAGATGGATTTGAAGACTGGTGTTCTCTTAGCAAACCAGATTCAACATTACTGATTATTGCCTCATAGCCCTCTTTCTCAATCAGAACAAAAAAGGATTGGAAAATATTCGTACAAAGAGGAAATTGAATGCATAGGCTGTGTCTCCTCTGATCTAACTTTCAACAATTTGAAAGTTGTATCTCTTTAAAAAGAACCTCAAATGTATAGAGCAGAGGTGATTCTGCTGACGTTGCTGGGAATTTCTCAGGAAGTCTGAAAGGAACAAGCAAGAATGATATTAATTGCACCGATGAGAGAAGACAACGGAGATGCTTGCTGCTAAAATAATACTCTTTGAGCCTATGCATCCTGGGACATAATATTTAAAGATGCTACTTGCCTTGCTGTTTATTTAGTCTTCTCATTCCGCCATCTTCCCTCTCAGAATCTTCCCTGAGTTATCAGAGCTACCAAAATATCTTTCTTTCATTTCTGCCTGATAGGTGATGTATATGATATATGATGGCATAGCCCAAAATATAAGAACATTTAGAATTCCCTCTGAAAGGAGCAAAATTAACACAAACTGAGCACTAACATTTCTCTAGCAGTATTTCCATCTATTCCATAAGCAAAGCAAGGCTTTATTACAAATAAATGACACGCATTTTGCTGAGGAAGTGAAACAAGTCCAATTAGATGATGCATCCTAGAATTCAAAATATGAAAAGGAACACCTTCCTGAAAGCTTGCTGGGGTGGCCTGTCTCTGTTTTTCATGACTGTGATGCATGTTTCTCAGAAGAACATCCAATATATACCAATAACAAGCTAAGACATAGTACTGTTGTTTGCTTCAGGCATGTTGTAAGAAAGCCTAGGCATGCATCTATGTGGGCATGGGCAGCCAGTACTCCTGAGAATGCTGTCTTGTACTTACCCTCTGCTGCGCTGAACAAAAAGATTTGGTGCCATGTCTTTCGCACGAACATGTTGGAGGAAAAAAAATACTTCAAGGAGAATAGCGATGTCTTTCATGCACCAATTAGAAGTCAAGGCTCTTCTCAGAGGGATTCAACGTTATCAAAGTTGGCTTCCCGTCTGGGGAAATCCATGACATAATGCATAATACTGTTAAAGGAACTGCTTCCCAAAGCATTTTAAAGAAACTCTTTGGTGCTCCCTGAGCTTGGCTGTTTTCTTGCAGAAGTGTCATTACTCTGCTAGGTAACATCATCAGGATGATGTTCCCTGACAGGATAATGAAACATTTGTAAGAAAACAGCCAAGCTCAGGGAGCACCAAGGACTCCACAGTTTGACCCTGAGCTGCAAATATACTTTTCTACAGTGTGTTATTCCAGGATTTAAAACTATCTTAACAAACCACACCGTATCCAACTAAATGTTAATGTGGTGAGGTCCATCTCAAGTGGGCAGGGAATTGGTATGAAGTCTACCCTTTCTCCCCAACCTCAAAGATGCCACAGTGTGCAATTGAGTCTCCTTGCATCTGTCTCCCTTTTGCAGTGATTCCAAAATATGGGAGCCCTGGCCTGAACTCTACTGCAAATCAGAATGGATCGAGCTCATGCTTGGTGTCTGCTGTTAGGCAGAAAGAAGCAGCTGCCCCAATGACATGTCCACCGAGGTTATGCCCTCTGTCGGAGAGGAGAAGGAAATGTTAGAAACTGAGAGCGTAGAATCTGGGTTGCTGTTTTGTTCAAAGGCTCGGATTCAAGGAGCAGAGGTGGAAAACGAACAAGATCCTTTTGGATTCTGCAACTTTAACCCCTGATCCATAGCTCCTAAGCATTGTCTATTCTAGGCCAGTGGTGAAATCCAAATTTTTTTACTACCGGTTCTGTGAGCGTGGCTTGATGGGGGTGGTATGGCTTGGTGAACGTGGCTTCGTGGGCATGGCAGGGGAAGGATACTGCAAAATCTCCATTCCCTCCCCACTCCTGGGGGAAGGATATTGCAAAATCTCCATTCTTTCTCCATTCTGGGACCAGCCAAAGGTGGTATTTGCCAGTTCTCCGAACTACTCAAAATTTCTGCTACCAGTTCTCCGAACTGCTCAAAATTTCCACTACCGGTTCTCCAGAACCTGTCAGAACCTGCTGGATTTCACCCCTGTTCTAGGCCCTTTGAATGACCATCTCCCAATCATCTCTGTAGAACAGATTTCCCAGTGCTCTCTATCTTGGCTATATAACACTATTCTCTTTCTTAATCCTTGATTCTCCGCAGGGCAAAATCTTCTGGTGTATAAGGTTGTCATATCAATTGGGCTTATGTAAGAGCCATGCTCGCTTCTGCTCTTACAACATGCTTAGTTAGCTGGGTCAATGGTGAGTGGTGAGGGTGGTTAGAATATCAGGAAGGGCTCAGCTGACCCAGTTCAATTAACTCTCAACAAGTTAATTTTAATTTAAAAACGATTCGGTGTAACTAGTTTGCAGTGAGGGCATCAAAATCTCATCAAAAGCTCCTGAAGGGAAGAGCTATAGAACAGCTAAAAAAGCAAGTCTTTCCATTTATAATACTTAACTAGCAAAATCTGGATACACAGAACATATACCCCCAAAACACAGGCTGACTGCAGTGGACATTCAGCATCTATTTCTGCCTGATCAGCTGAGACGGGTTAATGACATCACCTTTCCTTGCTGATACAATCTGAAATATCAGAAGATCCCTGGTAAAAGTGAGTAGTTGGAATACGTTAGTGTGTAATAACCCCTTGGCAAAACCACAGTATGGAGATTTTAAGAGGTCGTACAATATTGTAAGAACAGCATCTTTGCTTGAATTAACTCCCAAAAAGCTAGGGTTTTTGTAGCTGTATATAAAATATATTCATGTACAGGTAGTACATGAATATATTTTAATATATCAATTGTGGACTTACGACCACAATTGAGCCCAACATTTCTGTTGCTAAGTGAGATATTTGTTAAATGAATTTTGCCCCATTTTCTTGCCACATTTGTTAAGTGAATCACTGAAATTGTTAAGTTGGTAACAAGCTTGTTAAGCAAATCTGGCCTCCCCCTTGACTTTGCTTGTCAGAAGGTTATAAAAGGTGATCACATGACCCTGGGACACTGCAACAGTCATAAATACAAGTCAGTTGCCAAGCATCTGAATTTTGATCAAGTAACCATGGGAAAGTTGCAACAGTTATAAGTGTGAAAAAAGGTCATAACTCACTTTTTTCAGTGCCGTTATAACTTCAAAGGGTCACTGAATGGTTGTAAGTCGAGGACTACCTGAATATAAGACCCTTTAGGAGGGATAGTTGATACTGAAAATCAAAGAGCAGCCTTTTCATTTGGGCTCGTGTTCTTCATTTAGTGACTTTGTCCCTTGAGAATAGGTGGCAAGCTATGGCAACACTGAGCTGTGTTAGAACTACTAACTATTTTCCGATTCCTTTTGGACAGTTCCTAATCTGAAAATGCTCATAATCTGGGCATGTGGGAAGACCGATCAAGGGGAGAGAATGGTGTTTGGTTTGTCAGAAGCATGGCTTAAGGCAAACCTCCTTCCAAACCACCAACAGATAAATTTTCAAAAAGAAGTAAGAAAAGAATGTTTGTTTCAGAGCTGTATAAATAATGAAGAATGGAAGGATCGAAAGGTAGAGAAAAGTATCCCACAGTTCGGAGGTTTTTCAGCCCAGAGACAGAATGGATTCTTGACAGTTCTGTATCTACAAAGGAGGACATTCACTATGGAGATGTCTTTGAAAACGTTGATGAAGAACGTTTGCATTCTGAATATGAAGAGAACCCACTTCTTATTTCCTTGGGAGGCCAAAGAGCCAAAAAGGGTTCTGTGTAACCTATGGTCAAGGTTTTTGGTCAAGAAGTGAAGGTAAAGCTTACTTTGCAAAAAAAGACTCAACAAGCCGGACTGGAATGCTAGAGAGACCTTTGACCTAAAAAAAAAAGAACAAGATGTGGGCTTAGAAGATCAAGAGAATTCCTAGAGCAGAATTTGGCGAGGTATAACAGGAGCTGCAGAGGGAAACGGGGAATTATCCCCTTTAGGATTCACTAATGGAAGTGCTTCCTCGTTGGAGCTTATTATCATGAGTATTCATGAGTCAATTGCTGCAAGGGTGAACGTCTGAGCAAACATAGCTCAGCATGGATCCAGAAGTAACCTGGATTTGTCTCATCCTACTGATGATATCATCTTTTCAATCTTTAGTATTTTGGAGTCTGACTAGGTAAAAGAACAATGCTTGACTCTAATTAATTCTACAATCATTCTCCCGAATCCTTCCATATGTTTCCTTACCCTTGATGTTTATTGGTGACTAGGGCAAGGGCTGGATTAGATCAGTTCTTTTCTCTCTGCTCCTTCTGAATGGCAGTGGTCTTCAACATCTAGAAGATCTTTCATATTGTCTCTCCCCAGAGACTGAAATTGGGTCTTCCTGAACAATCATAAAGTATGGAGAAGAACTGTGAGAAATGAAGGGACCAAAATAACACCCAAAACAACATTTATGGAAAAACAGAACGGAGGTAACCAAAACTGGTAGGAGTTCATATTTGAGTTGGCACAGTGATGGTAAGGACAATGAGGGCATCCGTTCTTTTGGTTGATATGGTTGATTGCATCTGAAGACTTTTGTCTTTTCTGGAAAGATGAGTGGAGCAATTTGCATGCAATGCCATTAGATGAATTTGGGGTGGGTGGGTAGAGGATAAAGGCAAACTTATACAGGTCTGGATGCCAGTTAGGCAAAATGCTCTTGTGGCATCTTGTGCTACTATTTGGGATTTCCTTAAGCTTGTACAATTCAAGGAAGTGGGTAGGGTTCAGTAGATAATAAGAAGATACGCTTGATGGAAAGATGATGAAAACCATGATCCAGGGAAAGGGGGCTTAAACATTTTTAAGACCTAAGAAACAAGATAATATCTGGAAGTGATTCATACAGATGCCATCTTGAGTCACCGTAGTATAAAAAGGAGAAGGAGATGTAGCACAGTGAGACACACAAAGTTATGTTACTATACTCTATCTCAGTAAAAGTGATATTAGTGTTCTTGTGGAGCTGATTTCCTGGTCTGGTTTACCTAGTGGAGCTAACAGATTTTCTTTTGTAAGAACTTTGTCTTTGAGACCCTAGAGTTAGATAGATCTCCTCCTTGTTTCCTTGGATTGAATATCAGTCTCTGATCTGAGACTCAGTCATTGCTTCCTAGGAGGGGGTAAAGCCATCTGCTCTGGAGGAAATAGCTCTGCTGAAGAAAGTTACCCTTGATCTAATCATTTCAGATAACTTTCAACTGATTTTTACTTTTTTAAAGGGGGGGGGGAGGTATTTAAAAAAGGGGTAAGGAATCCGCTGCAGCAGATTAGCTACAAGGAAACAGATCCTGTTTTCTAGGCTTCCTCTGTTAGGATTCAGCCCCCATTATGACATGAAAAATGACATTGGTCACTCTGATGGATGGATGACTTTTGTCACAACTTAAATGGGATGAATGTGCCCCTCTTAGCTCTGCTAGGCTTCCCAGTGATGATTGTTATCACCAATGACTATATCCTTCTAAACAACTTACAAGGGAGGCGAATCTGCTGCACTTTATTTATTTATTTGTTTATCTGTTTGTTTGTTTATATAATTTCTTTCTTTCTGTCTGTCTGCCTGTCTGTCTGCCTGTCTGTCTGTCTATCCAGAGGTGGTATTCAGCTGGTTCGGACCGGTAGTGGTGAACTGCGGGTGGATGGGCACACCCAACCACCCGCCGTGGGCCCACCGACCTGCACCGGCGCTATGCCATCCTATTTAGCCATGTTTTCTAAGCAAAGCTTGCATTTTTGGTGCACAGCGAACCGGTGGTAAAATTATGTGAAAGCAGGGGTGAAATGCTCCCGGTTCAGACTGGATTGGGCGGTCCGGTAGCGATTGTGTGTGGTTCGGTGATCTGGTAGCGATGGCGGAGCAAAGCTCCGCCCACCCATCCCGGTGCCATTACTTCCTGGTTTTAACCAGGAAGTATTGTGTTTTTTACCTTCTGCACATGTGCAGAAGGTCTGCTTGCGCATGTGAACAGCGCGTGCACTTCCGAAACGGTAAGGAAGGTAAGTAGATTTCACCCCTGTGTGAAACCCGTCTGTCTGTCTGTCTGTCTGTCTGTCTGTCTGTCTGTCTGTCTGTCTGTCTATCTATCTATCTATCTATCTATCTATCTATCTATCTATCTATCCAATTTATATAGCTGCCTACTTGCTTACAGCGGCTTACAAACAGTAAAAGCACAAAATATATATTAAAAAAATAAAAAATAAAAACAATACCCTCCACCCACCCACCCACACAAACACACCCATCCACCCCTGGCTACAGCACACGAGGGTTCTCTCCAATCTGAGTATGTGGGTTCAGTCAGTAGCTGGGAACAGGGGGAGTTGAATCCTTAATTGCTCTACACTGGTATAAATAATACAGGACTCAATGCTCTCCCCTGTTGTTTAATCTCTATATGAAGCTGTTAGAGGTCGCCTGTTGGCTTGGGGTGAAGAAGTGTTTGATATTTAAATACACCTTATGCCACTGTAGGCTGAGCTGGAAAGCCTGAATTGGTGTCTTGAGGCTTTTAAGGATTAGGTATGGAAAACTCAGTCAATAAAACATCTGGATAACCCAGTAATCAGTGCCTGTAGTTGCTGCTCTGGATAGGGTTTTCAACTCAACCTGTACTGATGGCTTCTGCTCAAACTGCAGGTGGAAGCTGTCAGAGGGCCTTTGCTCATGTTCAGCTGATGCACCAGCCTCCAAGCATATCCAGATCACGATGCCTAGAAATGGGAATTTGCATTTGTTTCATCAGGCAGCTGGACTATAGTAATGTACAGTAGGGGCTGCAAGTGGGGGGACTGCCTTGGGAAGCTGCAGCTGGAACACAGTGTGATGCCTCATGCTGCAGGCAAGACAATCCCACCACTGCAGAGTAACACCAGTTTTAAAGTTGACGTCCTGGTGATCTGTAAACTTCCAGTCTTAATTCAAAGCATTGCCTATAAACCTGTCGATTGTGCAGCAGCAGTATATATCTGGCACCACTTTGGCCAAAGTGATTTTTCCCGTATGAGCTAAATAGCTGGGCTTTTTCATGGAGATGCCCAAGCTCTCACGCTGATTCCATCTCTTTTTGCATTTTGCAAGCTATTTTGCCAGTACATTTCCACTGACATTTTGCTAGGATTATGTGTGTTTGTCCTAGATACTATGTACTGTATATGTGCAAATGGTATTTTTAAATTAATTTGACGTTTTTTTCTCTTATTGTTGCTTTATATTTCATTAGCCAAAGTCTTAACTGATTAGGGTGGTCTACAGGTAAGGTAAATGTATAAGTGGATCCTCTATGAATCTGTCTGATCCCATTTTAAAAACACCTAAATTGGTAGCCATAACCCCATCTCATACCAAGCGCTTTAATAGGTTAACAAGGTGTTATATATGGAAGTAATCCTTTTTTGTCAATCTTGAATGTTTCTGCACTTCGTAGAAATGAACCAATCTTCCTCCTCTAAGTTCTAATATTGTGAAAGAAAGAAAAACATCTTTTTCTGTTCACAGTTTCTGCATACAGTACACAATTCTGTATGTCTTCATTGTATTTTTCCTACGGTAGCTTGCCCTTTTTCTAAACAAATAGAATTGAGTTCTTCCTCATGAATGTTATGTGGGAGAAAGAAGAGAAGATTTTTTGCAAAGAAACGCACACACAAACAAACATGCAAGCTGAGGAAGAAGTAAAGCCCTATTATCTGTAAGTGGTTCTTTCTACAATAAGGGCGCTGCGTGTAATCTCTTGTAGAAGTCACTGCTGGTTCCTTCCACTTACTGTAGTTTTTGCTTCAATAAGAGGTAAACTGCTCCCTTGAATGATCCTGGTGACTTCATGGCCAAATCCCTATAATTTCCATGGCACAGTCTAGAAGTGGTTGGCCATTGTCTTCTTCTAAGCTATCTTTTTGGTTTCAATCTCTTTCCAAACTATAGCCCTAGACGAGTCCTCTCTAAGTACTAACAAGGTGTAGAAGGCAGAGGGAACGAAATCAGGAGGAAGAGCTGCTGGCAAGGCCAGGCCAGGTAAGAGGAGCTGGAGCCCGCCAAGAAAATAACTTAAGGAAATGTCTCTGACAAGTCCCTCCTCAATTCACATGAAGATAAACTGAGGGAGGGGAAAGCAAATTCAGATGCAAGATTCTGATACAATAATAGTAATCCTGACCTACACAGCATTGGTTTCTTAGTCTGACCCTACTTTGTAGAACCGACACAAATCAGTGAAGACCTGCTACCTGTACAGATTGTATTTTTCTATTTGAAAATAAAAAGACAACTAGATATCCAGGGGAAAAAAAGAGGAACATGTCTTAAGATAAAGAGAAAGCTCACTTGAACCTCTTTCAGTAAGGAAATTAATATTTCTGTTTGGGCTCAGTCCTCTAAGCTTCCTCGGGCTGTTAACACTTTCACTTATTATTGCATATTTATGAATTGACCTTTCTGTGTTATTACGTTAGATCATGAAACATATTATCTTCTCAAAATCATAATACAGGCTGCTTCAATATCAGGGAAGGAGGTTTGCTTGTGTTCGTAAAACTTTATGGAAATTCAAGACCTATGTATTTCCAGAGTTCTCACGCAACTCTCTTTGGATGATTATTTCACAAACTCCAATCATCTAGAACTCAGTAAGCCTGGATAGCTCAGCAGACTAAAAAGCATTGTGATTAACACCAGATGTCTGCAATTACTGTAAGTTTGAATCTCACCAGGCTCAAGGTTGACTCAGCCTTCTATCCTTTCTAAGGTAGGTAAATTGAGGACCCAGTTTGTGGGGGCAATAAGCTAACTTTGTATAAATATACAAAAGTATGAAGGCTATTGCTTAACGCATTGTAAGCCGCCCTGAGTCTCCGGAGAAGGGCGGCATATAAATCAAATTTAAAAAAAAAAGTAAGGAGAAAGTAAGGTAAAGGTAAAGGTTCCCCTCGCACATATGTGCTAGTCATTCCTGACTCTAGAGGGTGGTGCTCATCTCTTCAAAGCTGAAGAGCCAGCGCTGTCCGAAGTGTCTCCATAGTCATGTGGCCGGCATGACTAAACACCAAAGGCGCACGGAATGCTGTTACCTTTCCACCAAAGGTGGTCCCTATTTTTCTACTTGCATTTTTTACATGCTTTCAAACTGCTAGGTTGGCAAAAGCTGGGACAAGTAAAGGGAGCTCACCCTGTTACGCGGCACTAGGGATTCGAACAGCTGAACTGACGACCTTTCGATTGACAAGCTCAGCATCTTAGCCACTAAGCCACCTGTCTAAATCCTCCCTGATTCTGAAGGAGACATCGGTAGTTCACATATCATTCAGATTTCTTAGTTAGAATTAGAACTGCGGATTACATACTTTTGATCAAGATGAATGATAACCGAAGAATTAGAGATATCTGACTGCTGCTTTTTGCAGAGATATTTTCACCTCCTGAAATAACTTTCCAGTGTGTGATTGTGTACAAGAGAGAAAGTGTGTTAATCAAAGGTGTTACATTATCAGCCCACAATTTTACAAACGATTCCTTTGAATTGGTATTAACAGGAACACTACCCATAAAGATAGAACACAGTGAGATTATTGTGAAATAGTTGCTGGAAATGAGGCTGTTGTGGGAATAATAATGCCATTTAGGCTGTGCAATCTTGTCCAGCAATAAGACCCACTAAATTCAGTCCCACTTTCAGTTACAAACCGTAGTAAGGATTGTGTAGGATTGTGGCCTTAACCATGGTTTTAGATGCAGGATTCTTGATGCGTGTACAGATAGGCATCTTTTATTAGATTAAAAAAAAAACAAGCCGGCTATTCCCTGCTTTGAGACTAATAATTGGACTATCTTTATGTATGTTCTACTAACATCCAGCCAAGGTTAAACTGCATGTAGGAATCCCTCCTACAAGTACTTAGAAACTGTAGATTGCTAACTTGCCATGAATGTTAATTAGTTTGCTTGAAGTGTTTATATTAGATGAGAGATGTACAATTGAAGAATTATGATATACCAAATTTAAAAAAACCCATTTATTACAAACCTGAAATAAATAAAAAGTACCATTACTGCCACCAATACTAAGAATTTTGATTAATAAAATATTCTTATTGTTAGATTAAAATGCCTAAAGAGAAAAAAAAAGGCAGCAAAAAAGAAATTGCTAGAAAAAATAGATATACTCTTAAATTAACAGTGAGTGGTTCCTAGTTTGTCTGGAGCATAGAATGCTGTTTTAAACTATCAAAGCCTTAAATGGCCCAACATCTTTCTGATGAATCTCCTACTTAGTCCTGAAACTTTTCTCCATTTATCCCTGTCATTTTAAGCTTTTTTTCATTTATTTTAATATAAGGCTGCATTTTTTCATGCTAATCCTTAGTTTCTAATGCATATATGTTGTACATTTATTTTAAGTGTATATTTATCACCAAGACACTGCAGAGATGACAAAACATGAAAATAGAAAAAAACAGTTGTTGAGCAGTAAATCTTTGTTTAATCCATTTTGTGTTTATAGTCTACAGGTAGTCCTCAATTTATGCCTGCAATTGAGTCCAATATATGAGCCCAGAACTGCTAAGCAAGGCAGTTAAATGAGTTTTGCCCCATTTTACAACCTTTTTGTCACAGTTATAAGTGATTCATGATGTCGTTAAGCAAATCTGGCTGACTTTGCCTGTCAGAAGACAGCTGGGAAGGTTACAAATGGAGATCACAGACCCTGGAACACAGCAATTGTCATAAATACATGCTGGTTGCCAAGTACCTGAGTTTTGTGACCGTGGGGATGCTGCAACAGTTGTAAGTGTGAAAAATGGTCATAAGTCGCTTTTTTAAGTGCCACTGTAACTTTAGACTAACTAAACCAGGGGTCTGCAACCTTAAACACTTAAAGAGCCATTTCCCACAGAAGAGAAAAAACCGGGAGCCACAAAACCTGGGTGGGCGTGGCCAACTCGATGTCACTCACTTCTACCAGTCACATGACCCCCCCCCCAGCCATGCCTACCCTGCGGTCATTAGGGCAGAGAACCGGTTATTAAAAAACACCAGGAACCACAAAACCCTTTTGTGAGGGGAGGGCAGGGAGGATCACTTGACAGGGAGCCACAGCAGAGGGCCCAAAGAGCCACATGTGGCTCCGGAGCTGCAGGTTGCTGACACCTGAACTAAACAAATGGTTGTAAGTGGAGGACTACCTGTATACTAAGAAACTGTCAAGCACCAAAGAAATCAGGAGACCCAGGCAGTTCAAATGGATATAAAGATTTATTGCAAGCTGAAGCTCTCTAGAAGAATCTGAACTACTAACAGCCAAAACAAATTGGTGGTAGATAAGAGTTAATGGAATTCAAGGTGAGCTGTATTTAAACCTTTTGTGAGCAGGTATTCAAGACTGATGATGCATTTGACCCAGTGGTGAAATTCAATTTTTTTTACTACTGGTTGTGTGGGTGTGGCTTTGTGGGTGTGGTGTGGCTTGTTGGGCATGGCAGGGGAAGGATACTGAAAAATCTTCATTCCCACCCCACTCCAGGGGGAAGGATATTGCAAAATCTCCATTCCCACCCCAGTCTGGGGCCAGCCAGAGGTGGTATTTGCCGGTTCTCCAAACTACTCAAAATTTCCACTACAAGTTCTCCAGAACCTATCAGAATCTGCTGGATTTCACCCCTGATTTGACTCCTTCCTTGGGCTCAGCCTTGTCATCTCCTACAGAAACCTTGGACAAGGGACCATGGCGTGATATTGGTGTGATTCCTGCTACCTGTCTACCCATGCCTAAACAAGACAACAAACAAATGGATCATCAAACAAGTCAACCCAGTGTCAAGGGTTGAAGCACAAATGGCCAGGCTCAAATCATCATACTTCAGGCACATGATATGAAGATATAGAAGGCTTTAATGTTGGGAAAGGTAGAAGGAAAGAGAAGACCAGGATGACCAGCAGCAAAGTAGATGGACTCCATCACAATGGTGATGTGAGAAGACTTAAAAAACCAGGTTAGGGACCAATTGTCTTGAAGAAAAATATATCTAAGTGGTCACTAGGTGTCAGAAGCAACTTGATGGCACATAATCAATCACATCTTGAAAGCACGATTCCTCATTTCCTCAGGCGCACAACATCACACTATGGCAACTTTGAAAGGGCTGTTCTGGCCAGAAGTCTTTCTGTAGCACACTGGAGCCTGAACAAATTGGGCAATTGACTTGAGGGGAGAGGTAAACTAAATAAAACCACGTTACAGACCAATAAAACAAAGGATGTTGTTTCTGAAATAAACAGATTATCAAGAACTATTAGTCAAGACTCTAAGCAGTTCCTTTCTGAATGGAAATACTGAAATCCCTGCCTTTGTGCCGCCTGCAAATTTCGAAAGTGGATACACAGTATTTGTTCAGAGGGAATCTGTTCTGATTTGGGGGCTGTTCAAATATTCTTATGAAGGGAAAAATACATCCCCATCCTTTGGTGGGTTCTTATGGAAACATTTTCTAGTGGGGAGAAAAAGCCCATCCTTTTGGTTCACATGCAGTGGTGAGCTTTCTCCGCTTCACTTGGGAAATAGCAGATGCCGAGTCATAGAGGCGGAAGTAAATTCTGCCCTGAAATGTTATCATCCAGGTGCCAAATGGACTTTAAAGGTTGACTCCAAAATTAATAGCAAGGTAATAATTGATATTAAAAAAAAAGAAACAAATTACTAAGAGGCAGATGTTTAATGCAAAGTTGGAATTATACTATGAAGTGATAAGCCCGAAGGTGGAAACATTAAACATACACACACTTTAATAGCACTTTGCCATCTGTTTTCCTGTGTGAAGCAAAGCAGGGATAAATCAAGTGTGTGTGTGAGAGAGAGAGAGAACAAAAGAAGAGGACATTATATTGCTATTTTTTCTACCATCAACTTCTCCAAGGAGACCATCTGTATATGTAAGTTTTGCAGTAACATGACAGCACAGGTGGTCCTTGACTTACAACCACAATTGAGCACAAAATTTATGTCACTAAGCACAGCAATTGTTAAGTAAATTTGGCCCCATTTTAGCAACTTTCTTGCTAGAGTTGTTAAGCGAATCGCTGTCCCTGCTAGTAACACTGTTAAGTGAATTTGGCTTCTCCACTGGCTCTGCTTGTCAGAAGCTCACAAAACGGGATCACATGATCACACTGTAATACAAAAACACTTAAGACTTATAATACCGCTTCATAGTGCTTTAAGCTCTCTAAGCGGTTTACAGAGTCAGCATGTTATGCAAGCGTCATAAATATGAGTCAGTTGCCAAGTGGCTGAATTTGGATCATGTGACCACAGGGATGCCACAGTGGTCAGAAGTGTGAAAAACAGTCATAAGTCACTTTTTTCAGTGCTGTTTAACTTCGAACGGTCACTAAATGAACTGTTGTTAACTCAAGGATTACCTGTAATTTGTATGGAAAAGATAGAAGTATGAGTCCCGTCAGACCTCAGGGAAAAAACACATGCACACTTACTATTTTGCGCTTGCTTTATCAAAAGGAAATTTGTAATAGGTATGTCTCTATGTACGGGAGAACTCCAAAAAGGTTGATCATGGTTTTTGCCTATTTATCTTTATATCACCTTTATTATTTTTACAAATAACTCAAGGTGATGAACGTATGTAATACTCCTTTCTTCTCCTATTTTCCCCACAACAACCCTATGAGTGGGTTACACTGAGAATCAGTGACTGGTACCAGTTCATCCAGCTGACTTTCATGCATTCCTGAAAGATCCACAATCCTTCGTATTTTGATTGATCCAAAATTTCAGGATAGAGCCAACAGAAACAGGGACATTTTAAGTTACAGTAATGGGTCCAGAGTCATGTTTGACAGCCGTTTAACAACTGTGGCCAAAATAGCTGTAAAACCGATGCAACTCACCTAACAACAGCCTTGCTTAACAACAGAAACTGGATCCCAATTGTGGCTTTAAATCTAGAACTAGGTTCCCCTCGCACATATGTGCTAGTCGTTCCCGACTCCACGGGGTGGTGCTCATCTCCATTTCAAAGCTTGAACAACCAGCATTGTCCAAAGACGTCTCCGTGGTCATGTGGATGGCATGACTAAACACCAAAGGCACACAAAATGGTGTTACCTTCCCACCAAAGGAGGTCCCTATTTTTCTACTTGCATTTTTTACATGCTTTCGAACTACTAGGTTGGCAGAAGCTGGGACAAGTAATGGGAACTCACCCCGTTATGCGGCACCAGGGATTCAAACCAGGGGTGAAATGCTCCCGGTTCAGACTGGCTCGGGCGAGTAGATAGCGATGGCGGCGGGCAGTTTGGAGAACTGATAGCAAAAATCCCTGTCCCCACCCCCCACGCCCAGCTGAGCCGCGCGATCATCAAAGCCTTTTTTTTCCTTTTAAATGGCTCTTTCGAGCCAAACTGATGATCCCAGCTGAGTTGCCTCCTAACAGCTAGCAAAAATCCCCCCACCTTACCTTAGCTGTTGGTCGCAAGGCCTGCCTTGCTTCGCTTGCAATCCATTGCGTCAGCAAGCAACTGAATCTTCCTGCCTGCAATCATTGGTGAGCAGCTCTATCTGCCTGCCTGCCTGCCTGCTTTCAACTCCCAGCAAAGCTGGCTGAGGAATTTTGGGAGTTGAAGTCCACAAGTCTTGAAGTTGCCAAGGTTGGAGACCTCTGTTCTATTGGGTAAGTTTTTTTCCCCTTTGGGAGCTTTAACAACAATAGTTAATTGGGTTTTTTTTAGTTGTTCTTTTTTTAGACCTAGCCATTTAAAGTTTAGGAAGTTTTAAATTTAGCTGCTTTTATATAAAAATAAAAATAAAATAATATTTGTGCAGCTTTCTGAGGTTTAGTGTGTTTCTGTAGTGTTTCACTCTAACTACACAAACACAAAAAATCTCACAAAGCTGTATGTGGAATTTTGTGTGTGTAAAGTGTGAAAGTTGGTTTTTTGGGCTTTTTGTGGTTGTGTGAGGTTCCTGTTGTTGCAGGGGCCATTTTGGGTCTAGCACAGCTGCTTTTACATTGTGGGTGAGCCAGTTGTGTTGTGTTGTGTTTTGTAGGTTAAAAAAGGGCAAAGAAGTGACATTGACTTCGCCACGCCCACCCAGTCACCTTACCAAGCTCCGCCCACTAATTAAGCCACGTCCACAGAACCTGTAACAAAAAAATTTAGATTTCACCCGATTCAAACCACTGAACTGCTGACCATCTGATTGATGATCTCTGCATCTTAGCCACTGAGCCACCACATCCATCTAGAACTACCTGTATGGAAAAGAATACATAGTCCTTGACTTACAACAGTCCATTTAGTGACCATTGCGAACATACAATGGTGGTGAAAAAAGTGACTTATTACCGTTTCCCCATACTTACAACCACTGCCGCATCCCCAAAATTCAAACGCTTGGCAATTGGCTCCTATTCATGACAGTGGCAGCGTCCTGGGGTGACGTGATTACTTTTTGCAACCTTCTGACAAGCAAAGTCAACGGGGAAGGCTGATTCATTTAACAACCGTGTTACTAACTTAACAACTGCGATTCCCTTAACAACTCTGGCAGGAAAGGTCGTAAAGTGGGGCAAAGCTCACTTGACAAACATCTTGCTTAGCAACATAATTTTTGGGGCTCCATTCTGGTCTTAAGTCGAGGACTATCTGTACTAAAGCCTTCCTGCAGTCAACCAGTTGTTTTGGGGTTTTTTGGGGTTGTTGTTATAGCATCTTCATAGGATCTGCTGATACTAACATGAGGGAAAGGCCATCTTCTATTAAGAAACAACTGCAGGTGGATCCAGGGCCTGTGGTTTCCCTGGGCATGGGCTAGCTCATAAAGACCGTGGTGGATCTATTCATCCCTTTATTAGCCTTGCCGGGCAGCGATAGCAGAGAGGGAAGCCGGCCGGGTCTTCAGGTCTCCCCAATTCTGACGCAAAGCTTCATTTGCATTTTTTACGACGGAGATTACCGAAGGGGGAAAAAAAAAAGCCGAGCCCCCAGGGATTACTACTCTCGGTGGAGCCTCCCCGCCGCCACCTGCTGCCGAGGATTTCCGAAGGAAAGCCTCTCCCTCGCTCTCCAACCCGCCCCTCGCTCGCTCCGGACTCTCCACCGCTGGCGCATTGACCACGTGCGCTCCGCAACGCGTCATTCTCCCTATGTAAACAAGGGGGCGGCGCTATGCTAATCAAGATCCCGCTCTTTCTCGAAAGTAATCGGGACTCCCAGTTCGGATGTCCTCGGGAAGGAGGAGGGGGGAGGTGGATCGTGGCGGGCGATTAATAAACTTCCTCCCAATAAATCTCTCTCTCTCTCTCTCTCTCTCCTTCCCCCGCCCACCTTTGGTAGCGCGCAGTACAGAGGAAAGGAGCCGGGGAGGCTGCTGGGCTGGCGGCCAGGAAGGGCGCGTTGGGTCCCGTCCCGTCTCATCCCTTCAGATCCTGCGGCCAGCCGCAAATCCTCCGCTTTGCCAAGTAGACCCTGGGATCGCCCTGAAGCAAAATCCCGCCGGCGGCGAAGCAATGCAGCAAACGGCGCTCCTGCAGCCGGTGCTGCCGGCGGCGAGGACGCGCTTCGCTGGCTCGCTCTAAGCGCCTCCTCTCTTCTCTCCCCCCGCCCCCCCGGGCTTGAGAGATGCCAGCCCGGGCAACCCACGTGCTGCTGTTGAGAGCCACAGCCGGCTCGGAGCGTCGCTTCTTCTTCGCCTCGTTGCTTTTTCTGCCGTCTTGTCCCGGCTTTGAGCGGATGGTCTTTCCCTGCCTGGGCTGGAAGCGATCGCCGTTGAGTTCTCGCAGCGATCGGCTGCTTTGCCTTCCGCCAAGCGGACTTATGGCAACAGCCGGCGACGTTCTTTGCGCGGCCGTCCCGAGATGGTCGCAGAGTTACCGGCTCATCGAGAGATCGAGATTGCCAATCTGACAACGCCGGGAGTCGGGGAGCATCTGGGAGGGAGAGCTCTTTTTTTTTTTGCAAGGTCACCGGAGAAGAGAAGGCGAAGGAGAAAGGGCTGGCGCTCTTCGCACCGCGTGCCCTCGCCTCACTCGGGCTGCCTGGATTGCGGTGCTTTGCAGCCGGAGAGGGAATCCGCCGGATCCTAACGCGGGAGAGCTCCAGATCCGCCGCCATCGAGGGGCAGCCGACGGAAAGTTGTGCGCCTCTGCAGCGCCTGTAAATAAACGCGGTAGCAGAAGCTTTCTCTTGGCCGGCGGAAGGATTGGCAACTCGAGGCGGGCGAGCTTCTCCCGGGATCATCCCAGCCTAGGAAATCTCTCGCGGGGTGTAGCCCCGTAAGGGTGGGCCAGCCGGAGTGGGGAAGTGAGGAGAGGCGTCGTGCCAATCTTGGGAAGGAGCGCGGCCCCCGCTTCCTAGACAGAAAAGGGGAGGGATGAACGCGGCGATGGCTCTGGGGACGCCACGGAAGAGCGGGTGTCCTTTTCCCGCGTGGCGCGGCGCGGCTCCCCGTGAGACTAAAGCGGCGGAGGCGACGGCGCGGACTCCGTGCCCGAAGAAGGGGCTTTGAACGGTCGTTCTGCTGGGAGTGGACGGGACGCTGCCCGAGTGACAAAAGTTTGGGCGAGTCTCCCTGCTGTTATTTATTTTTATTTTTATTTTTATTTTAAAAAGGGAGCCGTCCGTAATAAGTTCGCGGATCCCTTCCCCCGGATCAAACCCTTGGACTCGTGGACTCGTAGCCGAGACAAGCCAGCCCGATCATGCCCGTGGGGGAGCCCGATCGCGCCGCGCCTCTCGCCCTGCAGGGTTACCGCTCCTGAAGGCGTCCTCGCCTCTGCACGCACACCCCCACACCCCCACCCCGGGCTGCGAGCGGCGATGGAAGGGCGCCGGGACAGCGGCGCGTTGCGGAGGCGGCTTTGAAAGTTGGGCGCGCCTGTCCCTTTTCTCGGCCGCCCGCGCCCCGGAGAGGAGCGCCTGAGAGGGAAGGGTGGGGAGGGGATCGGCGGGTTGAGAGGTCTCGTCTGCCGCTGCCCAGGATGGGAGACGGATTGCCGGAGCCGGCGCGAGCTGCTAAGCCTTCCCCCGCCGTGGCCGCCTGCTCCGAGGCAGAAGCGATCGAGGTCTTGGAGAGCGCGGAGGAGGGCTTTCCCAGCGCTGCAGAGGACGTAAGTGTCGATGGGGGTCGCTCGCCCCTCCGTGGGCTTCCAGCTCTTGAAAAGTAAACGTTAGCGTCCCAGAGAGGGAAGTTTGACTTAAAAAAAAATAAATAAAAAATAGCAAAAGAGAGTCGGAAGATACTTCCCGGAATCTTTGTGGGTTTCCTGCGGCAGGTTGCCGGGAAGTAACCTCGCTGAATTCACCAGTGGGAAAGTGTGCACCCACAGGACCAGAGCTTTTTAGCCGGGGTGGGGAAGGGAGATTTTTCCCCTCCCTTCCCTTTTAATCTCTGGGACGCTGAATAATAAATATAATGACCAGTGGTTTTCCCCTCTTATTAAGCATATTTCGGCTTTTCCGACCTGGGGCTTCTAAATATGTTGAACAGCATAACAGCCATCCTGGGGATTATGGAAGTTGAAATCCTTTACAACCGGAGGCACCAGGTTAGGAAGAGCTAGTAAAAAGCAGATGCGTTTCTTGGTTTTATTTATGAGGCTTAAAAAGCGCTTTTTAAAAAATTGAACGTATCTTTCTTCTCAAATGCTTGTTACTAACAACAGCCTAAAATAGGCAGCCAAGTGTTTCTCAAACTAGGCAACTTCCAGATCTTGGGTCTTTCAGAGAGCTCCCCTGTTAGCATTGAATTGCTGAAATTTCATTGGTTGGGAAATACCCATCTGGGCCATAGAAAGATAGACTGGTTGCATATATATGTCCAGGGATGTCGGTTATAACTTAGCAGTTGAGTTAAAATTGAATGAGCAATTGCAATGAAAAAGAACAGAATGTCATGCATCTCATATACTGGGACCATTTTGGGCTCACACTCCTGAGCTGCACAACACGCTGGATGATCTTTGCCCATCCCATCTCTTAGGCTCACCTACTTGTCTTGCAGGGTTGCTTTGAGGACCAAACAGGTTCCTTAAATTACTTACTTAGAGAG
This sequence comes from Masticophis lateralis, assembly GCA_030761175.1. Taxonomy (NCBI): domain Eukaryota; kingdom Metazoa; phylum Chordata; class Lepidosauria; order Squamata; family Colubridae; genus Masticophis; species Masticophis lateralis. Next base: position 135,724,600 of record JAUDYJ010000002.1, on the reverse strand, counting down.
GTTTTATAGAAAAACAGAATGGTGGTTGGCTTCCTCCATCATGAAAATTCATAATTTGGTTTGGTTCTGGAGGGATCTCATATGTGAAGAACCAATCATAATGATTTATTCCACAAAGCAGGGTTAAAACAAACGTACTTTCATGTCATGTGTGAACCCTGCTAAATCAGTGTTTAAATCTAGACTATTGTTACTTTCTACTTCAGTGCTGGATAATTGCTTCAGGTTTATCACACATTGCCACTGTGCCTCTCTGGCTGAATGACTGCCTCCTGTTGTACATTGCATTAATGTCCTTCCCTTAACTTACTCTGGTTGATGACATGAGAACATTAATATGTAACACAATACAGTATAATTTGAAAAGACTTCTGAAGCAAGTCCTGAATTCTTTAGAGCACTGGTTCTCAACCTTTTCTTCACCATTTTGTGGCCATGGACCATGGCCGTGGAACCCCAAGACTTAAGTCAAGATTTAAATCATAACATTTTTTCAAGCCTTCATGGATCCCCTGTGATGGATCCCCCCACCAAGGGTCTGCAGACCACAGGTTGAGAACCACTCCCTTAGAGAATTCCCAATATAATTGTACTGATTTCACTGCAAGCCATACTTGTGTTCTGATATCAGTGTAGAAACGAAGGGGGTTTGTGTCATGATGTGTGCTTTATCACTTCTCTCCCCCAACACGTATGTCTGAGATGCATCTCATCTCATCTCATCTCTGCCAATTTATGTACTCCTTAGTTAATATTGCTTAAAAGAAATGGCTTCTAGAATTTCTGAAAACTTCTTGCCAAAACTACATTTATCTGAAGCCCCAGAGCCTGCTTACAATGTGTCCATATGCATGTTCATTAACTGTGACATTGTGCGTTAAATGTGAACTTCCAATCTTACTAAGCAGCCTAACTTAGTTTTAAGCCTTAATCTCTAAAGATTCTTCAACAGAGAACCTTATTATTTAACCAAGTACGGCATCTTTCTTTGTGGTTGCATCCCCCTTCTTCATCTCCACGACTGTCTTCTGGAAGATTTAAAGATGTCCCACTTTGCTCTTAACCCATTGTTGTTGCAAAATGAATTGCTAAGAGGTCCCAGGGATAAACTGCACGTATATTTAAGCATCTGTACAATGAATTGCCTTATTCCGAGGAGTAATTCTGTGGATGCTCCTTCTGGCAGGACTCTAAAGAAGACCCTTTCTTTTCTGTACTTTGTATTTCTGAAAACTAACCACTGGAAAAACAAGCCAAGTATTTATACACTTGATGATTCCATTCTGCTTCTCCATAGAGGAATCCATGTGTGAACCTTTCTCCGGTTTCACTCTGTGCGGGATGTGCAAAACTCTCCAAGCTCCTCAATAAATTCTTCATGAATTTTTAAGAAATGGGCTACATCAGAAGATTCAAGGAAGTTTATTCTGTCTGAATGGGGCATCACTACAGTTCTTTGGAATTGCTCTTTTTTTTCTTTTCTGGCAATGTGCAGCTGGTTTGGTATAGGCTATGGGCAGGGCTGTGTAGTCTGTGAATTCTGAAGGCTCCCACAGTTCCCAAACCTGTTTTCTGTAGATTCTAGAGTCTTTAAAAAAAAAAAAATTAACAGGATTGCCAGAAGTCCACACTGTAGTAGCATGGAAACAATAGTCTAAGGCTAAAATGGCTTGACATAATTAAAAAACAACAACAACCAACTAGTAAGGTCTGTAAGGGGCGTGCATAAGAGCACCAGTGTGCCTACCGTCCCTGTCCTAATGTTTCCTCTATTTGTATCTATTTTATGTATCCAATCTATGTTTATATTTATTCCCTAATACATTCTTGACAAATAAAATAAAAAATAAATAAATAACCAAAGATCTCCAAACTGAAAGAAAAACTTTTGGAAAATCTCAGCTCTCCTGTGCAAATTATATAGCTGTCCATTTTGCATAAAGCCCCTGTCTCAATAGCTGGGTTTCCCACCCAGTTCATGTCTGCTCCTCAGGTGCACTATACAGATAAAATGGGTCTTTGGTCTAACAGACGTAATCCAGATGTTTGGAAGGCATCTCATTAGGAAAAACTATTTTAGGGAATGGAGTCATCCTGAAGCACCAAGAGGTCTCTTTGCAAACTAAGAATTTCCCTGCCATTATCTGAAACACAGAGGTGGAGGGTGTGTGTGTGTGTGTGTGTGTGTGTAGCTCAGCTAAGAAAATAATATGGGGTTGGGGTTTTTTTTTTGGAATAGAAGGCCTGTAAACTATGGTTCAAGTCCAGATCTGTGCTTGAAGACAGTATGTCTCTGTGCACTAAACCCCATCCCTTGTTCATGTCTGAAACCAACTTGGCACATTAAACCAAACATTATCCAAATGTTTATAAGGTGTTTTGCTTGAGGGACGTTATTGCAGTTCAAGAAATGTAGCATGGCCTGTTACGTGTTAAAGATATCTAGTCCATAAAGACAGTCTCCAAAAGCCTTTTCTGTTTTCGGGCCATGCATACTGATTGAGAAGTTACGGGAGTTGCATTCTAGCCCATCAAGACATGTGTTGAAGAAGACCAGGCTGTGGTGTAATATCTTAAGGCAAACCTAAGCAGTTGAGTTTTAAGCTCGTATAACTGGTTAGACTGTTTCATGGAAGCAACTTCAGATTTATGGCATCCTCAAAGGGAGGCTGGAGTTTCTTTGTGAATAAACCCCAGCAACTTCACAAGTTGCTAGGATTCCACAGATAGGAATCATGGCGGATTAGAAATGGCCTTAGAATGGGCAGTGCACACATGCAAATGAATTCTCGTAGGATGCCAGGTAAAAACCAACAGAGAAATTAGTATTTATGGATGTTGCTGACATAGGGTCAAATAGCACTACATCAGGTATAATCTCCTATGTTCGGATGGAATCTCTTGGGTTTGATTTGTTATCTTGGAGAATCAACAAGGTCCTTCATCTCTGAACCCTTTGAAATCCTGGATGATGGAACTTTGGAATTCCAGACCTAAGTCTCACTTCCCAGCCTATCTGGGGGAAAAAACATGGAATGTAGGAATCCATTACAGGTTTTGGTGAAGTTTGTATGGGAATCATCTGCATGACGACTTCCTGAACTGCCAATTTGTTCATTCAGGATTGGTATTTTTAGCTGTCACATGAGAAATACCCCTCCCACCCAAATCTCAGCTGTGCCCCTCTCCCTTGGGAGATTTCCATCTTGAGTTCTCTAATCCGATAGACTGGGGTGAGAATAGCTTGATCCTACAACAGACATATTGAGTGATCACAATTGCGTAGACATTCAGCATCTGATCCTTGAAGAAAGTAGCTGGTGAACTTTGCTAGTATTTTAAGTTAACCTCTGCCCAAGTGGCAGACAAAAAACCCATATGCTGTTTCTTACTTTCTTCCTATCCATGCATCCCTTTATTCCCTACATTACAGAACCCTAGAGGGGGAAGGAACCAAGGTTCATCTTCTACTCCAACCGGTGGTCCACAGCCACAGTTGCCAAGTCATCAGGCCCCTGCAGAGCAGCCTTTCCTGACCAGAACACAGGGCGACTCAAACAAAGGGCAGAAGCATGCCAGAAAGGTAGGTGTAGATCATGCTTAGTGTGAAAAAGCCCTGTCTCCAGAGCCCGATGGGGTTTTTTTTCCTACTCACTAAATGGAAAACACAATTATAAGGGCATGGAGAATCATGGGGAAGGTTGAGCAAAAGAGCCATAACAATCTGAGTTAAACTATTGTACAATATTCTGGGCCTGGCTCTGTTTACACTGCAATGTAAGGCAGGTTCATTTTGGGAAAAGGAAGGTAAGTGTACTGGCCCAAAGTGAGTGTGATAATGATGCATAGCAGTTGCTGAACACTTTCTGCGGAGGTGTGTTCGTCTGTGGTCCCAGGGTGATTGGATTACACTCATGTTCAGCATTTTTCAGGGAGAGGGCATTGCACAATCTCATTGAACCCCCCCCCCCCATTTGTTTCTCATTCAATCTTAACTCCCAAGATTTTATACGGAGCCGTGGTGGTGCAGTGATTAAAATGCAATATTGCAAAAGATCTTATACGGAGCCGTGGTGGCGCAATGATTAGAATGCACTGTTGCAAGCTGACTCTGCCCACAGCCAGGAGTTCAATCTTCACTGTCTCTCAAAGTTCACTCAGCCTTCTAACCTTCCAAAGTTGATAAAATAAGGACCCAGATGGTTGAGGGCAATGCACTGACTTTGTAAACCTCCCAAAGAGTGCTGTAAAGCACTATGAAGCGATATATACCGTATTTTTTGGAGTATAAGATGCAACGTTTCCCCCCCTAAAAGGGGGTGAAAATTTAGGTGTGTCTTGTACACTGAATGTAACCCCGCCCACCCACTGGCCCTCACCCTTTGGCCTCTGCCTCGCAGCAGTTACCTCCTTGCAAGCAAACAGCAAGAAAAAAACAGCTCCTTTCAGCTTCAGCATAGCCTAATTAGCACAAGTAGATTAGATCGGCCTCCTGACTCAGCTGATTTGCTGTCAGCTGTTTTGGCAGGGCTCTGCTGCTTGCTGCAAAGGTAAATTGCTGGAACAGATGTTTTTTTTCCTTGTGCTAATCAAGCTATGCTGAAAATGAAAATAAAAGTAAAGCAGGCTGTTTGTTGTTTGCTGCAACAAGGCAAAATTGCTCAGAGGCAGAGGGAGATTTCTTTTTCTTCTTTTCCTCACCAAAAAAGTAGGTGCGTCTTATACTCCAGTGCATCTTATACTCTGAAAAATACGGTAAATCTAAGTGCTATTGCTATATAATGGTTGTATTGGCATGACTCATATCCCACAGCTCAATGTCTGTGAGGGAGATGAAATAAATAAATTGTGGGGTTTTGCAATCAAGCTCAGAAAGCACCGAAGGACCCCACATAGTTTCTCCTATCAATAAATGAATTGCCATACATTCAGCTAACCCTGTTTTCAGACTTTGCACAGCACAACGAACCAGACATTAATTATGAGTTGGGTGTGTGCGAGCTCTATACTAAAGTTTGTGGCTGACAATGTTGTGTGAATGCAGTCTTAAACAAGAATCCTGTCATTCCATACAGATGCTGAAGATCTAGCATCTCCTGTGGCTAGATCCTGAAACATAAACAGCTAAATAAGATGAGAGTTAGGGGTGAGTACATGGAAGCTAGGTTCAAAGATGGATTAAGATAGCCCTACTGAAGTTGATAGGATTTACTCCTAAGTACACGTTCGCAGGAGTAAATCTCCCAGATTTCTGCTGCTCTTGCTGGCACTTTTATTGATTGTTTTTTTTATTTATAGAAAGATTTCTTGCTGTACTTCTAATGTGGGTACGTCACTCAAAGTGGCTGAGTCTGTGCAGGCAAAAGAACCCACAAGTTGCCCATAAGAAGGAAGGATTATTAGCGTAATCACATCGCAGGTTAACATTTCAGAAAGATCACTTCAGAGATTACAGGAATAAACTTCAACTGATAGGAACAAGGGCCACAAAACATGGATGAGATGTCATATTTGTTGCCTTGCCATTTCTTTCATTTTTTTCTTCCCCTGTGAAAGCAGCTTCTGCATTCCCCCCCCCCGCCCCCCCATCCTCAGGGAGCTTGAGAATAACTTTTGAATTTCTCTTGATGTTTCTGAGCTCACTTTTTTGACTGAGCTGCTACAAATGCCTACTGCTGCTGAGGCTGTACCAGAGGTAGTATTCAGCCGGTTCGGACCAGTTCGGGCAAATTGGTAGCGGAAATTTTGAGTAGTTCAGAGAACCGGCAGATCTCACCACTGTCTGGCCCCGCCCACCCCATCCTATATATCTTGCCTTTGCCACATGACCCAGCTAATCTCCGTGCCTTGTCTCCACATTTAGCCCGCTCTGCTCACCAAAGGTAAGCATGCCACCTGCTCACCCTTCGTCTCGGGCCGGAGCTGGGACGTGTCATTGCCCTGGAGCCTCTGTCCGCATGCCACTGCCCCCCTCTGGCCTCAAACTACACCCCCCCAGGCTGAAGCAATGTATTCACCCCGTGGCCTGCCACACTAGGCCGATGGGCCTCTGGGGAGAGGGGGGCTGGGTGCAGGAGGGCCGAAGCAGTTTAGGAATGGACTGGATGGTTCTTACCTGCAAGAAGTCCCATCTGGAAAGTGCTGCAGTGGAGAACTTGCAGCTGCTTCTTCTGTCCCTTGCCGAGCCTCGGTCGCTCGCGGAGACACGCAGTGTGCTCTCCAGGTTGGCAGCTGCTTCTCTCTGCTGCTGCTCTTGCTGGGAGAGCATCTTGTGCAGTTCAGCAGCTGTGAGCTGCCACTTTCCTCTAAGTCCCATCCGGAAAGCGCTGCGGCTGAGAAAAACAGTATTCAACATGGCTGCTGCTTCTCTGCCGCAGCGCTGTTTGGATGGGACTTAGAGGAAAGTGGTGGCTCACAGCTGCTAAATTGCACAAGAGGCTCTCCCAGCAAGAGCAGCAGCAGAGAGAAGCAGCTGCTGCCCTGGAGAGCAAAGATGGAGGGGAGCAGGCCCTGAAAGGCTGCTTGGTCAAGCCTCGCCACGTGGTGGAAGCCATCCGCGTCTACTGTGGAAGCCAGTATGTGCACGCTCACATTTTTGACAAAACTGGTGGTGAAATTATTTGAAACCTACCACTGGGCTGCACCCCTTTTGAAACCTCCTTGGCAACCTATATCTCCCAAAGAATCTCCTTTTGATGGCTTTCCTGAGAACTAATTGAAATCTAGGAAGCCAAGAAGACTGAGATGGCTGTACGGTCTAGGTGCTTTTTCAAAAGGCTACTGGACTTTGTTTTTCCTTGAAGACCTTTCGCTTCTTATCCAAGAAGCTTCTTCCATTCTGACTGAATGATGGGGGATGGAAGGATTTATCCACCTATCGGTCAGAACGGAAGAAGCTTCTTGGATGAGAAGCGAAAGATCTTCAAGGAAAAACAAAGTCCAGTTGCCTTTTGAAAAAGTATCTTTGGGACAACCATGACCTGGATGGCTGAGAGACTCTTCATAGACATTTATTCATACGCTGTTAGTCCATCTTGTAACTAAATAAACTGCAAGAAAGCAGCATTCCAGCCTTGGGAGACTGTGCAAAACAATCCTCTCCTTTAAAAAAATATTGAAAGCCAAGTTCTCTTTCATTATATTAAGTAAGATCTGATAGAAGATACAGAGGACAATTATTTGCATGTAATAGCTTAAGCCTCTAGCTGAGTGAGCAAAATAAGTGACTTTAGATCCTTGCAGTAGTTCAGAAAGTTGTACTTGCCCTATTGCTGTGCTTGGCTAAGATTGTCATTTAGAGAGCAGTAACATAAAGCATTTAATAATAAGGCATGAAAGACCCCAGACCCCAGCCATGCTTCCAAATTTTTCAAGACACACAATGTATCTTTGAGAGCAAGAAGCCGATTGTCTCCTGTTCTAGGCTTACATTAGCTAAGAGAAGGGAGGTTTGGGTGATGGTTTAATTCCTTCTCCTCCTCCCCACCCTGGCCTGTTTCTCTGCAAGACCTAGATCCGTGTTGGCCCAGAATTCAGATTTCCCAGGAATATATGGTGATTACAGGAGGATTTTCTACACAGTCCCAGTGGAAGTATCAGATTCCTTAACTCTTGTACCCATCCTTAATATTTAAAGACATTTGACTTGCTGGATTTCTTTCCCAGGGAGTAATCATAAGCCTGGTATTATTACCTGGGAAAGCTGTGTTTAACAATACATGTAATTAGAGAGAAGAAGCTGCATTTAATATTACACAAGAGACCGGAACCAGCCTTTCAGAAGCAAACCGGCTTTTAACCCTCCCTAATTATAGCTCCTTGAATGTCTAGCATTTTAAGTGTCTCCAATCTTGTGTTTTTTTGGGTTTTTTTTTTTTGAATTCCATCTTGCAATCACTGGGCTAGCCTCGGTGGGTAGGTCCCTTTTCCGCTGCAGAGACGTTAAAAAGCAATGTTAGATAGTAGGATGAAATCTGCAACAACTTCCTCGCTGGAGCCGATCCATGACTAAGGGAAAAAAATAAAAAGTTCTTGGAATTTTTGACAGGTTCTTGCTGTCCAAAATCATCCGGTGAAGGTTTTGTAGCAAATTAAAGATTGTGTTCCACTGAAGGCTGTCAAAGGCCCAGCCGCAGAGGCTGGTTGACCCTGAGGGCAGCTGGATTCTGTGGGAGAGACCCAGAGGATGTTCTGTCGGTAGCAGCATCTTTTGATTAGCATTCTGCTTCAGTCTTTTTTTCTGGCAAAAAGAAGAGATTGCAGCCTGGTTTTGCATGTGCTTTCCTCCCTGCCTCTTTCCTAACATCTTTCCATAAAGGACAGGATCCCTTTTCCATCAGAGAGATTTCACTGCTGAATCAAATGCTTTTCAGCATTAGAAAGATCAGTCTACGGGAAATATACAGGTAGTCCTTGATTTACAACAGTTCATTTAGTGACCGTTCGCAGTCACAACGGCACTGAAAAAAGTGACACAACCATTTTTCACACTTATGACTATTGCGGCACCCCCAAGATCATGTGATTGTTAAGTGGTTCATATGCAGTGTCCCAGGGCTACCGTAACCTTTTGCAACCTTTAGACAAGCAAAGCCAGATTCACTTACCGGTCGCTTTATTACTAATTTAATAACTACAGCGATTCACATAACAAAATGTGGCGAAGAAAAGTTGTAAAACCGGGAAAAACTCACTTAGCAACGTAAATTTTGGGCTCAATTGTGGTCATAAGTCGAGGACCACCTGTATTCTGGATGCAATTGAGCCTTGCCCTGTGAATGTCCAGATGTGAGTTCCAGGGTGGAGATTTGCTGGGCTGCAGGACAACCTTGGGATGTGTGAAGTAGTAAAGAAAAAAACCCCCACTAGAATAGTGCAAGCAGGCAGCATTTTTTACTAGGTAGTGACGGATCCTTTTTCACACTTGGAACTCGCTCTTGCAAAGTTGCTCTGTCACATCTGTAAAAGTGAGATTGCCCTTCGTGAGTTCGACCGTTTTTTTGCATTGGAGCACTGGATGATACCCTGTTTCTTCCAAAATAAGACATCCCCTGATAATAAGCCCAATCGAGCTTTTGAGCACATGGCAATAAGGCCAAGTGCTTATTTCAGGGTTCAAAAAAAATATAAGACAGGGTCTTATTTTTGGGGAAACATGGTAGTTAAATTGGAGAAGAACCAGAGTTCTTTCAAGGGCAAAGCTCTGCCAATAGGCAGTGGGCCCTTTCTCACTTGCTTCTTTCGTACTGTATTTGCAACTACAGCTCATGCGAATTCAGATTCTGACTTACCCAGAGCCTAAGAATGATGAATTCATTTATTCTGTTATAGTCAGCAATCAGATCACGCCAGAGGTCCATTATTGTTTATCCATTATTGATAAACATCTGACCTTCTGTTACTCTTCAGACAACCAGTTTGCGTGAGCAGCGCAGCTCAGCAGGAATTAAGTCCCGCGAGGCTTCGATGTGACCCTATTTCAGCTTCTGATTTGGGTCAGTGTGTGGGTGTGACTCGCCCATCTCTCTGCTTACTTGACAGACACACCGGCGAAGCCTTTTTCAGGCTGATGCTCTCTGCATGTATTGGAAGTCCTGGAAGTGGTATTTGCAAGGTTGAAGAAAAGGGGCCAAGCCTTTCCCAGACTGTTTAATACCTAGATTCTACAGGGCAGCCAGAATTAGTATTCATATATTTTATTGAAAAGTAGCAGTTTTATTGCATTTGCACTTGGGGCCTACTTCCATGCATGTTAAATGTTGACAGTGTCATGTCTTCCAAGCCCTGAAATAGTGTTTAGTTTATAAATTGGGAGGTTATAAATTTTAGATTATAAACTGGGAGAGCAAGTCTGGTCTAGTGGTTAAGGCACCAGGCTAGAAACCAGGAGACTATGAGTTCTAGTCCTACCTGAGGCATGAAAGCAAGCTGGGTGACTTTGGATCAGTCCCACTCTCTCAGCTCAATCCATCCTACAGGGCTGTTGTGGGGAAAATAGGAGGAAGAAAGAGAACTAGGTATGATTGCTACCTTGAGTTATTTACAAAAATAATAAAGACAGAATGCAAATAAGTAATTTGCATTTGGCTCTTTATAAGTTTGTACCGGTGAGCCAGTTTTTAATAGCAAAAACAAATGAAGACTGGGAATTGTCAGAGTCTGTGACTGATGCAGGACTTTCTCTCCATCGGTTCATTCTAGAAGGGAATGATGGACATGTGAGTGGAATTATATTAAACAGGCCCTCAGGTTGAAGGTTGATATTAAAGATGGCTCTTGGATAGTAAAGACAGTAAAGTATATAGAAAGCATTAAAGTACCCTTCAAAATTGTAAGGATTGAATTTCCTCAGAATTTCAAGAGAATGCAGCTCAAAGTTGAGGATTTTAGAAACTGGGTCTCAACATACCTGAAAGATGCTATGGGGTGTATGAGAGAGAAGGGGGGAGGGGAGAGAGAGAGAGTTGGAGATGGAGGGAGGAGTGGAGGGAGAGAGGGGGAAGAGAATGAGAGAAGCACTGATGCAGTTTGTCAAAGTGGTATCCAATTGTATTAATGCTTATGAAATACAGGTAGTTCTTGCCTTATGAATGTAATTGAGTTTGGATTTATGGTCATAAGCCATGGCAGTCATTAAGCAGGTTAACAAATGTCTGTGCCCAATTTTACAACATTTTCTGTGGCAGTCATTAAATGAAACCCTGTTTCTTCAGTGCATGTGTTTTGCCAGAAACCGGAAGTAAATGCCAGAAACCAGCCAAAATGGTGATAATGTGACCATGGGGTGCTACATACAGCCATAAATGCAAGCCATCCAAAATGTGATCATCACATGACTATGGAGTAGGGGAAGGGGTTACAGCCATCGGAACTTTGTAATCAGGTCATAAGTAGATCTGGGAAGGTCCATCATAACTTCGAAGAGTTGCCAAGTGAGGACTACCTATATCATTGAAGGTTTTGTGTAGGCATTTTCCCACCAACCCTATATTTGGGCATTTTCACCAACGACAATATGGCCTTATGGCGAAAAGTGGTGGTGACAGTAATGCTGACAGCAGGTAATGCCCTACCAGAAAGTTTTCAATAGAGGCTGAGCTGTAATATTGCAACCTTGTCTGGCAACTTCTGGAAGCCCATTAAAGAAAATTGAGAGTGAGCAGTAAATCACTGTGAAGATTTACAGTGACAAGTGGAAATTTTACATACGGGTAATTGAATATTCACTTAGAAAGAACTTGATCACTGTTAATGTGTAAACTCTGGATTCTCCAACCGCTTTTTGAAGCAGGCTGACCACGTGTAGCAGATTTGACCGGCAGACATTGTACGATCTTCTTCTGGATTCTGCTGGTCTTTCTCATTTATGATACAAGTTCTTATTGGTATTCCTCCTGCAATCAACGTAAAAGTAGTACTTTAATTATCACCTGCTGAGTCCACGCAAATATGTAAAAATTGACGAGTTGTGTGTTAGCGCTAGGAAAAAAAAATAAAGAATTGAAAAATGGAAGGGTGAGATTCCCTCCAAAGCCCTGAAAATATCGCAGAACTAACAGAAGAACATAAAAGAATGGAAAAGAAAGGAATTTGCATTTTCCCCTAACACAGGTAGTCCTTGCTTGCTGAACTACTTGTTCACAACCATTCAAACAGCACTGAACAAGAGATTCATGGCCAGTCCTCATACTTGCAGCCATGATCATGATTCGGGTGCTTGGCAATCAGATCCCAATTATGACGGGACCCCAGTTCCCATGAACGCCACTTGCGACCTTCCAACAAGCAGTGGGGAAGCTGGCAGGGAGTCTCAAATAATGATCACGTGACTGCACGCTTAATGACCGTATGTGATTTGCTCAATGACAGCATCCAGAACTACCTCAACTGCTGTCAGAAATCAGCACAGTCACATCATGTCGTGCTATATGAGCATGTCATTTAGTGATGGAGTTGCCAGTCCCAATTACTATCATTAAATGGGGACTACCTATACTCGTGATGGTGAACCTATGGCACGTGTGAGCCATATTAGTGGGCACGCCAGCTCAGCTCTGGGGCACACATGCGCGCGCCGGCCAGCTGATTTTAGGGTCTTCTGGGCCCACCAGAAGTAGGGAAACAGGCTGTTTCCTGCCTCTGAAGGGCAGGGGTGGGGGGTGGGGACTGTTTTGCTGTCCCCATCCTCCAGAGACTCCTAGAGAGGCTCCTAGAGACTCCTAGAGAGGTTCTGGAGGCTGGGGCTGTCCCACCGGGAGTTGGGAAATGGGCCCTTTCAGCCTCTGTAGGGCCTCCAAGGGAGTGGGAAAGGCTGTTTTCACCCTTCCCAGATAAATAGAGAGGATCTGGAGCCAGGTAAGAAATAAAAATGGGCCTACCAGGCCTTCATGTGCCAGGAGCGGGGGGGGGGTTGCACGTGCATGCGCGTGGGCACCTGCGCACGCCACCCACCCATCCCACTCTCCTGGCACGCAATGGCAAAAAGGTTAGCCATCACTGGTATAGGTAGTCCTTACTTAATGAAAGTAATTAAGACTGGCAACTCCACATAGGTATAGGTCAGTGATGGCTAACCTTTTTGCTGTCACGTGTCAATAATGGGGGGAGCGCGGGGGGGCGGGTGTGCGTGTGCCCACACCCATAATTCAATGCCTCCCATGCATGAACATGCGACCCCTCCTGTCCCTCCACTTTTGGCACCCAACAGCAAAAAGGTTACCGGTGGGCCCAGTAGGCCTGTTTTTCACCCTCTTCAGGCTCTAGAAGCTTTCTTGGAGCCTGGGGACAGCGAAAACAGCCTTCCCCAATCCCCCAGAGGCCCTCAAGAAGCTGGAAACAACCTGTTTCCCAACTTCCGGTGGGACTGCAAAGCCTGAAAATCAACTGGCCGGCACGCAAATGCGCGCTGGAGCTAAGATAGGGCAATGCTTGTGTGCCTATAGATATGGCTCTGCGTGCCACCTTTGACACGCGTGCCATAGGTTCGCCATCACGGATCTAGGAAGAAACTGTTCATTGTTCCACACTTCTGAGGGGGGAAGGGAGTTGAAAACAGAAGGCCCCGTTTGTTGCTGTGTTGTAGATCACGTAAGCTGATGAGACTTGTCAGATTGCAGGGGGATAGATAGGAATAAATAAACAAGCAAGCAAGCAAACAAACAAATTAATAATGATCTTTGCCACCGTGCCCCTACTGAAAGAAACGAAACTCTCTGCAATATATAAATAAACCATTTTTTGAAAAGTCAATAAAACTACTGAAATTAACACTCTGTAGAATACTCTGCAAATGAAAGCCACGTTCTACTAAAAAAGCTTCTGAATGTGGCTGTGAAGGAGTTTGGGTGTGTGCGGTTTGGGGTGGAAATAATTCTTTGAGAACTAGGGATATCGCCTGTATATCCCCCGCCCCTCCGGCTCCAAATTAGACTAAAATAAGCAGATCGTCCCTTTCCTATATTCTCTATGTTGTATTTTGTTCCTTTGAAGCAGAGTTCTGACATGCATTGCATTTTCTTGTTCTTACATTTTCCTCCCCTTTCTCTTTTTTTTTTTCTTTCCTTCATGCCTTGCCTCTAACTTCTCAGCACTGGAAAGCTCTCTTTGATCAGGTAGGTGAACAACTTGGAAATGTTTGTTTTAACACCTGTTAAACGCGGGAGCTCAAATGCGTCTCTCCCATCAGGGAGGAATTCCTGAGTGTCCTGTGATGTATGACCTTTTGTGCGGTTGGCCCAACCAGTTGGATCTATGTCCTGTTTCCCCCAAAATAAGACATCCTCTGATAATAAGCCCAATCGGGCTTTTGAGTGCATGGCAATAAGGCCAAGCACTTATTTCAGGGTTCAAAAAAATATAAGATAGGGTCTTATTTTGGGGGAAACATGGTAGTTATGTCCTGGATTCTTCCTTTACTCTCTATTTTGTTGTGTTTTTGTGTGTCATTTTACTGTTTCCCTGTTGTTGACTGAGATTTTCCTTCAGAGGGATGACCTTAAAAAGCAAGGAGTTGAATGTGTTCAAGTTTGTTTTGCCTTTCTGTAGAATTTATATTTTTTAGAATTCCTAGAAGGAAAACTTAAATTCATCCTTCAGTTTTTTTGGCAGGGCATACTGATACTGAATTAAACTTGACATTATTTAAGAATGTTAGAAAAGGAAGCCAAGAATAAGGGCTGATAAAATTTCCATGTTTGAAGTTCTAGCAATATATGGAGCAGATCAATATTAGATATTTACACTGATTTAACCAAGCAAGCCATCTGATCACTGATTTCTTTCAATACAGGCTTAAGTCTTTGGGTACCTCATGCCTAAATATTTTATAGTAGTATGTAAATACTTTAAGTCTTATTATCCCATTGTGTGCAGTGGAGTGAAGTATAGTTATGGTCAATCTGCACATGCGGAAATGGAAACACCACCACAGGGATAGTCCTCAGTTTATAACAGTTGACAGTGACAATTCAAAGTTACAACAGCACTGAAAAAAGTGACTTATGACTCTTTTCCACATGTATGACCTTTGTAGCACCCCTGTGATCATGCAATCAATATTCAGTATGCAATCAATATTCAGTCAATATTTAATATTCAATATGCAATCAATATTCAGTCTCAGTGTAGGTGTAGGTAAAACAGTCCAAGGTCATAAACAGTAATATCAGTCCAGTAGGTATCTTCCCTTACCAAAGCAAACAGACTTTAGTAACTCTTGGTATATAGTACCATATAACGATCCAGTCAAACACCACAATCAGCAGGAAGATGCAGAAAGCAACAGGAACAATCAGGAACAAGAAGAAAGAACGCTTCTCTGCGCTGCTTATTTATGCACTGTAGCCTAATTACAGGGTTCAGCAAACCCTGATTACGTGGCTCAGTTGTTTCTTAAAGAAACAAATATATTGCCTGACCAACAGGTTAGGAGTAATAACCTAACACAGTTGCTTGGCAAGTAACTCATACTTATGACCGTTGTTGTGTCCTAAGGTCATGTGATCAACCTTTTGACAAGCGAAGTCAATGGGAAAGCCAGATTCACTTAACAACCCTGCTACTAACTTATCAACTGTGGTGATTCATTTAACAACTGTGGCAAGAAAGGTCATAAAATGAGGCAAAACTCACTTAACAAATGTCTCACTTAACATAAATTTTGGGCTCAATAGTGGTCGCAAGTCAAGGACTACCCATATAATGGTCCCTCACAAGACAAGAATCCCATGGTGACAAGCCATAGTTGTTTCCTAAGCAGGTGGAGTTTGTGACCTGTTCAGGAAGCAGAGTTTTGGAAAGAAGGTGCCGGTCAGACACTGGGGATTTGGCAGCCTCTGGGACACCATTTTGAGGTGGGTTGAGGTGGGCCAGGGCCTTTTAGCTTTAATAATAACAAACATCTCTACAACAAGGTGTCACAACCAATTTGATAGGGGTGCTTATTAATATATCAGTAGCCCTTAAATGTATTTTTGCTGATTAACTGCATCAGAGGATCTTGAAATTTCAGGTTTTTAACACACTATAGTTTATTATTTCTCTGGAATATCTGATGCAAACAGGATCTCCACTGTGCTCAGGTAAGCTACAAGTTGGCCTTTAGAATGGATGGAACAAGCTCTTCTGCTGTGTTTAAGGCCACCATCCAGTGTTTTTGCCCTATGGCTTGTGTATTCCCTTGTTTGCATTTATAGATTGGGTGGTGCTTACAGAATGCTATGTTTTTACCATGTTGAAACCCCCTTCTAACACAATGCATATGGTGCTTATCAGTCATTTAATACTGACATATAAAGATGACCATGTGGAAAAAAGTAGTATTTAAGGAACAGTTTCTCTCAAGAACCATAGAAGCATCTCAATAAATATTTAGAAGAAAAACGAATTCACATATTCTTACACAAAGTTTAGCACAGATTCACTTGTAGCTAAACAAATCAGTATTTCTTTCTGCTGGTGACCTATTGTTATTTTATCGGATTTTCTGAAAGGCAGTGTCCATCTATAGATTTTTGAGGTAATTTACCAATATGGTTCCTGCAAGTGGCTGAACCCAGAAACTTCTATTGAAGTAGGCTGAGTAGGCCTAGAGATGGCTTATTATCCTCCTTTAAGTAAATCTTGCTGCCGGTGGTGATGAGTGCCTGTTTATAACCTGGTAAGCTGAGCTCTATATTTAGCCCGTAAATCTGGTCTGAGCAATATTCTTCATGGTGTGCTTTGTATATCTGCTGAGGGCAAGGGAAGCATCAGGCAGGCACATTATGGAATGGCCTCTGACCTGTCATGGTGGGATGACTTATTCCCATTTTTATCAGATATGGACATTCTCATATAGGAACATTAAGGAAAATAACCTTTTCCCTGCTTAGAAACCAGATGTGGGGAACGATGGCCCTGTTATGACTTGTGGACTTCAATTCCCAGAATTCCTGAGCCAGCCATGCTGGCTCAGGAATTCTGGGAGTTGAAGTCCACAAGTCATAACAGGGCCATCGTTCCCCACCCCTGTTATAAACAGTTGCTTCATAAGGGAAGAATATTCTTTGCTTCTCCTTGTTCCTCTCAGGATGGGGAGGGGGGGTGATTGTGGCTTCCCTTGTTTGAAGAGCTCTATTGAAGAATGCCTGCTTTGTGTGTAGAAGTTCCCAGATTTGACCGCTGGTCTCCTGAGACAGGCTGGGGATGGCCTCTATCTAAAATCCCGAAGAACCATTGCCTGATGTAATAAATCAAGATGGTCACATGGACAAAGTTTCTGCTCATGGCAGCACCTTGTAGAACATGGGTGTTCTGGGGGTAAAAAAAAATAAGCAGATTTGAATCTGGTAAATATTTGGACCCAGGAAATCTTAGATTAGACTAGATTGGAAGAAGGAAGAAAACTACATAGATGTGTCAGTAGGAGTTGAGAGAGACTTTAAACATCAATTTTAAGTGGACGAATAGTCTGGTTAGGCAAATGTGACCAACAACCCAGTGAATCCCTTTCTCTGTTCGAAGGTAACGCCTGTGTGTTTCCTGTTCCTACCTTTGGTATTTCACAATTATAAAGCGAAGTTATGTGTTTCATTTGTGGTCAAAGGCAAAGCCATTACAGTTGGAAAGAGAGTGAAGTATTAATCTGAATTGTCTTGCACAGTGATGGTGAATCTTTTAGGCACAGAGTGCCCAAACTGGAATGTGTGCATGTGTGTGCATGCCAGAGTGCCAGAAACCTGATGGCCAGCTGCCTGAGCTGGGGCGACGGTGCGTGTGCCCACAGAGAGAGCTCTGAGCTGGGGCGACAGCACTCTTGCCCACAGAGAGGGCTCTGCATGCCACCTCTCGCACGCATGCCATAAGTTCACCATCACGGGTCTAGCATAAACCCTAATGTGGCTGTCTTGTTTGTAACTGGCTAAAATACTGAAATTGGAAATTGATCTTGCTTGCTGCTGAACAATCTGTGTACTCCCTTCATTGAAATCTCTTTCTCCATTGATCTTGATGATGGGGTAGAATCCAGGCCTGCCATTCCAGCTGTCTGCCCTTTTGGACTTTGCAATTGGCAACACTGGGAAATGTCGAGGTTCTTATTCTCCTGAAGAGGGCAGGAGGGTGAGGGAAAAAAATAGGAGGAATAATATTGTGTTGCCAAAGGAGAGGCTAATACAAGTGAGCCACTAACCTCATCTTAAGAACTATAAAGACTTGGTTAGAATGGGCAAAAAGTTAATTGAAGTCTCAAAACAATTAACTCCCTTAAAACAGGGCCCATGCTAAAATTTAATCTGTCTCTGGGGCATAATTAAGATAACACATCTCATGAAAATTGTACAAAAATTTATTGCCATGGGCATACCAGGTATCCTTCTAGATTCTAGAACCCAAGTCTGAAAGCTGCTAGGATTCATTTGCACAACAAAATGTTTCTTTGTTATAATTAAAGATCTATTCTTCCATCTGGGGTGTTTGCAAGCAGATTTTAATATGCCTTTATTTATTCCATTGCTATGACACTAATATAGTTTCATGCCAATTAAGTGTGGCCACATATGTTATTTCAGTGTTTATCTTTACACAGCCTTGTGAGATTGGTTAGCTAAAATGTGACTAATGATTATCTAAGTTGCATGACTAAAAAGAAATTTGAGCCCAATGTTAAACTAAGCAATATTAACTAGGCAATTAAATCCACTGTTCCTGGAGTCAAGTAGAGGTATGCCAGGAGGTAAATTGAAAATAAGCCATGGGGCATTTAAACATTTAAACAAACCACAATCAGCACAATTGTTCAGCAAAGGACCTAGCTCTTAGGGAGGAAGTCTTTTTCATTAAGAAGGGTATGCTGGCAATTGGAGAAGCATTGCTGAAGAAGTTACTCCATCCGGAGCTAGTAGCTCATCTCATCTCATCATCTTGTCTCATCTCATTCTGCAGACATTTCAGAGTTGAGGGGTGCTTCTTCTAATTCCGCAATGTCCCACCACCTACTGTCACAAAATAGCGTAGTGAAAATCTCCAGTTTTGTACAATGTGCTGGCATACATGAAAAGTTTATTATTGTAGGAGAAGGCATGGCAAAATCTGGTGGTTGGAGTTAAAAGAGAGATCAGCCTAGAATCCCTATATTGCCACAAGTGGACTAAATCCAACCCCCCCCCCCTTGAATTATGTTGACTCTTTCCTAACTCCAAACAGGTGCTAACCATTAGTTGAGAAGATTCCTGTGCATAGGCCTGATTAGCAATAGTTTAATTAGACCTTCATGTATGGACCTGGTACTTCTCACATGGAAGCTATATAGTAATATTATACGCTATTTGATCACAATATCTGAACCAACCTTCTAACAATAATAAATCAAGAAAACCAACACACTAATAAACTAATCCAGTAGGAAATAGTGTTTAATGACCCAGCTTTTATTCTTCCTTTTTTCCCCCTCTCAGTTTCATCTGCTTAATGGAAGGTAATAAGGGTAATGGCATTGCAAAATGCAATTGTCCTTTTGGGTTATTTTTTTGAGGAAAGTCTAAAAGTGTAGGGTTGCTGTTCAGCTTTTCAGATCCTTGAAAGAACTTTGAAGACCCACAAACTGGTTTACTCATGGCAGGCAAGGGACCTAAGCAAGGTGCAGTTGGATTAATTGTTCCTTTGTCTAAGGATGTTCTATTCCTTTTCAACAGAAGAAACTTACCTGCAATACTTAGTGAGTCAGTCTAATCAAATGAATCAAAGTAGTATTTTCCACAAATGGTATCTTCTGGCATCTCCAGCCTCCAGTCTTTCTCCCACCCATTTTCCATGAGATACTTTTTTCCCATTTGAGTTGCTGAGTGTCAAATCTGGCTCCATACATAGGAGAGCATGCACTGAATGACTGATCTGTGGAGTTTTCTCAATTGTACACCAACTACCTCCATTTTTATGACCCTGTAGTCTCTTAATTTGGGATCAGGGTGACTGGCTGGAACTGAGCAATTACTGACCAGATGCCTTTCCTGATGCCACACAAAGTTCAAATTGTGCACCAACCACAAATCTATGAAATACAACAATTGCATGAAGAGGGTGAAGTTACAGTCGCCGTTTGGTCAGATTGGAGTTGCAGGACCTTGGATAGCACCAGGCAGGCAATCAAGCTTTTCTCCTCCTTGTGCCAGGCTGTCGCTCTGAAGTCCAGAGCCTTAACAATAATATTATGAAGAATGAAAGAGTAGTAGGGATTATTTGTAATTTATGAGAGAAGAAGCAGGGAGAGTGGCACATGGAGGCAACAAAGCAATAGAAAGCATTTGTAGGATGGGGTGGGAGGAAGTGTGTTAGGAGGGGTCCCTATATGCATATTTTGACATGGATGTGCTTGAAAGTGTCAGGCATGGGAGACCAGATCCATACATGAAGGTTCAATTAAACTGATTTATTGCTATAGCCTATGCATAATATGTATCTTTTCAACAAACAATTGGCACCTGCTTAGAATTAGGTAAGGGTTAATGACATTCAAGGAGGGTTGGATTTAGGTTGCCTGTGGCTACGTGGGGACTCTTGACTGATCCCTCTTTTCACACAGATGCCTCCAGGTTCTGCCACTCCTTCTCCCACAGAAGGAGAGTATATGTGTTGGTAGGTGTGCATAAATGTGCATGGAAGGAACAAGCCTACATATTTGGGATAGGAATGGGGAAGAGGGAAAGAGGGGAATTATTTTGCACAAGGCAAAACTTATGAGTTCAAAGGAGTGAATCTGTGTTTTGAAACCAAGATGCAACATTTGTCTTACATTCAGCTCTTGGGCCAATTCTGTCTATTACTTTACTTTGCCCCCTGCCCTTCCTTGAAAAGAAGCTTTTTTTGAATCCCCCATTCCCACCTTGATCTAGTGTGCTTCTTGCACAAAAATACCCCATCTTGGTATTTTCACTTTTCAGGACTGGAAGTATTATCAAGATAAGTCATTTGCCCAGAAGCAAATAGAATAGGTATTGCAATACCGACTTCATATATTTTAAACCCTTCCAAATCCATCCTTCCCAGGAGACACTCACACATAGAAGATGTTGGCCTTGAGCTGGGTGTCTAGTTGCTCTATTGAAGCTCTTTCCTCACAGTCTGCAGAATGATGCTTGCTCTTTAATGATTCAGAAAGCTGGCTTGAATTTGCTGTTTCTCCCTAATAATGTCACTTTCTGGGAG
This sequence comes from Masticophis lateralis, assembly GCA_030761175.1. NCBI lineage: Eukaryota > Metazoa > Chordata > Lepidosauria > Squamata > Colubridae > Masticophis > Masticophis lateralis. The sequence goes on along the minus strand of JAUDYJ010000002.1, from coordinate 135,703,921 downwards.
TAATATACAGTAGGTGAGCTTACTCTGACAGTTATATAGTCCAACTGTAGGCCAGGAAAATGCAGTAGTTTTGCATATCTGAATAGTTAAGCTGATGTTTGAATGAAAAAGGTTCATAGTTCCAATTGTTTCACACCTTGGGGATCTTTATTACATCCCATAAACTTTAAACGTAATAGGAGTATTTCCAGAATGAGCTTGCGACTGCCAGCGTGGTATTCTGCAGAGATGATCGACCAGAATCCAGAGTTTATTCGAACAGCACTTCAGTACATCCGGAAGGTAATGAGCTAAGAAGAAAGGGACATCCCAGTGAGCCTTCTTCTGAACTCCTAGTGAGTTCAGGTTTCATTTTTACCTTACCAAAGTAGCCTGGTAGACATGAGCCTTTGCAGCTCTCTACATTAGGTCTCTTGGGCAGAAGTCAGAATTGTCACATGGCACCATCTTGTATTACAGGGATGCTTAGAATTACTTTTCTGACCCAAAACATTGAGGTAGATCTATGCAGGCCTGTATGGGGTTGGCTAAAATGTTATCATTCTCATGCTCTAAAACTTCTTTTTTGCTAATTTTGACCGTCTCTTCTATTGTGCTTTTTCTTCTGCACATAGAAAGCAATGGAAATTAAATCTACATTCACAATGCTTTGGCAGTTCCTACTCTCTGGGTTGCCCGACCAATCACTAGTAGGTGGATGAACATCAGAATCTGGTGCAGATGCTTAATTTGAACTATTTGTCCTTTTGCAGCTTTCTTTTTTTATGAATGAAACCACTTACATTCATTTAATAGTCCTCTGCTTAGTGCTTCTGATCCAGTCATAGCCACTAACCATTAATCGGGGCCATTCCATTTCCTCATGGTGAATCAATAAAAGAAAATATTTGTGGCTCAGGGCTGAACTATGTGGTGTTTGTTGCTCTCTCAGGTTGGTTCTAGACAACTCACAGCAATCCATAAAACAAAGATAAAAACAAGAAAACCCTTCTCCCCAGCCAATATATCACCCTTGCAGCTTAGCCCCTATCCTAGCCCAATGCTAGCACTGTTGATGTTACCTGGCCAGGTAATGAAATGTCTGCAAGAGAACAACCAAACTCAGAGAGCACCAAGGGCCCAACATACGCTGATGTGTTTATCTCCTTGTGTTCATTCTGTTGGGTCTTTCTAATACATAGATAGGAAGCATAGCCATACAGTTACATTAGGTGCACATGGCAGAAGATATGACTTCTGCTCTTCAATCCCCTTGTAACTGCAATCGGTCTCCATCTTGGACTCTGTTAAGTCTTTTGACTTGTGCGTGAAACAGATCAGAGGAATACCAGTCCATTGCAGGGATCCTACAGTGACCATGATCAACTCCAGCTTTGTTAATCTTGGCTTCGAAGATGAGGAGTTTGTTCTGCATTCCTGACAGGAGCTGATACAACACTCCAATAGAACTCACCAAATTGCCATGACCAACTCATTGTGGCCAACTTGCTACAGCGAACTTGCCACGGCCAACTCACTGTGGCCAACTTGCTGCAGGAAAACTTGCCACGGCCAACTTTTCTCAGGATAATTCACTGTGAGACAATTCTATGAGCCACGGTGGTGCAGTGGTTAGAGTGTAGTACTGCAGGCTACTTCTGCTGACTGCCAGCTGCTTGTAATTTGGCAGATCGAATCTCACTGGGCTCAAGGTTGACTCAGCCTTCCATTCTTCCGAGGTGGGTAAAATGAGGACCCAGATTGTTGGGTGCAATATGCTGACTCTGTAAACTACTTAGAGAGGTCTGTAAAGCACTGTGAAGTTGTATATAAGTCTAAGTGCTATTGCTATTCAACATTGTATTAATTGTTTCATTCAGTTACTTTTATTATTGGCGACCATGTTTTTGTCAAAATTATTGCAATTCTTATAGTTCTGGACTGAGTTTCCTTTTTATTATTATTGTTGCCCATGGTTCCGTTGAAATTAATTTAATTTTTGTATTTGTTGAATTGTTCTGTGGTGGATTATCCTGCAGTAAGTTGCAGTAAGTTGGCAGTAAGTTGGCCATGGCAAGTTGGCCGATTCCAGTTTCTGCCTGTTTGTGGTATATTGACTGGAGGAAGGCTAGAGGAAGGCATCTTAAGTAAGCAGCTTTGTGTAATTCATCTGTTTGGTACTCCTTGGGGTTGGTAAAAGTTTCAAGGGCTTTTCTCATTAAAAATATATACATCTGCTTTTCTTCCCACCTCTGAAGCACCGGGAAATAAATCTCACACGAAGGACTGCAAGGCAAGAGCAGAAACAATTGCAGGAGATGTGGCACTGAAATAAACCACACTCCAAGTATTACTTCTGTGTTGTCTTTATTCCCCAGTGTTGCTTTACGTGCAAAGATAGAGGTTTGTGCATTTCTCAGAAGCACATAATGTACTGACAGTGTACTGACAATCCAGCCAAATATGCCAAGATATTTCTCTCTCCCCCCCCCCCACCCCCGGTTAGTGCGTAGGCTGTTTCTAATGCATTGCTCAGATCACCACCTCCACCTCCATTAAAGCAAGATTATATTTTAAAACTTAAGCATAGCTTGGAGGAGGGGAGGAAAGGCTCAGCATCTTTTGGCCGAGTATTGTTATGCAAGTCAGCCATGTGTTTACTGTGTCATTCCTCCTGGCTGCCCTATTGTCCAGAGGAGAATCCAGTCTCTATAGGAACAGTGCCAGCTGGCTGGCTGGTTTAAACAAGGTCCTTCTTTTCTTTGAAGGCTGCTGCCTCTGGGGGCAATAAACTGTCCTGGGATTTGTAAAAATCTTCTGATTTCATCCTAACAACCCCATGCTGGGCTAGCAAGATTTCCCCGCGATTGGAAATGACTCTGAAAAGCTTGTGTTTTATTTATAGTCCTGCCTTTTCCTTCTGTGCGCATTCTATTAAGATCTATGCCTATATTTGCTGTATTACTGTGGTCAATTAGAGAGGACAGCCAGCAGCTAATTCACGTAGCTGCAGTTTCAGCTCTTTCTCTATGGAGGAGATTAGTTCAGTCCTCTAGCCAATGTCACCTGCCCTTTACCTGAAGTCTGTAGCGTGGAAGGGAAAATGGAAACAAAAGAAAAAAATATTCTTTCCATTCATTTTTCGCTCTGCCAGAGGTCCTCTTAGCCCAATGCATCCTGCAATGACAGTGGAGGGAAAAAGTTATTCGTTCTATGCTTTCATGGAAGAAAAAGTTACTCCATGGTGGTGCAGTGGTTTGAATGCAGGATAGCAGGCTAACTCTGCCGACTGTCAGTAGTTCGATCCTGACCAGCTTAAGGTTGGCTCAGCTTTCCATCCTTCTGAGGACAGTAAAATGAGGACCCAGATTGTTGGGGGCAATATGCTGACTCTATAAACCGCTTAGAGAAGGCTGTAAAGCACCGCAAAGCGATATATAAGTCTAAGTGTCATTGCTATTGTTACTCATTCTGTACTTTCAAGAAGCAAAAGACAGACCATATCTTTCTCCCTGGGATTGAATTCAATCTAAAACAGGGGTTATGATTTGTGATTTGTGGGCCCATATCTTTTTTTTAATTTCTAGTAAACAGGATTTGGGAAGGGTTTGGGCTTGTACCCCTTATCACACTTATTTATTTATTTTGGTAATCTGGCAAAAGAAATGTGCCTGCATATTCTAGCTTTCTTCCTGAGCCACTGGAATTTATAGTCTAACACATTCACAGAGTAAAGGATTGGAGAAGATGGTTTTCAAAATGGAATGAGAGTCCTCTTCTGTGTCACTTTTATTTCAGTCCATCTCAAGACCTGTTTAGACTCCTGAGTGCTTGATCTGTGTGATATTAATAATATCGTAGCGTAGTTCATTAATTTAGGGCTTTCTCCTGCTGTTTTCTCCTGCCAGACCTTTGAACATTTTAAATAAATATAGCTGAAGATCTGTACATTGGCACTAATTCATTACTCGGTGGTTAAATTCTGTAAAATAGTAATTTTCGGAGGAAGGGATGAAACAGCTTAAAGAAACTAAATCAAAAGAGAACAGAAGCTTCAATCTCTAATTGAAGCATATTTGGAAAGTGTGAATCGTTAAAGTCCTAGTTAGTGATGCTGTCTCAACACCATAGCCTGAAGCCCAACTAAGTTAACTGTATTTGTTCTGGTTAAAATCAATAGGGCTTGACACAACTAATTTGTCCCACTGATCTCAAAGGAATATATGGTAAGATAATTAACAGCTGAGTCCTTCATCATGTCTACTCCAAATAGGCTTGTACTTTATTGAATCCAACAAGTCTTACTGCTGGGAATGACTATAACTTCAGCACCGTCTGGATTCAGCTTTGCTCATTCATTCATTCATTCATTCATTCATTCTGTCAACTCGCAAAGCAGTTCGCAACTCGAGCGGTTTGGCTCGAGTCTCATGATTTAGTTGGAATCCTGACACATTCATTCTTTCATCACCTTTACTATTTTTATTAATAACCCAGTATACCTAATACTCCTTCCTCCTCCTGTTTTCCCTATGACAACAACCCTGTGTGGGTTTCCTGCCAAGTTGGAACCTAGCATTTTGCCTACCACATGTTGGCTGCACTTTGATATTTGTACCCGAGGTCTTCATGAAAGGGTATTGTATTCTCTGAATCTTCAAACATGTACTTTGAAAATGCAGTTTCTCTTCCTACAGAGATCATTGTTTCCTCAATCCAGGTTGAGTATGAAGGACGGGCTTTACCATATATTTTTGAAGGAGTTCAGTGGTAGTGCTACAGGTATTAATCTCACCCTGTGTCCATTTGGGGGCTACAACTAAAACAGCATGCTGCAATTGAGATCTCAGTTGTAACACACAAGGGTGCTCTTTATTGTAATGTCATGATATTGCATATTTCTCTATTCCTGTTCTACATCAGTAGCTATTCTGATGAGTGCACTATCATGATGCAGAAAGAACATCGGATGGAAGAGAAGGGAATAATTTAAAACAAGGAGGCCCTTCCCAGGGTAGCCCAGTGGTTCACTTACAGGCTACATTCCTGTACTATGCTAAATTTTAACAGATTTTTTGGGAGGTTAGCTTAAAGGAGGAGTCCAGAATTGGGGAGGATGCTGTGCCTTAAGGAGGGCAAAACATCATTTAATAAGGATATCCCTGTCTCGCTTTCCCATGCCCCGGTCGAGACCCTGGTAGATGCCTGGTAAAAGGCAGCCGCCGGGGCACTTGACTGGGTCGTGCCTTTGCAGCCTCTGATCCGACGTAGATCCCAGTTGGCTCCTTGGTTTACGGAGGAGCTTCGGGAGATGAAACGCCGAAGGAGAGGCCTAGAGAGCTGTTGGAGGTTCAGCCGTTCCGAGTCTGACCGAGCCCAGTTGAGATCCTTTTCACGGTCTTATCTGGTGGCAATGGAGGCAGCGAAGTGCTCTTACTTCGCTGCCTTCATTGCATCCGCAGATAAATCTCCTGGCCGCCCTGTTTAGAGTCTCCTGCTCTCTTTTGAATCAGAGGGAGGGGGAGGACTCTATGCAGGGACAGGCCGAGGAATATAGGCAATATCTGTAGGACAAGATCGCTCAGATTCGGGAGGGGCTGGACTCTGACTGTGCGGGGTCGATCGGAGAGGTGGTGATGGGTCTGGTTGTTCGATCCTGTTACTCCCAAGGAATTGGACAGGATCATGGGGAAGCTGAGCACCACCATGTGTTTTTGGACCCATGTCCCTCCTGGCTTGTTTATTCGGCCAGGGAGGTTACATGTGGCTGGATCCAGGCAGTGGTCACTGCGTTATTTGCTGAGGGGAGTTTCCCCGCCACCTTGAAGGAGGCAGTGGTGAGGCCCTTCCTCAAGAAGCCCACCTTGGATCCAGTTATTTTAAACAATTTTTGTCCTGTCTCCAACCTTCGCTTTATTGCGAAGGTTGTTGAGAGTGTGGTGGCACGTCAGGTCCCACTGGTCCTGGATGAAGCAACATGCCTAGACCTGTATCAGTCGGGCTTCAGGCCTGGGTCTCAGCACGGAGATGGAATTAGTTGCACTGGTGGATGATCTTTGGAGGGCTAGGGACAGAGATATTCCCCTGCCCTGGTCTTGTTAGATTTCTCAGCGGCTTTTGATACCATCGACAATGGTATCTTGCTGCAGCGCCTTGAGGAGTTGGGAGTGGGAGGCACCATTTTACGGTGGTTCGCCTCCTTCCCCTCTGGACGCTCACAAGTGGTGTTGGTGGGGGGGCAGAGGTCAACCCCGAGGCCCCTCATATGTGGGGTTCCCCAGGGGTCGGTTCTTTCTCCCCTGTTTAACATCTATATGAAGATGTCCCAAAACCATGGAGATCATCCATGGTTTTGGGGTGGGGTATCATTAGTATGCTGATGATACTCAACTTTTTATATCCACCCCGAATCAGCCCAGTGATGCCCTTGATGTGATGTCCCGATGCCTGGAGGTGGTGTGGCTCTGGATGGGGAAGAACAGGCTCCAACTCAACCCTGCCAAGACGGAGTTACTGTGGGTACCAGTGTCTTGTTTCCAAGGGAATATTCCATCTTTGGTCATGGGGGAGAGGTGTTGCCCCCTGTGGATAGGGCACACAACTTAGGTGTCCTCCTGGATGCACGGTTGACCTAGAAGACCAGGTCACAACCGTGACTAGGGGGGCATTTGCCCAGATTCGTCTGGTGCGCCAGTTGCGCCCCTACCTGGACCGAGATGCCTTACGCACAGTCACCCATGCACTCGTCACCTCCCGGATTGACTGTTGCAACACTCTCTCCATGGGGCTGCCCTTGAAAACCACTCGGAGGCTTCAGCTGGTACAGAATGCGGCCGCGCAGGTAGTGATATGTCACACCCTTCCTGCGTGACCTGCATTGGCTACCAGTTGCCCTCCAGGTGAGGTTCAAGGTGTTGGTGATTACCTATAAAGCCCTACATAGCTTAGGCCCAGGGTATCTGGCAGATCACCTGGAGCCAGCAACAGCTCCCCATCACCCGGGCCGCTCACACAGAGAGGGCCTACTTGGGGTTCCATTGAGCAGGCAATGTCGGCTGACCGCCCCTAGAGAGTGAGCCTTCTCTGTAGGCGCACCTACCTTCTGGAATCAGCTCCCCTTGGAGCTCTGGGTGGCCCCCGACCTTCGCTCTTTCCACCGTGACCTTAAAACATGGTTGTTTCGTCAGGCTGGCCTGGACTGAAGGGGTTTTAATGGGAATTTTAGATTCTTTTATTGTTTGAATTTTAATTTGGACTTCTTGTTCCTTATTGCTATGAGCCACCCTGAGTCCTTGTGGAGAAAGGGCAGCATATAAGTCCGATAAATAAATAAATAAAAAGAAATAAATAAATAATTTCAATGTATCCAGGTAGTCCTCTACTTACAACAGTTCATTTAGTGACTGAAGTTACAACAGCACTGAAAAAAGTGACCCGTGACTGTTTTTTACACTTACGACCGTTGCAGCATTCCCCCATGGTCACGTGATCAAAATTCAGAAGCTTGGCAACTGATTCGTACATATAACAGTTGCAGTGTTCCAGGAGGATGCGATCCCCTTTTGCAACATTTTGACAAGTCAATGGAGAAGCCAGGTTCACTTAACAACCTTGTTACTAATTTAACAACTGCAGTGATTCACCTAACAAAATTGGCAAGACAGGTTGTAAAAGGGGGCAAAATTCACTTAGCAAGTATCTCACTTAGCAACAGAAATTTTGGGATCAATTGTGGCCGTAAGTCAAGGACTACCTGTACTCTATTGAGTTAATCATATTGCGTCTGAATACCCAAATATATGTATCCAGCCAGTTATGGCTTATGATAATGAATCATGACTGAGCCCTTATTTGGGTAATATTTGATCTCAGCTATAGTTCCAATTTGTAGATTTTTCACCTTTGCATTTAGATTTGATGGGCTGGTTTTGTTTTCCCCTGGGATTTGCTAACTCCATTTGCCATTTCTTGGGCAGCTATTATTATAATTATTTTCGGATGGCAACATTGTAAGACGGTGCCTGGTTTTTTAACCTACCTAGCATGCGTACCTCTCGATGGTTCCTGCTGCTGAACCAAGGTCCAGTTGCATTGATTTATAACATGACTTAGGATGACTTGTGGCCAAAGAAAGTTGCAGTTGAAAGATGCTTGATGACAGCTGATTTATGAGTCCGGGAAAGAGTCCTGAATGGTTTGCTGAGAATCCATTTGCCCCTGGCCTAGTTTGTGATGGCTGCCATTGCTGCTGCTACCTTCCCCTTTATAAACAGAAGGAGTAATAGAGCTGATAAGCCAAATTAATATATAGGCCTTTTGCAAAGCTAAGTCAGGAAAAAGGGATGCATAAAGCTCTCTTCTTGTTGGAAGGGCTGCGCTTGTGAAGATGGGCAGAAAAGAACAACAGAGATTATTAGGGGGCTGGAGTCTAAAACCTATGAAGAACTTATACCTATGCAGGAATTGGGTATATATCTAATTTAATGAAAAGAAGGACAAGGGGTGACATATAGCAGTGTTCCAATATCTAAGGGGCTGCCACAAAGAAGAGAGGGTTAATCTATTCTCCAAAATACGTGAAGGCGGGACAAGAAGCAAACGATGGAAACTCATCAAGGAGAGAAGCAACCAAGAACTAAGGAGAAATTTCGTGAGAGAACAATTATCTCGTGCCAAAAGCGGGAGGAGCATGGGGAGGGAGTGTTCTATGCTCTCCACCTCCCACGCATGCGTGCGCCGACCTCCCACACTTCCCCTGCTTTTGGCATGTGATGGCACGGTGGGCCCGTTTTTCACCCTCCCCAGGTTCCAGAGCCTTTCTAGGCACCTGAGGAGAGAGAAAACAGCCTTCTTTCCCCAGAGGCCCTCTGGAGGCTGGAAATGGCCTGTTTGCCAACTTCCGGTGGGACCGGAAGGCCCATTTTTTGCTCTCCTGAGGCTCCAGGGCCTTTCTAGAAGTCTTGGGAGGGTAAAAACGGCCTTCCCCACCCCTCCGGAGGCCAGAAATGGGCCATTTACCGACTTCTGGTGGGCCCAGAAGGCCCGTTTCCGGCTATTGGAGGGCCTCCAGTGGGGGAAGGCCGTTTTTGCCCTCCCCAGGCTCCTAAAAAGGCTCTGAAGCCTGGGGTGAGCGAAAAACAGGCCTTCCCCACCTACTCCCCCAGGTCCTCAGGAGGCTAGAAACAGCCTGTTTCCCTACTTCCGGTGGGCCCAGAAGGCCCGAAAATCAGGTGGCTGGCACCCACATGCACACAAGGAGCTGAGCTCGTGTGCCCACCGATATGGCTCTGCGTGCCACCTGTGGCACACATGCCATAGTTTCGCTATCACGGGCAAAGGGTTTCCTGTTTGAGCAGGGGGTTGGACTAGAAGACCTCCAAGGTCCCTTCCAACTCTGTTATTCTGACAGAAACTGGAACAAGAAACAGTAACAATCCCTGCATGTTCATTGAACCCCTATTAAAACTAAATGTTATACTGCCCTCTAAAGCCATCTTATTATTTTCTGACCAAACCAGCACATTTGCTCTGTATAATAGCCAAATTATTCAAGCCATTTATTTTACAAATATGTGCCGCATAGGCTTGCTTTACGATTTGTCCAGACCTTTAAAAAAAAAACAACTAGGTAGCAAGGCATTGTCTAGTAGCAGGAACAAAAAAGCAGCCTGCAAGCTTTCCCTGACTTTCAGCCCATAGGATGAAACAGGTGTCCAAGAGGAGCTTCCGTGCTTCGTCACATACTGACTTTGCAATTCAGCATTTCCTATCTCCTTTATTTTAGGTTGTTTGGATTGGATTTTGGTTTAGTGATTAAGGCACTAGGCTAGAAATTGGGACTTCTACTCCTGCCTTAGCCATGAAAGGCAGCTGCATGACTTCGGGCCAGTTACTCTCTCTCATCCCAACACACCTCACAAGGTTGTTGTGAGGAAAAGAGGAGGAAGATTTGTTTGGATATGTTCGCCATCTTATTTGTAAAAATAATAAAAGGGGGGATACAAATAAATACAAATTAAAAATAACAACAAGGGCTGGCATCTGGCATTCCTTTTGGATCCCTGATAGAGCCGAGGTGGTGCAGTGGTTAGAGTGCTGTACTGCAGCTACTTCAGCTGACTGCTAGTTCAGCAGATCAAATCTCACCGGCTCAAGGTTGACTCAGCCTTCCATCCTTCTGAGGTGGGTAAAATGAGGACCCAGATTATTGGGGGCAATATGCTATTTAGTATACTGTCAATTGTTGTAAACCGCTTAGAGTCCTCGGAGAGTGGGCAGCATAGAAATATGATTAATAAAAAAAAAATTGGAACAAAGATGCTGAAGAAGTTTGAGGGGGGCTGTGAGTCCAAGTAGGTAATATCAGAAAAAGAGTCAAATCTGGATTAGGTTATAAATTGCCCCCAGATATGAAAAGCATTTGGATTTGCTCTTGAAGGCATTATGTTGCCCGCCAACGGATCCCTTTCTTGGCCTTTGCCCTTTGGGAAGCTGCTGTTCTGGCAAAAAGTTGCAGAAGAGCAGCCCTTTGGTGAGTGTAGAGCCAGGCCCTGCTTCTGAACCTGCCTCTCTCAGCCTTGTAGTTTGTCTGGCAGATTCCCCGCTTTGAAGAGCTCCAAATGAGAGACCACACACCGTGCTCCCAGGCTGCCGGAAGTTTTCCGCACTGCCAAAAAGCAACCTGCATGTGCAGCTTGCTAGAATAGTAGATGAAATGCTCAGGAGTTCTTGTCTGCTGTGAATCTGGGCTCTGTTACACTGCTTTGCCAAGTCTGTTACTCACTGAAAGCCAGTAAGGTAAAAAAAACCCCCAAAACTCAGTGGCTTAGCCCCAACTGTTACGATCTTTTCTTGTGTCTTGGGTGGATGAACTACATTTTAATTAGAAGAAGCTTATTGTGAGTGAGGGAAGGTCCGTAGTTGTTTTGTACCTGGGACCAAAGGATGTTATGAAGAGAACTTCTATTTTTCTTTTACAACCCTACTAGCTTTGTGATTTTTTTTAATTAAAAAAAAGTTCTAAGAGCTCAGGCTTTCTAACATTAATAATTAGGTGTCAAAATGAAATCTCACTGGAGTGGATCAGAATGGCTGAAAAGAACATGTTGTATCTCCTTGATTAAGTAGTAGAGATGGTTATAAATAGTATTTCTGTGACACATACTATGTCTTGTCTGCACAGTGTTTTCAGGATAGGTGAAAATCCAAGGGAACGGTTGAGAGTGTGCTCATTTTTCCTTTGATCCTTTCAAAAATATTCAGTGTTCAGTTTAGAAGCACCCATGCTGGGGGGTTTTTTGGAATGTGGTAGAGGAAGGTTTCTCAAAATTGTAGCTTGCAACCCCATCAGGGAGTTGCAAACCACTTTTTTGGGGAGGCTGGTGACACATTTTTGGTCGAGATGATTGGGCTTGTACAGGCAGAGCTGTTCACATTTGCTCCTGCTTTGCTGGGCTGGGGGGAGGGGGAGGGGCTGGGGAGGAAGTCACAGAAATTTATCAGCGGAGTTGAAAACCCCATCTACCATGAGTTATAACAGCCATCTTCAAATGGGTTGGGATACCTTCCAGTTCAATTTGGGATTATGATTTCCAGAATTCCTAGGCAATCTTTGGCTCTGCTGGTTGTGAAAGTGATAGTCCAACTCATCACAGACAATTTGTACTTCAGGTTACAATTGTCTTGGTTTTGAAGTACAGATGCTGTAGAGGTGGGGGTCATTTAATACTACAATAGTGTCAAGTATGTATGTGTGTATGTATGCCTAAGGACGATCTGTTGAATGGTGCCATTTGTCTGTCTTCAGCATTCCTTCTCTTTACTAATACTCTGTTAATGGAAAATGAGAGAAGGCAGGTCACTGGGGAGAGATTGCAATGAACACTTTGTAAAAGTCTAACCCTAGACCAGTGATGGCTAAACTTTTTGCCATCATGTGCCAAAAGAGGGGGGAGTATGGGGGGACTGCCCGCATGCCCACACCCATAACTTTATGCATCCCCACCCCTACACATGCGCGCATGACCCCCCCTGCACTCTCCCTGCTTTTGGCACGTGATGGCATGGTGGGCCCGTTTTTTGCTCTCCCCAGGCTCCAGAGCCTTTCTAGGAACCTGGGGAGGGTGAAAATGACCTTCCCCACCCCCATGGAGGCTCTCTGGAAGCCGGAAATGGCCCGTTTGCCAACTTTCTGGCCTCTGGAGCATCTCTGGGGATGGGGAGTGGGGAAGGCCATTTTTGCCCTCCCCAGGCTCCTAGAAAGCCTCTGGAGCCTGGGGAAATTGAAAAATGGGCCTTCCCCACCCTCCCCTACTTCTGGTGGGCCCAGAAGGCCCAAAAATCAGATGGCGGGAGCTGAGCTTGCATGCCCACCGATATGGCACCAAGTGCCACCTGTCATGTGTCATGTGCCACGTGTGTCATAGGTTTGCATCATGGCCCTAGACTGTTACAGCATTGTATATTATACATGATTGTATATGCAAAAGGGATGTGGTGGCTCAGTGGCTAAGATGCTGAGCTTGTCAATCTAAAGGTCGACAGTTCAGCAGTTCGAATCCCTAGTGTCACGTAATGGGGTGAGCTTCCGTTTCTTGTCTCAGCTTCTGCCAACCTAGCAGTTCGGAAGCACGTAAAAAATACAAGTAGAAAAATAGGGACCACCTTTGGTGGGAAGGTAACAGTGTTCTGTGCCCCTTTGGCATTTAGTCATGCAGGCCACATGACCACAGAGACGTCTTCTTCAGCTTTGAAACGGAGATGAGCACCGCCCCCTAGAGTTGGGAATGACTCGCACATATGTGCAAGGGGAACCTTTACTTTCACCTATATGCGTACTGTATATTAACCCTAAACATGGCATCCTATTGCATTAGCAACAAATATGGCTGCATGGAGAAGGCTGTTCTACAAACCACTATGCAGTAGCAATTTCCTTTGGCATTTATGCCATTAGTGACTGATACAATTTCTTCTCAGGGTCATGGTCCAAGCCTGGTTAGCTGCTCTTCTGCGCCTAATGGCAGCTCTTTGGACAGCCAATTGTTTGAAATAGTATAAGGCAGGGGTGTCAAACTCACATCATCACGGCAGCATCATGTGACATATTGGGACTTTTTTCCCCTTCGTTAAACTGGGCGTGGCGTGGCCAGTGCCAGGGAGGTTGACACATCCGGTCCACAGGCTGGGAGTTTGACAGCCCTGGTATAAGGTCTCCTTCCTGAACAGGGTGTTGGCCTAGAAGACCTCCAAAGTTCCTTCAAACTCTGTTATTCTGCAATTTAATATATGTGATGAAGATTATACTGTATGTGATTAAGGGAATGTGGGCATATTTTCTTGGCTCAGTCTTCAGCTTGATGTAGGCCCTTGTTCTCTGACTTCTGCTGATTGACATCTCATGAAGAGAAGCTCAACTGTGCTGATAAGGTTGCAGTTTAGAACCCTTAGTGTTATGGGCTCCATATAATTCCAGTAACCTAGATCAAGGGTGAAATCCAGCAGGTTCTGACAGGTTCTGGAGAACCGGTAGCAGAAATTTTGAGAACTGGCAAATACCACTTCTGGCTGGCCCCAGAGAGGTGGGAATGGAGATTTTGCACTATCCTTCCCCTGCCACGCCCACCAGACCACACCCACAGAACCGGTAGTAAAAAAATTTGGATTTCACCACTGACCTAGATGAGAGTCTCTGCTCAATTCAGAGATCATGCTCAAGGTGCGTGTGTGTAAAGAGTTATGTGACATTGGAGGCAGCCTCTCAATTAGGTAAAGCTCCCTGAATAATGCATGCTGTGGACTAAGGCTCAGTTGTTTGCAGATCAAACCATATTTAAAGGCACAGGAGCAGGGCAGTTGCCTAACTGATCTTTTGGCATCCCTAAAGGGGCAAAGCTTTAGAAGGAAGAGAGGGAGTCTAATTCATTTCCTTATACAAAGTGTGGTCTGAAATCAATCAGCTGTCCCCTAAATTTGCAAGAAACGATTATATAGCCTAGCAGCTAATAAATATAACTTCACCGTTTAAGTTCACCAGGTGTTTAGTTTAATTTTGCTTCTATTGTTTCAAGATATTATTATGATTATGACTTTAAATACTTCCATTGAAAGTGACCCCTTAGGTCTTTTGTTGTTTTGATGTATGGTTATTTTTTAAAATATATTGTGTACTGCCTGGGCTGACTTTTGCTGAAAGTGAGTATCCAGAGGCTATAAATAAATAACATTCAGACGCCCACCCCCACCCCCAGAGACCTTGCTTGAATTCCCAGCCCAGGCTTGGGGCCCTGTTCTATTTTGTGTTCCTGGGTCACCTTTCCTCCCCATTCCCCAAGCCTGCAGATTAAATCAAGATACGCTGGATGTTAATTTCTGTTTTAGGGATTCATGTATTCATACAGTCCTTGCCCACTGACCCTTGCAGCAGCTTGCAGGCTGGGTATGTAAATTCCTAGTTACAGAGAACGACCGATCCATTCAGAAGTGGGACCTGATCTCCATAAAGAGGTAACTGATGTTGCTGTAATGGCAAGGCGGTAATGGCCTCTTTCTTTCTTTTTTTCTTTTGAATTTGTAAGGAGTTGGTGGACTCCTCCGATTGGAGTCCATGTTTCACATTCTCTCCTCATGGCAACCCCGAAGCCAAGGTGAGCAGATGGCTTCTGTCTGGCCTCGTCTGGCACATCATGTTGCTGGCTGTGTTTCAGACAGGCCTCAGTTTGAAAGCAGGCTGGTGATGTGCCAGATCATCGCCTGGAATGGAGCAGAACGGTGTTCCTCAAAAGGTAGCCATGCAGAAATTAAATTGAGATCAGAAATATGGCTGCTGATCCGAGGGAGGTGCGACATCACTTACAGGTAGTCTTCGACTTATCAACAGTTCATTTAGTGACTGTTGCAACAGCACTGGAAAAAGGGACTTATGACTGTTTTTCACACTTACAGCTGTTGAAGCATCCCCGTGATCAAAATTCAGATGCTGGCAACTAGTTCATATTTGCAATCTCCCGGGGGGGAGTCAAGTGATCAATTTTTGCAACCTTCTAACAAGCAAAGTCAAACTCAAAGCCAGATTCCCTTAATGATTGAGTTGCTAACTTAACAACTGCAGTGATTCACGCAACAGCTTTGTCAAGAAAGGTTGTAAAATGGGGCACAAATCATTTAAATGTCTCACTTTGCAACAGAAATGTTGAGCTCAAGTATGGTTGTAACTCAAGGGCTACCAGTAATGCTTTTACATTGATAAAACAACTGTGGCTGGGTGCTTTGGACTTAATTAATTAAAAAATAAGGTCACAGATTACCTGGCCAAGCCAGTTAAAAGTTGCTATGATAGAGATATTGCTATCTCTACCAATACCTCTATCAATACTTATTAATACCTCTTATCATAATATCATAAAGATGGTTTGATAGAGGTATTGTTAGAGAGGAGCTGATAGGGTGAAGATGGACAGTGTTCTTATTTTTAAAACATACAGTATATTTGTCTATGGAAATTCTCAGTCATCCAGGTCATGGTTGTCCCAAGAGCTGAAGAAGTTTCTTGAATGAGAAGCAAAACATCTTCAAAAGAACCCCAGAAAGTCCAGTTGCCTCTTGAATTTGGAACATACAGTATATTGTTCCTTAATATAGTTTGATATATTTCACTCCCTCCCTCTGAAATTGATTATATGGTGACTGGAAGTTATGGGCTGTAGCCTGGCCCTATAATCAATCATAGATTCCCCCCCCCCACTCCCCCATGTTATGGTTGTTACAAAGAGCCAAGTGTTTCTATTCCCTCACAACAGAATTATTTACACATATTTCAAGCAGTAATTGAATACAAGATAATAGTTCTCTATTAATCAATCTACTGAGGAAATCAAGATTCAGGGTTGAAACACCAGCTTTTCTAACTCGTTGTAAGTTGAAGAGTACCTATAGTTCTTTATTGCAGTGGCCAACCAATTGCACAAGGAAGCCCACTAGTCTCCCAGCAGATGGCCTTTAGGGACAATCCTTCTGCTATCCAGGTTAATAGCTGTTGATCCATATGGTTTCCATGAATTGGTCCAACCTTTTTTGAAGCCAGCCAAGCTGATGTTAGTGAATTCTGAAGTTTAATTATGTGTTGTGTACAAAAACAATTCCTTTTGTCTTTCCTGATTCGTCTAGGAATCAATTTCATTGAGTGACCTCTGGTTCTTGTATGTTGGGAAGGGGAAAATAATTTCTCTGTGTTCACTTTATCCACACTGTGTACAATTCTGTATGCTTCAATCATGTCCCCTCTAATATGCCTTCTTTCTAGACTAAAAAGCCCAAAATATCTCAATTTTCCCATAGAGAAGCTTCTCCAGCCTCTTGTCCCTCTCTGAACTTCTTTAGTTCTATTATATCCTATGGGAGGGGTGTCAAACTTGCATCATCACAGTGTCGTCACCTGACATATCATGACTTTTTCCCCCTTTGCTAAACTGGGTGTGGCCGTGGCCAGCATCCAGCCTGCGACCCGTGGGTTTGACACCGCTGTCCTACGGTATTTGAGATGTGGCAACCAGAACTGCACACAATATTCCAGATGCAGCTGCACCATTGATTTACATAAGGGCATTATGATATTGGCATCTCAATTTTCAGGACCACCTCTTTCCATCCCTAATATACTGCTGGCCTTCCTTAAAGTGGGTGCGTACAAACAAGGGAAGAGAAAGAGGAAAAGAATTAATAAAGGGTAATTTTCCACTGTGCCTGTATGTTTGAACCTTCTGCTTTAACAGGTGCAGATCAAGTCACCAGATAATACAGATAATTGGCTTGCCATCATCATTACAGACACTCGTCAGGGCAAATTGCTTTCTGGCTAAAGATTGTGTTAATTGATATCAATTCTTTCAGTTTTGGGCACTAGCTGTATCTTTTGACCAGAATACAATAAAAATTGAAAGTCCTTTTGGTGTAGTTGTTAAATCACTAGATTAGAAACAGAGGGACTGTGAAGTTATTCCTGCCTTAGGGAGAAAGCCAGCTAGGTCAGGAGTCACCAACCTTTCAGACCTCAGGGACCACTAAATTCATAATTTTAAATCCCACGGACTACTAATATGATCTGCCTAATGACTGGCTGGGTAGGCGTGGCTAGGTGGTCATGTGACTGGGTGGGCATGGTCAACTCAATGTCACTCATGTTGAGGGGTGCCTCAATGTCCTCTACTCACCCCTCCCCTCCCAGCCATTCTTCCTCTGCCAGCCTGGCCTCCTTAGGGCCTCAACAAGAAGTGGTTGCTGGAGCTAAGCAGCCACCACGAGAAAGGGTTGGCAAAGAAGCTGTCTCAATTCAAATTGGATCTGACCGAGAAGGAGGTCCAGCAGAAGCGCGTCACTGAGGACTATGAGCATAGGCTTTCCAAGCAGAGGGAAGACCTGTGGAAGTGCAAGGCCAGGTACTGGCGCCTGCAGGCTCAATGGGCTAAGATGGTCAACCAGTTCCAGGCCATGATACAGTCCCACTGGAACAAGGCCCTCTGGCTGTTCGCCATGAGTGGCACTTCCCTCCAGCCTTTGCCCAAAGCCCTGCACCAGGAGGCCAAAGCAGACCCCAAGTTGGATTTTCTGCCCCCCCTCCGACCAGCACAAAAAAGACCCCGAAGGGGGAGACTCTCTGCAGTAACACAAACCTTCATTGCGTGTATCTGGCCCAGGGGCTGCAGTTTGAGGACTCCTGATTTAATGCAATATAAAAAATGCAAATAATTTTTCTGCGGACCACCAAAATTTTCTATTGGACCACTAGTGGTCCACGGACCATCAGTTGGTGACCACTGAGCTATGTGACCTCGGGCCAGCCACTTCCTCTCAGCCCTAGGAAGAAGGCAAGGGCAGACCACTTCCAAAATCTTGCCAAGAAAACTTGTAAAGAGACAATCACCAGGAGTCAAGACTGTTGAAAAGCAATTCTTTCCCAAATACTGAAATTAGTCAAAGTACCTTCTAAAAGATCCCAGGAAGAATCTATTTTTACAAGGTATGATGGGCAGTCAGTTTAAGAAAACTGTATAATAATACACACTGATCCTTTTCCTATCACATTTTCATCAGATGTGTATTAAAACTATCCTTATTGCTTGGTTATTGCTATGATCATAGTTACCAAGGACTAAAAATGTTTATTTTTAAATATCAAATAAAAACCCAATAGCTATTTTAGTTTTTAGGAGGTGTGATTGTGCAGTTTTGTTTATGTGGAAACATGGCTAGTTTCAACCCAGGCATTAATAGGTTGTGTTGTAGAACATGACCCCAAGAAATTATAACTAAGTCAACAAAGTACAGATCAATGAACGATGGCTTACTGTTCATGGCCTGTGCAGCTAGTAGCTGATTCAGACAGTGAGGAGGCTGGTGTGATGCTGCACCAGCTGGCACTCGAGTCGGACAATGAGGAGGCTGGAGAAGATGTGATGCCAGAGGCGGAGATTCAGCCAGGGCCTTCAGAAGCTCCCTTAAGTGAAGAGGATGAAGAGGAGGAGTCTCTTCTCAATGCACAGGCGCGTAGAGCTGCAAAAGGCAGGAGTGGCTCCTCAGGAGGAGGTTTCCTCGAGAGTAAGGCTTGGGGCTGATTGGCCACTCCCTTAGCCTATTTAAGGAGGAACACTGACTGAAGCAATTTGCAGGGAACAACTTAGTTCACATACCTTCGTGTCTTGTCTTGCTTATCTTATCAGCTTCCTGCAAATTGCTTCTGGGCATTCTGCCAACCATAGTAAGTTTTCAGTTATTATTCTTTGAATTCTTGGTGGCTGTTAATGCAATTAATTAACAGCCATTGTAAAAGACTGGTTTATTCAGTAAATTCAGGTTTGAACGGACTTTGTGTGTGCTGTGTTCTTTGGGGTCCATAGCTGGGGCAGAATACTTACTGTGACTGGAGGCATTTTTGGAAAGTTTTTTTTCTAATAATCAGAATAACTTAAATATTATTTGAATTTATGGTATCAGTCTACAAAAGGCAATAGAGAAAAGTATTGTCTTATTCAAACCTTTAGCTTATAGAAAAATAATGTGACACATTTTAAGTGAAGAGCCAGATTGGTATAATGATTAAGGCATCAAGTTAGAAACTGAGAGACAGTGAGTTCTAGTCCCACCGTCGACTCAAAGCCAGCTGGGGGACCTTGGGCCAGTCACTTTTTCTCAGTCCTAGGAAGGAGGCAATGGCAAGTCACTTCTGAAAAGCATTGTGAAGAAAACTGCAGGGACTTGTTCAGGCAGTCTCCAAGAATCAGACTTGATTGAATGGAAGGGAAAAACAGAATTTAAATATCACACGATCAAGTCAGTTCTACATCCGTCAGATGGACGGATAGCTAGACAAATAGACAGAATATCATTTGGAAACGTAGCTACATTCCTGCTACCCCCAATTCAAGAATTCTTAAGAAGAAGCATCAAATGTAGAATAGTGTATGTTCTTGTAGCAACAGGTCTGAGCCTACAAGTGAAAAGTTATTTTTATTTGGCAGCAGAGATATACTGGGATTCCACCGGCTACAAAGGAAGGGGAGAACTGGGGCTATGTCTGTCCTGCAGCCCTTCAACGCTTAGTATAAAGAGATATCAAATGGAGATGCAGGATTCTGCCTTTTTATAACAGAAAGATTGCAAAGGGTTACCTTTTGAACAAAGAAAAAGGATAGTTAGCAGCTAAATATATTCTTATTGCCATCTAAAAATACCTTGCAGATTTCTCTAACTTACAGAGATCTGAGACTCATTTGAATTGGCTCAAAAGAGCTGCCTTAGGGAACAAGCAGGCAGCTACAGGTTGGAAGCAATTTTAGTTCATTGATTTACCTTAATTTTAGATATTATTTCAGTGTATCTCCCTGCTTTGCATACACAGCAGCTAGGAGCTTAAAATAGAACCAGCAAAAAATCGTTGCTAAAAATGCAGCTGTTGTAGTCTAAGACTTGGCTAATTGAACTTCTTGTTCCAACCTCAGTTCTAGTCTTAGTAACCAAGTATGACCATCCCCTGTTGTTGAAATGTATTGAGTAGACCCATGGGGAATGGAAAGGATGGAAAAATCCTCCTTTCTGGCATATGCAGGGGAGGGAGAGGTTAAAAACAAGATAACGTAGCAGCAGTGGCAGCCATCTTGCCATCTTGTACACCATATATTAGGAGTGCCTAACTCGATTTCATTGAGGGCCGCATCAGGGTTGTGTTTGACCTCAGGAGAGTTGGGGGGCATGGCCAGGGGGGAGGGCATAGCCAGCTCATTGTCACTCGTATTGGGGGCACTTATGGTGGCCTGGGTAGGGCTGGGGGATCCACTTTTGCTAATAGTTTCTTTTGCTAGCACTCTGCTAGTGAAAATGGAGCTCGGCGTGCTGCGCGTGGCCCTCCCAGGCTCCATTTTAGGCTGCAACGGCCTCCTGCAGCCCTCTGCCAGTGAAAACGGAGCTCAGGGGGCTACATGCATCCCCCCTTGCCCCGAGTTCCATTTTCACTGGCAGAGGCACCGCGGGTTGGTCCTTTGCTGTTTCCAGGGTGGGCCTGCAGGCCAGATTAAGCACCCCACAGGCTGGATGCGGGCTGCGGGCCTTGAGTTTGATACCCCTGCCCTATAGGGATGCTGCTGCTTTATGTAATATAGGGAATTAAATACAAATATAGTTAATGCATAGACTTAGGGTTTAATAGCCAATGCATTTCATTTGCTTCAAATATCATTTTAGATAAATAGACTTACCTAAACACAAATGGGACCTTAGGTAGACAAATCAGCTTTGGTTGTTTCTTCCCACTCAATGGAATATTGTAAAGAAATGATGAGCAGGGCTCAGGACTTCTCTGTTGGTCTGCTGGTGAGATAAGTCTCTGAAGACAAAACAGAACGGCGCCCAACTGGATGTAGCAGGAGAAGCCAATGAAAGAGAGATTGGTTTTGAAATGGGCCAGGTCCAAAAGGGGCCACAGAAAAAAAGAGAAACCCAGAGAAATCCAGAAAAAGAGAAGTCCCTTGTGGATTCTTCAGGAAGTTCCTTATGGATTCCTCAGAAAACGGGGCCTGGTGGCTCAGCAGACTAAAGCATTGTGATTAACATCAACTGTCTGCAATTACTGTAAGTTCGAATCTCACCAGGCTCAAGGTTGACTCAGCCTTCAATCCTTTCTAAGGTAGGTAAAATGAGGACCCAGTTTGTGGGGGCAATAAGCTGACTTTGTATAAAATATACAAAAGTATGAAGGCTATTGCTTAACACATTGTAGGCCGCCCTGAGTCTTCGGAGAAGGGCGGCATATAAATCAAATTTTTTAAAAAAGAGAAACAACTGAGCCAGCGGTTTGGAAGTTGGTGACCCCTTTGTTCCAAGCCCTGCTTCCTCTTCCTTCCCAGTCATATGATATAGAGATTTTAAAAGGGTTGAAAGAATTCCAGGAGCCTTACTCTGCTTGGTCTCCCTTGCAGGACCTTCAGAACAATCATTCTGGATTATGCTCAGGAATGTACATGTGGATTTTGAGTCCAGGAACTGGCTAAGAGCAGCAGCATTAAACTGACCATTTCACCACCTAAAATCAGAGGTGGTATTCAGCAGGTTCTGACCAGTTCTGGAGAACCGGTAGTGGAAATTTTGAGTAGTTCGGAGATCCGGTAAATACCACCTCTGACTGGCCCTGCCCTCTATCTATTCTCTGCCTCCCAAGTCCCAGCTGATTGGGAGGAAATGGGGATTTTGCAGTATCCTTCCCCTGCCACCCCCACCAAGCCAACCACAACCACCAAGCCATGCCCACAGAACCCATAGTAAAAAAATTTGAATCCCATCACTGCCTAAAATCCTTGATTATCCCAAGCAATTAATTCTGGACAGAAGGAAGGCAACATTTGGTTTTTTTTTAAATTGTGATTATTAAGAAATTAAGACTCGGACATCTTAGGCAATTCATCGCCGATTGTCCCCAATTCCTTCCCCAACTTTACCTTCTGTCTGCCCTCATCTTGATCCTAAAGCATGTGCAGGCCTGCAAAGCTTCAAGAGAGGTATTTCAGCATCCACCTCACAACCAGCCCTCCCACAAACTATTTATGTTCTCTGAATTGTTGTGCAGTTGTGTTGGTACAGCAAAGGCCTCAAACAAAACAGACCACCGGGGAGTGGAGGCTAAAGGGTCTCTCCCCCTCCCACTCCGCCCCCATTCAGAAACTGTGGGGATGGGTGGTGGGAAAACTCTCGTTTTTCATGGCAGGATTTTAAGACGAGGTTACTTTATTTTCTTGGAAAATGTTCATTCTGGGGCTACTGTGCTGACCTGAAAAGAACAATGGTACAAAGCCCGGATGTGAAATTTCATAGGATTGGCACATGAGAGGGTGAAGAGCATAAAGGAGAGTTTCTCCGATAGATGTGGCCTCTCAAACAGCAGCAGTTGGTGTCTTATCATTTTTGCAGAGTAAACATTTTAGGGTTCTACTCTCTTTCCCAGCTCCATCAAATGATAATCAGTCCTTAGAAGAATATAGATGAGAAATAAAAGATGGTGTTTAGAGCAGGGGTCTCCAACCTTGGCAAGTTTAAGACTTGTGGACTCCACTGCCATTTTGACACATGTTACAAATCAGCTTTGTACCAGAACAAAAGTGTGAGTTGTGTCTTCATACCCATCTATTCCAATGGGGCCTTGGACTTCATAGCAGCCGCTCCTTCACCTACTACAGATCTCCTTCACCAGTGTGGAGCTTAGCAAATTATGCTGAAATGCGGCTGAAACAGAAACACATAAGAGGGTTGAGGATGTGTAAAATCTGACCCAGATAACCTATACCTTGAAGATCCTTTTTTGGAAATAAGATGATAGAATGATCCGAACGATCTGTATAGGTTGCATGAAGAATTGAGTCTCCTCCATGTAACAGCAGTGCCATTTTTTTTCCTGATGTGCTTCCTTCAGCTAAGAAGTCCATAAGCCTTTGTTTATACAAAACATTGTTTCACAAGGTATCCTTTAGTTTTATACTTAAAAACCTGAAGCTTCTGTCTCCTGTTACTGTGGTAATCTGTTTTGCAAACAGGAACTACGTTTAGATTACGTGACGCTGAATTAAAAACATTCAAATCTTCATGTAAATAACAAGATACTGGATTAGAAAACTGTGACATCTTGTATTATTGTGACAAATTCATGCCTAAATAATTCTGTATCTCCCTTTTTTAATTAAAAATCAAAATGGATTCCCTCCTCTAAGATTGAAAGGGTAGAATTGTACGGCAGCACAAGCATTAAAACTGAGCATCAGTCTTAATGGTATCATTAAGCAGATCATTTTGGGTTTTTTTTCTGTTCTGCATCTAGTTATAGGGATTCACATACGGTATTACATAAAGTTAACTTTTTCATCATGGTTTATACATCCAGGCCCACCTATTTCAATCAGTTAAACTGTCAATGCTGGGCTTAGTTAAGATATTTTAATAAGCTTTATTATTTTTAATTGATAGACAGGTAAAAGAGCATACTCTTGTATATGTTTGCTTTGTGGCTCTTTCAGCAAACCATTGCATTACATTTTTAAAAATATAATTTAGTGGAATTTGAACCCAGACCTCCCTAGTCTGATGCTGTTCTCCGTCCACTAAATCATTCTCATTAAACCTCTATTACTTTGGTGATGGTGTTTTTCTACCTCAACTTTCTTTGCTCTTGCTGAGACTTTTACAAAGTATTTTCACCTACCTTCACTCCCAATACAATTCCTCCTCCATCTTCATGATCTTTTGCTCTATTACTTCCCTTCCAGTATATTAAATACCTTTGGGATTCATGGTTCAGGAGAATTCACACTCTAATGATTTCTTCAAGTACCTGATTGTTTCTCAGCTTGGAAAAAGCTAATGTGGTGAAAACTTTCAGAGAAGCTTCTCAATTATCTGCTGCTTTATTGCGCTTGAGAAGATTAGTGAGGCTTTGCAGCGATGATCGTCTTGAGTACGAATTTTTTCTATGAGTCACCTGTTTTTTGAAATAGAAATGACCTTTGCTTTCTTGAATTGTCGAGAGAACAAGATTTAAAAGGAAGAGGCTTTGCAGTTCTCCTTTCTTTAGAAGACATTTGTCTGGTCACCCAAAGATGCATAGGTAATCCTCAATGTATGACCACCATTGAGGCCAATAATTTTTGTGGCTAAGTGAGACAGTTGTTAAATGAGTTTTCCTCACTTTACAATTTTTCTGGCCTCGGATGTTAAGTGAATCATTGCGGTTGTTTTATTAGGAACACGGTTGTTAAGTAAATCCAGTTGAATTTTGATCATGTGACCATGGGGATGCTGCGACAGTTATAAATATGAAAAACGGGTCATAAGTCACTGTTTTCAGTTGTAATCTCGAACAGTCACTAAATGTACTTTTGTATGTCAAGAGCTGCCTGTACTGTACTTATTTGCATCCCATCTTCATTACTTTAATAAACAATTCAAGGTAGGGAATGTACATAATACTCCTTCCTCCTCCTATTTCCCCCACAACTACAACAGCCCTGTGAGGTGAGTTGGTCTGAGAGAGAGTGACTGGTCCAAGGTCACCCAGCCAGCTTTTATGCCTAAGGCAAGACTAGAACTCACCATCTCCTGGATCCTTAACCACTAAACCAAACTGGTCATAGAGAAAGCCTCCAGAAAACAAACAATGGGCTTTGGCTTGTGTTATTTAATAGCATAACTCAGCCTTTCTTCTTTCTTGAAAAATTACATCAGAGACAGATGTGGAACAGATATACTGTAGTTTCCTTCCTAATCGTATTCGTAGAACAGGTTCCACAGCTGTGAATTTCCTCTAATCATCTGAGTATTAATGCTGGGTTTCACACTGTTTTTTAGCCCAGGGCTTCGTAACCAGCCATAATAAGATCAGACAGATACCAGGCAAGAAAAATTGAAAACCAAATTTGATTTAAATTTAATTATATTACATCAAGGCAGTTCATAGGAGTACATCTTTATATTTAATAATTCCCCTTTTTCTGTCACATTAACGATTACAACCTTTTGAGCAACTTTTGGAGGAACCTGGGAACGCTCTGCCAGGACTTTCTGGAGTCCTCTGGAATAAATGGGTCTGTTCGGCTGATCTAGTATGAGGTGATAGATATTGTGATGATAGATAGTATCTCTTTTTCCCTTCCTTCTCTCTGGTCCTTCACAGATTTTTGCCCCAGACAATGAACTACTAGAAATGATTGCAGGGGAAGAATTAAGAAAAGATACGGAGGTTTTGTATTGTCTGTTGTACCCGCCTCACTATATCTCACACCTAATATTGTGTCAGGCACAAACAACCAGACTGCATATGTAAAGTTCAACTAACTACTTTATTGTTCTATGCCTAGTTTACAAGAATCTCCCCAGACTGGCAGATTTCACCTGGGAAAGACTTGGCCATGCTCAAAGGCATGGTGGGGAAGGAAGGGCCAGAACTTGTCCTCTTGTGTTTACTAATGAGTCCAGACTCCCACTTGGAGGGTTGCTCTCCCACATGGTTGAAGACTGTTGTCCTTTGTAGTAAAGCTCAGAGGCCTGCTGACTCATCTTTTTCTAGCGCCTAGACAGTTTCATGTAATCTCCTCCTGATCTCCTCATGTCATCCTCAACCCCTTTGTAATTTGACCCACTTGTTTCCAAAGACCAGCTGCTAATGAGCAGGTGTTATCAAACATGACAGCCTAACCTCATTTTGATAGCTTTTCAAGAGGCTACTCTTGACCCATTAGCCTCACAAAGCCTCATCATGGGGAGGAGGTTGAGGGGCAGACAGGCAAGAGCAGAGTGTTTCAGAGGTTAGAGAGCTGGCAAGAATATCCATTGTGGGTTTTTTTTGTCTAACTTGGGGAGTTGGGCTTCCTGTGTAAGCTGAAACCTTTCTGTGCAGGCTAGCAGATGGAAAGCAAGAATAATTAAGATCCCTGGGTGTTCTGGTTTATCCTGAGATGCATCTAAATTTGCACTGCGTTTTGGAACTGCATTTTACTTTCCAGTTAGCAATAGTACTTTATTGCTTAGCAGAAGTTTTCTTGCTTCCTATAATTTTCTTCGGAACCTCCCAGCAGCCTGGAGGTGCTCTTTGCTGCTTCAGGCTCATTTTCTGGGTTCCAGATTGCAACTCTGGCTGACCATCAACGTTTTATGGTTTTGCTGCTACCTTACTTTCAACAGGATTTCTTTTTCCTGGACAGGAAACTCCAATTAGTATTTTGAAAATGGCAGCAAAGTGCAGACATTGTCTAAAACTCATACTTTTTTAACGGCCCCCTGGATATTTATAAATAAAACATATCAAAAAATAAATAACTTGAAAAAGTCCAAAGCACTACGTAAGCAGAAAACATCAGGCATATTGGTTAGTTTTTAAATTTTCTTTCTCAAGGATCGTGACTCTGCCCCGCTGAACTGCAAATGGACTAATTCTGGATAGGAAAGTCAGGGTTCCAAGTAACACCCCCAACCAAGTAATATTCCGAGGCAGTCAGTTCCTCAAAGATCCATTTTATTAGAGATGTCATATTGGTACATCTGGGAAAACCCGAATCTGAAAGCGCCTGGGTTTTCCCCACCCAAAGGAAAGTCAGGTCTCTTCCCCTGCACCCACATGTCCAATCAATCCACCATCCCAACTGGAGATGCTTCCTAGTCATGCCTCTCCAGGTGCAAGCTGAACGTCCTTGACTCTCAGAGAAAAGAATGTTGTTATGGCTAAATAACTCTACCAACTCCATGCAACCCGCTTCCCACTTTCCCACAGCACTAAGTGTGGCAGCCCTGAAGATCCAAAGAAAAAGATGGCCTCCAGGGCTGACAGAGAATCTTCTCTTTTATGTCCTCAAGGTCAAGTATATGTTTTGCTAACTCTTCAGGTCAGATGTGCAAACAGACCTAGCTTTGGATGGGATTTTACCCTTGGAAATTTTTCTCTTTAAGGTCAAGGTTGTAGTCCTTGCAGCATGGCTGCCCTAAGGCTGTTCTGGTAATTCCTGACTGATCCCATCACAAATGTAGTGCTTTATATGTCCCAAAGGTGCTTTTTTCAAGAGGCTACTGAACTTTCTGGTTTTTCTTTGAAGACGTTTCGCTTCTCATCCGAGAAGCTTCTTCAGCTTTCTTGGATGAGAAGCGAAACGTCTTCAAAGAAAAACCAGAAAGTCCAGTAGCCACTTGAAAAAAGCACCTTTGGGACAATCTTACCTGGATGATGACTGAGAATCTCCATAGGTGCTTTACATGTTTTCTTCTCACATCAGGGGCTCTTCAAAAAGTAACCCAATAACTGGCATAGTTAAGGTCATTTGCCATCTTCAGATACTAAGCAGTGTTTGGGGAGCAGGCTTTCTGTAGTACAGGTAGTCCTTGACTTACGACCACAACTGAGCTCAAAAATTCTGCTGCTAAGTGAGACAGTTAAGTGAGATTTCCCCCTTTTAATGACCTTCCTTGCCACAATTGTTAAGTGACTCACTGCAGTTGTTAATTAGTAACACCCATTGTTAAATGGATCTGACTTTGCTTGTCAGAAGGTTGCAAAAAATTATCACATGACCCCAGGACACTAATTACCATAAATACATGCCCAGCATCCAAATGTTGATCACATGACCCTGGGGCATAAAAAAATGGATTTTTAACAGATGCTATCAAAGATTAGACCTTCTAGAGTCTTTTATATGGACAAAAAAAAATCTAAAGGTACGGAAAAGATACGGCTACAGTTACAGATTCGAGATATTATTGTATACAACATTGAATTGTTCTGCACTACAGATTTTGTTGGTTGCACTCATTTTGCTTTTTTTTAAAGAGATTGTCACTATTGGATAAGGTTAAATGTCTAATCTAACAAAGAAAAAGACTAGAGGTGACAAAATAGCATCCAGTATTTGTGGGGCTGTCACAAAGATGAGGGGGTCAATTTATTCATCAAAGCACCTGATGGCAAGACAAGAAGTAATGAATGGAAGAGAGATCCTACTTAAGAACTAAGGAGAAATTTCCTGCCAGTGAGAACAATTAATCAGTGGAACAGATTGCCTCCAGAAGTTGAGGGTGCTCCACCACTGGAGGCTTTTAAGAAGAGACTGGACAGCCACTTGTCTGGAATTGTACCAGGTCTCCAGCTTGAGCAGGAGGTTGGACTAGAAGACCTCCAAGGTCCCTTCCAACTTGGTTATTTCGCATTCTGTATTCTCCCTTGTAATTCTACATGGCCAAACCTCACTGCATATTTATTGAGCCCTATTTATCTGCGTCTGAGACAAACTTTTAATCCTGGTTGGGACCGTCTCCTCTGGCATTTCGGGTTTTCCAGTGTCCAATTGGTTGCTTTGGGATATGTTTGTTGTACTTTAGATGAAACAGGGTTTGGCCACAAATAACCTTGGGACAAGGTTTGCTTAGACTGAGGCTTCGTGAGAACTGGGTGACTAACAGCACAGCATATGCTTGGCTCCCAGGGATTATGAAGGGGCTCTAAAATGGGAACAGTCTATTGCAGGCTGCTTGTCTTGGCTTAAAGTTCACGTTTAGTGTTTGCCGCTCCTTTGAAAACCATGTTGAGTGATGTGAGATGCCATTCCGTTCCCTGCAATTCTACTCTGCACCATTCTTTTTTTTTTTTTTTTTTTGCCTGCTTCATTTAGCCTCTCGTTCTTCTTTTTTTTAGCCTTCCATTCAAGGAGCATCTTTGACTCCCCAACTCCCATTCAGCTTTCCCTTTGCTGATTGCTCCTTCTGAGTGTTGCTGCCCTCAGTTCCATTCAGCCCCTCCTCTGCTCATTCACATCCTTGCTTTCCTTTACTCCATTCATATCTCACAATCTGTCTGGCCAAGCAAAGAACTTCTCTTCTTCACCGGCTGGTCCTTTTGTCCTTGGCAATCCCCTTAAACTTTGGACATTTGACAAAGCATGTTATGTTACATCCATTATGCTGAGGCATACGAGTCCCCACCATCCCTTCTCCTTTATCACTGAAATATCTTAAACGGACTCGCCTAAAAATAATTCAACACTGTGTTCAAAAATGACAGTGCAGAACGATGGATTATCCCACCTGCACTTTGTTAGTAATGTGCATTTTGCACCATATATATCTGATATATACATTTATTTCTTTTTCGAGAAATGAACAATTCCTCAAACAGCAAAGAAGGCTATTCTAACTTTATACTGAAATGAATTGAAAGAACAAGTAATTTAGGATTATGCTGATTTTTGATATGAATTCCACAGTTTTTCTTTTCTTGTGAATTTGGGAATAGTCTCTTTGGTTTCTTTGGCAGATAATCTAAGTCTACTACTAGAGAGCTACAGTTGCAAAAATATTTTCCCTCTAAATTCATATCTGCCTGTCCGTCTCTCTCTCTCTCTCTCTCTCTCTCTCTCTCTCTCTCTCTCTCTCTCTCTCTCTCTCTCTCTCTCTCTCTCTCTCTCACACACACACACACACACACACACACACACACACACACACACACAAATTAATTAAAAGTTGGACATGATTATGATGGATTTCCTAAGATTTTGTAAATTCAGAAAACAGAGACTATGTCAACCCTGGAAGCCATCTTTTACTTTGGATCTTCAGGGTTGCCACATTTAGGGCTGTGGGAAACTGGGAGGGTGGATTGTATGGAGTTGGAGAGATATCTAACCAGAAGAACATTCTTTTCTCTGAGAGTCAAGGACATCTGGCCCTGCACCTGGAGTGGTGTGACTGGGAAACATCTCCAGTTGGGTTGGTGCATTGATTGGACCATGTGATGGACATGTGGGTGCTGGGGCAGGGACTTGGACTTTCTTTTGGGTGGGGAAAACCTGGAAGCTTTCAGATTCAGGTTTTCCCAGATGTGCCAATATGACATCTCTAATAAAATGGAACTTTGAGGAACTTCTAGCCTCGGAGTCTTCTTTCGTTGGGGGTGTTACATGGAACCCTGACAGACTATCCAACCCACCAAAACTATAGTGTTTCACTTGCCAGAAGCCTTAGTTTGATTACATTTTAGAAGAAAAAAATGTCCTAAAGAGACATAGAAAAGCCATTTTATACTGAAATAGCAATATAGCTAGCTCAGGAGATTCTACATTAATTTCCCCATCTTTCCAGGAGAGGCAGTAACTCCATGAAATGCCACAGATCCAACCAGGAATGTTTGCAATCAAGACGGCTTTGCTAGAGTTAAATGGACAAGCAGACTTGAACGTGATGATGCTACAGCTATTCTGCCCTAGATGTGTTATATGCCTATACAACAGAGGCAGGGAACTATAGCCCCTTTATGACTTATGGACTTGCTGGCTCAGGAATTCTGGGAGTTGAAGTCCCCAAGTCCCCAAGGGCCATAGTTCCCCACCCCTGCTATACAACATCCCCTCTCCCCCAAAGTAAAGTATTCTAGGAAATCTAAGATCTGGCTTTCAATTATATGACTGGAATAGTCACTTTCGGATTATGCTTTTCAGTTCCAAATCAGCTCAGCTTTTCACATCAACTAGATTAGATTAAGAGCTGCTTTGTGTGGTGCAATTCTGCAGCTCAGGAGCTGTCCAGCATATTGGTGTGGTGATTTAGTAGTAGGGGCACTTAAATGATATCTGACTGCTTGTGAACAGGAGGGCACTTCTATCACTCAGATTTGCCTTGGGTCAAAGCAATCTAGAGCTTGTGGAACACCCAACAGAATCGCATTTAATCATTTGGGGCTGGCTACAAATTTTTCCTCAGGTAAAGAACTTTAATATTCAGAACATTCTGCATGGTGTGAGAAAAATGGTAAGAAGTTCAGGTGCATCAATTACATTTTGTGAAGGAACGTAGCTGAATTATGGCCTGTTAAAGTGCCTTTCTGGGCACTTCCTTTTGTCCTCATTCATTCTTCCTCCTATCAGGTAGAAGGAAGGAAGGAAGGAAGGAAGGAAGGAAATTAGATAGGAGCAAAGAGACAAGAAAAACTTCATCTCTTTGCTGCCATCTAATGGCCAATTAGATTTCTGCAACTAAAGTTGTTATTGCTTATCTGTTGGGATACGGCAGGGGTCAGCAACTTGTGGCTCTGAAGCCACATGTAGCTCTTTCACCCCTCCGCTGGTGAAAGACCCCTCTGCTGTCTGTCATTCAAAATATGCATCACAACTGCCAATGTGTGACACCCACCGGCACATTATTTATTGAGCTTTTCAAACCTCGGTAGGACAACCATTGATAAATCCAAGAAAAGAAAAGTTTCAGAAGAAAATAGAACGTTTAATTCAACTACATATGTTATTTTTGTGGCTGCTCAAGAAATAGTCAGACACGGGAAGGGTCTTGTGGCTCCCGGTGTTTTCTTTTGTGTGGGAAACGGGTCCAAATGGCTCTTTCAGTGTTTAAGGTTGCAGACCCCTGGGATAGGGTAGTAGATCCTGTCTCTTTGCTCAATATATGATATTGCATATCAGCAAATGTACCGAAATGGAACATTTAAAAAAAATATTGATAAAAGGCTCCATCTCAAGGCAGAATTGTTTACCTGACAGTGGTTCTATGGGCCAAGACTCTGCTCTCCCTGCTTCTTTGCAAGTGGAAAGGTCTAATTTTTTTGACTGTGATAGGTTTCAGAGCTACTAGAATTGGGAAAAGAGATATGGCTAAGTAGTGTTGTGGCACTGATTTCCCCAGATATTCCCCAGATATCAGGCCTTTGTTTAACAGCCGGGTGTTACTCACCCTATTTGTGAGCCCAGACGTGACTAATGTGCCTTTAATTAAAGCAGAAAAATAATTTTGAGATTCTGGATTAAAAACTAAAGGGAAAAAAAGTCCTTTCCTCTATAAAGGAAAGATTCCAGAATAATCTTTCTCCATCTTCTTTACAGGAGCACCTATTAATTTTAGCAGATTAAAAAAAAAAACTTTATAGAATGTCTAACAAGTGAGGTAATCTAATCTCAAGTTGGTTTGTGATTAAGTCCACGAACATATTTACATTTTTGTGTAAAAGCCTAGTAGGGGGATTGAGGGAATTATTAAGGGTAATTGTCATTAAAATGCAGAGGAAATCTTGCATGAAATGACGGTTACTACTCTATTGTCAGAGAGATTCCCAGCCTTGCATTCTCTTGAGGAGTTTGGTTCCATTTTGTTCATTGAAGTATGAAGTTAGAGGCAGGAGTAATGCAACTGAACCTAAAATAGGAAGCCATTATGTTGGCCTGATGATAATGTTTGTCTCTGGCGGTGCTCTAAATAGGACTTAGAACTCAAGGGAGAATTAGGCCTGACTTGACCTACAAATGGAACTGAAGACAATGACAGTTCTCCCATTCATATCTCAATAAAGGTAGATGTTAGCTGAGTTTTTTCCCCTTTCTTTCTTTCTTTCTTTCTTTCTTTCTTTCTTTCTTTCTTTCTTTCTTTCTTTCTTTCTTTTTCTTTTTTCTTTGTAGCAAAGGATGCATGTTTCTGTGAAGGCCGTGCATTTCTAAAAGACAGAAGAAAATCTTTTTAAAGAACGGTTCAGCATTTTGAAATGTCTTTTTTTTTTCTTCTGTATTTATGCTCAAAATAAGGTTTGAAGCAGTTCAGGAGTGTTTTTCTTGACATGCAGAAGAGACCTTACGTGCGTTTTGTGTGTATGGATGTGTGGGTGTCTTCTTAAAGCATGCAATTGTTAAGAATCCTGTTTCTAAGACCAAACAAATGTTTTAAAATAGAACCAAACTTTTGCAGTTGTATTATCCCAGAAAAGTGTATGTTATGAAAAAGCATATATTAATGGAAACAACATTAAAAAACATTGTTATTAGATATAGGAAAAATACATAATGGCTTGTATTAGAAGAGGCATGCACATTTTTTAAATAAAAAGAGAAGAGAAAAAAATTAATAGATGGAGAAATGGGAGGAACCATTTCTTAAGAACATAAGAAAAATGTGTAACTTCAAAGACATGCTTATTTTCCTGAGATGGAAATAACCATCTCAGGAAAAAAAAAATCCTTAATAACACAAAAGTGAAATAACATAAACAATTAAGTCACTTTAAATAATTCAAGGTAAACTGAAGACAGCATTAACAAAATACTCAAAATCCTGATTGCTCTCCGTTCAGTTGACAGTAATAAGCCACAGCAAAGCCCACTGGAAAGTAACCTACATTCTCACATTTGTAGGGATAAGCAAAGTTGCTGTACATACAGAGGTCTTCTAAGGCTAGTTCACACAAGGGCACACATATTTAAAACATTGCCTCTGAATTGGTTTCTCTTCTTCTTCCATATCTAGATTAAATTTTAAACTTAAAATTGCAAGAATGAAACCACCTTCTTGGCTTTGTTGTTGGCCAAAAATAAATCATGATTGGTACATGTTTCTGGTAGTAACCAATATGCCAGCCGATGAGCCAGGTTCTTTGTCTCTCCAGATTCACATAGCGTGTTGTTATCTGCTAAGATCCTCCACTTGAGCATATTGGTTTTACACTTAAGCACTCTAACTTGTAACTTATTCAGGGTCCTCCAAGTTACATAAGGGAGGTCAGATCCTTCAGCCATATCCTGTAAGGTTATTCCTTGTTCAATTACAAACTAACAATGTCCCCTGCATATAAGGAAAATCAATATAAAATGTTTTATAGATGGCATATACCTCCTGAGAAACTGGCAAAAATGTTTAAAGATAAATCAGCTAAATGTTGGAAATGTCACAAGTTACCAGGTGTGGTGGAGATGCCCTAAAACAAAGAATTATTGGAATAAAATTAAGTTATGGTTGGAGGAGATGATACAACAACATATGGACTTAAAACCAGAGCTGTTCCTATTGGGTATCTTACCAGAGAAAATTAGTAAAGATAATATATATTTAATTATACATGTAATAACCGCGGCAAGGATTGTTTATGCACAAAATTGGAAAGCAGAGACTATACCATCAGAGGGAGAAGTAATTTTAAAAAATTTAGATTGTGCAGAAATGAACAGATTAACTATGATGATAAAAGAAAGAGAAGACTCAGAATACTTTAAGATATGGAATCAATTTTATTATTGGTTAGAGTGTTGGTTAGTGTTAAAAGAGATTGGGAAAAAAGTTATAACTAGAATAATATATAAGTGGAAAATCTCTGTAATGGACTTGGCAAGAATGAAGATAGGAAAGAGAAGATAAGAGAAGAATTTTTTGGAGATAACACTGACCACATGGAAGAAATAAATGATGTATTAAATGTTTGTCTTAAAAAAATTGTTTAAAAAACTTTTTTTTAAAAAAAAAGGTTATTCCTTGCTCAATGGTCTTCTTCCTCCATCTTTTAATTTGATTTTATTCTTGGGTGCCCTCAAGAATGTTTGTTCTCACCATAAAACTGTTCCTAGATCTGAATTGGGGCATATGTCCACTCAGAGGGTGTCAAGGGTCATTCTTTTGCTTAGGTCTCTCAGCATCTGCTGCTACTTCTCTCCTGATCTTAGGTGGGGCAATGCCAGGATCTACTTTCTCAATCGGTGTAGGTTTGAGACAACCTGTCACTAAGTTTGAATTGCTTCCCTCTGAACTGGTGAGGGAAGATATGAAAGTTGTGATTCTGCATTGGCTCACATAAGCTGTTCTTTGACATTGTGGCTATTGATTGATATTAGATTTGGATGGCTATCCAAACTTTTTTTGAATACTTCCACTGATAGCTTTGAAATAGCAGGCTGACCCACTGTTTAGTGGCTCTCACGGTGCATCTTCTTTCAGGTTTAAATCTCTCACTGTAAAGCTTGCACTCACTCATCTTATCTTCAGGCCTATGGAGAATAATTCCACACCATCTCCTCCGTGACATCCCTCAAATATTGGGAGGCAGCTATCATGCCTCTCCATAGCCTTCTCTTCTTTAATCTGAATATCTATCAAGTTCCTTTAATTGGTCTTCGTAGGATTTGGCCTCTAAACCCCTTACCATCTGCTTCAGGAGCTGTGAAATCCAGGGGGACTCCCAAGCTTAAGAGTGAGTTTCTTTTAACCCCATTGGGAGTCAAAGCTAAAATTATCCTGGAATTAGTAGAGTTCCAAATTAGCACTCAGTTAATTCTAATTGAGTCCAAGCATGCTTCTCCCCATCCAGGAGATACAGATTAACAGAGTTGGAAGCAGAGGTGGGTTTCAGCAGGTTCTGACCAGTTCTGGAGAACCGGTAGCAGAATTTTTAAGTAGTTCAGAGAACTGGTAAATATCACCTCTGGACCCGCCCCCATCTATTATCTGCTTCCCGAGTCCCAGCTAATCGGGAGGAAATGGAGATTTTACAGAATCCTTCCCCTGCCACGCCCACCAAGCCACACCCACCAAGCCATGCCACGTCCACCAAGCCACACCCACAGAACTGGTAGTAAAAAAATTTTGAAACCCACCACTGGTTGGAAGGAACCTTGCGGGTCATCTAGTCCAACCCCCACACACAACCAGGACACCCTATACCATTTCTGACAAATGGCAGTCCAATCTCTTCTTGAAAGTCTCAAGTGATGAAGCTCCCGCAATTTCCAAAGGAAAGCTGTTCCACTGGTTGATTGCTCTCACTGTCAGAAAATTTCTCCTTATTTCCAGGCTGAATCTCTCCTTGTTCAGTTTCCATCCATTATTCCTTGTCTGGCCTACAGGTGCCTTGGAAAATACTTTGACCCCCCTCCTCTCTGTGGCAGCCCCTCAAATATTGGAACACTGCTATTATGTCTCCCCTGGTCCTTCTCTTTACTAGACTAGCCATGCTCAGTTCCTGTAACCATTCTTCATATGTTTTAGAGATAGCTGGGTTTCTTTATTATATTGAAGATACCTCATTTGAAGCCATTTCCCATCAACTCCATATACATGTTAAAAAAGATCGTGGAAGGGACTGAGCCTCGGGGCACCCCATAATGGAATGCCTAAATATCTGGCTCCTTTCTTCTGCCACCATTGATTGGATCTGTTCACTGGAACAGCAATTGTTTTTCCCCAAAAGGCAACTGGAGAAGATGCTTCTGAAGTTCTAAAGAAGCTTCTTGGATGAGAAGCAAAATGCTTCAAAGAAAAAAAAAAAACCCAAAAAGTTAAGTTAAGGAAAGAACCTTTGGGACAACCAATGACTTGGAGGATTGAGAATTTCCATTGACACCATACAGCAGTGGTGAAATTTAAAATTTGTTACTACCGGTTCTGTGGGCATGTAGAAAAAATGCTTTCAAAAGGCTCTGGCGATTCCAGCTGAGTTGCCTGATTGTTAGAGGCTTTTTTTCTTTTAAATGCCTCTGATGATCAGGCAACTCAGCTGGGATCGTCAGAGGCATTTAAAAGAATTCTTTTAAAGCTGACGATCCCAGCTGAGTTGCCTGATCTTCAGAGGCTTTTTTGTTTTAAAAGCCTCTGATGATCCCAGCTGAGTTGCCTAATCGTCAGAGGCATTTAAAAGAAAAAAAAGCCTCTGCTGATCAGACAACTCAGCTGGGATCGTTAGAGCCTTTCGAAAGCATTTTTTCTACAACTTCTGAAGAGGTTGTAGAAAAAATGCTTTTAAAAGCCTTTGACGATCCCAGCTGAGAGCCACACGATCATCAGAGGCTTTTTTTTTACTTTTAAAAGCATTTTTTTGGCTGAAGAGGTTGTAGAAAAAATGCTTTTAAAAATTAAAAAAAAGCCTCTGATGATTGTGCAGCTCAGCTGGACATGGGGGGGGAGGGGCAGGGATTTTTGCTACCGGTTCTCCGAACCACCTGCCATTGATCCATTGCTACTGGATTGGATGATCCAGTCCGAACTGGAAGCATTTCATCCCTGCTGTACAGGTAGTCCTCTGCTTAGGACCACAAATGAACCCAAAATTTATGTCGCTAAGTGAAGCATTTGTTAAGTGAGTTTTGCCCTGTTTTACGACTTATTTTGCCACAGTTGTTAAGCGAATCCCTGCAGTTGTTAAGTTAATAACATGGTTGTTAAGCAAATCTGGCTTCCCCATTGTCTTTGCTTGTCAGAAGATTGCAAAAGGGGATCGCATGAGCCCAGGACACTGCAAGTGTCATAAATATGAGTCAGTTTCTAAAGGTCTGAATTTTGATCAAGTGACCATAGGTTGCAATCATTGTAAGTGTGAAAAATGGTCATAAGTCACTTTATTCAGTGCCGTGATAACTTTGGACGCTTATTAAATGAATTAGGTTGAATTAGGTTAAATGAAAGGTTAAGCCTGTCTTTCTTGTGGGCTGCAAACGAGGTGAGAGCCGATCTATCTATCATCTATCATCTATCTATCTATCTATCTATCTATCTATCTATCTATCTATCTATCTATCTATCATCTATCTATCTATCTATCTATCTATCTATCTATCTATCTATCTATCTATCTATCTATCTGTTATCTATCTATTTATCTATTTATCTATCTCTATCTATAACTATATTTATCTATCTATCATCTATCTATCTATCATCTATATCTATCTATTTCTATAACTATCTCTATCTCTATCTCTATCTATCTATAGCTAGCTAGCTAGCTAGCTAGCTCTATCTATCTCTATCTTTATCTAGCAATCATCTATCTATCTATTTATCATCTATCTATATCTATCTATCTCTATCTCTATCTCTATCTTTATCTCTGTCAACTATCATATCTCTCTCTATCTATCTTATCTATCATCCATCTATCTATTTAAAATCATTATTTATTTTCCTGGGTTTTTTTTTTATAGGTATAGACAGTGGTGGGATTCAGCTGGTTCGCACCACTTCGGGAGAACCGGTTGTTAACTTTCTGAGCAGTTTGGCAAACTGGTTGTTGGAAGAAATCATTAGGGCAGAGAACCGGTTGTTAAATTACTTGAATCCCACCACTGAGTATAGGTAGTCCTCGCCATATGACCACAACTGAGCCCACCATTTCTGTTGTTAAGAGAGACATTGGTTAAGTGAGTTTTGCCCCATTTTAGCACCTTTCTTGCCTCCGTTGCTAAAAGAATCACTGCTGTTAGTTAAGTTAGTAACAGAGTTGTGAAGTGAATCTGGCTTCCCCATTGACTTTTGTTGTCAGAAAATAAGAGGAATCACATGGCCCCCGGGGGACACTCCAGCCATTGTTAGTACATGCCAGTTGCCGAGCATCTGAATTTTGATCGCGTGACCTCGGGGGTTGCTGCAATGGTCGTAAGTGTGAAAAATGGTCATAAGTCACTTTTCTAAACTCTGTTGTAATGTCAAATGATCACTAAACAAATGGTTGTAAGGCAAGGACTACCTGTAACTCAAGGCAGCGGACGTACCGAGATGGGAGGAAAAAAGAGCTTGGCATGACGTGTTTGTTTCACGATTAGATGCAAGTGGGAAAATCATCCTAGTTGGTCATTGATCGTGAGGCAGTCGGGAAATCTTAGGCCTTTAGATTGAGAAGTTGAAAAGGCTACCCAGAGGAGAGCTTAGGGCAGCTCATATCCATCCTGGGGCCGAGAAACCTACGTGGATGTTTTTCAGTGGTGGGTTCCTCCCGGTTCGGCCCGGTTCCACAGAGCAGGTAGCAGTGACGATATGACGTCACCGAACCGGTTCTGCCCCCCCGCCGCCCCCCCACCCCCCGCGTTATTCCTACCTTTTATTTGGCCCCACCTCCAATCTATTGCTGCCTTCTGAGTCCCAGCTGATGGGCTATAAGGAAAAAAACTGTTTAAACTCTTGCTGTGAGGCTTCAAAGGGCCGCTCTACAGGTGATCAGTGGTAAAAGGCAGTTTGGTGGTAGACCAGTGCCTCCAAAAACAAATGAGTAGACCGGTGCCTGCAAAAATAAATGGGTAGACCAGTGCCTGCAAAAATAAATGGGTAGACCGGTACAGCTCTGCAAGCAGTTAAAAGCCTGGTAAACCAGTACCTCTGCTAAATCCTAAAGAATTGTCCCATGACCATCAAGCCACACCCACAAATAAGCCACGCCCACAGAACCGGTAGTAAAAAAATTTAGAAGCCACCCCTGATGTGTTTGTGAAATCACCTGGGCCTGAGCTTGCCTCCAGGGTGTCTTTACATTTTCCGGGCTCCACCGGCGAGATTTATTTTGCAGTAGAACATCTTCCACTTGCATTGCAGAACTGATTTATCCACTGTCTCCTGTTAAGGATTTTTCTCCTTTCTATATCTCGGGAGTTCCGATAAGGCAGCACAAGGCTGTTAACGCTAAAAACATGAGCGTAGGAGGGTCCATAAAATCAAATGGGCTGGAATTGAAAACCAGAGATTATAAAAATAAGAATGATAAAAGGTAACCTTTCAGAGGACATCTTTACAACATCTGCTGCCTCTCTGCCGTCTTGACTTGTCCCCCACCTCCAGTTATGGTGAGGCCGAATGGTTTTAAAAAGCAGCAAGCTGATTCATGAGGGGATGGAGCTCTAAGCTCCCCTGAGGCACTTGGGGGATACCAATAAGGGAGACTAGTTGTAGCTCAAGGTTGAACTGTGGGGTCCTTGGTGCTCTCTGAGCTTGCTTGTCTCAGTTATCATCAGTGCTAGTCAGCACTACAGGTAATCCTTGAGTTATGACAGTTCACTTAGCGACCATTCAACGTTACAATATCAACACACACACACACACCCAAGTACTTACGACACTGTCCCGACGGTACAAATGTTGCAGCACCATGCCTCAGTTGTTCACCCTTACGAATGACCACAGGGGCACTGCAGCATTCACCCTGCGTATTCCGCCCCTCCCCCCCTGCCAGATCTCCACAGGCACTGGGCCTGTGTAGACTCACTTACCTTGCAAAGATCTAGCTAGTTGTGTCCTCTCCAGCCTCTCTGCTGCGGTTGCTTTGCCTGCGTCCAGTAACAGTAATAGTTGGAAGGGAGCTTAGAGGTCATCTAGCCCAACCTCCTGCTCACGCTCCCTAGTACAGAATCACCTGTACTAGGGATTCGAACCGCCGAACTGCTGACTTTTTTGATCGACAAGCTCAGTGTCTTAGCCACTGAGCCACCCAGTCAGTCCCTCCAGACTCTGGTGATTTTTGTAAAAAGCTTTTGGCATGAAGAACAGAGGCTGGGAGGGTCATGCGTGCCGCTCCCAGCCTCTGTTCTTCGTGCCAAAAGCCTTGAGGAAAGCCAACCAAAGCCTGAAGGGACAAGTGATTGCGTCCTGGCAGGCTCCGATCATCTTTTCAAAAAGCTTTTGGTGTGAAGATCAGAGGCCAGGAGGATTGTGCCCACCGCTCCCGGCCTCCGTTCTTCGTGCCAAAAGCTGGATGAACCCTGCGGAGGCAAGTGACCAAGGACCCCTCAATTAGGTGAGGCAGACGGTAAGAGTGGCCTAAGAAACTAATCCAAGTTCTGGAAATCACCTGCATATGGAACGGGACAACTCGCCTCAGCCAGCTCATCACAACCAATTTGCCACAGCCAATTCAACATGGCTAACTCACCACAGAACAATTCGCTGTGGGACAATTCAACAACTCAATTTAATCATTTAAAATAATTAAAAAGTTATTTTAATTTTTGTCATTCGCATTTCATTTGGTCCCTCCTTTGGCATCCTTTCTTTAATGATTCTATTGCACTATTTCTTGTTCCATGGTGAGTTGTCCTGCAGTGAGTTGGCCATGGCAAGTTGATTGTGGTGAATTGGTCATGGCGACAGGTATTACAAGGGGCTGGGGCAGTGGTGAAATTCAATTTTTTTTACTACTGGTTCTGTGGGCGTGGTTTGGTGGGAGTGGTGTGGCTTGGTGGGCATGGCAGGGGAAGGATACTGCAAAATCCCCATTTCCTCCCTACTCCTGGGGGAAGGATATTGCAAAATCTCCATTCCCACCCCACTCTGGGGCCAGCCAGAGGTGGTATTTGCCAGTTTTCTGAACTACTCAAAATTTCCGCTACCAGTTCTCCAGAACCTGTCAGAACCTGCTGGATTTCACCCCTGGGTTAAGGTCTTCCTTCGTTGTTTGGATGTTCAGAATCCTCTGACATGATGGCTTTGGAAATTGGGATACCTTTGCATCTAGGTCTCCTTTCTGGGAAATGGCCCACCACCGTCTGCCCTCTTCCTTAAGATGTCTATTAAGTCAGGCCACAAATTCCATTCCTGTCCGATTTGAGGTACCCTGTTTGAAGCAGCAGAAACGAAATCCATATGCTCCTCTGGCCGAGCCATCTGCCTCAGCTAACTTGTGTTACTGTAGGTTTCTTTTCTACGTCAAGATTGAAAAGAAGGAGAAAAAAAATCACTGCCCAATTTAGCTGCTTGCAAGCTGCTCCTTTTGCCTCCTGCCCCCACTTCCCTGCCTCTTTGCCAAGCCAATCAATCCCAGCCAAAGGTGGGAGCTTTGTTTGCAGTCAGCGAGAGCCAGCTTCTTCAAAAAGGGTTTTGTTGCTTTTACCAAGCTGCCTTTTCCACAGACAAAATGTTTCCATGGAAAAATGCCCTCCTGGGCTGAACTTTTCTCATGAATCTCCACCTCTTTTCTTCCGCCTTTCAACTCAAGTGACAAGCTTGATATCATTATTATTGGCAACCAGAAGCCGGCAGGCCAAGTTGAGAAGATCAAAGACCGGCCTGCAGACAGCCGAGGCCCAGCCAAGATGAAGTTGCATTGGATTTACTGTAAATTGCTCCGGGCTTCTATGAGGATTTCAGTTTATAAAGGCAAATACCTTTTGTCTGATGCCAGTCTTAGCTTTCTCCTTTTGTGATTACAAAACCATTGATTGTAAAACAGCATATTTTATCTCTCCATTAATCACTCTTCTGTGTTGCAGAAATAAAACTGCAGTACTTACAAGGGTAATACTGT
The DNA here is from genome assembly GCA_030761175.1 of Masticophis lateralis. Taxonomy (NCBI): domain Eukaryota; kingdom Metazoa; phylum Chordata; class Lepidosauria; order Squamata; family Colubridae; genus Masticophis; species Masticophis lateralis. Next base: position 135,662,121 of record JAUDYJ010000002.1, on the reverse strand, counting down.
ATTATCCATCTTTGGCACCCAGTGAATCTTAAAGCAATCTTTGTAAGATAGAAACTTGTTCTGTTGGAAGGATTTTTAACTACAAAAGAGCAACACGTTAAACATTATTTTCATATGAAGTCACCATTTTACCTATTCTTACCTACTCCTATTCTTTTCTCAGAGTAACTAGCACTTAAAAATCACTGACTTTATAATAGATAACATGTTAACATTTGTAATTTCAGTGGGTATAAGGCTGAGTTTCTCAAGCTCTTAAAAAAAATATTCCTTAGAGCAGTTCATTTCCAAGAAAACATTCATTTCCTTGAATATCTTACAAGGACAAAATTTCTCTTCTGTTTCCAAAAGGTGACAAATAACTGCCAGATGAATTAAGCTCTGGAGAAAGAATCTGTTGCTTCTCCATGTGTTTCAAAAGAAGTTCCATTACCCTTTAAAAATGATTTTTTTTTTTCAAACTTTGATTATGATGTGGCCATGAATGTAATCATGCCTCAGGGCTGAGATCTTTTAAAACCTCTTCCAAATAGCTGCAAAATAATGCAGTCTTGTGGTCAGACGAGCTGAAGTCATGAGGCAAACTAGCCTTGAGAATTGGACCACATCCTCTACCTTTTCAGGTGTCAATCCAGAGAAGAGGCTGGGCTTAAGGAAAGATGCACTCTGTGGTTATTGAGTGCTGAAAATATTGTACAGATAGTCCTTGATTTACAGCCATAATGGAGCCGCCCATTATGGTCATTAAGTCATAACCGCCATAAAGCGGGTCACCACATGATTGTTCTGCTTTTACTTTTCTTGTGGGGGTTGTTTAGCAAGCATGGCAGTCGTTAAGCGAACCTTCTTTTTTCTATGGGGTCTTTGTTGCCAAAAAACTGGAAATAAACTTTGGTTTTTGGCAGAAGTGTCATAAATCATGACCACATGACTGTGGGATCCTACAAAGGGCTGTAAATGCAGTCTGGTTACTGAGTAGTAGAAATATGATTACGTGACTGGGGGTTGGCAGTTGAAATTTTAGAACCAAGTTGTAAGTTCCTTTGTGAGGGGGTGTTCATACCCATCCTTTACGGGTGGGTTTGCTTATTTTTGTTATTAAAATGTTGCATTTTTAATCAATTTGAATATTTAGAAATTCAAGCAACAACCACCTCCCGTCCCATAAAAGACTTCTTTTATTACTCCATTAATTTAGGCTGCAATATTGGCTCCCAGAAAGATATGCATTCATTTCCTCAGTTTACTGTACCACTTTCAACCTTCCCGATTCTACATTCTATGGGGACCTCGGTGCCTTGCTGAGCTTGGTTGTTTTCTTGTAAATATTTCATTACCCAAACTTGTAACATCATCAATGACTAGTGACTACCACCGATGGTGCTACCTAGTTTGAGTAATGAAATATCTGCAAGAAAATAACCAAGCTCAGAAAGCACCAAGGACCCCTCATTTCAACCCTGAGCTACAAATATTCTCCTTCATTGCAACACTCTGAATCTGCATTCAAACCAGAGATTACATACAATCAGGCTGTTTGACTTGATTTGATATAATATGTTATGCGAATGCAGCCATTGTGATTTGTGAAACATATTGTATGACTTAACATGCTCAACTAATTGTTTAACTACCATGTTTTCCCGAAAATAAGACCTTGTCTTATTTTTTAACCCTGAAATAAGCATTTGGCCTTATTTGGGGGGGGGTCTTATTATTTTGGGGTGCCTGGAGGAAACCAGAGGAAATTGCGGGGACCAGCTGTTCATGCATTTAAATATTTTTGAGGAGGGCTTATTTTCGGGGGGGGGGGCTTATTTTAGTGCTTGTGCTCAAAAGCCGAATTGGGCTTAGTATCAGGATATGTCTTATTTTAGGGAAAACAGGGTATGAATAAATAATTCATGGGTTAAGTACTGAACCATGGTTTCTGAGGCATAGTTGTTTAGCAAGCCGGAGTAAACATCCAGAAAGAAAGGTGATTGGAATTTTGGAGTTTGGGTAGTATCAGTTTTAGCATTAAATAGATTTGTTAAGTATTGGAAGATATTTTTTTCCTGACAAAGACTGACGGCACACATATGAGCCTAAAGTGGAAGCAGAGAGGGGACACTTATACAGGCAGTCCTCAACCACAACTGAGGCCAAAATTGATGTTGTTAAATGAACAATTTGTTAAGTGAATTTGTCCCCTTTTACAACTTTCCATTTGTTAAGTGAATCACTGCAGCTGTTAAATTAGTCATATGGTTGTTAAATGAATCTGGGTTCTCCATTGACTTTGCTTGTCAGAAGATCACAAAATGACTCCTGAACACTGCAACCATATCAATATGAGTCACTTGTCAAGCATCTGAATGTGAATCACATGATCAGTGGGATGCTGTGGTCATAAGTGTGAAAAATGTCCCTAGGTCATTATTTTCAATGCTGTTGTAACTTTGACATAGAGCCACCGTGGCACAGTGGTTAAAATGCAGTACTGCAGGCTACTTCTACTGCCTGCTGGCTGCCTGCAATTTGGCAGTTCAAATCTCACCAGGCTCAAGGTTGACTCAGCCTTCCATCCTCCCAATGTTGGTAAAATGAGGGCTCAGATTGTTTGGGGGCCATACACTGACTCTGTAAACTACTTACAGAGGGCTGTAAAGCACTGTGAAGCGATACATAAATCTAAGTGCTATTGCTATTGCTCTTGAACTGTCGCTAAACGAACTGTTGTAAGTCGACTACCTGTAATTGCCTAGTCCTACAATCCACTTTGATGTTTCTGCTGCATTAGTGCATCATTCTCTTTCTTTATCTGTTTCTGTATCCAGCTGGATCCTGAAAACACGGGTTATATCAGCACAGAGAAATTTCGGAACCTCCTCCAAAGACATAGCTCTGAACTGGATCCGCATAAACTGGAAGTGCTTTTGGCCTTAGCAGACAACAATTCGGATGGGAAGATTTGTTATCAAGACTTTGTCAACTTGGTAAGTGATTATTTTTCTAGGAGTGTGTGTGTGTGTGTGTGTGTGTGTGTGTGTGTGTGTGTGTGTGTAAGCAACCATGGCTGCAAATATCTGGGAATGTAAAGAAAACACACAGGAACCTAATGAAAAGGGAATACTGCTGGTCCTCGGTTTATGACCACAATAGGGACTGGACAATTTGTTATTAAGTGGTATGGTTGTTATGTGAGGCATCAAGTGATTGCACCTGATTTTACCCTTTTTCCCATGATTGTTAAGTGAATCACTGTGATTGTTAAGCAAGAAACCAGGCAACCACAACTGATGACTTTTCCTGCCAGCTTTCCAATTGATTCTGCTGGTTGGAGGCCACCTGGAAAGGTTCAAATGATGATCACATGACCACAGGAAGCTGCAACAAACATAAATTCATAATGGTTGCCAAACATCCAAGTCATGATCATACGTTGCTTCTCATAGGAATGCGATAATGGTTGTAAGCATGAGGATTGGTTGTAAATTACTTTTTTCAGCACTGTTGTAACTTTGAACCCTCGCTACATTAATGGTCGTAAATTGAGGACTTCCTGTAATCTCTAAAAGGAAAAGGGAAACACTTGTAGGCTAATCGACATAGCAATCAATCAGCAAGACTTGCCTTCCCTGCAGAGATTGTCTGAAATGGTATAGGTCGGATCTCCTGCTTAAGCAAGGGGCTGGACTAGAAGACCTCCAAGGTCCCTTTCAGATCTATTCTGATTCTGATTCTGATTGGAAGGGAGACCAGACAGATCCTGTGGTTATTGTAGGTTTGACTAAGTGCTAGCCCGTTCTGGGTTGGAATTCTTAAAGCTGGTTTTAGAATATTAGCCAGTAACATCACAAAAGAAAAACGGCTTAAATTGCTGTGCAGAATTGCCCTAGAGTTTAGAAATCCTTCTCATGTAATATTATACATGTATTCCTTCCTGGGAATTCATGTATACATAATTTGTTTATTTGTACATTTATTTTTTCTGTGTAGTTCTTCTGTGTACTGAGGAGAGATCCATTTCCCAATGTGCAGGGTTAGAAAAACAATTTTTATGTTCCTTTCTGGCCCGTATGTTTGCATTTCTACTTTCCAGAAGCACAAATGACCATAGGTAGAGTTTGGGGATTTCCAGTCATTTTGAAAACTGAATTATTTTAAGCCCATCTGTGCTCGGCCCCTTTTTTTGTCGCTTTTCCAAAACTGAATTATTCAAAAACACAAGTTCAGTTTTGGAAAAAGACCCAGACGAACCGCAAACACACTCATTCTTTTTCCTGTTCTGAGCTGGAGAAAAACCAAAGGAAGGGAAAGGAGAAAATTTTGAGAGGAAGCAGAGAGAAAAAAATTACATTAGAAACAAAAAAAACCCAGTTGTGGTCCCCTCCTTTATAGTGAAATGAAAGATGAGCTCACAGTGTGGGAAAGTTGGAGATTGATGGGGTTAAGACAGCCGAGTTGCTTTAGAAAGTGCAGATCAACCGGGTGGGAGGGGGGGTATCTTTTAATTGGATGGCAAGGGAAGAAGAGGAGAAAACTAAAATATGCATTCAGGAGGGCCAAAAGGCAGAGCAGAAGCAAACTATCTTGCTGTAAATGCTTGGAGATCAATTTCAAACCCATACCTTTGATGTGATGTGAAATTTGGCCTAACTCCCCAGTAAATATTTTGGCAAATGAATGTTTGTGTTCTACCTAAAGAAGTAGTGCTTTGATTTCCAAAACTTTTTAAAAACAATGCTTAAAGGTACACACGATCTTCTTCAAAAGAAGCTGAGTTTTGTTGAGAAAACTCTAGATCAGGGCTGTCAAACTCACGTCTTCATGTCGTCCTCACGTGACGTATCAGGACTTCCCCCCCCCTTCGCTAAACGGGGGTGGGCGTGGCCAGCATGTGTCGCATCCGGCCCGCAGGCCATGCGTTTGACACGCCTGCTCTACATGGAGTTCTTTGGTATTCTTCCTATTTACTTCCTCTGACTATCTCACTGGCTTCTGAATGTGAATGTACTTGGTGAATTCATGAAGATCCTGCTATTCTCATGGTGAAGAAGTGGTGCTTTGACAATCTGTTTCCTATCTTTCCCAAACTCTGTCTACACACAAGCAAATCGCAGTATCACAAACACATCATTCTCATTCCTGGATGGATGGAGCATGGATGGATGAATACCTGGATAGATGGATAGTTTCCCTTAGTATCCATCTCTAGTATCATCGTGTTCTGTCCTCAACTCAGATGTATAAATTCTGAAACATCTTAAATGCAATGAAAAAGACTACCATATTTTCTGATGAAAAGATGATATGCCACCATTTGTTTGTTTATCTTGCCTTTACTTTATCAGTAACTCAAGGCGGCAAATTACCTAATGTTCCTTCTTCCTCATATTTGCCCCACAATAACAGCCTTGTGAGGTGGGTTGGGCTGAGAGAGAGTGACTGGCCCAAGGTCACCCAGCTGGCTTTCATGGCTACGGTGGGACTAGAAGTCACTGTCTCCTAGTTTCCAACCTGGTGTCTTTACCCCTAGATTAAACTGGTTCTCTTGTTTCCTTTCTTTCTTTGGTTGTTTTTCATATTTTATTTTCTCTGTTACAAAGCACTTTTTTTTTCTTTCAATTGTTAGTTCTGTTCAGGTAACTTTAACAGCTTTCTGGAATCCTAAGTGACTTTCTCATATTGATGCTCAGTAAATATTTCTCTTTTTTATGAAGTTTCTTAGAATCTTCTCTGTTTCTTAGAATCTTCTCTGTGAGTCAAACAATCTCCAGGCGGTTGCTGTTAGCAACACCACATTGCACTGCAAGCCCAAGTATGTCGAGCACATCCATGTGTAATCTCATAGGCCTTCTAAGTGGTTTCCCAGCATCTGCAATAAAACATGGCTTTAGTGTTTACTGAAATGAATCCGGAGCACAGCTAAAACCAAATACAGTCTTAATCTGCTGCCTTTCAGATGTTTTGAATTCTCCATAAATTCTGGTATCCCCCTTGACTATCAGAATCTTTGTCTTGAAATAGGGATAAGCATAGGTTCTTCATCTCTAAACTCATATCCAGATGTTGCTTGCTTTTCATAATTATGTATCTCTCCATGTCCATATGGATGATTTGAAGTGCAAGTTCAAACTTTTTAAGAAGGTGACCCCACACCCCTGAATAATTTTCTGACTTGCTGGCTAAATAATTGACTTAAAAATGGAACAATTTGCTAACCTTTCACTGATTTCAGATTCCCGTAAAATTGAAATTCCATTCTGTATCTCTTGGTTCTACCAGAGATGTTGCTCTTATCAACGCCTTCTGCCCATGCTTAGGGTTAAATAGATAGCAGCCAAGTTAATTGCCTTTATTGATCTTCTTTTAAATTCTTTAAGTGCAATTTGGGCCTTCCTTTGTTCTTGTTTTACTTGTTTAGCCTCTGAATAAACTTTATATAATTGTACAATTGACTGTAAAGATTTTAAAAGATAACCTTCCCTAAACATTCCCCTAAGCTGTCTCTGCAAGATGACATGACTGCTAAGCTTCCCTTGGGTTCTTTGCATTTTCCAAAGTTTTTGTTAAATTCAATCTTAGGTTTTAGGCAAGGAAATCTAGCATCAGTGTTCATTTTAAATTTTAATTTTAATAAAACGGTTAATTGTTTTTTATTTCTAGAGATGGACTGTGCATCAAATCTCTCCAACTTACTATTACATTATGGGCATAGATTAGTTTGTGAATCCGGGCTGGTAATTCCTTTTCATGATTTTCTGTGGGATTGGAAACTAAGCAGAGTTGCATCTGGTTACCTCCTGAATCGGAGATTATCAGGAAATACCAGGTGGCCTACATTGGGAAAGCAAGCCATACTGGCAGAAAATATCAATAAACTCTTTCCATACACTGACTTTAAAAAATAAGCTTTTGAATCAGCTCTTTATTGAGCGATGGATCGACTCACACCTTTGTAGAGAAGGTTTAATTTGTCATTTAAAATTATCTTTCCATTGATATATAATTTTATGGTACTACACCAAAAAAGTGGTGTTATTAGCCATCACACATCAAAAATACACTTTCCCCAAACGGTTTCCACTATTTTGGCCACTGCTGTATGTCTAACGCTTATTTCTCCATTGTTTCTTCTCCCAATCTCATTTTAGGGAGTCCCTGGACAGATTCAGTATGCCGTGTCAAAATGGGTAGTGGATGGGAGCTGAAAAGGTTCATTCCAAGCAGTGCTCTATTTTTGGATCTGTGAAAACTCTTTTGGAACTATTATCACTTGGGCTTGTTTTCTTGTCAACAACACACAAATAATTTGCCACTATAGTATCTTGGTCCAGGTTTCGTTTCAACTTCTCAATCTGATTTCTACCTTGGAGAGATTCAGGAAAGAGGCCAACCCAGGTTAGCTTAGAAACTTGGCCAGGTTTAGCTTGCTGTGAGAGCTCTTTTCAAATGTCTTGCCTGAAATTAATCGATCATCTAATTAATTGGCTTTTGCAGTTACATTCTCTATTAAATAAAGCCAGGATTTAAATTAGCTAGGTTGTAAATTAAAATAAAATAGGGCTGTCATTCAGAAGTGGCTGACAGGGCTATTTTCTTCTGAGCCAAATCCAGTAAACGGGTTGGAATTGATTAATATGGCAAGATATCCCTCTAGCTGGTATGTATGAGTGATTATTTATTTATCTAATTTATAAAGCTATCTCATGTGACTCTGGGTAGCATGCAAAAAAACATACGCATCTAGTTTTTAATTGTTTACATTTTTAAAAAGTATAAATCTTCAGCGTGAGCGATTACTATTACAGTCGACAATGAATTGCATGTTTGGCTTTTTAATTTTTACTGAAAACTTTTCAGAGGTATAAAAGATATACGTTTAAGGAAAAGGGAGTATAGAAAGAAATGCAAATAGAAAAAAGAAAAGACCTAAAAAGAAACAACTTCCAAACTTCATCACGGTTGCAATCTTATCCTCGTTTCCTTCCTCTGTAATTGTGATGATGAACCTATGGCACGCATGCCAGAAGTGCACGCCAGGCCATCTCTCTGGACACACCAGCTGTCGCCCTTTGCTCTTCCGAGTTCCGGTGTGTACATGCGTGCCAGCCAGTTGGTCTTCGCACATGTAGGAGCACCGGAAAATGGAAGAGCAGCCCCCTGGTGTGCATGCGCACCAGAAGACCAGGTGACTGGCATGCATGTGCTCGTAGTAAACCAGAAGTTCAGCTTCCTGGTGTGCATCTGTATGCCAGGGAACTGCTCTTCCGGTTTCCAGTGCTCCCGCACATGCACACCAGGGAGCTGCTCTTCAGGTTTCCGGCACTCCCCGCTGCGCACGTGCTTCCATTTCGGCACTTAGTGTCGAAAAGGTTCACCAACAGTGCTCTATAAGGTTAACACCAGACCTCTCCTCTTCCCATGTTTAATCAGCAAATCCAGAAATCACAAAACATTTCCCCCTCGTTTTTCAGCAAAAAGTCCATAAAAGCATTCCAGTCTGACAAAAATACTTGTTGTCTTATACCTGATTAAACAGGTCAATTTTGCCATTTTTGTCAATTTTATAATCTGTACAATCCACACCTCCATTGTGCCTATATGATAATATGACCCTTTATGTGTTCCCCATTTCCAACATTGATTAGAGATTCTTTATACTTCTTAGACAATTTATCTGGCATCATATACCAGTGGTACATAATTTTATAAAAGTTCTCTCTCAAAATGTAACGTAATGTGAACTTCAGTCCTTTTAACCACAGTCTCTCCCATTGGTCCATCTGTATATTATAACCAACATTCTCAGCCTATTTTATCATCTTTAACTTGTTCTTCAGTCTTAAATCTCAGCAAACATTTATACATTTTCACAATCACATATTCATGATTTATACACAATAAGATTTCAAATTCCATTTTATATTTTTCAATTCCATTTCTTTTTTTTTATCTATATCAAATGTCTCCCTTAACTGTGCCTATGAAAACCATTGGCAGCTAAATATTCCTGCAGACAATTGTTCTCCTGACTTCACTTTATGTTCCCTTTGCTGCTGTACCAAACAAGTCTTGCTATGTTAAACATTTATCCGCCTGCTCTTTCTTTTTTATAAAATGCTTCTTTTGTTAATACCGAAAAAGGCATTTTCAGGCATGGCTTGGACTTCTATCAATTCCATATTCTTAATATAGCATTCCTAACATAATGATTTTGAAAGTCTACGTTAACTCTAATTTTGTTATATCATAAAACCCCATGCCATCCAAACCTCACATTGAATTCTTCTAAACTGTTTTTTTTTCCTCAACAGCACTCATTGTTCATCCAAACCGAACATCAGGCTGCAAAATATAATTTAAGGTCTGACAATCCTAATCCTCCTCTTTCCTATGCATCCTGCAAAATTTTATACTTAACTCTGCTTTTTTTCCCCCATTCCATATAAATCCAGATTTCTTTTTTGTCTTTGCATGAAAGGTATGTCATTTATCAAACTGGTGTTTGAAATAAAAAACGTAATTTCAGGTAATATACAAGGGAAAAATGCTACCGGTTCGCACCAGTTCAGGTGAATCGGTAGTAAAAAAAAAGCTACCGGTTCATTTGAACTGGTATTTCCAATGATCAACAGTGCTGCACAATTTATATTCGCTAGAAAGCAGGAAATCCTGCTTCCTTCCTTCAAATGGCTCCTTTTTCCATGCAAAGCACACATTTGGTGTGCACTGTGTATGTGCATGCGTTTCTGTGTGCATTTGGTGTGCATTGCGCATGTGTGCGCAGTATGCATTTGCTACACACTGTGCATGTGCGCACATGCAGCATGCATTTGCCAGGGCACTGCACATGTGTGTGCATGCAGCATGCATTCGGCACACAGCATGCATGTGCGGGCAGCAAACCAATGGCAACCCACAGAGAATTTCACCACTGGTAATATATTCATTTATATCACGGACATTCACCCTAGCAATGACAGTTATAACTTCTCCCATTTTAAAACATGCCCAACTTCCTTCCATACTCTAGCACAATTATTTGGAAATAATATAAAGTTTATATTAGTCATAACAATGCCCAATTCCGGATTAGAAGCCCTCCAAGATCCCTTCCAACTCTCTTATTCTGAACATCTCCTTGTAATGAAAAAGGCCATGTATCTCCTGCTAACATCTCTGTGTCATACTAGCAAGCATCCATGAGTAACATTTCCCCCCAACAAAGGCCTTGCTGCTTTTAAAATATTATTTTCTCCTTCATCCAATAAAAACTCAGCATTGTTTTTAATATAGTGCTCTCTTTTGGAACCATAGAGGGATGATACTAAATCAGATGCCTCTAGTGGTAGCAGCTTTATGTTATGCTGACACCCTCATGCAGATATTTCATTTCTATGGAGCCTTTTGGCTTTAGGGATTTGTCATGGAGAGCTAGTTGAATCTACTTAGTATGGACCTTTTTATTGAACGTTTGGCATTCTGCAGAAATAAATGGTTTAGGATTTGGAGACTAATGTTGAGCAGCTTTCCCCAGCCTGAAACCCTCCAGATGTTTTGGATTTCAACTTTCATAATTGCCAGCCAACAGGATTGGGAATTAGACGAACTCAGCATCTGACTGAGGATTCACTTTCTTCATGCTGATAAATAATTTTACAACCGTACTTTGAATTTGCCTGGATCTTTAAAGCCTCTGAATCTCTCTGCCAAATTGTAAAACAAAACAAAAATGCACAGCTAGTCATCCTAGTTATAAGCAAAGAACAGAAGCCCATGGTGGAGATATAGCACAAAGCTGTTTAAGGAACTTTGCTATGAAGATGAGCCATTGAACCCAATTACAAGGAGAGACATTATTGACTATGCCCCTGAAGTGTGTGGGGGAGGAGGTGTAACTTGCTGTTGGCAGCCGTGGCCCACTCAGGTCACTTTTCTCACGCAGTGTCTTGCAAATCCAACAAAGCCTGCACAGTAGGGAGGCAGACGCGTCTGCCACGATAGAGTCTCTGTTTCCAGGTCAAGCATTCTTCCTCCATTCTCTCCCTTTGCGAAACAAAGGGTTGGCTTGTTACTCGGGACAACAACTCCCAACGGCTGAAGCCAAACCAGGCTCCTCTTCGATGGTCCCGGGGAGGAGGGGAAGGGGTGAGACAGCTGCTGCTGAGCTGAGAGCCACCTGCTTGCCTGCTCCTTTGGTGGCCTAGGTGAGAAGCAGATGTGAAGCAAAGCAGGACAAGGAGGGACAATGCCACGGAGCAGACTGCTCTTCTATTGCTTTAATCCAAGATGCTGATTGACATCCCCAAATAGAAAGATCAGAAGATTTTCTCCTCCCTTCCTCCCTTCTGAATGGAAGATGGGTAGCCTAGCTTTAATTGGATTGGAGATGGAAAGGTTTCATTGCCTGCTGAAATATTTCGTTTTATTCTAGTTGAGAATCTGACATCTGTATGGATTCCTAAGAAACATTCCCCCAAGCCCACCCCATTTTCTCCCTTCAGCTGAAATTTATTGGTGCTTCTTTGCAGCCACCAGATGCAAACATCCAATGCAGTTATATCACAGTGGGCAGTTGCATTCATCCAGCCCACTTGCAAGAGGGATCTAGAAAGCCTTTTAATTCCGATTTTCTGAATGCAGGCATTCCCCATGTGCTTCTCTCTTTTTTCATCCTTGAAAGGGTTAGGTCAGGGGTTTGAAACTCGATTTCATTGAGGGCCACATCAGGGTTGTGTTTGACCTAAGGGGGCGGGGTGTGGCCAGCTTGACAACACTCATGTGGTGGCCCAAGTGCTCTGCCAGTGAAAATGGGCTCCTGTGCTCCCGTTCTGGTTGCAATGGCTTCCTGCAACCCTCTGCCAATGAAAACAGAGCTTGCAAGGGCCATGCATGGCCCTCCCAAGCTCTGTTTTTGCTGGCGGAGGCACAGCAGGCCAGTCCTTTGCTGTTTCCAGGGTGGCCCTGCGGGCCAGATCTAAGCACTCCCGTGGGCCTTGAGTTTGACACCCCTGGATTAGGTGAATAGATAGGGACGGCAAAATGGAAGAGGATGCTGTGAATCCTGACATATGCCAGTAATGTCAGCTTCCTGACAGTTTGCAAGTTTGTATGGCTTCATAAGTGTATGGTCAATAGGTCAAGCTTTCCTTATTTTGCACAGGAGGTAAGGAAGTGATAGACCTTTTGCTTACTGTTTTTCAACCCACAATCAAGTTCACCAGCCCTTTAACCTTTAGAAAGAGATCTAGCCCATCTTTTGAGAAAAGTTGATTCTTCCTTTTCTTCAACTTTCAGTGGTGTTACCTTTTCTTCCAGAACATAAACATGTAATTTGTCCATGCCTTTTCAGTTTTTACCGTCTCAGTATCTTGCCAATAATTTAAATACTATGCCACATGAAGAAAATTAGGCTCTCAGTAAACCAGGTACTGGGAGCTGCTTAAGGTAAGATTGGCATCAGTCTTGTGAGAAGTCTGAATGTATATCTCTTTCCCGCTTGCCTTTACAATCTAAGAAACTAGGGAGAGTCTTTTCTAATATGTTTGCCACACCGCCGTTGCTTCTGTGGGCTCAGCTGCCTTTTATCTAACTGTTGGGTGGCTTGTGGCTCTTGTCTCCCAAGATCATTCCCATGTACCATTATGATGGGCTGTCTGCTAAAAAGAAGCAAGGCTGTGGCATACACTTGAAAGAAAACCAGGAAATCTGTATTTGTGGAGTCTGTCTGGCAAGAACAAAGAGTGTTTATTCACAAATAATATGCAGGTGTAATACTTGTAACAATTCTACCGTGTTTCCCTGAAAATAAGACCCTGTCTTATATTTTTTTGAACCCCGGAATAAGCGCTTGGCTTTATTTTCAGGGAGGTCTTATTATTTTGGGTTGCATGGAGGAAACCAGAGGAAATGGCGGGGACTGGTTGCTCCTATGTTTAAATATTTTTGGGGAGGGCTTATTTTCAGGGGTGGGGCTTATTTTAGTGCATGCGCTCAAAATCCCAATTGGGCTTATTATCAAGGGTAGGTGGTTAGAGGACAGATAACAAAGAGTTAGTCATCCTGCATATCTCAGCTAGAAGTTAGGAATAGGGATGACCTGGAGCAAATGGAAGGTGTATTAGATAACTTCTGGAGCACTCAATAGCTAAGGCGTAGGAATAGGGAATGCTAGAGACCAATAGAACAAATGGTTAGATCATTACTAAATGTTTATTAGATGGTATTTATTATATATCCTGCCTTCTGCTTTAGTGAAATTATATAAAGCTCTCTTAATTCTTTGTTCTGGGTCCTGGCATTTTGCTGGCTCGGACCCCTTTCGCTGAAGTGCTTCAATAAAAGGAAACAAAACCTGCACCTCCGGTCTGGTGTTCTTCATCGGCTCTGGCACCAGGCTACGACCCAAACTGGGGACAACAATTACACCGGGTCATTACCCACATAAGGCATTTGAATATAGTGTTTACTGACTAGAGTATGTGGACTTCCTCAGAGCAGATTTCTGATCTGAGAGTGATAGAATGTGACAGAAAACACAGAATCTAAGCTTTGTTTCTAGGATAAATACAGTACAAAAGAAGTATATAGGACAACGTGCTTTGACACAGATTGAGAAAAAAATCTCCACGGGAGAGAAGAGGTTATTTTGACACATTGAAAATGTTGGGCTGACTCCTAGAAACCATCCTTTTACAATTTACCTGCCAAACTGGTCTTTGTTCCAAAACAAATATTTGGCTCTAACATTTAAATTGATGCTGTGTTTTTATAGTCCACTCTGTTGCCTAAATTAAACCAGATGAGTATCTACTGGCTCCAAACTGATGCCTTGCCACAGTAGGGAAAAAGCATTGCTCAATCAGCATAAATAAATGAACTTTATACAGCTGTAAAATAAAACCAGTAGTCCTTGACTTCTGACCATACTTTCTGTTGCTAAACAAGTCAGTTATTAGGTGAATTTTGCCCCATTTTATGATCTCTCTTGCCACAATTGTTAAGTGAATCACTGCAGTTGCTAAATGAGTAACATGGTTGTTAAGTGAACCTGATTTCCCTGTTCACTTTGTCAGAAGGTCACAAAAGGTGATCACATGATCCCGGGACACTGCAACCGTCATAAATATGAGTCAGTTTCTAAGGGTCTGAATTTTGATCAAGTGACCCTGGAGATGCTGCAATGGTTGTAAGTGTGAAAAACGGTCATAAGTCACTTTATTCAGTGTTGTGGTAACTAAATGCTCACTAAATTAATTGTTGTAAATTACCAGCAATCCCCAATGCAGGCATTTTCCTTCACCAGTGAGTTTTCTTCCCATTGTCTTGCCTAGGCTCAACCCTTGCCCTCTAAAACTTCAGATAACATATAGTTTGACCACAACTTTAGCCTGATGAGAACAAAAAAAGTGCTTGTCTGGAGCAATTGTCCCAGGCCTCTTTCGAAATTCTCAAATCAACTAAGAAAGTGATGCCTTCAAAGGAAAGGATGGAGATGTTAGGGATGATGGTTGTTTTCATCTGATGAGATATTAGATGATCATGGTCTCCTGGTGCAGTAGCTTGTTCTTACTTTCAGATGTTCAGATAGCTGTCCAAACAATGCTACTTATATATCTGGGCAAGGACGCAATGGGAAAAGACTCATATACCTACAAACAAGGTGTTGACATGTCAAGACCAGTGTTATCGCCTGGTGTCCTCCAGATCTGTTTGGGTCTAGAATTCACAATCTGCTGACTGGCAATCTTGGGAGTTTTTGTTCAGTACATCTGAAAGATGCAGGCTGGAGAAAAAGGTTTATTTGTCTTGTGTGCAACCCATAAAGTTTCTGTAAGTGCTTTTCTGTTCACTCTTGCAATACATGGCGTAATACTGTTTTTTATATTACTATGGGCCTAGTTTTTTTTGCTGGAGTACAAATCCCACTAGTTCACCAGTACAAAAAGTTATGAGGTATGGAAGTTGCATGCTGAAGCCAAAAAGATAACCTCGTTATAAGGTTGTTGTTGCTGTTGTTGTTGTTAGTCACGAAGTCACATCCGATCCATTACGACCCCATGGACAATGTACCTCCAGGCCTTTCTGTCTCTACCATCCTCCGGAGTCCATTTAAGCTTGCTGACTGCTTCAGTGACTCCATCCAGCCACCTCATTCTCTGTCGTCCCCTTCTTCTTTTGCCCTCAATCGTTTCGGGCATTAGGCTCTTCTCCAGTGAGCCCTTCCTTCTCATTAGGTGGCCAAAGTATTTTGAGTTTCATGTTCAGGATCTGGTCTTCTAAAGAGCAGTCAGGGTTGATCTCCTCTTGGACTGACTGGTTTGATTGCCTTGCAGTCCAAGGGACTCGCAGGAGTCTTCTCCAGCACCATAGTTCAAAGGCCTCAATTCTTTGACACTCGGCCTTCCTTATGGTCCAACTTTCACAACCATGCATTGCAACTGGGAAAACCATAGCTTTGACTATACACACTTTTGTTGTCAGGGTGATGTCTCCGCTTTTTAGAGTGGTATCATCTGCATATAAAGTAGTTATAAGGTAGGAATAGGCAATCGCATATGTCCCCTGTCTTGTTTTGAACTTGCACAGTTGAAATTCACTAAAATCACCAATTTTCAGAGGTGCCATTTTTGTCCTTTTGGTTTTGGGACACCGCACCCTCCCCCATAAAATAGGTGTAATGTAATGAAATGTGCACCTGCAGGAGCAGTGCGGGAGAATTTGGCAACAGAGAGCTTTCCCAGAGAGAGGTCCAGTTTAAGAGACTGTGCAGTCCCAAGCTAGAGGGGAGAAGGGGAAAGAGGTTCAGGGTAGCCACACCCTAGAACAGTGATGGCTAACCTTTTTGCCATTGCGTGCCAAAAGTGGGAGGAGTGCGGTGGGGTCACATGCACGCATGCCCACATCCATAATTCTATGCGTGGGGCCCCCTGTGCTCTCCCTGCTTTTGGCATGGGATGGCACAGTAGGCCCATGTTTTGCTCTCCCCAGGCTCCAGAGCCTTTCTAGGAGCCTGGGGAGGGCAAAAATGGCCTTCCCCATCCCCGCTCCGAGAGGCTCTCTGGAGGCCGGAAACAGTGTGTTTCTGACTTCTGGTGGGCCCAGAAGGCCCAAAAATCAGCTAGCTGGCTCATGTATGTGTGCCGGAGCTGAGCTTGTGTGCCCACTGATATGGCTCTGCATGCCACCTGTGGCACCCATGCCATAGGTTCGCCATCACGGCCCTAGAATGTCTCGGGGTATATATATCAAGTAGGTTAGAAGTTTATAGCATTTAGCATTTAGCACTTTACAGCACTCTCTGGGCACAATATGATGTAGAAGTGTTATTTGCATATTGCCCCCAACAATCTGGATCCTCATTTTATAAATAAATAAATAAACTTTATTGTCATTGTATGTGTATACACAGTATACACATAAAACGAAATTTACTTGACACCCAAAGACCAGGTCCAACACACATAATCCCCAAACACACTCCCACCCACCACAATTCTCCACCCCTAAACCACCCAAACATCCACACAACAGACCAAATAATACTGTCCAACAGCTCACTGATGGTAGCCCTTTTGTTCATTGTTGAGTGCAATTATAGCTCTGGGATAAAAACTATTCAGAAAACGTGAGGTCCGAGTTTTAATTGTTCTGTATCTTCTACCAGAAGGCAACAGTCCAAAAAGATTGTAAGCAGGATGGGAAGAATCTCTGAGAATGTTATGCAACTTCCTCAAACAGCGAGATTCTAAGATTTTATCAATCTCGGAAGGATTGAAGGCTGAGTCAACCCTGAGTTCTGCCAGGTTTAAACTCCAGGCTGTGGAAAAGTAAATGTATAATTTGAAAGTAAAGAGGAAGGAGAGGTACCAATAACAGCAGAATTATCTAGAATTCTACTAGGTGTATAGACTCCTTTTTGACCTCTTCATTTTTCCCTCTCTCCCTCTCTCTTTCCACTCCTTGGGAAATTATGGTTACTGTTTATCTGTATTAACAAAATTACAACAATGCACATAATTTATTCCCTATAAAATGCTGCTCCCCAAACCTTTAGAGAAATCTGTCGCCATCAATAAAACCCTGGGAAAGGGACAACATTTTGACTTTCCGCTGACAGAGTGCACATTCTATGTAATGTTCTTTATGGTTACAGATAACTCCAGTGTGCTTGAGAGGAAAGACATTGAAGTGGTTAAAACATCTGCACACCGACCCTCATGATAAAAAGGAGAAAACATTACATTCCAGGTGGATTAGATAACACTTTTAAAATATCATATATATTTTTTTTGCAGGAAGAGTTGTTATGAAGAAGCACACCTTATGTATGTGCTGAAGTGGAGAATGTACATTTATTCCTTGTTTGTTATTATAATTATAATTATTTTACAGTGTTTAGAAATACCTCTGTAGCATAGATATTTCAGTTACATAAAACCTATGTCCTCTACTTTGCTGTGCAAGATCCCAGGGTTGATGCTGCTCTTTCTAAACCCTGATGGCTGTGTCCAAAAACTGATCAATTAAATCTTGCCACCAGTTTATTGGAAGGAAGACAGAAAGCAGTTGCTGAATGACTTGGAGGTTTTTCTTAGGAAATGTATAATCTGAGGCTGGACATTTGCACAATGGGTTACTATAGCATGCTTGGGTTTGAGAGTTCTTTATGAACCCAGAAGCACATTTGCTTTTATGATTGGCAGCTAGTTTGAAGCCTCTCGATTGGTCAGGTAAGGCAGAAATATTGGGAGCTTCACCAGTTTTTTTACCCAGTTAACAGAACGTTGCCGTATAGTTTCCATTTTCCATACCTGAGATATAGGAAGTAAAAGACTGTAGTCTTCATGAGTTTGGGTTCATACACTGAATTGTGATTTGCTGAATCGTGATTTGCTGATTAACCTATCATCTTGGGGTGAGCTTGGGAAAAAATGTGATGAGTTGCAATGGGAGGACAATAGGCAACAGTCCTGAGAAAGTAGAAAGTGTGAGAACGAAACTCACAATAACCACACCTTGATTTTGTGATGGGGCAGAAAGACTTTGATTGGGTCTCAAGATTCTACTGTTACATCAGGAGTGAAATCGAGCAGGTTCTGACAGGTTCTGGAGAACCGGTAGTGGAAAAGTTGAGTAGTTCAGAGAACCAGCATATACCACCTCTGGCTGGTCCCAGAGTGGGGTGGGAATGGGGATTTTGTAGTATCCTTCCCCCTGGAGTGGGGAGGGAATGAGATTTTGCAGTATCCTTTCCCTGCCACGCCCACCAAGCCACGCCCACAGAACCAGTAGTAAAAACATTTGGATTTCACCACTGTGTTATATCCTGCAGCGAGAAAATATTATTTCTAGAATCCTCTTAGTCTCTGTTTCTTGATCTGACCCACCATAAAAGGTTGACCTCAATCTTGAACTCTGAAAATTCCTCCTGGCCCCTTTTTATACCACACAAAATCAAGGCAGGGATATGTGGTGGACGTGCCCAGAAGCTAGAAATTACTGGAGTAAAATTAAGATATAAATAGAAGAAATGATTCAACAACATACTGATTTAAAACCTGAGCTATTCCTATTGGGTATCCTTCCAGAGAAAATTAGTAAAGAAAATATATATTTGATTACTCATGTAATAACTACAGCAAGGATAGTATTTGCGCAAAGATGGAAAGCAGAGAAAATCCTTTCAGAAGGGGAAGTGATTAAAAAATTTTTAGATTGTGCAGAAATGAATAGATTAACCTTGAAAATCAAAGAAAGAGAAGACAGAATATTTTAAGATATGGGGACAATTTTATCATTGATTAGAAAATAGATATAGATAAATAATTTAATAATTAAATAAGAGAATGATAAAATAAAAATATTGTATGGGATGTTGTAAAAAAAAGGAAGAAAAGAGGAGTAACAAGAGGAAGTAGAAGTCACTGAAGAAACACTGAGATGACACACGGAATGACTGATGTATTATGTGTTTGTGTATAAAACAATAAAAAACTTTTTACGAAAAAAAATCAAGGCAGGGACTTACACAGGACTGAATTCCTGTTTCTCCTCCTTTCATGGCCCATTCTTTCTCCAAGGTCATCTCTACATTCCTTTACATTTCCCACTTAGAGATTCAAGCGAGATTTGCTTCAGAACTCACGATCCTTTTGGATTGTTTTGAGATGCTTTAACTCACCTGACTCACGGACTAGCAACAGTTCTTCATCCATCATTCTCTTCTGAAACCAAATCCTGGGTTAATGGAGTAGAGACCATGAAAGCAAACCAAATGCTGCAGAAAAGGGAGCCTTGTGTTTTCAGGGTGAGCCTGTTTCTCTTAGCGGCTGGCTCTTTAAATGGCCTAAGGATAACACTTTGGCAAACATCCAAGCAAGTACTTAATTTTCAGCATGTAAATGCTCCAGTAGTTTCCTTCACTGGTAGCTGCACTATGTACTAATTATAGTTGCCTGGAGTAGAGTTATAGATGTCAGACTCTCTAAGTTAATGGCTGAATGAATATCACAGTGCTTCCTTGGGTTCAGAGTTGTGTTGAATTGTAGGGAAGAATTATGGATTGGTTAGTGAAGAGAACTTTTTGCTGCGGGCTATTTATTTATTAAGTGCATAGTGCAGACACCACAAGAGCAATAAGAAGTTACAGTACATAAAGCAGGCTTCAATATGACACATATGAACAAAGGGGCTGGGCCTCGTAATTCTGCCACCTTGCCTGTTTTGACTTCTGCTGTCCACATATAAAACTTTAAAAAAACTATAGCTTGCTTTCTCCCTAAGGTACACATCAGACTTACAGAAAGAGAAAAAGAGAGAGAAAGAAAGAGAGGGAGGGAGGGAGGGAGAGAAGCAGAGGTGGGTTTCAGCAGGTTCTGACCAGTTCTGGAAAACCAGTAACTGAAATTTTGAGTAGTTTGGAGAATCGGCAAATACCACCTCTTACTGCCCCTGCCCCCATCTATTCTCTGCCTCCCGAGTCCCATCTGATCGGCTGGGTCTTCTTTTGTTGCCTTGCATAGAAGGGAGCTGGAAAGCAGGTTAGTGGGGTGGGGTGGGAATGGAGATTTTACAGTATCCTTCCCCTGCCACGCCCACCAAGCCACACCCACAGAACTGGTAGTAAAAAAATTTGTATCCCACCACTGGAGAGAAGACTTAATTACCCCTCTTGTAGAAGTTGAATAGGGGCCCAGAATTTTGCCAGCTATTCCATTCCAAGTCCTCTCCTTTCTACTGTCAGCCTTGTGAGGTAATCCAGACAAGAAATGCATTTAGGAGTACTGACTCTATTTAAGCCCCAATATTAAAATTAACAGAATCTTGCAAGTCTGAAAATACCCCTGTCATTTCTTCCTTTTACTGGCCCCAAAACTAGGGAGGTTCCCTTCTGAGACTCTTTCTCTACCTCTCATTCGGACTCAAATTTTGTTTATCAGACCATTGTCTGAGCCAGGGGTGTCGGACTCAAACTCAACCCAGGACCAGATCCGGCCCGTGGGGTGCTTAGATCTGGCCTGCGGGGCCACCCTGGAAACAGCGAAAGAGCAGCCCATGGTGCCTCTGCCAGCAAAAACGGAGCTCAGGAGGGCTGTGGGTGGCCCTCTCAAGCTCCGTTTTTGCTGGCAGAGGGTTGCAAGAGGCCCTTGAAGCCAGAAACGGAGCTCGGGAGCCCATTTTCACTGGCTCGGGCCACAAGCGCCCCTGACATGAGTGACATTGAGCTGGCCACACACCCCCCGCCCCCCCAAGGTCAAACACAACCCTGATGCGGCTCTCAATGAAATTGAGTTTGACACCTCTGGTCTAGGATGTGGCTCTTCCCCCTGTCTTCCAAGGTCATTCCTAGATGCCATTACATCTGCCTTCTAGACATATGGTCCAGAGAGAAGCCTTTTGCTGCCCACCCTGTGCTCCTCAATCCATACATGCAGGCAGAAAGATGACAAATGAGAAGAAGGCAGAAGTCTATAAACATACACAAATACAAATACAGATAACAATACCGTTGTTATGGTTGGTCACACAATCAGCCAGATGTTCACTTGTATCCCCCTAGGTAATTCTTCCCAAGGACTCAGGATAGACATAATTTGTTATTTGATAGAGTTAAAGGTAGCATCACAGGATATAACCTGTTCCAAGTAAAGCTGCCTTTTGCATTTGACTGATGATATTTTGTCAATGCTGATGGTGTTCACGTAATGCTCCAGATGTTTTGCAATTCCACCCAGGGTACCTATTACTGTTGGTATTGTCTTTGTTTTCTTGTCAACAACAATCTAAGCTGTTATGCAGCAACACCTCTTTGAGTTCTAAAGTCCCAGAGTACTTTAGCTTCTTCATTCTCTATTACTTTGTCTATTTTCTGGTCCCAGAAGTTCTTGCTTGCAGGAAAAAAAATGCGCTATCTTGCAGATAGTCCAATGCACCGTTGCTGCTACTTTGTCATGTTGTTGTTTGGAATCAATCTGTGTGATCTTCTTGCAGCAGCTAAGCAGATGGTCCAATGTTTCTTCAGTTTCTTTGAGGTGGACAGGGGGGCACATGCTCTCTATTGCTGTCTTATCAGTTCTGGCTTTGTATGTATTTGTGCTTATGGATTAGTCTTGTGCAGCCATTATTGGCTATTTGTCTTTTTCTTCAACTTTCCTGCTCTTAACCATTACCAGGTTATTGTCTTTGCCTGCTATTTTTTTTAATATACTGGCTCTGTAGTACTTTGCCTTACCAGGTCTTTTCTTTTCTTCACTTGATCTTTCTTATAGGCCAGTTTGATCTCTCCAGTACTCAGTAAGCCTTTATGGTATACTAGCTTCAGTGCATTTTCTTCACTATCCTTCAAATATTCTTCCAATGTCCTTTTTTCTTCATCAACTGTCTGTATATTTCATTCCAAACTGTTTTCTTTTTGGTAACTAGAGTCTGTCTACATTGCTGTGTGGGTGAAGGGCATGATTCATTGTTGTTCTTTTTCTGGTCTTCCTATCTAGAGCTTCTGATTCAACTTGAATTCGGTGCATATTCCAGCTATGTATCTAATGATTGGAATTGCCCAGGTGTAAATCGCCTTGACTGCAATTCCGCCACAGTATTGGACTTTAAGATCTTCTTCACTCTCTTGATGTATTCACTTCTACTGTTGTGGTCCACCAGCAGCCTGCAGAGCTGACAGTGGAGTCGGACAGTGAGGAAGCTGAGGAAGAACATGGGCCAGTCCTGGAGGCTGGGGAAGGCCCGGATGAGGGCTCTGCGTCGGAGGCAGAGATGGGCCAGGGCCATCAGGGAGTGATGTACGAACTTCAGAGCCTCCAGAGGCTGACAGTAGAGAGGCAGAGGAACAGGAGGAGCCTGTTCCTAGTGCACGTATGAGAAGAGCTGCCAGAAGGCAGGAGCAGCTGAAGCAGAGAGGACAACTCGGGAGTAGGGCCAAGAGATGATTGGCCCCTCCCATAAGGCTTAAAAGACCAGCAACGGCTCTTTGCCGGAAAACAACTGTTGAGAGAATTGCTTCTTGTTTGGCTGTAGTTATTTCTTCTGTTCCTGAACTGTTGCCAAGAAAAGCCTTTGGCAGTTTGGCTAATTATCCCAAGGTCAGAGATAAACTAAAGACTGGTGTTTTAAGGACTTTGCTTTCATTTCATTTAGAATACAGTGAGAATGAGTTAATTCTCAGCTGTTTTAATAAAATCTGTTTGTTTTTTGGAACTGTTTGCATTTAATATTAACTATGTGGGCTGGGGTCACAACATCTACCTTCTTCTTGACTTTAGTGTGCTTGAGGTTGATGGCTTGAAGGAGACCCAGGTATTTGTAATGATCATCTTCATCCAGACTCCTGGTGTTATTTCCATAAGGTATCATGATTCCTTTGGTTTTCATTATTTTTCCCCTGCTGGGAGTGAGTATGGCATGTTTATCCAAATTCCATTGCAGTACCTTGGCTGTGTATATGAACAGTGTTGAGCAGTGAGACTATTTCAGATGATGTTTTTCCATATAAGTTCAGATCATTCATGTGAAGGAGGTGGGACAGCTTTGTTGTTTGATAGCCACGGCCTGAGTTACTCAGTATTGTTGACAAAAGAATCAGTACAATGACAAACAGTAGTGGTGAGAGTGAATCTCCTTGAAAGATATTAATATTTCCCAATCTATCACCACTGACCAGCAACTATATCTTCCATTGTGCCATTGATCTTTGCACAAAGCTTCTGATGTTTTCACTGACTCCTGTTGTTTTTAGGCACTTGATTATCCAATCATGTGGCAGGGAGTCAAATGCCTTCAATCCACACTGCATTCAAGTCGGTCTTCCTTCTCTTGCAATTTTCTAAAATCATCTTGCCAGTTAGGAACTGATGTTTTGTTCTTCCACAATTTGGGCAGCGTCCCTTCTGCTCAAGTGGAAACAGTTTGTTTTCAAATAGATGCTGTTGGACCACATCGGCTACCACACCAGTTAGCAATGTGAATGTCATTAGTAAAGCAGGCAATTGATCTTCAGTATCCTGCTGCCCTTTTGTTGGATCTTGCATTGTTAGGTAGGTTTTGCCAATATTAACTGACCTGCAGTTTTACCTGCCATTTTCTCCACCATTTCTGCTGTTATTGCAAGTTCTTTCATTTTATCTTCGTTTTAATTCTTATCCACCTTCTTTATCTAAGCTGCATTCTTATTATATTTCTTTGGGTTGTCTCATGGCTGTGCCCAAAACTGCACTGTTCCTGTTTTGTCAGATGTTTTACTGATTCACTGCTGCCTTTTTATTGGTCGCAATTATTCAGACTCGCTTGAAACTGGAGATTCTGCCAATTGTGTGAAATTCGATCTTTGTATCTGCTGATCTATTTCACTAAGCTGTTATTTACTGCTTTATAATTTCCAGTACTCCTTTAATCTTCTTTGTTTCTTGACGATATATTGTTTCTAAGTGAAAGTATTAGTACCATTTTATAATGCCTTGATAAGACCACACTTGGAATACTGCATCCAGTTTTGGTCGCCACAGTAAAGATGTTGAAGATGTTGAGAC
Organism: Masticophis lateralis; assembly: GCA_030761175.1. Lineage (NCBI taxonomy): Eukaryota > Metazoa > Chordata > Lepidosauria > Squamata > Colubridae > Masticophis > Masticophis lateralis. The sequence goes on along the minus strand of JAUDYJ010000002.1, from coordinate 135,638,095 downwards.
TCTAGAAAGAGTGCAGAGAAGAGCTACAAAGATGATGAGAGGACTGGAGGCTAAAACATATGAAGAACAGTTACAGGAATTGGGTTTATCTAACCAACCTAGAACTAAAGAGAAATTTTCTGACAGTGAGAACAATTAATCAGTGGAACGGCTTGCCTTAAGAAGTTGCGGGTGCTGCATCACTGGTGGTTTTTTTAAAGAAGAAATTGGATAATAATTTGTCTGAAGTAATAGAGGGTCTCCAGCTTGAGCAGAGGATTGGATTAGAAGACCTCCAAGATCCCTTCTGACTCTTATTATTCTGTTATTTCTTGATCAGGCATTGGCCTTCTTGTTCTCCACCTTCTTTTCTTTCATCTCTTCTAGCTTCCTTACATCTGTTCTTAGCATGCTGATCTTATTTTCCAGCCTGATCTACCATTTTGGTAGTGCGTTATTTGTCTTTTCTTTCTGGCTTGTTGATTTTGCACTCAAGATATTCAGTTATAACCGCAGCCGTGCTGTACATTAATTGGTTGGAGAAAATGTAGTGGTAAAGGGATTGGAAAGAATTTCAGGAGCCACGCACTGCACTCTTTCCCTCCTTTGTTGCAAAATTGAGTGTAAATGATTCCTTCATCATCTATCTTGTTTGGAAATAGGCTTCAGAAGCATTTCAGAAGCATATCTAGCTGTGGTAAATAAGCATATTGTAATAGTGTTCCATTACACATTTCTCCCTCAGGCGTGAATGTATTTGAGAAGGCACAGCATGTATTGTTAGGAAGTAATCTCAACCACTTCCTTCTTTGCATGCTGAATAATCCAATAAACAATTTTAAGGAAAGTGAATATTTAATGAATCAGAGGATGCTTTTTTTTTCCTTAATCCCTTTTCCCTTTTGTATTTTATCCGTCTGCCTCCACTTTTAATAACCAGGTTATTAAAGAAGCTGCGTGGGAAAAATACAGGATGGCTTTTCTTGAGGTAGGGGTGGGGGGATTGGACCAGAAAATGTGCCAGGCCACAATAAATTCCCTGTTCTTTCTGTCAATGGTTAAGTATTTGATTCAAAAACCCCAAACCTAAAAATCAAGCAGTAAGTAAATTATGACCATATGGGAACTGTTCTCTATATAGTAGTGAAAGACCCTTGATAACTAGCGATTACAATTCAATGAAATTTTGTTGCCCTGAATTTGTTGGATCTTCTCACACAAAAGGAGAAATCGAATTTTGCTTCACACATGATGTGAGACTTTTACAAAGGTCCAGAACCATAGGGTAGACTGGTAGCCAAAAAATACCTCCAAAAGAAGACAGGAATAAAGTATCACTGTCCTCTACTACTATTCTCATTTTGACTTATCTGAGCAAACTACCTGTAATGAGCATAGAAAACAGATGGAATTTCAATTGCATCAATATGGCCACTATTTTGATACCCCTGTGTATGATCTCTGTATTTGCAAACATTTGTCCATCGCATCTATAAAATGTGTTGACCTAAAACAACTGTATAAAAATAATTATTCTTTCTGGGGACTTTTTTTTTTGAAATTACATTCTATGATGTGGAGCGTGTTTCAGTTTCTCTCTCTGTCTCTGTCTCTCTCTCTCTCTCTCTTCCTGTCTCTCACCCTCACCCACACACAGACACAGAAGTAAAAGTAAAAATGGAATACATGGAAATACGTTGTACTGTAGTACAGTCTTGGTTAATGGAATTTTTGCATTAAAATTATTGAAAAAAATATCAGGAGTTTACATGCTTGTTAGGTATGATAAATGCTAACACATTTACCATTGTTTGTTAGCTATGATGAATATTTAGATATTTTTATAAAATCCTTCATACATTGCATACAAGGGCATTTTCAATTGCCTAAAGCAATGCCTTTCCCTTGATGGTAATAAATTACAGTAATAACCCTTACCAGATCACCTTTGCATTTGTTAACATACTAAAGCTGAATCCATGATTCATGCTATTAAACTGCCCTTTATTTTACACTTGGTATCTTAAGGTCAAGTTACCACATGGTAGCAAATGTTCACTCCAGTACAACCAACATTTACAGAACAATTAACTTATTGAAATACCCATGTTTCCCTGAAAATAAGACCGGGTCTTAATTTCTTTTGGGCAACAAAATAAGCACTAGGGCTTATTTTTGGGGGTGTCTTATTTTTTTCTTCATGTACGGGAAGTCCACTTCTTCTGCTTGCTCACAGTGGGGCAGAAGGCCACGTGGCATGCTGCTGCCACTGCAGTGAGACAGGGGGAGTGGAGCTGCACCACGTGCCCGCACCATCTTACCTCAGGGCCCCTGAAGCCAGGCCACCTGCCTTGTCTCGCTGCCACAGCACCAGTATGATGCAGCTGCAAGCAAGCAGAAGTGGGCAGGCAGCCACATGGGCTACTGGTGTTGCCACCGTGAGGTAGGTGTTGGGGTATGGATGGCCTGGTGGTGGGAGCCCTGAGATAAGCTGGTGTGGGGCGTGTGGGGCAGCTTCACCACTACCCCTCCTTGCCTTGTGGCCATGGCACCGTGAGCAACCAGATGGAATGGGTAGGTGGCTGGCTGTGCAGGCTCTTAAGTAGGGTATATTTTGCGGGTAGGGCTTATATTAGGCACATACGTAAAACATGCTAGGGCTTATTTTTTGATAGGTCTTATTTTGGGGGAAACAGGATATCTAGAAAGACTGAGAAATGTCTGGTTGTGGTCATATGTCAAGAACTACCTATATTATTATGAAAATAAAATGTACATTGAACAATAAGCCAGACAGCAATATAAATAGACATCCTTAATTCTTAATCTCAGAAATGGATTCTGACTGAAACTTTCCAGCTTTTTCCCTTTGTCTTTACAGAATCTTGCAGGTCCAAGTGCTGAGTAAGCCAAACCACACAGTTAATTCATATTTCTTTTATTGTGTTTGTAGTCTGTCATCATAAAAGAGGTTGCATAAATCAATAAAAAAAATATGTAGTTTGGAAAGCGATGGCTGAATGATTACTCCTTTCAATTACTCATAGGTCTCTTGTCTCACACCTGCTGAGGTGTTAGATAATATTGTGAAATAATGGCAAGATCTAAATTTACTCATAACGTTGGAGAAAAAGAGAGGAATTTTATAGACTATGTCTTTCCCAGTGGGGAATACCCCCCAAAGGGTATGAATAGGGTTGGGTTAGGATTGACTCTCCAGAGTAATCACAAATTAGGTGGCTTATAAATATGATTTATAAAAAATCCCACTCTCCTTCATTAGCACTGGACAGAAATATATTAGTCAGGACAGTTTCAAATATTTTACATTTCTATGGGCTCTTCAACAGAGTAGCACTAAAATGCTGTTATCCAGGGGAAAAGCGGACATAAATGTATGCAGGCTGAATTAATTCCCTGCCACATTTCACATCCCTGTTCTACATTAAAGTAGGGATTTTGAGAGAAAAGCAGAGAACACTTCAGAGGTGGGTTTCAGCAGGTTCTGACCAGTTCTGGAGAACCGGTAGTGGAAATTTTGAGTAGTTTGGAGGACTGGTAGAAAAATTCTGACTGGTCCCGCCCCCATCTATTCTCTGCCTCCCAAGTCCCAGCTGATCAGGAGGAAATCAGGATTTTGCAGTAACCTTCCCCTGGACTGGGGAGGGAATGGAGATTTTACAGTATCCTTCCCCTGGAGTGGGATGGGAATGGAGATTTTACAGTATCCTTCCCCTGCCACACCCACCAAGCCACACTCACAGAACCGGTAATAACAAAATTTGAAACTCACCACTGGAACACTTCCTTTGGTGCCAATTACTAGCAGTAGAATCTCGGATCCGACAGCATAATCCTGAGAATCTTCTACTGCTAGTAATTGGACCAGCACCAAAGGAAGTGTTCTCCTCTCTGCTTTTCTCTCCAAATCCCTACTTCAGTTCATTATAGGAACCTGAAAATAATTATTTCATACATTTATCTCCACTTCTGCCCTGGATAACAGTATGTACTATTCTGTTAAAGAGCTCTTAGAAATGTAAAATATTTGAAATTACCCCGACTGATACATTTATTTCCACTGTTAATGGAGAAGAGTGCTTTTTTATAAATCATATTTATAAGCCACCTAACTCATGAAGACCCTGGAGAATCTCATTACAAGAACTTCTAAACAGAACTTTTGAAGTTTTTAGGATTTCATCTGGGAACATTAAGTGTTCTATTAAAGCCCAGAAAGTATTGTTTCTTGTTTCTTTTCTTGCTGTAACATGAGTTGTTTGTTTTTGAGGTAGGCAATTACAAGAGTAATTATCTAGAGAGATGTCAGTCGTTTTCCCATTCTTTTTTTTTCTTTCATTGCGTGGTATTATTTAGTGCTTTTATATGTCCGGATTAAGTGGTTCTCAGTATTGTAAGTACTTAAATAGGATACAAGTAACCAGTATATAGCCCGTGATAAATGAATAAAAAATGAAGCTAAGCTGGGGAGAAAATGAAGCTGTTTGCTCCACTCAGCAAGTATCATTTGTTTTTATATATTTACTGGAAAATCTTTGGTTTCTTTGACATCCACATGTTTAAACAAAATAGTTTATTGTAGGTAGTCCTCCACTACCTGTACATGACAATTGAGCCTAAAATTTCTGTCGTTAAGTGAGACATTTATTAAGTGAGTTTTGCCCCATTTTACAACTTTTCTTGCCATGGTGGTTAAGTGAATCACTGTAGTTCTTAAGTTAGTAAGCAACATGGTTGTTAAGTGAATCTGGCTTCCTCATTGACTTTACTTGTCAGAAGGTCACAAAAAGAGATCACATGATCCCAGGACACTGCAATGTCATAAATATGAGCCAGTTGCAAAGCATCTGAGTTTTGATCATGTGACCATATTGGATGCTGCAACAGGTGAAAAACGGTCATGTCACTTTTTTCAGTGCCGCTGTAACTTCAGACGGTCACTAAATGAACTGTTGTAAGTTGAGGCTACCTGTATTTTGCTCATAGGTGATTAAGCAGTGGGGAGTAGTAGAATATTTAGAACTGACTCTGATTGTCTCCATTTATAAACTTATCTTTCCCAATTCCACCATAAAATTATTGGTTTTGTCAGCCTTCCCACATCTCAGTTTTCTGATGTGTTATAGGTGGTCTCAAGATACATAATTAAACAAGCATTTTGTAACAGGAGCGGGCTTGTATTACAGTATGTGTTTATTTGATTATATGCATGTACATCATATTTGAAACACGTGTTTAAATCATGTGTACTTTAAGGAAAGTGAGATACCTGAAAAGACCGCAGTCAAAACTCTGAAAAATACTAATACTTTCTTTCAGTAAAACTAAGGCAAGTTCAGAAGACGTATCAGGATTTGGAGCGAATTACTAATTCAGGGAATTAAAATAAAATTCTAATAAAATAGATATGAGATTTCAGTACGGTAGCACAATCCAGGGAAAATAATGTTTACATTTGAGAAAAGGGGATCTTATTTAATGAGATAAATATGCTGGTTTTGCAGAAGCCACTCAACTATATGTGGAGACACACTTAAAGAGTGTCAAACCAAGTGATTCAATCATGGGAGTGTTTTCTGCTCAAGCAGTTTTGAAATAAGGGGGTGCTGGGCTAGGACACCGGTTACTTTAATGAAGTTGAGACAGGATTTCTATGGAGATTCTCAATCATCCAGGTCATGGCTGTTTCAAAGGTGCTTTTCAAAAAGGGCACTGGACTGCCTTGGGTTTTTGTCAGGGAATTGCGCACCAGATACCCAAATCGAAATCGGAGACACTGACACGAACTTGTTGTTTTATATAAATAAATATATTTTACATCTATATTTACAGCAAACGAGATTAACAGATTAACAGAGTTGGAAGGGATCTTGTAAATCATCAAGTCCAAGCCCGCCACACCCAAGCAGAAGACCCTACACCATTTCTGACATATGGCAGTCCATTCTCTTCTTGAAAGTTTCCAGTGATGAAGCTCCCACAACTTCTGAGATAGTCAGACAAACAGGAGCATCATGAGATAAATCACAGAGCATACAGGGCACACAGAAGAAAAAGACAGGCGGGGGGGAGGGAGGGGAAATTCCTCCTCCACACCCATAGTAACCAATCACAGCGTAGATTGCCTCACACAGGAGCAAGTGGGAGCACTCTCCAACCAATCAACTACAAAGGTGTGTTCTGACTCATTGTACAACTCCACTGTTCCAGCTACTAAATTTAAATATGTTAATAGGGGTCCCCCCCCCTTTGAGAGTGGGGGGGACCTTGAGAGGCTGCCACTATTATGAAAATAATTCAGGGATTAGCTGAATCTAATAATGGAGTACCTAACAGTCAGAGTTACAGTGCTTCTGAGCAGGAAGGTACTTTTTGACAATTAGAGTATATAATTATTAAATTGACACAAGCGGACAGGTGTCACCAGCAGACAGGTGACTGATGGTGAATTATGACTGAAAACTCAAGGGAGCAGACATGCTTCTGGCAGTGTTACAGAGGTTTTCAGTCTCTTGCTTTCCTAGCATTTTAATTGATTGGTTTAACCTGTGTGATTGCTGTATATATTTGCTGCTTGTCTTGTTATTTTCTTAACATGCCCTTTTCTTGTTCTGTGTTGTTGTTGTTTTTCTCGTCACTCTGGGATGATTTGCATCACATTCTTGTGTGCTCCCATTCTCCCTGAAGAAATTAAAGGCAGCTTAAAAATGGTTGTACGTAACAAATGATAAATAATATTTATCGTGGAGGCCGCTTGCGCCTCAGCCCCCTTTCATTCAGGACAAGGCTTACAGCGGTGTAATTAGTTTGTTTTGAAGTCGTTTGGCTCAGTTTGAAGCAATTACCCATGTACATTGTAGGTATGAAAGGAGGAGGCCTGGTCTCTGAAATCTTGTACAGATGAGCCAAAAAGAAAATGATCAAACACCAGTAAGCAACAGCACCAACCCGGAATGCTAATGCTGTGCTACTTTCTCTCGTGTGCTGAATTAAGTCTTGGCAGCTTCCTACAAGCAGATGTTAACAGAGCGGCAGTCTATAGGAATAAAGGACTCTCAGAAATGTTTCTGGGAATTGCACAAGAGTGTTTATTCTATGCGAAGGCATATGTGTGCATTTGGAATATCTTATATACTTGTATTCTATTAGGCAGGAATAGATAACTCTTGGGATCTCGGTTAATTAAGCGTCATCCAATTGGGATCACTTCTGGTCATCTCATTTGTCTGTAGTGATGATCATTCATAGCTCAGGGATCTGTTTGCTATTATGCGGTCCCTATTTTTTCTTCTCTTTCTACCTACCTAACTACCTGCATACCTGCCTATTTATTTATGACGATTGCAGGGTCCCTGGGTCATGTGATCACCGTTGACAACCTTCTGATCAGCAAAGACAATCAGGAAGCCAGATTCACTTAACAACCATGTTACTAACTTAACAGCTGCAGTGACTCACTTAACTACTATGGCAAGAAAGGTTGTAAAATGGGGCAAAACTCACTTAACAACTGCCTTGCTTAGCAACAAAAATGTTGGGCTCAGTTATGGTTGTAAGTCGAGGACTACCTGAAGGGTAGTTTAAATCGAAAGGCTAGGCCAGAGATTAAGTAGGAAGTTAATTTATTTTGAATATGTACTGTTTGAATATTGTAGAATTCTGCATTGTGGCCAACTATTGAACCCTGATAATGTATCTCAGTTTATAGTTCAGTTAAAGCATTTTAATTGTTTTCTTTCCTTCTTCTTAACTATATCTTCAGATGAGTAACAAGAGGTCCAATAGCTTCCGCCAGGCCATTTTGCAAGGGAACAGGAGGCTATGCAGCAAAGCCCTCCTGGAGGAGACAGGACTCAGCCTTTCTCAGCGGCTGATTCGACACGTGGCATATGAGACATTACCCCGTGAGATAGACCGGAAGTGGTACTACGACAGCTACACCTGCTGTCCTCCACCTTGGTTCATGATTGCCATCACAATTGTAGAGGCAAGTATCTTATTTATTTATTTATTATTTATTTATTAATTAGACTTATATACCGCCCTTCTCCTTGCGGACTCAGGGCGGTGAACAGCCGAATAAAAAACCAGTACACAAAAGTTAAAATATTATAAAAACAAATATAAATTTGGCTGAGAATTAAAACAAGTTAATATTAAAATGAATATCAAACTCTAAAAAAATTCTAAAAAATTTAGCAGGGATCAGGCTAAGCCAGCGAGCTGAAAAAGATATGTTTTCAAGGCCCGACGAAATGTCCGGAGGTCGGAGATCGTTCTCAGTTCTGGAGGAAGATCATTCCAGAGGGTAGGGGCTGCCACAGAGAAGGCTCTCCCCCTGGGGGTCGCCAGCCGGCATTGTCTGGCTGATGGCACCCTGAGGAGGCCCTCTCTGTGGGAGTGAACCGGCCGGTGGGAGGCAATTGGTGGCAGAAGGCGGTCCCGTAAGTACCCTGGTCCTAAGCCATGGAGCGCTTTAAAGGTGATTACCAACACTTTGAAATGCACCCGGAAGTCCACCGGCAGCCAATGCAGCTCACGCAGGAGAGGTGTCACGTGGGAGCGCCCTGTTGTTCCCATAATCCCCCGCACGGCCGCATTTTGCACCAGTTGGAGCCTCCGGGTGCACCCCAAGGGGAGCCCCATGTAGAGAGCATTGCAGTAGTCCAGGCGAGAAGTGACAAGCGCCTGAGTGACTGTGCGTAGGGAGTCCCGATCTAGAAAGGGCCGCAACTGGCGTATCAGGCGAACCTGATAGATGTGGTTGGGGTTTACCTAATCTATTATATTCTCTTCAGCCTGAAAATGGTTAAGTTTGCAAGCCATCAGATATAGTTGGGCATTATGGACTTTAACAGAATGGCTGGGAGTTGAAGTCCACAGGTCTTAAAGTTGCCAAAGTTGGACAACCTTGATTTAGACCCTAATATATGCATACATAATTTAAATGCTAATATTTACACAGATAAAGAGTCTAAAGTTTTTTTTTTCCTGGAATATGGTTTGGAAAGATAATCAGCTACTAGTGCAGACTGGGAGCAGATAACCTATTAAATGGATTCCCCGGTGTTTGCCATGGCAACATGGGTGTTTCAAAAATAGTTTATTGTTTTCATTGCTTAAAAAGATTTAATGAAGGTATATCGGCCTGTGGCTTTCTAAATGTTGTCAGATTCCAACTCCTATAAAATTTGGCCAATTGTCCCAGCCAGTGGTCAAAAATAATGGGATTTATATGTAGCAGCTGTAAATTCCCCACTTTTACCTAAGGACAGCATCCATAAGGAATGTCTCCTCCTTGGCAGAACCACTTTTATAGAATTGCCTCTTTGAGGAGACCCACTGAGATTGTGGTAGTTTACAAGTAGCCAATGTTCACTTTGAAAGAAGTAGATGTTAGAAAAGATGTAAGTTAATACCATTATGCGTCTAGCATTAACACAAAACATGTCTTGTACACCTTCAGTTTTGATAACTGCCATGTTTGTGAAAGAAAGTGTTTTCTCCACAAGTAATTACTTGCGAACTGGGGGAGTTGTCTGACATTCAACAAGAAGAATAAAAAATGCTGCAGAAACAGAGAAGGACAAATGATGATGGACTGTGTTTGTCAGATGCAAGTAACCAGGAACAGGAATTGAGTTCCAAGCACTTTGAGTTTATTACATGTTATCTATACACAAGAATCTCACCTACTAATGGTCCAGGCAAATTGGTGCTAGATAAGAATCAATGGAATGCATGGAGGGCTGGACTTACTGTAGGTCTCTTGTGGGAGCATAATGATTCCAAATTGATGACACATGCTTAGATAGCTTGGTCATCTCCTATAGGGTTGGTGCCTTTGAAAATAAGCTGTTGCTTGAGGGAGGGGTGTTGATTGGTGTAATTTAATTGTTTTCGTATTGCATAAACAAGGCTTTTTCTTTTTGCTGTCCTCTCCTAGTTATCCTTGCCTCCTCTCCAAGCAACTTTGTTTTTCCCTTTGCCTTGTCTTCTCTTCGCAGGGCAGATACCCTTTCCTCTTGTCCTCTGTCCATCTTCTTTCCTCTTCCTCCACTTCTTCCTCTGTTATTTCTGCTGAAGGGAAAGGAAGCTCTTGTCTGTGTGTATGCTTGTGTTTCTCTTGTAAAAGTGAGTTGCGTGTGTGGGAAAGAATAGATAGTACATAGGGAATTAATTAGTTATATAAATGAGATGCCGAATTTACAGGCAATCGGTGGTGACTATTTTCATTTTATTTTGTCCTGATTTGGCCTTGTTTTTTTAGTATTGCTTCAGGAAGAGATATGTATATGTGTGTTCACATATGCAAGAGTACGTAATACGTGTATTATGGAGGGAGGAATCTCCCGGGTTTGTTTAGATCTGTGGTTCTCAACCTTTTCTTCACTATAGACCCCTTTTAAATACCATTTGTGGCCATGGACCTTTCCAAGACCTAACACAAGATTTAAATCATAACATTTCTTCAAGCCTTCATGGACCCCCACCCCCATGATGACATCACGTCTGTATTGTCCCCCCTGTCCCCTGGCATCCACAGACCACAGGTTGAGAACCACTGGCTTAGAAGATAGCAAAAATCTTACTTTGAGAAGAGGGGGAGTTAGGAATTGCATAGGATTTGGGGGTGGTGGGGTTTTCCTGCCTGTTCTCTTTGGGAGGTTGTCTTCAATTCAGAGTAATCTTCTTTTTAAGTAACTGTGATGTTAGTATGAGATAGGATGGAAACAAACACAGAAATGGAACTGTAAGGCTCAGTATTAAGGTATCTTTAATGCTACTTGGCAGATTAAAGTCAGGTGGGGCTGAGAACTTCTGCAACTCTTCACCTGGGATTAGGATGTTCTACAAGGTTGGTTTTTTAAAAAAAAAAAAGGCTGTCATGCTTTTTACATGAGAGTGGGAGTAGTCATATTTGCAATTTTTGAGGAACAGGCAGCACTGCTTCTCTGTTCTTCTAGTAATTCCAGAATGGCAGTAGACCCTCTGAATGGCTAGACTGCATGAATAATATGATGCTTAAACCAAGGAAGTCCAGTCCAAGGAGTTTTAAGATGGGAAACCTGGACAGTATGATTCACCTACTGTTGGATAAATTACTGCCTCTGAAGGACCATGTCATTTTGGAGAATCAATTTAATGAATGAATGATGTCAAGTTCAAGATGAGGTCTATTCCTTGCTACAAGGGAAATGGAAATAACATAGAGCAAGAGTAAGCCTTTGGCTTTTTAATTTCTTGTTCGGTCCTTTGATCTCTCAAATAAAGCTTTATTTAAAGTTCAGCATAATGCTGAAATATATCTTCAGGCATTTCTCAATGGTTTTAATTACTTTATATTGAGCAATTAAAGAAAAGTAATGGGATTTCTGTAGAAAGGATGTCAGTACATTTTAAAAACCTGAAAGGATGCAGATCATCTAACACTATGTTTGTAGGAGGTTTGTATAACACATACACCTTTGGGTCTATCATGTATTTTTGCAGTGGATTTGTTTAGCATACAGGTGTCCTCAGTTTACAACAGTTCATTTGGTGACTGTTTGAAGTTACAACGGCACTAAAAAAAGCAATTTTTTTAGTTTATGACCATTTATGACCATTTTTCACACTTACACCAGTGGTGGGTTGCCCCCAGTTCGCACCGGTTCTATAGAACCGATAGTAAAACTGGTGGGAAGCTCTACTCATCGACACCAACATCATCAAAACACTTCTGCGCATACGCAGAAGAGCATTCATGCGCGCGCAAGCAAAACAAGCACATGCATGTGGCCCCGCTACGAACCGGTAGTAAAGATAAGTAGAACCCACCCCTGACTTACACCTGTTGCAGCATCCCCATGGTCACATGATTTACATCTGGATGCTTGACAATTGGTTCATATTTATGATGGTTGCAGTATCCCAGGGTCATGTGACCATCTTTTGCAACCTTCTGACAAGTCAAGTCAATGGGGAAGCCAGATTTACTTAGCATCCATGTTACTAATTTAACAACTGCAGTGATTCACTTAACAAATGTGGCAAGAAGAGTCGTAAAATGGGACAAAACTCACTTAATAACTTTCTCACTTAGCAATATGAACTCTGACCTCAATTGTGGTCGCAAGTCCAGGACTACCTGTATAGGCATATATACTTGTGTAGTTTTTACATTTGCATCGCACACCGATTTAGTTGGTAATATGTTTTGTTTTATAGCCAGATAATATAGGAAATATGTGTTGATTCAGTGGAAATTAAATGTCATTGAATCCTCCTGGAATCTGTTTAGCTGAAGAAAATATGTTTCATGGCTTTCTTTGGATCTGCTGGCCTTTCTTCCAATGGCCTAAATTTGGCATCGGTATGAGAAGGGCTTAAATCCAGACAGATTGTATTTGTATGGAGTTACTTCAGAGAGGAAAAATTCTGGCTAGTTATGGATTCTGCCACTGTGGAGAGTTATGTATCCCTGTGTAATCCTCCTTTTACATTGCCTGGATTCTTACATTGCTCTAAACCATTATGTAATCTGCTTGGCTTTGGCTCAGCAAGATGTGAGAAGCAGCCATTGCAACATAATCAAGCTTTATGGAAGTCACATATTGTAGTTTCCGGAAGGTTCTATTTCATATTCAACAACAAGGTAAGTGAAAAAGTTTGGTTACGAGTGCAGTATTTATCATGGCGCCATTCATGTGTTCATTATTCAGGTACTTTGAATCAGCTTGCGCAGACAAAGCTTAAATATGTGGTTCTTGAGGATGAGCTAACAGATAGGTTGTCCTCAACAAGAGGGATTAATATTAAAAATCTGATACCTCCTCCACATTTAAAGCAAAGAAGTAACCAAGAAAGTACAAACCAACTTCTAGTGAGAGGTACTTTTGTTGAACTAAGCTGTTTATATTTCTTAAAATGCACAGATTTTCTTTTTCTTACCGCTGTTCAGGCATTTGGACTCCAGAGTGCAAAGGTACCTCAGAATATTTGTGAGACAATCTGCAACTCCTTAAATTGCATGTGCCTTTTCCCAGGATTACAATGTAGCTCCACAATTCCACAATGTCACAGTGATGACAATGTAGTCACACAATTCCAGGGAAAAGTGCAGCTCTTTAAGGACTTGCCTGAAGGTGTTGTGTGAGCACCTCCTCAAACTCTTAAAACATCTTTCCTCCCTCCAATTAAAAGCTCTATTTTTTCCCCCAGATGTGCAAATGGAGTTTGGTTAATGATGGGCTTTCCCTGTTCTCCTAGGTTGCCTTCTTTCTTTACAACGGAGTGGTCCTGGATAGATTTGTGTTGCAAGTCACCCATCCCTTCTATCTGAAGAATTCATTATTATATCATCCTCAACTCCGTGCCCAGGCCTGGAGGTACCTCACCTACATCTTCATGCATGCAGGGTGAGTAATGTCGACGTCTCCATTGTTACATAGTATTAGGGCAGGGGTGTCAAACGCACATCGTCATGTGACATAGCGGGATTTTTTTCCCCTTCACAAAACCGGGTGCAGGCATGGCCAGGGCATGATGCATCCAGCCTGTAGGCCAGGGGTTTGACAGTCCTGTATTCGGGGAAGAGGGTAAGGGAGTCCTTGCAGTTGGCATACTTGGGCAGCCCTCAGGGTCTATTATCACGGCATGGCCCAGTGTTCCTCATCTTTTTAAAGTTAGCTTTCCATGTGGGCAGCTATGTGCCGTTTTAATTTCCTGCAGTATCCCTACCATAATTCCTAGTCACCTATGGTTGCATACCATCCAAATTTCTGAGTTTCCACAACTGAACCATAAACTAACCAGGTAGGCTGGGTTCCTATAACATGGTAGGATAAAAAGGAAATTTTATTTTTATCTAATTTGCAGTTCAGTGTTTTGGTAGTCCTTGACTTACAACCATTCATTTAGTTACTGTTCAAAGTTACAAGAGCACTGAAAAAAGTGACTTATGACCGTTTTTCAAATTTATGACCATTGTAGCATCCCCGGGATCACATGATCAAAATTTGGACGCCTGGTTCTGGCTCATATTTATGATGATTGCAGCGTCCCCAGGGATCATGTGATCATCTTTTATGATCTTCTGACAAGCAAAATAAATGGGGAAGCCCGATTCATTTAACAACTGTGTTACTTAACAACTGTAGTGATTCACCTAACAACTGTGGCAAGAAAGGTCGTAAAACACGGCAAAATTTATTTCACAACTTTCTCGCTTGGCAATAGAAATTCTGGGCTCAGTTGACGGTCGTAAGTCGAGGATTACCTGTATTCCTTTGCTCTTTCTGTTAGTCATCTGACATCATCTATTTAATTTGTGTCCCTCTGCCTTTTCTGAAATCTCCCTGTTCATGTGTGGCTTTTTTCTCTTTGTGTACAGCTCTAAGTTTCTTGGTAAGACCTTAAGAACAAATTCACTTCCCATTGCAAATTAGTGCAATGGTTTGATAACTTCTACATTCTCTTGCATCTCTCTTCTTTGGTGTCATTGTATATACCTCACACCATCTGTTCCATATTTGTGTAAACAAAGCTATTAGTCCTTTAAACACCTCTTCTCTACAGTTTTAAGCAGTTCAGTGGGGGTGTCATCTGTGTTTGATGCAGGGGTGGGTTCTAAAATTTTTTACTACCGGTTCTGTGGGCATGGCTTATTTTGTGGGCATGGCTTCATGGTTTCATGTCACAGTTATTTAGGATTTAGCAGAGGTACTGGTCTACCAGGCTTTTAACTGCTTGCAGAGCTGTACCAATCTACCCATTTATTTTTTGCAGGCACTGGTCTACCCATTTATTTTTGCAGGCACTGATCTACTCATGTATTTTTGCAGGCACTGGTCTATTCATTTGTTTTCTTTTAATACTGATCAGCTGTAGGGCAGCCCTTTGAAGCCCCGCGGCAAGAGTTTAAACAGTTTTTTTCCCTCTAGCCATCAGCTGGGACTCAGGAGGCAGCAATAGATTGTGGGGGGTGGGGGTGGGCAGAACCAGTTCAGTGACATCATATCGTCACCGCTTCCGACTCAGGAGAACTGGGAGGAACCCACCACTGTTGGTGCCACTGGTGCCTTCCTGTTTCACAATGGTGTATTGTCTGTTTTACTCTATTTTTTAATGGGGTCCGTTCAGGGGTGAAATGCTCCTGGTTCAGACTGGATCACCCGATCCGGTAGCGATGGTGGTGGGTGGTTCGGAGAACCAGTAGCAAAAATCCCTGTGCGCCCCCCGCCCCCACATGCCCAGCTGAGCCGTGTGATCATCAGAGGCTGTTTTTTTTTTAATTTTAAAAGCATTTTTTCTACAACCTCTTCGGCCGAAAAAATGCTTTAAAAAGTTTTTTTAAAAAGCCTCTGATGATTGTGTGGCTCAGCTGGGATCGTCAGAGGCTTTTAAAAGCATTTTTTCTACAACCTTTTCGACCAAAGAGGTTGTAGGGAAAAAAATGCCCTTAAAAGCCTCTGGCGATCCCAGCTGAGTTGCCTGATTGTCAGAGGCTTCTGAAAGCATTTTTTCTGCAACCTCTTAAGGTTGTAGAAAAAATGCTTTTAAAAGTAAAAAAAAAAGTTGGCCATGCCTACCCAGTCACATTACCCACACACACATACACCAAGCCATGCCCACAGAACCAATAGTAACAAATTTTAGATTTCACCCCTGGGTACATTTCTGTCGCCTCCAGATCTACTTATGGAAGGTTTCTCAGCTGGTGGGTCTCATCGTCTATCACTCACATTCCATACAGTTTTGTAGGCAACAATACAAAAAAAGTTTGCTGTTGCCTTTTTCAATTTGATCTTCTGCTAGGTACAGATAGTCCTCAACTCACAACACTTCATTTATTGACTGTTTGATGTTACAACGGCAACATCATGAAAAAAGTGAGTTATGACCATTTTTCTCCATGGGCACGTGATCAAAATTCAGAGGCTTGGCAATGTAATCATTTATGATGGTTGCAGTGTCCTGGGGTCATGTGATCAATTTTTGCGATCTTCTGTCAAGCAAAGTCAATGGGGAAACCAGATTCACTTAACAACCGTGTGACTAATTTAACAACTGCAGCGATTCAGTTAACAACTGTGGCAAGAAAGGTCATAACATGAGGTAAAATTCACTGAACAACTTTCAAATTTTGGGCTCAGTTGCGGTCATAAATTGAGGGCCACCGTAGTTGCCTTCATCCCCTAAAGACATACTTCCCAAACCTTGTTCTTCATTATCGAAAATCACTAATCAGAAAATCATTTTTACCCAATGAAGGTAAAAAAATTTAAATCAATTTAAACATCCTTGTTTGTGTTTGGGCAATGGATTTGCATGTCATTATCCAAAGAAAAACCACTTTTATTCAATTTTGTGTAATTTACCCAGTTTTGGGAAGCATGGCCTTAGAGGTTGGTTTTGAGCTGCCTCTCTCACATTTCAGCCTTATCATCAATGGTGATTCCCAGGCAGGAGCTCAGAGATTGACTGAGTTACATCTGGCAAGAAAACAAGAACATTAACACTGGGTCAGTCTTAAAATTACTTAATATCCCTGACTATAATGCAACACCGAAAATACTGGCAGATTTTACTTGATTGCTATTTCAGAATTAAGTAGGGAGCTTCTCCAGCTGGGATCACTAAATCTAATTGGAACATTTTGGTCCTTTTGCTAATAAATAAACTGTCCTATCAAATTTGCAGAAAACATTTCACTTGTACACACTTCCTAATGAGAATTTTTTTGTTGTGGTTTAATCTGAGAGGATATTTCCCAGTCCTTCTTCTGATGGCAATACAGTACAGGTAGACCTCGATTTATGACCACAATTGAGCCCAACATTTCTGTTGCTAAGTGAGACATAGATTAAGTGAATTTTGCCCCGTTTTACCACCTTTCTTGCCAGAGTTGTTAAGTGAATCACTGCAGTTGTTAAGTTAGTCACAGTTGTTAAATGAATCTGGCTTTCCGATTGTCTTTGCTGGTGTCATGTGACCACAAAAAGTAATCACATGACTCCAGGACACTGCAATCATCATAAAATGAACCCGTTTTCCAAGTGTCCGAATTTTGATCACGTGATCATAGGGATGCTGCGATGGATTGTAAGTGTGAAAAATGATCATAAATCACATTTTTCAGTGCTGTTAAAACTTTGAATGGTCATTGAATGAATAAGTCGAGGACTACCTGTATTAACACACTCTAAACATTTCTATGCATTTATTATAATTTTAGAATAGAATAGAATAGAATTTTTATTGGCCAAGTGTGATTGGACACACAAGAAATTTTTCTTAGTGCATATGCTCTCGGTGTAAAAGAAAAGATACGTTCATCAAGAATCTTAAGGTACAATACTTAATGATAGTCATAGGGTACAAATAAGCAATCAAATAATATTAGGAAACAGTCAATATAAATTGTAAGGATACAAGCAATAAAGTTACAGTCATACAGTCATTAGTGGAAGGAGATGGGTGATAGGAACGATGAGAAAATTAATAGTAGTGCAGACTTAGTAAATAGTTTGACAGTATTGAGGGAATTATTTGTTTAGCAGAGTGATGGTGTTCGGGAAAAAACTATTCTTCTGTCTACTTGTTCTGGTGTGCGGTGCTCTGTAGCGTTATTTTGAGGGTAGGAGTTGAAACAGTTTATGTCCAGGATATGAGGGGTCTGTAAATATTTTTACAGCCCTCTTTTTGATTCGTGCAGTATACAGGTCCTCAGTGGAAGGTAGGTTGGTAGCAATTGTTTTTTCTGCAGTTCTAATTATCCTCTGAAGTCTGTGTCTGTCTTGTTGGGTTGCAGAACCAAACCAGACAGTTATAGAGGTGCAGAAGACAGACACAATAATTCCTCTGTAGAACTGGATCAGCAGCTCCTTGGGCAGTTGGAGCTTTCTGAGTTGGCCCAGAAAGAACATTCTTTGTGTGCTTTTTTGATGACGTTTTTGATGTTAGGTGTCCATTTTAGATCTTGCGATATGGTAGAAACGTAGAAATGGGATGTGGTGGCTCAATGGCTAAGACACTGAGCTTGTTGATCAGAAAGGTTGGCAGTTCGGTGGTTCGAATCCCTAGCGCCGTGTAATGGAGTGAGCTCCTGCTACTTGTCCCAGGTTCTGCCAACCTAGCAGTTCGAAAGCACATAAAAATGCAAGTAGAAAAATAGGGTGGTGGGAAGGTAACAGCATTCCCTGTACCTTTGGTGTTTAGTCATGCTGTCCACATGACCACAGAGACATCTTTAGACAGTGCTGGCTCTTCAGCTTTGAAACTGAGATGAGCACTACTCCCTAGAGTCAGGAATGACTAACACATATGTACAAGGGGAACCTTTACCTTTACAGAAATTTTAAGGTCTTTACTGTTGATACTGTGTTGTCTAGTATTATAAGAGGTGGAAATATGGAAGGGTTTCTCCTAAAGGCTACCACCATTTGTACGGTTTTGAGTGTGTTCAGTTCCAGATTGTTCCAGTCACACCATGGGGCTAGTTGTTCAACCTCCCATCTGTATGCAGATTCATCATAGTCTCGAATGAGACCGACCACTGTTGTGTCATCTGCAAACTTCAGTAGTTTAACAGATGGATCGTTTGAGATGCAGTCATTGGTATAGAGAGAAAAGAGAAGTGGAGAGAGCACACAGCCTTGGGGGACCCCTGTGCTAATTGTACAGGTATCTGATGTGATTCTGCTTAGCTTCACCTGCTGCTTCCTGTTTGCTAGGAAGCTTATGATCCACTTACAAGTGTGTTCAAGTACCTCTAGCTGGTTTAGCTTAGTTAGAAGAGTGTCTGGAATGATGGTATTGAATGCTGAACTAAAGTCTATAAAGAGGACCCTTGCATAGGTCTTTATTTTGAAGATACTAAAAAGATATTATATTATATCTAGTTTTACCTTATCATTTCTTCTGATCCTCCAATTTCTAGCTGGGCACTACAGAAACTTAACCTCAACATATGTGAACAAAATCAGGCATCCTAAATTCTCTGGGATTTCTTTGAATGAAAGGCATTGACTTACTTTAAACACAGCCAACCACCCTGGAATCTTGAAAGATTTCAAAGCACTTTAGTCATATTGCAGAATACATTTCTTACTCTCAAAAAGCTAACCTTTGCCTTGACAAGTATCCTGTTGCCACTAGGCTGCTGTGTGGCTTGAAAAATGTGCTGAATCTTTTAATTATCCTGGGGTGGGTTTTTTTTTTTTTTACACACCCTTGGCTGGTTTCCAGGGGAATCTCTCCGAAGATCAAGTATCCAAAGTCTGCCGTCTGTGCATATTAGACTGAACCGGCATTGGGTGATTATATTTTTTGGCAGATTCTAAACCCTTTGAAAGTGCAAACCATCCCAGCCACACACATATTCTCCACTTGAGAAGCAATGGGTGTTAGGGATAGTTGTTCTTAAGAAAACTGTGTAATATTTAAAATGCTCAGCAATCACTTCCAGCCAAGTTGCCTGAATTAAGATTATTTCACCAGCTGGAGAACAAAATAATTCTCAAAGAAAGTAATAATGGTTATTTGTGCCTTTTAATGGTGAGGCCATTATTCTGCTGGCCACCCCTTCCACCAAAGGGCAAATAGATACAAAAGGTGGTGAAATCTATTGTTGCCCTGCTTCCTGCTGTGACTTTAAAATGTTAATGCGGATCTCTTAATTTATTATGCTGATCTACTTTTTTGGGGGGTGAGGAGGCATGACAGCTAGAAGGTACCCTTGGAGAAGGGAGTCTTCCTCAGAGCATCTCCAAACATGTGCTGTTCATGTTCCAGTCCTGACAGAGAAAAGCTTTCTAAAACCCCACAGTTGTAAAATTTAGCTTTCCGCTTTAAGGCAGAATGGCCGTTAATGATGTGTGGGGGCCCCACCCATTTGTATTCCTGCCATAACTAATGAATTGCATTGATTCAAGGGCCCGTTTGCTTGGTCCCAAAGAAAGTGAAGCCTGGATAAATCAATTATATTGTCATCCAAAGAATGACACATTCAGAGCATGTGAAAGCTAATTATGTTTTATGGGCCCTTACTGACGATGGGACTCTGATGTGCTTGGCTGCTGCAGGAGCAGGAGCAGTTTAGCTGAATGGAAGGCTCATTTTTAAAGGACCAGCCAAACACTGGGCAAGCAGAAACATCGGCAGAAATAAATCATTGCACTTCAAGAGATGTGATTTAAAAGACAGTTAAATTCATTGTTAGGGTAAAACCGCCAAGCTTCCCATGACGTTTCTTGTTATTTAAGCCTGCATTTAGCTGTGATTCTTTCAGTATAAGGAAAAAGGTAGAATTTAAAATCTTGTTTCAAACTTCCCTCCTCATTTTCACTCTAAACAACATATTTTGGTTAAATGTTATGATCGGTGATTATTGTATAAGGATGCACACACAGAGAGTTTGCAATCCGCCCTACTTCAGCTTAAACAATTATGATAACCAGCAGGATTTTTTTTTTAAACCCACTCTACAAGAAAATCTGGGCCTAACATCAAATGGTAAATCTTGAACAACTGAGCTGTTCAGTATTCTTGGATACATACCATCTGGCTTGGGAGATTGGCAATTTTTTAATTAGTTCATTTATTGCCTTTATTTGTGCTATTCAAACAGAATGGTTGATGGATCCAACTTTTTGGGAGGATGAAGTCTGGATGTAAAGAATTAAATCTTTTTGCAGTCTCCATCTCTTCTTTTAATGTTCTTGTTAAATAATGAAGTAGCAATTTGGTTTTTCGCAAGTTGCTTAAAATCTTGTGTATTTTACTGACCACATTATACACAACACAGTGTTCAAACCTTGTGGGGTTTTTACTTCTGGAGTTTAGAAAAAATTACAGATGTTTTACATGTGCAAAATCTTATAACAGAGCGTGTACATTTTCCTTGTGTTAACATTGATTGTTCAAGAAGCTTAAAAAACAAAAGCAAATCATTCTCCTTCCATTCTTTGACATATACATTTCTCCAATATAGACTTTTAAAATACACAGCTCTCCAATGTGAACTTCATTTAAAATGTAACTACTTATTTTTGCATACAACTTTTGGTAGAATATCTGACTTTTCACACAGGGAGTTCATTTTTTTGGTCAAAAAATGATAACATGATGATTGTGTGGTTTTAGCATCCAATCCACATCAGTACAGAAAAAAATATCTTTTCTGAGTGCTTTTATAACTTTTTTATTCTTTTTTGGTCATATTAATAGCCATGACTTTTAATTTCTGTTCTTCAAGCCAGGGATTTTTCTGCATCATTCTTTAGAACAGGGATGAACATCTGACAATCACTGTGTATTGTTCCACAAGCTCTGATTTGCAGCTTCTAAATTGCCCTGAAATGACTGGGTTCAAAACGTTTTTGCCAGTTTTTCAGGAAAGGAATTAAAAGGAAAAATGGTTCCCATTTCATCTTTTAAAAATTTCCAGTGCTTCCCAAAGAATTTATTTCCCATCCGAAGGCATTAAACCTTTTCAAACTGCCCAACTTTCTCAAACAGGATTGTCCATACAGAGATGAGGTCACTGCAGGGGTGGGTTCTACTTATCTTTACTACCGGTTTGCAGCGGGGGCTGTGCACGCACGCAAACAAATCTTCTGCGCATGCACAGTAGTGTTTTGGTGATGTTGGGGTTGGTGCCTCCCGCTGGTTTTACTACCGGTTCTATAGAACCGGTGCGAACTGGGGGCAACCCACCACGGCATCACTGCATTAGAGACACCCACTGAAACACTAAAGGCTAGATCATTCATTCATTCGTTTGTTTGCTTGTTTGTTATTTTCACATCTTTGATGTAAAAAATTTCTTCCCTCTGTGAGATAGCAGAGCGGGGGGGCTAGTACCTTGCATTTCCAGAAATTATCCAGTTCATTCGAGTTCAGATTTGTACCAGTCCATGATCTTAATTACCATGTCTGATTGATTAATAGTAAATGAATTATGATAAACATATAATAATTATGGCTAATTGAGTTTGGTTGTTAAACACGTAGTCCTAGTCAGTAGTGTCCAAAGACAGACTTCTTAAACTGTAATTTTTACATTATTTTTAAATTAAGAAGCATGTCTGTTTGAATGCTCTTTGGAAAAGGAAGAAGCCAGGCTGTCTAATGTTTTTATTTGGCTTTTAAACTAAATAAAATTTTATTAAGGGGGCTATATAAAGGCTTTTATAATGTTTTTACAAAATATCACTCGGGGAATAATAATAATAATAACAACAACAACAACAACAACGTAAAGTAAATAAAAATAAACAGTGCTGTTTCCTCAGGATAGAACACCTTGGACTCAACGTAGTCCTTCAGCTTCTGGTTGGAGTTCCCCTTGAAATGGTTCATGGTGCAACAAGGATTGGATTTGTCTATATTGCTGGTGTGATCGCAGGTAAGCTCTTTCTTGATATAGGTTAGCCATCATTATTTTGGGACCCACAAAAAGTTTAAAAGCTGCTGACTGTTTATCATTACATCTTTTAGAAAAGCATTTGTCCTCCATACTAGTCAACATCAGCATTTCTGAAGCAAGGTTGTAATTCTGGAATTCTTTAACGTTGTGAGACTGTCTTTGTCAATGAAGCTGAGAGTGTTACTGTACATCCCTTTTTGTGGCCGTTGTTCAATGAACTCCATAATCATTTAGTGAACCAATTGTCCGCCATGGGATATATTTTACTAAAAACATGAAGAAAATGCTGTTTTCTTGCAAGACTTCATAAATCAAATGAGCATGCGCAGGATGCTGCAAACAGCCATAAATGCAGATCAGTTGCTGGGCACCCAAAATGTGATCTGTGGGGGCGGGTGGGATGGTGGAGCAGCCTTTGGAACTTCTAATCCAGGCTGTAAGTACATTTTTGGGGTCCATCGTAGGTGAGGATTGTTTTTTGGGTTTTGGTTAGTTTTTTTGTTAGAACGAAATGGCAACTAACTTGCTGATAACCCAGTAATTTCTTAGAATAGATGACAGCATTTTCATACACTGATTTTTACATTTGTTTTGAGCTTGTTCTGTTAGTCTAGCTTTTCTCCCCCCCCCCTTTTTTTTTTTTTTAAATTAAGACGTTTTTTAAGTTAAAAGATGCTGGGTAGGTGAAAAGTCAAAAGTGTAATTAAAACAATAAAGTCAAGCAAGGTGTGTTTGTTTGTTATGTGGCTGGAACAGTGATCTTTTGCTGTTATTCCTCTTTCAGCGTTCTCTGTGAGACTTTCTTTTCTTCGCGCTAATGAACAAATGATGTTTTAATAGAAGCATGGTTTAACTGAACAGGAATAAGATGTTTTCTGCCATGAGAAAATAAACAAAGTTTAATTGTTATAATGGGATGGCAAAAGTATAGATGGGAACTCAATAAACATCTGAGGATTTATAACTTGAAACCTGGATATCTGATGGTTGTGATGGAAATGGCAGGATTTATGCCGAGAGAGAGAGGGAGGGCAGAAGAAAAAAATGGATTTGGAAAACTCACTTTGCAGAGTGGAAGGGTCTTCCTTTATGGAACATTCCATTATGGAGTTCTCTTTTCAGATCGAATTAATTTAGTAGCTAAATGAGAACAAATCCTGAGATGAGGCCGCAATGTAAGCATATTTACAGACTTCACATATGACCATTTCTCCTTCACCTTATCTTTTTCGTATTTCTTACCTATCAGAAATATGTCCTGTCAGCAGGGTTCCCCCCCCCCCCCCAACAGATTTGCTCTGGAAATGAAAGTGACAGGAAGAGCAATGGGAAGAGCCAGAAAGCTTTTTAAAAACAGAGGCCGGTGTCATCTGGGCCACTCCTAAAATTCTGTTAATGAAACAATTGCAAAATAAAAACCCTTATTCCTCTACTTTTGATTTTCTGACCTTTTCTTGTTTGTGATATTAATGAGAACCAGTATAATATAATGGTTAAGTTGCTGGTTTGGGGATGGAGAATTTCATATTCAGGTCCCTAGATATACACTGGAGTGATTATGGGATGACTACTCTCTCTCTCTCTTGGGGCACATTTCCTTCTGTGGAGATAAATTAGGGGATCTTATAAATACTGCCTTGAGCTTCCAAAGGAAAAATGGAATACAAATGCAAATGCTAAAGCTAATAATAATAATAGCTGGTAAATGATGCAGTGGTTTCTTTTGTATTTAATTTTTTTGGGGAAATGTTATATACATTCAAAGCCAGTTTGATATAGTAGTCAAGGTGCTGGCCTAGAAACCAGGATACTGGGAGTTCTAGTCTTGCCTTAGCCCTGAAAATCAGATGGGTGACGTTGAGCCAGTGGTTCACTCTCAGCCCAAAACACTTCACAGGGTTGTTGTTGTGGAAGAAAGAGGAGGAGCAAGGAGTATTATGTATGTTCATCACCTTAAGTTATTTCTAAAAATAATAATGGTAGAATGCAAATAAATAAATTCTAGTGTTTTAAAGAGGCCTTCAGCAAGCAGGATTGAAGCCCTCTTTACTATCTCTTCTTTCTTCCCATTTGGGTTTGCTGTCTCTGCAATTTTTTGCTTCTTTTTTTTTTGCATTGTATTGTTTTCTTGTTTTTAATGTTTTTAACAATTTGTATTCTGCCCAACATCACCAGGATGGCAGAATGTATATTTAATAAATTATTAAGACACCATGACATAACATTCTTATGATGATGATGATGATGATGATGATGACTTTTCCTAAGAGCCTGTTGGTAATAAGCCGTGCTC